>OW285235.1:0-2400000 GCA_935421215.2 Melolontha melolontha | reverse complement strand
CTTGTTATTTTATTCCATGTGCTGGGTATGTTTTTGAAGAAAGAATACTCCATTTGATTAATAAATAATGAATCGTATCTAGAAAGATTTGTTTTACTCCTTCCTGTATTTATACAAGCTGTTCCGTATCGTTATGTTCAAATTTTGTAAAGTGTAAAATAGACTTCATTTCAAGTAACAAAAACGCAAAACTTGTAGGTATATCCATTTTTATTTGTTTCAAAGTTACAGATCTATGAATGTGATTGTCAGATCATGAAAAAAAATGTAATCCTAAAGTCAATAAAAACTGATTTTATTTAAAAAAGTTCAATTAATATTTCCGAAATGTTCACCTGCTTGTTTGTTGAATGCAGGCTTGTGCCCGTAAGCCAACAGAAGAAGTACTTATCCGAATTTCATACTTGTTTTGTCGGATTTGCTCGGCAGCCAGGTGAATACGATCCAACAGCTCTTCTCTTGTGTTCGAAACTTGCGCGTAGACTAAATTTTTCATGTACCCCCATAAATAAAAGTCAAGGGGATCAAGATCGGGTGATCTGGGTGCCATGCAACAGGACCACCTCGACCAATCCATCTTGGATAATTGACGTTAACCCAATTGCGGACAGCAATTCCGAAATGTGATGATGCCCCATCCATGTGAAACCACATGTCTCGTCGAACATTCAGTGGGACATCCTCTAAAAGACCTGGCAGTTCGTCAATAAGAAATTGAAGGTTATTATCCGCATTTAACCTCCCGGGAAGAACGACAGGTCCAATCAACAAGTCATCGATTAGGGCCGCCCAAACGGCGGGAAAATTCATGTTGAAATTTAGATCGGCGTATAGCTTTGGGATTTTCTGATGACCATCTGTGAAGGTTTATCAGATTTGTAACACCACTTCTCGTGAACGTAGATTCATCTGCCCAGAGGACTGTTCTGCAGAAATTAAAATGAAGTCGTGACTGTCTTTTGCAGCAAATGTAGGTAACGCTATGATGTTAAGGTATGGTGATAAATAAACGGTGCTATAATCGTTGTACCGAAAATACCAGCCCACATATTAAAACCAAAACGGTATTGATGGCTTGACATTTGGTTTAAACGTGGATTGGTTCCAGACCAATAATGGACACTTCGTCTATTGAAAATGCCATTATTCGTAATCATACTCGCATCAGACCATATTATTTGATAAGGAAAATTCATATTCTCTTGACATTTTCTTGTGTACCATTCACAGAATCAGCGACGTCGTTCTAAATCACCTGGTCTAAGTCCTTGACAAATTCTGTACTTGTACGGATGTAATTTTTGTTTTTTTTAAATACAATGTGTCGTTGATTTTGGTATACCAATGTTTTGTTCAATCCGCCCGACTGATGTACCGGGATCCTCAGTGACGGCCAACAGAACATTTTGTACGGTTTCCTCATTGCCCGTTTTTCGTCGGGAAACTACAGGTTTTCTAAAAGAACCATATACTTTAAGGCTTGCTACTAATTTTCTAAAAGTCCTTTTATTTGACTGCCTCCTTTCAGGATACTTCTGCAAATACATACGCTCTGTAACTGAACAATTTTGGTTGGATGAAATGAAACATGCCACCATGTCAAACTTTTCTTCGTTAGAAAACATAATTAATAGAAAAAAATTTAAATTATTGCACAAAAAATTATAAACACCAAACTAATTTGTCAAGAAACCAACGCAACTGTCAATCCAAATACAACAATATCACATTTGCTTTCTAAAGCTTGCTTTCGTCTTGGTGATAATGGCGTATCATACATTTGGAAAACCCAAAAAATCTAATATAAACAGATCACGGCCGTATTTAAAAAAAATTAAGTTTATGATGGTTCCGCAAAGACGAAACGTTGGATTAAAAAACTAACAACGTCACCCTAAACAGCATTAAAAGTTGCTGTGGAGAAGTGTCATTGGTTTTGCTCTAGGTCAAATATTAACGCCAGGAAAAATAGTTTGTAAAATCGAAAAATTCTATTTTTTCAAAATTTCTCAAAAACTACAAAAATTTTCAGGAAAATCTAAACGCCAATTTCTTAGACCTTTGATTACGCAACTTTTCTCCCATTTAACCAAATCTGTATCTCTTAAGGTTTCCAAGATCTCCATAGTAGCCCTCTTTATCTCGGACAGATCGTGTATTAGCGTACGTCGGAATATTTCATTTACACCCTGTATAGTTGTTAGGGATTTTTT
Source organism: Melolontha melolontha (assembly GCA_935421215.2). Taxonomy (NCBI): domain Eukaryota; kingdom Metazoa; phylum Arthropoda; class Insecta; order Coleoptera; family Scarabaeidae; genus Melolontha; species Melolontha melolontha. The sequence continues at coordinate 2,397,787 of OW285235.1, read as the reverse complement.
TGTTTCTGTCTGTTTCTATAAAATGTTTCGTATAGTACCTATTTTTTACGTCTATGAAAGTGAATGCCTTGTGATCCATTGATTACTAGTTATTTTATTAGAATTATTAAATTCGCCGAAATTTACAGGCTCCTATATGCCAATAAATATCACATATTTTTACGAACACATCAAGACAATACCATCAGTATACATGAAGACATCGACATTATTATAATTTTTATTCTTCTTGTTATTTTTAATATTGTAGGATTAGGTAGTAAAACAGTAAGCTAGAATTTCTTTCTGTAATTGCATGTAAATGATTGCATTTTTAATTTTTTCTTTCTAATTGTTAAACTAAACTTAAATTAAGAGCTAACTTCTATCTGATTCCAAACACACTACTTATATTGGGAATAAAACCGCACCCACGAAGTGGGCCATAAAATAATATTTTTTCTTCATAAACTGCATTCTGTATCAAATGACTCATATAGTTCAGCGAGAGTTCATAAATCACTAGGTAGACAGTTGCCACCGTGAAGTAAGGCTAGGCGATATTCGTCTGACAAGACACCATTTTATTTTATCAATTCGATCAAATTTTAAATGCGTGATAATTTAAAATTTCTACCTTGTTAGCCATATGTTGATAGTTTTTTATGTAAGCTTAATATAGAGACATAATAAAGTACACTAAAACAAAATTATAGAAGAAATTGTAATTCATGATCTAGTTGTACTTTTTGTAATGTTGTATCATCAACAATAAATAAATCTTGTTTTTTCTTAATTTATGCATAAGGCGTGTCCAAATATTATATTTTTAGAACTACGAGTATATTATAATTCATTGTACAACTTTCCATGATTTGAATAAATATTTCCTAATTTACCTACAAAAATAATTTTGCGATTTCCCAATAGCTCGTAATCTAATATCATTGGATTTAAAAGTATCTGATTTCTTTCTCAAACAGCTTATAATTCAGATGGAAATATCTGAATTATAAACTGTTTGAGATTAAATCTCAAATAAAACGAAAAATTTCCGTAAAACGGTTGTAAAAAAGATTAATTGCAATATATTGCAGAACTGGTGAAATATTGTAAACAGATCCTCAATAAACTGACACAAGACAATACTGTGCCGCTGATATGGGTGCTAGGACATGAGGAATTAAAGGCAATGAGATAGTCAACGAACTGGCCAAACAAGGTACTAACAGGAACTTCATAGGACCAGAACCTGTATGTGGAATCGCTAAGGATTCCGCTAAACGGGAGATCTCGTTATGACTAGAAAAATAACATAAAAATAAATGGAGGTTAACGGAAGCTTAACTACATACCAAAACACTACTAAGGGAGCTGGACGGAACGTTTTCAGCCAACCTTATTCGTAGCAACAAAAAAGAAATTAAAATAATTACTGGGTTAATAACCGGACATTGTCCTTGAAGGAAGCATCTGTATAGCATGGGGTTGGTTATCGAGCCCTGGTGTAGGAGATTCATGTAATATGTACGTGTGAGGAACTGAAGGAACTCAAACAGAAATATTTCGGGAGAGATCTATTGGATCCTTCGAGTGTACTCAAACTTCCCCTGAGGAGGATAGAGGCTTTTATGGAGGCCACAAAACTAACAGAGTGGAACTGAGAGATCTATTGGGGATAGTACAAAGAGCAGCGTGCGCAAGTGCCTGGACGTTCTGGCGTCCAACCCAAAACAGAAGAAGAAGAAGATATTGCAGAATTTAATGCATAATTTTGAACCTCGCTTACATCGTTGGACCTCATACAAATTATTTGAATTAAATGTAAATATTAGAATATATATAGATAATTATTTCGTGACCTTAGTATGTTATGGTAAATTCAATTACTAGGCGATTTAAGGTCTGGTTTTACTTCAAAAACTATATATTTAAAACAATCCTACATGTACATGTTTCGACTAATGATGCCTTTCTCAAGGAATAGAAAATATATAAGTGACAGTATATTAATGTCATACATTTGTAGTTGCTATGGATAAAATAATTCAAAGATACATTCCAATTTAATAATAATAAATCATGCCTTGGTATTTTGAAATGGATAAACAACAAAAACAGGGAAACACAAGATATGAGTTATTATTATGTATGCGCCCGTGGAGCGACTTAAGATGCAAAGCTGTCGGCATTCGCCTTAAACGAGAAGGAAAACCACGAAAACCTACTCGGACAACCAGACAGGAATCAAAACAGGGAACTGTCAGCATGATAAGCAAATGTATATGATATTTAAATAACTTAAGATATATAATTATATAACAGCATAGTATATGTTGCTGTTATATAATTATATATCTTAAGTTATTTAATTATCATATACATTTGCTTATAATTCTGACAGTTCCGTGTTTTGATTCCTGTCTGGTTGTCCGAATAGGTTTTCGTGGTTTTCCTTCTCGTTTAAGGTGAATGCCGACAGCTTTACATCTTAAGACGCTCCACGGGCGCATACATAATAATAACTCATGTCTTGCGTTTCCCTGTTTTTGAGGTCTATCTATTTTAGAATACTAAGGCATGATTTACTATTATTCAATTGGAATGTATCTTTGAATAATTTTATCCACAGCAACTCAAATGTATGACATTAATATACTGTCATTTATATTTTATATTCCTTGATAAAGGCATCATTTGCCGAAACATGTAGGGTTGTCTTAAATATATATATTTTAAAGTAAAACCAGACCTTAAATCGCCAACAAATTGAATTTACCATATATATATATATATATATATATATAATTATTTCGTGACCTTTGTATGTTATGGCAAACCCAATTTGTTGGCGATTTAAGGTCTGGTTTTACTTTAAAGTATATATATTTTAAACAACCCTACATGTTTCGGCAATTATGCCTTTATCAAGGAATATAAAATATAAATTATAAAATTTATATTAATATTAATGTCATAATATACTGAGTGTTAATTTTCAATTCTCATTCTATTACAACGTAAATTCGTTTGTTAATACTCATTTAGTATAGTCCGAAGTTTTGTTTCAATTTAGCGGTCTCTAAGCGCATGTGCTTACGAACACGCAATACTTTTCTTAGTTTTCAGTCCCGAGCCTCCTCACGTAAAACTAAGTGGGGCTACCTACCATTTTAGTCAATCCACGACAGTCTCCAAGGGCCAAGGGCATACACAATCAATAGAGGTTCCCTTTTAAATTGTGTGTTACGACTACCGATCACGACATTTTCCGAATGTCTTAATTACGGCAAGACTGCGTCTGCGCGCACGGCAACACTATGTTTGCACATGACAAATCCACTTCATATTTTGACGTTAGAATTTCGGTTGGCCACTCGTAAAAAAGTACATTGCACTAGACTAAAACTGTTCGTTTATGGATTATAATCGTTGTAGCACAAAATTAGAAAAATAAGTTTATACTATATTGCATTTATCATTTACTAACGGTAAATTTATGAAAAGATATATCTACCGCATCTGTCAAATATCATTAGGCATAGGGAATACGTATGAGTACATACGATGTATATGTAAAGGGAAAAGCCGATCCAATGCCGGCGAAGACCGCGACGGCCGGCAACGATTGTCTCCGATTGCTTCGCAAATACAAGTTAGCAGTAATCATTTGACCATCGACATAGGTACTTGTAATGGGTCCTTGTAATGGGGGATTTCCTTTTCTTATTTCTTTCAGTAGATGCCGGAAATTTTTAAGCTGCGGTACGTCGCATAAACAAAAGCGTAATTCTAATAAAATTCAAGAATAAGCCTAATAAAATAAATAAAAAAGCATTCTAAAAATTATAATAAATTATACAAGAGGTTCAAAAATTCCTCCTCGCACAGCAAGACATTGTCCTAGGCGGTCGTAGAAATTAGGTCTTACATTTGCTAACATGTCGGCAGTTAATGAATTCGCAGCCTGTTATTTTTTCTCTCAAGGCAACTAGATTTTCTGCTCTACCAGCTTCATGAGTATAAACAATATTTTTTAGATATCCCCACAAAAAGAAATCATTTGGAGATAGATCAGGAGATCGCGGAGGCCATTTAATGTTTCCTGTTCCAGTAATAAGACGGTCAGGAAAAGCATTTCCTAGAAATTCCTTTATCTTCACTGCATTATGTGCTGGACAGCCATCATGTTGAAACCAAACGATTTCCTGATTTATTCCAATGTTTTGAATGGCGGGAAGTATTTGATTTTTCAGTAATTCGAGATACTTGTCGGCATTTAATATACCATCAATAAAATAGGGGCCTATAGAATGGTCACCTAAAATACCTGCCCAAACGTTTAGTTTTTGAGGATACTGAGTGCGATTTGCAAAATGCCGGTGTTGATTTCCCGAAGCCCAATATCTAAGAACAGAGGGATTGTGCTTTCCGTGTAATGGAAAAGTTGATTCATCGGTGCAGATAATATTTTTAACGAAATTTTCATCTCCATGTATCTTTTCCATAACGTCTTGACAAAACTCCATTCTCCGGAAATTGTCCTCGGGAAATATTTCTTGAGTTTTCGAATATTTGAAACATTTTAAACCATTACATTTCCAAATACGTGAAATAGTTGTGTTACTTGTACCCAATTCCTCGGCAGCACTTGTAGTAGATCTCGTGTTATCAATTTCCACAATACTACAAATTAATACATCCCTCCGTTCTCTTTCCTCAATTTTTTTGTAGTGATACCTCTCTTGGTTTGCATTTCGTACAGTTATTGAGACAGAAACAAGTTTCAAATTTATTTATAATATTATAAATTGTTTGTCTGCAAGGTACAGAACGGTCTGCAAAAGTCAGCGCAAACAAATTCATGCACTCCACTGCAGACTTGCCAGCATAATACCATTTTACTAACTGAAGCTTTTCAGTGGGTGTATAAAGAGCCATTATACATTAATTTTATTGTACGCTTTCAAACTGTAACTGCCGCAGCTAGACTGAATGCAAAATTTCCAGTCAATCGGTATCGGAGACAATCGTCAGTCGTCGCGGTCTTCGCTGGCATTGGTCTGGCTTTCTCATGTAGTACGTATACATTGTATGTACTCATACGTTGATTCTCTATGCCTAATGATATTTAACACATACGGTATATACCTGGAACGTACAGAAAAGAAAAAGAAAGCGTACACGGCTTTAGGTGAAGTTCAGCAATTGCACATATATTCCTTGGGTTATATTTCATAAGCTTCTAGATTTCGGTGTGCCTTGTTTTGGTGCATTCCGTATTATCATGACGAATCTATATGGAATTTTGCATAAAAAAATAATGTTAAGTTCTCGGTAATTGTGTTTGTCCCATACTAAAACTAGTTAACATATTTTCGTCAAATATCCAGTTCGTTTTTCAAACATATAAAGTGCTAAATCATACAACTTGTTAAACCAGATTTTTTTAATTGAAAATAACAATTGTATTAGAATGAGACTTTCGTGGAGCGGTGTCCCTGCAGCGCATATATGCAGTATGCTCTTACATATGATATATGCCCGTATTAAACGATTGTGTTGTACCCACGATCTAAATATAGGAGTCATATATCGAACTATAATTTCAATTTTAATCTCACGCCGCAATACGATACTCTTTCAGTGGTCTGCTTCACCTGAACACCTCGCTACGGGTCGCTTACGAGCTCATGCCCCGACGGCCGACATGCCGTACGTTTGACGTTGTTACAGCTATCAAGAAAACGACAGCAGCAATAAACTCCCATGTATACTTAACTGCATCTCCAGATTATTTATCATTCGATGAATGTCTGTAAATCACAACAGATTATATTTCCATCAGTACTGCAATACTTTGCTATCTTATTTCTTCTCACTAACTAAAACTGTTTATAACTAAAACTACAATGTTGTTTACATTATATAAAATAACGTGCCTTCAAAGACTTTCCTCATTATAGTAGGCTGTCTTTCAAGTATTTAAGTAATCAAAGATTACTGCACATGCGAAGCTTTAGAAAACTTAAAATTCTGTCAGTCGTCATACATAAATTCAAGTTATAAACGCTTATATTTTTTAAATTATTTTATTATAACGTTAGAGTTACAAAATAAATTATTCATTATTCAAAGTTACTATAGAACTGGTCGAAAATTAGCAAATGGAGATTGAGTATATTTCATACAATATCCTAACCTGCCAGTTGCTTACGCACAACTGTAAAAACATATTCAAACTTGTGCTATTAAATTTGGCGAAACAGGGACACTAAATCGTAAACCTGGCGATGGAGCACCTAGAAAACGAACTGCAAAAATTATATATCTTAAGTTATTTAAATATCTATACATTTGCTTATCATGCTGACAGTTCCGTGTTTTGATTCCTGTCTGACTGTCCGAGTAGGTTTTCGTGGTTTTCCTTCTCGTTTAAGGCGAAGCCGACAGCTTTACATCTTAAGACGCTCCACGGGCGCATACATAATAATAACTCATGTCTTGTGTTTCCCTGTTTTTGTTGTCTATTTATTTTAGAATAGTAAGGCAAGATTTATTATTATTCAATTGGAATGTATCTTTAAATAATTTTATCCATAGCAACTACAAATGTATGACATTAATATACTGTCATTTATATTTTATATTCCTTGAAAAACGCGTCACTTGCCGAAACATGTAGGACTGTTTTAAATATATATATTTTGAAGTAAAATCAGACCTTAAATCGCCAACAAATTGAATTTGCCATAACATACAAAGGTCACGACATAATTATCTATCTATCTATCTATCTATCTATCTATATATATATATATATATATATATATATATATATATATATATATATATTTAGTGTTAATAAGAATTAAATTTCTTATTTATTTTATTGGCCATGTCTTAATATTAAAATAATAGACCTTTTTATTGGTTTAGCGACCTTTAATGAATTTCAATGTTTTTCTCTACGACGTTTCGAAAAAGAGTCGAAACGTCGTAGAGAAAAACTTTGAAATTCATTAAAAGTCGCTAAACCAATAAAGAAGTCTATTATTTTAATATATATATATATATATATATATATATATTGTTGTGATACAAGACATACCCTTAGAGCAGCAACTGGAATGGGAAATATAAGTTACTCAATATTATAAATATAAATGTAAACAAGGTTATAAAACGGAGTTAGCAAGTTTTAGTAGTGTCGAAATGTATACGAATTTATATAACGATAATATTACAATCATAAATTAGTATATTTCTGTTTCTTTCATTAATTTCATTTATAATATTTTAAATTCATAATTCAAATTTAAGCGCGAATGGACCAATATTTAAATTCATATACATCCATACATTATATCGACGCTAGTAAGACACGCCCACTAATAGACATCTTCCGTAATGTAAATATTTATCGTGCGCAATTTACAAAAAGTAATATTAAGATTGACATTAAAATTAGGTTAGAATTTGTTAAATAATTTTTAAATCTAGATAATATATTATATATAGTTAAAATCTGTCTTAGAAATTAGTTTTAAAGGCAAAACTTCGAGACTTTTTAGATACTAAATAAATAGGCTTTGATTAAAAAACAGACGCTATCGGCATCATCTTATGCAAAATTCATAAACGTATAAGACGCATTTTTCGATTTTCAATTAGAAATTTCAAAATTTTATCAATTTAAAATATATAAACAGTGCTAAAGTGATAATAGATAACCTGAGAAAAGACTGGTAATTAATTACAAGCGAGATTCTGACAAATAACCGAACTTCTGCGAATAAACGCAAAATAAAGCGTTAAACTATCAATTTCGTTATCAAGTACACGAAAATACCAAAATATATAACTAAGAAGAACTACAGGTCATTTTCTACTTGGAGGAGTGTTAGATCAAGCAAATACCTCAAATCCAACAGTAATACAAGGCCATAGAGAGATATTAGCAGATTTGTTCCGAGTCCGAAGAAAACTTCGAGAGCGTCATCAAAATTTCCCGCACAAGCCGCCAAAGTCGGAGAGCGTTCGGAGTAACTTACATCAGCAAGACTCAACAACATCCCCGCTTAGAACCTACAAGCAGAACAACAGGTTAACTATATCAACTGAACTAATAAATATCGTCTTTAATTTATTTCTTTAAATATTGAAACACACAAATAAATAAAGATTCTCGAATTTTTTCACCTTTTACCACATATCATTCTTAAATATAATTTTCCTAAATAATCTACCTATTTTACTCAGTACACGTAATTTAAAGGTACTCACCTACGTATTAGAGATTGTTTACATAATTTTAGTCCACATTTATTATAAAATAACAACACACATAACCTTGTCAATTGAACACCTTGTTGTAATACACATATATAGTTCACATTCCACTTAAACTTTTATATTTGTACATGTTATTACAGTTTTCTACTTTCACTGCAATAAATATATTTTGTTTATAATTATATAGATCATTTATTGATGTAGATCCAGTTGTAGAAGTTATTTCTTTTGATAATTGTTTATTTATATTACTTACAAGGAAGCAACTACTTTTAGTCACGGCGAGCCTGAGATATATCATTTATTTAAACTTATTTACACAGTTTTCATGCACCCTGAGACTAGTTGGCAAGCAGAAACAGAGATTGCGTACATTGAGAAGTGTATCACATTTAATAAGGCGCCCAATTATTATTTTTAAAATTTATTTAACTAATCACTTCTCGCTCAACGTAAATGCTATTCTTTTTAATATATTACAGCATCTCTGACTTTTAACATTTGGCCCCAAACGTGGCGGCAATTTATCATACCTCCTTCTCTGACTTTTAACAATATATTGTAACGGGGGTGAAGAAGGTCTAACTAGAATAGAATAATGCAAGTTTAAATTCAAAAGAGATGTGATGATGTTAATTGAAAAATTAAATGGTACATTTATTGTGGTATACTTATTTCTCTCAAAAATCCCCCACGCTTTACTTTACACGTAACTTCCTCTGTAGGGATATTTGTGTATTGTTAATACACGTGTGGTACTTTCGATGTTGGTTTGTTAAATGGCTGCCGGCTATAGCTACAGTTGAAGAGACACCTATTGTCTTTATCTCTGGGCTGGTTCAAAATAACTTAGTTCAAAGGGTTTAACTTTTTATCAATGAATAATTAACTCAGTATAGTAATAGAAATGAAATGTTACAAGACTGGGTAAAAATGTAAGTTTATTTTATATAATATATAATATATACTTTATATATATTATATATTTATATATATATATATATATATATATTATATACTTTATATATACTTTCACACTTGTTGATTTTAATTATTTTTATCTTTTATACTTGTATTTTCTTTTTCAGAACATATATTAAATGTGTGACAATAATGAACACCAACAATTATATATATATATATATATATATATATATTTGTATCCCTACTAAAAGAGGCGGGTAAAAATATTTCGGTTTCCAATTTCTGAGAATACCATTAAGTAATAAAATAAAAAAATATTTACGTTTAAGTAAAATGTTTTATAGTACCGCTTGCTATATCCGAAGAAACCGTTGTACGGTGAAACAGCTGTTATATAGTTATTATTATTATTATTAAATAAAGTGTAAATCTAATACAACATTGTGTGTTTTTATCGTTTTATATATATATATATGACAACTTCCCAAAATTGTATATAAGATTAGACTATAAACAAGCAATATAAAACTATTTTGATAATTATTTAACGTTTGAAATCTATATTTGGTATGTATTCGTATATTTCTTTAACACTTATTACGAAGTTAGTCTCGGCTCCTTGGATGTTTTTCTTGCATAAAAGGTCCTTAGTAATGGGCTGGATACTACTTAGTAGTTAATACAATGGCAATTGTATTCTCTACACCAATATTCTTGTTAACTATGGGTATTTACTCCGGAAACAATATTAAATTATAAATTTGCTTCGTAATATGATAGGAAAAGTTTGTGTTTTTATAATGGAGAGCATAATTATAACCTGGTAGTCCGTATTCTTAAAGGAATCCTCGTTCTGAAGAAATATGTGTCTCAAAAAACAGATATATTTGTTTTATTTTGTATCTAGTAAGATATTCATTTATGTAAGTACTTTTTTATTAACCAAATATTTATTTTTCCCAATTTAAAATTTCACAGATAAATTCTGCGTCTGTGAATAGTACAGAGCAAAATTCAATATTCACAAGGATAAAATTAATTGATCTTCTTCTGTTTTTTCTGGTCATGTATATCTGATTTTCATATTTTAAATGTAGTTTGTCATTGATGTTATTATTTGAAAATACATGTCACATTCAAAATTATATACCATGATTTAAATTTTGCTTTTTGACATTTTTAATTATGTTCCAAACGTTATTGAAATTGTACGGTATGATCCCTTTTTACAGTTCACTACATTTTAAGAATTAAATTTTGACATTTTATAATTTACATAGTGTTCATAAATTTTTGAACAAACTTTTCTTTAAGAAACATTCAAATACTCCAAGTTTTTCTTTATAAATGAATTTATTACTTATTTATACAGCAGACCAATTTCCGTGCGCCATGTGCGCCGATGTGAGGATAATTGTATTGCATCAGAACTAATAAAAAGCATTCAGTATGTGTTTGGTACTTGTTTAGACTGCATGTAAGTGTAAGCATACATAATAAAATGTCGTCGACACATAAATCGAGAAAACGACCGTTGTCAGACGAAGTGAATAAGTTTATTATAGATTTCCCGGACTTAATATACGATGGCTCAAAAATTAAATGTTTAGTGTGCAATACATATCTAATGTGTTGGTCAAAAACACATTGTAAAGAACACTTAAGCAGTTCGAAGCACAATAATAACAAAATTAATCGACAGCAGTTTATACATGAACTATGTGTAACTATGTGTAACTATGATTGTGTGTACACTGCCGTTTACCTTGTTAAGTAATGATTCATTTATTTCATTTTGGAATAAATACGCGAATCAAACATTACCAATCACGACAACGTTACGAAGGAATTTACCATCGGTGCGTAAACAGGTTGAAAATAAAATCAAAGCCGAACTGAAAAATAAGAAACTGTGATTATGTGTGGACGAAACAACTGACAGCAAAAAACAATCTGTAGTTAATGTGATGGCGCGTAATATGGAACCACATCAACTAACGTCTTCAATTTTATTAGCATCCAGACGACTAGAACAATGTAAGGCCAAAAAAATTTCAGAGGTGCTATTATATACTTTGGAAAAATTTAAACTTTCGAAAGACCAAGTATTAATGTTTATGACCGATGGTGCCGCAACCATGTGTTCTGTAGGCCGGTCTCTTAGAAAATATTGTCCTAACTTGTTACATATTACTTGTAAATTCCATGCTCTAAACCTTGTGGCAGAACAGGTTCGTAGATGTTATTCAGAGGTGGATGCTTTAATATCGAGTACAAAGGCAGTATTCCTGAAATCTCCAAAACGTATTCGGAAATTTCCCCATACCCCTCAGCCACCCCAGTCGATTTTGACACATTGGCGGGCGGGGTTTTACTATCATGAGCATTTTGAAAAAATTAAGGACGTGGTTTTATCACTCGATCTGAAAGAAAGTGCAGCTATCAATACAAGCCAGAAAAAATTTCAAGATGCCCAGATTAAAATGGATTTACAAAGTATTCGTGAGAATTTCTTGGGACTAGAAGAAGCAATAACAAAATTAGAAAATTCGTCGCTGTCGTTAGAGGAATCACGGCAAATCGTTAAAGATGTTCACGCACAACTGTGTGCTGTAGAAGGCGCAAAAAGTGAAAGGGTTCTAATTAAATTTGAAAGTGTTTTAGACAGAAATGCAGATTTTGACACCTTAACACGTATTTATGAGGGCACGTCTACAGATGCGTTAAGTTACTTAAAAAAGTATTTTGATTATGCGAATATAACATCACTAGATGTAAAACGCTCGCTTTCCGAATATAAACATATTCTTTTTCTCCAGTTTGTCAATCCTTGAAAGACGCTTAAAACGGTAAGTGTTTTTTGAAATCCTCTGTCGTGCACACAATCACTGATTTCATACATTTTCCATTTTATTTATAGGTATAGGTATATACAACGCTGCTATCATATGTACTATTCTTATTTTTCGTGTGTTTATGTATATTACTTTAATAGCAGAAAACCAAATGTATATTTAATTATTTCTGATAGAATAAATGTCTCTACTTCTATACTTATATCGGTAACAAGCTCATGTTGTGTCCCTATTCTATCGCATATTCTAATATATTACGAATTACACTCCCATACCGGCGCTCATGGCGCGCACGGAAATTGGTCTGCTCTACTTATTTAACTAAAATTAAATATGTTAAATAAATAATTCTACTATACATCATTAAAAAAATATCTTTTAACAAGAAAGTCATATTTACATATTATTCTAATGAATGATCTTAACATATTTTAAATAACTCTGAATATTTTTTTATGTCGATGTAGCCAATCTAAAAAACCATTACAATATATATATATCTTCTTCTTCTTCTCTGTTTTGGGTTGGACGCCACGACGTCCAAGCACTTGAGCACACTGCTCTCTGTACTATCCCTAATAGATCTCTCAATTCCACTCTGTTAGTCTTGTGTCCTCGATAAAAGCCACTATCCTCCTCAGGGGAAGTTTGAGTACACTCGAAGGATCCAATAGATCTCTCCCGAAATATTTCTGTCTGAGTTCCTTCAGTTCCTCACACGTGCATATTACATGAAGGCTAGTTTCCTCCTGTTTTTCACATCTCATACACCAGGGCTCGCTAACCAAGCCCATGGTGTACAAATGCTTCCTTAAAGGACAATGTCCGGTTATTAACCCGGTAATTATTTTAATTTCTTTTTTGCTACTACGAATTAGGTTGGCTGAAAGCTTTCCGTCCAGCCCCCTTAGTAGTGTTTTGGTATGGAGTTGACCTTCCGTTAACCTCCATTTATTTTTATGTTCTTTTTCTAGCCATAACCAGATCTCCCTTTTAGCGGAATCCTTAGTGATTCCACATACAGGTTCTGGTCCTATGAAGTTCCTATTAGTACCTTCTTTGGCCAGTTTGTTGGCTATCTCATTGCCTTTAATTCCCTCATGTCCTGGCACCCATATCAGCGACATGTCGATGTAGCCTTTACAGTATATATATATATATTAAAATAACGATATTTGAATTCTATATCGACATTAGTTTTTTTGAATGAGTGTTAGAATTTTCTTATGAACTGATTTATTTAGTGTTAACGTATCGACTTAGAAGTATTATGTTCAGACTCCGACTAAATTTAAAAGTGTGTCCCTTTGTTTCGTGACGTATGATAAGAAGGAGTAGGTATGCCTTATGCACTATCAATGCATTTATGTATTTTCAAGTGGTAAGCTACGGACAAAGCTAGGTCTACACAATAATTTAAAGTCGTGAGATTATGAGCATTGAAGGGAAAGAATAACAAATATATTGAATGAAAAATGTATGTTTTTTTATATGTTCTAATTTATGACAACACTTTAGTAGGTGCTAAGTAAATATAATTTATAAAAATATATATAAGAATAGGAGTAATTGTAGATTACACTATAAAAACACTCGCATATTTATGTCAAAATTCCAAGTCAATTGACCGACTACTTTTCGAGTTTTACGAGCGCAAACATACGCAGACGGAATTTTTATATATAGAGAGATTGTATTATTTGTAATATAATTTCGTAAAATTTGTCTCAACTATAATTTTGTACAAATCTCACTTCTGATATTATTTAATATTTATTTAGTAGCAATTCTAACAATATACCATCCATATTTCTATAAAATATTCTAATCCAAAAAGATAAATATAAAGCAAATGACCAGGCAAGTCAATTTTTCGGAGTTACAAAATGAAATATTTGTTTCAATGATTTCCAGGCACTCGGTATAAATGGGGAGTTTGAAAAAGTTTTAGCAGAACATTTTTCCCACTCCCAAATTTACTAATTGAATCTGGATTGTATTTAAGCACAGTCCGTGTGATCTAAGTTGGCTTAAAATACACATGTATATTGTTCTATCAGGTTCCGAGAATGTCTTCAAAAAATGTTAAGATATAAGCTACGATGAGTATATTTCATTATCACGAGCATAAATCAAACAGTAAAACGATATTTCTTTTAACACTTCTTTACATATGTAAATTTGGTTTTCGGTGCGGAGTAAGCTAAAGAATGGATATGTGTTTGTGTTTACAGTGCCTCAAAATACATATAGATGATGCTCTAACGATTTAGTGCATTGTTATCGGAACGTTAGAACAAATATTAAATACCATAATAATAAAGAAATAATCAGACAAACAAATAATTTGTTACACTCTTGTGGTTTATCAGTCGATTTATATTGAAATGTTGTTAAGTAAAGATGCGTTCAAACAGTGGATATTCACGACGAATTAAAGGACAAAAATGGTGATGAATTATTCAGCAGGAAACATCTTTTAGTATTTTAGAAATTCATTTGCAAGAAAACATCATATTCATGAATTACATTCAGACGAGACTTCCCTTTATTATCTCATTTAACATCTGCTACAACTGTTTGTGTATACCTGACTAAACAAACTGTAATAATTATAGGTTAGAGCTTGACTTCAGTCTCGTTAACGTTGACGCTGTCAGTTTAATAAAAGCAACATAATATCGCAATCTTTCGTCTTGAATATAATACAAATATACATCGAAATAAAATATTAAAGAATTTATGGATAATAACATGAATTCTAGTATTTGAGAATTTTAAATTTTATAAAAACTTTACAAAAACATTTTTCTTATTTATTTGATTTATTTTTCATGACTTGTGATCGGCACTCAGGGGTACATTCCAGGAGGAGACTTAAACGAATTTGTAGCCGGGCGATCTATTGTTTAGTGTTATTAGTAGAGTTCGGATTTTATGTAAAAAAAACATATTTTTTAATATTAGGAATATCACCCCAATATTGTGGATTTATCCTTTTTACGCTGAAATATTGCGATTAATGGTATAAAAAATTACATATTTTGCATAATATTTTAGTTCATATTTTTAGTGTGTGTGCATAAAGTGGAGATTTTTATGCATTTTCAACATAAAATCGCATATTTGTGATCCATTCATTAGTTTCGAGCGTAAAAAAATAGTTAAGAAAGCATCTCTTCGAGTCCAAGTATACAAAGAAAAATTGCCGAATGTTCCTCTACCTCCTGAACCGATAATTAGCCGATGGGGAACGTGGTTAAACGCAGCCATATTCCACGCGAATATCATATAAAAAACATTGTATTAGATTTTTCTGATTCAGCTGAATCAACTATAAAATTCAAAAGTTTATTCGAATAACGCGAGATTCTAGATCAGTTGACGTATATTAAAGCCCATTTTAGTTTTTATAGTGGATTAATTAAAAAAATTAGAGACTGACCAAATATCTTTATTAGAGTCAATTTCTATTTCAGAACATTGTGAAAATTTATTGAAAATGTTCCAGGTCGAACTGGTAAAGTTATACCAAATAAATTTTATGTGTTACAACAAAGAATGATGGTTTTCAAAAGTTAACAGAATTATCAACGATTTTATCATTATCATTATGTTCGACTGCTAAAGATAATAATTTACATTTAGACATCGAACATTTGGTGTCATTAAAATATATCACTTCAGTTGAAGTAGAAAGGACGTTTTCAACATATAAAAATATTATAAGCGATAGAAGACAAAATTTTAGTACCAAAATCTAGAAAAGCCCTTAATTATTAATTGGTATAATAATAATATAATTCTATGGACATTACTTAATAATAGGGATGCACAGACTTATAGGGAACAGGGGCCACTCGGGAAAATTATAAGCCAAGGACGGGCCACTACAAAGAATACTTATTAACACAAATATTTTTATTTTTAAATAGTATGAATTACTACAAATGATAAAAATAAAACAACATTCAAAAATGTTTGTTGTAATTATGTAATCGTAATGTAATCTAATCATTACAATGTAATATTTCATGTTTTATTATTTTGATGCATGACATTGCATTAACCTAGTTATTATTCCAGATTTACTTTCAACCATTGAAGGTGCTCCGTCAGTCGTAATTCCGTATAATTTCGTTAAATTCAAATCCATTATAGAACATTTTTCCAGAAGAGCTTTGAGCATGTCACTCCCATTGGTTTGACTTGTCAAAGAACTCACACCAATCAGTTCTTCCCTCACTTCAAAATTTTGCGTTATACCTCATAAAAATATTAAGAGTTGAACAGTGGAACTAATATCTGTAGATTCGTCGAGTGCTACAGAAAAATACTCAAAACTTTTCGATTTTGTAGCTAATTGCTCTTCTATATTAGCTGCTAATGTGGCAAGTCTTCTTTGAACAGGCATCCGATTTAGTTGAATTTTCTCAAACCTCTTTGCATCTTTCGGACACATTTTTTTGCGGCGATATCTAAACACTGCTTAACAAACTCACCATCTTTAAAAAGCCGACAAGTTTTCGCTATTATTCGAGATATTTCAAAGCTAACTTCAGTAGCTGTTTCAGCATCTTGAATTGGTTTTGTAAACATAGCTTGCTGACCTATTAGTTCCCTTTGTAAAGTGGAAATTTTTTACGTTCGATTTTCGCCTGTTAATTTGGTAAAAGTATGATGCTGGATTTCATAATGCCTTTTCACATTATATTCTTTCGGAATAGAAACACTACTCTTGCATATTAAACAGACACTTTTGTTATGCGATGAAATAAAAAAATATTTTTCGGTCCAAATATCTTGAAACTGTCGATCTTCATCCTCGACTTGAAGATACATATCTTACTAACAATTACAAAAGTTAGAATAAAATAAAAAGTTAAGAAATATTGATTTGAATGGATTTTTACCTACTTTTGTAGTTTTACGAACAATTTTTAAAATTCGTTAACGGGCCGCATAAATATCGACAGTGGGCCGCATGCGGCCCGCGGGCCGCTGTATGTGTATCGCTGCTTAATAACATAATAACTTATTATGTTATTAAGTAACATCCGAGGAATTATATGTATTATTATGAAGGTGTTATTTCTATTATTATGTGTTTTATACAATAAAAAAAAATTATTTTTCTAAATATTTTTATTTTATAGAAACAATAAATATTATAGCAAATATATATGAAGAAAAATAATGATAGGCTGACGTAATCTTCTTTTCAGTGTTCTACTTCAGCTACCTCTTTCTACCGTGGGCGCATCGATTAGTATTGACTTATCTCAGGTACAAAATAATACAAATTTGTATAAAAACAAATTTGTATCTGTATATGCATGGACACACAGTACGTATTTACTAGCGTTTGCTTCAACCACCAGACGCATGCGTTTTTGTGTAACCACTTTGTCAATGATGGGTTTACGAAGGCAAGCGACTGTAGGTACACTTGCGGTCATGTAGCAAGTTTTGTCCTATCCGAAGACATCAGATAACCTCATACCATCTGACGGACTAAACCGACCACGCCGGTGCAAAAGTGTTTCTTCTCGAATAGCTAAGCTATTACAGGAAAAGAAAAAATACGGATATTACTGTGAGTCCATTAACTCGTCGCCAGTGCCAACTTGTCCCGTATCGTTATGTTCAAATTTTAGGAGTGTAAAGTCGACTTCATTTCAAGTAACAAAAACGCAAAACTTGTACATATATCCATTTTTATTTGTTTCAAAGTTACAGATCTATGAATGTGATTGTCAGATCATGAAAAAAAATGTAATCCTAAAATCAATACAAACTGATTTTATTTAAAAAAAGTTACACGATTCAATAACAGACCTGTGATTGTTAACGTCGCATAATAAAATGTTATCCTAGAATAAATAAACCCGCGTCGTAGTGCATACAGTAATTTCTTGAAGATCTACAAAAAAGAGTACTGGAAATTGATTTATGATAAAGAAGGTTCTTACTTATTTCGTAAGTGCTAAACCATGAATATCATACAATAAACAAATGTTCAGATGACTGTTAACGTTGCATTTTTTAATAAAGGATTACATTACGTTTCAGTGCATACAACAGCTTATTAGTGAGTAGACACGTTTTCTTTATTCAAAATGCCATACCGATTTTCTTCTCAAGAGTATGCGGAGACATGCATTTTGTGTATGGCTGCTGTAACGGCAGTGCACGTCAAGCAGTTATTGAATACATCGGTTTCCCGATAGGCGCATTCGTCATTACAGAACATTTCTGGAAGTGTACAGACAATTTCGCGAATGCGGACTGCGTGATTATCTTTTCGACCGAGGAGTAAATTTTCCAACAGACTTAGAAGAAGAAGTAGTAGCTATTGTTACAAGGGATCCAACTCTTAGTGTACGTCGAATCCCTAGACAACTAGGAGTACCATGAACGACAGTTTGGCGAATTTTAAAACGTGAGGGCCTATATCCATGTCACTATCGCAGGGGACACGGTTTACTTGAGGCAGACCACTATGCTCGTCTAGTTTATTCTACATGGATAAAAACGATTTAGAGGATGCTCTCGATAGCATGCTCCTAGCAATGAATCATAACTCTTGGATACAGCAACATGGTGCACTTGCACATAATTCTAGAGCCGTTCGGGAATATCTTTCAATGAGATTTCCAGAGAAAATCATTAGCACGCATTCGGAAACCCTGGCCAGCGCGTTCACCCGATATAACTCGATTTCTTCGTATGGGGATTCGTTAAAAATCATGTTTATTAGCAAAATTTTGCAACAGATGAAGAACTGAGGGGGTTAGTTCTGGAAGCATTTACCAATATTACTCCACAAATGCTTAATTAGGGTGTTAGAATTGACGGTGAGAAGGTGCTATCTGTGCCTGGAAAATAATGGAAATCTTTTCGAACATATGCTCTAAATTTAGTTGTTTTGTTCATATTCGTTTGTTGTATTTTACTTTTTATGTCTTCTGTTAATTTAATTTGATTTGTTCTTTGTTTTTTTTTAATGTGGCCATTGGATTGCTATTAAATATGTAAATGAAATAAACTGTTAATGAACATACCAAATCATTTATTTACAAAAAAGATTTCAGTATATCAATACGTTAAGCACGTATTACGCATTTGTTACAAATGAAACAGACATGTAATATACACATCTGTAACTGTACACATGGACAATACACCTCGTATTTTACAGCACTTACTTCTGCTTAAGACACGTGTTTCTGCCATCTATAGGGGTCATCAATAGAGTGGATCAATTCGGAGCGAAAGCAGAGGCGTGACTAACGAATTGGTTCCCGCATGCGAAACATTATTAATATCTAGAGATATACTATCACGAACGGTGCTGTTATTGTGTTAGATACAAAAAAAATGTAAGACGGTTTTTCTAGATTATGAAACGTTCTCGATGATACGTATACAAAATAAAATCTAAAATGTATGTAATTAGATGATTAAAAAAAAACTTACCGTCTTATACGTTTTCCGTGACTTGAAAATCTGGAGAAGCGCGATGAAATATTGTTAACATAAGGTGCGTCTCCAAAGTTATTTCTCGAAAACGCGTCCACCGTGAGGAAAATATGTGCTTGTATAAAGAAAACGATCGCTCCACATCTAGTGATGTGATGTTTGCATAATTAAAATAATCTTTGAAACAACTTAACACATCTGTAGACGAACCTTCACAAATTTGTCTAAGTCTGGCAAAATCTAAATCTTTATCTAAAACACTTACTTAAAATACACTCATTTCTTGCGTCTTCTATCGAACATAGCTGTGCGTGTGTATCTTTCACAACTAGCACTGATTCCTGTAACGATAGCGAAGAATTTTGTAGGTTTTCTAATGCTTGCACTATTCCGAAGTAATTGTTGTGAATAGTTTGTAATAAATCACTATTTTGAAATTTTTTCCGACTTTCTTCGATAGCGGCACTATCTTTCGGATTTAATAATAAAACCACTTTTTTTACATCCTCAAAATATTTATGATAGTAAAATGCCGCTCATAGCCATGTTCCCCATCGTGTCAGAATCGGCAGTGGAGGCTCAGGGGTATGGGGACACAATTCGTGAAATTTCCGAATTCGTTTTGGAGATGTCAGGAATAACTGCATTTGTACTCGATATTAACGCATCTACATTTGGGTAACATTTACGGATCCGTTCTGCTACAAGATGTAGGGCATGGATTTTACATGTAATATGTAAAAAGTTACCACACTGTTCCTTAAGAAACCGACCTACACAAACATTAGGATTTGATCTCTGGAAATTTCAAATTTTTCCAATGTACTTAACACCACTTTTGAAATTACCCGCGCAGTACATTCTTCTATTTGTCTGCTAGCTAATAAAATTGAGGATGGCGATTGATTTGGTTCCATTTTACGCACCATAACATTAAGTACAGATCTTTTTTTGCTATCAGTTGTTTCATCCACACTCAACCACACTTTTTTATTTTTCAGATCAGCTTTAATTTTATTTTCTAAATGTTCACGAACAGATTTTAAATAACGTCGTAAGTGGGTGCAGCTCGGTAATTCTACATTGCCATATTTTTCAAGAAATGAAATAAACGAATCATTGCGTAACAAAGTAAACGTCAAATTACACACAACCATCATTGTACACAAATCAAATAAGAACACTTCGTATTTTGTATCGGCACCAGTGTCTCTATCTTTATGTCTTGCGCTATGCACGTGGCGTTGCAAATTTGATTTTGTTAAACGGTTTATATATATATATATATATATATATATATATATATATATATATATATATATATTGCACACTAAACATTTTACATTTACCCCATTCTAAGATAAACTAGGATGGTTCTCAATAAACCTATTGACTAATTTTGATGATAGCGGTTTTTTTACTGTACGATCCTTCAACATTATTAAATACACAGAATACACTTTCCTGCTGCTATTATACGTGTACACACGATGACCGTGAACAACATACTAAGTAATCGTATGTGCGATGGGGCACGCGGGAATCAATTCGTTAGTCACGCCTCTGCTTTCGCTCCGGATTGGTCCACTCTAGTCATCAGTCAAGCTAGCGAAGCAATGTAATACAAAATAATACAAATCTATTTAAAAAACAGTTTTGTATCTGTATATACATTTAAGCTTAAATCGCCTACAAGACATAGCAAATTTCGTCCTATCAGGTAGCACTATATAATAAGTGACATCTGACGGACGAAAGAGACTATGCCGAAAAAGGCAACCCTTCCCTTGACCGGCCAAGCCGGTACATAAGAGAAGAAAATACGTATATAGGTGTAGTCCATTAACCTATACCTATATACGCTGTGTAAAATTGTTGCGTTGTGCTAACAGTTTTTGCCTAAGAAAATATAAAAATAATAGAATATCCGCTGTACTCACCTAATTTAGCAATGTGTGACTTTTGGTTATTTTTTGGGCCTAAACGCAATTGGCGGGGTGAAGGTTTTCGCCTGACGAAGAGATTATGCCACAGTTCACGCTTATTTTGAAGGTATTCCGAAAGAAATTTAATTGAGAGCTTTTAAACAGTGGAAAGAAAGAATGCTCAAATGTATCATTGCTGAAGGGAATTACTTTGAGCATATTTAAAATAAAATCCAAGAAAATATTAACCGTGTTTTTTATTCTTAATAATTTCAGCTTGTCCCTAGAATGCATATTAATTTTTCTGTCCTATTAATTTCTTTATAATTTTAATTATTTTTTATTAATGTATGACGTATCTACTTGTTTGTATCTATATATGGTTGTATGGTGCCTATAATTAGGTTGTATTGTTGGGCATTTAATAAAGAATTATTGTAATTTTTATAAACGATTGCACAGTTTAATCCGACGGTTTTTAATATATAAATGCACTCACTACAATAACATTCCAACGACAATTCTTACCTATTTGTCGTTTCTCCTTCAAGCACACGCTTACAATAGAATTGTTTACCGAAAAGTACAATAATTTCTTCAAGAATAAATACATTTGAAATAATTAAGACTAAGGATAATATATATGCCAGGAAATGCATTATTTGCATTGCACACATGACAGTTCGTGTAATTTATCTTACCAAAACCTCTATTTTCAAACACACATTTTAGAATTCAAGTATTATTCCTTTGAAACTTGAATTCCTCAACATCTGAATTTCTTCTTTTGTTCTAACGATAGACTCCTTGTCATATATATATACATACATATATTATTCTTGAATGTCACATAATAAATTTTAACAAATATACGTAAATGTATCTGTCTTTCATAACGGTCTATGTTTAATAGTTTGAAATAAGAACGACTCTTGGTATTATACTAAGACATAGAAAGCCTAATGGTTTGATAATGGTAGTTTTATCTTTAGGTATTGTGTATCTCTCACGGCGAACGGCTAAAGTTACTTATTACAATCCCATTTCGAAATAAAAATGCATTATGTGATAGTAATGAATGAATTTACCTGACGCATTAAAATACTCGAGTTTGATCATCGGATTTTTTACGATCGACGATTTCAAAATAAAATTACAATTTACGCGCAATTAAGAAAGCGCCTGACACGTCATTATTATATCGTTTCTGGATAAGGAAATATGTAAAGGAAGTGATCACCACCTACCACCCACAAAAGTGTGGTTCATATATGGACAAACTATTTCGTTGTGATTGAATTAGTGACACAATTTTGCGGTTGTCTTAACCATTCCACGCTTAATTCGATTTCGATTTACAAAAGCTGAAGCATCATGTTTAATAGCTGTTTTATAACAATTGTAGTTATCTAATTGCGTAAAAATTTTAAGGCGTAATACCTTAGCATTTGCAGTAATTAGTTTGGAAAGAATGACGTTCTCTCTGTATAAGTTTGACTAAGAATAACCTTAAATATAACGAGCGTTCAACTAAATTTTACCTCGAAGTTGCCCATGGTAATTATACGTATATCTTAGCTTTTTACTTAAGTTCTTAATATGAATTTTGTTGGTTATGAACTATTTTAATGACATGATAAATGTCAAAATAATAAAATTAAAATATTTAACTAAATGAGATACGTTTATTTGCAACAAACAAGTAACATTTTATAAAAATTGTTGAAAGTGGCCACCACCTTGTTCGAGACATTTCTCACTTCTCTTCTTCTGTCATCGATTTCGTTAATTCTTTCAGCAATTCTGATTTGTAGGTCTGCAAGATCAGGCACCTGTACCTGAAAAATTGAGTTCTTTAAAAAAGGCCACAGAAAAAAAAACAGAAAAAAGATCTTGGTGGAAATTCATGTTCGGTGTTTAAACTTATCAACCAATTTTGATAAATTTGCCGTATCATATTAATTGTTTCACCAGCTGTGTGCGCTCTGGCTCCGTCTTGTTGAAAGTAACCCTAATTTATTTCTTCTTCATTAAGCTGTTCAATAAATGGCATAATCATTTCTTGTCGATACCTTTCTCCTGTTAAGGTACCGTTAAAGAAAATAGGGTCCATGATTTTCCTTCAACTAGGCGCACACCATACACCAATTTTCTGTGGATGAAGTGAGGTTTCAACATAAAACTCATGTGGTTTCTCAGTATTCCACATCCTTATATTTTGTGAGTTAACATATCCATTCAGATAAAACCATGATTCATCAGAAAAATAAGTTTTATCAAGAAAGTCATTATCTAAACTATTTAAGAACCACTGACAAAATGTTGTTCTTCTAGGATAGTCAATTTCTTTTATTTCTTGATAACAGGTCATGCGATATGGAAATAAATGTAAATCTTTTTTCAAAATTGTATGACAAGTGCCAATTGATACACCTACTCGTTGAGATAATACTCGTATGGAAGTTCGTGGTGCATCATTCATAATTTGCGTTAAATCGTCAACTAGCTCTTCCGTACGTTTTTTCGGCCGGCCACTGCCTTCTTTCCGTATAACACTCCCTGTTTCTCTGAAAACCTTAGTGCAACTGTGTACCGAAAACTATCAATATCAAAGGCGAAGTTTGGAAACATTTCTAAATTCGTCTAAGCATTCTTCAATAAAATAGTGCCATTGTTCGTTAATCTTACGTCCGTTTCGAAAATAAGATTCAACCATGAATGATTTGTGTTGAATAGTTTTAAACCAATTTTAAGTTACAAAGCAATTTAAAAAAGTTCCAATTAAGTATACATCAGAATAGTCTGTCAAATTGACAACTGATGCAAATGTAAATAGTACAAGTTACGACAAACATTTTTATTGTCATGGACTACTAGAGGTAAAATTTATTTGAACGCACATTATAAACACTATACAGGCTGATTCATTTTCGGGCCTCACCATAGGGATCTCTCTTATTATTGGAGATAGAGTATAGGTTTAAATTTGGCAAAGTTGTTAAATTTTGTGTTTGTTATAAATCCGTAAAGAATATGGACCTGTGACACATGACCTGCGTTATTTAAAAAAAAAAACGCGAAAACCCCTATTTTCTTCTTTTACCTGTAGCACCGACGTTTGGCCTTGTAGAGAAAAAATAAAAACACATCCTTGTGGCCATTTCTAAACCTCTATCCAGTGATGTACTCTAAATTTTTATACAACGTTTCGTTTCTTTCTGGTCATCATCAACTATCTAATTTCTTATAGGCGCCATATTGGATTTAGACATCTTCATAAAGAGTTTTTTTTCTGATTTCAACCATGTACCACATGCTGACTAAATTTTTTGACATTAGGTTTATTTGAAAGAATAAATTATAAGATTAAATAGGGTAGCCTTTGGAATTTCAATCTGTCAAACATTTCATTTATTGTTCATTAATAATACAAAAATGTCATACACTAACGAAGAGAAACGAGATATGATAAGTATTTTTTATTCTTCGAAATGAAATTCAACAGCAGCGAGTACAAGATAACAAAAACATTAATAAAAATACATAGAAAACTAAACAATAAACAATTACAGTAAATGTTCAATTATCTGGCCATCTTCGGTAATGCACAATTGGGCACGCCTTCTTGCATTTTGTACTGCCTTTTGTATAGTTATTCTAGGAACTGCATCGAAGGCATTCTGAAGTCTGTCTCGTAATTCTTCAATGTTTTGTGGCGCATCTACTCTATAAATATTATTTTTAACTTATCCTCATAAAAAAAAATCTAGCGGACTTAAATCAGGTGATCTCGCAGGCCATTCAACAACTCCCCTATTTCCAATCCAACGGTTTGCAAACTCTTGATTTAAGAAATTTCTAACAATAGCTGCATTGTGTGCTGGTGCGCCATTTTGTTGCCACCATAAATATTGTACTTGATTTAATAGGATATTGTCGTCAAGATAGTCAGATACGTATGTACGTAAAATGTTTAAATATCTTTCTCCATTTAAATGTTCTTCATACATAACTGGTCCTAAGAGACGATTTGCCAAAATACCCATCCAAACGTTTATTCCAAAACGATGTTGTGGTTTTCTAGCCCTGTTTTGTCGGGGATTTTGTACTGCCCAATAGTGCTCCGTATTTTTGTTGAACATTCCAGAATTTGTAAATTTTGTTTCATCTGACCAGATGATTTTGCTTAAAAAATTTTCGTCATTTTCTATCCTTCCCATTAACCAATTACAATATTCTAGCGTT
Source organism: Melolontha melolontha (assembly GCA_935421215.2). Lineage (NCBI taxonomy): Eukaryota > Metazoa > Arthropoda > Insecta > Coleoptera > Scarabaeidae > Melolontha > Melolontha melolontha. Next base: position 2,372,082 of record OW285235.1, on the reverse strand, counting down.
CTCAAATTATCTCCAGGCAGTAAAGAGTGACTAACATGGATCCTGTATGGTTTAAACCTACTTTCATGTAAAGTTCTCCAAACTCTGAACTGGCACAAATTTAATTCTGACGCTACATCGGGTGTAGAAATTGATGGATTATTATTTATCTATAAAAATACAAGATTAACATGAAATTTTAAAACACGCTTTTAATTTACCATTTGTAAAATACCTTGTCGATTTTCATTTAAATTCCTGTTGTCTTGACCATTACGCGGCTTAGTAAACGATCCATTCTCGACCAAATTTCTGTCGAGATCTAGAAAAATAGTACGATGAGGCTGTTGCCGTTCTGGATATAATTGTAGATATCTTGTACTCGCTACTGTTGAATTTCGGTTCGAAGAATAAAAAATACTTATCATATCTCGTTTCTCTTCGTTAGTGTAAGACATTTTTGTATTATTAATGAACAATAAATGAAATGTTTGACAGATTGAAATTCCATGGCTACCTTATTTAATCTTATGATTTATTCTTTCAAATAAAACCTAATGTCAAAAACTTTAGTCAGCATGTGGTACATGGTTGAAATCAGAAAAAAAAACTCTTTCTGAGGATGTCTAAATCCAATATGGCGCCTTTAAAAAATTAGATAGTTGATGATGGCCAGAAAGAAACGAAACTTCGTATAAAAATTTAGAGTACACCACTGGATAGAGGTTTAGAAATGGCCAAAAGGATGTGTTTTTATTTTTTCTCTACAAGGCCAAATGTCGGTGCTACAGGTAAAAGAAGAAAATGGGGTTTTCGCGTTTTTTTTAAATAACGAAGGTCATTTGTCACAGGTCTATTTTCTTTACGGATTTATAACAAACTCAAAATTTAACAACTTTGCCAATTTTAAACCTATACTCTATCTCCAATAATAAGCGAGATCCCCATGGTGAGGGCCGAAAATGAATTAGCCTGTATACCGACTGTTTGGTGAAAGAGTTACTACTTACTAAATACTTATCCTTAACTTCTATTTTCGGTGTTGGGGGTAATCATTTTTCTCCAGTTTTTGCTTCTCTTGCTTCTCGTTTTACTGCCGTCTGACTTCGCCCTTTCCTTTTGAGTATCTATGCAATTTCTGCATTAAATTTCTTTGTTCGTATTCCTTTTCTTTTTCTTGCCCTTATTTATATTTTCCATATAATTTTCACTACTCTTTCCTCCATCATTTTAACTATGTCTCCAAATAATCTCAGTATTTCAATTTTTTCGGTGGCACTTATTATTTCTAAATGTTATCTAATTATTTCACTTTCTGATTTTATGTAGTCTAGTCAGTACCGCTCTCTTACTAAGGATCTTCATATCACACGCGTTTATCTTTCGTTTTAAAGTGGGGGAAAGTTTTAAAGATGTTCGTATTGCTCTCGACCGAATTCCTCGTCCAACGCAGCATTTCAATTCCTTGAGGACTGAATAGTGATAGAGTGTTGGAAGCGATGAATCCTTGCAAATTAAGTACATCGGGGGCGTTCCTAAACTAGTCTCGTTTAGCTAGTTTCGCCCAACAGTAATAATCTTATTTGTTACTATCAAAACGTGCATGGTTTGAGAAGGCCGTTCAGTTTTTCCATCTGTTAGGTCTTCGCCATTTGATGTTATTGAACTTAGTAAAATATAGTTTTCGAGTAATATTTATAGTGCTTCACAGATTAAACAATATTATTCCAATCTATTTAATCTACTTTAGCTTCATATTCTATATTTTATCATACTGTATATTTTACCGTTTATATTTAAGCAATCAATTATTCCGTAAATAGTTGGCATATCCAGGTCAGTTACTTAGTCTAAATAATAGTTAATTAGCTTATTCTACTTATTCGTGTATTAATAGTTAGTAAGCCAACAGAATGCATCACAGACATCAGCATAAATATTATGAAATCCTAGACCTTCTATAACGTAAAAATGCATTATAAGCTTCCGGTTGAACTCTTTAATAAAATAAGCTGATACACCGCAACAAATATTATGTCCTAGATTTAACTAAATTTACGTGAAGTATATTAAAATAACATTTTAGGAACCACTAGAATTAAGTTGTAAATAGAATTTGTATATATACTGTAATTTTTGTTAAATAAATCATTAAAGAATGTTCGGTTTTTTAATCAATATTCATCCGTTGTGATCGACGATTTGAAGAACTACGACAATCTCGCGGAGGTGGCGTTCTGTTGGTATATAGAAGTATTTTAAGTTTCAGAATAATTGACACATACATGAGTGTAAACCCCACCAGTTTTGTATAATACAAAGGTATTTTTAATAATATAAAATATTATTAAAAATATTAATAGTGAACCTGTATTTGTGTTCTTCACACCAGATTTTTAATAATATTTTATATTATTAAAAATACCTTTGTATTTTAAGTTTTATTGATTTAAATTTATCTGATGCGTTTCGGGAATTTCCTTATGTTGACATCGTTGGAGACAAATGTACCATAAATTTTTTTCCCTTCCATTATTCTTTACATACCGCCTTATATTTCGATTACAAATTTTGAATCCTTTCTGGAATTATTCGAAAAAGTAGTTTTCAACTATCCTAATTTAATTATCACAGGTGACATCAATTGTTCTCAGTTTAACCTCAATACGATTAATGGTACTAAATCGATACTTGTAACATCTTTTCTGGACATGTGCAACTTCTAACAACAAATTGCTAAATTTCATCTTATCTGATATGAATTGCAAGGGCATACGCGACAATTTACCATTAGTTCCCGAGGACACTCACCATCCTCATTTAATTATTAATACCTCCATTTTCTGAGATACTTCAGCAAACTTTTTCACTAACAATAACACAGATCTACAAAATTAAACTTTTTGACAGATGTTTTTATTTTGAAAACTAATTTTATATAATTTTGGTAGGCTTATTTCAAAAATTCTATGCATTTATTTGCATCACGTAAGGTTTTTTTTGCAAATATTAAATGAAAAAGAACGATATTTCTAAAAAAAATTATTCGATTATTGAGTAAAAATGTGGAATACAAGTTAAAAAAGTGGAAAAAAAATACTTTACTCAGTCTTTTTTAAGTGAAATCTTTGTCTTTTTGCCAGAAAGCTGCGTTGTCCGGACATTCGGTTGGATGTTTTTAAGGGCATATCCCGTTTTAACATCCAGCAGTAGTCCGCCATCATCGTTATGCTCCATCTGCCTTGGTATCGCCGTTACATTTCCTTAATGTCTTGGTGAAACCTCTCTCCCTGTTCTTCGCTAACTGCTCCAAGATTTTCAGGAAAATAGTTCAAGTGTGAAAACAGGAAATGCACTTTCAAACTCATATTACAACCTAGACGATGAAAGTGTTGTAACATATTTTGAACAATATTTTCGTAGTTTTCGTCCTTAGAGTTCCCAAGAAACTTATCAATTACTTCTTTAAATGAAACCCAGGCGTTTTTCTCGACATTGGTCATTGTGTTTTGAAAATCCTTGTCTTTGCATAATGTTCTTATCTGCGGCCCAACAAAAATACCTTCTTTTAACTTGGCATCGGATAAGGCTGGAAATGTCTCGCACAAATATTTAAAACACTGTCCATTTTTGTCTAGGGCTTTAACAAACTGCTTCATCGAGCCAAGTTTGATATGGAGAGGAGGCAGTAAAACTTTTTTGGGGTCAACCAAGCTATCTCTTAATACATTTTTACTACCAGGTGTAAGGCTTGTTCTAGAGGACCATTCTATTTGAGTCCAATGTCTATCCCTTGCTCGACTATGCCACTCACAAATAAAGCATGGAAATTTTGTATAACCTCCTTGTTGTCCTAGTAGCATGCACAGCACTTTAAGGTCACCACAAAGCATCCACTGATGTTCTTGGTAGTTTATTTTCTTTAAAAGAAGTTTAAAATTTTCATACGTTTCCATTAAATGTACCGAATGGGCAACAGGAACCGAGGCCAGCTCGTTACCATTGTGCAATAAAACGCCTTTTAAACTACGCTTACTTGAGTCAATAAACAGGCGCCATTCTTCTTTTACATACGGCACATTTCCTAATTTTGAAATTAAGTCAGGAATATTGTTGCAATACACTAGCGGTCCGTCTTGAGTAAAATATTGACATAACTCTTTTTCGCGATCTCGGTGAAAGCTTGATGTGACGCCAGGTGCCAGTAAATGTTTGTCACGAAGTCGGGAGGCTAACAATTCGGATGCATCCTTTGGAAGGTGCAAATCTCTAATTAAATCATTTAGTTAGCTCTGGTTAAACACTTCGCGCTCTCTGAAATCTGATGTGAAATCTGAGTCATCTGGGTCGCAATTAGATTCCTCTGATTCTGACGATATGACGTTTTCTAGTGCTTTTGGGGCGGTAGGTATCGGTACATCTGGTCCATGAGGAACTGGTCAAATAGCAGAGTCAAGATTGGGATACACAATTTGTTTCTTATTTTTTCTGTTGAATCCTTGAACATTACACGAACAAAAATAACAATCATCACTGTGATTTCTAGGCTCTCGCCATACCATAGGAACACCAAAGCTTAAACATTTCTTCCTACCTTTTTGCCAGTTTCTTAATGCTTCAACGCAAACGGAACAAACAGTATGAGGAGCCCAGGACTTGTCTTGGTCGCCAATTTTTACACCAAAATAAGCGTGGTATACATTTTTCACAAACGAAGTTATAGTTTGCCTCTGCTTTACTACGACATAACTACCACAGATATAACAAAAGTTATTTGGATTGTTCACACAATGTCTTCTTTCCATATTTATACGTTCTAGAACACTTAAAATACGCAACAACGGAGACAACAACCGCGCGGACACAGTAGCACGACGACTAACACAACCAAACTGCACATAAGCAGGTTTTAACGTTGTATTGACGCTTCTGCGCCGACTCTGTTGCTTTGCTGAGAAATCTAATATTAACCAGTGTTGCCAAATCACATTTAATTTCATAAAAATCAATTCATTTAAAAATCATGCCTAACATGGAACAAACATATTCTTGTCATAGGTATGTATATTAATAAATTAACATTTTTAAGATATAGAGCGCTATAAAAAAAAATTACGTGATAGAGCAAAAATATGGCGTTTTTTGGAATAAGGGCCCCCAAACATATACAAATTAGCAAACATCTTTCAAACATCAAAATCACTGTAGACCTGTGTAATCAGTCTTTCAACTTCACAAATTTCCTTTAATTATTACATAATGCGCTGTTGTGTAGTAATTGGGACTTGGGACTTTTTGCACAATATCTCAGAGGTTGACGTTATGTGTAAAGTTTTCTACAATGCTCTCTGTTATGTCTTCGAAAAATACATTCCGACTTATGTGAATCGCCCCCGACATTTGCTTAAATGGTAGTATACTCCCGAAATAATTTATAACCTGAAATTAAAATATAAATACAAAGGTATTTTTAATAATATAAAATATTATTAAAAATCTGGTGTGAAGAACAAAATACAAGTTCATTACTAATATTTTTGTGACGTATCTGAACATATCCTTCTCCAGAGACGCAGATACGTATTTCATCTTTCTACAGATTCATCAGTACGCCCCTGCTGAAGTAGGATATCTTCAGACACATTCACAAAAAGGAACTACGCTATCTCACAGAAATTATTAAGACTGAGCATAGAAGTGTATTCAGCGCTGTATATGAGCAAATAGCCGAAGTATCTATATCCTGCCCACATAATAACTGCCGAACTAGCAAAGTATTTCCCCTCAGATGGCACTACCGTATTTCTGTAAACTGTATTTGTAGTGCCTTCACGTCTTCTTCCGGGATAACCGCGAGTGTAATGTAACAGAAAGATTTGGAATGTGTTTCCTAATCTCTTCAGCAATCCTATTTAAAGCATGAGCAAGATATGTTACATGTATCAAGTTCAGATATAAGATTTTCAAATTTTCCTAATAAAAATAAATAAAATACCACAACACTACAAAACACAAATCAATATTATCTCTTCAAAAGCACAATCAGAAGTAAAATTCAGAAATCGATTTATTATTTATCTAGTTATGTAAATATAGGTACAATAAAACCCCTCTTAACCGTTTAAAACGACCTATTCTGAATTCTCGGAATTTAAGACTGGGAATGCCCGTACTCTTGTACCTCATATTTTTTTTTCTTGACGACTGCAAACATAATAAAATAAATTACTTCATAATGGAAGATTTATAAAATTGTTTATGTTGAACTCTTGAAGAGCCCGCCAAAGATCTATATCATTCAAAATTCTTTCAATTATGCTCAATATGCTATTTATTAAGGATATTTGTAAATATTTAAAAAAATGCTTATAATATGAGAAATATACGCTTTGCATATTTGGAATACATTAATTATGACCTTGCATTGCCGTTTCTGGAGTTCCGCAAGGCTCTAACTTAGCTCTATTGCTTTTTATTATATTCATTAACGATCTTTCAGACCAAATCGAGTCTAATATGCTTTGCTGATGACTTGATGTTGCATTCTCGAGTCGCCGACTGTCTTCTACTACAATCCGATCTGGTTAACATGCAGATTTGGTGCAAAAATAGCAATTTCTGAACCACGCCAAGTGCAAGATTTTATCTTTCATAACAAGCATTCGATATGAAACTGAACTTCAATGAGCATATCAGCAATGTATCAAAGTAAACTACAGGAACCCTTGGATGTATTATCCGTAACTGTGGTGAATTTTCTAACGTGCGCGTATAGACTGCCTTATTTAATCCTACTTTCTCAATTTTGGAAAAGAAAAAATTCACAAATCCGCCGACTATGGTACGATAGATGGGACACCAATTCGTACCGTAAATCAACTAGTTTTGCTGTCGCAATTGCTGATGAGTGGGTCGAGGGCATTATCATGATGGCAGAGAATTTTTTTTCGCTAGGTGAGGTCTTTTTTTCTTTCATTTAGCGTTGAATCGATTCATTATGGATTCCAGTAAAATAAATAACAACAATGTGTCTGTTAACGGAAATGGATAGTTTGTTAAAAATATAAGTTATTTATACAGGGTGGCCCAAAATGACCGAAGGGGTTTGAGTTCATTATAACTTCTTATTAAAGACATAATTATTAAATTTTTTTTATTTTAAATACAGTATATTAATAGAAAATATTTTTAATTTAATTATGAAAAATTATATCTCGCAAGTGGTGGCTATTTTCTGCTTCGCATATTCGTGCTCTTTCCAAAACATTTTCCATAACCTTTCTCAAAACTTCAGGTGTTATGTTGTTGATTTCGTCGCGTATATTATTTTTTAATTGCTGTATGGTTCGAGGCTTATTAATATAGACTTTTCCTTTCAAATAACCCCAAAGGAAACAGTCTGAAGCGGTTAAATCTGATGAACGCGGAGGCCAATTAAAATCGCTTGTACGAGAAATAATTCGTTCACCAAAGATGTCGCGTAAAAGAGCCATTGTGTCCCTCGCAGTGTGCGCTGTGGCTCCATCCTGTTGGAACCATACTTGCGGATGATTTAAAACATTTTCCAACATTGTCCGATATCTAACACCAGTGATGGAAACGACGACACCGTGTTCATTTTCAAATAAATATGGGCCAATTATCCTTTCCGACGAAACACCGCACCAAACGGTACACTTAAGTGGGTGTGATTCTCGCTGTTGAACTACTCGTGGATTTTCCGTAGCCCATATCCTGCAGTTTTGCCTATTAACGAACCCATTTAATTGGAAATGGGCTTCGTCGTTCATAATTAAATTATGAATAAAATCAATATTTTCTTCTGCTTTTTGACGAAAATAAATTGCATAATCAAGTCGTTGCTGGTAATCTGTCGGTTTCAATTGTTGGACAAGCTGAATTTTGTATGGAAACATTCTTATTGTATGCAAAATTCTCTGCAGCGACCCTCTTGAGAGGCCAAGTTGTGTCGAACGTCTCCTGGTTGATGTTTCTCCATCTTCCCGAATACTTTCCTGTACCCGTTCAATATTGTCATCCGTGTGCACCGTTCGTCGTCTTCCGGCACCAGAAATGTTCCTTACTGCCCCTTGTTCTCGAAAATTTGCAACCAGACGGTTTATTGTTGACTCTGAGGGTCCAACCCGCACATTAAAATAACGACGATATGCACGTCAAAACAATGGATCGTTGATTTGAGAAATAAAGTTCAACGATTTTGGCACGTTGTTCAATTGTGTACTGTTACATTTTAAATTCCCCAAGTCTTCTTTACAAAATACTGAAAACAAAAGCAAAAAAAAATTATAATAAAAAAGTTATAAGGAATTAAAACCACTTTTTGGCCACGTTTTGGACCACCCTGTACAAAATCATAATAAGTATCTACAGGATCATCGTCCTGTTTTAAAGGACCAAAACTCCAAACAATTGCTAAAATAGTAACAATGCATGTATGTAATACACTTTAGATAATGACTATAGAAACTTCTTTATTAGTCTAAAATCCAATTTCTTAATTAAATATCGACTTCGAACTATTTTAAACCAAACCTAATTTACATAGCATGACAAAGCCAGCTAGGGGCAATCTATCATTTGCATTTTATACTTGCTAATGCCCTGTCACTCTATTGAGCCTGTGGTTTTCACTAATGAAGGGTCACAGGAATGCCAATATTATCAGACGGAACTAAAATTCGATTAAACTGTCGCCATATTCCCAAAATTAACACTATGCGCATATAATTTCGTTACGTACATAATCAAACGCCAAATACAAAGAGTAAGGATGCATTGCGAACGAAGTTCTAGAAAATTATTGATTAACCTCTCTATTATACGTCCATTAAACGGAAAGTATTGGAAATGCATGATTGTTAGTTCAAGAGGAATTTGACATTCGAAGTTTTAATGTCGAAAAGTTAACAATAGCATTCTAAAATAAGTATTTCGCGTTTTAACTTCTGCAGTTGTATAGAGAAATATAGCAAAATAATTTCAGTATGCCCGCATTTTATGCTTCAATATTAAATAGATATTCCTGGACCATTAATCTTTAAGTATTTAATGACTTGGATGACGCCACAGACTTCAGCATAATTTACTTAAGTAAATGTAGTTATCCAGGTCTTATTTGTTTCTTTTATTTATAAATGGTATACGTAAACATCGTATTATTTTTTGTAAGATTCTTATTTTACCGAAGACTTATTATTTACACAATTCTTTCTGCGCCATCAAACTGCATCAAGTTTCAAAAAGATATCAACGCTGTCTCCTCCTGACCCAAGGAAAATAACATATAGATATAGTATTTTTACGATAACAAATCAGTCATGTCATCAATGTGCGTCACACAGCGTTGACAAATCTCTTGTTAATATCTTGCATATAATTGCCAAGTTGAATCTGAAAAATATACACTAAAAAAGTTAAAGATAAAGATAAAAATTATGTTCTTAAAGTGTAAAGTAGACATCATTTCAAGTAACAAAAACGCAAAACTTGTATATCCATTTTTATTTGTTTCAAAGTTACAGATCTATGAATGTGATTGTCAGATCATGAAAAAAAATGTAATCCTAAAGTCAATAAAAACTGACTTTATTTAAAAAAGTTCAATTAATATTATTTTCGAAATGTCCACCTTCTTGTTGAATGCAGGCTTGTGCCCGTAAGCCAACAGAAGAAATACTTATCCGAATTTCATACTTCTTTTGCCGGATTTGCTCGGCAGCCAGGTGAATACGATCCAACAACTCTTCTTTTGTGTTCGAAACTTGCGCGTAGACTAAATTTTTCATGTACCCTCATAAATAAAAGTCAAGGGGATTAAGATCGGGTGATCTGGGTGGCCATGCAATAAGATCACCTCGACCAATCCATCTTAGATAATTGACGTTAACCCACTTTCGGACAGTAATTCCGAAATGTGCTGGTGCCCCATCTATGTGAAACCACATGTCTCGTCGAACATTAAGTGCGACATCCTCTAAAAGACCTGTCAGTTGGTCAATAAGAAATTGAAGGTAATTGTCCGCATTTAACCTCCCAGGAAGAACGACAGGACCAATCAACATGTCATCGATTAGGGCCGCTAAAACGTTAATAGAAAATTCATGTTGAAATATAGACGGGTGTATAGCTTTGGGATTTTCTGATGACCACCTGTGCAGGTTTCTCAGATTTGTAACACCACTTCTCGTGAACGTAGAGTCATCTGTCTAGAGGACTGTTCTGCAAAAATTAAAATGAAGCCATGACTGTCTTAATATCCAGGTAGAATAAACTAGACGAGCATAGTGGTCTGCCTCAAACAAACCGTGTCGCCTGCGATAGTGATATGGATATAAGCCCCCACGTTTTAAAATTCGCCAAACTGTCGTTCATGGCACTCCTAGTTGTCTAGCGATTCGACGTACATTGAGAGTTGGATTCCTTGTAACAATAGCTACTGCTTCTTCCTCTAAGTCTGCTGACAAATTTACTCCTCGGTCGAAAAGATAATCACGCAGTCCGCATTCCCGAAATTGTCTGTGTACTTCCAGAAACGTTCTGTAATGAGGAATGCGCCTATCGGAAAACCGATGTCGGTATTCAATAACTGCTTGACGTGCACTGCCGTTACAGTAGCCATACACAAAATGCATGTCCCCATACTCTTGAGAAGAAAATCGGTAAGGCATTTTGAATAAAGAAGACGTGTCCACTCACTAATAAGTTGTTGTATGAACTTAAAGGTAATGTAATCCTTTATTAAAAAATGCAACGTTGACAGTCATCTGAACATTTGTTTATTGTATGATATTCATGGTTCAGCACTTACGAAATAAGTAATAACCTTCTTTACCATAAATCAATTTCCAGTACTCTTTTTTGTAGATCTCAAAGAAATTACCGTATGCACTATGACACGTGTTTATTTCTTTTAGGATATCATTTTATTATGCGATGTTAACAATCACAGGCCTGTTATTGAAGCGTATAACTTTTTTTTAAATAAAATCAGTTTGTATTGACTTTAGGATTACATTTTTCTTTTCATGATCTGACAATCACATTCATAGATGTTTGAAACTTTGAAACAAATAAAAATGGATATACAAGTTTTGCGTTTTCGTTACTTGAAGTCTACTTTACACTCCTAAAATTTGAACATAACGATTCGGGACACTTGTATAATAATTAATTACTAACGGATCGTGAGTAAAATAGTATACAAACCTTGACGGAAAGATTCATTCCCATCTCGTATATTGTATGGATGTTTCAAATGTCTTCTCTATGATTAATTGTGAGTATACTGAAAGTTTATTGTATCAGTCGTTTATTGTAGTTCGTTTCTGTTTATATTTTTCCTTCAAATTAAAAAAACAATTATCAAAAACAATTTACTAAAGTAAATAGTTTCCTCGTCTTTTTTAAATTAATAAAAAATTAAGTTATACGAAAATACCAACCAATAATTGCTTTTATTTGTTACAGAGAATAGTGAAACCAGAAAGCTTGGAAATATCCATAGTAATTAGGTAAGTGTTCGTAATAATCATAATGATTAAAAAATAGTTTTGCAAGATATCAGTGCATTTTGGGGCCAATTCAGCGATTTAACACGTGCATTACTTATCGCGCTGCCTAGCACCTTTTTAAATAGCAAATTAATGATAATAACGAGCGCATATACAGTAGTCAAGCTATTACAAAATAGTCTTCAGTAGCACATCGCGTTAATTATTTTGAAATACTTCAAAAGCGGTGTAATAAAGAAATTCCCCAAAAGAAAACTTTTTTTGATAATCTTCCCTGCAAGTGGAAAATATAACTTGCATTTTATGGTACAAAATGCAGCTTATAAAAAAAGACAACTGCGTACAGATACACCAGTTGCCTGCAAAACAATTTTTTATTTAACTTTAAGTCTGTCCTATTTGGAAAAAACATTTGTACTATAAATTCTTGACTTTACGGCTATAAATGAAAAAGGATAACATTCATATGGCCATCTCGAATGCTCTGGGATCATCTTATTTAAACTCTTTCTTCTTTCAAACTCAATTTCGAAGCATCAATTAAAATACGCCATTCGGGATGGTGTTGGTGATCGAATGCCAACATAAAATCGTCGACATTATTGCAGTATGAAAGACCCTCGTCGGTAGAAAAATATTATGATAGTTCTTTCTGACGATTACGACACACAGAAATGTAACAACAACAATTTCCATCCTTGGAATCTAGATCTTAGTATTTCTGCTTTAATTTTTTACAAGTTCAGCTCACGAATAAAATCATTTAATTCTGATTTATTAGGTGTGGTCTGTCCTGTTCAGATGACAGATATTGATCATTACTAGTCGATAACTCTTGCTTCTTCTAGTACTGAAACATCGTATTCTTCACTTGAAACACCTATGGGTCTTGGTTCTGGCAAGGCTTCCGAATGAAGTACTGAATGAGTAGCAGAGAATAAACTAGCATAACTAATATTTTTCTTATTTTTGTTGGAAATCTCGAAAGTTGTGCAGCAAATGTTGCAATCAGTCGACTGGTCCGTTTGTTCACGCCAAATCATAGCCCTTGCAAATAGCATAGCGCTTTTCATACCATTTGACCAGCCCCGCAGAATAACAGTACAACGTGCGCAACAAATGCTGGGAGCCCATGGCTTATCTTGATGTTCAATGATTAAACCAACATAGTGAAAATGTAACTTTTCTATTAAAAGTGTAATATTCCGCTTATGCTGGTGGGTAGAGAATTCTTCCTATACATAACATAAATTGATTGGATTATTTATAGAAAGACATTCAGCTATCACAAACCAATTTACCTTGAATCGAAAGAGCCGTGTGTAGCTCTGTGTATACCCACATAGCCAGATATCTACCAGTTCTTAATTTGATTGGTTCCAGAGCAAAAATGAGGGTGGTTTAAGTGCTCTGAAATGTAAGGACATGTTTAGACATGTCCATTCAATGTTCGACACAACAATATTTTTAGTAGAATCTTTCTTTTATAAAAGTAACTTTGAAATTTTGTAAAATTTAATGCGTTTTTTTGTAAATACTATTTAAGAGGATATTTTGTTACGTATTGAATTACATTCTTCCTTTTTAATATTTAACGTTATATCATCCGATATACTGTTTTCGTCACGAATTGCTCAAATTTTCATTTTCACGTGTACGTCTGTCGCCCCCCCCCCCCCCCCCCCATGTGTATATATCGCCCTTGCCTACCGCCTCGACTGGCGTCTCGATCTAAGGGATTCGATCACGAGCCGCATATAACATCGGTTGATTGTGCTAAGTGCATTTTACATTCTTTTGGGAATTAAGTTTTACGTAATTCTATGTATTTTGATAAAAATCGCATATTGCGGATATGAACGTAGAACGTAGAATAATTTAGAAGGTGCTGATACCGTTCCGTTTGAGATTTAGAAGAAAGAAAGGAAAAAAAACTTTTTTTTGATAAGTTTTTGGACGACGCTTCTGGAACGTCATCAGTGGAGTCACTGTAACCCTATAGAAGTGGTAACATAGGCATCGACGTTTTTCTTCCCTGCAACCACAACAAGTTTTTATATTTAAAATTGAGGATAATCCATCGTATATCCCGTTGCCGGCTGTTCAATGCAGAAATCGACATCGCCCTTGCAATCTCCATGCCCGAAGGACAACACGTGAACTCGTATGTTTGTATTGGTATAATACAAACTCTCTTACTCTGAATTACTGTTTCATAGTGTTATAATCATAAATTTTCTAATTTTTGAGTTTCAAGTAATAGTCTGTTCAATTCAAGAGTTTGAGTAATTTTTCGTAAATTAATATTACATTTGGATATATATATATATATATATATATATATATATATATATATATATTGATATAAGGCAAACCTGAACATAGCGATGCCTATGGGAACAAATAACAGAATTTTTAAAAACTAATGTACTCATTAGAATTATAGGAAATTTCGAAAACTGAATTCTTCTCATGGTATATCAATAAAGTTGATTTCGCGTTTATTTTTATGTATAAAATTATTCTCATATTTATTTACATTTATTCTTTCAGTTGCTTTAGTTATTTCATTTCGAAATCTTGTATTTACTAAGATATGTCAACATAATTGATTATTAAAAATAGATAATAATAATTTAGGTGAAACTGTACTTATTTTAAAATAAAAACAGCGGAAAAGTTCACCACGATAAAATAGCATTATATAAACTTATTAACGTTCACACATTAATTATTTATATATTCAAAAAACTTTAGAATTTATATTAAGCGCATGTATATTTGCAATGATTAAATTGTCGTTTTCTTTAGAAAAATATTACGAGATTAAAGTAATGCATACGAATTAACGAATAAGAAGCCAATTGGAAAACAAAAGACAGTTGGCGTCATCAGAATAAAAACGCCATTAAAAATGCCGCATCGTATAAAAGTGCATCTCTGAAAATTAAAAGAAAAATACACAAATAAAATTAGAAACTTATATAAAACACTAGTAATACCTTACCTATACATCCAGTACCTGTTTGAAGTATTTTACGTGTCCAAACGATTTCCTGTACCTTAGAAATCAAGAATTGCTGTTTACCGGGGAAGCTAGCTGCTATAGGAGAATTCTAGGCCAAACGACGCGCCATTGCTCATAGAAAACCGTATCCTGCATTAATTGACTTTCCAGACCATATCCAGTAACAATAGTCCTGAACCCATTCACTTAAGTATTCTTTAATCTCCAATGAACTATAGAAAATGCAAAATTAATTCATTTCATTTAAATAAAAAAAAACATAATCTATTATTATTAAAATTTATAACCTAGAATACATTTGATTTTTATGAATACAAATTAAGTTAAAAGAATCCAGTTTCCTTGTTATTATATTTAATTAGATACTAAATTCATTTAAATATTAGAAGTTATGTAGGTAACATGTATTTAAATTGTTTTGCTAACCTAGAAAGTTGAGCACATTTAATTTAACACGTGACATGTTACATTTTCATTATATTTATAATTTAGTGATAATTTCAATCACTTACCTGCTTTGATTTTACGTCATTAAAGTCTTTTACATTTATCCTTATCTTGCTTGTTTTATGTTTGGTAGTTTGATACCGTATTCACTATTATTTATTGTATAACCTCCAACAAATTTGGTGTATATTCTATTTAGACACTGACCCCACTAGAAGGTGCATTGGATATGTACCAACCAAGAGTACTCTTGTTCTTTCATTAGCCGGACTCCCAATGTAATAAATGGTAACACACACACAAAAAAAATAATCATACTGAGAAGCTGAATACATAAACAGCTGTTTAAGGGCAAGTGCACTTAGAGTATAACATTTATGCATTTTAGATTTGTACGCATGCAACAGAATATGATAAAGAACCCCATCTATATGTAACACATATTATCCTATTTAAAAATAGATATTTGTCGTACATTCATTAATTTTTCCCTTAACAGTTACAATTCATTTATTATATTTAAAATTCAGCATTTATCTATAAAGCCTTCTACGCTTCATATTATTTGGCCAGCCCAACTTAGGGGCAATTATAAACAATTATTTGATGCAATTCAATATTCTATTATATAGATTGATTTTACATTACAGCTTCACTGTACTTCATCAATTAACTTTGTATTTATTAACAAGGTCTACGCTTCATATTAATATATATATATATATATATATATATATATATATATATGTGGTAAATTCAATCAGTTGGCGATTAAAGGTCTGTTTTACTTCAAAGTATATATATTTAAAAAAACCCTACATGTTTCGGCAATGATACCTTTATCAAGGATATAAATATAAATGACAGAATACAAATGTCAAATAATTGAGTTGCTATAGTTTAAATTATTCAAAGATACATTCCAATTGAAATAATAATAAATCATGCCTTAGTATTCCAAAAACAGATAGCAAGGTGTGAACATATGTGTTGTTCGCTGCTAGCAGATTGTGTCTCTTTCTGGGTATGAACTTGTGTGTTGGTTGCTGCTGGCAGCTTGCGTCTCTCTCTGGGTTTGTGGTTTTGTGTTTGTGTGAGCGCGTAAATGTAGGGTTTTGTATATTGGCGTGTTCGTGCGTGTGTTTAGTGACTGGTCGCGTAAATTTAGAGAGATCGGATAACCAGCCGTTGCGTAGGGCCGCCAACCCTTTCCCGGCAACTTCTTTACTTTTCCGTGCAGTACTTCGACGGCCCGACCCCCATCCCATCGAGGCAAGACGCAGACCAGCGAAGCGCACCCTGCACGGGGTTGCTCATCGCCAACCGAGGGAACACTCTTAGTGGCTACTTCGGTCGACGACGGTCACACTTTGTGCCATTTTAACGTTTTCCGCCGAAGCGGGGGCATTGCACACACGTCGAACGTGTGTGTGCTGTTAACGGCAGCCTAGCCAGGTTGCCGCCCAAGTACTGCACTGAAAAGTAAAGAAGTTGCCGGGAAAGGGTTGGCGGCCCTACGCAACGGCTGGTTATCCGATCTCTCTAAATTTACGCGACCGGTCGCTAAACACACGCACGAACACGCCAACATACAAAACCCTACACTTACGCGCTCACACAAACACAAAACCACACACCCAGAGAGAGACGCAAGCTGCCAGCAGCAACCAACACACAAGTTCATACCCAGAAAGAGACACAATCTGCTAGCAGCGAACAACACATATGTTCACACCTTGCTATCTGTTCTTGGAATATTAAGGCATGATTTATTATTATTTCAATTGGAATGTATCTTTGAATAATTTAAACTATAGCAACTCAATTATTTGACATTTGTATTCTGTCATTTATATTTTATATCCTTGATAAAGGCATCATTGCCGAAACATGTAGGGTTTTTTTAAATATATATACTTTGAAGTAAAACAGACCTTTAATCGCCAACTGATTGAATTTACCATATCATACCAAGGTCACGAAAATATTATATATATATATATATATATATATATATATATATATATATATATTAAAAATAATAGATTTTTTATTGGTTTTAGCGACCTTTTATTGAATTTTGATGTTTTTACGACGTTTCGACTTTTATTAATTCAGTCTTTTTCAAGTATCTGGAAACAAGAATTATTACAATGAACATGAGAACTGTGTTTGTTTCGTGTGATAGATATAACAATTAAATTAACAATTTTTTATTTTAAAATTAGATTAAGAAATGAATTACAAATTAGGTTAGCATTTTACGTTGAAAATTAAATAACATTAAATTAAAATAGCTTAAATGAATGGTAGGGTGACATTAAAGTGATTAATATCTGTATGAATGAATTGGAGACTTAACAATTATTAACAATTTTAAATTTAAAATTAGATTAAAAAATGATTACAAATTAAGTTAACATTTAACGTTGAAAATTACATTAAATTAAAAAAAAATTAAAAAATAGCTTAAATGAACAGGTAGGGAGACATTAAAGTGATTAACATCTGTATAAATGAATTGGAAAGTTGAATTGCACTACAAATAAGTAAAGAGAACAAAGAAAAGACAAATAAACTCACAGTTGTTGTTCGTTTGGTTTTACAAGGGTACGCATGTTTTTTTTTTTTTTTTTTTTTTTTTTTTTTTTTATGGACATCCGAGACCAATTTTCTAAGGAACGACCGTGCTTGTGCGGATATTGTAAGTGAACTATTCTTTAGTTTGCGGGGTTTTAATTTCTGTTCTTTGGAATGAGCATGGTGGTGGCTCTTTACTTATTTGTAGTGTAATTCAACTTTCCAATTCATTCATACAGATATTAATCACTTTAATGTCACCCTACCATTCATTTAAGCTATTTTAATTTAATGTTATTTTATTTTCAACGTAAAATGCTAACCTAATTTGTAATTCATTTCTTAATCTAATTTTAAAATTAAAATTGTTAATTTAATTGTTATATCTATCACACGAAACAAACACAGTTCTCATGTTCATTGTAATAATTCTTGTTTCCAGATACTTGAAAAAGACTGAATTAATAAAAGTCGAAACGTCGTAAAAACATCAAAATTCAATAAAAGGTCGCTAAAACCAATAAAAAATCTATTATTTTTAATATTAAGACACGGCCAATAAAATAAAAAAGAAAAAGAAAATTCTTTAAACACTAAATATATATATATATATATATAATGTAATTTATTTTAAATTTGATTTCAACTTTATTTGCTTTGGTGTTAAATATATATTATTTTTTTCGCCTTATTACCGCTTTTATAATTTTACAATCCATAAGAATATTCTAAATTTATTTTTAACGCGAGAATTTTTATTTTCTGTAACTGGGTTTTTTTGTGTGAAAATCTGGCTCTCGCCTAATATAAACAAAAACCCAGTCTGTAAGTCGTGCATGTGAATTTATTAAGATATAAAATTTATTTATTTAAAAATTATTTGAAATATACGTATGTCAAACTAAATACGTACACATTACTATTATATTACTATGTCCTTGTAAAGTCTTTTTTGGTACCATAGAAAAAAATTTATTTGATACCTGTATTCTAGACTAATTTCTTTTTGCGTAATAATTTATTGCAAATTTACCTTTTTTGTACTCATATATATTATAAGCTTGTTATCATTCATTTATAATTACCCTTTAATTCTTTTGTTTGCAAAATTTCATATTGTCATATATACAGTGTGACAACATACAGGGTGTGTTTTTTTTGTTTAGTATTTTGAACAGAATTTTGTTTTATTCTTATGAATTCAATTGTTAATATACGAGTTAATTGTTTTTAAGCCTTTTCTTTACCTTTGTTTTTTCTTTATCTTTAGAAAGTTGGAGTATGATCATTTATTTTCAGGTAGCAAAATCCTGTGCAGCATTTTAACGTTTCGTTTTGTATTTAGCGTGTTTGTATTTTTGTAGTCTGCGAGCAATCCCTTTTCTCCGTTTTCAGACTGAGCTTCCGTAAGTAAAACGGAGTGGAGCTACCTACCATCTTTTATTTTAGTCACACACACCCGCCTCCACTGACTAAGGGCATACACCATAAGTAGAAGCTCCCAGACTATTGTGCGATACGACTACGGATTTCGTTTTGATTTTGACCATCTTCAGACGCCATCGCTGCGTCTGCGCGCCGTAGGTAGCAATCTCAAAATCCTGATGTAATGGAGTAAATTTTAAATCAAATTCAGAATCAGCATGACGAAAGACATAAACTACACGTATTGGTGTACAAGTGTTGACCAGTATTATTAGAAAGCATGCCCAGGCGAAGAGCAGACCAGAGTGTCTACGTGGAGTGGAAAGTCCTTACTAAATTTTCTATGTAAAGAGTACGCACTTTCTCAATGAAAATTTAATCATTGATTATCGTCAATGCAGTAAATATTTGTACAAAATTTGGTTTAAAAAATTATACATTTGCTGTGATTCACTTTCTTTTGTCACACACTATATTTATAAATCGAAACACAACCGTCTTTCTCTCTCAAATCCTCTACAGTTACGTACTGGGTGTTGGTATACTTGCCGTGTAAATAATTGATTCGTACATGCTTTTGTCTATAAACAAGGATCCAAATAAATCTGAATATTTATAAAATAAACATTGAGAAAATATGATTGTGCAACAGCAAACTAACTCACTCCGTGTTCTAAGGCGACCATTAACTATTCCACGTAGGCTGAAAGAAAAAGATAACAATATCCTAAATGCATTTAAACGGCGCCTCAGTGAGTGTTTATTTCTTTAAATATACAGATTGTCTTGTACGGGCCGGAGAAATCCGAATAATAACTTGTAACGTTTTCTATTTCGTTTTTAAATATACTATTTAATTCATGTCTGATGCTTGGGCGTTCTTAAATGCTATTATTATACCATACTCACTGTAAATTAAGATTAAGAAATAGAAAGCTAATCTAATAATTGATGCTGTGCATGTCATTTGTAGTTTTAAAAACATTATATACTTGTTCTTTTAATATATAATAAGTCAATAACATCGTCGCAATCAAGTAACCAACTTGAAAATCTGTAGTCACTCATTAATTCCTAATAGAGATTAACATGTATTAGCCATCATCAAATCCACTATATAAATCTCTGTTTTTATAGTCACGAATTTCGAGGTAAGCGCCATATGTTCTCGACCTTACAGGCTTATGTATATTCAAACGTGACCAAAGTGGGTGGTGCTATTATTGCACATGTACTAACCCTACGCGATAAATACAGGGTTGGCCATTTAAGGTTGCGGTTTTTGAAGTCATATTAAACATACAAAACATTAATTTAAAAAAATTATTTATTTGTGCAATTAAACAACAAGATCTGCGGTTTAATAAATCAGGTTTTCGAAGTGAGAGCCTCGAGCAACGATACATTTCGCAGCCTCTGCCTCTGCCTGAAGTGTGGCGTACGGTATTGCTTCTATTCGCTGCCGTATTGCCATTTCTAGGTCATCCAGGGTGTCTATACCATCGCGATATACCGTATCTTTTAATGATCCCCACAGGTAGAAATCGCAAGGATTGAGGTCTGGACTATATGGTGGCCATATTATCCCTCCGCCTGTAAACTGGTGAGCGTCAAGACCAATGATTCTGTTACCGAAATGTTCTTCAAGAATGTTGAAAACTTCTTCCGTGCGATGCGGACGAGCCCCGTCTTGCATAAACCATTCATTCTCCACCATATTTAATCCATGCGTCACGGGAATAAAAGACTCATTAAGTATTTCACAATATTTTTGCGAAGTAACGGTTCCATTGACAGTCACGGGACCGATAATTCCTGCCGACGAGATAGCACACCATACAGTCAACCGTCGAGGGTGAAGAGGACGAACAATTGCTAGATGTGGATTTTCTGTCCCCCAATGTCTCCAATTTTGCTTATTCACATAACCGGATACATCGAAATGTGACTCATCCGACCACCACACTCGTTCCAATGACATGCTGCCATTTTCAATGCGTTCGATGATTTCGTTCGCAAAATTGTAGCGTCGCTCCATATCAAACGGTCTCAACGGCTTATCGATCTGGATTTTCTATGCTTTCATCTTTAGATCTTGCTTTAGGATCCGCCTTAGTGTTGTACGGGGTATTTCAAGTTCTTGAGATGCTCTTGAGGTCGATGTTGAAGGTTGAGCTGTAAAGTGCTCCCGTACTCGTTCTATGGTTTCCGGTACCCGTATGGTCTTTTGACGTTCTCTAACAGTTGATCTTTCGTCTGCCGCAGATGCTGTTGCTTCAAATTTCACTACAATCCTAAGATATTGTCGGATTACTAGACATGGAAACACGATAACGAATACTTTGTTACTGTTCTAAATTGATCTTTTTTTCCTTACCGTGTTACTTGTGTTTTCCGTTGGTGCGTTATTTCTCCCGAATAGAGTACGCAAGTGTCTTGCCGTAGCTGCAAAAGATTCCCCATTTCTAAAATAATATTTTATTAATTCCACACGCACTTCCGTTGGATACGACGCCATCTTGAAAACTGACAAGGGAAATTTTTCATATATTTATTGTAAACCGCGCTAGGCCCTCTAGTGTAAAAATATATATTATATTAATTTCTATATATACAAGGGAATAGCGCGATTTTTAAAACCGCAACATTAAATGGCCAACCCGTTAGTAAAGTTCTACGATCAATACTTGCCAATCTGCAATCAGGTAACTTCACTGGTGCATTAAAATGTTAACAAAAATTAAACTAAATTTTTAACAGAGAGGGGATATACACCTAAATAAATTAAACGACGCTTAGAGGGTATTTATGGTGATTTATCACTTTTAAATTCTACTGCAAAAAATTTGGCGTAATTTTTCCGTTTGGGTAGGAATCCTTTGAAGATGATAATACAACCTACAATACCTACAAAAGGAACAAGCAATAAAAGTCCACATAAAACTGCCTTGTTAAAAAGTTGCTCAATACAAACACCCTCCTGGAACTTAACTCTTGCATGGATGGGTTGAACTTAAATTTACAAAACAGCCAGTGCCAATGGCGAAAAACTCAGTGAAATGGTCGTGCGATTCTTAACGAAACGTTGCTATACTGCAACTGCGGAAGGACAGGAGATAATACCAAATAAAAGAAAACGTTTCATATTACAGTAAAAGAGACAAATTTATTTGAAAAGCGCGATGATATTGAATAATTCTCCAGGTATACAAACATAAAGGAACATGTAAATAATGTCACACAAAATTAATAACGGGTGAGGCTCTGTATATAGTTATTAAATTAATTAATACCAAATTTAAATTAATTTTTTAAATACAACGGAAAGCAAAATTCTAGCGTCGAAAATTCTTGAATGATAGTGTATATACATATTTTTGATATAGCATAAAGCATCAACAAAAAGAAAAGGTACAAGAATCGGAATACGTGTACACAAGATCTTCTGCAAAAACGTTCACAAAATAATTATTTCTTTCCTTAATTACATAAACTTAATAATACATATTTGGTAACACAAATAAATTATAGCAAAAATAGACGATTTGCATTCTTATGTCCAAACTTTTAAAACAACTGAATTTTAAAAATTTCTAACTACGTGAAAATTTCTCAATAGTAGTTATGATAATTTTAAGGCAATACGAGCTAATTTAATAAAAATATTCGTACATAAAAATTACGACCGACAAAGCAAAAAAAAAATTAAGCAAGAAAAAGACTATATGAATTGGCGAATATAAATTATTACGTAGAGTTTTAGGTTTGAACACGCAAAGTTTGTTTCTAAAAAGCAATTATTTTATAACAATTCGAAACAAGGGTTACAATACGACTGAATTAATAGTATGAATGCTCTCTGTTTGTCTATCACTACATTGAGATAAGGCACGCTCGTTATTCTTGGTACAGAGTCGTACGATGCCCATATTACTGTAGCTAACGTTTGTTTCTTTTCTCTCTCTTATCGCCTTAGGGCCTGCCGCAAGTTTTTGTTGTTAGAAGAATGAACAAACAGCTGTTTTGAAGTAATTAACCGGCATAATTGTACTAAGCTGCTCTTCCCTATTACTGTCCGATGTTCCTTCAAAGGGTCTCTTCTGCAAAATGGAGTCGGATCCGGAACACGTGGTTTGTGAAGGTTTTCACACGATCTCCACCCTTCTGGTGTTGTTACGACGACTCAACAGCGAGACACAAAAGACATCCGAAGTTACCCTCGGTACAAAACAAAATCCTGTAGACGGAAATTAGGTGGTAAAAGAAACGAATTACAAAAATGGAGACAAGGAAGGTTCTAAAAAGACTTTATTTAATTTACTCACCTTCGGATGGTTGAAGGATACAATTAATATACAGCCTATACACGACGCATCAACATTTATAATTGCGGTAAAACAACCTCCGCAGACTCTAGTAATCCAACTAATTCAATGAAACATATTCAAGCTGCTAAATTAATATCAGGTACACACACAGTTAATACTACTAATCTCTCTGAGGTTTACAACAGACGTAGTCGTAAAACAACGTGCCCATCTCCTTCTCTCAAATTCTTCCCCCAAAAAGCTGATGACGTAGCGATATTAAAGCGGAATATACCAGGACCGACCAATAAATTGCCGTTTGAAAAGTAAGTAATTTTCAGGAATGTCTAATATTTCTGAAACAAATGCTTGTCGAATTCTGCCTGATTATTTATACCTCTTTCTGCTCCTAATTGTCAACATCATGTTTAACATGCACCCTCGTTTTTTAACATATGTGAAGACGAGTCGAAAGCGATTTTGGAGTAGATTGTCACATGAGATTAAACAGTGGGTTTGTATTATGATTCTCTATCCAAAAAGGAGTCGATACAATGATGCCGACCAAATGAACCTCATATCACAAAGACAAAAGTTGTTGAATTAACAAAAAAGATTACGGTCACAATATGATGGTCATAAGGTGTTCTCAAAACAACACTACTCAATAAATCTTTTGGAAATTTTGACAGACGTAAACTGAAGAATGGCATTCACAATCAGTAACGTAGATTTCAGCACAAAGTGTCATCTGTCTCCAGATACTGGTCTTTCTTATACCAATAAGTAAATATTAGTAATTGACTAGGTTGTTGAATAGCGATTACTTAAAGCCTATCGTTAGGTATGTGTGGAGTGTATTAATGGAGGTTTAGTAAAAAATTCTTAAAAATTAGGGTGTTTGAAAACTATTTCGAAGAGGCAATAATAAGATAACTAGTTCCAACTTACTTGTTTTATACCAATATTAATGGATTTGTAGTGTCTCTATGTACATCTAGATTGAAATTGTTGTCGTAAAATTATCCGACACTCTGAAAACACTTTCTGAACAGTGTATACGCGGACAAAGCCCGGAATCTCATTAATTTCTTTATTTCACGGCCGTAAAACAGTTCATATACGTTTACAAAGTTGAATTAATGTTATTTTTACATAAAATATTTATTATGGTCGTACATATTTTTAAATCGCTCTTGTCGTATTCAATGCGGTATCTTCGGAAGATAACGTTAAAAATATGTGACAATAAAGAACCTAAATCCCACGACTAAATTTAAGTGTAACACTGTATAACAGCAGTCTCACGAAGTTATAGGCTCTACAAGCACACACCTCGAGTTCGTTTCAGATATACTCGTGAACTCTTAAAAGCTGAATATAAACTTTGGCAAAATACGTTCCCACCTACTAATCCAGATAAGAATGGTAAAAGATAATTTTGTTTGTATCTATATAATATACACACGCATTTATGCAGGATAATGGAACCAGTATATAAACGGTTAAGCGTAACTTAGTAATTTTGTATTTCAAGGCGAGGAGATACATTTTTCTCACAATATACCGGGTGTATTATGAAAAACCTTTGGGGCTGTAGCTTCCTTATATTTTATCTGATTTTATTGAATGATATGTCAAACTAAATCGTTTTTAAAGCACTGTAACCAGTTTAAAAAAAAAAAAAATTTGACATTTCATTTTTGACAGACAGTAGTAAATATTTTTTTTTTAAATTGTACTACATATTTTTTTTTACTTATTCTAATAAACATTTATTTCCTGAAGACACCTCCATTAAATTGAGTGACAAATTTATTATTATTAAAAAAAAACTACGAAATTTACAGAAATCAAGCTATCATATATTTTGATGAATCAAATGTTCGAAATTGGCCCCATTTTGTTCCAGACACATTTGACACCTTCTATTAACTCCAACTGCTGCGTTTAATATAAGATTTGGTGGTATTTCATGACATACTTGTACTATCCTTCTTACTAAATCATCTCTGGTATCAGGTGGAGTCAAATAGACATGATCTTGAATGTAAGACCACAGAAAGAAATCCAGTGGATTCAGATCTGGCGATCTAGCAGGCCATCGAATAGGTCCGTAAGTGCCCATCCATCTGACGCCAAAATAATTATTTAGAAAATCAGTATTCATTCGTGCATTATGGGGTGTGGCATCGTCCTGTTGGAACACCACCCTGTTTAACTCAGCAAGTGGCAACTCATCTAAATAATCGCCTAATTCATTGCGTAACAAATTATTATACTTTTCTTGGTTTAGATTACCCTCCATAAAAAAAGGCCCTACTACTCTATCGCCTAAAATGCCACACCATACATTTACACTGAACCGATTTTGAAAATTCTGTTGCATCACAACATGGTTATTTTCAGTGCTCCAATGGCGATGATTATTTCTGTTGAATACACCATTTTTCCCAAAAGTGGATTCATCTGACCACAACACACGACGATAAAAAATTGGATCTTCCCTTAGTTTATTCATGAAAACCGTGCAGAATTGAACCCTTCGTTGAGGGTCGTTTTCACCGAGAGCATGCACCTTCCGTGGTTTATAAGGAAAGAACTTGTGCTTCTTTAGAATGTTTTCACCGAGAGCATGCACCTTCCGTGGTTTATAAGGAAAGAACTTGTGCTTCTTTAGAATGTACTGAACTGTAGAATGTGATACCTGCATGTAGTGAGCAATTTCTCGCGTAGACGTATTAAGGTTTTCTTCCACAAAGAGCAAGACACTTAATTCTAAATTTTGATCTTGAATTACACGTGCGTTTATTTTCGGTTTTTTGAATGATCCAAAATTTCGTAAATTTCGCACTAGCCTTCCAAACTTATCGGCACTTGGACGCAGTCTGCCAGGAAAACGATTTCCATAAAGTCGCAAAGCAGCTGCAGAATTTGTTCCGCATTCAAAATATGCTTGAATCGCATTTATCCATTTAGCATTTATTCGCTATTATCCATTTCAATAACAAAATTTATAAATAAATCGTTGAAAATGTTATAATGAATGTGTGACTGACAGATGTCACGGCTCTCTTCGAAAATTTGGAATGCACTTTTATCGTTCAATATGACTGCTTGATTTTTAAATTTTTAAAATAAACACTGTAAATGTTGTTGTTGACCGCTCACTGATAACATTGGTTTGTAATCCTTTATGGGCTATATAGTATTGAATGTAAGTGATTTTAAGAGGTACACACATTTGCTGGTAATAAAATGAAATAGAGTATTTAAAATGCATTTAAGAAATCTCTGTGTTCGGAAAAACCAGAATAAATCGAACTAAAAAAAAACCTTCAATTTCTCGATTTTTTTTCATACAAGGATATCGTTGTTTACAATTTCATATTCAGAAAAAGTAATATATTTGAATAAGGAAAAAAAAAGTATAGTGCAATTTAAAAAAACAGTTTGCAGCTGTCCGTCAAAAACAAAGTGTAAAAAAAAATTCGAAGCGGATCACGTTACAGTGTCTTTTAAACGATTTAGTTCGACGTATAATTTATTACATTCGGATAAAAAATAAAAAAGTTACAGCACGAAAGGTTTTTCATAATACACCCGGTATAAGACATGTACCAAAGATAATCCAGAAAATTAAAAACCACTTCTGCGCTTTTATTCCGCATCACAGCTATATTTACATTTAAACGTATAATACTCATTTCGGCAGGAGATTGCAAATTAACTTTAATTTTTACTTCATTCCTTCTACGCTACTATTTCTGAATACTGAAGATAACTACACATCGTGATTTATTGTTATAAATTACGATATTTTCCTTTAATATACAGTGAGTTTAACAAATTGTGGCGTTTTGAGGTTATCATCGTTTAAATTGAACACCTCTACGGTCAATTTCTGACGATCTCAACCAGGGAATTAGATATTAAGTACTTATCTGTGAAGAGATGCAGCATTTTGGTCTATTCGACCATTCGCAAAGAGTTTACTATACTGAATTAAGGGATCAGCTTACAATATTTATGAAAAATTCCTGAATAATCACACCTATCCCGGAATGTGTGGATGCATTTCGCTGTTATTAGAGCTTGTCAACACACAGTATCCCGAACACACATGATTCTTCACTTCTATACTTCACGTATATACAGTTAGTATAATGAATTTACTGTAAATGAGAACTAACGAGTATTAAATCACACTTTACATGCAAATGTAGCCTAATGTGCTGCGTTAATTTCTACATTTCGACAAACTAAGTTTGTACCAGTATGCAGAAACGCTACACGTCGCGACGCTATCGTCCTGGTTGTTAGAATAATGAAAAATTAGTAAAAAATCACCTATCCTGGAGAAAAACAGGCTTCAAAATAGTCAATATCAATAAAAATAATTTGGGTACTATGTTACGCAATACCTAAGATAAAATTACAAATTTAGAAAAATCTGATGTATACGAAATTAACTGCAAAGACTGTGATGATATTGGAGAAAGTGGTAGAAATAATAATAATATTTATTTAATTGTACCCAACAGTAAAAACCAAAACGGGTTACAACAACATACCTCTAAATGTGTATAATAAATTTTAAAATGAAAGTTACATATTGAGTTCGTTTCAGTTCATAAACCAGAAGAAAATATATATATATGTATATATATATATACCAAGGTCACGAAGATATTATATTTATATATATATATATATATATATATATATATATATATATATGTGTTTAGATAATTTCTTAGCCGTTTATTAAATATAATAGTGATAAATTGTTGGAGTTTTTCGGCTTTTATATGATATATTTACAAATATCAAATTAGAATGTATGTAATTGCAGAGTAAGTGGGGATGTAAACATTGCTGTCTACAAATTACAAAGCAAATCATACGAAATTTTTAATTGAAAAATATTGTCTATGTTGGGACAGTCCGGCAAACTGTAGACTTGGGTTCGAGTCCCAACATAGACAATATTTTTCATTTAAAAATTTCGTATGATTTGCTTTGTAATTTGTAGACAGCAATGTTTACATCCCCACTTACTCTGCAATTACATACATTCTAATTTTATATTTGTAAATATTTCATATAAAAGCCGAAAAACTCCAATAATTTATCTATTTAAAAAAAGTAATTTACAATTCACGTTACTTCGCGAAATTATGATATATTTAATTGAACGGCTAAGAAATAGATTTCTCTATATTATTAAATAGCTAATGGATGAAAATTTAGTAAATTCCACCGACGACAGAGTATTACGTCTATTCCTTAATAAGTAACTTAAGGGATTCTAACAAACTCGAACGCACATCCTTTGTAACTCAGAGGTTAGAGCCGTGGTCCGGAGAACTAAAGGTCGTGGGTTCGAGTCCCACCTAAGGACGAAATTTTATCAATAAAAATTTCGAATAATTAGCGTTGTAATTGTAGATAGCAATATTTGCAGTTCACATTACTTCGCGAAATAACATTCTAATTTAAATATTTAATATAGCCGGACACTCCAAGATTTATCAAATGATATATTTAATTGAACGGCTAAGAAATAGATTTCTCTATATTATTAAATAGCTAATGGATGAAAATTTAGCAAATTCCACCGACGACAGAATATTACTTATGTTCCTCAATAAATAACTTAAGGCATTCTAACAAACTCGAACGCACGTCCTTTGTAGCTCAGAGGTTAAAGCCGTGGTCCGGAGAACTAAAGGTAGTGAGTTCGAGTACCACCTAAGGATGAAATTTGTTCAATAAAAATTTCGAATAATTAGCGTTGTAATTGTAGATAGCAATATATATATATATATATATATATATATATATATATATATATTGCTATTGTGGTCTAGTGGTAATGACGACAGCCCGGCAAGCTGTAGACTTGGGTTCGAGTCCCAACATAGACATTTTTTCAATTAAAATTTCGTATGATTTGCTTTGTAATTTGTAGACAGCAATGTTTACACCCCCCCCTTACTTTGCAATTACATACATACTAACTTGATATTTGTAAATATTTCATATAAAAGCCGAAAACCTCCAATAATTTATCAAATGTTATATATATATATATATATATATATATATATATATATATATATTAAAAATAATAGACTTTTTATTGGTTTAGCGACCTTTTATTGAATTATGATGTTTTATTCTACGACGTTTCGACTTTTACTATTTTTCAGTCTTTTTCAAGTATCTAGAAACAAGAATTAATACAATGAGAATATGAGAATTGTGTTTGCTTTTGTGAGATTGAATTAACAATTAATTTAACAATTAAAATTAAAATTAGATTAAAGACTGAATTACCAATTAGATTAACAATTAGAGTTAAAATTTAAAATTAGATTAATAATGAGTAAGGACAATTAAAGTGATTACATCTGTGTAAATGAATAGAAAAATTTGCATTAAGCTACAATACAGTAAGGTAAATAGAAACAAGAATTACTACACTGAAAACGTGAGAGTTGTGTTTGCTTTTGTGAGACTGAATTAACAATTACATTGACAATTAGAATTAAAATTAGATTAAAGACTGAATTACCGATTAAATTAACAATTAAAGTTAAAATTTAAAATTAGGTTAATAATGAGTAAGGATAAATTACAGTGGTTAAATCTGTATAAATGAATGAGATGTTAAACTTTTGATGTTAAACTACATTACATGAACAATTAATGACAAAACTCACCGTTTCTTTTGGTTTTCAAAATCACGCATTCTGTGTAACATGTGTGTCGGGTACCCGAGACCTTTTTTTGTAACGAACCGATCGCACTGGTTGGAATATTGTAAGTGTTTGTGGCTTTGTTAAGAGAGGTTAATTTTTGTTCTGTTTTTGGAATTTAGCAAATTGATCAGGACCGTGTTTAGGGGTATGTAGTAAAAGTATTTACAAATGGGAACTGATAAAAAGTTTTTTTTTGTGTTTTTGTTTTTTTGGTTTGTGTTTGTGTGTGCGGGGGGGGGGGTTGATTTTATCTATTGTTTAATCAGTGGGTAATAGAGTTTAGACAGTCCATCAATTTCGTTCCTGTCGTTTATTGTTCTGCTGTTTTTGAAAATGTGGATCATTTCTAAGACCTCCCTAGCTCCCTAGGTCTTAGAAATGATCCACATTTTCAAAAACAGCAGAACAATAAACGACAGGAACGAAATTGATGGACTGTCTAAACTCTATTACCCACTGATTAAACAATAGATAAAATCAACCCCCCCCCCCGCACACACAAACACAAACCAAAAAAACAAAAACACAAAAAAAAACTTTTTATCAGTTCCCATTTGTAAATACTTTTACTACATACCCCTAAACACGGTCCTGATCAATTTGCTAAATTCCAAAAACAGAACAAAAATTAACCTCTCTTAACAAAGCCACAAACACTTACAATATTCCAACCAGTGCGATCGGTTCGTTACAAAAAAAAGGTCTCGGGTACCCGACACACATGTTACACAGAATGCGTGATTTTGAAAACCAAAAGAAACGGTGAGTTTTGTCATTAATTGTTCATGTAATGTAGTTTAACATCAAAAGTTTAACATCTCATTCATTTATACAGATTTAACCACTGTAATTTATCCTTACTCATTATTAACCTAATTTTAAATTTTAACTTTAATTGTTAATTTAATCGGTAATTCAGTCTTTAATCTAATTTTAATTCTAATTGTCAATGTAATTGTTAATTCAGTCTCACAAAAGCAAACACAACTCTCACGTTTTCAGTGTAGTAATTCTTGTTTCTATTTACCTTACTGTATTGTAGCTTAATGCAAATTTTTCTATTCATTTACACAGATGTAATCACTTTAATTGTCCTTACTCATTATTAATCTAATTTTAAATTTTAACTCTAATTGTTAATCTAATTGGTAATTCAGTCTTTAATCTAATTTTAATTTTAATTGTTAAATTAATTGTTAATTCAATCTCACAAAAGCAAACACAATTCTCATATTCTCATTGTATTAATTCTTGTTTCTAGATACTTGAAAAAGACTGAAAAATAGTAAAAGTCGAAACGTCGTAGAATAAAACATCATAATTCAATAAAAGGTCGCTAAACCAATAAAAAGTCTATTATTTTTAATATTAAGACACGGCCAATAAAATAAATAAGAAAAATAAAATTCTTATAAACACTAAATATATATATATATATATATATATTTATAGTAAACTTAATAAGTCGGCGATTAAAGGTCTGGTTTATTACTTCAAAGTATATATATTTAAAACAACCCTACATGTTTCGGCAATGATTGCTTTGTCAAGGATATAAAAAATATAAATGACAGAATATAAATGTCAAATAATTGACATTATTGAATTGACAATTATTTGACATTTATATTCTGTCATTTATATCCTTGACAAAGGCATCATTGCCGAAACATGTAGGGTTGTTTTAAATATATATACTTTGAAGTAATAAACCAGACCTTTAATCGCCGACTTATTAAGTTTACCATATCATACCAAGGTCACGAAAATATTATATATATATATATATATATATATATATATATATGGTAAATTCAATTTGTTGGCGGTTTAAGGTCTGGTTTTACTTCAAAATATATATATTTGAAACAATCCTACATGTTTCGGCAAATGATGCCTTTTATATATTTTGAAGTAAAACCAGACTTTAAATCGCCAACAAATTGAATTTACCATAACATACAAAGGTCACGAAATAACTATCTATATATATATATATATATATATATATATATATATATATATATATATATATATATATTGGATAGGGGGGGGGGGGGGGAATTGATGTAATATCGCTTATTATCTCTATAAACTATGAACTATTCTATTCTATTCTACTATTCTAGCGGTTATAGTAATATTTTAATGTAAAAGGATTTTTATAAACATTGATTGAGAATTAATTTATAAAGTAATTATTTTTTATCTCTTACATTAAAGTAATATGTATAGTAATGTAGTTATACCTCAGGGTACCCTAAATACGTATAAATTATCTTTATTATTTAGGTTCGAGCTTACAATTAGTAGGATCAGAAAACATTAATAATACAGTTATTGACATGTTAAATATTCATAAATTGTTTTATTTATTTGCATTTGAAACTTGAAGAGTGCAGTGAATTTCTTTAAAATATCTAGCGTTTATGTTCACTGGCGAATGAATATCGTACTTTACTTCGTTAATATAATTGTCATTTGCTTTCATACTTTCATCAAGATGAGAGTTACTTAAGCCAGAAATTTTAATTAAACTATACTATATAATGTAATTGATTCTCCTTTCATTTCGGAATGCTAAATTTCCTGTTCCATGAACTTCGAATCGAAGTGACACCTTTTTCACTTAAGGGCTGGAATAAATGTTTTATGTAAAGCTAGTTTAACCCACATGAGCAAAAATGCTAATTCCTTGTTTGACGATCCATTTTATCCGGCAGTTTTAACGTTCACAGTTCACAGTCTCTAGTTTTATTTGTTAAGTTCATGATTATTGATTTTTTTTCATTAGTAAAACCATTGATAATTTTTGTTTAGTTTTATATTTATTTCATGTACGGTTAATATATACAGTGCGTCCATAAAGTATGGACACAAGCCCGTAGTAACGTTATTACGCAATATTTGACAAAATGCAAAGATATGTCGATTAATGTTTTTTATTAGCTATATTTAGATGCTACCATTTTGTTTTTTCCGTCGACTTTGAATAAGTTATGACGTCATTGATAATTTTTTTTTTAATGTCAACCTAATTTCTTTTATGGATTTTGAAAGCTTTTACAATTCTTATTCGATGATGTAAAAATTTTGGTATGTTACATTAGAAAATTTTTGAGTAAATTGTGTTCTAATTCTAAGTTTTATTTTTGACATTTTCAGTATCAAATTTATAACAAATGCTCAAAATGATTTCTTTCATTTTGTTGGCAAAATCCTAAGCGATGATAAATTCCATTTCGCACATTCTGTAATATTTCGGGAGTGATTAGTCTGGTTTCGTAGATGATGCGTCGTCGTAAAACGTCCAAATTTTCCGGTTGTGTCGCATAGAGTTTTGATTTTAAGTAACCCCACAAGAAAAAGTCCAACGGGGTTAAATCTGGTGATCTAGCTGGCCATTCAATTGTCCCTCTTCTTCC
Source organism: Melolontha melolontha (assembly GCA_935421215.2). NCBI lineage: Eukaryota > Metazoa > Arthropoda > Insecta > Coleoptera > Scarabaeidae > Melolontha > Melolontha melolontha. The sequence continues at coordinate 2,338,593 of OW285235.1, read as the reverse complement.
AATCCATCTGTTAGGAAATGTATTATTGAGGTATTGCCTGACTGGTAGCGTATAGTGCGGAGGAGCACCATCCTGTTGATACCAAATACTACGATATGGCAAATGTGAATCCTCATTATTTGGAAAAAGAACCGCTAAAACGGGTATCAATTCATTCCTCAAAAAATTCAAGTATATTTCCCCATTCAAGTTTACATAAAAGAAAAACGATCCCACAATGTGATCGCCGATAATCCCTGCCCACACATTTTGTTTTTGTGGGTATTGAGTATGGGTCTCTTGGGTCCAATGAGAATTATCAGTCGACTAAAATCGGCAATTTTGTCTATTCACAGTGCCCTTCAATGTGAAAGTAGCTTCGTCAGAAAACAAAATATTGAAGAGAAATAGAGGGCCATTATCACAAATTTGCATCAACCGTTCACAATATTCCAAAAGCCGATCAAAATCATCTTCAGACAACTCTTGAACTAAATTCATTTTATAGGGATGATACTTTGGATTTATGCAAAACTTTCCCGACTCTACCACTTGCTACGTCAAATTCTCGACTAAGTTGCCGTGTGCTTGTGTGAACTGTTAACAAAATGTCAACTTGAGTGTCTAGGGCCGTTGATGGACGTCCACTTTTTGGTTTATCTCGAACGAACCCTTCCTCCAAAAATTTTCTGTGGATTTTACTTACAGTTGAAAAACCGATAGGGTCCAGTTCAGGATGCGTTTCATTAAACAACTTCGCTACTTCCCTAACATTTCGATGTCTATCTCCAAACTCAATCATCATGAGCACCTCAATGCGTTCCCGTTCAGATAAATGCATCTCAGAGAATGAATAATTAAAACACTTTACACCAACAATTAGGATTAACGTAGGGTCCGGACGGTCTGTCAAATAAAAAAAAACTCATTTATTTCACTCTATATATTTCATAACAGATTTGTTACTTCTTCAGGAGTGCAATTGAGAGTAAAATCTAGCAAGGACGCCATTAAACATGTTCAAATCAATCGCCTAACTTTTAAAACATTAAATTAATCATATGTTGGTTTATCGTCAACCTTAAAAAAAAAATTTTAATGCAAAACAAAACGCAAAAGTTTTCTATTTACATGATCCGTGTGGATCTGTAAGAATTTTGGTAAACATATTATAAATAAAGAATATGCAGTTTCATATAATCCTAGTTTTATTTATAACTGATCGTCGAACACAGCTAAGCCTTATTCAGTAGTAATGCAAGTTTGTTGTGAGCTTCTTTGGTTCAGGTAACAATACCTTTATCTGGATTCAATTTCGAATGGGCCGATCAAAAAAAAAATTTTTTAACCCTTAAACCGAAACACTGGTCTCTGTGACCTTTAGTGCTATATTAGCTTAAAGTGTGGCAACCCTGTTTTACCTGCGCGTCTCCCCTCCCGAATATACTATCACCAACTACTTTACTACGTAATACAGTTGGTATCGTTTAGTAGTTGTCAGTTTGTGTTAGAGTACATGTCATTTTTTGAAAAGGTCTCGGTCTCACAGACCGGGTGTTTCACATTACGCCAAGGATTATACAGGTATGTAGTACCGGATGTTTCGTATTCTGTACTATAAAAAAAGACTTGAAATGCTTTTACTATAAAGAGGCGTTCTTACTTCTTTAGACTTGTATCATGGATATTCCTTCTACAAGTAGTGGAAATGCTTCAAAACGTCCACGAAAAGAGAGAGTCCGCTTTCTGGATAAACATTTTGAAGAAAGACTTATGGAGTGGTATTTAGAAAGTGAAGATGAGGTTGACGAAGGCGAGGAGATTGACGACTCAGATATGGATCCTGACTATGTACTAAGTGATGAGGAGCAGACTACACAAGAAAGAGATGTAGAAAACGACAATGGAAGTATGAGTAGTGACTCAGAAGATGATCTTTTAAGCGCTGAGCAGGAAATTATTGTTGAAGAAAACAATATTCAATGCAATCAAGAAAGGAAGGGAGAAGCGCAGTTTTTTATTGGAAAAAAAAAATAAGAAAGAGTTTAAATGGCTAAAAACGGTAAGTTCTACCATTCGAAAAACAGCAAAACATAATTATTATACGACAATTACCTGGACTCACCCGAAAAGCTACCCAGTTGGAAAGAGTTGATAAAATCGAAATTTGGAAGTGTTTATTTGACACACAAATGATTGATAAAATTGTCCTTTATACCAATTCGAAACTAATTTCAGTTAGAAATAAATTAAAACCTGAAAGTAATATGTCAAATTACCGAAACACTGATTCTGTAGAAATACAAGCTTTTATCGGGTTACTAATGCTAACTGCAATTTTTAAATCTGGCCATGAAAATGTGAAGTCGCTCTTCGCAAAGGATTTGACAGGGAGGCCTATCTTTAGAGCAACTATTTCCGTTAAGCGCTTCGAAGTATTAGCGACTTGCCTCAGGTTTGATGATTCCACAACTCGTGATGAAAGAAAAAAGAACGACCGTGCCGCTGCTATTTCCGAAATATTCAATTCGTTCATACAAAACTCTCAAGAAATGTACTGCGTTAGTAGTAATGTGACAGTGGACGAAATGCTTTTGCCTTTCAGAGGAAAATGTGGGTTTCGTATGTATATGCCAAAGAAACCAGCGAAATATGGCATAAAAATTCAATGCTTAGCTGACTCTGCTACTTCTTACCTTTTTAACGCCTATATTTACACAGGAAGAGACAGCGATGGAATTGGACTTTCCGAAGAAGAACGTAAACTGTCGAAACCCACAGAATCAACTATACGCTTGTGCAAACCACTTGAAGGATCGAACCGAAACGTTACGGGCGACAACTGCTTTAGTTCGTTAGAGTTAGTAGAAGAACTTAGAAAAAGATCTCTGACATACGTAGGTACTATGAAACAAGACAAGACTGTTATACCACCAGAGTTTAAAGCAAAAAAATCCAAGCCAGTCGGGTCAGCACTTTATGGATTCGCTTCCGATATGCCGGTAACATTGCTGTCAATTGTGCCAAAAACTAATAAAGCAGTTGTGCTTATATCATCTATGCATGACAAGCCTGAAACAGATTCTGATAAAAATAAACCAGAGATTGTCTATTACTATAATAAAACAAAAAGTGGTGTAGACCCTCTGGACATGAAAAGTGCTTTGTATTCATCCAATAGGAGAACAAGAAGATGGCCATTAGCAATATTTTATACTCTAGTAAATGTAAGCTGTGTCAACAGTTTCATACTGTATTTGTGTTATTCTCAAAATCCTCCAATAAATAGAAGCGCTTTTATTAAAAGTTTGGCTGTGTCACTCTTGTAATCGCATCTTCAAAGACGATTAGCAATTCCAAACCTTCCTAGAGATCTCAAGTCACTAATACGTCAAATAATTCCTGAGGAACTGCAAAATACGACTGACGAAGTTCCATGCGACAAACTTCAGAAACGCAAAACTTGTTCTAACTGCCCACCTCGTAAGGAGAGGAAAACGTCCTACAAATGCATAAAATGTAATCATGGTATTTGTTTAGAGTGTAGCAGAAAAGTGTGCATTAGCTGTGCCACCAAAGAAGTTTAACTTGTTTCAGCAGATTAAACTTTATATTTTGTAATGTTTAAATTACTGTATTTGTTTAAGTAAATAAACGTTAAATTTGTTTGGATTAAAATTTACTGCAAAAAGAATATAGTTTTTCTGAAAAATATGGAAATATATACATATACTTAGAACATTTTAGCGACCGGTCTGTGTGACCGGATATTTCTCATCACATACTATATAACTATGTTTCGGTTTAAGGGTTAAGCAGCATATGATTGTATAATACTAATATGACAAATACACAAATAAGCAAAAACTAAAAATACTTAAAAATCGTTCAAAATTAATAGTATTAAGGTTAATGTACAAATTGGCAAACGTTAACATACCAGCAATATACTGCCCAATCAAAATTTACAAACCGGATAAAAAGCCTGGCACTTTTCAAGGAAATTTTATGTTTTGTAAACGGCGCGTCAAACTGAGAGGCTTATTTATAATAGTTTGTTCCTATTGTCTGAAACATTACTTCGATATTTATTGTTAAATTAAAATTTACGCTGTATTGGAATTTATCTCTGAAAATTTATATTATTACATTTGGGAAACTGTAAATTTTATTTCAAATTATCTGGCTACTTTAACAACTATGTATGAAAATATATAATGGGAACATTCATTTCAGTTGACGCTAAACAATCTTTAAATGAAAAGCCGTTTTCAACCGCCGTCGCTACTTGCGCAATAAAACGTCTCATAAAATTTAAATAAGATTTAAATTGAAGAAAACGTATTAGATCGTAAATAAAGACGGTAAATACAAACCGAGAGATCTGTTATTTTTTCTTTAACAGCCACGAATGTAACATTTCGAAATTATAGGTTTTCAATCATGGTTAGTAACATGGTCAAAATCGTCTGCGAAGGTTACTTTGTTATTCGGAATTACCATGTTATGACTAATGTTATGCCACACCGGGAGACTACATACATCATCCATACACCCCCTGGATTCTTACGGACACTCGCATATACACACCGGCACGCCAACTTGAACAACCAGTTTTGGATTTTTACGATTTACATATGCTTATTTGCGTATTGTGACATTAAATATTAAAATACAACGGAGACTTGTCGCGCTTAAAATATTCAAATTCGGACAACTCGCAGGCGTTAAATTCCTTTAAAGTGTATCATAAATTGCGGCTTAAGAGGTTTATCTTCGATCGGACTGAACGATTATATTAAAATGGTTAAAACATGAGTACCATCCGCGCGAAATGAACATCACCGAATTAAAAATGCAGTATGCATATCGGTATGCGTGGGTTGACACGTCAATTTATTCCGCTGACTTTTTTTCATTTAACACTTGATTGATGGTGGTAAACTAGCGTACGAATCAATTATTAGTCAGAAATGAATGAGCATGTGCTGTACAGTATGCACTCAAATTGCGGAATTTAGATGTTCACGATGCCAATTAACTAATATGTAAATTATAAACGAAAAATATAATTGTTTCAACATACGATTTGTACATGTTTTTAATGAAAAATTTGAATTCGTGTTTAGCCGTAGCTGAAGTAATTTTTATAACGTTTAGTTGATTACTACCTACACAACATACAAGTAACAAAAATCGCGAAAACTGCTCTTTCTAAATTTAGCCGACCAGTACCACGGCTACGACTCAGTGAAGATGACGTGCGATTCTTGACGAATCGGTGTTAGACTAACTGATCGATAGTTATAAAGGGCACCACCGCGTTTTGAAGGCAACATGTACAAATGATTATACGTTACGCGGAGAACGTAGATGCGATAACGTATCCACTTAGATTCAGGTTGTATTCAAGGAAGCTAAACAAATCAAAAGAGAATGAACAAACACAAATTAAGAAGTAACAATATTTATTATAAACGTTTACGTTGAAAATAAAAATATAAACAAGTGAGAAATGTTTCGAATGTCGAAATATAATATAAGAGTGAAACCCTGTATACAGGCTGATTCAAATTAAGTGCGCACAATTGCTATCTCTGATATTATTGATTCTAGAAAGTAGGTTAAATTAGCAAAGTAATAGTGTTTTTAACATTTATTAGCATGCAGTTCATGAAAAAAAATTTGAATAACGCATTTTCGAGAAATTTTGAAATTTATAATTTTTTTTAAATGGAACAGCCTGTATATTTTTTAAAATTCTAAATGCTAATGTTCTTTGTAATATAAAAGTTTCAATACACTATTGTCCTAAAACGAATAATAAAGTAGTTATAGCAGTTTCTATTTCCTTCTAAATGTTGTCATTGCTCCGCTAACTTTTGACGAAACAGATACATATTTTGTGTTTAATGTTTATTTTAACATATTACAGCTTACAAAATTAAATTGAAAAGAAGAAAGTACATGTATAATTTATAAATACTGCTCAAAGGTGTCACCTTCCTGCTCAATACATTTTCGTGCCCGCTTCAGTACACTCTGGGTGGCTCTTAAGATTGTCCTTCTATCTAATTGGCGAAAAGCTTCTCTGACCTTGTCTTGCAATTCGCGCACGTTGTCGTATCGCGTTTTGTACACCTCATTTTTTAAGTATCACCAAAGAAAAAAGGCTAAAGGTGAGAGGTCAGAGGAGCGTGCTGGCCATTGAATTGGACCATTTGTACCGATCCACTTTTCGGCAAAGATGGTGTCGAGGTAGGTTTGCAGTAGGTGATAGTTGTGTGCAGGAGCACCGTCCTGCTGCAAGTATAAATTTGGCGTATCAGGTAATTGGCGTTATCAAGGAAATCCTCTAGAACGTTACGAATAAATTCCAGATATCTGTTTCCTGTCAACGTACCATTGTAGAACAGTGGACCAACGACTACCGAACCAATTAATCCGCACCAAACATTAAAACTAAATCGAACTTGTGCAATATGTGGACGAACTATTAATAAATTTTCTTGAGACCAGTAGTGACTATTTTTCTTATTACACATGCCTCTATTTGAAAAATTTGTTTCATCACTCCATAAAATACACTGTGCTCCATTCAAATTTTCATCACAAAAACTAACAAACCAATAACAGAAAGCTAATCTCCTGGCGGAATCTCCTGGCTGTAATGTTTGAGAGATTCTGAACTTAAAGGGGATATACTTATGCTTTTTCAAAATTCTTTGAACTGGTGAATAACTTAATGTCAATTCCTTAGTAGCATCCCTAATGGAAAATTCGCGATGGGCTTCAAAATATGCTAACACTGTAATTTCTACTTCTTCGTAGGCGACGATATTTTTCTTTGTTCTTTTATTTCTAAATAAGCAATCATGCAGTCTAAACTGATTGTAAAGTTTTCGAAAGTAACGTCGCTCTGGCTGCTCGTAAAGGATAGTGTTCAGCATAATATTCGCTAGTCCTTATTGAAATTTTACGGCATACAATGTATGCTTCCAACATATCGCATTTCTCCAAATGAGGAAATACCATAGTGAAATATTGTCAAACACTAAGCAACGAAAGTAAAACCAAAATGTTTAGAAAAATAAATAGAGAACTAATGAACACAACACAAAATAAAAAAAAAAATTTTTAATAACTAAACGTGCGAAAGATTTATATTCAGTACGCTATTGACATTTACAAAGGGCATACTATTTGTTCAGTTTAAAGTGAAAGAAGCTGAGAGTGAGAGTGAGAAGTGAAAGAACTGATTTTACAGAATGAAAGAGTATCTTTGACATCAACTAAATTCCACCGTAAATACTTTATTATTCGTTTTAGGACAATAGTGTATTGAAACTTTTATATTATAAAGAACATTATCATTCTGAATTTAAAAAAATATTCCATTTAAAAAAATTATAAATTTCAAAATTTCTCGAAAATGCGTTATTCAATTTTTTTTCATGAACTGCATGCTAATCAATGTTAAAAACACTAATACTTTGCTAATTTAACCTACTTTCTAGAATCAATAATAACAGAGATAGCAATAGTGCGCACTTAATTTGAATCAGCCTGTATATATATAAGTTTATGACTACTATAAACAAATGTCCAAATATTGAGTTATAATTAAACAGTTGAAAAATAATGCAAAGCTCGAAACTTTTCATCGTGCCTATATATATATATATATATATATATATATATAGGCTGATTCTAAATATATGCGGCAAATTTTATGGGCCGATTCCTAGGGTTATTATGATCATAAAAGTTCATATGAATGTCTGTCTTAAACGGCTTTGTTTTGAAGTTACAGGACATTTAATAGTAACTTAAATGCGCATGCAACAAAACGTGCTAATACAACAAAATTAACTAATGCTTAAATAGTGCTTCTATTCTCTGTTATATTGATTGGTGAGTTCGTTCAAGAATACTGGAGGTGTTTCGAATTGTCTTAAATACTGCAACAATACGATTTCTCAGTTCATCGACATTTTAAATGTAAGTCGCATAAACTGGTAATTTAAGGTGACCCCAGAGAAAAAATCTGGATGACTTTAGTCTGGAGATCGCGTAGACCGTAAATAAAATATCGCATAACTAACCTTTTGTGTAATTCATTTTAGAAAATTCTAGCGATACTTTGACACAATAATGTTAAAATAACAAATAAATATTTTTCCTTCAAAACTAATGTTCTTGCATAGACAGGTGTTATATTAAATCTTGTTAGTTATATGAATCGTATTATTGCAGCATTTGAGACAATTCGAAACTACCCCAATACTCTTGAACGCATTCACCATCAAAGTCAATAAATGTGAATGTAAACATTGCTGTCTACAAATTACAACGCAAACCATACGAAATTTAATTGAAAAATTTTGTCGACGTTTGGACTTGAACCCAAGTCTACGGTTTGCCGGACTGACATATGCTTTCAATGACACATCTGAATCATTAACATTGTCACCTTATATGCGTTTCTAATTAGCTTGAACCAAAATCCATCGTTACTTAATTTGTTAAGGCAACGGTCCGACAAACTGTAGACTTGGGTTCAAGTCCCAACGTAGACGAAATTTTTTCAATTAAATTTCGTATGACTTGCGTTGTAATTTGTAGGCAGCAATGTTTACATTCACATTTACTTCACAATTACATACTAATTTGATAATATTTATAAATATTTCGTATATAAAACCGAAATAATCCAAGAATTAATAATTGATATATATATATATATATATATATATATATATATATATATATAATTTCACTGTTAATAAAAACAGAATTTATTAAACACCTTTTCTAGCGCTTACGGTTCAAGTTTGGTGCCACTAAGAGATTCATAAATACTGTTCTTGTATAAATAAAATTAATAAGTATCATATTTTTTGTGATTCATTTAACATTATTTTTCTGTTATTTGACTTTCGATAAAATGTTTGTAAATCACTCTTGTCTAAATGAATATTCTTTCTAACTGAGATCTTAAAAATGCATTTTTGGCAAGTGTATTTTTGCTACTTTAAATTCAAATACGAAAATGAACATGCTTTTCATAATTTTCTGCAATCCCGATTTTTGAATATGTCAAATGCAATTTCACCACTGTTTTGAAGTCTAAATACAAAGTGTAATACTTCATGGGAAAGAGAATTTTCCGTAAACTATACAGGGTACTACTTAAAATAAAAAAGTTATGGTCGTTTCCGGTTAAACCGGAAGTGAAAGAATATGAGTATTAGACTCAATTTAAAGAACATTAGGTGTATTAAATTAGACAGGAAATTACAATACTCCAAACGTGACACCTTTTACATCTATCTCAAGGTAGTACATTCCGAGTTATCTTATAGACTCCACCCTATTGAATTTGATACGTTAGAACTAAACATTAGGAAACAAATTAACGACTTAATTCATAAAAAATATTTAACTCAACGTAATAAATTAGATAAATTAATTTCCTATAAACAAAACCAACAAGAATTTACTCATAATAGTTTTTCAGATCATAAGTTTTTCGATAGATTTTGTAACCTTAGTAACACAATATTTAAAGACAAAGAAATCGAGTTATTAAACAAAGGTTTTAATTATAACCTTTAAACAAACATTAAGAATAATGATTTAGACTTCTTGCGGTAGAATCAGATTTAGCATTTAAAGAAGTCTTTAATAAATACCAAGCCAGCAATATTATTAAAAACATGAAGTGTACTGCCAATAGTCATGAGAGGAGGAGGTAATAATAGCGAGAAATATTAACTTCTTGCGGTAGAATCAGATTTAGCATTTAAAGAAGTCCTTAATAAATACCAAGCCAGCAATATTATTAAAAACATGAAGTGTACTGCCAATAGTCATGAGAGGAGGAGGTAATAATAGCGAGAAATATTAACAAAAAAGCTAGAGAGAACAACCTTATTTTTACACGTGCTGACAAAGGCAAAACGGTTATTGCCATTGACAAGCAGGAATACGTTTCAAAAACAGTCAATTTTCTAGACCCGGATAAATACACTATCATTAAAAAAGATCCGACCCCTAAATTCCAACGACAAATCATTAATCTAATCAACAACTCACCTGGCATATTTAACAGTTCTAATGTTTTAGGGTTTAGGAAATTAAATAATTTGGTTTATGGCTAAGTTCCTTAAAAATTAATCCATCCAAATAGTATAAAGCTAAGTCATAGGGGCAAAGCCAAGGTTAGAGTTAGGCTTAAATGACTTGTTCTAGTAAAAATATATGGAAAAAGTCCTAGGAAATTATTAAAGGCAATTATAGAGAATAGAGAAATAAAAATTATAGTGTTTGAAAGTAGAAAACTAAAAGTAATGAATCCACAACCCCCGAAATTATACTCATTGATTAAACTACATAAAGACAATTTCCCGATTAGACCAGTAGTCTCCTATATTACAGCACCCGCAGTTAAAGTGTCAAATAACCTAATAAATATCATCCTTAAACACACGAAATTCAAACCCAAACATAGTATTAAAAATAGTCTAGAGTTAGTTAATAACTTTAAAGACCGCAACTTTCCGGACAACACGAAACTCATATCCTTTGATGTCAAGAACTTATTTCCTAGTAACCCCCCCCCCCCCCCCCAATACAACGATAGATCTAATCTAATTAATAAAATGTTATTATACAATAGAACAAACCCCATAATAAAAGAAGAGATCTTAGATTCACTAAAAGTCTGCCTAGAACAAAATTACCGAAATCCTCTTTCTCCATTACTTGCGGAAATCTATATGGATCACCCGGAAAATACGATTTTTCAAAATGACAGATATGTGAAGAACATTTTGTTTTGGTACAGATACGTTGATGATATATTGATAGGATTATATAGGTACAGATAGGCAGTTGAACACGATTTATGAATTTATCAATTCCATTGATCCTAATATCACATTTACGATAGAAAAGGAGCTTAACAATAGTATACATTTTCTGGATCTCACTTTAAAACGTGTAAACAATAGAGTCCATTTTTCTATTTACCACAAAGTGGTTCATACAGATACTACTATACATAAAAATCTAACCACCCGGTCCAACACAAGGTAGCGGCTTTTCACAGCATGCAACATAGACTTATTAATATCCCGATGTCCAATGAAGACTATAATAAAGAATATAATATTATAAAACAAATCGCTCACAATAATGGATATGACCCAAATCTAATAGATAAATTAATTTTTAAAAAATCTGTCAATAAATTATTAAGGGAGGTGTACCCTATCATTAAAGTGGAGTCAGACAAGCAGTTTAAATCATTTACTTACATAGGTCAACAGCAACTTAAATTATCAAAATTCCTTAAAAAAGAAAACATTAATATTGCTTATAAAACTAATAATAATCTAGCCAAATATATTAAAAATAATAAAGAAAAAACTACCAAAGACAATAAATCAGGAGTCTATAAGTTATCATGCGGATCATGTACCAAAAACATATATTGGACAGACAGGTAGAACGTTTAAAAAACGAATCCAAGACCACTATCATTCTTATATCAATAAGAAAACTACTCTAATCATTTAATAGAGAATGAACATGAATTCAATTTACAATTCGATATTATACATGTAGAAAATAAAGGTAGAAAACTAAATTGTTTAGAGTCTTTAGAAATTAATAAACTCAAAAACTCAGAAATGTTACTAAACGATAAATTAGACTTGAATTCATCCCCGCTGTTAAATCTGTTCACCCATTGAAATATTGTTTCTTAGTTGCTTATGTTATATTATTAAACTTAAAGCTCATACAATTCGGACATAGTATAGTTTTCAAAAAGCAATAAATATAAATGTAATAGTTCCTAGAATTTTAACTTGGGTCAACTACCTGATTTAACGCTGTATATTGTATGCACCGCGATATCATAAAGTTTCTGGGTCCAAGATGGCATTGAAATAGAAAATATATGTCTGAACTTCATCCATATTATCATACTGGTAACTTAACCTTAATTTTTGAAAATTATTTTGATAGTGTCATCGTGACATCAATAAATATGTCATTTGATTTAATAAAGATACAATAAAACAACAAGCTCAGCTTGTATTCAAAATTTTATTAATAAAAAAAGGCAAAATTAAAGCAAATGTTGAAATTGTTGTCCGTTATTTTCAATTCCCAATGTGACACGCCTTTTCATGCTGTTAAAGGCATTTTGCAGCATTATTAATGTACATTCGTCAATAATTCTTTGTTGCATATCTTGTAAATTGGCAACAGGAGTTTTAAATATTCTATTATTTAGGTGAGGAAACACGAAAAAGTCCATAATTGTCAAACAAGGTGATCGTGGTGGAAACTCAACTTCCGTATGTAAACTTATGATCCGATCGTCAAAAAACTCACGAAGAAAAGCAATATTTTCTCGTGTTGTGTGTGCCGTTGCACCATCTTGTTGAAAGTATCCATATTGCAATTCATCATCATGCAACTGTTCAATAAATTCATTCAGAATGTTTCTATACCTCTCAGCATTAATTGTGAAATTAAAAAAAATAGGGCCAACAACTCTGCGGCGAGAAACTGCTAGCCAAACACCAAGTTTCGCATTATGGAGAAACGATTCAATAAAAATATGAGGATTTTCACTACTCCACATTCGAGTATTTTGGGAATTGACATACCCCGAAAGATGAAACCATGCTTCATCAGAGAAAAATGACAAATTTAGCAGGTCATCATCTTCTATTAAGTTATTTGCAAACCACTGGCAGTACGCACGACGTCTAGGGTAGTCTACCGGCAAAATAGCCTGATGTGATTGCATCTTATACGGATGCATCTGTAAGTTTTTCTTTACAATTTTCTGACATGTTCCATAAGAAAGTCCAATCTCTTGAGAAAGGCGTTTCAAAGGTTTTGTGGGTTCATTTACCATACGTTGACGAACATCATTTATAACTTGTTCCGAACGAACAGTTGGTCTACCAGTACGTGATTTATGACCCACAGAACCAGTCTCACGAAACACACCAACACAATTGGAAAGGCAATTATAAAAATCTTTGGGAATTACAGCTAACTCTGGAAAGTGCTCTCTAAAATCATCCAAACATGCACGTTGACTGTACACCCAAATTCCATCAATTCGCACTCCACTCCGAAAATAGGCTTCAATCATGTACGCTTTTTGCACTATATTGTAAACCATATTTGAATTTACTCGAATGTGCTATGTTTCAAACTCGACGTTCAAACTTGCTTTCAGCAATTCTAACACATTAATGGATGACAGATAATGTCACTGTCAAAATAATTTAGAAAACAGAGTTATAGTTCCTAACTTAAGTTCAGACATACAATTTATATTACAAAACCATCTTCGTCCTAGAAACTTTATGATATCACGGTATCTTTAGTCATTAAGTTGAATTTGAAGAAGCTACTGTGTTAGCGAAACAGCTGTCATTATCTTATTAATAAAGTGTAAATCTAAAAAGATCTTATGTGTGTTTTATTTATTTGTGATATGGATTTACATCAAGCAAAGGTCGAAACAATGAAATAATTAGGTGTATATGAGACGATCGACATTTCAAATTTTTATTTGATATATGACCTGATATATGTGAGTATGTATTTGTATGTAGATGTTAGTAATATACATTATCGGGATAGGGTTGGGGTACGTGGAGCAGTGATAATAGGTCAAGGAGTACGAGAGTAAAAAAGGCTTCGGAAACGTTGAGTAGAGTAACACTTAATAAGTAAATAGATAATCGCATTGCTAAATTATTAAATTTTACTCACTATTTATACCAAGAAAGTACCTACTATTGCATTCTCTTTTCAGTTACTCTGATTCATATGCAACCGGTTTTTAAATACGTCCACATGTCATTAATTACACGTTGTTAATTATCCCAATTAAATCGTTTTCCAACTAGTTTTTTTTTAACTCACACGATCCTATATATCCAAATGTAAATGCAAATATTTTAAATGATTGCATCCAACTACCGTTATTTCATTCGTGAAATTTCTCGGTAGCGAAATTGATGTCAGTACGAATCTAATGAAGCCAAATATGCATAATTGAATATAATTGTCAAAAGTTAATAACCTCGAATTGCGAGACTGTCTATCAATATGTATATCTGGTGTATGTCGTGTTTCTATGTTAATCGTAATTGAAAACGACTCATAGAGTATAAGCAATAAAACCCGCGGTCACAACACCCATAACTTCGACTTGAAAATTAATTTAACACTCCGTGCAGATGATTGTGATCCACATATGCACGTTTTATATATATATACATACTTGATTAATAACTATTTATTGGAGTGGAGCAGTAATTCAGCAAGAGACACATGCGTTCGTGCGCATTTTAATTAAACGATTGAGGAATTATAACACAAAAGATACAAATTCTAGCTATTATCATCTAGAGTTTATTATTCAGTTGTAATTAAACGTTCGTTTATTCTGGACGTGAACATATAAACTTATATACAATCGTAAATAACGCATAAAGCGCACAATTACGAATATCAGTTACAATTAAGCATTTCTGGCGTGGTATTTTCGCAGCAACCACTGCTTGTGCAGAACGCTGATATTTCATTTTAATGTGCTGATTATATATTTCAATGTTGGAACTGTTTCCTGCAGAATCCTTAATTATTCCGTATATAACACGTACCACACTTCGATGTCAAACATTTATTCATTAAAATTTAACCTAAATATACATTTAATTTAATAACGAATGCTTAATGGAAATTCGTTTATACCGAAGGAATTGAACTACTGACGGAAATATATAATGAGACTTGGTGGAATAGAGAATGAATACCCGAAGTGTGAGAGGTAGACATAATCTTACCAATACGTAATAATAATATAATTTTTCGTTGCGTTCGTAATCAACTCATTATGAAACCCAAAACAGTATCGAAACGAGCTGCATTTCGATACGCTTTTTTTCATTTTTAAATGTTGGCGTTGTTCGAACACTGAAATAAATATAATTGCTGTCATTCGATTTTAAGAATTCAAGTACATGTGACAGATATGATATATGTACGTAGGCTACACAAACAACATATATTGTATACAATTGACAACAACATATTATATTAGTTTCTATGTTACTCATGTTTATATTTTTAAATAAAATATCAAGTAATGTTAACGAAAATTAATAAATAATATGTAATAAAATGTACTTCGCAGATAGCAAGATTTAAATTTGAAAATGACAAGTGTCAATGTGACCAGCTGCATACTTTATATAAAAATGAAACTCTGAACTTTCAAATTAAATAATTTCAATTTATCAATGTAAAAAAATTCAAAATTAGAATAAATAGTATACAAAACTCGTTTCATAAGGCGAGCAAATTCAAAGCAAATTCAAAGTATGCGATTTCAAATCAAATCAAAAAGTACTTCAGAGTCAAATGAAGTCAGTATTCAATCGAGGAAACAACCGTTTGTTAAAAATATAAACGTAATGTTTTGCAATATTACCAAAATGTTTAGTATATTACTTGCAATATAACCAAAGAAAGCATATACATAACCTACATGTCAAAATAATAATAATGAGTAGAGCAGACCAATTTCCGTGCGCGCCATGTGCGCCAATGTGAGGATGATTGTATTACTAATAAAAAGCATTCAGTATGTGTTTGGTACTTGCTTAGACTGCATGTAAGTGTAAGCATACGTAATAAAATGTCGTCGGCACATAAATCGAGAAAACGACCGTTGTCAGACGAAGTGAATAAGTTTATTATGGATTTCCCGGACTTAATATACGATGGCTCAAAAATTAAACGTTTAGTGTGCAATACATATCTAATGTGTTGGTCAAAAACACATTGTAAAGAACACGTAAGCTGTTCGAAGCACAATAATAACAAAATTAATCGACAACAGTTTATACATGAACTATGTGTAACTATGATTGTGTGTACACTGCCGTTTACCGATTCATTTCTTTCATTTTGGAATAAATACGCGAATAAAACATTACCGAGCACGACAACGTTACGAAGGAATTTACCATCGGTGCCTAAACAGGTTGAAAATAAAATCAAAGCCGAACTGAAAAATAAAAAACTGTGGTTATGTGTGGACGAAACAACTGACAGCAAAAAACAATCTGTAGTTAATGTGATGGCGCGTAATATGGAACCACATCAACCAACGTCTTCAATATTATTAGCATCCAGACGACTAGAACAATCTAATGCCGAAGATATTTCAGAGGTGCCATTAGATACTTTGGAACAATTTAAATTTTTGAAAGACCAAGTATTAATGTTTATGACCGATGGTGCCGCAACCATGTGTTCTGTAGGCCGGTCTCTTAGAAAATATTGTCCTAACTTGTTACATATTACTTGTAAACTCCATGCTCTACACCTTGTGGCAGAACAGGTTCGTAGATGCTATCCAGAGGTAGATGCTTTAATATCGAGTACAAAGGCAGTATTCCTGTAATCTCCAAAACGTATTCGGAAATTTCACGAATTGTGTCCCATACCCCTGAGCCACCACAGCCGATTCTGACACGTTGGCGTACATGGTTACGGGCGGGGTTTTACTATCATGAACATTTTGAAAAAATTAAGGACGTGGTTTTATCATTCGATCCGAAAGAAAGTGCAGCTATAAATACAAGCCAGAAAAAATTTCAAGGTGCCCAGATTAAAATGGATTTACAAAGTATTCGTGAGAATTACTTGGGACTAGAAGAAGCAATAACAAAATTAGAAAATTCGTCGCTGTCGTTAGAGGAATTACTGCAAATCGTTAAAGATGTTCACGCACAACTGTGTGCTGTAGAAGACACAAAAAGTGAAAGTGTTCTAATTAAATTTGAAATTTTTTTAGACAGAAATGCAGATTTTGACACCTTTACACGTATTTGTGAGGGCACGTCTACAGATGCGTTGAGTTACTTAAAAAAGTATTTTGATTATGCGAATATAACATCACTAGATGTAGAACGCTCGTTTTCTGAATATAAACATATATTTTCCTCACGGCAGACATGTTTTTCAGAAATAACCTTAGAAACACACCTGATGTTGAAAATATGCAATCGAGTTTCTCCTGTTTGTCAATCCTTGGAAAACGCTTAAAACGGTAAGTATTTTTTTAAATCCTCTGTCGTGCACACATTCACTGATTTAATACATTTTCCATTTTATTTATACGTACATACAACGCTGCTATAATATGTACTATTCTTATTTTTCGTGTGTTTATGCATATTATTTTAATAGCAGAAAACCAAATGTATATTTAATTATTTCTGATAGAATAAATGTCTCTACGTCTATACTTATATCGGTAACAAGCTCATGTTGCGTCTCTATTCTATCGCATATTCTAATATATTACGAATACACTCCCATACCGGCGCTCATGGCACACACGGAAATTGGTCTGCTCTAATAATGAGTAAAGTGGGAACATTAATAGTTCAAAAGTATTGTTTCTTTTCTAGTTTTTGTATAAATATTTTCCACCCAAGAAAACTATGCGAAAATTTTTACTTCAATATTCGAACAAATTATTTTAAAAGTATAAGTGTTAGTATAAGTGTTTTACTTAAATCCCATTTAGATATTTCTAATTTTAAACTCACTCGAGAATAAACTCGAGAATATTCGATCAAAAATTTATTTAAAAAGAAATATGTCAAGTCAGATATCAATAATTAAATGTATAGATTTGAGAAAGATCTTTAACGTTAAAAAGAGTTTGCATTATTCAGAACGACATACTTACCGAAAGAATTTTCTTGCAATATATCTGGGCTAAGTAGATTGGAAATGAATTCGATGTATAATTTAGATATTTAATTTATATATTGCTATATTGTAAATAATTTTTAATATATTGGAAAAGAATGTAAAAGTTATGTTCGTAACTCTTTGAAATAGAATTAGTGCTCGCAAAAGGCAATTGAACAATTCCAACAGCAAATTATTCACATTAGAAATTTAAGAAATTCTACTGACAATGACAGTCAAGAACGCAATAATGAAAAACCTGCAAGGAAAAGACAAAAAACAACAGCTGGAGATAACATAGCTATTATTGCAAAGGAAGTATGTGACACTATTTTAAACCAAATTAGAGACCGATTTGATTTTAGGGTGCAGCAAAATTATTTGATTCTCAAAATTTTAAAACTTATAGTCATTCATTTCCACAAAAAAAATTTTGATGAAACTGTGAAATCTTGTCCTATGTTGGACAGTGTAAAATTGAATAGAGAAATTTCAGTAATTTATGAGCGCGATAACATGTGTGACATAGGTGGTGTTTTGCCACTTTTAGTGTTCATAACAGACAACAACCTAAAAAAAGGATTTGACGGAAACAAAGAAACTGTTGGATATTATTTATACAACGCCCATGTCGACAGCAGAGTGTGAACGATGTTTTTTCACCTTCAAACGCATTCAAACTTTTCTGTCTGAGAAGCTCTCTTCTCAGAAGATCGACTTGGCCGTATTGGCTGTCCTATTGCGGTCCGTATTGGCGGTCCGTATTGGCGGTCCTATCAATATAAAAGAAGTTCATCCAGTCTATCCCGTATTTTGGCAACAAAGTTGTACACGTCTTTTTCAGCATGAAAAATAGGAGAATGGATTTTTTGTACAAAAAATAGGTAAGTTTTTTTTGTGCCCACCATCTTTCATAACTCACGAGCCGCCGCTGATTTTATCTTTGTTGTTTTTAGTAATGTTTTGTATAGCATTATCTATTTTAAATGATATATTTTCGTTATGAAGTACCAATTTGTTCTGAAATTTTAGTAGATGACCAACAACTTCCCTCTACTAAATTTAAGATTGGAAAAGTTTTTCCACCACAATTTTTTCTAAATAATTTGTACATAAATATTCAAACTTGTATTTTAAATATTCAGTTTTCCATCCACCTGATGAAGCCATTGTATGGCGAAACCATATTGTAGTGAATTTACGATAAAAATTTTTTTTTTTAAACTAGAAGTTTAGTACCTAGTCCTTATCGTTATAATGAAGTTTCAACCAGTATCTCCTTCGTCAATCAACGATTATATTACATGCAATTTTAGTTCCTAAAAATAACTCTTTTGTGTACTTTTTTCTCCTTCAATTAAGAACCACTGCTTTTCGTTAACAAAGATAATAAAACACGCGGAAAGTCAGGTTAAATATTTGACATTTCTGACACTTTAACACTGTTACATTGTAATTTACTGATTAAATTTATTCAATATTAACAGTAAATAGGATTAAATGGTAGCTTTTACGACATTAAAAGATGTCAAAGCAAACATAAGGAATCTTTTAGTTCGCTCGAACGAATATTAGCAATTCTTAATTTATGATTGATCCTTCGCGCAAGAAAAGCTGTTTAAAATGCAAGGCGAAGAGCTCGTCTTATTTTTCCGGTTTAAAAATAAGTTATAGTCGAGACGCTCAGCGTGACAACAATTTACATATTAACGGCGATAATTATTCTATATTTATGATTTTTCAAACACGTTTCGCTGCCTATCCTCACGTGCAGAAATACATGATTTCTTTTACCATTGGATGTTACATGCGAAACCAAATATAAATTCTCCCTGGCACCGCTGGTGGTACGTGTCCCTTCTTCAAATTCGCATTTTAGATATCGTATGTGCGAGTCTCTTATAAATAAAGGATTATACCAGTTGGTCATACGTCTGTAGATTCATTTTTATATTTTTATGATGCCTAATGTCTAATCTTACTGAAGCTACATACATAGTTGCAATTTGTAGTGGAATTCAATATTTATTTTTTAAAGGACTAAACATATAATTATAATTAGGGAGGTTCACTCGATAACATCCCACCAGCTCGTCCTAGCGCGTATATGTACAGATTGACTGAATTAACATTGGACGTATTACGCACACTAACGCACGCATATTTACACGTACATATGACTCTAATTATCGTAAGCGTAGTTTAGTTACAATAGTGGGGATACATTCATCAGTTTAGGCACAGAACATACACAAGCGACACTCTTTCTTTTTGCGCTGAACAAAATTTTATACGCATGTGCGAAATCTGCCATATTTTTGTAGGTATTTCTCTCAACTACCCTATTGTATTGTAAAAAAGGATGTTGGAAAAATATATTTTCATATAATGAGAGTTGTAAAATTCAATGCAGCATGTTCTAAGTTTCCCATTACATATTTAATTAAATTATTTATTAGACTATGGATATTTTATAGTTTCAAATTTCTAAATAGAGAATTAAAAACAAATAAAATTATATGTAAAATTAGAAAATTGTCCATATTATATCATATTTAATTGTATAGATTAATAATCATATTTATTTATTTTCAAATTTCCCTTTCAAATTGAGGTATTCTCTTTTAAACAACTCACAAACTTATTACAAATGTATACATATCTTGAATATAAAACTGTATTTCTGAATACTGAATATGCGCTAGAATAGGGACGCAACATGAGCTTGTTACCGATATAAGTATAGAAGTGGAGATATTTATTCTATCAGAAATAAATATATATTTGGTTTTCTGCTATTAAAGTAATATGCAGAAACACACGAAAAATAAGAATAGTACATATTATAGCAGTGTTGTATGTACCTATAAATAAAATGGAAAATGTATGAAATCAGTGATTTGTGTGCACGACAGAGGATTTAAAAAAACACTTACCGTTTTAGGCGTCTTCCAAGGATTGACAAACTGGAGAAACTCGATTGTATATTTTCAACATCAGGTGCGTTTCTAAGGTTATTTCTGAAAAACATGTCCGCCGTGAGGAAAAAATATGTTTATATTCGGAAAACGAGCGTTCTACATCTAGTGATGTTATATTCGCATAATCAAAATACTTTTTTAAGCAACTTAACGCATCTGTAGACGTGCCCTCACAAATACGTGTTAAGGTGTCAACATCTGCATTTCTGTCTAAAAAACTTTCAAATTTAGTTAGAACACTTTCACTTTTTGCGTCTTCTACAACACACAGTTGTGCCTGAACATCTTTAACGATTTGCAGTAATTCCTCTAACGACAGCGACGAATTTTCTAATTTTGTTATTGCTTCTTCTAGTCCCAAGTAATTCTCACGAATACCTTGTAAATCCATTTTAATCTGGGCATCTTGAAATTTTTTCTGGCTTGTATTGATAGCTGCACTTTCTTTCGGATCGAATGATAAAACCAAGTCCTTAATTTTTTCAAAATGTTCATGATAGTAAAACCCCGCCCATAATCATGTACCCCAACGTGTTAGAATCGGCTGTGGTGGTTCAGAGGTATTGGGACACAATTCGTGAAATTCCCGAATACGTTTTGGAGATTTCAGGAATACTGCCTTTGTACTCGATATTAAAGCATCTACCTCTGGACAACATCTACGAACCTGTTCTGCCACATGGAGTTTACAAGTAATATGTAACAAGTTAGGACAATATTTTCTAAGAGACCGGCCTACAGAACACATGATTGCGGCACCATCGGTCCTAAACATTAATACTTGATCTTTCGAAAGTTTAAATTTTTCCAAAGTATCTAATAGCACCTCTGGCATTACATTGTTCTAGTCGTCTAGATGCTAATAAAATTGAAGACGTTGGTTAATGTGGTTCCACATTACGCGCCATCACATTAACTACAGATTGTTTTTTGCTGTCAGTTGTTTCGTCCACACATAACCACAGTTTTTTAATTTTGAGTTCGGCTTTGATTTTATTTTCAACCTGTTTACGCACCGATGGTAATTTCCTTCGTAACTTTGTCTTTCTCGGTAATGTTTGATTCGCGTATTTATTCCAAAATGAAATAAATGGATCATTACTTAACAAGGTAAACGGCAGTGTACACACAATCATAGTTACACATAGTTCATGTATAAACTGTTGTTGATTAATTTTATTATTATTGTGCTTCGAACTACTTACGTGTGTTTTTGACCAACACATTAGATATGTATTGCACACTAAACATTTAATTTTTGAGCCATCGTATATTAAGTCCGGGAAATCCATAATAAACTTATTCACTTCGTCTGACAACGGTCGTTTACTCGATTTATGTGTCGACGACATTTTATTACGTATACTTACACTTACATGCAGTCTAAGCAAGTACTAAACACATATTGAATGCTTTTTATTAGTTCTGATGCAATACAATCATCCTCACATCGGCGCACATGGCGCACACGAAAATTGGTCTGCTCTAATAATAAATATGCAATAAAATGTTGCATATGTTTATTTCTATTTTGCTTTGTTGCTCCTTAATTTTTCTGAATTAAATACTTACTGCATATCATTAAATGTTATTATTTTATGCTTATTTAACTAAAATAAAATTATTAATGTAAATTAAATATAATTCCTATAAAAAAACGAAACAAAATTCTGAATGAAATGTACAAAATTTATTCTAGTTTTTCGTGAGAGTTTGCTCAGACACAATATCGCACGCATCGAGATGCAAACAAAGAATGTCATCCCCGCTCTCAACATACCCCACTACATGAGTGAAAGCCATCCCTACCAGTATCCTTAAAAATTGTTATAAATATACGTATATGTATGTGTGTGAATTTGAAATTAAATACCTACTTTTAACTACGCCAATCTGTATATACAGGCTGCCCATTTTCTATATCCGTATATGGGTAATTCTCTTAGTATTGAAGTATTTGAAAGAATAAATACCCATCCAAACGTTTATTCCAAAACGATGTTGTGGTCTTCTAGCCCTGTTTTGTCGGGGATTTTATACTGCCCATAGTGATCCGTATTTCTGTTGAACATTCCAGAATTTGTAAATTTTGTTTCATCTGACCAGATGATTTTGTTTAAAAAATTTTCGTCATTTTCTATCCTTCCCATTAACCAATTACAATATTCTAGCCTTCTCAAATTGTCTCCAGGCAGTAAAGAGTGACTAACATGGATCCTGTATGGTTTAAACCTACTTTTATGTAAAGTTCTCCAAACTCTGGACTGGCACAAATTTAATTCTGACGCTACTTCGCGTGTAGAAATTGATGGATTATTATTTATCTATAGAAATACAAGATAAACATGAAATTTGAAAACGCGCTTTTAATTTATCATTTGTAAAATATCTTGTCGATTTTCATTTAAATTCCTGTTGTCTTGACCATTACGCGGCTTAGTAAATGATCCATTCGCGACCAAATTTCTGTCGAAATCTAGAAAAATGGTACGATGAGGCTGTTGTCGTTCTGGATATAATTGTAGATATCTTGTACTCGCTACTGTTGAATTTCGGTTCGAAGAATAAAAAATACTTATCATATCTCGTTCCTCTTCGTTAGTGTATGACATTTTTGTATTATTAATAAACAATAAATGAAATGTTTGACAGATTGAAATTCCATGGCTACCTTATTTAATCTTATAATTTATTCTTTCAAATAAAACCTAATGTCAAAAACTTTAGTCAGCATGTGGTACTCTTTCTGAATATGTCTAAATCCAATATGGCGCCTATAAGAAATTAGATAGTTGATGATGGCCAGAGAGAAACGAAACGTCGTATAAAAATTTAGAGTACACCACTGGATAGAGGTTTAGAAATGGCCATAAGGATGTGATTTTATTTTTTCTCTACAAGGCCAAATGTCGGTGCTACAGGTAAAAGAAGAAAATGGGGTTTTCGAGTTTTTTTTTTAAATAACGAGTCATTTGTTACAGGTCTATTTTCTTTGCGGATTTATAACAAACACAAAATTTAACAACTTTGCCAAATTTAAAACTATATTCTATCTCCAATAATAAGCGAGATCCCCATGGTGAGGGCCGAAAATGTATCAGTCTACACCAGTGTATACGTGGGTAAGTCGTCGTAATTTTCGTTTGTGTATTTGTTTTAAATTCAGTGTATACGTGGACGCCGTGTAAAGTTGTGCGCGAGTATATATGTTAACTCTACTGGGTCCCATGTCTAACACTTTGATTAGTGGTTTTACCTACTGATGACTTAGTTGTCGAAAACGTATTTAGAATACAATTAGTAATTGTGGTAAGGGGTTATATACCTTTTTTAAGTTTTTACTTAACCACAGTCTCCAAAGAAAGAAAATTTGTATATCTAATATCCAAAAAAAAAAACAAATCACGAGGTATCAAATTCGGGGATCGTGATGGCCATGGATTCTCAGAAAAGCGACCTATCCATTTTTGCCGGAAAAAATTCATTTAGTTAATTTCGAACTTCGATGGTACTGTGAGCTGGACAACCACCTCGTTGGAAATATATTTTTTTTCTTAATTCAGGGAACAATTTTGAATTTCATTGAAAAATTGATTTTGTAAAAATTCCAAATATCTTGATGAAATTAAATTATTTCTAGAAAAGTATGGTCCAAATATTTGGTTATTAAAAATTCCACGCCACACATTCATTTTAAAATGGTATTGGTTACGTGCTTCCATTTGAAAATGTGGATTTTCATGGGCCCACCAACGACAATTCTGCGAGCTTATCACTCCATTGGAAGAAAAAGTGGACTCGTCACTCAACAACACGTACTTCTCAAATGATCGTTGTTCTTCTAATTTTCTTTGAACAAAAAAAAAAACAAAATTCTAGACGCTGGCCGTAGTGCCAGTCTTGTAGAGTGTGAATAAATCTTAGTTGGTAGGGCTTGAACTTGTTCATCTTTAAAATTCATCTTACAGAAGTGCCGGAAATACCACTATTTAGCTCAGTTTGTGATACAGAAGTTTTAGGATTCTGTATAACTGTTTGCAAAATTTGAAGCTGGTGTTCTTCGTCAATGATCCAGTGAACAAGTGGATGTTTAAATTTATTTGCAATGGTTCCCGTACTTTTAAATTTTGAATAATTTCTTCCAACTGTTGTATGGCAGATATTTTTACCAGGATGTCCATGGTTAAAAATTAAAGCTGTCTCATAATTGTCGCTTACAATTATAACAATTTCAATTTTCTCACTTTAATTTACGTTCCATTGTGAAAATAATAATGACGCTTAATGCGACTGAATTAATATTTAAACTGTGAAACATAAAACAGCTATTTGACTAACAAAACAATATCTGTATTTTTGTAAAATATGAGGATGATATTATAACTTTCGAGTGCGTTTAACAGAAAAATACACATTTCTGTTGCATTTATTTACATTAATTGTTAAGTTACATTTATTTAGCGTAAATTATTAAACAAGCTGAAACTTAAAATGAGGTTTTCAAGATAAAAAGGCTTTGCACCACAAATGTGAAATAACGTGACAAAAATGTCTTTTCTAAATAAATTTTTTTTTTTACATTATATTGTACTAGTTTAGATAATTTTTTAAGACAAATATAAACCAACTAACTATGCTTGGATTTGAAATAATTAAAATTCAAAATTACACATCGAAATTGTAAGAGAAATTTGAAATTTGAAAAATAATAATTTTTTCAACATCTGTTGAAGAAAATCATCTGTTTTCATAATTGGCATCGCATTTACTTAATATTTAACTAATATTAGCCAAATTTCGCCAAAAATAGTTTTCATTTTAAAATTATTTAAAATTCCATTTTTTGAAGTTTCGATAAATGCAATTTACAAATGAAACAGACATGCCAATATACACGTTTGTAACTGTACACATGGACAATACACCTAGTATTTTCCAGCATTTATTTCTGCTTAAGACACGTGTTTCTGCCATCTACTTTTAGGCGTCATCAGTTAAGCTAATGAAGTAAGTAAAGCTTAAATCGCCTCATAAGGTATAGCAAATTTTGTCCTATCAAAATTTGCTATACCTTATGACTAATAGAATTACTCATATACGGATATAGAAATAGGCAGCCTCTATATACAGATTGACGTAGTTAAAAGTAGGTATTTAACTTCAAATTCACACACATACATATACGTATATTTATAACAATTTTTAAGGATACTGGTAGGGATGGCTTTGACTCATGTAGTGGGGTATGTTGAGAGCGGGGATGACATTCGTTGTTTGCATCTCGATGCGTGCGATATTGTTTCTGAGCAAAGTCTCACGAAAAACTAGAATAAATTTTGTACATTTCATTCAGAATTTTGTTTCGTTTTTTTATAAGAATTATATTTAATTTACATTAATAATTTTATTTTAGTTAAATAAGCATAAAATAATAACATTTAATGATATGCATTAAGTATTTAATTCAGAAAAATTAAGAAGCAACAAAGCAAAATAGAAATAAACATGTGCAACATTTTATTGCATATTTATTACAAGAGCAGACCAATTTTCGTGCGCGCCATGTGCGCCGATGTGAGGATGATTGTATTGCATCAGAACTAATAAAAAGCATTCAATAAGTGTTTAGTACTTGATTAGACTGCATGTAAGTGTAAGCATACGTAATAAAATGTCGTCGACACATAAATCGAGTAAACGACCGTTGTCAGACGAAGTGAATAAGTTTATTATGGATTTCCCGGACTTAATATACGATGGCTCAAAAATTAAATGTTTAGTGTGCAATACATATCTAATGTGTTGGTCAAAAACACACGTAAGCAGCTCGAAGCACAATAATAATAAAATTAATCGACAACAGTTTATACATGAACTATGTGTAACTATGATTGTGTGTACACTGCCGTTTACCTTGTTAAGTAATGATTCATTTATTTCATTTTGAAATAAATACGCGAATCAAACATTACTGAGAACGACAACCTTACGAAGGAAATTACCATTGGTGCGTAAACAGGTTGAAAATAAAATCAAAGCCGAACTCAAAATTAAAAAACTGTGGTTATGTGTGGACGAAACAACTAACAGCAAAAAAACAATCTGTAGTTAATGTGATGGCGCGTAATGTGGAACCACATTAACCAACGTCTTCAACTTTATTAGCATCTAGAGGACTAGAACAATGTAATGCCAGAGGTGCTATTAGATACTTTGGAAAAATTTAAACTTTCGAAAGACCAAGTATTAATGTTTATGACCCATCGTGCCGCAACCATGTGTTCTGTGGGCCGGTCTCTTAGAAAATATTGTCCTAACTTGTTACATATTACTTGTAAACTCCATGTGGCTGAACAGGTTCGTAGATGTTGTCCAGAGGTAGATGCTTTAATATCGAGTACAAAAGCAGTATTCCTGAAATCTCCAAAACGTATTCGGAAATTTCACGAATTGTGTCCCCATACCTCTGAACCACCACAGCCGATTCTGACACGTTGGGGAATATGGTTATGGGCGGGGTTTTACTATCATGAACATTATGAAAAAATTAAGGACTTGGTTTTTTCATTCGATCCGAAAGAAAGTGCAGCTATCAATACAAGCCAGAAAAAATTTCAAGATGCCCAGATTAAAATGGATTTACAAAGTATTCGTGAGAATTACTTGGGACTAGAAGAAGCAATAACAAAATTAGAAAATTCGTCGCTGTTGTTAGAGGAATCACTGCAAATCGTTAAATATGTTCACGCACAACTGTGTGCTGTAGAAGACGCAAAAAGTGAAAGTGTTCTAATTAAATTTGAAAGTGTTTTAGACAGAAATGCAGATGTTGACACCTTACCACGTATTTGTGAGGGCACGTCTACAGATGCGTTAAGTTGCTTAAAAAAGAATTTTGATTATGCGAATATAACATCACTAGATGTAGAACTCTCGTTTTCCGAATATAAACATATTTTTTCCTCACGGCGTCTCATCGCCTCATAAGGTATAGCAAATTTTGTCCTATCAAAATTTGCTATACCTTATGAGGCGATTTAAGCTTTACATACTTCATTAGCTTAACTGATAACGCCTAATAGTAGATGGCAGAAACACGTGTCTTAAGCAGAAGTAAATGCTGGAAAATACTAGGTGTATTGTCCATGTGTACAGTTACAGAGGCGTATATTGCATGTCTGTTTCATTTGTAACAAGTGCGTAATACGTGCTTAACGTATTGATTACATAAACCTTTTTTTTGTATAAGTGCAATTTACTCTAAAACTAAAAATCGCTTGCAGGATCTGAGTAGTCCATTTTGGGTTTTTTAATATGCACAAACTTTCGGCGGATTTAGATTTTTAAATAAATCCAAGATAAAAATTTTTACCCATATGATGCGAACAATATAGCGAGCACGATATAGAATTTTAAAATAGTTGTTAAAGTTGGATGAAAATTTATTGTCTCTTTTTGTCAGCTCATGTTTTACTACATAGTGCAAATTACGATCTTTCCTGTTAACAATTTTTTCTTAAAGAATATAATGAGATTTTAATAGTTAAACACATCAAAATTTAATTACAAAGTTTAAGAGTAAAAACTCTTTTTATATTTTTACTAAAAGATTCCATGTTAGTCCGTTTATATATAGACATACATATATATTCTTTATTATCAAGAAGGAAAAATAACACAAGATATTTCCAAAAGTATTTTTATTTAAATTCCTCTGGGAATCTGTTATTTTAAACTCGTTCTTCACACATAACATTGACGCTTCTTTTACATTGAATTGTTTTAAGTGTGACACGGTACCGGTGCACCGATGAAATTTTTATTTGTGCATTTATGTATAGTTTTTACAATAAACATTTATTATTTATATACAATGCCTAGAGTGAATGTCTTCTTTTGATCAACTCTTGATAAACCGCCAAAACAGAAAATAAATATGGAAAATGCTATTTTAGAATACGATAAATTTATTCATTAAGTATTTCTTATATTTACAGCACTGATCATAAGCATTTGCATACAAAATTAAAATATTTAATGTTAGGTGACACGAAATGCGATTATTACTAGTCAGGCTGAAATTATAATGGACCATAAAAATAGTCTATAACGATGCTAAGTACATCACGCAGTTATTGCCGTTGAATTGTGATGCAATTACTTCAATATTACACTTAAATTCCTTTCTTCATGTGCATAAATAGCGCGAGAAGTTCTTAAAAATGATTTTATTTATTAGTTTATATTTCGTAAGATAAATAAAGTACAGTGAGTTAGTTTCTTTTTTTTTTCATTGTTTTAACTGCTAATTACATAGGTACTACATCATTTTTGTTATAGATCCTGTTTAATATCGTTTCATCGAATCTACTTCTCCAAATGATTACGAGGTAAGTGTCCGATTAATTTCGTTAAGTTTCAATAACTTACGCACACATTTCACAAATGTCGACAGTACAGTGTTGATTATTTAAAATTTGGTTTTCTTCCATCAAAGGCAGACAAGCGATTGCCCATATGCCTTTTATGCAACAAAGTTTTGAGCAATGACTCTATGAAACTCGAAGATCATCTAAGAAGGTGTCATCCTGATAAAATAGGTAAAGATTTGAAATATTTTCAAACATTGAAGGAAAAATATGAAAAGAGACCCATCGTGCACAGTATGTTCGCTTCAACGTCGGAAAGTAACGATGATGGCTTGCGGGCATCTTACAATATCTCATTACTTATAGCGAAATCTGGAAAATCGCACACCATTGGAGAACAGTTAATTATACCCGCTGTTGAAGAGGTTTTAAAAACTGTGCTGCACAAATCTCCATTTGACATACTCAAAAGAATTCCTTTGAGTAACAACACTGTACAAAGACGTATTGACGAAATGAGTTCTGATATTTAAAGTTTCTTGTGTAATTATCTGCAAACAACTCATTTTTCTATTCAACTGGACGAGTCAACTTTACCTGGTAATGAAGCATTACTATTGGCATATGTTCGATTTGTTACGGACGAAGAAATTCATGAAGAGCTACTATTCGCGAAAACTTTGGAGACGGACACTAAAGGTGAATCAATATTTAATGTCCTGAGTGATTTTTTTAAGGAAAAATCGATTCCATTCACAAACGTTATTTCGGTGGCAACAGATGGAGCTCCTGCCATGGCCGGGCGATGTCGTGGGTTTATAAGCCATCTTAAAAGAATTATACCAGAGGCAACTGCAATTAACTGTGTCATCCACCGACAACACCTAGTAGCGAAAAATTTGAATGCTAAATTGCACCAATCGCTCCAATTAGTGATTAATGCAGTTAACAAAATAAGAAGCAATGCATTGAATACGCGTTTATTTACACAATTGTGCGATGAAAATTATGAAGACTTCCAACGATTGCTCTTACATACTGAAATACGCTGGTTGTCGAAAGGTGCATGTTTAACAAGATTTTTCTCACTTTTTGAATCAGTTTTAGAGTTTCTGGAAAGTAAAGATCCAGATTTAAAAGAAAACCTGATCAATTTGAAAGCAGACATCGCGTATTTGACAGATTTGTT
Source organism: Melolontha melolontha (assembly GCA_935421215.2). Classification (NCBI taxonomy): domain Eukaryota; kingdom Metazoa; phylum Arthropoda; class Insecta; order Coleoptera; family Scarabaeidae; genus Melolontha; species Melolontha melolontha. The sequence goes on along the minus strand of OW285235.1, from coordinate 2,308,258 downwards.
CAAAAAATTTAATGACATTAACTTACAATTACAAGGGGACAGCCTCAATTTAATAAAAACAAAGGGTGTAATTTCAGCTATTCCTGAAAAATTGAAATTTATGAAGCAAAATATTAGTCGGCGCGAATTTTCCCAGTTTTCAAACTTGTCACAGGTAGAATGCCTTGATGAGGATATTCACACATACGTTCAACATTTAATTGCCCTGCATGATGACTTTAAAATCAGATTTGAAGATATTCTGACGATGGAAATACCACCATGGATCATAAATCCACTTGATGAAACGGAAGTGGAGAATGTGATATTACAAGAGGAGCTACTCGAGCTTAGCACTAATGAGGAACTGAAGGTGAAATTTAAAAGAGAGTACCAAACATTTTGGCTGCAGGCAGAAATACTCGAAAAATATCCTGGACTGTGGGGAATTGCGAGAAAGCTTTTGATAGCGTCTCCCTCGTCATATCTTGTCGAGAAAAGTTTTAGTGTCGTTACAAACCTTTTAACAAAAAAAAGGAGCAGATTGAATATCACAGAACGGGGAGATTTGCGGTTATTCCTAACAAAACTGAAGCCAAATATTGATAATTTGCTGTCAATCCATCAAGTATATTCCTCCAACTAAAATTATGACTATTTTGTGATTGTCACTGTAGAAGTTACGTTACGTTATTAATATTTAATTTTAATTATGTTACGACTGTTATCATGTTACAATGTACTATGATAACAATAATAATTAATAGTGTAATAATTACATATTTGAATAAATACAACACAAGGAAATATACTATTTTTATTTTTATTTTTACCACTCCGAATGGGGAGTTTTCTAAATAAAATATGTGAGAATTGATTGGTTTCTTGTGCTGTGAGTAGATGTCAAAGGAGTAAAGTTGGATGGAATCACTTTTTTGATTGGTTAACTTTACTTTTTTGACATCCACTCACAGCACAAATTAATTAACCAATAACTCAGCCGCAACGCAAATTTTCATAGTTAGATCTAATCTTCACATTTTTTGTCGAGTTTTGGGAATATGGTAGAAATGTAGCTGCAGGGGGTCCTCCGGAACCAGCAAAACTTTCAAAGTAGTCTATGAGAAAAAAAGTTTGGGAGCCTCTGCTTTAGACGATCCAGTGTAACACATTTGGCTAATAGTGGAGGAGATTTAATTACAATTAAGCGCCATGAAGGATGGAAATCTTCCGCTGTGGCTGAAGGTTACATTGATAATTCCATGAAGAAAAAATTAGACGTTGCTGAAATACTATCTAACACTGCACCTAATACGTCTACTAAAATCACAGAGAATCCATAAACTTCTAATTCAACGGACAGTGATTTATTAGTTAATATGAATCAGCAGGGATTCGAACGAAATATATTGTGTTCCCAGAATCTGCTTAATGCTCACTAATCTTCTAGTGTTACAGTAAAAGTATATAACAATTGAAATATTCACAATGATAAGTAATCTCAATAGAAGTATTTATAGCGTCTAGCTTTGTTAACGAATTTATAGATACACTCCTTCAGCAAGAGTCTGTCGAACGCCTTTTATTATGTACAATTAGTACTAATAAAGTTTTAGCAAATGTCTGTACTATTCTCTCTATAATTTTTATTTACATTTTTATCACTAGAGTGGACCAATCCGGAGCGATACCAGAGGCGTGACTAACGAATTCGTTCCCGCGTGCCCCATCGCACATACGATTACTTAGTATGTTGTTCACGGTCATCGTGTGTACACGTATAATAGCAGCAGGAAAGTGTATTCTGTGTATTTAATAATGTTGAAGGAGCGTACAGTAAAAAAACCGCTATCATCTAAGTTAGTCAATAGGTTTATTGAGAACCATCCTAGTTTATCTTACAATAGGGTAAATGTAAAATGTTTAGTGTGCAATATACAACGTGTCCAGGAAAGTATGCAACAAAGGGAAAACTTTTTAATGGTCTATTTCTCAGGAAATGTTATTCTTTATAAAAGTTTTTGCTTTACTTAAAACCCATTTAGCCGTTAAAATAAATGATTTATCATATTAGATAGTAAAAATACAATTATTTTATTAATTGTTCAAAATTTCCGTGCCTATTTAATATCGTGTTGGGTAGTCACGTGCGTAAGTGATATTCATTACCAGAAACCATAATTCTTATTTCCGTCACAGAGGCTACAAAATACATTACTATGGCAGAACGTTTAACTGTGCCAAAAAGAGCAGAGTTAATGCTCATATGTGGCGATAATTATTAGACATGCAAAGACACAGCTGCGACTTTCAACGAAAGGCATCTCAATAAAAACGTTTGTTGGTCTACGGTATCCCGAATTTTGCGACAATTTAAACAAACAGGCTCTTTGGAATTTAATTTTAAAAGGAAACATGACAGACCATTAAGAAATTTAGATAATTCTTTAAATGATTTACGAAATGTAATTGAGAATCCTAAATTATCTGTGAGAAAATGTGCAACTAATTTAGGCTTACGTAAATCATCAGTACATCAAATATTAAAAACCTATAAGTTTACTCCATTTAAGCCAAGATATGTCCAAACGTTGCAAGAACGAGATTTAGAGTTTTCCTTCATGATACAAGGTGAAATAGACACGACATAACATTTTCCAAAAAAATATTATTTACCGATGAAGCGACATTCACCACAAATGGTGTAGTTTGTTCGCAAAACTGTTGTTGGTGGTCTCAAAAGAATCCACATTTCCAAATGTGTAAAAACCAATATTCACGAAAGATAAATGTTTGGTGCGGAATTTTGGAGAGAAGAGTGGTGGGGGGTGCTTTTTTTCAGCAAACTCTAAATGCTGAAAGATATTTAGCATTTCTGACTACTGAATTATAAGATTAATTTCACAACTTACCTTTACAAACCAGACGTTCTTTGTGGTTTATACAGGATGGTGCACCTGCACATAGTTCTTGTCGAGTTGTGCAGTATTTAAACCAAGAATTTCAAGAAAAATCGATAGGAAAATATTCAATATTTCCATGGCCTCCACGCTCGCCGGATTTAAATCCTTTGGATTATTTTTTACGAGGTTGGTTGAAAAATCAGGTGTATTCAGATAGGATATTTGATAACCAAGTAGATTTGCAGAATAGGATTAGGGAAGCGGTAACGCATTTAAATAATAATTCCAATTTTCTGCAAAATGCCGTCAGGGACTTAAGTAGACGTACAAATTTATGTATTGAACGAGAGGGGCATCATATCAAGTGATGTTTGCTTAAAACATAAAAATAACATTTTTTTTGCATTTTCAAGTTATTAAAGAATATTTTCATTATTTAAAGCAATATTTCATTTGTTTTAACGGGTAAATGGGTTTTAAGTAAAGCAAAAACTTTTATAAAGAATAAAATTTCCTGAAAATTAGACCATACAAATGTTTTCCCTTTGTTGCATACTTTCCTGGACACGTTGTATATATAAACCATTTAACAAAATCAAATTTTCAACACCACGTGCATAGCGCAAGACATAAAGATAGAGACACTGGTGCCGATACAAAATACGAAGTGTTCTTATTTGATTTGTGTACAATGATGGTTGTGTTTAATTTGCCGTTTACTTTGTTACGAAATGATTCGTTTATTTCATTTCTTGAAAAATATGGCAATTTAGAATTACCGAGCTGCACCCACTTACGACGTTATTTAAAATCTGTTCGTGTACATTTAGAAAATAAAATTAAGGCTGATCTGAAAAATAAGAAAGTGTGGTTGAGTGTGGATGAAACAACTGATAGCAAAAAAAGATAGTTTAGGATTAGCTTTAAATGACCAACTAGATTTAAACAACTCCCCTCTACTAAATTTAAGATTGTAAAAAAAATTTTTCCACCACCATTCCCCAATAATATTCACATAAATATTCAAACTTGTATTGTACATATTCAGCATTTCATCCACCTGATGAAGCCATTGTATGGCGAAACAATATTGAAGTGGTATTTACAATAAAATAATTTTTGAAACTAGAAGTTTAATTACTTATTTCTTAGCGTTATAATGAAGTTTCAACAAGTATCTCCTTCGTCAATTAACTATTTAAAAAAGATTTCATCGCGCTCCTCCAGATTTTCAAGTCACGGAAAACGCATAAGACGGAAAGTTTTTTTTTAATCATCTAATTACATACATTTTAGATTTTATTTTTTATACGTATCATCGAGAATGTTTCATAATCTAGAAAAACCGTCTTACATTTTTTTTGTATCTAACATAATAACAGCACCGTTCGTGATAGTATATCTCTAGATATTAATAATGTTTCGCATGCGGGCACCAATTCGTTAGTCACGCCTCTGCTTTCGCTCCGAATTGGTCCACTCTATTTATCACTGTCAAACGTTCATATCTAACCATATCTAATTTTTAAAACGATTTAGTTCTATGATTTAGTTACTTATTACACTTGCGACTTCGAAAAAAAAAAATTAGAGTGCGGTAAAGTAATACATTACGATACTATGTAACCAAGCAACTAGATATCGTAATTAGCACTTTACAACACCTGAATAGAAAAGTAAAATTAAAAACTCTTTAAAAATACAAATTTTAAATAGTACGCCCGTGGGCGATCAGTCATGGGCTTTTGGTGTCCGGTCCCTAATAATCATGCACAAGAATTATCTTCTAAAACTGTTTTTACTTATTTCATTATTTCTCTGTTAAAAAGTACTTCATTATCATCTTAATATAGATTGTTCAACTCATTAGGGTTTATATAAAACAAAATTAATGAATGAAATTGAATTTTTCGATATTTTAAGATAAACTTGCACCCATTTTATATTAATTATCTAAATCTAAGATGTATATAATTTCACATAAAAATATCTAACACACGTAATTTCCCACAGATTATTTGACGTAAAACCATGCGTTAATTAAGAGATATTAAAACGTCATATTTATGCCTAATAAAAAAAATAACTGGAACGGTAATAAAACAGTTACAATCGATAGACGAACAGTTTATATTTTTAATTACCCCTCTTGTTAGAACATATAAATTTTATTTCTAAAATGTAGGAACACAAGACGATCGTAAATTTCAAAGCCGACGCACTCGACGTGCTCTTTCGGAAAGATTAATAAATTAAAACAACATATCACCAATTATTTCTAAATGTTCATGTCAATTATTTCCGAAGACATAGCTTGTTAATAGAATGAATCGTTAATTTAGTTGAATTCAAACGAGTCGTAATGTGAAAATCTCTGTGTACACGTACTACAAACTGAATTGAATGTTTTTACTGGAAAGAATGAAAATATTACATAAATACTGGTATTGTTAATAATTATAATTAGATCTTAATAAACGCTAAGTTGCCATGGCAACCAGGCATGAAAACTTTGTCCGCACGATACGTACACAGTGTAGCTAATTAATGATGAAATATGTCGAAAACACCAATATAATAACACTTTGTGTGCTCTTAATTAAAAAAAAATATATATATAATTTCATTGCATAATTTTTTTTTACGCACAATGGTACTACATATTTCACTTTTAACGAGTGCCCAACACTAACATAAATTGTCAAGTTTAGGAAAATGACAGAAGTCAAAAAATTAGACTTAGACAACTGTCATAATTACAAGGTAATACAAAATCGTAATATATTTGCGAGCAATACTACTCGACTATCTACACATTTTTATTTAATCGCATTATATTTGCAAGCAAAACTACTCGACTATCTACACATTTTTAATTAAAGTGAATAAATAATTACATCTATTTGAGTACATTACATATTTAAAGGAAAGTAAAAAAGTGCGCAATATTTTTAAACATATTTAAGATAATTATTATGATTTATTATCACTTTTCAAAAAAGATTTAAAAACCACAATAGCTCCAACACTATAAAATGATTGAGCACTAGAATCATATTTAGCATCCAAACATAAAATAGCTATAGAAGATTTTAATTGGCGAGAGAATATAATAACAAAGTTACAGGAACGAAATAAACTACAGACCCCATTTCAGAAACTTATACACCAAAGTAAGTATATTATTCATTCATGTTGATACTTCATACTATATTAATAAATTAATCTGAAAAGTTTTAAAATTATATTGCTAAATCATCACAATACAACAAAAAAAAACCCTTTACCTATTGCCATAATTGAATACATTATTAATGAACCAAAATAATAAATCAACCTTGATTGTGACAATAATGTAAAACTTTAAGTAATTATATATAAACTACTAAATCACTAAATTTCAAACATATAATAGTATTAAATTTCATGGCATTTTGACAAATGCCTTTGATACGTACTGTTGCTAAGTAACGTAACAATTAATATTGATATTTTCTGACAGATTACTAAATTATTATCCTATGATTTTAAATTTAATATGATAATATCTAATTGTAAATGTAGTTGACTAAATGCATAAAATGAATATTCAGGCATCGTAATTCTAAATACTAAAATGGGTAATTTAAAATATTGAAAAATATAAAACTTCAAATAAGAAATAACGGAGAAAATATGTTAATATTTACTTGTATTTCATTGGAAATTGAATGCGAATTAACGGTTGTCATGGGAACCATACGATTAAGCAACGTGGACTATGCATCTCTTATCATGTCAAATTGCCGGAGTGGAAATGGCTTAGCAACAGAATGGCAGTCCACGTGAACGGCGAACGCCAATAGCCATTCGCGTACCCATGTACTTAAATCAGGTCAATGCCCTAGCATTAGAATGCATTCGAACAAATTCCAAGAACTGTTTTCGCTAATGGATTTTATTTACGATTTTTTTAGATGTTTTTTTTGCCATGAATTGTTCTACTGTTTGACACGTTGATTTTAAATATTAAATAAGAAATCTTTCTCTCTCTTAAAATGCATTTTGAAGTAATTATTTTTATTCCGTATTTGGGATTATTTTTCTCACATAAAATATTGTTTTTCTCTTTTTATTCAAATTATAAAAAACTTTTGTGTAGAAAATACTAATATGTATATAACATCTGTGGAACTTCTTTATATGTAAGCAATTCCTGGAATTTTAATTTAAATCGTGTGGCAAATATTTAGATTTTTTATGCTTGTTAATTAATATAAACTAGTCAAATAATGATTTTAGAAGGTAACAGTAATTAATTTGCAAATTTCAAATTAAGTATTTTGATATTTTAGAGAATTCTTGCTGAACAATAGCACCTCTTCGTGCGATAACTGGAAAAAATTACATAATTAAATTAATATGTTATTCATTCTTGTGTAATAAAGCTCATCTAATCTGTAGTAACATGTAAAAAGACAATGCAGAATTAAGAGGAAATAACTTTACAAGTAAAGGTTTTATTCATCTTATAGTGACAATAGTATCTAGTTATCGTACTAGTATACATTTATATAAGCTACAATACTTCAAGAATACATTACAGTTTATACTATTTCGGACATACAGTTTGATTCACCAAATTATTTTTAAAATTATATTACTTTAATGTCTAAAAAAAATTTCAAATCGCCACAGTTTTCGGAATATTTCATATTTTAAAGTTGGCTACTGTATTAAATGTATTTAATATTACTGTCAAAATTTCAGTGATAATTCATTAATTACATTGTTTGGATCTTGTATTCCCATATTTTTCTTTACGGTTATTTTCACTCGATTATCCGCAATTCGATTAACCGGGAACATCAATTATCCGGATCGATAAGAAAGGAAGATTTTTTCTTATTTGACTATTTGACTTATTTATTTTGCCGAATTTTTTTTTAATCTTGTCAGCATCACTAAAATTAATGTGTGTAAAGCGAATTAGGGGAATTACCTTGTTTGCATGTTTTTTGTCTGCATGTTGTTGGTCTCGTCTTTATTTGTATTTGAATTTTAAGCAGTGCGGATCAATACAATCGCATAAAAGACAAAGAAAAGTATTAACTATTAAAGAAAAATTTAATTTACTCAACGAGTATTTTAAAAAACACGTTTCTCTTCAAACACTATCACAAAAATATGGAATTGGCTAACAAACAGTTTATGACTTATTAAAAAATAAAAAATAAAATTTTAAAATATTGTGGAGGAAGTGATCTAGTTATTGGCTTCCAAAATCGAAAAACTTTAAAAAAAAGTGCATTAGAGCCAAAAGTCGATATTGCGTTAAACGAATGGTTCCGACAAGAACGTTTTAAAGGGACCCCAATTCCACTTCAATGACAATGGAAAAAGCTAAGTTCTTCCATTCAAAATTAAATATACGTTCAGGATGTTAATATCCTCGAGGCTGGTTACATAACTTTAAAATTCGACATGGAATTCACAAACTCAAGGCTGGAGAAGAAAAAGCATCTGCCGATTATATATCTGCTACAATTTTTGAGAATGAATTGGAGGAATACATATCAAAAGAAAATCTTACAAATGAACAAATCTACAATAGAGATTAAACAAGCCTTTTTTTTTAAGTGCTTCCCTGAAAACAGTTAGGGTTGCCATTATGAGCATTTCTTAGATGGACATAAGACTTCAAAGGAGAGAATTACAGCATTGCTTTGTGCTGCTGGTACACATAAATGCAAACCGTTTGTTATTGGAAAAAGTGCTCGCCCAAGGGCCCTTAAAAATATTCAAGAACCCGTAATTTACAAAGCTAACAGGAAAGCTTGGATTACACAGGCATTATTCCTGGAATGGTTTGAAAAAAATTTCGTACAAGAGGTGAGAGAGCATTTTAAGCAAGTTGGCTTAAATGAAGATAGTCAAATACTGTTACTATTGGATAACTGTCCGGCACCTCCAGAAGTAGAGAGTATTTACCACTAAATTACACGTCTTTCATTCAGCCGATGGACCAAGGTGCAATATGGAGTTTTAGGAGTCACTATTGAAAAACCCAAATGCAAAAACTACTTGCATTAAGCAATCTAGAAAATCTTAAGAAGTCATATAACATCAAGAATGCTTTATGGAATATCTCAAATGCATGGAACGTAGTTACTTTATCAATTTTGAAAAATGTTTGGAATAACCTGCTCTGTCCTCAAAGCGATGATGGTAAGTGTAATATACCCCTATGTACAAAAGACTGTAAAACAATTTGATTCAAAAATATATTATTTTCTTATTGTAGATATAGAATCTATCAATTCTTCTTCTTTAGGTGCCGTCTCCGCTTCGAAGGTTGGCAATCATCATAGCAATTCTTACTTTTGAAACCGCAGCTCTAAACAGTTCATTATTATTGCATCCAAACCAGTCCCTAAGGTTCTTCAGCCATGAATTTCGTCTTCTTCCTACAGATATCTTGCCTGGGATTTTTCCCTGCATAATTATTTGTAGTATTTGATATTTTTCTCCCCTCATGACATGTCCCATGTACAGCAGTTTTCTTCTCTTAATTGTCGGAATCACTTCTCTCTCCTTATGCATACGTCTCATCACTTCTACGTTGGTTTTTTTCTCTACCCATGAGATCTTCAATATTCTCCGGTAGAGCCATATCTCAAATGCCTCCAGTCTCCTCATGTCGGTTACCTTCAGCGCCCAGGCCTCCATCCCATAGTATAGTATAGACAGCACATAGCATCTCATCAGTCGTATTTTTAAGTCAAGGTTTAAATCTCGGCAGCAGAAAAGCCTTTTCATCCTTGTAAAGGTGCTTCTCGCCTGTTCTATTCTGACTCGTATTTCTTGGGAGCTGTCATTGTTTTCATTAATGATCGTGCCTAGGTATTTGTATTGTCTTAATCTCTCAATAGACTGGTTCTTCACATATATCTTACGATTATCTTTAGTTGTTTTTGTTATCAGCATATATTTTGTTTTGCGTATGTTCAGCGTTAGTCCATACTCTTCGCTTACTGTGACCATTCTGTTAATTAGCGTCTGTAGGTCCTCGTGTGTTCCAGCTAAAATAACTGTATCGTCAGCGTACCTCAGATTATTTATTGTCATGCCGTTAATCTTAATGCCCATGTCCCGATCATCAAGTGCTCTATTTACTATGTCCTCCGAGTACAGATTAAAGAGGATCTATCTATCAATCTATCAATTATATAACACCAATAGTAAATATAGCGGACAACTTGACCACTAAGGATGCAGAAATTTGGCTTAACACGCGATAGAGATGGTCCTTCATTTCCGATTTTATCTGATGAGGAGAGTATACGTTTGACAAATCACTATAATGAACCTGAGACAGAGTGAGCTCTCAGGAATCTGATGATGATATCATTGTTTCAAAAACATCACTGCAAGATGCCATAATCGCATCCAGCACTTTGCTAAACTTTTTGGAAAATTCAGCCTTTTCGAACATTACAGAACAAGATAAAATACAAGTCTACCGTACGCAAGAGAAGCTTTTAGCAGAAAATATGAAAGTTAAGAAAAAGAGACAAACCACATTAAATGAATTTTTGAAGTAATTACATACGTAATAATTAAACTTTATTAATTTTATGACTTGTAAGTGTGTATATTGATTAAATAAAATAAACATTTATGTTAAAACACGTACAAAGTTATACCTCAGTTAACCGGCAAAATCGATTGTCCAGAACGATCCCGGTCGCGATCCTCCCGGATAATCGATGCCCAACTGTATTTGTATTGCTTTTATATTAAGAGTTTTCGAATGTATTTTTCTCAAACTCAAAAAACCTATGCTTTGCACACTTAATATAAAAATAACTACTGTATATTTAAATAAAAGATTATATCGGGTGTTCAGAAACATTCGAAGTCAAGTGGGCTCTGAACAAAAAATCATATATCTTTACTTAAGTATCTGATTTGTAATAATTATTAAATGTCAACTGTTGTCTGCCAAAAATCAATCTATCTCAGACATGACTTCATATTTTCAAGGACTACTTTGACTTCGAATGTTTCTGAACACCCGTTATTACTATAGTTATATAACGGGAATATCAGGTACAATTCACAGTAATACCTTGGTTATTAGTGCTTCTAAATTATAGTATAGTTTGGTTATTAAAGCGTTCTAATATCACGGGGAAAATTTAATTCTATGTTCTGAGTAAATACGTCAAATACGAATTTAGTTCGTCGCACCTACTATATGATGTTGAATTGGTTTGAAATACAATAATGACAATATCTCGCAGCTGCAATCGAATTAGGACGTATATAACAATAACCACCTTTGTAAAATGCAAACTACTCATGAGTACAAAGTGGAATTTTAGCATTTGTATCTCAATTATAATCTTCGAAAGCGATGCATTTGCTTTAACTACTTACCTGTACTCCTGATTACCATATGTGCGTATACCAACAGTTATACACGGCTATTTCGATTCAATATAAGTCGATTTGCAATAACTAGAGCAGACCAATTTCCGTGCGCGCCATATACGCCGATGTGAGGATGATTGTATTGCATCAGAACTAATAAAAAGCATTTAGTATGTGTTTGGTACTTGCTTAGACTGCATGTAAGTGTAAGCATACGTAATAAAATGTCGTCGATACATAAATCGAGAAAACAACCGTTGTCAGACGAAGTGAATAAGTTTATTATGGATTTCCCGGACTTAATATACGATGGCTCAAAAATTCAATGTTTAGTGTGCAATACAATACATACATGTGTTGGTCAAACACATTGTAAAGAACACATAAGCAGTTCGAAGCACAATAATAACAAAATTAATCGACAACAGTTTATACATGAACTATGTGTAACTATGATTGTGTGTACACTGCCGTTTACCTTGTTAAGTAATGATTCGTTTATTTCATTTTGGAATAAATACGCGAATCAAACATTACCGAGCACGACAACGTCAAAAAGGAATTTACCATCGGTGCGTAAAAAGGTTGAAAATAAAGTCAAAGCCGAACTGAAAAATAAAAAACTGTAGTTATGTGTGGACGAAACAACTGACAGCAAAAAACAATCTGTAGTTAATGTGACGGCGCGTAACAACGTCTTTAGTTTTATTAGCATCCAGACGACTAGAACAATGTAATGCCGAAAAAATTTCAGAGGTGCTATTAGATACTTTGGAAAAATTAGCTAGATGCTTTAATATCGAGTACAAAGGCAGTATTCCTGATATCTCCAAAACGTATTCGAAAATTTCACAAATTGTGTCCCCATACCCCTGAGCCACCACAGCCGATTCTGACACGTCGAGGTACATTGTTACGGGCGGGCTTTTACTATCATGAACATTTTGAAAAAATTAAGGACGTGGTTTTATCATTCGATCCGAAAGAAAGTGCAGCTATCAATACAAGCCAGAAATAATGTCAAGATGCCCAGATTAAAATGGATTTACAAAGTATTCGTGAGAATTACTTGGGACTAGAAGAAGCAATAACAAAATTAGAAAATTCGTCGCGGTCGTTAGAGGAATCACTGCAAATCATTAAAGATGTTCACGCACAACTGTGTGCTGTAGAAGACGCAAAAAGTGAAAGTGTTCTAATTAAATTTGAAAGTGTTTTAGACAGAAATGCAGATTTTGACACCTTAACACGTATTTGTGAGGGCTCGCCTACAGATGCGTTAAGTTGCTTAAAAAAGTATTTTGATTATGCGAATATAACATCACTAGATGTAGAACGCTCGTTTTCCGAATATAAACATATTTTTTCCACACGACGGACATGTTTTTCAGAAATAACCTTAGAAACGCACCTGATGTTGAAAATATACAATCGAGTTTCTCCAGTTTGTCAATCCTTGGAAGACGCTTAAAACGGTAAGTGTTTTTTTAAATCCTTTGTCGTGCACACAATCACTTATTTCATACATTTTACATTTTATTTATAGGTACATACAACGCTGCTATAATATGTACTATTCTTATTTTTCGTGTGCTTATGCATATTACTTTAATAGCAGAAAACCAAATGTATATTTAATTATTTCTTATAGAATAAATGTCTCTACTTCTATACTTATATCGGTAACAAGCTTATGTTGCGTCCCTATTCTATCGCATATTCTAATATATTACGAATTACACTCCCATACAGGCGCTCATGGCGCGCACGGAAATTGGTCTGCTCTAGTTATAACTGATTTTTTTTCCAAAATCTGGTGTGCCAAAATAAATTTGTTGCTATTACTATTGTTAGAACTATAAAAGAAACTAAATTGTACATAGTTTCTAAGCAAAGAAAAACTTGTTGACCAGTGTTAGTATTTGTATGAATTCGAAATTCAAATTGGTCGGAAAATTGCAATATTTTGATTACTCATTTTGATTTAAATAATAAAAGAGAAATGTTCCTTCAAGAACATTAAAAAAGCTATTCGGATAAATCTAGACCGAAGATGATTAATTCGCATTCAGTAATCGAAACAGCTACTTAAATTCCTCATGTTTTTGTTATGAGAAGTCCATTAATTTCAAATGCAAATCGATTTCTGCCACCGAAAGCACTATTTGTATATATATTAAGCTATGATGTGTTCGATACGCATTCAATCTTGGCCACATTTGTTCCTTTTAACGAAAATACATGTGTGTGTCTGTACGTATATCAAAATACACCTCCGCATGTCAATCACATCGATGCTCGCTCACTCAATGTTTCTTGTCACATAACGAAGTCCGTATAAAACATTGGTCACGCTTTCAGTCGCTCATTTAAATCGAACAAACTGAGAAGCGTAACACATAAAATCATGCTTGGAAGCTACAATTCATAATAAAATATACCGCTTGAATAAATAGTAGTGATGTTTTCTCTTCGAATCGTACATAATAAATCAAGCCTTTAATTGGGAGTCTAGTGCAGTGCAAGGCACCTGCAACAACCGGTTAAGAGTTGTGACGATGTTCTCGTTAGGGGATTGTGATGGTGACGATAATTGAAAATGTGTCTTAACAATGAAAAACTCCACTGAAATGGCGTTGTCAAATTACTGTAAACAAATTTTATTGCTTCAAATAGAATTCTTGTTACTTTTAATAATTGGAAGCGTGGTTCAACATAAACTATTACCTGAAGTACTACAAGTGTTAACATATTGCTGTGAACTTTCCTTTTGAATTTTTATTATTTAAATGAATGTTTGTATGCGCAGTTACACAAGCATAATTTTGCTGAGACTCTGTATATTATTTGGGTATCTCAGGGCTATCTTTTTGGGTTCCACACAACTAAGCCTAGCGTCCAAAGTAAATGCAAAGTAATAATACAACAAGAGGTTATTGTTTAAAAATATTTTATTGTTCGTTCGTATTTTCACATCTCATTCTTGTCGTAACTTAAAATATTTCATTCTTAACCAATATCTTAACCAATCAATGCAATTTTAATATACAAATATTCTTTAGTGAGTTATAAACGGATAGTTTTGGAATTTTAATTCTGATTCAAAATGAATCTCACAAACTAAAGACTCTTGAAAAAGGGGATATTTGCCCTCCAAATGCTGAGATTAGTACTAAAAGCCTATCTCTGACTGAAATGTGTATCTCTGGTCTCTACTGATAACTTTCTACAAAGCGAATGTGCTATTCTGCGCCTATTTAAGCGGGAAACGAGTCCCTATATAATAGTAAGCTTATCCTCACACTGTTTAAGTATTTTCTTATTTTCGCGCCTATCTCTGAACGTTTTACATTTTTAAATTTCAAATGGCACAAATATTTCGAGAACATTCAGGGATATCTGGCCTAAGATACACTTTAATCGTGTATTTGTGACTAATTTAATATTTAGAATAATGATCCACATAGACTTTCTAATTTAACTAACTCTAGATGCTCCAATTTTTTTCGTGTATAAAATTTTACTTACTCAAAGTTAAATTGTGCACACAAAATTTTTGAACTGCTCCTGGTATATTATTAAACTTTTATAATAATGATGAGAATAATGAGGATAACAATATTAATTATTAAAATGAAATTAAACTGATTCTTACCTAAATTGAATGCCAATAGGCCTAAATTTTTAGATTATACCGCCTGATTCTGAGCAAACGCAACGATCCGAACGTATGAATATTTCTCCCGCTTCGAATACAATTCCCCTGAACGCGTTTAGCCAATCACAAACCAGTCTGTCGCGCAACCATTTAACAACTAATGTCACAAATTAGTGTCACTACTGTCACCCTATACGGAGTCTCTTAAGCGTTTGAATAGTGAAAATAAGAAAATAAGAAAAGAAAATAGACATTACTGGTTCTCTACAAAATTTAAAACCATTATTCCCAAATCGCAGAGTTCCTAATGATACGTTCATTTTAGTATGCGCTGCAATAGAACTAAATTAAAATTTGACAGTTAGCGATATTTCTAACGATTTAGGCATATGCTGCTCTTCCGTTAACCGCATACTAAAATTAAATGGTTTTCGTAATTATAAATATTCCAAACATCATCAATTATTTTACGGTGATGAGTTTAAACGGATGAATTTCCGTTATTATATAATTAATTTCTCATTATGAACAATTTATTTTATTATCTGTAAGAGTAAATTTTTCTTAACATTACTAGAATTTAATTTAGTTTTTATTTATTTCTGAAGTTTATTTAGTTTACTATGAACAGTTTTTGTGACCTTTATTATAAAAATTTAATTTATTAAATCTCTTGATGCCTTATTTGCAATTTTCTTAACCGCTTATTAATAATTTCATTACGCTTTGTAGAATAACGTATTGTAATTTACTCATTACCATAACACAGGACTAAACAATTTATAGTCCTTTAATAGTAATTTGGTAATCAGATAAGTTTTCTTAGGCGGCTCCATAATATGTAAGTATGTATGATATATGACATTGATGTTGACACGCCTACAGCATTCAGGGGAATTGTATTCGAAGCGGGAGAAATATTCATCCATTCGGATCGTTGCATTTGCTCAGAATTAGGCGGTATACTGTAGTCTAATTGAGATTCTTGAAATCATTAAGCGTCAAAGTTAAACTGATCAATTCAAAAATATATCGGTGAATCCTTATTTTGCAGTGCTTTTCCGCTTTTATACGCAGCGTTCCTTTCTTCTAAGAATTCGGTTCCTACTCCAAATAATTTCTTTCTGTTTTCTCTAATTTTCATAGTTATTTAATATTTCCACCCTTGTGTATTATTATTTATCACGGGTAATTTTAATTTTTCCATCTCTATGCGTCGTCTCCCTGCTTGTACAATGTGTCCCGCATCGTTATGTTCAACTTTTAGGAGTGTAAAGTACACTTCATTTCAAGTAACAAAAACGCAAAACTTGTATATCCATTTTTATTTGTTTCAAAGTTACAGATCTCTGAATCTGATTGTCAGATCATGAACAAAAATGTAATCCTAAAGTCAATACAAACAGATTTTATTTTAAAAAAAGCTATACGATTCAATAACAAGCCTGTAATTGTTAACGTCGCATAATAAAATGTTATCCTAAAATAAATAAACACGTGTCGTAGTGCATACAGTAATTTCTTGGAGATCTACAAAAAAGAGTACTGGAAATTGATTTATGATAAAGAAGATTCTTACTTATTTCGTAAGTGCTGAACCATGAATATCATACAATAAACAAATTTTCAGATAACTGTTAACGTTGTATTTTTTAATAAAGGATTACATTACGTTGCAGTTCATACAACAGCTTATTAGTGAGTGGACACGTTTTCTTTATTCAAAATGCCTTACCGATTTTCTTCTCAAGAGTATGCGGACATGCATTTTGTGTATGGCTTCTGTAACGGCAGTGCACGTCAGGCAGTTATTGAATACCGACGTCGGTTTCCCGATAGGCGCATTCCTCATTACAGAAAGTTTCTGGAAGTACACAGACAATTTCGGGAATGCGGACTACGTGATTATCTTTTCGACCGAGGAGTAAATTTGCCAGAAGACTTAGAGGAAGAAGCAGTAGCTGTTGTTACAAGGGATGCAACTCTCAATGTACGTCGAATCGCTAAACAACTAGGAGTGCCACGAACGACAGTTTGGCGAATTTTAAAACGTGAGGGCTTATATCCATATAACTATCGCAATGGAAGCGGTTTGCTTGAGGCAGACCACTATACTCGTCTAGTTTATTCTACCTGGATATTAAGACAGTCACGGCTTCATTTTAATTTCTGCAGAACAGTCCTCTTGACAGATAAATCTACGTTCACGAGAAGTGGTGTTACAAATCTGAGAGACCTGCACAGGTGGTCATCAGAAAATCCCAAAGCTATACGCCCATCTAAATTTCAACATGAATTTTCTATTAACGTTTGATAACTAATCGATGACTTGTTGATTGGTCCTGTCGTTCTTCCTGGGAGGTTAAATGCGGATAATTACCTTCAATTTCTTATTGACGAACTGCCAGCTCTATTAGAGGATGTCCCACTGAATGTTCGACGAGACATGCGATTTCACATGGATGGGGCACCACCACATTTCGGAATTGCTGTCCGAAATTGGGTTAACGTCAATTATACAAGATGGATTGGTCGAGGTGGTCCTGTTGCATGGCCACCCAGATCACCCGATCTTAATCTCCTTGACTTTTATTTATGGGGGTATATGAAAAATTTAGTCTACGCGCAAGCTTCGAACACAAGAGAAGAGCTGGCTGCCGAGCAAATCCGACAAAACAAGTATGAAATTCGGATAAGTACTTTTTCTGTTGGCGTACTGGCACAAGCCTGCATTCAACAAGGAGGTGGACATTTCGAAAATATTATTAATTGAACTTTTTTAAATAAAATCAGTTTGTATTGACTTTAGGATTACATTTTTTTTTCATGATCGGACAATTACATTCATAGATCTGTAACTTTGAAACAAATAAAAATGGATATACAAGTTTTGCGTTTTTGTTACTCGAAATGAAGTCTACTTTACACTCCTAAAATTTGAACATAACGATACGGGACACTTGTATATTTTTCCTTTTTGTTGTAGTTTTGATATTTGTAAATTTTTATTGTGGAATATTGAACAGCGTCGATTTCGGGTCCAGTCTTGCTAGATTTACTTGGAAAATTTTTTACATAGTACACTTTTTCCCGTAGTACTTTCTTTCTCTTTCTTCCCTTGTATGTGAATATGGTGTCGTCTTGTCCTTTGCTTTCACTCGTATGCCTGTCATACATCCACGGCATGCGTCTCCGATATGTTTTTGTTGTTTTGTTTACATTGTCATATTACTGCATTAATTGCTTTATCTGTTTTTTTATAATGTTTGTTAACTTCTTGTTGCTGATTTTCTTGTTGTTTTAGATTTTACTGATCCAGATTTTCCACTTGTATGGCTTATATAATTAATTTCTCTTATTTTAAAATAGCATTGGTCGTCTTATGTCAATACATCCATTTTGACAAGGTTATATTTACAAAACATAATGAATTAAAATTAAATATGGTTAACTAACGTTATTACTGTACAAAGAAGAGATTTAATATCCTTTTATAATTCTACTGGTGTGTATAGCATGTTTTATTAACTTACTTACATTCTAAGCATTTAATAATCAAATTAACCTAAAATTTATTGACATAACGTTACAGAACCCCGGTTGATTCCATTTTAATTTGCTTTTGCTTATCCAGTTTTGTTAACTTAATTTGTACGTTATTAATTCTATTTTTAATTTTCACCCAAAGTTAATTTCTGTATGCAGTATGTTTTATGGAAAACATCAAGAAGACAAAAAGGTGGTTTTAAATATTTGTTAACAAGAAAAATATTGTGCATTTCGCACCATTGGTAAAACACATTAATATATTTTAATATTAACAGTGGAAAGTAATAATATCTGATCCAAAAAAGTAGACTATGAACGAGAAAGATAACTATAGCAGTCATGTCGGAGTACAATGCATACCTAGTTTCTGTCACCCATTGATTAAACTGACAATCTGCGTACATCTTCCACTATTTCCCTCAGAAAATTTCAACCAATTATATTAATGCCAATTACAGAAATAACCTAGTGACGGACGAATATCTCAGACTATTTAATTCATCTGTCATGTAATGTTCATTAACCAATGAAAAAATTTTAGTCAAAATTTTAGTCATTTCCTTTGTTATTGGACTAGTAAAAATTGCATCGAATATTGTACGAGTTATGGACATGAATATTTTAAATAAATGAAAATCTTTATTTACAGCAAAACTGAACACAGACATATTATTTTCTAACAAATTGAAATGTACAATTTGAAAAACCGATATTGGAACAGTTTTGTAACAATCTTGTTTCTTTTGTAATATTTTCAACACTATCATGTTAAAATAAAACGTTGGTACTGCTGTTGCTAGCAGCTACACTGTATTTCGTTTTCTACACTATTTGTTGATGGTGTTCTTTGTCAAGTAGCAAATAAGACATAATGAAATTACTGTTGTTGTGCCCAGTTATTTTCATTAATTGCTGTTCTTCAACTCCAGCTTTCACAAGTACCGACACAGCACTAGATCTGATTGAATGGTTTTTCGTTTCTTTGTATCCAATCAATCTTTTCTATTAGCAAATAGTCAGTGTAATTTTGATGCTATTGGTCGATTTGAATTTTTTTCTCATTACGAACGGCTAATAAAGTACCTACATACTTGTAAATAAAATTAAAAAACCCTTACCACAATAGAATTTAATAATTCTAAATACGTATTTCTACAACCACGTTGTCATCATCAGTAGAAAAACCAGTGTAACACTTGAACGCACAAAAACACTCACAGTAGGATTGTTCTGAACGTCTTCTAGTTTAACACTAAATCTATTTAACTCCTTTGGCCGGGTAGCCATATTAACTAACAAATCGGAGACTGTGGCTTATAAGTGAATAAAATTAAAAAACCCTTACCACAATAGAATTTAATGATTCTAAATACGTATTTCTACAACCACGTTGTCATCTTCAGTAGAAAAACGTGGTTGTAGAAATATATATTTAAAATCATTAAATTCTATTGTGGTAAGGGTTTTTTAATTTTATTCACTTATAAGCCACAGTCTCCGATTTGTTAGTTAATATGGCTACCCGGCCAAAGGAGTTAAATAGATTTAGTGTTAAACTAGAAGACGTTCAGAACAATCCTTCTGTGAGTGTTTTTGTGCGTTTAAGTGTTACACTGTTTTTTCTACTGAAGATGACAACGTGGTTGTAGAAATACGTATTTAGAATCATTAAATTCTATTGTGGTAAGGGTTTTTTAATTTTATTCACTTATAAGCCACAGTCACCGATTTGTTAGTACATACTTGTAATTTAAAAAATAATCAGGCTGAATTATATTCGTGGTGATTATTTTTTCTCAATAATTTTAACAAGATTAACACTCATCTTTGTTGCTATTAAGAAATCTCGCTCGTGGAATTCGTCCACTCGTGAGATTTCTATTGCAACAAAGATTCGTGAATCTAGTTAAAATTATCACCAGTTATCTAATTACTGTTGACAATTTTTCGATCATTTTCATAGTAAGATTTTGATCATTTTTATAGTAGAATCATAGTGCGTCGCCAATGAAATGCAAAACAAAGGTAAACATTCCTAAAATTTTCAACATGTCGTGGAAAATAATTAGAGACCGAACGCATCAGGCCGAAATTACGATGGACCATGTAAATAGTCTATAATATAGCTAAGAACAACACACAGCTATTGGCTAGCACTATTCATTCGGTTAACCGCACATCTGTTTTTTGTCGATGAATTGTGACGCAATTACTTGAATATTACACTTAAATTCCTTTCTTCATGGGCGTACATGTTTTTATAATTGATTTTATTAATTAGTTTATATTTCATAAGATAAATAAAGTACGATGAGTTAGTTTCTTTTTTCATTGTTTTAACTGTTAATTATATAATTACATACGTCGTAATTTTTGTAATAGATCCTGTTTAAGAATCTACTTCTCCCAATTATTTTGACGTAAGTGTCCAATAAATTTCGTTAAGTTTCAATAACTTACGTATACATTTTTAATTTTCATTTATTTAGATCTAGAACATTGTTTAAGTTACTTTTTCAGATATGATACGTCGAGAACGTCGAGAATGGCATCGTGAAACAATGGCGAATTGGATTAGGGGTCATACTGATTGTATGCCCATTGCCGGTGATTCCATATTTTATTGCCAAGTCTATAAAATATCGTTAAAAAATTAGAAGAAATCGCACGTAAAACGCCACTTAGCACACAGAATTTAGACCCGTAGGAATCTGACAATTTTAACGAAGAACTCTGTGAAACTTTAATGGCGGCAAATATTCCATTAAATAAACTTAACAATTCCACCTTCAAAACATTTCTCCAAAAATATACTGGTCGAAATGTTCCTAATATCCACCTTACGCAAATATTATGTTTCTAAGTGCTACACGAAAGCAGTAGAACGCATTAGAAGCCATCTTTCAAATCAGTACCTATGGATAAGTGCCGACGAAATTGTCGATATGTTCGGACGCAGTGTGGTGAATGTTGTAGCTGGTGTACTAGATACAACTATTCCATATAACGTATATGCAATAGCAGCAAAAGTTGAAAATACAGTTGATGCGGAAACAGTAGCTAATCTAATTTACGAGAATATGCACCAAATGCTTCATTCGACAGGTACAAAGAAAAAATAGTTTTATTTGTAAGTGACAGTGCTGCATATATACAGACTATTAAAGGAAACATATCCTAATATGCTACATATTACTTGTGTAGCATATGCTCTCCACAGAATCTATGGATATATCAAAAACACCTTTCCGGAAGTTGATAGACTTATATCCGCTTTTAAAAAAGTTTTCAGAAAAGCACCATTGAGAGTAGCTCTTTACATGGATAAACTTCCGTCTTTGTCACTGCCTTCCTCTCCAGTTATAACTAAAGGGTTTTCCAATAGTAACGCTCGATGTTTGGCAACTGCGCATGACGTAGTCGATAGTCACACAGATGCTATCTTTGACAACCGTATTCAGTTAGTCTCTGCATTTTATTATGGAGCGTTACACGACTGAGCAACGCGTCGAAATTGTTAAAAATTATTATCAATTCGCGCACTCCGTGCAATTTATGGTGTCAACGATCGTCCTGCAGAATCCACAATTCGCCGTTTAATAAACAAATTCGAAACAGCTGGGTCTGTGGCAGATCAGAAAGTGTCTGTACGTCAGCGAAACGCAAGATCCCTTGATATATTGCTGCAGTTCGGGAAAGTGTGCATGAGAATTCGCAACAGTGCATTCCGCGTCGGGCTCAAGAACTTGGCCTGTCTTCGACGACAACTTGGCGAATCCTGCATAAGGACTTAGGGCTTCACCCTTATAAAGTGCAATTAACCCAAGAACTAAAGCCCAACACACTATTGCATGAGAAATTTAATGGTTTTGTTATATGCGAAATGGTGACGTTAATTGACCGCCCAGATCCTGCGACCTAACGCCACTGGATTTTTTTCTCTGGGGCTTTCTAAAATCCAAAGTCTATGCTGACAAACAGCGGACGGTTGCCGCATTAAAGGCCAACATTAGGCGCGTTATCGCTGAAATTGAGCCACTGTTATGTGATAAAGTCATCACAAATTGGGTATCCAGGATTCAACAAACCAGGCAAAGCCGCGGAGGACATTTACCTGATATAATTTTTAAAACATAATGTTAACACATGTACTTTATAATACAAATAAAAATAGATCACTATCATTCTCACAATTTGTTTTATTAAGTTACAAAAAACGAGCGCTTCTAATGGAAAACCCTTTATATGGAGAACATGGTTGGAAGCTATTAGTTTTTATGCAAAGAATTTAGATAGTTTACAAAATTTCGTTACATGTTTAAATGACGATGCTCGAAGTATTTCTGAGTGCAAGAAACTAATACTAAATCCAAATTTAAAAAAATCAGTTGTATGTACTTTCTTTAGGAACACTTTGGAAATTTGTCAACACTAATCACTTATTTTGAAAATTAAAGTCTTAAATTAAATGATGGATTAACCACATTAGATGTGGTTATTAATAATTTGAAAAATATTCCAAGTGACTTCGGATGTGGCCTTCGGCAAGAGTTGGACGCGGTTTTTAATAGAAATCCAGATTTAATAACATTGCGGCAATTGTGTATGGGGACAATACCTCAAAATTTAACTGCTAAATACGCTGAAATAAAAGAATATTTCCATTACGCACCTATAACCAGTTGCGATGTAGAAAGGATGTTCTATTTAGAAATTGTATTTCATTCAAAGAGAACAAATTTTACAGAAGAGAACCTTGAGAAAGTATTGCTAGTTAATATTAATACTCCTTTACCCAAATGTATTTCGTATTTTATAAATCACCACTCGTTTGTTTTCCAATTATATAAATAAAATTAAAAACTCTTTAAAAATATAAATTTTCAATAGTTCGCTCGTGAGCGATGAGTCATCGGCCTCTCGTGTGCGATCCCTAGTTATAGCATAGAACGCGACATATTTGGAACGTAATTGACGGTCAAGTCGTCTCATGACTTGAAACACAATTCGAGCATTGAACAATCAATCCTATTAGATGTTTACTATCCCGTATAAAGAATAAATTAGGAGATCAAAAATAAACTGATAAACACAACAAATAATTACTTTTGACACCAAGAAACAAAAAATAATTTCACACCTTTGAATGGGTACTTGCAATTTGGAGGTTTAGCGATTCTTTTAACTTATAAATCTACACTCTTCATTTATTTTATAATGTCATATTGTCATAAGAGCCTTTCAGTAGAGTAAAGTCGTTGCTATTCAGCATTTAATAGCAAAGCAAGCACAAATCATTTGCTTAATAAAACAGCATATTTCTGCTCTCTAGGATATACTGCAAATAATATAGTTAGCAATGTGCCTTGAGCTTTTAAAGAAATCCTTTGTATGATTATAGGAAATTAAATTCGTTACTTTATTAAAAGTGAAATTTTACGCAAAGAAAAATTAAACAAATAAAAACAAATTTAGTCTTATTGCGAGAAATACCTCCCACAGATCAGACAATTTAGTTAATTATTATTAACACCAACCCAAGTGTACAAATGAAATAGTTAACTAGAAGTTACTTTCGCATAATTTATAATTTCAAAGTACACATCCTTGTATTCAATAAAGATGTCAAGTTGACAATCGACCATAAATAATGACGGCATAAATAACTTATAAGACACTGAAACGAATAGACCTTGTCGGGGGCAAGTTAACTTGAATAGGAAGAAAGAAAGATGATCTTATCCAGGTATAATCCCGCGCAAGAAGAACAGCACGATATTCCCCGACCCAAACGTTTATTTGTTTACTTTCATGGCTTCATGGTGGTTCTCTGTGAAATATGCCAAAGTCACAACACTATAAATACTCCGAACGGCAAAATTCTTTAATGCTCTTACGTCCGGTACAGTTATTTCATTTGTAAAGATCCTACTATGAATATACGTTTTACATTTAACATGTAATGATAGGAATTAAACGTCTACAATTCAGCTTGCATGCTTTGATTGATATTTGAATAACATGTGACACTTACAAATTGGATTTTTCGTATTAATTTATTTGGATATCGACAGATATTCCTGGCACTTTAATTAAACGCTGATAGATGTCGTTGATGTTAAAAAAGCGTAACTAAAGAATAATTTTAATGCAGTTTCAAACGTACAAAGGTGATCTCATTATATAAGAAGAATTGATTTCTCGCAACGCTAGATCCGAACAGGTAAAAACATATCGAATTTCAAATTATACGTGAGAAATTCTCTCTTGACTTCGTTAAATTATCCACGAAACATGTATATTTTGTAATTCTGGCGTCTTATACACACACTATTGTGTTACCTATTAAGATGATTTTAATTTCGAGATATTTTACATTTAACTGTTTTGGTTTCATTTATTTATTCATCTTTGGTTCGTTGCTATTCACGTAACATATAAAAACACATACCGATGTATACAAGTTGATTAAAATACATTTTATTGACGATGTACACATAAATATACAGGGTTAGGCAAATGTATGGAAATATTTTTTATTCTCTTATCTACTGAAGCGGAAGGGATGAATATACACATTATCTTTAGAAGGGTTTTTACCGGGTAGGCTTGTAATTTACTTAACAAATTACATATGTATTAAAATATAACGTAGCTATTTTTTACAAATTTATTATATTTATTACATAATTGTTCGCGAATAATAAAATCTAAAGATCGCGAATTCGTCCGGATTTTAATTATCGCGAATGATCAAAATCCCCGGATGTAAAAAACGCGAATGTTGAGGGATTACTGTATTTACAATTTCGTTGCTAGACAATAAAAGAACTAAGTTTACGCCTGAGATACATAAGCAAATTTTAAAAGAGTCTAGGTACGTATACCGCATGTGTCAAATATCATTAGTAGGCATAGTGAATACGTATGAGTACATACGATGTATATGTATATGGAAAAGCCGATCCAAAGCCGGTGAAGACTGCGACGGCCGGCAACGATTGTCTCCGATTGTTTCGCAAATACAAGTTAGCAGTAATCATTTGACCATCGACATAGGTACTTGTAATGCGTTCTAAAATAACATTTACGAATTGCAAGGGATTTGCTTTTCTTATTTCTTTCAGTAGATGGAGGAAATGTTTAAGCTGCGATGCGTCGCATAAACAAAAGTGTAATTCTAATAAAATTAAAGAATAATCCTAATAAAATAAATAAAAAAGGATTCTAAAAATTATAATAAATTATAGAAGAGGTTCAAAAATTTCTCCTTGCACAGCAAGACATTGTCCTAGGCGGTCGTAGAAATTAGCTCTTACATTTGCTAACATGTCGGCAGTTAATGAATTCGCAGCCTCAGTTATTTTTTCTCTCAAGGCACTAGAACTCTTCTGCTCTACCAACTTCATGAGTATAAAAAATATTTTTTAGATATCCCACAAAAAGAAATCATTTGGAGATTGATCAGGAGATCGCGGGGGCCATTTAATATTTCCTGTTCCCGTAATAAGACCGCCAGGAAAAGTAATTCCTATAAATTCCTTTACGCTCACTGCATTATGTACTGAACAGCCATCATGTTGAAACCAAACGATTTCCTGATTTATTCCAATGTTTCGAATGGCGGGAAGTATTTGATTTTTCAGTAATTCGAGATACTTGTCGGTATTTAATATACCATCAATAAAATAGGGACCTATAGAATGGTCACCTAAAATACCTGCCCAAACGTTTAGTTTTTGAGGATACTGAGTGCGGTTTGCAAAACGCCGGTGTTGATTTTTCGAAGCCCAATATCGAAGAACAGAGGGATTGTGCTTTTCATGTAATGGAAAAGTTGATTCATCGGTGAAGAGAATATTTTTAACGAAATTTTCATCTCGATGTATTTTTTCCATAACGTCTTGGCAAAACTCCATTCTCCGGAAATTTTCCTCGGGAAATATTTCTTGAGTTTTCGAATATTTGAAACGTTTTAAACCATTGCAAGGTACAGATCGGTCTGCAAAAGTCAGCGCAAACAAAGTCATGCACTCCATTGCAGACTTGCCAGCATAAAACCATTTTACTAACTGAAGCTTTTCAGTGGGTGTATAAAGAGCCATTATACATTAATTTTATTGTACGCTTTCAAACTGTAACGGCTGCAGCTAGATTGAATGCAAAATTTCCAGTCAATCGGTTTCGGAGACAGTCGTCAGTCGTCGCGGTCTTCGCTAGCATTGGACTGGCTTTCTCATGTATAGCAAACGCCAATTAAGTTGGCGCGAGGAGGGATAAGTTCGCGCAGGATTAGATGTAGTGGGGAGATTTGTATTTGGTTTTACATCAAATGTCAGATAATTCTACCCTCTGAACGTGTATCACTCTATGATCCCCTAGCAAAGACATTATGTTCCGTCAAACGTCAATGACAAATGTATTCTGACAATTACTTGAGTAGTGGGGTGGACGTTTTCAAAAACGCAGCGCACCCCCTCCTCGCGCCAACTTAATTGGCGCTTGCTACACGTATACATTGTATGTACTCATACGTTGACTCTCTATGCCTAATGATATTTAGCACATACGGTATACTAGCATACTGTGGAAAAGAATATTTATTTTGTAGGTTGGCATGACTGTTGTGAGCAGCTAACAGAAATCTCATGACATTTGCTTTATTAGTTTAGTAATTACAATCTTTTTTGTAATCATGAAAAATTTGTTACGACGATTGCTTAACCCTAGAATACGGGACTGTGTTTGCCAAACGTTATTACGGGACTATCGTAAATTTTACAACTCAATAAAAAAAAGCAAAATTGCCTTATCAAACTTAAAAAATATAAACTTAAAATTATAAAACCAAGATATTTTATTATTTTTCACAACATACGGTGCAAATATCTCCTCGGTGTTCGCCGCAAATTGGATTTTTGCACTCCATACAATAATTAGTGGTCATGCGCCTTTTTTTGCTTGGACAGTAGAAACAGGTCTTCCTCTTCTTGTCTTGGGGTGTGTTCACAACGTTTTCTTTTGATATACCGAGGATTTGAGCTATGTCTTGCCGAAGATATCGACGTAAAGTTTTGCTGTTATATCTATACTGCATCCATGGTTTGGCAAGGCAAAGACCTAAATCAATCATGTATTGATATCTTGAAATAGGTTTTTCGCCTTTTTTTAACGTATTAAAAGTGTAAATAACATAAGAGTTTATGCTGGCCAT
The DNA here is from genome assembly GCA_935421215.2 of Melolontha melolontha. Taxonomy (NCBI): domain Eukaryota; kingdom Metazoa; phylum Arthropoda; class Insecta; order Coleoptera; family Scarabaeidae; genus Melolontha; species Melolontha melolontha. Next base: position 2,280,540 of record OW285235.1, on the reverse strand, counting down.
ATTTATCATTCCATACAACACACATAATGGCCATCTCTGTGTTTTTCTGCTCGAACTCATATTTGAACACGTTTGGTCAAAGGTGTCCACACCTGATTTGGTCTCATTATAGTTATGAATTATTGTTGGCTTATCGGTTTCTTCTACGATCTCTGGCTTCTCATGCATAGTTGAAAGTAGCAAAACTAATTTGGTTTTCTTTGGCATGTAAGATAATAATATCTTTTGTTGATCGAAACAAAACATTGACGTATTTGCGTTTCGACTATTTCCATCCAAGAACTCCTTGGGTATCTCTTTTTTATTTTTGCGTATAGTTCCTATCATAGTTAATTTGTAAGGATTTTGTAGCAACTGGTCAGCAAGGGAAACCAAGGTGAACCAATTGACCATGGTAACGTTGCGATTTGTACCATGAATTGATTTCGTTAACTCTTTTACATAAAATTCGGCTAGAGGCAAACCATTGCTCTCTGTTTTTTTTTCCCAAGTAAGGACTTGCGTCTGACATATACTTGGTGGCGGAATCGCATACCATAACAATTTTTATCCCATACTTCGCGGGCTTGTTAGGAATATACATCCTAAAAGGACAGCGTACTCGGAATGCCAAAAGCTGTTCATCAATGGTGACGTATGAAGTTGGAGTATATGAATTTCTACATGTGTCAATAAATTTTCCCAAATTTCTCGAATGTGTGTAAAAGGATCATTTACCTTTCTCTCTTGTCTTGTTTCTTTATTATCGCATCTAATACAGTTCAGCAGGTACAAAAAACGATCACAATTCATACATGATCTATAAAACGTGCCGGAAATAGTGCTATCAAATATATGCCTTGCTGACAAATGAGTATCTTTTTTTGCGGCAGAAAGGATTAAAACACCAAACAGGGCTTTCAGTTCGTCTTTAGTCGTTGGGGAAACATTCTGGTGGCCGCTGTATTTTTGGGCCTGTCTGGCGATTTCTGCATTTGTATGTTGCAAAATAATATCAAATATATTGTCAAAAAAAAAATGTAAAAAATATTCATCCAGGTTAGAACAATGTTTTGCAGCCCCTTTAGGACCAGCTATAAAATGTATAATGTTCCTAGCAGCCGTTCTTTTGGATTGTTGAGGCAGCTCAGATGACCATTTGTGACCATTCTTGCCTTTTAAACGTTTGTTTTTCAAGTTGATTACATATTTTGAACGTGTACGTACTTGTAATAAAGGAATATCATCTTCATCTAAACTAGGTTCTATTTCTTCTTCAGATTGAATTGGCCTAAAGCTTTGTTGGATGAGACAAACAGCCGAATTATTATCTTCATCAACCTCACTGTCGGAGGCAGATGATTCAACCTCCAAAATGTCCTCTTCAATGTCACTACCATCACTGTCGTCAAATGATTCTGGATCACTCTCTTCTCCATTCATGACACGTGCCGCTTCCTCCTCCAGTTGCTTCTTGCACAGAGTATATGAATACATCAGGGGTCATTTTCCAAATGTTGACAAATTAGTTTCATCATTTAAAAAGATATTTATCAAAGTGCCTTCACGAGTGGCATTATATAGAGAAATACTTCCAAATTTGCCTTTACCCCAGTTCCTGTACTAGGTACTAGATGGGGAACATAGGTAGAATGCAGCAATTAATTAAAAAACTTTGTTTTTCATCTTCAAGATGATGATACGCAAAGCATTTCTAATTGTCTAAACACCTGATACAAATTGAAAATTTACAAAACCAGCTAAACTTTATTAATGTTAATTTCCAGTGTCTTACAGATATTATTACTTACATGCAAAATCAAGATATTAACCTAAAAGAGGCGATAATGAACTTGGAAACCGTTATCGATCGAATGAAAAGTATGCCTTCTAAATTTGGAAACAAGCTGAGACAAAAGTTGATGCCTTATTTAGCAGAAATCCAGATTTGGATATATTATTTCAATTCTGCACAGAGCCGATTGAAAAATCTATTCATTCAAAGTATGGTGCACTTTTGCAACATTTTAATCACGCACCCATCACCAGTTGTGATGTGAAACGGACATTTTCTATTTTTAAAGATGTTTTAACATCTAAAAGAACTAATTTAATACAGGAACACCTTGAACAAATTTTAGTTGTTCATAGTAATGTTTTACACTTTCAATGTTTCACAGAAAATACATAGTTTTGAGTTTTGTTCTTTGTAAATTATTTTTATTCAAAATTCGATATGCAATTCGCTTGTCAGCATTACTTTTGTTTCAGCAGTAATTGCTGCCGGTTACCAAACCGTTTATTACATTCGCTCTGTTGTGCATTGACAGATACATATTAACTGCATATGTAGGTATGTGCCACTTATGCAGTGAACACACGTATCTAATTGTTCGAAACTCACGGATCGCTTATAGAAACAAACCTAGTGCGAATACAAGGCGGACGCCTATGGTCTAGGAATCATCAATCGCTTGAGTCCGCTCTCTGTTAATAAATTTCATAAATTCCGCCAAAATTTTTACAATTATTAAATATTCCTTTTACATGAATTACGGGTTATTACCGCTCTGTTCCAGTTGCTATTTTCAGCATGTCCTATGATACCCTGGAACAAAATGTATTTTTACACTTCTGGTCTTAATTCATTTATTCCTGGTATTTTGCTATTACATTCTCTATTTATGTTAATGTTATTTCTTCTCATTGCTGGTCTGATTCTTTAGCAGCATTTATCTATTCTGTATTGTATCTCATCTCTATTTGGTATTACTAATTAATCTCTAAAATCTTATTTCCTTCAATAGTTGTTTTGTCGTCTTTATCTTTACTATTACCAAATATGTTTTCCTTCACCTTCCTTATACCTTTTAAGATGGAATACATCATTTTTACATTACCAAAGCTAAAATGGTGAGGAAAAGCAAAAATTAATGCAAACATTCCAATCTATATATATTAATGTTATTATCAACAAGGTCAAACGTCTGTAATAATTCTATAAAAACACCAAGATAAGCGAGATTCATGTGTAGGTAAAATTAAAAAAATTAACGAGCTTTATATTCGTTATGGATTTATACATATATGTGATGAATAACACATTGATTAAATTTTATATAGTATTTAATTCTGTTGAACGTCCTTTTATGGCGATCCATAATTCATTGGATACACACATAAAACACATGTTTTTGCCATTAATTTAATCGTTAGTTAGGTTTAGGATCATATTCCGTAATCTTAATGTTCAATCACAACTAATTACAAAACACACCTCTTTTTGGTATAGATATGTAGACGGAATTGTCCGCATGTTTTACGACAACTTGATGTTTCTAAATTATATTAATTCAAAATAGAACAAAACTTCTTAATTAAACTTCCTAGATACTAGTATACACAATAAGTAGGGACTGGGCACGAGAGGCCGATGACTCATCGCCCACGGGCGTACTGTTGAAAATTTCTGTTTTTAAAGAGTTTTTAATTTTATTTATATAATTGGTAAACAAACGGGTGGTGATCTATAAAATACGAAATACATTTTTATTTTGAAAATAATAAAATAAAATAAAACAATAACTTTGTTATACCACTTTATTCACATGTAATAGTGACCGCGGTTTCGACATAGGTACAATGCCATTATCAAACTCCAAAAGTTACAGGCCCACATAGATCTTATAAATGACACAAAAATATATGGGGGTGGTTTATGATGTTATTTAAAATTACTACTATATACATAACTATTATATACAACATTGGAAAAGAGGTATATATATAAGATCCAACTGGTCGTTAAGAACAATATCTATTGTTTCCGCTTTTAAAAATTTCTAGTGACTCCAAAAGATTTAATTTACGACCTTTCTCGACCAAATGCAATATTTTATGATGACCAAATGTATGCCTTTCTGTAATAAGATGGTTTGCGAATGTTGAATCTGTCTTCTTTAGTTTATATGACCTCATGTGTTCTTTTACCCGTATAATAAAGCGGAAACAACACAATAGATATTGTTATAGATATTATTGGGCTCAAATAAAAAAAAAAGCTTAAGTAATTTCTTAAAAATTATTTATTAATATTGTTGCACAACAAATACACAATATACTAAAATAACGAACAAAAAAAACAATACAAGAAACTATTTAGAATTTCGAAAATACAACCGCAGAAATATCAAAGCATCCAATGTTTGACTTACAAGCCTGCTTTGTAGTTTATTGCCAACATAAGCAGCAGCTGAAAACGCTCGCTCATGTTCTACACTGGTTGGACGAATAGACAATAGATATTTAAATGCTAATTCTAAGTGATATCCACGAACTCCTCCATTTTCGAACAGGCTCATTTAGCGTCTAATACTATTTACCAACCCCGATTCATTTTGTACTTCAGAATGTGGAGATTCCATGCTCTTATTAATTTCCAGCTGTAACATTTCCTTTAGTGTCAATTGGGGTTGGGAGGTTTGTTGCCTTGGCTTATCATCTGTTTATGAACCTGACCTTTCTTCCTCTTCCGTGTCATCTCGACTATTTAGTCTTTTGACAATACTCTTTATTTGCGCCCTCACTAAAGCCTGTGTAGGAACTGGAAATAAGTCAAGCCATTCCAAATCCGATAGTAACTGATTTTCATCATCTCTTCGTGGATTTTGTAAATAATTCAACAGACCAGTTAAATCATCATTTCGTCGTTGCTTTATACGTTCCACTAAGGATGTTTTCATTTTATTGGCGAGTACTGAGTTTTTGCTAGACAATGGTTTTATAAGAAATTTCAAAGCGGCATCAGCTGTGCATATATTAGCATCACGTCGACAGATTGCTTCTACTGTTGATTTAATTGGGATCAGCACATCAACAATTTTATTTACCAAGTCAAAATCAGCATCTTCTAAACGGATTGGATGATTGAGATCTATAAGAGCTTTTTGAAGGTAGGTTTTTACAAGAGAAATCTTTCCAGCATGGTTAAAAGACTATTCCAACTGGTTTTACAGTCCAAAAGAAGTGATAGCTCTTCTTCATGTTCAATCTTTACATATTTTTGAAGTACTGTTTCATTTTTCAATGGTGATCTTTTGAAATATAATACAACTTGGCGGATTTTCTTTATCAGCTCATTAATGTTTTCATATTTTGTTAACTCTGTGATATATGTTCTCGCGCAAGTTCATTTTAGTGACATTAAGATTAAACCTGATTCTAGACAGTCTAAGTCTTCTAAACTGTCATCATCATCGCTATCGTTCATATAATCAGCAGTCACGGCTGGTTCATTTATAGTATCATCTGAGTCTGAAGTAGGGCTGTCTTTCCTGTCTTAAACATAATTGTTTATTTTATAAAGTACATCACAGACGGCCAAATTGATATCATGTGCGAGACACAGTTGTTGTTCAGTGCAAACAAGCTCTCCCACCTTTATCATAACGTTCGGTCCATCGGTTACCGTAGCCACGATATCAGTTTCCAGGGAAATATCAAATTTACTTAGACGCTCCTTCATTATACGAAGACAATTTTCAGCCGTCATACTTCCATGAATAGGAACGAGTCCTAAGCTCCAAATTTTTTTATATGAATGAACGTTGACAGCCATGTATCGTTTATTGGACATGGATGTGCACTCGTCGAAAGATAGACTGAATCTTTCACCTGCACTTTTCAAATGTTTTAATTCTGCAGTTACTTGCTCTCTGATTTTTTCACTGTAATTCATAACACGCTTTCGAATTGTGACGGCTGATTTTGGTAAATCCGTGTATTTAGCTAAGAACAATTTTCTCAAATCGTCTGAAGTTATGAATACACTGAATGGAAATCCATCTAATGCAATCAAAATAACTCCACGCTGACGACGTATCACTGTTTTCTTTATGTTGAACAAAGTCCATTTAAAATAATTTTTCAGATAATTGACTTTTAAATTGTATTGAAGTATGTCGGGCGGGGAAGTCCCTTCTAAGTTACATTTTATTTTGGGCTGTACCTGTGTAGTTCTTTTATCGTACGGCGTACCTAAGGTTGATTTTTTGTCTTTATGTAATAGGTGCCCTTAATGTAATCTAGGTAAGGTCATTGTCAAGGCGCAACGGCTTACGGAATGCAAACTGGCAATCCCGAAAACCCCCCGGGATTTACGGGATCAAAACCCGGCCGGGTCCCGAGATCCTGGGATTCGGGATCCCGGGATTGTATTCTCTACTCTCAATGGTGCTTTTCCCAAAACTTTCTTTAAAGCGGATACAAGTCTATCAACTTCCGGAAAGGTGCCTCTGATATATTCACAGATTTTGTGCAGAGCATGTGCTACACAAGTAAAAACTCCTCCCGCTTCTACCTACGCCCATGAAGAAAGGAATATATCTGTAATATTAAAGTAATTGCGTCACAATTCAACGACCAAAAGCAGATGTGCGGTTAATCGAATGAATAGTGCTATTCAATAACTGCGTGTTGTACTTAGCGATCTTATAGACTATTTATGTGGTCCATCGTAATTTCGGCCTCTCGTGTCCGGTCCCTAACAATAAGAGACAATTTAAAATCATCGAAAATTCATAGCGTTTTTTTTTAATTATTGGATTCTTCCGTCTTTTTCGTTGAAAGAAATTGTCGCGAATATCACAAATATCGTATAAAATGTTACACAATTTCTGAACAAAATTAAAAATTAGTCTAAAAAATATTTTTTCTGAAGCTCGTTGAAGTAGGCATTCGTTTCGGCACCTCCTAATTTGTCTCAAATATTTCCACGAAGCCATTTTTTCAAGTTTTGAAAATAAGAAAAAAGCATTCCGAAGCAGACTTCGGTAGAACTCTAAATGGATATTTAGATTGTATAGTAGGAATATCTTAATTCAAATCAAATGATTTATGTATGTAGATAAGTTTAAAAATATTGATACCTTTATTTATACTTTACGTTATCTAATGCGTAGATAATTAATATAGTAAGTACAGCCTATAATTAGACACGTATTGAATGTACTAACGTGACAAAAACAATTGCGTAGTGTTTCTTTTTTAATGTAGAAAAAAGTTTGTTGCATCTGTATTCTTCCAGGAAGACATTCAGTTGTTGTGCGATGATCCATACCAATGACAAAATTTTCAAACGAACCAATGCAATCCAAAGAAATATTTTTAATACACAACCTTCCGTTTAATTCATGAATACGTATATAGAGAATCACATTGCATGTTTCTTCTTGAATTTTTTTTACCATTTCAAGTTACACATACGGAATAACTTAAAATGGTCTTTTTCTTCATAATTTTAAACATGACATGTGTTCATGTGAATGGCAAAAATGGAAGATTATCGTGTAACATTGTAATTTGCTCTTCTTTTAGGTTAAATTCCTTTAATAGTACTTGCAATTTTTATTTTTATTTTTGCTATAGAATAACAGTATAGGTTCGCAAGATTATCTAAAGCGTAGATCTATCAAGTCGTGTCGAAAATATTAAATAAGAGATAATAAGAGAAAATATAAATTCATTTGTTAAATATGCAATATGTCCCAACGTAGACCATATTTTTCAATTAAAAATTTCGTATGATTTGCTTTGTAATTTGTAGACAGCAATGTTTACATCCCCATTTACTCTGCAATTACATACATTCTAATTTGATATTTGTAAATATTTCATATAAAAGCCGAAAAACTCCAATAATTTATCAATTCTTATATATATATATATATATAGTGTTTATAAGAATTTTATTTTTCTTATTTATTTTATTGGCCGTGTCTTAATATTAAAAATAATAGACTTTTTATTGGTTTAGCGACCTTTTATTGAATTATGATGTTTTATTCTACGACGTTTCGACTTTTACTATTTTTCAGTCTTTTTCAAGTATCTAGAAACAAGAATTAATACAATGAGAATATGAGAATTGTGTTTGCTTTTGTGAGATTGAATTAACAATTAATTTAACAATTAAAATTAAAATTAGATTAAAGACTGAATTACCAATTAGATTAACAATTAGAGTTTAAATTTTAAATTTAGATTAATAATGAGTAAGGACAATTAAAGTGATTACATCTGTGTAAATGAATAGAAAAATTTGAATTAAGCTACAATACAGTAAGGTAAATAGAAACAAGAATTACTACACTGAAAACGTGAGAGTTGTGTTTGCTTATGTGAGACTGAATTAACAATTACATTGACAATTAGAATTAAAATTAGATTAAAGACTGAATTACAGATTAACTTAACAATTAAAGTTAAAATTTAAAATTAGGTTAATAATGAGTAAGGATAAATTACAGTGATTAAATCTGTATAAATGAATGAGATGTTAAACTTTTGATGTTAAACTACATTACATGAAACAATTAATGACAAAACTCACCGTTTCTTTTGGTTTTCAAAATCACGCATTCTGTGTAACATGTGTGTCGGGTACCCGAGACCTTTTTTTTGTAACGAACCGATCGCACTGGTTGGAATATTGTAAGTGTTTGTGGCTTTGTTAAGAGAGGTTAATTTTTGTTCTGTTTTTGGAATTTAGCAAATTGATCAGGACCGTGTTTAGGGGTATGTAGTAAAAGTATTTACAAATGGGAACTGATAAAAAGTTTTTTTGTTTTTTTGTTTTTTTGGTTTGTGTTTGTGTGTGCGGGGGGGGTTGATTTTATCTATTGTTTAATCAGTGGGTAATAGAGTTTAGACAGTCCATCAATTTCGTTCCTGTCGTTTATTGTTCTGCTGTTTTTGAAAATGTGGATCATTTCTAAGACCTCCCTAGCTTTTGTATTCTTTTTCTGTGTTATTACTTTGGTGTTATCAAAATCAAAATTATGTTTTAGTGTCAATTGGTGTTTTTTTAAAGCAGTTTGATTTTTTGCGTATTTGTGACCTTTCAATCTTTCTTGTAGTAACTGTTTTGTTTGGCCTATGTATACTTTGAAAACACCAAAGTAATAACACAGAAAAAGAATACAAAAGCTAGGGAGGTCTTAGAAATGATCCACATTTTCAAAAACAGCAGAACAATAAACGACAGGAACGAAATTGATGGACTGTCTAAACTCTATTACCCACTGATTAAACAATAGATAAAATCAACCCCCCCCCGCACACACAAACACAAACCAAAAAAACAAAAAAACAAAAAAACTTTTTATCAGTTCCCATTTGTAAATACTTTTACTACATACCCCTAAACACGGTCCTGATCAATTTGCTAAATTCCAAAAACAGAACAAAAATTAACCTCTCTTAACAAAGCCACAAACACTTACAATATTCCAACCAGTGCGATCGGTTCGTTACAAAAAAAAGGTCTCGGGTACCCGACACACATGTTACACAGAATGCGTGATTTTGAAAACCAAAAGAAACGGTGAGTTTTGTCATTAATTGTTTCATGTAATGTAGTTTAACATCAAAAGTTTAACATCTCATTCATTTATACAGATTTAATCACTGTAATTTATCCTTACTCATTATTAACCTAATTTTAAATTTTAACTTTAATTGTTAAGTTAATCTGTAATTCAGTCTTTAATCTAATTTTAATTCTAATTGTCAATGTAATTGTTAATTCAGTCTCACATAAGCAAACACAACTCTCACGTTTTCAGTGTAGTAATTCTTGTTTCTATTTACCTTACTGTATTGTAGCTTAATTCAAATTTTTCTATTCATTTACACAGATGTAATCACTTTAATTGTCCTTACTCATTATTAATCTAAATTTAAAATTTAAACTCTAATTGTTAATCTAATTGGTAATTCAGTCTTTAATCTAATTTTAATTTTAATTGTTAAATTAATTGTTAATTCAATCTCACAAAAGCAAACACAATTCTCATATTCTCATTGTATTAATTCTTGTTTCTAGATACTTGAAAAAGACTGAAAAATAGTAAAAGTCGAAACGTCGTAGAATAAAACATCATAATTCAATAAAAGGTCGCTAAACCAATAAAAAGTCTATTATTTTTAATATATATATATATATATATATATATATATATAATGATAGACTTTTTTATTGATTTAGCGACCTTTAATGACTTTTAATGTTTTCCTCTACGACGTTTCGACTCTTATTATTATTGAGTCTTTTTCAAGTAACTAGAAACAAAAATTAATACAATGAAAAGTAAGAAAATATGTTTGAATTTGTGTGAGTGCATTAACAATTAAAATTAAAATCAAATTAATAATAAAGTAAGGAAAAGTTAAAATGATTACATTTGTATGAATGAATTAAAAAATTTTAAATTAAAATAATAATAAAGTAATAATAAAGTAAGGAAACATTGAATGACATAAAACTCACCGATTTGTTTTGTTACACAAACAAATCGGTGAGTTTTATTTCATTCAATTTATTATTACCTTATTATTATTTTAATTTAAAATTTTTTAATTCATTCATACAAATGTAATCATTTTAACTTTTCCTTACTTTATTATTAATTTGATTTTAATGTTAATTGTTAATGCACTCACACAAATTCAAACATATTTTCTTACTTTTCATTCTATTAATTTTTGTTTCTAGTTACTTGAAAAAGACTCAATAATAATAAGAGTGGAAACGTCGTAGAAGAAAACATTAAAAGTCATTAAAGGTCGCTAAACCAATAAAAAAGTCTATCATTTTAATATTAAGACACGGCCAATAAAATAAATAAGAAAATTAAATTCTTATAAACACTAAATATATATATATATATATATATATATATATATATATACACCAGATAATCAGATAAAAAATGAATATTTCTTAGGAATGGCGACCGAGTAATTAAAATAAATATTTAATTTATGTTTACGTTTCGGTTCTATATAGAGCCTTTTCAGAAATTATATTGTACTGTATGGTTACATTTCAACTGTTACTAACTACGTTATAATTAATGTCTAGTTATATTTTATAAGTTTTTAAGCCCTTAAAAACATATCAAACAAACTAAACACATTTTCATTTTCGATAGAACCGCAATAATTACATCTTAAAAAAAACGCAAAACAAGAAATATAGTAGAAAGCATCCACATATAAAAAACAAAAATTCAATAAATGACAGAAGAGATTTAAATAACCTGTCAGCAATATACCTGCCCATTATACAGTGCATTCGTAAAGTAGCGAATAAATTTAATAAAAATGAAAAGCGAAGTTTTTCGAAAAAGTTCGAAGAGCTTTCTTACGTGAAACTAAAATATACAGGGTATCTCCAAAAACCGATATGACGTCATCGTTTTTTTTAAATATGAACAGCCATTTTTTATTACAGCATTAGAGAGGCCAGATTTTTTTACATACGACAAAGTAATTTTGGATTATGTTTACGTCATATACAAGCTGTCCCGTATCGTTATGTTGAAATTTTAGGAGCGTAAAATAGACTTCATTTCAAGTAACAAAAACGCAAAACTTGTATATCTATTTTTATTTGTTTCAAAGTTACAGATCTATGAATGTTCAGATCATGAAAAAAAATTTAATTCTAAAGTCAATAAAAACTGATTTAATGTAAAAAAAAGTTATACGATTCAATAGCAGGCCTGTGATTGTTAACGTCGCATAATAAAATGTTATCCTAAAATAAATAAACACGTGTCGTAGTGCATACAATAATTTCTTGGAGATCTACAAAAAAGAGTAATGGAAATTGATTTATGATAAAGAAGGTTCTTACTTATTTCGTAAGTGCTGAACCATGGATATCATACAATAAACAAATGTTCAGATGACTGTTAACGTTGCATTTTTAATAAAGGATTTCATTACGTTTCAGTTCATACAACAGCTTATTAGTGAGTGGACACGTTTTCTTTATACAAAATGTCTTGCCGATTTTCTTCTCTATAGTATGCGGACATGCATTTTGTGTATGGCTACTGTAACGGCAGTGCACGTCAAGCAGTTATTGAATACCGAAATCGGCTACCCGATAGGCGCATTCCTCATTACAGAACATTTCTAGAAGTACACAGACAATTTTGGGAATGTGGACTGTGTGATTATCTTTTCGCCCGAGGAGTAAATTTGCCAGAAGACTTAGAGGAAGAAGCAGTAGCTATTGTTACAAGGGATCCAACTCTTAGTGTTCGTCGAATCGCTAGACAACTAGGAGTGTCACGATAGACAGTTTGGCGAATTTTAAAACGTGAGGCTTATATCCATATCACTATCGCAGGGGACACGGGTTTCTTGAGGTAGACCACTATGCTCGTCTAGTTTATTCTGCCTGGATATTAAGACAGTCACGGCTTCATTTTAATTTCTGCAGAACAGTCCTCTGGACAAATGAATCTACGTTCACGAGAAGTGGTGTTACAAATCTGAGAAACCTGCACAGGTGGTCATCAGAAAATCCCAAAGCTATACGCCCATCTAAAGTTCAACATGAATTTTCTATTAACGTTTGGGCGGCCCTAATCGATGACTTGTTGATTGGTCCTGTCGTTCTTCCTGTGAGATTAAATGCGGATAATTACCTTCAATTTCTTATTGACGAACTGCCAGGTCTTTTAGAGGATGTCCCACTGAATGTTCGACGAGACATGTGGTTTCACATGGATGGGGCATCACCACATTTCGGAATTGCTGTCCGAAATTGGGTTAACGTCAATTATCCAATATGGATTGGTCGCGGTGGTCCTGTTGCTTATCCACCCAGATCACCCGATCTTAATCCCCTTGACTTTTATTTACGGGGGTATATGAAAGATTTAGTCTACGCGCAAGTTTCGAACACAGGAGAAGAGTTGTTGGATCGGATTCACTTGGCTGCCTAGCAAATCCGACAAAACAAGTATGAAATTCGGATAAGTACTTCTTCTGTTGGCTTACGGGCACAAGCCTGCATTCAACAAGGAGATGGATATTTCGAAAATATTATTAATTGAACTTTTTTAAATAAAATCAATTCTTATTGACTTTAGGATTACATTTTTTTCATGATCTTACAATCACATTCATAAATCTGTAACTTTGAAACAAATAAAAATGGATATACAAGTTTTGCGTTTATGTTACTTGAAATGAAGTCTACTTTACACGCCTAAAATTTGAACATAACGATACGGGACACTTGTATATATCCCTGGTACTTCAAAAAACAAAAGAGTTCAGAAAAACTTAGGAAACGTGTAAGAAAAGTATTTTAGTTAAGTTATTATGCAACTCACTATAGGCATGTATGTATGTGTGTATATAATAAATACATCCCTAGTCTTCATCTTAGACAGCATGCAAAATATACAATGTTCGTGTACATCTGTTTTATGTATAACCCATTGAACAACTTAAAGATATTTACTATAAATAAACACAGTTATTAAGCAGCAACACTTTAAAGAATATTTTAAATCTATTTTCTCGGTAATAATTAGAGAGAAATCCTTGGACTCAAAGTTTCTATTGTGTAAAGAGGTGGGAAGAAGAGGAGGGACTGACGGGCTTAACTATAAGGTGGTCGGATGGACGGATCAAGCTACTGTGTCTGGCCCCCATGACCGTTCAAAATCGTTTACTCAGAAGATTTATTGTAGTTTTCCTTAGATAATGAAAGCTGTGATCTTTACCAGAAAAAGGTGTTCGAAAGTCTTGAATACATTCATTACATAGCATACATATATTAATAGGTACATACATATATGTATTAGATTAATAAGTTCATTCTTATAAAAAATTACTTAGAAATTGTATTTAATCCACAGTAATTTTAGTTGTAAATTTGTCTGTACATATATAACGGATGTTATACCGTGTGTCCCAATTTCGATGCTCACCATTGGTATCTCGGTTATTAGAAGATATAGAACAACGGTTAAATGGGGAATGTTTTGCAGAATTCAATACTCGCGGCAAATCTCATTTCAAATTTGATCTAACTTTTTAAATTTTTAAAATATTTTGAAAAATCAAAAATTTGCCGATTTCGTTATTCCTCAATAACTCGATAACGCTTAGTCTGACCTCCTTTAAAGTTTTACATTGTTGAGACACTTTTTTAAAACAAATTATTTGATACAAACAGAAACCCCCGATTGTCATTTGTTTTTAAGTTATTACCACTATCTTTTGTTTTCCATATGGCGGCCATATTGGATTTTGGTTTTGTTAGGTAGTCCTCAAAATGTGCTTTTCAACGATGTATAACATGCCTGAAAAATTTTTATTTATAAGGAAAATATTAATAAAAACGTAAATTAATCTTTAATATGAAATTAGTAGGCTGAAAAATTAAACACCAATGTCAAATGAAAGTGAAAAGATATTCTAAGTATAGCAAACGCCAATTAAGTTGGCGCGAGGAAGGGTAAGTTCGCGCAGGATTAAAAGTAGTGGGTAGATTTGTATTTGGTTTTACATCAAATGTCAGATAATTCTAACCTCTGAGCGTGTATCACTAGCAAAGACATTATGTTCCGTCAAACGTCAATGACAAATGTATTCTGACAATGAAACAAAACGATAACCTGTCAAAGTACAATTAGTGCTGCAGAGATAAGTTAATTAAAACTACTTGTAGTTAGTGATAAGTAATTATTGTCAAGTATTAAGATTTATAAGTATTGATAATGGCACATACATATTCAAATGAAGAAAAAGTTGATATGTTGGAAGTGTATTTCAAAGCAAATAGAAACACTAAAAATGCGTGCACGAGTTATGCAGAGCGTTTTCCAAAAAGACAACAGCCACACAGGACAATTTTTAGAAGACTAGTTAGCAAATTAAAAAACTTAGGAAGCTTCGAACAAAAACGAGCTAACTATGAAGTTAATGATGCTGATACACGTCTAAATAATATTTTGCAGAACGTTAGGAACAATTCCAGCACATCAGTTCGTCGTGTGACACGAGAAACAGGGATTTCAAAATCTACTATTCACAGAACCTTGACGAAAAACAAGTATCACCCTTACAAACCAACAATTGTACAAGGTTTAAGTGATAATGACAATCTCCGACGATTACAGTTTAGCAGGTGGTACCTTCAAAAATGTGAATATGAAGCTACTTTTCCTAGGAAAATACCATGGACAGATGAAACGCGATTTACCAATTGTGGAGTGTTCAATAGGAATAACTATCATCATTGGTCTACTGAAAATCCACATTTGGTAAATCAAAGAAGATTTCAAGTTCGATTTGGTTTTAATGTCTGGTGCGGCTTAATTGGTATGACTTTTGTTTATCTTTTTTTTGTTTTTTAAACTCTTTTTTTCGTTTTAGATAATCAGTTAATAGGTCCTTTCATCTTTGATTACAATTTAACTGGTAACAGATATTTGGAGCTACTAACAAACGAGATAATGCCTGCTTTGAGGCAAATTATTAATCCCGAGAACATGCAAAACATCTGGTTCCAGCAAGATGGTTGCCCGGCCCATAACACTCGTAACGTGCAACATTTTTTGAGAGAAAACTTTAATGAGAGAGTGATTTCAAATAATGGACCCGTGCAATGGCCTGCGAGATCACCCGACCTTACCCCGCTTGACTTTTATTTATGGGGTACCACTAAAAACGAAGTATTTGATTTTGAACCGCCAGAAACTCGGGAAATTTTAGAACAAAGAGTACTAGATGTGCTACGATCAGTAAACGGAAACACGCTACGTAGAGTTTGTAACTCTACTAGAACAAGGTGTCAAAATTATGTGGAACAGAATGGTCGTCATATTGAACAATTTCTTTAAGTGAATGTGAACTTTAAGTTCTGTATTTTTACTTTTTATTTCTATAATTTTTTTATCGTTTCGTTTGTTTACAGTATTACTTAGAATATCTTTTCACTTTCATTTGACATTGGTGTTTAATTTTTCAGCCTACTAATTTCATATTAAAGATTAATTTACGTTTTTATTAATATTTTCCTTATAAATAAAAATTTTTCAGGCATGTTATACATCGTTGAAAAGCACATTTTGAGGACTACCTAACAAACCCAAAATCCAATATGGCCGCCATATGAAAAATGAAAGATAGTGGTAATAACTTAAAAACAAATGACAATCGGGGGTTTCTGTTTGTATCAAATAATTTGTTTTAAAAAAGTGTCTCAACAATGCAAAAGTTTAAAAGAGGTCAGACTAAGCGTTATCGAGTTATTGAGGAATAACGAAATCGGCAAATTTTTGATTTTTCAAAATATTTTAAAAATTTAAAAAGTTTAAAAGAGATTTGTCGCGAGTATTGAATTCTGCAAAACATTCCCCATTTAACCGTTGTTCTATATCTTCTAATAACCGAGATACCAATGGTGAGCATCGAAATTGGGACACACGGTATATGTATAGACGATGCATCTGTCTATTGCATGTATTCAATGTAACCTTAAATTAAACGTAGTTCAAAGTTACACAGAAAATTGACATTTATTATGGCACAATTAGTCAATTAAATAGATGTCAGGTACGTATGTGAATAAATTTACAAGGACAATATGTTTTATTAAATTTATCACAGTAGCGGCCGGTATTATCAACGTATTTAAAAGGACATTTATATTAAATGGCATTTAAAAGTAACGCAAGTGTATTATCAACATGTTTAACGGAACATTTAACTCCAAACACATATTTAAATCAAAATGCCCGAATTTGATTACTCAAGTATTAAGTATTTACCTATGTATATGCACTTCTTAACACAAATCGACTCTGATATACTTACGTAACCTCGAAATTTAGAAATAACAATTCAAAACTAACTGGCCATGATAAATATCAGATGCCAAATGTTCTGGGAAAGCTGGAAAATCATTACTTTGCTACATGACATGATATTAGCAGAGAAGATTTTGTTTCCTTTACCCTGATTGTTATCGACGAATCCCTTGACTATACTGCCATAAATGATAATTATTATTGTAATAAGTTGAGATGCCATAAAAGATTTATAAAACAATAATAAAATGCTCATTTCATTGCAAAAATGATTCGAAAAGGTTAGTGGGTCTTCTAATGTAGCATGTCTTCAAAAACGTTATTTATTATAGTAGGCTGTTTTTTAAGTAATTAAGTAATCAAAGATTGGTGCACATTCGAAGCTTTAGAGATTTTCAAATTCTGGCAGTTGTAATACATAAATTCAAATTATAAACGCAGACATTTTTTTAATTATTTTATTATAATGTTATGAGTTACAATATAAAATATTTATTATTCAAAATTACTATGGAACAGTCCTAAAATTAGAAAATAGAAGATTGGGTTTACTCCACTAATCAGTGCTTACAGGATTTCCGGCAACAGTATCCTAATCTGCCAGTTACTTACGCACAACTGCAAAAACATGTTCAAGCTTGAGTTATCAAATTTGATTGAACAGTGGCTATAACTCGTAAACCTGGCGGTGGAGCACCTATAAAACGAACAGCAAATTGCATAGAGGATATTTTATGTCGAATGGACAACTGTACGCCAAGATCAAAATAAACAAGATCAAAGCCGAGGTAAAGAATAAACAACTGTGGTTAAATGTAAACGAAACCACAGATCGAAAAAAAAAAACTCTCTACATGCTATAGTACGTGTAGTGGAACCTCATAAACCAACATTTTCGATCTTATTAGCTCGCAAAAGATTTGAAAAGTGCACTGGCGCAGCAATTACGAGAGTAGTGCTGGATAGGCTAGAACAATTTCAGAACTAATCATCTGTTGATGTTTATGAGCGATGGGTCGTTCTCTGCAACAAGAGTGTGAACAACTTTTCACAAACGATACGGAAATAGATGCATTAATAGCAAGTACTAAAAAAGTGTTTCTCAAATCTCCAGAATTCGAGAATTTCACCTGTATTCCCGAACCACCTGAGCCAGTTCTTACGAGGTGGGGAACATGGATGAAGGCGACTTTTTACTACTCTAAGTATTTCCAGCAAATTAAATCTGTCAATTCGATCCTAATGAACCTGAAGCTGTTAAGGAAAGTCAGAAAAGATTTCAAGATACCTCCGTTGAAACAGACTTAAAAACGATTAACAATAACTATAAGGGATTATTTGACACTATTGTAAAATTGCAAAATACTCTGTTGTCGTTAATGGAGTCAGTACAAATAGTGGAGGAAGTGAAACATTACTGCACAACACAGACGATGCAAAAAACCTTCGTGTAGTAGAAAAGTTCGATAGTGTTTTGAACAAAAATATTGATTTTACTAGATTAAGACAAATTTGTGATGATGCATCTACAGATCCGATATCTATTTATAAAGATTATTTTAATTATGCGTGTGTTACATGTATAGATGAACGATTTTTCTCAAATTATAAGAAAAATTTCTTACCACGGCGAACATTGCTAACCAAGACAAATGTATGAACTTATCTAATGGTGCAACCTTTTTGCTGATTTCATTCATTTTAGGTGTTTTTTTTATCTCTTGCTGAGTTATAATTTCTTACGGACACGCCTTCTTTCCAAAACACGATGTAAGTTGAAGACATTTGTACATATTAACGTGTACTGAGTAGGACTCTAGAATGTGCCGAATAATAACAATTCTATTAATGACTCAAATTCTGAACGAGCTTTTAAATTCCAACGAGAGCTAATTAATGGTCACATAGTGGCAATCAATAGTCATACTTTATTGTCTTGTATTTTAATGCTAATTCTAAAGTAATTTTACCATTTTTTGGCTTTGTTTTATGCGATTTTTGAAAATTACGAAACATATCCTTAATTTTTCAATGATTAGTATTTTTGTGCGATTTTTTTAATAATAGAGCCGGATATATATTGCTTTGGCCGATTTATTGTAAAACGTATCTAAATACCATTACAAATTCAATATAAAATTGACAACTTCTCATTCCTACTGGATTTAACGCTAAGAAATAAGTAATTAAACTTCCAGTTTCAAAAATTCTTTTATTGTAAATACCACTACAATATTGTTTCAAATTTTACAGCTCTTAGAAACGTGCCTGGAACAAAATTATGTTCAATTTAAAAAGAAATTTTATAAACAAACAGAGGGTCTAGCAATGGGAAACCCACTAAGCCCCTTATTAGCGGAAATTTTCATGAATAATTTAGAAACTATAATTAGTACACATCCCTTGTTTGGTAATTGTGTATATTGGTTTAGGTATATTGATGACATATTAATTTGCTTTAACGGTTCAGATAGACAATTTAAAACTTTACATAATTATATCAACACTATTCACCCAAAAATAAATTTTACTATAGAAACAGAAATAAATAAAAGCATTAATTTTCTAGATTTAACCATATCACACAAAACTAATAAACACGAGTTCGCTATAAACCATAAACCAACACATACAGATACCACAATACACGCTAATTCTTTTCATCCTATAACACACAAGTTGTCAGCATACCAATCAATGGTATATAGATTAATTCATGTACCTATGAGTAAAAGTAATTTCGAACTTGAACTAAATAGAATATACACACTAGCATTAAACAATGGTTACTCTATAAATATTGCCAATAACATCCTAAATAGCCAACAAAAATCTAAAACCCTTTCCTTAGTTTATCCAAAATTAAAATACAAGATAATTCCTATAATTCAATCACTTACTTAGGAAAAATTTCGGAAAAAATTGGTACTTTCATTAAAAAACTTAATAACGAACATATATCATTTAAAACAGACAATACTATACAGAACATTATTAAAAACAACAAAGATAAAATAGACAAAGAATCAAACTCTGGTGTATATAAGTTAACATGCGAAGATCGTAATAAGGTATACATAGGACAACCGGGGAGGACATTCAAAATTAGGATGAAAGAACACGAGAGAAGCCACAAAGACAAGAAAACAGATTCAACTTTCGCAAGTCATTGTATAGATATCAATCATAGATTTAATATAGATTTCAAAATTTTACACATTCAAGAAAAAAGTAAAAAACTTAACCTGTTAGAAAACTTAGAAATTAATAGATACAATAGTTTAGGATTAGCTTTAAATGACCAACTAGATTTAAACAACTCCCCTCTACTAAATTTAAGATTGTAAAAATTTTACCACCACCATTTCCCCAATAATTTTCGCATAAATATTCAAACTTGTATTGTACATATTCAGTATTTCATCCACCTGATGAAGCCATTGTATGGCGAAACAATATTGTAGTGGTATTTACAATAAAAGAATTTTTGAAACTAGAAGTTTAATTACTTATTTCTTAGCGTTATAATGAGGTTTCAACAAGTATCTCCTTCGTCAATTAACTACCCACTAGATTTCATAAGAGCAATACTAAGATTGAAAATGACAAGTTACAATATTTCTTTTTATCACGTTGCGCACTTGAAAAAAGTTAAAAATGGGACCTACCCACTTTAATACGGGTTTAGTGAGATATATTTTTCCTCTAAATTTACTGTTAAATAGGTTACGCTTGTTTAGGCATCGTAAAACCGGTCATCATTTATGAGGTCTTTCTTATCCTTACGCCTGTCCGGTAATATATCATAATAAATCTGCCATGCACATTATCTGACTTAAACAATAAGAGAAAGCTTTTTTCCGCGTTATTGTGTACGTATCTTCCGCCCAACACGTTCATTAGTTCTTTTACACGTTTGTCGCATACTCTAGTTTGGTGTTGACATGTAAAGTAGATAGATTTTTCATCAAATATTATTAAATAAATTCACTAATATATATATGGATTATTATTAATTTCATTAATTATTAATAATATTAATTATTCAATTAATTAATTAATTATAAAATAATTCTTCGCCTGAGTTTATTTAAATTATGCAGCGTGTGAAGAGTGTCTCTCTGTGCTTTCCCTCTGTCTGTACGTAGATGTTCGTCGTTTCGCAGTAGCTAGATGAATTCTTCAAGCTACTGCGAAACGACGAACATCTACGTACAGCCCTGAAGATGTCCCTTGCAACGGTGGACGAAACGTTGCCAATTACGTCTTATGTTTAATTTGTTAAATAAAAACGAAGAAATTTTAAATAAAGTAATTTTTACTGAAATAGCAAACAGTTCCGTAATAGATTTAAAGAGTTTCATGTACATTCTGTATGGCAATCTAAATAATTTCCCTTTGAATGCTTATACATTCGTATCTTTAATAGTTAGAAAGCACAGTAAGATGAAACCCATTGAGTTATTTCTTTAGCTAATAGGAAAAGATTGAGTGTAAGTTTAATAAAATAATTACTTTTTAATAGTTTTTAAATTTTTATTTAGGAACATTATCATATTAACATTTTTCGGCTTTAGTCTTGCACACCTTTGTTCTATTATTAAACAAGCTGTACTAAACACTCTTTCACTTTCTACTGAACTTGTTGGAATACAGAAGTATTTCCTAGCACATTGTTCTAAGGGTTTCAGCTCCATTCCTGTTACCCAAAAGAGAATCCAAATAAAAAATGCACTTTACCCTTTTTTTAAACTTACCTTCCAAAATAAAGGAGTATCTACATCCTGATTTGAATTTGGCCTTTCGAGGTATAGCCATTTAGTTATTATTCCATTAGCTGTAATTGATTTTACTTTCTCTTTTACTCTTTCATGCAAAAATCCAAATAGTGAAAGTGACTAATGTGATGTGAACTAATGTCTGTTTCAAATACAGGCAGGTTCTTTATTTTCAGGATTTATTTTCTTTATATAATTAAAAATTGCTTGTTCTAGAAAAGAAGTAGCCCCAGTATCATTTTTCAAGTTCTTTTTTCCTGTAAGATCTATTGTCATAGGAAACGGCTCTTCCTACGCTGAGTTTGGACTACTACAATTAGCAGATGAACTAGGCCTAGGCTCTGTGTCATTACGTATATCTAAGATAGAATGGAAACATTTTAAACGATCAGATAAGTTGCCGGTATTTCCACTAGCCTTGTATTTTTTCCCATAAGTTATGCATTTAGCCAGTTTTCTGTCATTTTAAGCTTTAAAATATTTCCAAACAGCTGATTTTCTCTCTCTTTTATTGGCTTGTTTTTTATCTTAGTCTTTTTATGCACTGAATTCTGATTATATTCTAATTCATCTTTATCCTTTGTTGAGTGCGGTAACAGACTTCTTGTAGATTCTTCATATGATAAGAAATCTGCAAATTAATGCTTCGTTACACATTACACCCATAGATAAGAGATAGTACACCATACTGTTTAAAAGTTTTTTAGACTACATACCATTTCATTTCCCACTACTGCTTTTGAAGATAAATTTCTCCATTCTATAAGACCATTTATTCGTAAGATACCATGAGGTGTTATTTGTTTAACGTATACATTATTTTATCGTGTTACTGAAATGCCCCAAATAGGTGGGTTATGTTCGGCAATTCGTAACATGTTTCCGACCGTTCTTAAACTATTATTCATATGGTACCGCATTATCATTGCACATTAGGTCAAACGGCCGCTTTTTCTGTGCAAAAGTGAAAAAATCAAAGTTCAGTTTTACTTTCGTTGTTGTTGTTTTCTAATAGGAAACCATTGAATACAAATATACCTAATTTTTGTTTGTGCTAAATATAAAGCACCGTTATATATATGTCAAAGTTATTCGAAGTAATATTTTTACAAATGTGCTAGCGAGATCAGTATTTATTTATTGGTCAACTTTAACTGTGTGTTTCTCGAATTGTGTTGACGATAATTAATTTCTGTAAAATGCAAAATAAAGAGACAAGTAATTATAAGTGTGTGCCATTGATACTGCTTTATGTTTACGTCGGTATACTTTAAAATTACCCATCAAAGTACATAACCTTAAAATGATGCAATTTCTCTAAATGTTTGGTCTTCTGTAAACCATACAAAATTTTGACCCAATTTGACCTCTTTGAAATTGAAAACATAGATTAAGCAATATTTAATGAGTTATTTGCAATTAATTTCAAGCTGCTATTTTTTGCGTTTTACGAGTAATGCCTCTTTTTTTCAGGTAGCCTTTGTTTTAATAAAATTGAACTGTTAGAAATATGGCGAAAAAATGCATAAAAAAAGAAAAGTTTGATGCCCTTTTCAAGCATGTACTTGAAAGAATTGAAGCTAATACGATTTCGGATAAAATGGAGAAACATATAAAGCAAACATTACATTTTTTTTTGCGTAAAGTTGGCTCAAAAGTGGGAAAAATGTCACAGAAGGATGCATTTGTTTAAGGATCAAAATCATGCGTGGTTAAATTCAGATTTAAATTTTGTGGTGAATTGCACCGAAAAAGTTGTTGGTCGTCCACGTGTGCCATTCAACGCAAAATCAGACTTTGGGAAAAGAAAAGAAGCTGCAGACCTTTCAAATGAGAAAGCTGATACAAATCTTCTCGTTCGTGCAGCAGCAATATCAGCTCGTAAGCACGGTGATGCTGATTTAGCTGCAGTGCTAAAAGAAAGTATTGAAAGCCCAACAAGACCATCAAAAATGCGTAAGGCTTGCTATCAAGATCTCCAAAAGCCAATTCCACTATCTGCGGATGAGGCTTCAGCTTTTCTCCTTGAATATAATTTTTCCAAAGAACAATATAATGCAATACGCCACGAAAACAAATTACGTAATTGCGATATATATCCACATTATAGGAAAATTACAGCTGCAAAGTTGAAATGTCGACCTCAGGGTATAATAGCCAATGAGACCCTTGCCAAAGTTTCGTTGCAATCTATTTTACTGCATACGGCTGAAAGAATTGTTGACCTCCAAAAAGAAGTTTTTGAAACTGTAATGGAAGCGGAGAAGACGAATTTTTTTGGATCGGTATTAATATTAAGCTATGGATTTGATAGCAGCACTGGTCAGTCGCAATATAAACAAACTTTTAATGAGGCAGGTTCGTCAAATAGCTGTGATGCCTCTCTTTTAGCTACTACAGTTATTCCTTTAAGTAATTGAATTGCCAAAGTAAAAATAAAAAACAAGATTCTACTTTTGCGAATCATCTATTAGAAGAAAACCACACTTTCGATAAAAATTTTCAAATTCCGCATTTAGAAAATAAAGGCAAAAAATTAGATTTACTGGAAAGTTTAGAAATCAATAAATTAAAACAGTCACAAGTTTTATTAAATGATAAATTAGATTTAAATAACTCGCCTTTATTAAATTTATTTACTTAAAATCTGTTTAGACGATAATACAAATGTATATGTAGGTTATTAAACAAATTTATGCGTAAACATGTTTAGTACCCTATAATATACAGTTAGGGCCGACCAGATGGGCCACATTCTTTCACTACCGACAATACTTGTAATTCAGAGATTTCTTTAAAATATTTTAAATACCATCCTCCTTGATTTTATAGATATATTATTTATTTTTTATTTAGTTTGTAACGTACTGTTTAGAGGTAAACACCTGAGGAAGCCACTGTGTTGGCGAAACAATTGTCGTTTTACGAGTAATGATTAAAAGTGAAGATTAAAACTGTAGTTTTATTTCTATTCTTATTCCTTTAAGGTTACTGCTCTTATCCGGAACGCCAATTTGGAACAACCGCACACCACAGTCTGTAAGATTTTGTCGGCCCATAAAATTGCAGTACATAAAGGAGACAAAACAAGTTGTTTTAAAGGAAGACCTGGATTTAAAAAAAAAAAATTGGCGTTCTGGCAAGCGTAAGAATATCAATTGGTGATGGAAAATTTGTTGAAGTATCATTCAAATTATTTTTAACACTCATTGATGGAAAAGCTTTAAACGTTATAACTGGAACTAGATCAAACCAGGCTTGTCCCATTTGTGCTGCTACGCCGAAGGACTTTATGAACACATTTAATTACAAAAGTGAAATATTCCGGGCAAAAGATGAAAACTTAAAGTTTGTACTTAGTTCCCTTCATTGCTGGATTAGATTTTTTGAATTTGTATTACATTTAGGCTATAAATGCGAATTACAAAAGTGGCAGGTACGAGGAGATGATAAGTTAATTATTTTAAAAAGAAAAACAGACATACAAAACGCTTTTTGGAAAAAGCTCGGACTTCGTGTCGACATGCCCAGAGTAGGTGCTCCGGTTCCACAAATGATGGAAGCACTGCTCGTCGAGCTTTTACTGAGCATGTTATTTTTTCTGAAAGCACTAATGTCGACAAAGATTTAATATATCGATTCAAAATCATTTTGATTTGTTTATCCTGCCAGTTTGCAATTAACTCAAGTAAATTTGAAACATATTGCTTTGAAACAGCAAAATGTTTTCAGAATCTATATCCTTGGTTGCCAATGACTTCCACAGTACATAAAGTACTAATACATTCAAAAGAAATATTAGAAAATACAGCACTTCCAATGGGTTATTTTGCAGAAGAAGCAGCTAATTCGCGACATAAGATATACAAAGCCGATAGATTGCATCACGCCCGCAGAAAAAATCTTACCAATAACCTGCTAGACGTATTTAATAGAGCTGCCGATACTTCAGATCCATTAATTTCCACAAAATTTTTAAATAGGCGCTTGCAAAAGCGGAAACGTTCTACTCTTCCACCTGAAGCAACTGAACTGTTATGTTGCAGCGAAACCATAGAAGAAATCCATCTTAGCAACCAAGACGATGAAATTAATGAAATTGAAGAGGACCTATTTGATTTAAATTTACAAAACGAATTAGATTTAAGCAATTACTGAATATTGTAGTTTAATTTAAATAAATAAATGAATACTACGTATAATGTTTGCATTAATGGTTGCAAAAGGGTTAAATTTTGGTCGCTAATGGGTTAAGTTGCATTTTTTAATAGATTTATTCTTACATAGTAAATTCCTACAGGTTTTAGTTTGAATACCATGGTTTTGAAGAAGTTATTAATTTAGCACAGAAAAAGTGGCTATTTGACCTATAGTGCATTGTTATGAAAAGGTGCAATTTCGACTTTATTCATACTTTAAAAAAATTAATAAATATTTGACAGTAAAAAATTTTTTTACCTCTCCATGGCAAAGTAATTACGAATTAAACAATTTGTTGTATAACTGGTTGCTTACTATGCCACTAATGCATTGACTATTCTTTTATAATCATTACAGATAGAGAATCTATGTGTAATGATAAGTAAGAACCCGGTATATAATTAAATCTTTCTATTTTTCATTTTTTCTTTTTTATTTCAAGGACACCTGTATATGTACATACGTGAACATACTTCGCTTATACATATTATGATTCGATCATTTCATTTAAAATCTTTCAATCTATCTAATACATATTCCATGTCGATTTTCTCGATATATTCTGAAAACTCATTCCAGACACGTACCTACATGCGATTAATTATATATGTGTGTAGAGAAAATATTCCCGTAACAAACACTGTAACACTATTAAGAATGTTAAAACTAACATGTTCCATGCCGTACTACATAACTAATAGATTCAAAGGCTTGATAACAATGCTTAATACGTCAATCTTTAAACGTGACAGTCAAAATAGTAACGTAGTCCCACGTCCCATCGCCACAACAATATTTCATAACCGGACACTTCTCCTTATCTGATTTGAAACCTGATGTGTCATTCTTTATTTTCTTTTATTTTTACTAGGCATATCTTAAATTGAAAACGGGTTCCGTGCCTTCTCTGACATAAGGTCTCTTATTAAAATATTTTAACAAGTTTATTGAAATTCTTTGAAATTTTACGGTATGATGTTAAGGTATATAAGTCTGTGTACATACTGTACATACTTATATAGGTACTTAACTATATCAAAGAGTTTAGTGTTTTTCTTTTAAGGTGCGTATTATTTTACGTGTAATTAATTGGTTATAAGTCAACATTTCGGTTCTGGATAGCGCGTTAAGTGAAATTTTATTTGAATTATCCGTTAGTGTCGCATAAAAAATGGAAACACTGCAAATTTTTGCTGATTTGTAAATAATATTGCGCTCTCTTGGTAGTTTGTATCAGTGGTTCCCAAAGAATGAATCGTGACTCCCTTTTGAAGAGTTGAATACTATACCTAATGTTAAACAACTGGGTGGCGAATGGGACATAATTTCCAAAATACGCGGGGAAAACTGTTACAGTTATTTTATCAACTACCCTCGTATACATGGTTGCTTTACTTTGAGGTAGTATTCCACCAATGGGAGACGCGGATTATACTTGGCTCTGTGAGCGTGCCTGTTGGGATTTTTGTGGTGTAGAAACATTGAGATGGTGCAGTGTTGTTCCGTCTACCGATTTTTCGGTAGTAGATGATCTGCCGATTTTTCTACACTTCTAGCGATCTACCGATGAAGCCATCATATCTAACGATTTTTAAACGAATGAAAAAAAAAACTGTGCTAAAACTGTTTATATTCATGTAAATAATACGTGTTAATGTAAATATTTATAGGGGTATTTTTTTTTAATGTATAATAAAGAATAAAAATACAATATAATAAATTACTACTATAATGGCATTCATCTTTAATCTATGACTATAATAAATAGAAAATTAAAACAGGCAAGCAATTTTATGAGTAGGGACAGTAATAAAAGCTACTATGGATTGTAGTCGATATAATGCTTGAATTCAAGGGCAACAATTATGTATGTCGGTAGGTATTTATTTGCACGCATCTCAAGCGCTCTTTATTCTAAATAAAGGGACTATTCTGGTCAAAAATTATCTTAAAGAAACATTGTTTTTCAAATAAAAATACTTATTCCCCCGAAAATAATTATTTCAAAATACTACAACAATGAAATAATCCTTTTCATTCGAACAAATGAATGAATGAAATAAATACAACATATCATTCAATAATGAATAAAACCGATATCTATTTGGCTATTTGCTTATTTCTATGAGTTTAAAACAGTGGGGCATCTTGAGTGAAGGGTTTGTTTCTGTTTTTGCATTTAAAATTTGAAATCAGTATCCTATATCGGTTCTAGAAGAACACATACATAGGTGTCACATGCTTTTTTTTAAATTAATATACCTAGTGTTAAAATATGGCTAGTGACAGTGACTGTGAACAAGCTGGCCCAAGTAATATAGCAAAAAAAATAAAATATTCCCAAAATTATAAGGAAGATTGGGAAAAGCTGGATGACTTTGAGAGATGGCTTTCTGGAAGTAAAAAGGGAAAAAATTTTGCAAGATGTAAGATCTGCAGTAAAGACATTAATATTTCCAGCGGAAAAGATTCTCTAATGAAACACAGTCTTTCGATAATTCATAAACATACAGCAAGGATGATGCGCAAACAGCCGCGTTTAACCGAATTTTCAGCAGGTATGGCAGAATCGGCGCAAATAAAGAATAATATTGCCGAAGGTATGATTATTTAAATTATTTCATGTTTACAATAAATTTAATTATCTTGGTTTTAGCCGAGATCCGCTTGTCTTCATTTTTTGCAGAACATAATTTTCCATTTTTGGTAATGGATCATTTGCCAAAATTAATAGCTAACATTTGTCCCGATTCAAAGATTGCTCAAGGCATATCGTGCGCCAGAAAGAAAACCACAGCTATTGTTCGAAATGTCATAGGTGCTGAATGTTTCGAAAATATATGTGAGGATATTAAATATAATAAATTTTCCCTTATTATAGACGAGTCTACAGATCGCTCAACGATAAAACATATTTGTCTCGTCGTCAGGTATGCAAAAGACAATTTAATCAGAGACTGTTTTTTTGCTCTTGTGAAATTATATAGTGCCAATGCGGAAACTTTATATAATCTTGTTATAAATACATTTGTCTCAAATTCTGTTCCTTATAAAGATAATATGATTGGCTTTGCTTCTGATGGAGCAAATGTAATGATGGGAAGACATCATTCCGTTATAACATTACTAAAAAAAGATATACCGAATTTATTTGTCATGAAGTGCATCTGCCACTCATTTCACATAGTTGCTTCATACGCATGCGAAAAATTGCCAAATTTCCTTGAAAACTTAACAAGAAATATTTTTAATTACTTCAACTCTAGTCCAAAAAGAATCAGCGAATTCCAAGAGTATCAATTATTTTGCAATATTAAAATCCACAAAATTTTACACCCGTCCCAAACCGGGACGGGTTATCGGTTGATTTAGCTATTAAACGAATTCTAGAACAATACAATCCGCTCAGATTATATTTTACAACTGCTGTTGCAGATGGCGATGTCTCAACAGCTGAAAACATACTCGATCATTTAATAATCCGCTAACCAAAGTCTTTCTATTATTTCTAGATTATGTTTTGCCACTCTTTAATAGTCTAAATCGTGAAATGCAATCAGAATCGCCAAAACTTTACACTTTATATAATAGTGTATCCAATACTTTTCGAACAATTTGTGACTGTTTCCTAAAACGTAACTATTTATTATCTACAGCATTAGAAAACATTGAATTTAAAAATCCACATAATTATCAAGCATTAAAAGATCTGTATTTAGGAGCAAATGTTAGAATTTATCTACAAGAAGATAAATTGAGTTCAGAACAAATAAAATATTTGCGACTACGTTGTTTGGATTTTTACGTTGAAAGTTGTTCACAAATCACGACTTGATTTCCACTAACAAACAACCCACTTAAAAAATTTAATTTCATTGACCCCGAGATAGTAAAAAGCGGAACTATAAGTTCAATAGCAGATATAGCTTTACTTTTTCCGAATTTAATACCACAAAACGAACTTGAAAATTTAGATAGCGAATGGAGGCAATTACGAAATTACACAGAACGTCAAAATTTCAGCACAGATATGTTGGAATTCTGGGCTAGTGTCAGGGCAATAAAACGTGGTGATGAATCGAATGTCTTTCCATTATTATGTAATTTTATTCAAAATTTGTTGTGTTTACCACATTCTTCCGCAAATGTGGAACGAATTTTTTCCTCCATCAATTTAATGAAAACTAAACAACGTACTAAATTAAGCACGGAAACAGTCACAGGACTTCTTCATAGTAAGACATACGATATCTATATAAATAAAAATAGCTGTTTCGATTTTAAAATAGACAAAAAATTGATATTGAAAATAAATGAAGAAACATTAAAAAATATACCTGATGACGAGTAGAGTTTATTAACTACTGTTATTATTAACGTCATTAGTTTTATAAAACATCATGTATATAATAATATAAGTTATTGTTAGTGTGCTTCATATATATTTACATGTTTGTTATATTTACTAGTTATATGATACTATTAATTAATAACTATTATTATATGTATTTTAGAAATTAAAATTGTTTTCATATAATTGTTTGATTTTAAACTAAGGATAAAAAAATCTACCGAATTCTACCGAATTTTCACGAACCATTCTACCGATTATCTCAACAGGTCACGGAACAACACTGAGATGGTGTCTTTGTGTGACGCTTCCGTTTGAGATAACTATAGATTGATAGTGGAGAAGATTTAAAACC
Source organism: Melolontha melolontha (assembly GCA_935421215.2). Lineage (NCBI taxonomy): Eukaryota > Metazoa > Arthropoda > Insecta > Coleoptera > Scarabaeidae > Melolontha > Melolontha melolontha. Next base: position 2,250,195 of record OW285235.1, on the reverse strand, counting down.
ATTTTGTATTTTGTGTAATATATCGTACAAGTTACAAATAGAACAGCTGTTGAGGTAGATATTTGATCTAAATCTTCTGCCGAGTCTTTTGGCAACAACTTTCAGTTAGCTTCAACACACACAGTCTTAAAAAAATTTAAATTATCGACTAGTGTTATTTTTATCTTGATATTATCACCACTTTAATGAAATGTTTTGTTCCTAATATATATTATAATTGTTATTTTTAATCAATTGATGTTTTAAAATTAATTACTCAACATATTATTTTCGTTTAACAGTAATCAGCCTATATCGAAATTAGATTCGATTGAAACTTAAAATTAAAAACAAAAAAAATTGCAAGTTACTGTACTCAGTATGTCTATTGCAATTACCAATTTGAACTACTTAATTAAATCATTTTTTGTATATCCTATCAAACGTAATTACAAATATTTCGTGTAATCTAATACATTTCATCGAATTAAACTACCATTACACGAATTAAATTAAGCGCTTTTCGTTTTAGCATACGTACATTACTGCCGATTTAAATTACCGAGCTCCGCCTAGAATTAGCGGCGGTTTTAATGAACAACTGTGGAGTTCTTTTTAATAGCCGCGTTAATTTACAAATTTCGGCATGTAAAATACACGAATAAGTGTTCGAAAGACTTTTCTATTATATAATTCTCATACATTCATAACATAATGTAGGAAACTTGCTCGTTAGAGTCAGAGAAAGTATGATTTATTACTTACTTATTAAATGTGCTTTTTCGAAGCAATTGTCACGAACAGAATGGGAGATTACTTCAATTAAGGTTCTCGTTAAATGCTTATGAAGGAAAAATTTAAAGAATATAAACGTCAACTTTATAAGAACACTTTTAACAAACGATAAATATGGGTGTTTACATATGATAGTATGTTAATTTTGTACTTAATTAAACCGCCATAATTATCTTATTCTTCGTGTCTTTTTTTAACACCTCTTGCTATATAATCTCTTTATTTATTAAGGAACAATTAGCACTTTTTTGGGCTAAACAATTTACAGGAGAGGAAACGTTTTACTGAGTAATTCCCAAAACATCTAACAATGACTAATTGTAAACATACATAATAAATACACCGAAATTTGTAGGGTAAACTAATTAAATCTGATTTGGAAATCTACACGTTTAGGACGTCTTGTCCCTAGATCTTCATTCGGTAATCTACTAGCAAACAATATATTAAAATACTCTGATTTTATCGTTGTTTCTCATTAAATCTATTGATTTATTCTCTTTTATTTCACTGGGAGTACTTATGAGTCATTTTCGATCGCTTTGGAAAAGTACCACTCAGAAATTACTATTTGAAATAACTTCTTATTGCGAGAACATTGGAGAATTTCAATGTTAGAATTACTGGTGTCCCACAGCTCCATTTCATATGGGTGTTATACGTTCATACAGCAATAGTATATTGTCGATAGAAAATACAATCCCGAATCCCGGAATCTCTGGATCCCGGCCGGGTTTTGATCCTGTAAATCCCGGGACTGTACTTGGCTAATCTCGGGATTTTCGGAATTGCCACTTTGCATTCCGTAATCCATTGCGCCTTAACAATGACCTTATCTAGATTATATTAAGGGCACTTATTACATAATGACAAAAAATCAACCTTAAGTACGCAGTACGATAAAAGAACTACACAGGTACAGCCCAAATAATATGTAATTTAGAATGGACTTCCCCGCCCGGCATACTTCAATACAATACTGTCAAAGTAATTTCCCAATGGGCCAACAGGGGAATCACCCGATCAACTCATATGATATATCATAATATTGTTGGGAGGGATTCCCTGTACGAAAGTATAAATACGCTTATTAAGAGCTACTTTTTTCATTTATTGTTGTACCAGCGACAAGGTTACGAAGGTTACGTTATTTAAATTTAAAAGTCAATTATCTGAAAAAGTTATTTAAAATGGCGGGAGACTTTGTTCAATATAAAAAAAAACAGTGATACGTCGTCAGCGTGGAGTTATTTCTTTATTGCGAAAGACAGGAATAGTGCTAAATGTAAGCAATGCCCTGCCATTCTCAAGACTTTGGGTGGATCAACTAAGGGATCACATACACATTTGTCATCAAAACATAACATTAAGATTTTAGATGACGTTAATCGTTTAACAGCTTCAACAAGTCAAGATTCTGAAAATCTGAACAGAGCACCGCCGCCAGCTAAACGAAAGTTAGAAGATTATTTTACTAAAAGTGCCGACGATAGCCTGGATGATGTTTTGGCAAGAATGATTGCATTAGCTGGATTTCCATTCAGTGTATTCATAACTTCAGACGATTTGAGAAAATTGCTCTTAGCGAAATACACGGATTTAACAAAATCAGCCGTCACAATTCGAAAGGGTATTATGAATTACAGTGAAAAAATCAGAAAGCAAGTAACTGCAGAATTAAAACATTTGAAAAGTGCAGCTGAAAGATTCAGTTTATCATTCGACGAGTGGACATCAACGTCCAATAAACGATACATGGCTGTCAACGTTCATTCACATAGAAAAAATTTGGAGCTTAGGACTCGTTCCTATTCATGGAAGTATGACGGCTGAAAATTGTCTTAGTATATTGAAAGAGCGTCTAAGTAAATTTTATATTTCCCTAGAAACTGATATCGTGGCTACTGTAACCGATGGACCGAACGTTATGATAAAGGTGGGACAGCTTGTTTGCACTGAACAACTGTGTCTCGCACATGGTATCAATTTGGCCGTCTGTGATATGCTTTATAAAATAAAGAATTATTTTCAAGACAGGCAAGACAGCCCTACCTCAGACTCAGATGATACTATAAATGAACCAGCGGTGACTGCTGATTATATGAACGATAACGATGATGATGACAGTTTGGAAGACTTAGACTGTCCAGAATCAGGTTTAATCTTAATGTCACAAAATAAACTTGCGCGAGAACACATACCAGAGTTAACGAAAGATGAAAACATTAATGAGCTGTTAAAGAAACTTCGCAAAGTTGTAGTGTATTTCAAAACATCACCATTGAAAAATGAAACAGTACTTCAAAAATATGTGAAGATTGAACATGAAAAAGAGCTGTGTCACTTCTTTTGGACTGTAAAACCAGGCGGAATAGTCTTTTAACCATGCTGGAACGATTTTCTCTTTTAAATGCCTGCCTTCAAAAAACTCTTATAGATCTCAATCATCCAATCCGTTTAGAAGATGCTGATTTTGACTTGATAAATAAAATTGTTGATGTGCTGACACCAATTATATTAACAGTAGAAGCAATCTGTCGACGAGATGCTAATTTATGCACAACTGATGCCGCTTTGAAATTTCTTATAAAACAATTGTCTAGCAAAAACTCAGCACTCACCAATAAAATGAAAACATCCTTAGTGGAACGTATAAAGCAACGCTGAAATGATAATTTAACTAGTGTGTTGAATTATTTACAAAATCCACGAAAAGATGATGAAAATCAGTTATTATCGGATTTGGAATGGCTTTACTTATTTCCAGTTCCTACACAGACTTTAGTGAGGGCGCAAATAAGAGTATTGTTAAAAGACTAAAGAGTCGAGATGACACGGAAGAGGAAGAGAGGTCAGGATCACAAACAGATGATGAGCCAAGGCAACAAACCTCCCAACCCCAATTGACACTAAAGGAAAAGTTACAGCTGGAAATTAATAATAGTATGGAATCCCCAGACCCTGAAGTATAAAATGAATCGAGGTTGGTAAATAGTATTAGACGCGAAATGAGCTTGTTTGAAAATGGAGGAGTTCGTGGATATCCATATAAATATCTATTGTCTATTCCTCCAACCTAAGCGAGTGTTTTCGACTGCTGCTTATGTTGGCAATAAACTACGAAGCAGGCTTGGAAGCCAAACATTGGATGCTTTGATATTTCTGCGATTGCATTTTCAAAATTGTAAATAGTTCTTTGGATTGTCTTTTTTGTTCCTTATTTTAGTATATTGTGTGTTGTGTTGTGCAACAATATTAAGCAATAATTTTTAAGAAATTGCTTAAGTTCTTTTTTTCATTTGAGCCCAATTAGAAACCACATAGTCTAATCCCGGGATTAATCCCGGGATCCCGGGATTACGTTTCAAAAATCCCGTAATCTCGGGATTGAAAAACTTGCTCGGGATTATATTCTCTAATTGTCCATCATAAGTTTGGATTTCCTTCTCACCAACTAGTATAACTTCCTATACTATAAATTAAGTTGCTTTCACCTACGATGATGTATGTTTGGCAGTTCAGTCTCCTGTCCAAATACACTAAGCAATTTTCTACTAACAACGTGCTTCAGTTGCTGAAAGAATAGGTGTACGTAATGGGCAAGAATTTGTTTCGATTAATCCTTGTTATCCAGTGTTCTAACCATTGCATTGCAGAATATTGTTCATTTTATTTTCACAACAAGCGGAAAAATTACTGGAGCTCATCCTGGATAATTGTTTGAAATGAACCCGAAATTGAAAAGATAAATAAAAATAACAAAACGGTATTTCTTTAGAGACTGTGGTTAAGTCAAATATTTAAAAAACGTGTAAAACCTCTAATACATTAATATTTCTATCCTATGTATGTATTTCGACAACTAATTTGTCATCTTCAATAGAAAGAAAAAACAGTGTTGAACATGGGCACAGTAAAACTATCACACAAAGATCACCAAACACTTTATTAGACCTTTATGTATACATATAAGAAAAATAGTAACATCTAGAATCTTTGCAATGAAAGAAGTAAAAGCGATAACAACTCACTATGCAACCAAATTAACATACTTCGCGGATGTCCACTCGTGGTGATCTTTTCTGGGGTAAATCAGCAGAAACCATTAGAATATTTCTACTCCACAAACGAGGATTAAGGTCTCTATGTAATCTGAAACCAAGTGAATCCTGTAAAGTCTAATTTGTAAAGAATTTCGGTTCACACTTTGCAGACTTCGAAAAATGCGCACGTGGTACCTGGCATAGAACGGAGTTCAGTGTTTCCTATCATCGTTTAGCATCGACTCTAACCAAATATAAATTACTGGGGACCAAAACTATAACTATTACGTTGGAAAGCGTTAAGTATGGATCCGTTTCTAAAAGTAATTGAAACTTTATTTATGGCGAAGAAATGCTATACTTAAGGAAGGGTTATTGTATTAATAAGTATTATTATCAGAGAGCCGATTAAAGCGATTAAATGACCAATGGGCCCGATAAACATTGTGGCAGTATCATGTATAGTATGCATGTTATAACAGCCCCACTATTTGCTTGCTCGATTGCATTCGTCGAGCAGATGTTGTTGTTTCCCTCGTTATGAATAGGACATTGTGTGTATTCCTTCATAAATTGAATTCAACAATGGCGTGTAAGACGGAATATACATTTATATATTATTTCGTTAGCCTTCGTTGAAATAATCGCTTAAAAAATATAACCGCTAATTTCCAAATTGTATTCTCGTGTTTACATGTTGTTATACATGCATATGCATATATGTATTTATGTTCATGAGATAGTAAATTTTCTATTCTCTTCTATAAGGGATTGTTTCTGGTTTCGTTTCTTTCAGTGTTATTAGGTTACAATATTTAGTATTTTAAAAAATCCGTTTTATATTGTTATATTGTATATTTATCCTATAATTTTTTTTTAATATTAAGTTTAATTTATTATTTTATTTTTGGAGTAGTTTTCGTTTCTCCTTTTTAGTCCATTTCTTTCTGTTCTCAGTATTTCCCTTTATTTTCATTAACTATGGAGAATTCTCGTACGACAACCATGATAGGATTGATTAGAGACCATACAGATTGGTTGCATATTCGTAATGATACCGAGATATACTGCAGTGCCTGTTCATTAAGTTTAAGGCGTCCACAAAAGTGTAATGTGCAGAGACATATTTCTTCGAAAACTCATCAAGATAATATATAACCATCTGCACCAGACACTTTTAACGAAGAACTGTGTGAAGCTTTCATGGCAACCAACATCCTATTTAAAAAGCTTAACAGTTCAGTCCTCAAGAAGTTTCTTACAAAATATACTGATCGTCATATACCAGATGAATCTACTTTACGTAAATACCACTTACCAAAATGTTATTTCAAAACCATTGAAAAAATACGAACCAACCTATCTGGTCATTATCTTTGGGTAAGTGCAGACGAAACAACAGACGTAATGGGACGATATGTGTTAAATGTAGTTGTTGATATTCTTCATCCAACATCTTCATACCAACCATACTTAATTGCAACTTAAATATTGCCAGTCGTAAATGGTGAAACAGTTGCAGAAGTAATTGATCAATGTATTCATAATATTCTGTCATCGGATAACAAGTATAAAGACAAGATGCTATTATTCTTGACTGATGCGGCAGCTTATATTTTAAAAACAGGGAAGATATTAAACCAATCATCCCAATATACTGCACGATACCTGTGCAGCACATGCCCTTAACACAGAGTATGTGAATACATCAGAGGTTAATTTACAAATGTTGATAAGTTAGTTTCATCATTTAAAAAGAAATTTCTCAAAGCTGAGACAAAAAGTTCATGCCATATTTAGCAGAAATTCAGATTTGAATATATTATATCAATTCTGCCCAGAGCCCATTGAAAAATCTATACATTCGAAGTATGGTGCACTTTTGCAACATTTTAATCACGCATGCATCACCAGTTGTGATGTGGAACGGACATTTTCTATTTTTGAAGACGTTTTGAATCTTAAAGAACTAATTTAACACAGGAACACCTTGAACAAATTTTAGTTGTCCATAGTAATGTTTTACACTTTCAATGTTTCACAGAAAATACATAGTTTTGAGTTTTGTTCCTTGTAAATTATTTTTATTCAAAATTCGATAAACAATTCGTTTGTCAGCATTACTTTTGTTTCAGCAGTAGTTGCTGCCGGTTACCAAACCGTTTATTACATTCGCTCTGTTGTGCATTGACAGATACATATGAACTGCATATGTAGGCATGTGCCACTTGTGCAGCTTACCACGCGTATCAAAATTGTTCGAAACTCACGGATCGCTTACACAAACAAATTTACTGTGAATACAAGGCAGACGCCTATGGGCTATGAATCATCAATATCTCTCTGATTACATAGGCCTGCGTTTTTTAACTTTCTAAAAATTGTTTTAAATTTGATAGCTGATTCTTATGTGTTTTTGGGCGCTGAATCCAAATATGAACTCTATTTTTCTCCATCACGTAAGGATTTTTCACAAAAAGGCTTCAAATTATATTTTTTTAAAACTAAAAATAATTTTTACTTACATTTTGAATTTATTTACAAAGGATATAAAAAACAAAATTACTTACAAATATCATTAAATCTAATGAAAAGAAACAGTAAAATACTATTTGTGTCTTTACAAGTCCTTATAATATCTTTTTCTTTGACTTTCCATACTCCTTTTTTTGTGCTTTTTCTTCTGTAATCTCGTAGTGGACCATCCCTTTTTAACATCCAACAATAATCAGCTATCATGCTTATATTCCATCTTCCTTGGTATCTTCTCTCCATCTCTTTTAGGTCTTGGTGGAACCTTTCCCCCTGCTCCTCACTTACTGCACCAAGATTTTCAGGGAAGTAGTCGAGATGCGAATCTAGAAAATGCACCTTCAAACTCATGTTACAGCCTAAGGTTTTAAATTTTTTTAACATATTTTGCACAATATTTTTATAATCTTCATGTTTTTTGTTGCCAAGAAAATTTATAACCACATTTTTGAAGGCTATCTATGCTTGTTTTTCTGCTTCCTCCATTTTAGATTCAAAATTTTCATCTTTCATAAGCTTTCTTATATCCGGCCCAACAAAAACACGCTCCTTTATCTTTGCTTCTGACAAGCGAGGAAACTGGCTGCAAAGATACTTGAAGCACTCTCTATCTTTTTTTAATGTCTTCACAAATTGTTTCATTAACCCTAGTTTTATATGTAATGGAGGAAGCAAAACTTTGCTCGGGTCTACTAAACTTTTTCTTTCAATGTTTTTCATTCCAGGTTGTAAGGTTTGTCTTGGTGGCCACATCTTTTTACAATAGTGCTGCTTCCTATCACGACTATCCCACTCACACAATAAACAAGGATATTTAGTATAACCGCTTTGTTGTCCAAGTAACAAAGAAAGAACTTTCAAATCACCACAAATTGTCCAGCCTTGATCCTTGTAACGAATTTTAATTAAAAGTAGGTTTGGGTAAACGATGTCCTTTTTGTTTTTTAAATTGAATCCGTGTACTACACACGAACAAAAATAACAATCATCGCTATGATTGATCGGTTCTCTCCAAACCATAGGCACTCCAAAGCGAAAAGACTGTTTTTTTCCTTGTGACCACTGGCGAAGCTCTTCAACACACACTGAACAAACCTTATGAGGAGCCCAAGGTTTGTCTTGGTCTCCTAATTTCACACAAAATATGCAAAATATACTTTTTTTACAAAATCTGTAATGTTTCTTTGTTGTTTTTTTACTGTAAACTTTCCACAAATATAGTAGAAGGAGTTGGGTACATTGACACAGCCTCTTGATGCCATTGGAATTTAATTTTAAAAAACTCGTAAAATAAAAATTAAATTAACTGAGCAACTAATCACAAATGTCAACTAATTATACAAATTCACACCACAGTTGTAAAGAAGATATTGAATGAACTAACTGTTTTGTCTAGAATAGCAATATGTTTGTAGTGGAGGTGGGGAGGTAGACAAGCAGTAACAGGAAGATGATGAGTCATGTCTTGCGACATGCTCAATTATTTCTATTTGTAACTTCTTTATCATAAATCTAGTGTATGTTTATTCAGAATATCAACTTCTTGCATCATCATAAGTAAAAAAATTATAATAGTTTATTTAAACAACGGTTTAACAAAATTGTCCTTTTCAAAAAGACTAATACATGCAGATAGGTCAAAAAACCCCAGATTGTAAAAAAACCTTACGTGATGGAATTTTTTAAATAATTTTCCCATTTTCAGCACCAAAAAATCTATTGAAATCACTGTATAAAATCCTGACAATTTTACCATCGCAGGCCTCTGTTAATTATTAATATTAATGTAGGATTCAACTCACTACCATGGGAACTCCTACCGCTATTAGTTGTAAAAAAATGTCCGTTCTGTAGGTATGATGTTATTATTTGGTACATATACAACAAGCATTTCTCAATTTTGTAAGGAAGGCATGTACGCCAAACTTTATCGAAAAGCTTGGGTAAAAATTACTGCAGAGCAATATTGTTTGGTTTCTAAATCTTTGTTCATTTTGTTAAAGACTATGTTGTGGTCATAAATTAAATTTTGTAATTCTAAGATAACTTTATGTCACTTAAGAATTACTATTCAAATATTTGAGGTAATATAGGCAACAAACTGGTCGCTAGTAAGAAACATTTTTTTCTGTTAGTCTTTCTGGCCTGGAAATCAATAATTTTTGTAATATTCAACGTCCTAATGAGGCAAATGTGTATAAATAAAAGAAAAGATAACGTTATGGACAAATATTTCACGTTTGAAAACATAATTACATTACAGATCTAAAATTTCTAACTCGAGCTGTCTTCAGTGTTAACCCTGTCAAGTTGTTAAGGAATATAAAGAAAATGGTGAATTTCTATTAAGGAAAGACAATTCGAGTAATTAATATAAAAAATTCTATCTATACTTCTTTAAAAAGTGTACATTAAAGACCAAACAACCTAATAACAGAAGTAATTTACCACAAGTGTTCTACATATAGCGAAGTACTATACCACACGCAATCTTATACAAATTTGTGAATCATTAATTTCAAATTGGTTATGTGATCCAGTGTATTTTATTACATTTTTATTTCAGGCACAGTAAACGTGATAGAAAAGCTTTGTTAATGGAAAATGACAAAATTACTAGATGGAAAACTGTACGTTTCACTACAATTAGAGGGTATCAAAAAGAAAATAGATCAATATTTTATTTGTAAGAGACAAAGACAAATGAAGGAAGGAAGCTATTGAAAATATTACTTGGGAAAAATGGGAAAAAACGACTCGATCACGCAACGGAAACAGAAATAGAAGCATGGAATTTAGATGGACTTATTATCCGTGTCGGACATAGTGCTGGTGGTGAAAACGATTTATTTATTGAAATGTGATTAATATCGATACAAATGAATGATGTTTTATATTTCATTTGATGACATAATACTTCGTAATTTTTTCAAGGTTTTGTAAATTTATTTGAAAAATTTAATCGACGTTTGAAATTGTATCCAATTTTAGTTAATTATTAAAAGCGAATAAATTCTTGAACAGTTTTACAGACAAGAATTACATATTGATTTACGATTCATTAGAATTTATTTATAACTTAGAACAATTTATATACACAAAAACACCCATATAAATGCTAGTTACATGGACATTAGCTATCATGGAAAAGTATTTTTTTAAATTCATTTATCGTTGGGGCTTAGTTTGGGATTGCACGGAGGATGGTCTAACATTCGACGTTTCGTTGCTTTAAAAATTCAATTGTCTTGCGAGCTGTGTGCGGACTTGTGTCTTAGCGGAGGATGATTTGTCGTTGTGGGTTGGGTATATTTTACATACATTATACATGCAGGTGTCAATAAATGACGACGCATTTCTGTAATTCCATAATTCTGAATTAGAATTTAAATCATTTGTATTTGTGACTAGGATATTTTGACCATCACTATTTCTGTATATAAACTACTCAAAAATATATATAAACTACTCAAAAATGAATAAGGAATTTTTACTTTTTTGTAATTTTTAGATAGTATGGGTAAATATTTGTAGTGTATTATATTAGATACATAATTGTACACAACAATTTAAAATTTTCAAGTATATTTATTCAGAAAAATCGTTAGATTACTAAGAAATTATCAAAAATGAAATAAGCAACATTTTTAACAATAGCTAAAATAAACATTTTTCTGTAACAATTAATTCTAAAATCGTGTATAATAGCCACCGACATCTCTCACAGCTGTACATCTTCGGGGCATACTCATAATGCAATTATTAATGTGTTCTTGTGACACTCTTCTCCAACACAGCGGTAGAATTTCCGCAAGTTAACTGGGGGTGGATTATGTTCGTTGAGCTGTTCTTGAAGTTCTGTCCCAAATGTGCTCAATTGGATTCAAGTCGGGAGACGTTGGTGGTAAAGGTAGACGGTTAATATGGAGGTCATTTATTGCTTGCATTACAATTTGTGCACGATGAGGTCTTGCATTATCATCAATAAAAAACATGTTTTCATCCACAGCCTCACGAAAGTCGGCCACATATTGCTAAATAATGTCATCTCTGTATATGTGTCCATTGACATTGTTTTCAAAGAGATGGAGGTTCGTACGTCCATTCAAACTAATGCCCGCCCACACCATGATACCACCGCCGCCAAAAGGCACCACAGCTTTTGTAAACTCGCGTCTATAACGGTCTCCTCGAGTTCTCCAGACCCTTACTCTACGATTATCACTAAATAAGCAGAATCTGGATTCATCGGTGTATAAGCCATGCTCCCATTGAAAATTTTCTGCTAGTCGTTGGTTAACCCAAGTTCTTCTAGCCATTCTATTGGCATTAGTTAATTTTGGGCGTCTCACAGGCCTGCAGTTATGAAGATCCATTTCCCTCAAACGGTTTCTGATTGTTTGATCCGAAACTCTAACTCCAGTGGCGGCACGTAACTGTGTTTGCAACCATACAGCACTTCTAAACGGATTCATCCTTGTCTGAATTCGTATGTAGCGGTCTTGTCTCTGATTTGTTTTCCTCTCAGATCCACTACCGGGTCTTCTCCTTGCAGATCCTAACTGTTGGAATCTTGTTAGAGCTCTACTTGCAACACTTGGAGACACATTAAAAATTGCGGCAATTTCTGCTCCAGATTGCCCTCGCTGATGCAATAACGCAATTAAATCAAAAGTTTCTTTATTTAAATGACGTCTTGGCATCGTGAAAATGTGAAATGCCGTTTAAAATGAATAATACTTGTCAAAAAATGCGATTTTTATAATTTTGTATTCTAAATTAATTTAAGGTTAAAATACAAGATTCAATATTTTATCACACAGAAAAGACATTTACCAAATAAAATGTCCACAAACGACTGTGGGCCTTCTAATTTATCTATAGTTTGAGAAAATACGTTAAATATAATCGAATTAATTAGATCTGTTAAAAAAAGATCTAATTCCCTATTCATTCTTGAGTAGTTTATGTATAATATGAAACAAACATGTAAATAATTTACATATCTGTAACTATGCACATGGACAATATCTTAGTTATCTAGTTTATGTATATAAAATTATTGTGAGTTTATCTCGAATGGTACCTTTAGAAAAAAATCTGCGGGAATAAACTATGTAATTAACTTAAGTAATTATTTTGAATTTACTATTAACAGTATTATTACGTTCAACTTTTGAGATATTTTGTTTACAGTACTGTTTCACCTTTTTGCGATATCTAGTATTGGATTTTGTATAGAGTTATACATATAGTATAAAATAAATTAAAAGCGGTCTGTCAATTAAAAAAACTCATTTATTAAGTATCCCTATATTTCGCAACAACTTTGTTGCTTCTTCCGGAGATACTACAAGATTAATGAGAAATAATATTAATGTTATTTCTCATTAATCTTGTTAAATGAGTTTTTTTAATTGATAGACCGCTTGCCCGCTTTTAATTTATTTTATTCAATATATTACGGTCGATAATTTCGTGTAATTTAGTTATATATATGTATAATTTTTTTTTCCTTAACATACAATCGGTATAATTATACAGATTGAAGATTACAATTGATTAATATTTCTTTATTTAAATTTTAGTCAATGCTTAAATATAATACATCCATTTATTTTATTTTATTATAATCATTTATTTTCCTTTGATCGTGAATATACGAATTATTTGTTCATAAGTTTTTTTTTCTTTGCCTTGGCACTCCCAGTAGCAATTTCCTTTTTGAGGTATCCTGGGCAGCAATTTTGGAGTTAGTACGCAGGTACTTAGTAAGTCTAGATATATAGCGTGACTTTAAGTAGTTTGTATGTGCATGCGCCGAAGATCGCGCAATCTCTTTTCTCAGTTTTCAGTCTGAGCTTCCGTAAGCAAAACTAAGGGACACTACCTTCTAACTTTTATTTTAGTCACCCACAGCCGTCTCCACTGACTAAGGGCATATACCGTATGTGTTAAATATCATTAGGCATAGAGAATCAAAGTATGAGTACATACAATGTATACATACATGAGAAAGCCGGTCCAATGCCAGAGAAGACCGCGACGACTGACGATTGTCTCCGATACCGATTGACTGGAAATTTTGCATTCAGTCTAGCTGCAGCCATTACAGTTTGAAAGCCCACAATAAAATTAATGTATAATGGCTCTTTATACATCCACTGAAAAGCTTCAGTTAGTAAAATGATTTTATGCTGGCAAGTCTGCAATGGAGTGCATGAATTTATTTGCGCTGACTTTTGCAGACCGTTCTGTACCTTGCAGACAAACAATTTATAATATTATAAATAAATTTGAAAATAGTATCTCTCTCAATAACTGTGCGAAATGCAAATCAAGAAAGGTATCACCACAAAAAATTGAGGAAAGAGAACGGCGGGATGTATTAATTTAAAAGTCTTTCTTTGGAGACTGTGGTTAAGTAAAAACTTAAAAAAAGGTATATAACCCCTTACCGCAATCAACAAATTGTGGTAAGGGGTTATATACCTTTTTTTAAGTTTTTATGTATTAATTTGTAGTATTGTGGAAATTGATAACACGAGATCTAGCAGAAGTGCTGCCGAGGAATTGGGTACAAGTAACACAACTATTTAACGTATTTGGAAACATAATGGTTTAAAATGTTTCAAATATTCGAAAACTCAAGAAATATTTCCCGAAGAAAATTTCCGAAGAATGGAGTTTTGTTAAGACGTTATGGAAAAGATGCATCGAGATGAAAATTTCGTTAAAAATATTCTCTTCACCGATGAATCAACTGTTCCATTACACGGAAAGCACAATCCCTCTGTTCTTCGATATTGGGCTTCGGAAAATCAACACCGGTATTTTGCAAATCGCACTCAGTATCCTCAAAAACTAAACGTTTGAGCAGGTATTTTAGGTGACCATTCTATAGGCGCCTATTTTATTGATGGTATATTAAATGCCGACAAGTATCTCGAATTATTGAAAAATCCAATACTTCCCGCCATTCAAATCATTGGAATAAATCAGGAAATCGTTTGGTTTCAACATGATGGCTGTCCAGCACATAATGCAGTGAGGGTAAACGAATTTCTAGGAAGTACTTTTCCTGACCGTCTTATTACTGGAACAGGAAACATTAAATGGCCCCCGCGATCTCCTGATCTATCTCCAAACGATTTCTTTTCGTGGGGATATCTAAAAAATATTGTTTATACTCATGAAGCTGGTAGAGCAGAAAATCTAGTTGCCTTGAGAGACAAAATAACTGAGCCTGCGAATTCATTAACTGCCGACATGTTAGCATATGTAAGAGCTAATTTCTACGACCGCCTAGGACAATGCCTTGCTGTGCAAGGAGGAATTTTTGTACCTCTTGTATAATTTATTATAATTTTTAGAATCCTTTTTTATTTATTTTATTAGGATTATTCTTTAATTTTATTAGAATTACGCTTTTGTTTATGCGACGTACCGCAGCTTAAATATTTCCTGCATCTACTGAAAGAAATAAGAAAAACAAATCCCTTGCAATTCGTAAATGTTATTTTAGAACGCATTACAAGTACCTACGTCGATGGTCAAATGCTTGTTACTGCTAACTTGTATTTGCGAAACAATCGGAGACAATCGTTGCCGGCCGTCGCGGTCTTCGCCGGCATTGGATCGACTTTTCCATATACATATACATACATCGTATGTACTCATACGTATTCCCTATGCCTAATGATATTTCACACATGCGGTACACTATCCATAACATGTCAATATATAGCCGGTAGGACCAGTTGGGATGTTACTTGAATGAACTTCTCTAATTACTACAGATGTATACCTAACATAAAATAATTTATTTAAATAATACCAATTCCACGCCAAAGACACTCTGGATGCTGTTCCACTTAAAAATTATGTGTTTAAATTCATAATTTATGCTAAAACGAAGGAAACTTAGAACTTATTACATTGCAGTATTAATTATTGTAAATAAAATTATTATAGCACTTTCAAATGTTGCCAATAAAACTATGAAAAATCGTGCATTATTTTTACTGAAACAATAAAAAAGATCAAAACTATCCAAAAATATGAAAAACATATCAAGAATTTGTTTTATATAAAGTATACTAAGTAATGTATCCATCTATCTCTTATGCCCATTATTGTATCTATATTTATTTTAACGTTCTATATACATATCAATGTAAAAATTTAAGATCATAAATGCTTCTTAAAATATTTAAAATAACAATAACCATAAACTTAAAACAAATAAACGCAGTATTCTGTCGCTATTAAAACGCATCTAACATTTTTATACTAGGCAAAACATTCGTGATTGATGTGCATTTAATTATCATAAGAAAAGAGGGCATCCAACCCAATAATATGGTGATTAAAAAAGGACTAAATAAGAAACCAATAAGCAACCATATATAAGCAAAACATAAATCAAATGACGTATCGTTAGCGTTCGCGCACTCCCGGCGACGATCGTGGGATAGCAACTGCACGAATGCACGAAACTCATAAGCCATGCGCTTTTTCAATCAGTTCGAAAATAGAATGCGAAGTGGTGTGTAGAGATGTACGTTTAAAAATAAACTTCTCGAATGTATTTCACTCATCGCCAGCAAATTTGCAAACTATAAATATTTTCGTTTAAGATACAGATAGATTTATATAGTGTGAATTAAATTTGAAATGTTCTCATGTGTTGTGAATGTTTTTGCTTTCTTCTGGGATACGTTAACTATTTTAGAATTAAATGGCCGATTAATACCTGGGTAAGTTTAAAAATCTTCATTTGTACAACTGCGACGGTTTAAATACGATTTCGTACGAATCCCGGTATTATTATTTTAAATAAACTGTCTATATTTTTAATCAGTGTTTTTTCTAATTGTTTTGTGTGGGTATATGTCACGCTGTCATGTATATATCGAATATGTATGTGTGTTCGTGTATGAACGCATTCATTTAGTATTCACGGCCTGTTTTTGTTGATTTATTCCCTGTTAAAGATTGTCTGACATTCCTATGAATGCTAATCGAAATTGCATTACATGAAATTATTTGTATCGATCTCGGTTTAGCTCTCTCGGGGTTTAGTTGGAACAGTGGTCGCCCGTTATCTGTAACTTTGATAACGGAGATGATATTAAATTACGATAAAATTGTTATGGGAATTCAATATCAATATCTAATTCCCCATAAAACTTTTACAAACAGTAGTAGTAATAGTGGGCGCATTTGATTGTCAAGATTGATAAAGTTTATTCATTGAATTATAAAAGGAATGCAATAGTAATACAATTGCTTGTAGTTACATCTAATTGTCGCATGGACTCGTCGTTATTGTGGGTCCCGCTCCTGAATGTATAATTAGGTTGTGTCTGTGTAGGCTGGCTACGATTTAATTATTCCGTCACGAATGTGCATCAAGTATCTAATTAATTAATAAGTCGATAGTAATTACGCGGTGTTGGCTTAGCGCTTATGACAAGAATGCATATAAATCTAGTTAGTTATTTGTGTATTTACAATTCAAGGATATATTCAAATATATTATAAAGAATATTTAGACGACATACGGTAGACTAGCAAGGAGTTCGTGATACGAAAATTATTATTTTTTAAATAGATTCAAATCATCAAATAACGGGTGTTCAGAAAAATTCGAAATAAAGTAAGTTTTGAACATAAAAATCCTTACTTCAATCAATGATTTGTATTAAATATTAAATGTCAATTGTTGTCTGAATAATTGTCAAACTCTAATATCAAAGATAGTAATTTATAATTTGATTTTAAAAATAATCATAAATGTGATTCGAGATTTAATGAAAAATTAAGACCAGTATGCCTTAACTGGTGATAAGTAAATGTCACATATTTGATGCTAAAAGTGAAGTTAAGAGTAAAGAGTAATTCGTAATTTGTAAACATATTAAAGTTTTCTGTGTTGTTTGTAAAATACAAGTGGATCTTTAAAAACTTTTTTTTTACGAAAAATTTCGAACTGGTTTGTCTCAAATATGGACAATTCAATCAATCAATGTTTTGGTTGCAATTTCACAAAAGAAACTTAATTTAGCTTTAAACTTACACCTTTCATTGTTAGAACTCAGTAAGAACGGTAAGCTAAAGCGTGACTGCATCAAAATTACTGCTAGCCAATCCAGAGTATCCAAGAAAACTATTAGCAGAATATGACATCGAGGAAAGCAATCATTAAACGATGGATTAGTAATAGCTGATGTATCCTCTCGTAAAAATGGACGTTTTAACCGAAAACCAATAATGCTTGATATAAAAGCAATTAAAGCAGTTCCACTTAATAATCGGTATACTATTCATTCTCTTGCACATTCTATTGGTATTAGTAAAAGTACAGTTCATAATCGATTAAAATAAGGACAAACAAGGCGATATTCCAATACTATAAAGCCATATTTGACGAATATCAATAAAATTGTGCGGTTAAAGTACTGCTTATCAATGCTTAAGCCAGAAGGTGTAGCTGATGGAACACTTCATTTTAAAGATACGAGTGATCAAATCCATGTAGACGATAAGTAAACGCTTCCTTACGAAAGTAATGTTTCTAGCCGCTGTTAGTCGTCCTCGCTAGAATCAATCTCAGAATAAGCATTTTGATGCTAAAACTTGGCATTTGGCCTTTCGTATTTGAAGAACCTGCTAAGAGAAGCAGCAAAAATTGCCCTGCTGGTTCAATGGAAATTAACGTTATTTCGATTGTGACTAGAGAAGATTACAGATAAATGTTAATCGAAAAATTGCTATTTGAACAGAAATAGCCTACAAGCTATGGCCTTTCAAACATTGGATTCAACAAGATAATGCCAAACCGGAAATCGATCCTGAGGATATAGGTTTTAAGGACGTTTGCCGTAGAACTAACTTAAACATTAAAATGTTCTGTCGGCCATCAAATAGTCCCGATACGAACGTTTTCGATCTGGGATCTGGGAATGCCATTCAGTCGTTATAGCATAAAACCGCTTCCAAAACAGTCGACGAATTAATCAATGCCGTTATAAATGCTTACGCTGAATTAGATAGTGATGCTTGGAATAAAACCTTCTTGACTCATAATAGAAACTATAACAATTGATGGTTGTAATAACTATCGATTGCCCCATATGGGAAAGTATCACTTACAATGAAATGGGATGTTACCTTTTGTCCATTAATTGTGACATGGATCTTGTGATAAAAGTCTAAAATATGGTCGATTTAGTTTAATTTTTGGTTTAATAAGCTTAACTAACTTTAGTTTTAAGAAATTTTTACTTTAACTTATAAGGATTAATTTGTTTTGAGAAAATGGACACTTATTTATGAACGAAAACAAATATAAAATCGGATACTTATTTCTGGACGGAGGGAGTATTTGCTAACGTATACAAAGCATTCATGGTTCAATCATATTTTCAAAATAGTCAAAAGATCGATGGACAGTGAAAGTACTCAATTTAAGCTTGTTTAGAAGGATTTCGAGATAAATTTCCCAATCTCGCGTTTGATTATAATACTTTTCAGTTATTAATCGTATCCTAAATACGTATTTCGACAACTAAGTTGTCATCATCAGTAGGTAACAACCACTAATTAAAAAGTCGCACATGGGGCACAGTAAAGCTAGATAACCGCTTACGCAACAACTACTTTACATCGCGTCCACGTATAGACTAATTTTAGCATGCAAATATAAACTAGGAAAAGGTCGAAGAGCACTTACCTCTTAAGGAAAAAAAGGCCTACACATGTGTTTATTCTCCGGGTTGAAATATCTCGAACGAAAGACCGGCAAACATTCTTTTCTAAAGGGAACGGCACTAAACATTTCAGTGAACACTGATAAGAATTGTTCTAGTTTTTCGACAAACCGTTAGTGTGGGACGATGAAAGAGTAATGGGCGACAAAAAGTCCGTAGACAAGAAGCTATATTAGACGAATAATGACTGATGACTCTAAAACTTCAGTACGAACTCACGCTCAACAAACTGGGTTGTCAGTTGATTTTTGTCATACAGTTTTAAAACAATATTTACAGTTATTTCCATATCGTATAACTTCCTTGCAAGATATTTTCGATTTTCCGCGACAAGTAGTTTTTTGCGAATGATTTACAAATAATTTTATCGATGAATTCCTAGACAAAATTTTCTTTTCGGACGAAACATAGTTTCATGTTAGTGGACACGTTAACAAAACTTGAGAATGTGGAGTAATACGAAGCCCAAGAATTTTTGTGTTGAAGCTCCTCTACATCCTTAGAATAGTGTTTTTGTGCGCTATAAGTAGAAGAAGGATTGCTGGTCCAATTTTTTTAAATGGTATCTTGACTGCAGAAAGATATCGGCAAAAAATTCTCTTGCCTTTCTTTAATCAGCTTCGTAATGGAGAACTAGCTTTGGGTTACTTTCAACAAGATAGTGCTAGAGCTCATGCAGCGGATGAAACAATGAATATGTTACAAGAAGTGTTTGGTATTTGATTAGTATGAATAGCTAACATGAATTGCCTTCAAGCGTTATTTCTTTTTATGTTTTTTGGCACTGATAATAGTATCAGTGTATAATTTATTTTCAAAATATTTAATGCTAATGTCAATTTATACTATGAGTTATGTTATCTACCTAGCTATGAAAGAAACAAGAAGAAAACAAGCTAATTTTGTTTTTCAACGTAGGAACCATTAACACTAACAGACTTATTAATACTTATTAACGTTTCTTTAATAACGCTATGCCTTCGGAAAAAAATATATTTTGGTGATTCCGCGAAATACCCCCAGCGTTTTTCTTGTCGTCTTTCGATCAAAATCGTTTTGGAAAGAGATAATGTAGGGTGGATGTTGTAATTCCTCAAATCCGCATTCATTGATTACTGCTTGAACAATTCGTGCCTTATACACTCTGCAGTTGTCGCGCAGAAGCAGTTTTCTGAGCAAAATTATGAGGTATTTTTTTCGCGTATAGCCGTGTTCAAGTTTTTAATTGCCTTTGCAGACATTTCCCCTTATTGTAGTCCCTTTTGGCATATACTCAATTAACAGGATCGCTACCGCTTTCCAGAAAACTGAGCCTATCACTTTTTTCGCAGAAAATTGCATTTTTGCTTTCTTGGACGGTGGAGTGTCCTTATGAACCTATTCCATGGATTCTTGTTTAGTGGGAGTATCCCAGTAGTGTACCCAAGTTTCATTCCCAGTTACAATTCTATCTAAGAAGTCTTTTCACAAATTTGTCGTCTACACAATTTTTGTTTGGGACAGAGCAGCCTGGGAATCCATCGTGCTGACACTTTGCTCATTCCCAAATCTTCGTTTAAAAATTTAAAAACTCGTTTCTTATATTCACACTTCTCTAGCTGAAACTTTTACTCGGCGGTCACTCAACACAAAATCCTTAATTTTGTTAATGATTTTTTCAGTTCGTGAGGTCTTCCATACTTTGGGTCATCATGAATGGATTCTCTGTCCCATTTGAACTGCTTACACCAAAATTTGACTTGGAAATAGAACGGGTTCTTTTCTCCATACACTGCCACCCTTCCCTCATCAATATTCTTGGGGCTACTGCCTTCTTTTGATAAAAAATTTATGACGATTTTGTCCTCAAGTCATTTCACTCACTCACTTTCTCTTCTTTAAACGAATGTCAAAATAACAAATGTTAAGCGATTCGAACCAAACTTTGAGATGACACTATAAAATGTCACCGAAACATGACGGAAGAAAATTGTCACGATAGCATATTGTTTTCATGGCTAGGTAGATAATATAAGAAACTCTGGTAATTAAATAAATACATATAAATGTTTGATTACGTCCTTGTTACGTTGTAATTCACAAAATCATAGTGATAAAATTATAAACTTCTTCTATTACCACAATAATATTAATAATTCTAGAAAATACAATATTTAATTTCGATAAACAAAATAAATAACGAAAAATATGATTATAGTACCACCAATTACTATATCCAAAAATCCTACTATTGAATTAACAATATACCCAAGTATATGTAATAAGATAAGTAATAACATCACAAATTATAAACTTTGGACAATTATTACCACAAAATTTCATATAGTAAACTTTATATTTTATGAAGACTGTTTGGATAGGAATCTTAAACACAATTCGCCGAAGAGAGATTTTAATAAAATATAAGCCCTTCTTGTATAATCTCTGTTTAGCGTATGAAGTTTGAAATGTTTACAACCAGTATCGTAAGTTTTCGTGGCAATTGGTGGATAAAAAGGCCATGATAATATATTGCACATTAGAGGCACAAAAATAAAACGAAAAAAACGAGTGAAGAAATGTGAGAGTATACAGTTTCGGCGGAGACTACAACAACCATATGGCGATGTACGAGGTACCGCTATAAAATAACAAGACTAATGCCGTAAAACTTTATTTTAAATTTATACATATTTCGTTATCATCCCCTTCAATAGAAACCTCTTCACCGTGCTTTTTTGTAGGAGATATGCCCAAATGTTATTACGAAAAGTTACTCAGATTGATAAAGTATGCAGGTGTCCAACATTTCAACATGATCGGTATACTTCGTGGTTTATTAGGTATGGATATAAAAAAAAATCAAAACGCAAATAATTCACTAAATAACAGTATTGACATAATCGGAAATATCCATTCATTTAATGTCTGCCCTGCCGCCTTTATTCGCACATTCTTCAATTTTGGTCTGAAATACACTGAATGTTGTTCTTATCTCCTCAAGGGAAATTGAATTTGCAGCATCTTTAATGCATCTTCAATACATATACCTCATTTTTGGAATTCTATTCGGATATACTATTTGTTTTATCAGATCCCAAAAGAAAAAAAATCCATAATTACAGGTAATCTGGACGACCATAAAATGTGACCAGCATTGGCTATTCATTTTTCTTGAAAATGCTCATTTAGCCATTTACAAACTTTCAAATCGCAGAACATCTGTCGCATTGGAAATATGAAAAAATTTTGCTTTCGTATGGTAGTTTGTACACAAACCAATTCAAAATATTTAAATATGTATGCTGATTAAATATTAAATATGCCACAATTACAACACACCGATAGGAAATTGCACGCCAGACGTTAACTTTTATTAACTATTTTTGAGTGTCAAAACATTATTTTATTTTTAGCTTATATCCATAGCGCACTATGCGTTTTGAAGAAAAATGAGACATTTCCAAGATATTACTTGATCTTGTTAAAATTTTGTGCGCTTGCATAGTATATCAATCTGAATAACTTTTTTTAATAACATTTTGTCGTATCTCCTACAGAAAAGGCACTTTATTAGTGAGTAAAATTACGTTTCTGTACTTTCTCAAGGAATGTTTGATTTCTCAAAACTAAAAGTATGGCACGAATGAATTTCTATCCAAACAGAGCTGAATTCCAGAAAATGAAATTTTCACTCAAAAATTTTCAGATTTTTTACCTACTCATGCGTCGATCCGAGGACACACAGTAGATTAAAAGATTGTTAAATGAAATACCGAGATGTGATAATTTAATTCCCGGAATATCAACAATAATACAATACAGGTAATTATTATATTCAAAACACATCTATATATATTGATTTAACCGACATTAACATTTCTTAAAGCAAGTTTAGAACTCTTTTTCGCTTATACTGTTAAGCACCTCTTTGCCATTGTTTTTTTCTCCTTAATTTTTAATTTTGGAAGTATCTAAAAATCAAGTAAGCTAAGTCCGTTGAGCAAACAAAACCACCTATTTGGGCAATCATTTTTCTGGTCAAAAAGCTTCTTATAATGAACACATTGAGACTTGGGGCATTTTGTAGTAAACGATCCACTTGTCAGGCCACAATTTTAGTCTTTTCTTGGAATAGAATCTGAAAATTTGTTCGGCATTTCTAATAAGCATTAGTCTTGATAGAAAACTAATTCCCTTACAATCGAAAAAGCGCACCAACACAGTCGTGAACGTAAGCATGACACTAATGTACATTATATCTGCACATAGTATATAAGGAAATATAATTGGATATGTATATATGTAACATAAGAAAAGCAAAAAACGGCTTAGAGGCCCTTTCTTTTCTTTTTCGCCGGGTGGAAGATGCGGTAACCAAACCGGGTCATGTATTGATAACACATCTCCTTCAAGGTACGACCCCGGTCTTGTTTCGATTGAATACAAGCAGGACCTCGGTGCGTCCAAACACGACCTCGGTATGTTACAATCTTTCACCACTTTGTTGATCTTATAACTAGGCCACTAGGCTAAAGGAGGACACGCTTGGATATACAATCAGATCCTACTAGATCTCGAGATACAGACACACACAGAGTCTGACGGAGACTAGTCCGAGAGAGTGTATCATAGAAACCCTCCTTAAGACTAGTGTCTATTCATTACTATGTTATATTGTTATTGTTGAATCTTTGTTATGGTGTTATTTAATTATATATCGTTATCCAAACGCTGACCGTCTATTATTTATTATCAGAATAATTGAAACATACATGAGTAGGTAAACCCCACCAGTTTTGTATAATACAAAGGTATTTTTAATAATATAAAATATCTTCTCACCAGATTTTTAATATTTGATATTATTAAACATACCTTTGTATTATTATTTATTATATTGGTGAATCTGCGTACCAACGCAGCGATGTGCCCTCCGGGACCAGGTCACATCACAGGCACTTATCCATAGGTACTGATTTGAAAGATGGCTTCAAATGCGTTTTACTGCTTTCGTGTAGCACTTAGAAACATAATATTTGCGTAAAGTGGATTCATCAGGAACATTTCGACCAGTATATTTTTGGAGAAATATTTTAAACGTGGGATTTTTAAGGTTATTTAATGAAATATTTGCCGCCATTAAAGTTTCACAAGTTCTTCGTTAAAATTGTCAGATTCCAACGGATCTAATTTCTGTGTATGTGTTTGCGCTGCTAAGTGACGTTTTACGTGCGATTTCTTGGAATTTTTTTTTAATGATAATTTCGAAGACTTTGCAATAAATTTAGGAATCACTGGCAATTAACATACAATCAGTATGACCCTTAATCCAACTCGCTATTGTTTCACGATGCCATTCGCGACGTTGTTCCATATCATATCTGAAAAAGTAACTTCAATAATGTTCTAGATCTAAATAAATTAAAATTAAAATTTTATGCGTAAGTTATTGAAATTTAACGAAATTCACTGGACACTTGCGTATATAATTCTTTCTTTGGAGACTGTGGTTAAGTAAAAAACTTAAAAAAGGTATATAACCCCTTACCACAATTATTAATCGTATCCTAAATACGTATTTCGACAACTAAGTTGTCATCATCAGTAGGTAAAACCACTAATTAAAAAGTCGCACACGGGACACAGTAAAGGTAGAAAAACCGCTCAGGCACCAACTATTATTCACCGCGTCCACGTATAGACTAATATTAACATGTGAAAAAATAAACTACGGAACTAAAATACGAAAATACGAAAGAGGGACACTTACCAAGAAAAGGGTCTACCCAGATGTTTATTCTCCGGGTTGGAATGTCGAACGAAATTGCGTATATGTATATGTAATTAATAGTTAAAACAATGAAAAAAAGAACCTAGCTCACCGTACTTTATTTATCTTGCGAAATATAAACAAATAAATAAAACAAATTATAAAAACTCCTCTCGCTTCTATCTACGCCCATGAAGAAAGAAATTTAAGTGTAAAATTGAAGTAAATGCGTCACAATTCAACGACAAAAACGAGATGTGCAGTTAACTTAATGAATAGTGCTTTTGAATAACTGCATGTTGTACTTAGCGATGTTATAGTCTATTTAATAGAGTTCATCGTAATTTCGGCCTGTCGTGTCTGGTCCCTAGTTAAGAACTAAATCATTAACTTCCTAGAAATCTTTGTTAAAATTAACGCAATTCGTTTGTCAAGGGTTATCAATCTCAGATTTAATTGTGCGTTGAAATGTAATGCATCTGCGAACATGTTTAATATTCACGTTTCGACTGTCCGCTTCTAGTATTCATTCGTCGCATCCCGTCCGTCTTTAAATCTCCCAAGCGCATTCCAATTTTTTGTAACATTTTCACCACATGCAACAGTTGTAAAGTTTTAGTAGCGCATTTTGTCGATTATCACACCAATTTTTTTTATCCGTCTGTTACTCTAGATTTCAATCTATTACCTTTTCAATAGCTGACTAACAACTGACTTTATCAGCTTGAAATTCATACACGTATCAGTTCATGTGATTTCGATAGAATTGCATCACGGCGTGATAAACACCACACGACCATTCCTAGAATTAAATGGTCACTTGTATACGTGTTAAATTGTAAGAACTAAACAAAATTATCGTATCCTCTTGTTTGTATGATATTTTTGAAAACCGTCTGACAGCAATCAAAATCAAATTCTATTTACATGATAAGTATTTGCTGTAGATTATATCATTATTCGTTGGATTAATTCGATTTAAACCATATTTATACGTTTTATCTTTATTACCGTTTCAAAAGATAAAGTTTCTCCGGTCGATAATTTACAAATTGTAAACAAATTATGTAGGTATCGAGAATAGAAATTTATTTTAAACGAGTACATGTTAAAATTAAGTAAAATCGACCTTCACCGATTATGCTTTTCCGTAGAGCATGTTTGTATCATTCTTTTTATTAAAATATTGTAATTTATTCAACCTCTTCCAGTTCAAATACCTTGACCCAACCCTACAGCACTTAGACAAAGTAAGGGTATATATAACTGACATTTTGACTGATGATTCTACATTGTGACTCGACCGAACTGTACTATTGGCTTGCCGCTTGCTAGCTAGAGAGAGAGTGGGTGCTGTTATTGTGCCGTAAAATGTATATAAATTCAAAAGACTGCAGATAGCCAAAGTACTTTTATAGCGGTACAAACCTAGAAAATATCAAACCCTTTAAATATTAATAGAATAATTTTATTTCGAGATTTCTCAGTTGTACAAATTTTACGTTTGGTTAAATTTAATGAAACGAACAAAGTTCCGTAAATTTGTGAAGCATATAATTTCTACTTATTCTGTTTGTTAGGTAATTTTCCATTTAACTCGAGGTTCTAAATTTATTATTATGACCTTGATCTTAACTTCTTATCACGAACGTTTTTCTTGTAGATATATTTTATAATTAGAAACAGAGTGAGGATACTAACCGCCACTTCACGAGGTGAATAATAAAATATGAGAGATATCTAAATAAAAAAGGACGGCTGGTAAATTTGAATAGATAATTTACGTTATTTTTTGCGATAGGTATATTTTTTTCTATTAAAAATTGTGTAGCTCCAATGACTAGACTAAAATGAGTATATTAAGTACATACAGTAAATGATTTATTATAAAATAAAAAAAATCTTTGTATCCAGCAATACTAAGTAATTTAACCCTAAACGTTGCAATTAGTAATAAAAAATCATATTAATATCTTACTAAAAAAAAATATGGATGGACTACCCGTATTTTTTTTCGTTCTTCGTACTAGCATAGCTGGTCGAACGAAAAGGTCGCCTTTTTCGGCAAAGTCTCTTTCGTCCGTCAGATGTCACTTATTAAATAAGTGCCACCTTACAGGATGAAATTTGCTTTATCTTGTAGGCGATTTCGGCTTAATGTTATATACAGATACAAATCTATTCATAAAGATTTGTATCATTTGCATTACATTGCTTCAGTAGCTTAACTGATGACGCCTAATAGTAATGGCAGAAACACGTGTCTTAAGCAGTAGTAAATGCTGAAAATACGAGGTGTATTGTCCATGTGTACAGTTACAGATATGTATATTACATGTCTGTTTCAATTGTAACCATAGACAAAGTGGAAACTACCTCACAATAGTGCCAAAAACACAAACCGTACTTATATTTGTACGACTAGTGTTGGTGGTTTTTTTTTTCAAATTTTACCATGCCTAAACTGCCATCGCTGAATTTCAATCGAAATACTAATCATATAACAGCAATATGCGTTTGACATTTAGAACACGTAAATAAATTAGAAAACTTAACCAAAGCCATTTACCGTTGAAAATCCCAATTACTTAGTTGACTTATAGTAGCCGCATGGTTATACCTATAACACATTTATTATGAGAGAAATTTAAATTCAATTGATAATGTACCGTTTACTTGTGACACTGCTAAAGTTAAAACTTTTTTTTTAAATCACCATATATTTTCATGCGTGTAGACAGGAGCATGTGAAGATCGTAACCACTTAAATCAAATGTCGAATGATTTCCAGAGTAGATAATAAATGAATCACATTAATCAGTAAACAAAATAGAGGGTTAACAGTTAGCAGACACTTAACAGATGAAGGAAGTTTTCAGGAAGCTAATTTATACACTCGAATAAATGCGGGAATAGATGATTTTACAACAAGGAGATCGTGGCAAACAAAATAGGCAAAAGATCATTGCCACTAAATAAACGGACCTTTGGAAAATCGAGTTTGGAGGAAATATATTTGGAAAACATTGTAAAAGTTATACAAAGGTACTCGATTGTGTAGTACTCACGATAAAAATATCAAAAATTAGGTGTTTGGAACTGCTTTTATAACGGAGTAAAAGATTTTCTTGGAATTATACATAACACCATAAGAAAGAATTTTGTAAAAAAATGTTGCAATAGAGATTGTTCATTTGGTTTTCCAAAATTGCAAATTAGAAAAAGGTGTTACCCAGCTTTGAACAATATTTTGAAGGAATCTTACAAAAATTTATAAAAGAAATAGGTACTTGGAATTATAAAAACCCTGTCAACGACGAAGGGATTTCTTTTAGAAAGCAAAGACCGTGTAAATTAATTTATTTAAGTGTTGTAACAAATATAAAAACCGAAATTGGTGGAGACTGTGGCTTGTAATCTAAAACAACAGAAATAAGAAAAACACCCTAACCACAATATATAACAATAAATACTATATACGTATTTCGGCAACTAAGTTGTTATCTTCAGTAGAATAGTCTTAAAACTGAAAAAAAGTGTTAAACGTAGCATATCTTCTAAGGTTTACCTTAGCCAAAAGCGCTACGTTTAACACTTTTTTCAGTTTTAAGGTTATTCTACTGAAGATGACAACTTAGTTGCCGAAATAAGTATAGTATTTATTGTTATATATTGTGGTTAGAGTGTTTTTCTTATTTCTGTTTTAAATATAAAAACATTCAATATTAAGCATTATTTTATTTAAAGATATAGTGGCTATTTCTTTATAATTTTGATGTTACTTAAAAAATTGGTACTAATAGAAATAACTGTTCATATTTCCGTAGATAATAATGTACGAGGTGCATTCAAGTTCTAAGGCCTCCGATTTTTTTTCTCCAGACTGGAAAGAGATAGAAGCATGTGCATTGTTTTAAAATGAGCGTGCGTTCGTTGTCAATACGTTACAGAGATGGCAGCACTGTACGGCAGATGGAATTGTAGCGGCAGCGTCGAGAATGAGAACTGTTTTAGATACTTAAAATGGCTTCGTTTTCCTTACTTGAACAGCGTGCAATCATTCGTTTTCTGAATTTGCGTGGTGTGACACCAATTGAAATTCATCGACACTTGAAGGAGACATGTGGTGATGGAGTTATGGATGTGTCAAAAGTGCGTTCGTGGGTGCGACAGTTTAATGAAGGCAGAACATCGTGTGACAACAAACCGAAACAACCTCGGGGTCGCACAAGCCGGTCTGACGACATGATCGAGAAAGTGGAGAGACTTGTTTTGGGGGATCGCCGAATGACAGTTGAACAGATCGCCTCCAGTGTTAGCATTTCCGTGGGTTCTGTGCACACAATCCTGCATGACGACCTGAAAATGCGAAAAGTGTCCTCCAGGTGGGTGCCACGAATGCTGACGGACGACCACAAGGCTGCTCGTGTGGCATGTTGCCAAGCAATGTTGACGTGCAACCAAGGCATGAATGGGACTTTCTTTTCGTCGATTGTGACAATAGATGAGACGTGGATGCCATTTTTCAATCCAGAAACTAAGCGCCAGTCAGCTCAATGGAAGCACACAGATTCACCGCCACCAAAAAAATTTCGGGTAACCGCCAGTGCTGAAAAAATTATGGTGTCCATGTTCTGGGACAGTGAGGGCGTAATCATTACCCATTGTGTTCCAAAGGGCACTACGGTGACAGGTGCATCCTACGAAAATGTTTTGAAGAACAAGTTCCTTCCTGCACTGCAACAAAAACGTCCGGGAAAGGCTGCGCGTGTGATGTTTCACCAAGAAAACGCACATCGGGCTAACGTTACGCAACAGTTTCTTCGTGAAAACAACTTTGAAGTGATTTCTCATACTCCCTACTCACCTGATCTGGCTCCTAGTGACTTTTGGCTGTCTCCAACAATGAAAGACACTGCCCATGGCCGCACATTGACCAGCCGTGCTGCTATTGCTTCAGCGATTTTCCAGTGGTCGAAACAGACTCCTAAAGAAGCCTTCGCCGCGGCCATGGAATCATGGCGTCGACGTTGTGAAAAATGTGTACGTCTGCAGGGAGATTACGTCGAGAAGTAGCACCAGTTTCATAGTTTTCGGGTGAGTAGTTAGTTAGAAAAAAAATCGGAGGCCTTAGAACTTGAATGCACCTCGTATATATGCATACGAATTTGGTAAATATATAAAAATATTTTGATAATCAATAATTACCATATTGATTTTAGCCGTATTAACAAAGCGAAGTGCAGATAAGGCGAATAGTTGTCATCGCGTGATAAAATAAATCATATTTGTCACCGTGAATTATACTTTTTTATGAGTGAATTTGCTTTGAATAGATGAATAGTCAAAGGTATTTATGTAACGTTGTTTACGTAAGCGTTATTTGAAATTAAAATTTTTAACTGCATTATAATCACAAATTTTATCTCATATAAATGTACATATACATATATTCTTATTCACTCACAAGGAGAGGATTATGATCAAGAAAGTAAAATAATGAACGTTCGATGTGACTTTGACCGCACCTATACATACATGTATAGCAACCGCCAAATAAGATGGCGGTAGGAGGGGGTGCGCCGAAGCCATTTTTATAAACGTCCAGGTTATATATTTCACTCTAATAAATTATTAATTTATTAAATGATAGATGTGTAATTTACGCCATCTATGGTATCTTGCAAATTGATGTAAAACTAAATACAAACCTCCCCAATACTTCTAATCCTGCGCGAACTTACCCCCCGCTCGCCAACTTATCTGGCGCTTGCTATACATAGTTTGTGATAAATGTTATAAAATAATTACATCGTTATAATAAATAAACTCTTTTCTATTAATAATTAAGCTCAAGTGCATTCCAAACATTCACGTCATTTATAGACTTTAGAAGTTTTAAAAAATACAGATAAAAATCAGACAAAAAAGGTTTAAGTATATCAATACGTTAAGCACGTATTACGCATTTATTACAAATGAAACAGACATGTAAAAAAAATTCCACATCTGTAACTGTAAACATGGACAACACACCTCGCATTTTCCAGCTTTTTACTTCTGCTTAAGACATATGTTTCTGCTATTACTATTAAGCGTCGTCAGTTAAGCTAGTGAAATAATTTAAAAGCTTAAATCGCCTATATGGTATAGCAAATTTCGTCCTATCAGATAGCACCATATAATATAGTGACATCTGACGGACGGAAGAGACTATGCCGAAAATGGCAACCCTTCCCTTGACCGACTAAGCCGGTACAAAAGGAAAGAAAATACGCATATAGGTGTAAGTCCATTAACACGATGCCAGATGGCAGCAAATATACAAAAAAGGTTTAAGTATATCAATACGTTAAGCACGTATTACGCATTTGTTACAAATGAAACAGACATGTAAAAAAATTCCACATCTGTAACTGTAAACATGCACAACACACCTCGTATTTTCCAACTTTTTACTTCTGCTTAAGACATGTTTCTGCTAATACTACTAAGCGTCGTCAGTTAAGCTAGTGAAGTAATTTAAAAGCTTAAATCGCCTATATGGTATAACAAATTTCCATGTTTACCGTTACAGATGTGGAATTTTTTTACATGTCTGTTTCATTTGTATTAAAAATCGGAGTCTTGTTTTTCAAAAGAACAACTTCAGTTACATTTATTAACAAAGAGTAATAATTTGTGTATAAATTTTCTATTTTAATTGTATTCTTTACATATTGCTTCTCTGTCTCTTAATTTGAAGCAGTTTTAATACTCAAAAATGTCAAAATATACAAAAAATTCAAAATTAAACTCACATATAAGCTATATTTCAGCCTTTCTTTGGAGACTGTGGTTAAGTAAAAACTCAAAAAAGGTATAAAACCCCTTCCCACAATTAATAATAGTATCCTAAATACGTACTTCGACAACTAAGTTGTCATCATCAGTAGGTAAAACCACTAATCAAAGTGTAGCACATAGGGGGGGGGGGGGCACAGTAAAGCTAAACACAAACACGCAACTACTTTACACGGCGTCCACGTATACACTGAAATATACGTGGACGGCGTGTAAAATAGTTCATTCGACCCAAATCTCTTATTGCGGAGCAATTTCTTCATATTTGGAAACAGGAAATAGTCGCAGAGGGCTAAATCTGGGAAATATGCCGGATGAGGGAGCAATTAGTAACCTAATTCATGCAATGTTCTGATGGAAGAGAACTTTTTTCCTCGCCAAATGCGATCGTTTTTGCTTCATATCCGCGTCGAATCGATCCAACAGCTCTGCATAATATGCGCCGGTGATGGTTTTACCCTTTTCAAGGTAGTCGATGTGAATGACACCGCGCGTATTTCAAAAAACTCGCCATGACCTTGTTGGCCGACAACCCTACATTGGCTTTCTTTAGCTTCGATTTATCACGAGAAGTCCACTGTCTCGACCGTTCCTTGGTCTCTGGTGTGTTGTGATGAATCTGAGTTTCGCCCATGGATACTAAACGGCGCAAAAACTTGTTCGGATTGCAATTGAGCATCGCCAAATACTCCTTTGAAGTTCTCAAACGATTGCGTTTCTTGTCAATTGTGAGCAAACGCGTCATCCATCTTGCGGATAGCTTTTTCATATCCAAATATTTATGCAAAATTAAAATCACTGATCCATGTGATTTCACTCGCCGATCGTGTAATATCATACCGGGGATTTTCTCGACTATTTCTGATGTAGTGACCTCAATTGGGCGACCAAAATCTTCACCGTCACTAGTGTTGGTACGACCTCACCGAAATTGAGTAAACCAGTGGCGGATGGTTCCAATCGATGGTTAAAAGTCCCCATAATACTTTTCCAGCTTTTTTTGGTTTGCGTGATGGTTTTTTCGCGCAAAGAATAGTGTTTAATGAGCACACGAAAGTCACTCTTTTCAATTTTTACGAAAATACTCGTAGGCGTCTGTTTCAAATGGCTGCCACAACAAAACCATTTGACAGATTAGTCTGAAAATTAGGGTGCGTTCTTTACAAAGATGTCTCTTGACAAGCACAATGTTTGATTTGAAGTGGCAGCGGCATCTGTTCTTATTTTCAGGTACTTCTTGTGGAGTTTTTTCTTTACTCGTAAACAATAAATTATGTTACAAATAATTCTGACAATTGTAATTTGAATTTAAAATGCATTTTTGAATATTAAATTTTGCATATTCATTTTAAAAAAATAAACTCGTTTACTGACATTTATAATAATATTAGCTTTGAATAGACTTCACCCAGCCATTAATACTGTCAATAAAACGTATCTATCTACTTATTTTTAGAATCTTATAATTATAAACAAGTACATATTGCTATGAACTGTGGTTTTGATATTATAATATACCACCATTCACGACAAATCTATCCAGCTAGGATATTCAGTCGGTTTACTTTCAAAAAATGGGACTGCTTTCCTCTCAGGGTTCCAATCGGAGAAGTGGTTATCTCTTTTACAAAATTTATAATGCGCCAGTAAAAGAGTATTGACAAATGTTATAACTATATTTCTTTAAATTACTTGTAAACTTCTTGAAATAAGTTTAAATAATAATAAGCCCAATAAAATTTAAATGAAACTTTAATACAAAAATCAAAAAACAAGAAAAAAATATCTTTATAAAGTATAAAGATTAATATTGCCTCATTTAACAATATTATAAAAGTAAAAAATAACGCATGGAAATGACAGCTGCATGCGATCAAAAACCTTTGTGACAGCCGATCAAAATTAAAAATAATAAATTACAAAGAAACTTTTTAATTTCTCCCAAGAGAAACAAAATCAAAATAAACAAGCTATTTGACAGACCGAAGCAAACTCTAACGCATGTGCAACCACATGGGACAAAAAATGCCCTTGATATACCAACGTACTAAATTTTACAGTTAACAGAATTTTTTTACTAGAAATTTAAAAAATCCTTCATTGTTATTTATATCAAATATCTAAGACTAAATCTCAATACAGGAATAATAATACAATATTCAATTCATTCAATATAAAAATAAGATATATTTAATAATATATTACTTACGTAAAAAGTATATTCAAGACACGTGAGTAAGAAAGTGTAAAATATAACAATTACGAGATCAACAAACTCGTATAAAATAGCGGTAATGAAATTAACACAGCACCAACCACAATTAAATCAAAAAATAAACCCGAAGTTACTTAATAAAAAGATAAAGATTAATCTTTTTATAAACACGTCTTTCTTATCTCACCTAACACTTGTCTCTGAGGATAGAGCAAGCACGCAGGCTCCGCATAAAAAAATACAGTTTTACAATCGTCCACAGCAGAACAAAAGGCATGCTCAAACTGCGCAAGTCAAATATACACATAAATTCAAAATAATTGTCCATACATAAAATAATTAAATTTTTAAAAATATTTGTGGAGAAAAGTCCACAGCAATATGTTAAAACATGTACTTGTAAGACTAATTTCATAGAATTAAATCGCTAATAATAAACGTTTTATACCTAACCATGTAAAGGTAATAATACAAATGCCTCGCGATATATTAACACATTCACAAGGATCATATCAATTACAATTTATAATTATAACAATTATAACTTTGTACTTCATGTTTAACGTGTAAGTGTAGTACTTAATTAGGAAGAGACTTTCACCTCAGTTATTGCAGACCATTAAATACCGCTTATTTAATTTAATTGCATTTGAGAATATAATGTATAAGGGCCGCTGCAACTGGAAGTCAATTTGAAACCGTCGTTGATTCCACTGACTCGTAAAATTCCAAGTATTGTTTCGTTTATGATTTTATTTATTGAATGTTTAAACGAGCTGGATAATTAGACATTTAAAATACCAGTAGCGTTGAAAGTCTACTAGATTAAGCTCATTTTATTACTGTATTTAATGTTTTGGTGTCTTTTTAAAAATACATCATTTTATTACTTGCTTTATCGTTAGATAATTTTAGTGAACTCCTTAAGAACTTAAGCAAATGTAAATCTGCTAAGGTGGATGTAACTGAAGAAAAACAATAATTTAGTTTCTTTAACTCATTAAGGCTTTATTTTAGAGATTGTCAAAAGTATCATAATGTAATAACTAGAGACCGGACACGAGAGGTTGATGACTCATCGCCCACGAGCGTACTATTAAACGTTTGTATTTTTAAAGTTTTTAATTTTATTTATATAATTATACTTATAATAATGAAACGGGTATATATACGGCTCAAAATTCGAAATACATTTTTATTTGTTCATTTTGTAGTTCAAGTTAAGTAAAGGAGTATTAATATTAACTAGCAATACTTTCTCAAGGTTCTCTTCTGTAAAATTTGTTCTCTTTGAATGAAATACATCCTTGTAAATAGAAAACGTCCTTCCTACATCGCCACCGGTTATATGTGCATACAGGAAATTTTCTTTTATTTCCGCGTATTTTGCAGTTAGATGTTGTGGCATTGTCCCCATACACAATTGCCGCAATGTTATTAAATCTGGATTTCTATTAAACACTGCGTCTAACTTTTGCCGAAGGCCACATCCGAAGTCACTTGGAATACTTTTCAAATTATTAATAGCCACGTCTAATGTCGTTAAACCATCATTTAATTAGAGATTTGGATTTTCAAAATAAGTGATTAGTTTTGGCAAATTTCCAAAGTGTTCCTGAAGAAAGTACAACTGATTTTTTAAATGTGGAATTTGTGTTAGTTCCTTGCACTCAGAAATACTCCGAGCATCGTCATTTAAACATGCAACGAAATTTTGTAAACTATCGAAATTCTCTGCATAAAATCTAGTAGCTTCCAACCATGTCCCCCGCTAGTTATTACTGGAGAGGGAGGCAGTGACAAAGATGGCAGTTTTTCCCGGTAAAGAGCTACTCTCAATGTTGCTTTTCTGAAAACTTTTTTAAAAGCTGATACAAGTCTATCAATTTCCAGAAAGGTGTCTCTGATATATTCACAGATTCTGTGGAGAGCATATGATACACAAATAATATGCAGCATATTAGGATTTGTTTTCTTTAATAGTCTGCCTGTTTTTAACATATATGCAGCACTGTCACAAATAAAAGTACTTTTTCTTTGTACCTGTCGTCCGAATCAAGTATTTTTTGAATATTCTCGTTAATGGTTTTAGCAACCGATTCCGCATCAACTGTATTTATAACTTTTGTTGCTATTACATATGCGTTATATGGAATTGTTGGATGTAGTACACCAGCTACAACATTTACCACACAGCGTCCTAATATATCGACAGTTTCGTCAGCACTTATCCAGAGGTACTGATTTGAAAGATGGCTTCTAATGCGTTCTACTGCTTTGGTGTAGCACGTAGAAACATAATACGAGGGTATATCAGATATAAACGAGACTGATTTTTTAATGACTCGTTCAAAAGTTTTTTGAATAGGCGAAGTAGGTGGCTATGTAGACAAAGCACTTAGGGTGGGGAGAGCAACGTCTGAAATTCCGTCGAGACCGTTCAGTAGTGCAGTGACCATGAGTGAGCAAGCAGTGCACGTTTCCGTGGAGCAGCGGATAATTATTAAGTTTTTGACCAATGAGGGGGTGAATCCAACAGACATTTTACGCAGATTGCACGCACAGTTCGGGGAGAACACCCTTTCACGACCTCGCGTGTTTGCATGACATAAACAATTTTCTGGAGACCGGGAGAAAGTTGAAAACCAGAGCCACGTTAGACGCCCACGGACGAGCGTTACCGAAGCCAACATTGAGGCTTGATTTTCTTCATGATTGCCGCACAATTAATTCCCAATATTATTGCGACGTTTTGGATGCCGCAAAATTGTCTTTACGACGAAAAAGAAAGACGCAATCCGTTAAAAATGTCATTCTCCTTCACGACAACGCCAGACCACATTCGGCAAACATTACGAGGCAAAAAGTGGAACAATTCGGCTGGGAAATCTTGGAACATCCTGCTTACAGTCCAGACTTGTCACCCTGTGACTACCATTTGCTTGGACCTCTAAAAGAAGCTCTTGGAGGCCAGCGTTTCACAGCGACCAAGCGGTAGAGATATTTGTGCTCCAGTGGCTGTGTGACCGGCCTAAAAGTTTTTACGATAACGGGATTAAAAAGCTTCCAATCCGTTGGGAAAAATGTATTGCACGGGCGGGAGATTATGTAGAAAAATAGTACATTTGTATTAACCTTGTTCAATAAAGCATTAATAGTTTAA
This sequence comes from Melolontha melolontha, assembly GCA_935421215.2. Lineage (NCBI taxonomy): Eukaryota > Metazoa > Arthropoda > Insecta > Coleoptera > Scarabaeidae > Melolontha > Melolontha melolontha. The sequence continues at coordinate 2,213,099 of OW285235.1, read as the reverse complement.
AAAAATTAGTCTCGTTTATATCTGATATACCCTCGTATTTGCGTAAGGTGGATTCATCAGGAACATTTCGACCAGTATATTTTTGGAGAAATATTTTTACAGTGGGATTGTTAAGTTTAAGTTCTTCGTTAAAATTGTCCGATTTCAACGGTTCCAATTTCTGTGCATGTGTTTGCGATTTCATGGAATTTTTTAACGATATTTTACAGATTTTGCAATAAGTTTCGGAATCACTGACAATAGACATACAATCATTATGACCGTTAATTCAACTCGCCATTGTTTTTCGATGCCGTTCTCGACGTTCTTCCATATCATATCTGAAAAATTAACTTAAACAATGCTCTAGATCTAAATAAATGAAAACTAAAAATGTATGCGTAAGTTATTGAAACTGAACGAAATTCAATGCACACTTACGTCGAAGTAATTGGGAGAAGTAGATTCAATCAAACGATATTAAACAGGATCTATCACAAAAATTACGATGTAATTAACAGTTAAAACTATGAAAGCAAGAAACTAACTCACAGCACTTTATTTGTCTTACGAAATATAATCTAAATAGGCTTAATTATTAAAACTCCACACGCTTATATCTACGCCCATGAAAACAGAAATTTAACTGTAAATATCCAACAAAAAACGTCGCAATTCTCGATGAAAATAGATGTGCGCGCTTGCCAAATCAATAGTGTATTCAATAACTCCGTGATGTACTTACAGATGTTGTGACTATTTATATCGTCCGTCGTAATGATGACGTCATTTCAACCCGATGTGTCCGGTGTCTCTAGTAATAACAACCTCAAAGATATTACAAAACCAAGCTAATATATTTACATCTAACATTCCAAACAAATTTAAAAAAATTAACCTACGCATTCTCATCAATTTTCATGACATGATCTCCTTATTTACCGCTCGGGAAGTCCCTTATGGTACATTCTACATATCACGTGTATAAAGGTAGTTGTAAAGTGCCTCCGATGTAAACACATTGTGCTGTGAATGCCTTAGACCAAGATGGGGGAAATTAAAAAAAAGTTTTTGAGTTTAAGAGAAAATGTTAATATAATTGAAGACCGTAAAAAAGGAATGTCAGTCACGACTTTTTCTAAAGAATACGGAGTTTCAAAATCAACAATTCGTGGTATAAAAAAAATGAAATACTTATTGTCAATGCGGTAACTCACACGCTAAACCCATCGAAAAAAGCACCTTGAAAAAGTCAGCATTTTCGCTTTTAGAAGAGAAATTGTACAATTGGTTTCTTAAACAATGAGCCAAGAATTTACCAGTTTCAGGAAATATGCTGAAACAAAAGGCATTGTCACTATCAAAACAATTGAATATTGACACTTTCACAGCCAGTGATCGTTACCTGCAAAGATTTAAACACCGTCATGGCATAAGGAAAATCACAAGGGAGAAATCATCAGCCAACCCAGATGTAGTAGACCCTTTTAAAGAGGATCTAAAACGTATTATTCAAGAGTATGACCTAAAACGGCATTAGATTTATAATGCTAATGAGACAGGATTGTATTGACACTTATTGCCTGACAAAACTTATGTCTCATTATATGTAAATGGGATTTAAGTAAAACACTTATACTAATTTCCAGTCATCAACATGTCATCTATTTATTAATATATAATAAAGTGTAATATATACTGGAAATTAGTATAAGTGTTTTACTTAAATCCCATTTACATATAATGGATTTCCAGCAAGTATCGGCCGATTCAATTAAATTTTTGTCTCATTAGCTGAAAAAAACTGTTCCTGGATTAAAAATTTCTAAGCAACGACTGACGTTTATGGATTGCGTAAATGCTTCAGGCATACATAAGCTGAAACTCCTAGTGATAGGGAAATAAAAAAATCCAAGGTGTTTTAGGAATTTTAGCAACTCATTGCTGTATAAAAACATTAAGAACGCGTGGATGACCGGGGAACTCTTTAAGGAATGGTTTTTTCAACATTTTGTACCTGAAGTAAGAGTTAAAATTATCTACCATTTGTTTCATACGGCTAATTATACATACACATTTCAAAATTATATGACATAATTCGTAGGCGAGATGTTTTCTACGTGCTCAAGAGTTACCTCAGAAAGCAATTCTCCTTGTGGATAACGCGCCGTCCCATCCACCAGCAACAGAACTGAGAACTATAGATGGGATGATCTTTGTAAAATTCTTACCTACTAATGTTACGTCTTTAATCCAACCCATGTACCAAAATATTTTAAGGCTCGCCGAACTGTACTATACAAACAGTTTGCTCAGTTATGTTGTATTAACGGAAGAGGAATAGCTACAGCACTCAGTAAGATTTCACTAACAGATGCAATCATACATTTGTCTGCGGCGTGGAAGAAACGTAGCTCAACAGTAATCGAGAAGTCTTGGGGAAACATTCTGTCAGATTTTAATGAATATAATGAGGATGCAGACGAAGATAACATTCCACTAAGTCCATTAAGGTAAAATTACTATGTGAAAAATCTTTGGTCTCTGTTGCTATTAAGGATATAATAAATTAACTACAGGAAATAGCTCCCGTAATTTAATGCATAAGTGGTTCTAGAAGTCTATAGCATAATCATGAACTGCAAATTATAAACTGACTGCACTGCTGCAGATGCGAAAGATTTGGATAAGGATGAGGCAGCAGATGTTGTGGAAATGTCTTCTTCAGATGAGTATCAAAATGAGTGCATTGAGAAAAAAATTGCCATTCCGATGCAATTAAAGCATTTAATGTAGCAGTTGAATGGTCAAATCAAAATTCCATAAATATAAGCGAAATCATCACCTTGAAAGCAATTCAAGAAAATGCAGTTATAGGTTTAAGTAATAAAGTTAATTTATTGAATTACACCCTCGTTTCTATGAACACCCTGATTAGTATGAACGACCAACTGTATTTTTGTGTTCACACTATCGCGAGTATACTGTATATCAAATGTGAGTAACGAAAAGATTGCACAGAACTAGATATCCAATTAGAAAATTGTAAAATAATGACAGAAAAAGTTTTGTCTATTTTGTGGGTTTAAATTATGTTGAAACCTATCTTGCACGAACGGAATCATCACGTTAGGTATATCAACATACGGTTAAGCATTTAAATGGCTATCAATAATATACAATGCTCCTAGTCCTTGGACTGATATCTACACTAATTTATTTCTTCAGTTGCTTTCTTCGCAATAGTAAAAGGATGTTAATTTACATACTCTATCAAATTGTTGTCCATTTCTGGAGTTGACTTCTTTGGGGCTCCAGAACCAACTTTCCTGCGTAACTCGTGTGTTTGCAGGCATCTACGTTTTAGATTGAAAATACTGATTATGCCGCAAACAATTTCATTTGCTACGCGTTGCAATGAGCACCCTTCCTCTAGTTTTGTCTGTAGTTTAGTCTGTAAAAACGTGGTTTGGCATTATCTAGTTGAAATGCAAATATTACGGTGTTTATGCGGTGACAGATATTGCACTGACAGTAATGACAGTCATGACAAATTATAAATATTGAATAAGCCACTGGATAAAATCGTATCAATACAGGTAAAGTAAACCGTGTCAAATTTAACGACCATGACTGTACGTTTTTTTTTTGTGAAGCGTTTCCAAACATTAATTCCATATGATCAACAAATAATACGTTTTATTACTGTTGATATTCTTATTTATATCGTTCTGCAATGTGTTCTGATAAGTAATAAAATATTAACACATTCTCATATATGTACTTACTTAATCCCTGGTAGCCTCAATATCTTATGGCGTCTGGTCCCAAGTTATCAATACTTTACGACTTCTAATTAGTATATTTTTTCGTAATTATTAATCTCAAATTATCATTACTGTTTTATTGAAGAGTTTTATTGGTACCTATAAAGATAGGAAACATTGTAAACGTATCATTATTTACTTTTAATAATTGTGTACAGGTGTGTCACTCACAAAACTGTCCACATTTTTTCAAGAGAAAAAGTATCGCCAAATTAATTCTTTTAAAAACGTTGGCGATATAATGCACCCGTTATAACATTCGGAAATACCAGAGCGTATAAATAACTAAAATATGATTCACAGTACCTATAATACAAGCGGTTTATTCTAATTTATTTCGGTAAAATTATTATTAAAATTCTAAATGTAAATTTAGAGACTTCACTAATTGTTTTGTTTTATAACCTCGAAGAATTCAACATTCTAATCCCTCTAAATAATCTCTATTCTTAAGTGATTTATATTTATTAAAGACGGCAGACTATGTGCCAGGTGCATGGTGACATGAATCATGTCACCCTGTGTACTAAATATTATTTTTCATTCCTCTAGCTTTGTTTACATATCGGAGCAGAAAAACATATATTTAGTAGTTTCCTAAATATTTCCATACATTCATTTATCAAAGAGATAACAGAATTTGAACATATATTTTACAGTTCTAAATCAAAATAAAAAAAAAACATTATTTTGTATTTCTAACAATGAACGAAACATTTATTCTAAAGAAAAAGTGGTATTATTGGCAATAACAGATGCGCCTTTAAAACATATTTATATTATAGTAGTATCCAAAATAATATTTAGTACACATGCATGATTCATGTCACCATGCACCGGGCACATAGTCTGTTAATCTTTATATTGTCTATTTTTAAACTAATTACTAACACACGCTATTTCTGAAATCTGGTAGTAAGATCTTAAGGTCCGAATCTTCTCAACCTTTAATGGTTTTGCCACGTAAAAAATACACTTTAAATTAACACACGAAATTCTTGCACAAATTTAACTATCTGCCAGATTTGGGCGAAATTTTGGCAGTAGACTATTAAAACATGACTAAAGTCAGTATAGTCTGTCCATATTTGACCTTTTGGGATTTAAAAGGATTATCGGTCATTATGTGTTACCTCGTACCGCAGGTACCAAGAAAACTTGCTATGAATTAATGAACAGTATTAAGAGAAATTAGATTTTCTTAGTAGAGAAGTAATTACGTTTCGTTTAATATAATCTACTGTTTACAATTAACCTTTATTTTTAAGAAGTAAGCAATTCTAATTTATACCTGTATAACTGTATTATTTTAATGGGTGTTTAAATATTAACATACCTTTAACTAAGTGAACTAATTTCCAAAAATCAAGATATACATGAAGGTAAGAAATAATAAAATGTAGTTGAAAGACAGTTGTCGTAAAGTGCAACGTTTAGATTTGTGAAAGAAAAACATGTGGGGAGACGTGGAGTACCGATGAAGATTAAATAAATGATGTATTCGCGGGTAGCTTTATTTCGCCAAATGAAAGTAGTGATGCGATAGAAGACGATATTGATATAAAAAACAATGCAAGAAATCATTGAAGTGTATAAGTATATAATAATTTGAAGAGTGAGAATTATGGAACTGGTATATACAGTGTATAAGTGGACGCCATGTAAAGTTGTTGCGTTATTATATGTGTTAGCTTTACTGTGTCCCATGTACAACACTTTGATTAGTGGTTTTACCTACTGATGATGACAACTTAGTTGTCGAAATACGTATTTAGAATACGATTATTAATTGTAGTAATGGGTTTCATGCTTTTTGAGTTTTTACTTAACCACAGTCTCTAAAGAAAGACCTTTAATTTCAACTCTTTAATGCTGTAGAAAAATGTAGGGCGCTAACACGCACGTTATTTTAAAACATTGTTCATTTACTCTAGTTTTGAAAATAGTATATTTACCATGTGTTACTTTAGAAAAAAGTATATTGATTTTTTACTGCAAAAGAAGCTAATTGTGAAATTATAATAAAAAGGAATTTAAATAAAAACACTTTTTAGTAGTAAGGGTATTTATTTAAAACAAAATAAAACATATAATAATTATATAATGTGTTCAAATTGTATGCCAGTAAGTCGAATACAAGCGCAGAATCTTTTAATTCATCTTGCACTCCCGGCGACATATTTGTTCTGCGCATTCATTAATACGTTGCTTGAGTTCATTGAAATCATTTATTGGTTTAACATAAATCTTCTCTTTTATGTAACCCCAGTAAGAAAAATCTAGTGAATTTAAATCTAGAAAAACTCGTGTGAGCCGTCAATTTTCTCGAAATACATTAAATGGCCATTATCTCGAAAACTAACACACTTTTACTGAGCTCATATTTAGTTATTCTGGCTAGTAATGAGCTGACCTATCAGCCCCCCAAGGGTTAACGTTGACTTTTGGGACACCGTGTATATTATAACGAACAATAATCTTTTTATAAGACACTTAGTTTAATAATTTTTGTGAATTCGTCCCTGTTAACCATCCGTGCTCGAAAGGGATTAGAACGTTAGGTAAGCATTTCTTTTGTGAAAATCGAGTGTTATTTAATAGGGACCGGACACGAGAGGCCCATGATTCATCGCCCACGGGCGTACTTTTGAAAATTTGTATTTTTAAAGGGTTTATTTTATTTATATAATTGGAAAACAAACGACTGGTGATGTATAAAAGACGAAATACATTTTTATTTGTTCTTTTTGTAGTTCAAGTTGAGTAAAGGAGTATTAATATTAACTAGCAATACTTTCTCAAAGTTTTCTTCTGTAAAATTTGTTCTCTTGGAATGAAATACATCCTCGTAGATAGAATATGTTCTTTCTACATCGCAACTGGTTATAAGTGCATACTGGAAATATTCTTTAATTTCAGCGTATTTAGCAGTTAGATTTTGAGGCATTGTTCCCATATACAATTGATTCAATATTATTAAATCTAGATTTCTATTAAAAACTGCGTCTAATTTTTTCCGCAGGCCATATCCGAAGTTAACGACTGAGAATCTCATTTTTTCATTTAATTTAAAGTTCCATATTCATCCAGTTTATTTTATATAAATACAACATACAGTGGAACTTCTCTAACTTGAACTTCTAAAACTCGACTTATTCCGTAAGTCGAATTTTTTTGGCGAACAATGAAGTTTGAATATTATTATATAGTATTTTTGTCTTCCTAACTCGACTTTCTATTTCTCGACTTTTTTTATTACTCGACATAATATGCGAATTGCGAACACGTAGGTACACCTAACTCGACATTTTCGGGGAATTACGGAATTATCTCTTGGAATCAGGAATATGAACAGGCAGAAACGTGTGCTGGGTGCTTTCGGAAGTGCAGTTGTGTAGTACGCGTGACAAAGTGTACGGTAAATATGTCGAAGCGAAATTTAAAGTGTTTAACATTGAATGAAAAAATAAAATTAATAGCAGAGGTGGAAAAAGGGGAAAAGAAGAAGAAAGACATTGCGGAACAATTTGGGATCCCTCATAATACGCTATCGACAATTTTAAAAAACAAGGACAAACTTTTGGAAAGAAAAAATGATACGTTTAACAATAAACGAAAAAGGCTTAAAGCTTGTGTTAACGATGATATTGACGAAGCAATGTTCAAGTGGGTTACTACCGCACGTGCTAAAAATATTCCTCTTTCGAGGAGTTTAATTAGAGAACAATCGAAAGAATTTGCCGCTGGCTTGGGACGGGAGGAATTTTCAGCTAGTATAGGCTGGTTGGATAAGTTCAAGAGTCGACATAATATCGTCCAAATGTCACTGTGCGGTGAAAGTGGTTCTGCAGATTTTCAATGTGGTGAAGAATGGCAGAAAAATGTTTTACCGACTTTAATCAGCCAGTATGACAAAAATAATATTTTCAATGCTGATGAGACGGGGCTTTTCTTCAAATGCTTGCCCAACAAAACCCTTGCATTTAAAGGACAAAAATGCTTTGATGGTAAAAACAGCAAGGAAAGAGCGGAACGGTTATCGTTGGGAGTATCATGAGTGGTTCTGAAAAGCTAAAATTGCTTGTTATTGGCAAAACAAAACATCCACGTTGTTTTAAGGGTATAAAGTCACTGGAAGTGGATTACGAATATAACAGAAAAGCGTGGATGACAAATGAGATTTATGAAAAGTGGTTATTAAAACTTGATAAGCAGTTTGCAGTCCAGAAGAGAAAAGTTTTGCTGTTCGTTGACAGTTGTCCGGCGCATCCCAAAACCGTAGCAGGAAAGCTGAAGAATATTAAATTAGAGTATTTTCCTCCTAATCTAACCTCAATCTTACAACCGATGGACCAGGGAATTATAAAAAAATCGAAAGCAACATTACAGAAAACGGATTATTATGAAAATTTTGGCTTATTTGCAAGAGCCTACATTTACTTCAAATGTTTCTTTACTTGATGCAATTAAAGGTCTAAACAAAGCATGGAATAACGACGTAAAGACGCAAACAATTGCAAATTGCTTCAGAAAGGCGAGCTTTGGTAAAGATGATTTAGTGCAGGATGCTAAGCACTGGGATGAAGATGATATCCTTCCACTGTCTGAATTAAAAAATTGGTGGGTCTTATACAGAACTGCAATGAACACAAATGATGTTGAATTTGAGGAGTATGTTGATGTTGATCATGATGTGTCAACAATGGATTTCCCAAGTGATGAAGACATTTTAGAAAGTGTAATACAGCACCTTGCTCCTAATGAAATAGGTAAGTTTACCAATCCATGTTTTCTATGTTCCAAGATGCCAAATTTTATTATTGTCTTAGATACAGATGAAGACGAAGATACTAATGAAAACTAGACTGATACAACTGGCATACCTACACTCAACGAAGCGTTTTCTGCCATCGAACACTTAAGAAGATTTGTTTCATCTAGGGAGAATGTGCCATATGCATTGCATGGTTCCTTAAATTTACTAGAAGATTTTATAACGAATGAAAAATGGACCAGTGTAACTCAAAGAAAAATTACTGATTTTTTCAATAAAAATTTGATGCAGCTTTTTTGACGTTTTAACGAATTTTCTAAGTGACTAATATGTAGTATTAAATGTATAATACATATAAATAAACTTTTTTCCGTAACTCGACATTTCCCTAACTCGACTTTTATTCCCTGTCCCTTGGAGGTTCGAGTTAGAGAAGTTCCACTGTATATGATATTAATACTACGTTATAAGAGGTGAGCGAGTTCTTATAATAATAAGAAGTGAAGATACTCTTTCAGTAATGTCCTTCGACTCCAACCTCTTCGTGTATTTGTGTACCTCATTTTACAAAACAAAACGCCTAACCGGTATTTGGGAGCGCTCGCTAGTGCGTCGTTCTCATTGTATGGTAATAAGATTTTTACAGTTATCCGTTTACACTAACACAATTTTAAAGTTTCAGTTGCATAAATTTTAATGAGCTGTAGAAGTGGTGTTTGAGAGACAACCGTGATTGATATTTAGCGTCAATATTTAGTATCGGGCACGCACTTCATTAAAAAAGAAACAAACGTCGTCTTTTCGAGTAATAAACAAACACGACCGGCCGACTGACGAGAACCAATTTGTTAGCTTTTCTTTTAAGTTCGCAGTACAGCAACGTCTGGCAGCATTTAGCGCGACTTGTTGGGGCGTCTAGTGTCGTTCAAAATGTGAAAACGATCCTGTTTAGCAAACACCTCGGATAACTTAAAACTCCATTATCGATCGTTTGCATTCAATGTGAAACTCCCGATTACATTTCTCTCCATATATACATATTTACATGGGTCAGCGGATGCCACGAACCCAGCGTAAAGTGACGGATTTGATTGATTGATCGACACGATGTGTTTGGTATAGTGGCCATGAATAATGCATACTGTTGGGTATTGAGTACGTTATAAACTATTTTGAACATCGGTGTAAATAATTACATCCTAAATTAAGCGTTGAATATTTATCGCCGTTTATTTCACATAATTTTAGTTTTTCAGTGTTCATTCTATCAACTCCGTGTTAGAAATAAATAAGCAAACATAAATCCGTAAGCATTAATCAGTACATTGAAGAATCAACCTTAAATTTACTAATTCTCTTCCAGAAATTATAGTAAACTCTGACTACAAGGTGGATTAAAAGAAATGGAAATTCATTTTTTAAAAAATAAATCCTGCAAGTAATATTCTGTATATAAATGGCGGATAGCACATAAAATCATCCGAGATATGTACGATCCTATACCACGATGCCTACGCTCGACTATCATGCGATAATGCAAATGAGAGCGATTAATAATGGTAATGACTAGAGACCAGACGCATCAGGCCGAAATTACGATGGACCATATAAATAGTCTATAACAGGGATGGCGAACCTTTTTTGATGTCCGTGCCACAAAGTTAAAAAAATTCTTTTTTAAATAGGTAACGTGCCACAATAAAATTTCATTCGAAATGTTAGCGTGGTGAAACTATACGTAAGTATAATTAAATAAACAAATAAAAGCAATTCTTCTTTAAAAAATTTTTTATTAATCAATGTTTTACAAAAAGCAATATGCTAGAAACAAAATTCACGTTAAAAACAATTGTTTCTAATGTGATTTTTGTTGCTGTACACAAGATGATAAAGATTTAATACAGTCAAAGCTCGATAACTCGTACTAAATGGGGCAAAGATCTGTCCGAGTTACGAAAAGTCCGACTTATCGAAAGGAAATAAAGTTGTAGGTACGTTAGGAATTAAAACTAACACCAAATTTTATCTATACAGTAGCAATATTATACTGAACTTTAATACAACAAGGTTATCAATACATATCAGGTAAAACTGAAACAGGTACTATAACTATAAAATTGATAGAAACTGCACAAAGTATACATTAATCAGAGTCTATTTCGGTTGGTGCATTATAGGAGCATGATGGCAATGGTGATAGGTCTGCCACTGTGTTGTTTTCCCCAGCAGATACACGTTTGAAAAAGTGCTCAATCTTCTTTTGTGAAAACTTTTGATGTTGCTTGCGAACAATTATTTCACGTGCAGTCCTAAAGTGTCTATAGAATGGCTGCAGTTCAGGATCTGAAGTAAAGTCTATAATTCCAATGAGTACGTCCAGAGCTTCACGAGCATTTGACAGCTTCGATTTAGACAAGGGTTGTTCTTCCTCCTCCTCGTCCGTACTATTCTCGCCCGTGGTGATAGAAACCAAAACATCGCAAGCGATATCTTCATCAGTCTGGATCTGATAGCCTGGGTCTCCATCTTCTCTATCTAACCACTCATGAATGTTCTCTACAGTGGGTTCTGTTTCACCGGCCGCTAAAAGTATCTGATGATAATCATTGGTCTCACAACCCTCGAAATTATACTCTACAACTTTGTCAAAAAAAAGTTTGTTCTAGCAGTTGACAAGCGTAGAAGTTTTTACTTCATTCCAAGTAGAAGCCCAGTTTAAGATTGCTGACTTGATGTTGTAATTGCGGATGTTCTGCAATGTCCTTAGTCCTCGCGTGTCCTCTTCTTTGTCCTCAGGTTCCTCTAGTACCACCATTACTTCATCGAGAAACTTCCTCTTGTACAACCTCTTACATGTCAAAAATAGTACCCTGATCCATTGGTTGGATAAGCGAGGTGGTATTGGGAGGCAATGCCAGGCACTTTATTTTCCCATCACTGCTACACATCTGCACAGTTGGATGTGAAGGGGCGTTGTCTACAAGCAAAACAGCCTTGGTGTCATTAGGGGCAATTTTTAGAACTTCGATTTGGAATCGTCGCACTTCAGGAACAAATTGTTTCTGAAACCAGTCTATTGTGATTTCTTGGGTGAACCAAGCATTTTTCGAATTTGTATAGTGCACAGTGTATCCATTATGTGCTTTAGCACACGAGGATGGCGTGATTTGCCGACCACCACTGATTTAAGGCGGTGGTTTCCATCTGCATTCGCACACAATAAGGCCGAAAGTCTCTCTTTGCAAAGCTTTCGACCAGGCACAGTGCCCTCATGCTTAGAAGCTTGCGTATTTTCAGGTAGCGAACGCCAAAACAGACCGGTCTCTTCAGCATTATATAATTGAGGGCGTGTTAAACCTTCTTCCTTAATTGGAGTGTCAAGTCGTGTTCTAAATGCTTCAATACTATCTTGATCGGCACTTAGAGCTTCACCAAACAGTCTCTTGTTTACAATACCGTGCCGGTTTCGAAATCGATAGAGCCAACCATCGCTAGCACAAAATTCAATGTTCATATGCTTAGCAAGTCTTTTAGCTGCCGCCTGAAGCTCTATACTACGAACTGAAACACCGCTAGACCGTTGCTGTATGTACCATTTATGTACAGCATTTTCCAGGTTCGTGTTACTAGGCAATTTCAGTCGTTTTCTACTGGAAACTGTTGTTTCAACATCATATTGCAGAGCAAACGTCTTCAGCTTGTCTTTGTTCTTTCTTATTCCTGACACTGTTTGTTTTGCGATGCCGTATTCTCTACACACATTTGCCACAGAAGTACCTGATTCTAGCTTTTCAATAAGTTTTAATTTCTCTGCAACACCTAAAGAAACACACTTTCTCTTGTTCGGCGCCATTGTTACACACGGGCTCGTCTCAACTGACTGGCTACTCGTATGTGTGGATGCTGTGTTTAGCGCGGCGGTGGGTTGAGAGAGGTACACACTAACGTTGTGTTGCGATAACTCCGCCACCTGTTTGCGGCACCTGTAACATTTTAACCTACCAGAATGTGGAATGTGACACGTTTGTAATTTGGTCCGAGTTATCCGAAGTCCGAGATGTCGGGGTCCGAGTTATCGAGCTTTGACTGTATCTGGTTCATATTTAGTTAATTTCAACAGTACGCATGCAGAGCTCGACTCATCCGTCATTCGATTCCTATATTTATTTTTTATAAAATTTAATTCTGAAAATAGAGATTCACATGCCCACGTCGATGAAAATATTGATAAAATTGCCTTTGCTAATATTTTTAAACAATTAAACGTGTCAGGAATTGAATTCCATGTAGTTAGAATTTCATCTTCTGCAATTTTATTTATTTTATCCAATAATCGATTACTTTCAATAATTTCTAAATCATTTCTTAAATCAACAAATTTTTGGTTCCATATGGTACTTGACTGAAATTCAGCTAATTCCATTTCTAATTCATTAAAATTTAACCACTCAAGGACTTTTAAATTTAATTTTTCAAATGGTATTGTATCAGGATATAAAATAAATTTTAAAGTTTCTTCAAATTCTTTAAACTGCGTAAATCTTGCAGAAAATTCCTGAATCAGGGATTGAATTACCGTTGAAAATTCTTTCGTTAATCACTCTTTATTTGGATTTTCGTGACATTCAGTTTCAGAAAAAAAATTTTTGTATTCGGAAAATATTTATATGAATTTGAAAGAATATCACGATTAAAAATCTGTAATTTGACTTCGAACGCTTTGATTAAGCCAAACATTATAATGACTGTTTTATTAACACCTTGTAGTTTTATATTTAATTCATTTAAGTGAGAACATAAATCAGTGAAAAAATATAACTTTGCTAGCCATTCTACATCCAATAATTGAGTGTATGGATCAATAATGTTCTCATTATTTAGAAATAATCTTATTTCCTCCAAACAATCTACAAATCTTTGCAAAACATTTCCACGGCTTAACTAGCGTACATTATTGTATAAAAGTAAGCTATTGTACGACGAGTTTACTTCGTTTAACAATTCTTGAAATTTTCTTTTATTTAGTGCTCGTGCTGATATAAAATTGACTAATTTTGTTACAAAACTCAAAATATCATCAAACATTTTTAAACCTGTTTTGGCACATAACGCGTGTTGGTGAATAATGCAATGAAAATCAAGAATTGTGTGTCCAATACGTTTTGTAAATAAATTTATAAATCCATTTTCCCGTCCAGTTAAGCTGCGGGCACCGTCAGTTGTAACTGACACAATTTTAGAAGGGCATATTTCTCTTTTTTCCAATGCATCTATAACTGCATTACAAATGTCTAATCCTTTTGTTGTTGTTGTTAATGTTGATAAACTTATTAACTCTTCTTTAATATTGTTTTGAACAAAATAACGTACAAAAATTGCTAAGCGAGCAGAGCCTGTTACGTCGATAGACTCGTCAATAGATATAAAATCACAGGACTTTATATGAATTTTTTGTTGAAAATTTACATTTTCCGCCATACCCAAAATTCTCTCTTTCACTTCTTCCCTAGCTATCGGCATGTCTTTAATTCTTTGGATAATTTCTTCTTTGTTTTCGAAATCATCGAATAAGTATAGTGCACATTGCAGCCAAGCATCCTTTAAAAATTCGCCTTCATTAAAAGGTTTCGCATATTGAGCAATAGTTTTTGAAACTTGATAACTAGCAGCAGTGGTGTTTGATTGAGTTCCAAAATATTTCATTAAAGAAGTAGTTTGAGCATTTTTATTTTTTAAGGCACGTGATATATACTCCTTTTGCTCTTCTACACTTCGATCGAGAAGAAATTTATGGTTGGTTTCATAATGCCGCTTTACTGAAGATGTTCTACAGACTACAGTTTTAGAACATAAAATACAAATTGCTTTACTATCCTTTTCAATCATACCGTATCTATCGGTCCACCAAGCTTGAAATTCTCTGTTACTACATGTTTCGGCTAATTTCGATTTTTTTATTGAACTAGCCATAATAAGAAATTCTAAAAAATATATATTTTAATAATATTGTTATAAAATAAATAATTTATTCTGCATTCGTTTGCAAGAACATATTTCTTCACATATTAAAGTACTAAAAATATTACCAACACAAGAAAAAAATAAATAATATATTAATTCAAGGTAATTTTAATAATTATTTTTATATTTTACACTGATTTAATGATAAAATAATTTCTTATAATATTAAAATATTTTATTGTTCAAAAATATGCAAAATAAATTATAAGTTTAGTAACTTTTAATACCTTAAGGTTGTTACAGGTTAAAACTTCAGTCGTGACGCAATATGTTCTTGCAAACGAATGCCGAATGTAAAATATTAAATAATATGTAAAAATATTTATCTAAAAATAACACTTTATCTATTTACAATAAACGGTTATATTATTTAACAAGTCACTGAAGTTTCAAAGACGACGGTTTACTAAAAATGACTAATGCAGTCTGTCGTCTGATTCGAGCGCTGCGACGGCAACAACATGCAAAAACATTAAAAGGCGAAACTGGATACGCAAAAAATTTTATCTAATGCGCATCTTTATATACTTCGAGAGAATTCATGCGATATTTTAATAATAAATTTTTTTATTCACTTAAAAGCCACTGTCTCCGATTTTTCAGTTGTTTTAACTGTTAATTGGAAAAAACGGGTGGTGATCTATAAAATACGAAATAGATTTTTATTTGTTCATTTTGTAGTTCGAGTTGAGTAAAGGAGTATTAATATTAACTAGCAATACTTTCCCAAGGTTCTCTTCTGTAAAATTCTCTTTGAATCAAATACATTCTTCTAGATAGAAAACCTCCTTTCTACATCGCAACTGGTTATAGATGCATACTGGGAATATTCTTTTATTTCAGCGTATATTGAGCAGTTAGATTTTGAGGCATTGTTCCCATATACAATTGCCGCAATAATATTAAATCTGGATTTCTATTAAAAGCTGCATCTAACTTTTTCCGAAGGCCACATCCGAGGTCACTTGGCATATTTTTCAAATTATTAATAGCCACATCTAATGTGGTTAATCCATCATTTAATTTTAGATTTTGATTTTCAAAATAAGTGATTAGTAATAGATTTTTTAAATTTGGAATTTGTATTAGCTTCTTGCATTCAGAAATACTTCGAGCATCGTCATTTAAACATGTAACGAAATTTTGTAAACTATCGAAATTCTCTGCATAAAAACTGGTAGCCTCCAACGATGTTCCTCATCTAGTTATTACTAGCGATGGAGGCAGTGACAAAGATGGAAGTTTTTCCCTGTAAAGAGGTTCTCTCAATGGTGCTTTTCTGAAAACTTTTTTAAAAGCGGATACAAGTCTATCAACTTCCTGAAAGGTGTCTCTAATATATTCACAAATTCGTGGAGAGCATGTGCTACATAAGTAATATGCAGCATATTAGGATATGTTTCCTTTAATAGTTTGCCTGTCTTTAACATATATGCAGCACTGTCACTGACAAATAAACGTATTTTTTCTTTACCTGTCGTCCGAATGAAGCATTTGGTGCATATTCTCGTAAATGGTTTTAGCTACTGTTTCCGCATCAACTGTATTTATAACTTTTGTTAATATTACATATGCATTATATGGAATAGTTGGATACAGTACACCAGCTACATTTACCACACAGCGACCTAATATATCGACAGTTTCGTCGGCACTTATCCATAAGAACTGATTTGAAAGATGGCTTCCAATGCGTTCTACTGCTTTCGTGTAGCACTTGGAAACATAACATTTGCCTAAGGTGGATTCATCAGGAACATTTCGACCAGTATATTTTTGGAGAAATGTTTTGAAGATGGGATTGTTAAGTTTGTTTAATGGAATATTTGCCGCCAGTAAAGTTTCACAGAGTTCTTCGTTAAAATTGTCAGATTCCAATGGGTCTAATTTCTGTGTGGGTTTGCGATGCTAAATGACGTTTTACGTGCAATTTCTTAGACATTTTGCTCTGATAGCTGATTTAATATTGTTTGGGTACAAAATATGTTTCAAAGTTTTTCTACTATGCCCCTTAATATCACAAAGACAAAGGTAGCAATCTCCATGATGATTTTGCGGTTCTCTCCAAACCATCGGTATTCCAAAAGGAAGGCTTTTTCTATTCCCTTTGTTCCAATGTCTTAAACCTTCTTCACATACCTTACAAACAACGTGCGGTGCCCAATCTTTATCTTGATCTCCTAATTTGATTTTGAAATAAGCATAATATGCATTTTTCACAAATTCACCAATTGGTCTCTTAACCTTTTTCAAGACGAAATATCCACAAATATAACAGAAATCATCTGGTTTGTTTTTGCAACACCGGCTAGCCATATTTTTAAGCAATGTTTATTTATCAAATACCACGCACAACACTAAAGAAAGACAAATTAAAATTAATCCTACTCGCCATTGTTTCACGATGCCATTCTCGACGTTGTTCCATATCAAATCTGAAAAAGGAACTTAAACAATGTTCTAGATCTAAATAAATGAAAATTAGATGTATGTTTAAGTTATTGAAACTTAACGAAATTCACTGGACACTTACGTCAAAATAATGGGAGAAGTAGATTCGATGAAACGATGTTAAACAGGATCTATTACAAAAATTACGTAATTAACAGTTAAAACAATAAAAAAAAAGAAACTAGCTCACCGTACTTTATTTATTTTACGAAATATAAACTAATAAAAAAATAAATTATAAAAACTCCTCACGCTTCTATATACGCCCATGAAGAAAGGAATTTAACTGTAATATTCTAGTAATTGCGTCACTCTTCAACGACATAAAACAGATTTGCGGTTAACCGAATGAATAGTGCTATTCAATAACTGCGTGTTGTACTTAGAGATGTTATAGACTATTTATATGGCCCATCGTAATTTCGGCCTGATGCGTCAGGTCTCTAATAATAACATAAGAGTTTTTGACTAATGAATGAAATTGTCTACTCAATTGTCTGAAATTGCCTTTTTTCTTATAGTGTCGTAAGAAAAAATCTTTTTTAGATGTTATTAACAATTTTCGGAAAATACCGCTAGAAAATTTTTCGAATTATGCGTCAGTGGTTATCACGTTTGACTGTGGTCTACATGATCCGAGTTCAAACCTACTGAGTCGCAAATTTTTTTTTATCTTTTGTAATTATCAATTTATTTGAAACCTGGAGAACTCATAAATTAAATCCAAGAACCTATTGGATCTACACTTCCCTAACCATGTATCTGCATGGATTTAAGATAGTTTCGTAACTAGTAACATTTCTTTGTCAAAGTGGAATATATTCCACAAAACAATTGTGAATTAGTTTATTGTAAAATGGCCCGATGGGTCAGAAAATAGGTAAATATACTTCATCTGTTTGAGTTGTTAAGCAAATAAGAATGGTGGACAAGAAGATGTGAAGTTGATAAAATTTGTGGATTCCAGACCCCAGAAAAGTCCAAAAAAATCAAAAAAAAGGAACTTAAACAATGTTCTAGATCTAAATAAATGAAAATTAAATGTATGCTTAAGTTATTGAAACTTAACGAAATTCACTGGACACTTACGTCAAAATAATTGGGAGAAGTAGATTCGATGAACCGATATTAAACAGGATCTATTACGAAAATTACGTAATTAATAGTTAAAACAATAGAAAAAAAGAAACTAGCTGACCGTACTTTATTTATTTTACGAAATATAAACTAATAAACAAAATAAATTATAAAACTCCTCACGCTTCTATATACGCCCATGAAGAAAGGAATTTAACCGTAATATTCTAGTAATTGCGTGTAATAGCTAAACCAGGTCATGAATTTACAAAACCTCCATTTCATCAACACGACCTCGTGGAGTTATGATCTTTCACCACATTGTTTTTATCTTGTAACCAGGTCACTAGGCTAAGGGAACACACTCTAATATATAACGAGACACTGAGAGGTCTCGAGAGGCGGAAGTCAGAGTCAGAGAGTTAGAGTCACTACAAGTCTAGTGCCTCATATTTATAATGTAGTGTTTACTATTTTTATCGTTGTTATTATCGTTATTTAATCGTTGTCCTGAATATTATTTATTACACTGATAAACCTGCTGTATAAATGGAACTACCTCGGCAGCAATGTTACCTCCGGGACCAGGTGACATTACATGGCGATCCTGCCCACGTCTGATATTACATACCGATCCTACCTTTAGTTAGATGATCAGATATTACATGGTGATCTTGCCATCCCATCATCTGACATTACATGGCGATCCTGCCAACTTTTGACATTACAATGCGAAAAGAAAGTATATTTTAGCTTGGCGATTTTTGTGTTAGCTATCCTATCTCCCATGTTCCAACACTATTATTTTTACCTGCTGAGGATGACAACTTAGTTGTCGAAATACTATTTAATATACGAATATTAATGTGCTAAGGGCTTTTATAACTTTTTTAAAGTTTTTATATCACCACAGACTTCGATAATTTGGCATCACGGAAATTAAAAAAAATTGTAGTTAAATTAGTTACAGTAAAAAAAATCTATTCATGGAATTTGCTGCCGATACTTAATGAAACTTTTGAATCAAGATCCAGGAATAAAAACACTTGGTATCGTTTCAAAAATTTATTCATATATCGTGAATTCGTAAGTAGAAGCACTACTCGATACTCGTATTATTTACAATAATCAATTTACTTGTCTTGTAGTTACTTCTACTGCACATCTTTGCGTTTTCACAAAAAAAGTTAAGTCAGAAGAAAGCCTCAGGGCACGCCCTGTCTACCAACCAATTTTGGTCTACGTTCATTGTTTGTAATTCTAGGTAGGTAAACAGCTCCTAACGCGTAGGTATGATCTAAATATGCCCCGTTTAACACTTAAATATGTATGTATAGTTGCCATAAAATAATCTCGACCCACGGTAGATAATAAATGTTGATTAAATCTATTCGCGTTTTGTTAAGACGTTAAAACATAATTGCATAATTTATAGGACTACATTATGTTCAAATGTATTAAATACAGATTGGAATATTCTCAGACTTGACACTATTCGTTTTTATAAACGCAAATACATTAAACTGTAGGCTTGAACCTGAATTGAGTGGGTTTCACGACAAATCTTCGCTTATAATAATAACTGCCATTTATATGTAAATTTTCTTATTTTGCACCTAGGCAGTTTCTTTAAAATAAACATATTTCAAGTCTGCAATTATTCTGGTGTACACCAGACACTTAAATTTATAATTATTTTATCGACACATTTAAATTAAATTGGATACTATTAAGACATAATGTATACTATGTGACAAAAGAAAATACGAATTACCCAGTAAAAGTCTATATTTTTACTGGGTAATTTATTTATATTTTGTACAAATGTTTAGCCTGTTGAGAATAATAAATTAGATTTTCATCGCAAAATTCCTACCCTTTACGGAGATAATTTAATAACAAGTTTCCGCTCAACCTAAATGAATACATTTGCTATTAACCCGAGCATGCTTATAATAAGGTGATCTACAGACTTCTGTTAAAACCATTTCAAGCAACTTATGAGAGTATCATGTAGCTGTTTGGCAGCGTAGTCAGCATACCAACCCTTCGATCTGTCACATCTTGGACATGTTCTATGAGTGGTAGATCTAGCGACCGCGCAGGCTGATAGAAAATATTGATGTTAGCCTCTTGTAGGAATCGTAACCTATCAAGTGCTACAGGAGAGCGCTCATTGTCTTGCTGAAATGTGAAATTATTTAGCCTTTGGATGTATGTTGAAGCAAATGGTTTCAGAACTTCGTATATGTACCTTTGACCATGAAGATATACTAAATAAGTTCTTCTTCCTATACAAATCCCACTACAAACCATCAATCCTATAGTGAGTGTAGTCTAAAATTCTTCGAAAAAATTTAATTCCTGCTTTTTTTCCTTTTTTGGCATTTGACTCGTCTGCAACCATCATAGGCCCAAGAACAAAATCAAAATTCGACTGTGAAACGATATTGTTCCACTCTTTATCGCAATCTACACGTACCTTATGCCATTTTGTTTGAGAACACAATACCAATTAGTGAGAGGCAGTACTAATCTTGAACATTACGAAATCAATCTAAACGAAGGAATGCGGTAATATACCTAGTACTATCATAAATACAGTTACAAAGCTTTCTGCATAAATCACAAGTGCTATGACAAATAAAATAAACAAAGGACAGATATTTACTGTCAGTTAACATTCCTACTAGTCGAGCGTGTGCAAATTTTAAAGATAAAATACAGTATGATAATGGAATGGGAACACAGAGAAAACCGCGCTGCTGTAATTGCTTTGCATAAGTGTGGTATGGAGAAATCTTCAAGTTTCAAAACTTTGCAATCGCTGAGGATCAGAAAAATTATGCGACGATACTGGTAATGTTAGAGATTGTCAAAGAACAGGACTGTTAGAACTCAACAAGGGAATAAAGCAGTAAAATTGCGAATTAAGCATAACCCATTAAGGAAACAAAAAGTGACGAGCCCACGACATGAAAATGTCGACCCAATCAACATCACGCCTCATAAATCTAGACCTTGGACTAAGAGCATATTAAAAATACACGGGACATTTTCTTACCGATGATTTTAAAAGGAAACGGAATCAAAAATCGCAACAACTTCTGACTCCAATACGCGAATGAAAAACATCAGCGCAGCCTTTTCACAGATGAAAAGATCTTCATTGTTGAAGAATCTTTTAATAAACAAAATGACAGGATTTATGCTAGATCATCAAACGAAGCAAGACAGTTGGTTCCACGGGCACAAAGATGTCATCATTCTGTCATCCGTAATGGTTTGGTGGGGAGTCAGTTACGAAATAGTGACAAACACTCATTTTTGTGAAAAAGAGGTTAAAACCTCAGCAGATGTGTATCAGGGAAATGTTTTGGAATGCATTGTTCAACCATTGAATCACAGATTGTTTAACAGTGAACCATGGACATTTCAGTAAGATTCAGCGCCGGCCCACAAAGCCAGAACAACTCAACAGTGGCTTCAGAGCAACGTAACGAATTTTATTTCTTCGGATGATTGGCCTTCCTCTAGTCCGAATCTTAATCCCTTAGATTACAAGTTATAGTAGAATTGTGCTCTAAAAGACATCCGAGTTTGGGTCTCTGAAGCAATCCTTAAGGCACGTAGTGAAAAATTTCCCAATGAAGAACATACGTGTTGCAATGGATGCCTGTGTTAAAGGCAAATGAAAGCCTTCTGAATAATTTGTTGAGATATTTGTTACTTATTTATTGGTCAATAAATGCTGTAATAATTGTTATGAAATCTTTTCTCATTTCTATTTAATAACTAAAAATTCATGTAACAGTATTTATCATATGCCAAAAAATCCGTTTAAATGCTCCAAGGTACATTTACGATATTCTAAAACCATTCATTTTACAATATTTCCAAGAGCTAAATAAAACTAAATTCCAGCAAGACAGTGCCTGTCCTTATGGTGCAGCTGTTACATGACGATTCCATGCATGAATATTCTCAATTGGCTTGCGCGATTGTTGACCTATTCGCAGACTTATCTGAGATGTGCTAGATCGAATTGTTGGTACAAGTTGAGGTTTCACAGAAGTCCATGGATTATCTTATTATTAGCATACCCAAGAGAACAGCCGTTTCCGCGAAACGAATTTTTCAGTAAAAATTTAGTCACTTAATATTCTCAACACAGTTAATATTTGTGCTAAATTTGGTTTAAAAATATATAATTTTACTTGGGTCATTCATTTTTTTTCTTATAGTATATTATAACATTATAATGGCAAAAATAAAATTTCTTTTCTCAATATTTATTCTCAAATTTATTAAATCTTGAATTTTTTAAATATGCATCCTTTTAAAGAAAGAAGAAATATTTGTCTAAATACTTTAAATTTTAATTATTCCAATCACACTACTCCTTTGAAATCCAATACTTTTCATTTTCGATGTTGAAATCGTTTTTTGTCGTTTGTCACATGGACAGGTTTGTCACATTTATATTTCACAGAACGTAGGCATTTGGTAAATTCTAAGAAATTCTGTTGGTGGGTTTAAAATTATCTGCTATTTATACTTCCAATATATGCAATATTAATACTGCAGCCGTCAGTGCAGTGCATGCTGTGTTTGCAAATCAAAAAGATGCCTGCCGATAAAATTAATTTTTCGACCAAGTTGAAAATCCATTGCGAAGTTGCTCTAAAAGCCAATTGGGAATGGATTTTAGTTCTTGCGCTAATTATATTTTTCGAATATGCGCTGATACGAACTTCTCGAAATGTCTAATTGTTGAGCAACTTTAACAATATTCTCTACCAATATTCTTGAAGAATTTTGTTTCACATCGATGGTCCTCAAATCTTGCATCAACTACCAATCCTGTTTCATCAAATTTTGTAATTAAAGAGTAAAGTTCACACCGGATTTGTAATGCGTTTACAACAATACTAAGTTATTGTTTTGCATAACATTCAGTAGCTTCTAATCGTAAAAATAATAGATTACACCTATCAAGGTATCAGAGATGACGAACACAAAACATAAAAATAGCGCGAAATTTAAATTTTATGCTCGATTTAAGCAGGCTGTTATAAATAATGAGTGTTCTACATTTTTCATTCTACTTTTACCAACATTATTATTATTACAATAAATTACATAAACTTTTAAGTGATTATGTAATAAATAAACGTAATATTAGAATAAATTACAAATTAATCACAATATTTTATGGAATTCCCCTACCAACCATATAAACTTATGGACTTAACACGTATATAAAATACGTCCGAATGTCAAATAAGTAATATTAAAGGAAATAAATAATTCTTCTTCTGCACATATTACACACGTTGTGTATTGAATTTTATGCATGTCGTATTATTTTTACCTGTTAAGATTGTCTGAAGAGATTAACTTCCCTTCGGATCGTAATTCATTATACCATCGCTATCCGTCGGAAGAATGTGAATAAGATGATGTGTTTAGCATCTGCGACATCACAGAATAATCTTGTGTGTTCATTAAAATAACAACTACTTGAAACACATGTAATTCGTTTTGTTTTCTGTTTAGCATTCTCTTGATGCTTTATGACTGAGTTATTATTTTTGTAATCGACAATAGAGAATGTGTATTTATTCATTCCTTACATGATTTTTAACTTAAGATGGTGCGTAAATCTGTATTCAGAATAGAATGACTTTTATAAAAGTTTGATTTAGAACAGATTTTTTATATTTTTACTTTAATACAATCGCATACACTAAACCATTCTATAATTTGTTTTTTGTCAGAATATATATTATTCACGTTTATCTGTTGATATCAGTGTCTTTACTCGTAACGGTGACCATTTTTACACCTATATTCGACTATTTTCATTTAAATGAATAGCAGAATAAATGCCCGCTTTCCAAAAACGTTTTTTACACACTTATATATATATTTAGATAAATACTAAAAACATTTTTATATTCGTCGAATGATTTCTAAATTTGATTGTGTTGACTAGGTACATTTTTGAAAGGTTGGCTACCTTTTGTCGTGTTCATAGCTGCCAAAGTTTTTTATTGTTGTAAAAAGTGAAATGAAGTTGTTTTGTCTGGTACAGTACTAGTTGTTTTAATCAGAACGCCGACCATAGAATGTATGAGTAATGCCTGGAGTGAAATTTGAAGTCTGCATTTATCCTGATTCTGAGGAAAATACTTGAAACAATTTTGTAGATACTTTGAATCTTGCATAATATTCTCTAATACCAAGTGTCCTAGAAATAAAAAGACAACGTCTGAAAAATGGAATGAAGTAATTAATTTGAACACAGAACCCAAAATATTTTCCAAAAATTCCCTCTCATAAGCGAGAAACAAAATGACATATATGTATATTTAAATAAATAATAAATTTTGTGACGCCATTGTGCGAATATATCATAAATACTATCGGAGACGAATTCGTTAGTCGCACACCAATCATTTATAATAATTAAATCAGTTTGGAGTTGTTTACAGTCAGGGAAAGTGTTAATTTTACCATAAATCTTCATATCATCAGCGTACAATAAACAGTTTGACCTGAGCATAGCTGGCAATTCATTTATGTACAGTACAAAGAGCAGAGGACCCAAAACGGACCCCTGTGGAACCCCACTCCTCGCAGAAAATCGCAACAAAATTAGATCAATCCGTTAATAGCTGGAAATAACCTTGACGTAATTGGGACTAATACTAAAATTATTTAATTTAGAGATTAAAACGTGTTGGGGAACTTTGTCGAAGGATTTACTTAGATCAGTATATACAACATCTACTTGCAAACGTTGATCAAAGGTTTTTGCTATATATTGGGTTACAGTCATTCAATTAGTTGTTGTAGATCTGCCCCTTACAAATCCGTGTTGCGAATCCGATAATTGTGTCTCTATTTCACTGTAAACAAGATCAGCGAGAATAATTTCAAAGACCTTCGAAAAATTATTAAAGAAATTGGTCGGTAGGACTTTGTCATTTTTATTCCTACTCATAAAGACGGGCGTTATTTTACTCAGCTTCCACTGATCAGGGTTTTATAGAAGTTTCAGCAAAATGTACGTAATTCTGAAATAAAACTAACAGTAATTTAAAGGACACTATATTAATAATAAAACACACTAAGTACACTTAATAACTAATAATAACAGTGTATACGTGGACGCCGTGTAAAGTTGTTGCGTGATCAGTTGTGCTAACTTTACTGTGCCCCATGTGCGACACCTTGATTAGTGGTTTTACCTACTGATGATGACAACTTAGTTGTCGAAATACGTATTTATGATACGATTAATAATTGTGGTACGGGGTTATATACCTTTTTTAAGTTTTTACTTAACCACAGTCTCCAAAGAAATACTTTTTTAATAATAACAGTATTTATTTCAATATTTATTTCACATTTATATCGTATGTGCTAAATATCATTGGGCATAGAGAATCAACGTATGAGTACATACAATGTATACGTACATGAGAAAGCCAGTCCAATGCCAGCGAAGACCGCGACGACTGACGATTGTCTCCGATACCGATTGACTGGAAATTTTGCATTCAGTCTAGCCGCGGCCGTTACAGTTTGAAAGCGTACAATAAAATTAATGTATAATGGCTCTTTATACACCTACTGAAAAGCTTCAGTTAGTGAAATGGTTTTATGCTGGCAAGTCTACAATGGAGTGCATGAATTTGTTTGCGCTGACTTTTGCAGACCGTTCTGTACCTTGCAGACAAACAATTTATAATATTATAAATAAATTTGAAACTTGTTTCTGTCTCAATAACTGTATGAAATGCAAACCAAGAGATTTATCACTACAAAAAATTGAGGTAAGAGAACGGCAGGATGTATTAATTTGTAGTATTGTGGAAATTGATAACACGAGATCTACTAAAAGTGCTGCCGAGGAATTGGGTACAAGTGGGTACAAGTAACACAACTATTTCACGTATTTGGAAACGTAATGGTTTAAAATGTTTCAAATATTCGAAAACTCAAAAAATATTTCCCGAGGAATGGAGTTTTGTCAAGACGTTATGGAAAAGATACATCGAGATGAAAATTTCGTTAAAAATATTCTCTTCACCGATGAATCAACTTTTCGGCTTCGAAAAATCAACACCGGTATTTTGCAAATCGCACTCAGTATCCTCAAAAACTAAACGTTTGGGCAGGTATTTTAGGTGACCAATCTATAGGCCCCTCTTTTATTGATGGTATATTAAATGCCGACATGTAGCTCGAATTACTGAAAAATCAAATACTTCCCGCCATTCAAAACATTGGAATAAATCAGGAAATCGTTTGGATTCAACATGATGGCTGTCCAGCACATAATGCAGTGAAGGTAAAGGAATTTCTAGGAAATGCTTTTCCTGACCGTCTTATTACTGGAACAGGAAACATTAAATGGCCCCCGCGATCTCCTGATCTATCTCCAAATGATTTCTTTTTGTGGGGATATCTAAAAAATATAGTTTATACTCATGAAGCTGGTAGAGCAGAAAATCTAGTTGCCTTGAGAGAAAAAATAACTGAGGCTGCGAATTCATTAACTGCCGACATGTTAGCAAATGTAAGAGCTAATTTCTACGACCGCCTAGGACAATGTCTTGCTGTGCAAGGAGAAATTTTTGAACCTCTTGTATAATTTATTATAATTTTTAGAATCCTTTTTTATTTATTTTATTAGGATTATTCTTTAATTTGATTAGAATTACGCGCATATATCAGAAGATGCAAAACAGATAATTTTCAATGTCTATCATACCCTGATGGAAGAAAATAACGAACTACAAACCCAGAACATTCAACGAACGTCGCAATTAACCAAGGTGCCTTTTGAAACAATATATAAAATAATTAAGAATAACGCAGGGCCTCGAAAGCTAAGAAGTGACAAAGGAGCACCGAGAAAAATTGAAGAGTATGAAATTGATACTATTAGGCAGCAAGTATACACCTTCTACAGAGGAAATGTTGTATCTACACTTGACTGCTTACATAAAAGAATCAGTGATGAGCCTATAAATATTCAATGTTCTAAAGCAACCTTGTGGCGGACGCTAAAGAAAGCTGGTTTTAAGTTTGGCACTATAGACAAACGTCGCACAATTATGGAAAGCCCGAGGTTACAGAAACTTCGATATGAATACTTAACGGCAATTAGAAGGTATAGACAGGAAGGACGATTCATATGTTATTTAGACGAGACGTGGTATGACACCCATGACACAATTTGCAAAGGTTGGGTGGATAGTTCAAGTATGTGTCAGTTGGACGCGCCGGTTTTGAGAGGGAAGAGAATAATCATTCTTCATGCTGGGTCAGAAAAGAGATGGATCGGACAGCCGCTATTGTCTGCTAAAAATGTTAAATCTTCAAGTTTAGATTACCATGAAGATATGACCTCATCTTTATTTGAAGAATGGTTTCGGGACACTTTGCTGCATAATTTACCAAAAGATAGTGTGATAGTGATGGACAACGCTCCGTATCATTCTCGACAGCAAACCAAAGTTCCTGCAAAATGTAATAATGAGAAGGATATTAAAACATTTTTAGAAGCAAATGATTTATATTTTGAGGACCATTATACAAAAAACAATTAATAGAGGTGATGAAGACAAAAGATTGTCACATGTTGCCACACGATTTGTAATTTTTTCTTTGTATATAAACCCAATGTACAGATATTTTTTATAATATACTTGAAATTAACAGCGTTTTATTATTATATTATAGGGCCCTAATTTATAGTCAATACGGGCCGTAGATTCATACGTTGCAAATAGGTAAACCGTACCCTTTCAATAAGGAGACCAGGTATAATAATTATCATCACAGAAGGGGTTGCAATAAAAGCATTAGAGCCGTTCAAAGTTATATTCTTATAATTTGAAATAAACTATAACTTTAAAATAGCCCCTCACGATTTTATTCTTGTTTGCGTCAACTTAAATACTTATAACATATGCGTAGAATGAATAAAGCATGCTACGCATTGTAAGATGCACATACCAGCGCGGTCACATATTTATATTAAGAATTATTTTTTAATTGGCTGTAGAAGTCAAGAGTAACTAATACTCTTTAATTTTTCTGATTAGAGTTACGAATAGTTAGAATGGAGATTTGTTTTCGTTCGCATTGTAATGAGCTGGAGTGTACGTACATTCACATGTAGTAACTGTAATATTGCCAAAGATTGGCTCAGTCGAAATTTATATTTACCCAAGGTTTTTAACCTTACTTACTCAATTGACGAACCTTTCTACCTTTCAATACAAGGTGTTTGACCTTTTAACACATATCCGAAAATTTAAAAATATGTAAATTACACAAATAAAAATTTACATACTCAAGAAAGTATATTTTTTTACAGAAGATTTAAGTATGTATTTATATAAATGCAAATAATCCTGTTTAATGCATGCAAATATGGCCCCTAAATACAAACTACTTCGTGGGAATCTGGCGATTTCTTGAAGATGAGGTGCGAATAATTACGTGCTTTAATAACAGACTATTTTTGTGACAGTAGATCAGCGAACTTTATGCTGTCTGTCCGGAATGTAAAAATACTATCTCCTTTCAATAAAAACACTTGTGTCTATAAATTTTAAATACGTATTAGACGGTTTTTATTTTATTTTGAGAGATTTTGGAGCCAAAAAACTAAATATCCAAGTAGCTTTCAAAACAAATAATGCCATTTCCAAATATATTAGCAAAATCCCTAATAGCAGGAAGTCAAATACCTATAAATAAGTATGTGATACATGCCCAAGGGTTTATGTTAATAATTCATTCACAAATTAAAAAAAAAAAACAGACACTTTTTTTGCCAATTACTAAATTAACAACAGTTATGTGTCTAATTATGAATAATTAAGATAATTAGCATTAGACAGTATAGGACTAAAATTAATTTTATTAGGAAACTAGAAATAAATAAACTTAAAAAATTTAAATCTGCTGTCCTGACAAATTTAATTCACCAAGTAAAAGTATATGTTTTTAAACCAAATTTTGTACAAAGGTTTACTGCTTTGAGAATAATAAATGGCCAATTTGTCATTAAAAAATTCGTACCCTCTATAGAGAAAATTTAATAATAATCAGTTTTCGTTCACGTAGACGAATACATTCTGCTATTAGACTGAATGAACATGCTTCTAATAAGATGATCTATATAGACTCCTGTAGAAATTCATTCCAAGCAACTTATACCCAACAAGTTGCTTGGAATGAGTAGCTATGTGGCTATTGTAAGTTCGTTTGGGATGATTTCTTATTGTCCAAGTCTAATAATATCGGCATCGTGTCCTCAGATCAGAATGGTGTAATGTATGAGCAGATTGGATTGAAGAATGAACCAAAACCAATATCGTTCCACTTATCAATCTACTCTCAGACGTATCTCTCTTTTGTTCATGGGTACATGGTGGTCGTGGAGAAGTCCACCGTCGAAGAGAGAAAGACAGTTTTTGATTTTTTCCGTAGAATTTCTTCGATAATTAACATTATCGGTTTTCCTTCAAGGCCAATTAAATGCTCAAAGGTACATTTACGATGTTCCGGGACAATTCACTTTACCATATGTATATTCAAGAGCTAAATAATTCCATATTCCAGGAAAACAGTATTCGTTATGGTTCCTGCTTGCGGGATCGACATCAATATTCTCATTTGGCCTGGTCGCTAATGACACGTCACGTCGCTGTTGCTACATACACAGACGACACAGGAATCCTTTCCGCACATATCAATCTTCTTATTGCTTCGCAGTTATTGTCTGAACACAAGTCTGAACAAAATTCAAGCTAGGTTAATGAAATAACGAGTCAGAGTTAATGAAAATAAATCTATTCCAGTAACATTTACCACCAGAAGAGGTAAATACGCTCTACCACAAAAGCAAGACGTTATATACCTAGGAATGCACCTTAATCAGAGACTGACATGAAGAAAGCACATATTCTCAAAGAGGAACCAACTATCCTTTAAACTTAGACTTTATTGGTTAATTGGTCAAAGACCCCACTTATCCCTGGAAAGCAAAGTCCTTGTTTACAAAGTAACATTAAAACCCATTTGGAGTTAAGGAATACAGCTTTGGGGGACTGCTTCCATCTCTAATATTGAGATATTAGCAAGATTTTAGACCAAAATACTTTGTATGATTACCAGGATTCATTGGTATGTCCAAAATAGCATCATAGACGATGATTTGGAAATAAAAACAGTGACGGACACAATCAAAACTTTCTCCGAAAAATACGCAGAAAGACTAATTAATCATCTCAACCTTCTGGCAAATACTCAATTGACTCGACCCATCAGAAGGCGAGATTTTAATTTTATTGTTCTAGAAGCACCATAAAATAATTATCTAATTATACTGTACGGGAACCTGTCAATGGACAATCTCCTACATGTCAAATATTTCAAACACACAATTCACTTATTATAGTATCTTTGTACAAAGAGTATATAAATTTGGATGAAAAATACAAAAAAAAAAACCTATTGCCCTTAGAACATATCTGGAATATGATGGATTGGTATGGTTCCTAATCCTCCTATAAAAGTTCCTTGACATTAGCTTCCACAGAAGTCCATTCATCATATTAGAAGCATGCTCAGGCGAATAGCAGAATGTATTCGTTTATATGGAGCGAAATCTCATTATTAAATTCTAAATATATCTTAATTATAATTTAATCATTTACTCTTCTCAATTTATACAAAATTTTGGTTTAAAAATATAATACAAAAGTATTTTTAATAATATAAAATATTATTAAAAATCTGGTGTGAAGAACACAATTCAAGTTCTTTATTAATATTTTTGTGAACGTATCCCTCTCCTGAGACACAGATACGTATTTCATCTTTCTGCAGAGTCTAGCTCTGTATACATAACAATTGTAGAACTAACAAAGTGTTTCCAACAGATGGCACCACCATATCTCCGGAAACTGTATTTTCGTGTCTTCACTACTCCTTACGGATCAACCGCATGCGTATATAACAGAATAATTTGAAACATACTTGACTAGGTAAAAAAAAAACACTACCTACTACTCAACACCTACTCAACTATGTTTCAAATTATTCTGTTAGAAATATACACTTTTACTGAATTATTCACATAGCATAGTTTAAAAAATGAAGGAACTGAGATAAGTAATTCACTTTTGTGTGACATAAATATGAAAAAAAAGTAACAGCCTCAAAGGACGAACTTTCCTACAATTTGAATATGTTCGTGTTTTAGTTATAGTGAAACATTCATTACCCATTGTGGAAATACGATCCCCTTAAAGTTTTGCTATGTAAGTTTGTTTTAGTTTATTTCAAATTCCTGAAGAATCCAATGTTTAGTGAAACAATAAAATTGTAATTTAATGTACGATAGAATGTTAAAAATTAACGAAAATTTCTAACAAATCTTTCATTAGAGACTGTGGTTAAATAAAAAACTTAAAAAAAGTATATAAAACCACTTACCACATTGATATTCGTATCCTAAAAACATATTTCGATAACTAAGTTATCATCTTCAATAGAAAGAAATAACTTTGTCTTGTAAAATTGTTTGGCGATTTTTGTGTCAGCTTTTACGCCCCGACACGATTATTTTTCCTACTGAGGATAAGAACTTAGTTGTCGAAATACGTATTCAGGATACGAATATAGATTTAGTAAGGGGTTTTATGCATTTCTAACACCAGTGTGTTTCTTACTAATTGTTATAATTTAGTATATTATTAGATAAATTTAGAAATTATCTGTCAAATTCTATCATAATATACGATAAATATTTAGCTAATAATAATTAGCATTTTGATGATTAAAAAATTTGAAACACATCTGACGTAAAAGTATAAACACGAAGACCTAAATAAATATTGAAACATTCATAATTATTGCTTGCTGTTTATGTCAATATTATATTCGAAAATATATTTACATTTACAACGGAGGTAATAAATTAAAAGTGACACCCAAGATAAAAAATCAGCAGGTTAAATTACTACCAGGTTTCTATTCCTTTATCAGTATTTGAAACAGGAATGTCGAGGTCCAATAATGTCACCGGTGTCGTGCTGTGCCGTTGTTGTTGCGCTCTCGGAGTTAGGTCTTCGCTATCTGTCTACCATCAGGAACATAAAATGTCCCACAGACAAGGGTTCTCGGGGCCCATGTTTGCTGTATCTGTGTGAGGAGCGACTCTGACCGACCACATGCACATGAGCTTCTTCTGTTCGTGTGGTTCATGGCCCGATCGTGTACATCCCTTACCAAAAGTATCTGGTTTATGCAAATTAAAGGGAGAACCGCGTTTGTAAATGTTAACGAGACTATGTGTCAAGTTCCAAAATTTTAATGGTGTTTGGAACAGCGGAACAGTGAAGAGAGCATTAATAA
Organism: Melolontha melolontha; assembly: GCA_935421215.2. Classification (NCBI taxonomy): domain Eukaryota; kingdom Metazoa; phylum Arthropoda; class Insecta; order Coleoptera; family Scarabaeidae; genus Melolontha; species Melolontha melolontha. The sequence goes on along the minus strand of OW285235.1, from coordinate 2,180,519 downwards.
AATTAACACAATAATTATGTACTTATTAAGGAAAAGATCGAAATTTAATTGAAAATAATTTGAATATATTAACATGTTCTGATGCATTTTTTCGGTTGTATCATGTTTTCGATTTATGAGGATGGATTCCTATGTATGTTTGTGCGCTGAATCCAAAAATGACCTTAGGTTTTTTTCTATCACGTCAGAATTTTTTACTAATCGTAATTTGCCATGTGTTGTATGTATAACAACTGCGTAATACGTGCAACGTATTGATAAATATCCCTTTCTTGTATGTGTTGTATGTCGAAAAAAATCACAAATATAAGACGTACTGACAGATTTAAATACATAGGAAATGCTGCCATCTATCGGTTTATGATGAAAACGAATCGTTGATATCATAAACTGGCAGATGGTAGCACTTTCGTCATTAAATAAAGGGAATGTACTTAAGAGAAAAGTCGAGATAGCCAACTCAGTACAATATTTTAGTTCGGCAAGATTGAACTGGTCAACTGTATTTGAAGATGGGACAGAGGGCGCAGATAACGCAAATACCGGGAAAATTTAATTACGTATCTCCCTTTATTATTTTTGTATTATTCTATAATCATGTATCTTTAATAGATATTTAGCCTGCGAAGTCAAAATCTATATTATTTTGACATCATCTGGCTAAATATCTATCAAAGATATTCAACTCATACATTAATAAAAATGACAAAATTAAAAGGTTTTGTTTTTTTAAAAACACCGAACATATATAAAAATTTATTTATTTAGAAGCATAATAATTCAATACCATACATAACGTGTGTTCATTTGAAAAGTCAATCTAGGTTACTTTGAAATTTTGATAGAATAAGACGCAAATATATTAGTATGTGTTTGTTGTTCCGTAAACGTAAATCCAAATGACATTTGATAATGTCAATCACAAATATCAGTTAGTGCATAAAATAATCGTGCGTCGATTCTGCTTTAAATAAATTGCTTGTCAGTTTTAAAATGGCTTTCACTTTAGAACATAATTTTTTTTTAGTCCAGGCTTATTTTCAAAGTGGTAATAAAATTGATGGTTTATGGGGTTTATTCACTTCAAGATTGCATGGTAGAATTTCAAGTTGAGTTTCCACATTTTGTAATAGATTATATACAATTTAAGAAAACTTTGGATAGAACTTTAAAACTTTTTTCTGAAACTGGTAGTCTCTTAAGAAAATCAGGCAGCGGAGCAGTTAAGAAACGTATACCTCAAGTTGTCAATCGTGTTGAAGAAATAATGGAAAATGAACCACAAACATCTGTTCGACTTTTGAGTCAACAAATAAACCTTTCTGTTGGTACAACTCACAAGTTATTAAAAAAAGATATGCAACTTTATCTATACCATGTCACAGCAGTACAAGAATTGTTAGAAATTGATTACCCACGTAGACTACAGTTTTGTAAGTGGTTTGTAAATATGAACAATAATGGAGAACTTTCGCAAAGAGTCATCTTTACTGATGCAGCATGGTTTTATAAAACGGGATACCTAAATTCACAAAATACAAGAATTTGGAGTAGTGAAAATCCACATGTAATTAATGAAGAATCGCTACATCCAGAGAAAATTGGTGTTTGGCAGCGATAAGCCAAAGGCGAATGATTGGACCAATATTTTTTCAGGGAACGTTAACTGCTCAAAGGTACCGTACGGAAATTATACAACCATTTGTCAATCAGTTGCATGATGATGAACTTCAAAATGCATATTTCCAACAAGACGGACCACCTTGTCACTGTAGTGCAGAATCTTTGGATTATTTAAGAGAATTTTTTGATGAGCGTATAATTAGTCGAAATACTGAAATTGCCTGGCCTGCACGTTCATGCGATTTAACACCTTGCGACTTCTTTTTGTGGCCTTATCTAAAAAATAACATATTTCGAACACCTATAGTGAATTTGAATGATATGCTACAGATTATATAACTCATTTGAAATTTAGCCAATAGCAATTACAAATTTTACATAGTTACCATGTATTGATCTTGACGACGTGGTATAACCGTTTTGGTGTTTCGCTTCCTCCAACAATATGAATTTTGTCATGGTAACAAGTGTTTTGAAGTTTGTTGATAAACGTCAAAAATATATTCAGCAATTTTCATAAGATTTTTTAAATTTTTACGACATGGAACGCTTTGGTATAAGCTCGGGGACCGAAATAGATAAAGAAATTGAAGATTTGACACCACAAAATACCGTTAAAACACATAAATATGTTTGGAAACAGTTCACCGAATTTTGTGAACAGCGAAATTATAATCTTTGTGCTCAAACTTCTGACGAACAATTAGCAAGTATTTTGAAAGATTGAGCATTCAACATGAAACGTGCAGACGGCACCGAGAAATAAACAAGATTCTGCCAACTCTACCATCACCAGCACCTCAAATTCAACTTCTAAAGATAATACAACAAATATTTGTTATAATAATTGTACTTTTAATTTCAACCAATAAAAAAATTTCGTTAGTTAATTCTTTATATAATCGTAACGAATACCACTCCAGCAAACGAAAATAATCCATTATATAACCTCTTCACTCGACGTATATCCTTAAAACACCACTCTTTCGCAGAATACGTCTCGTGACTCGGAAATATAATAGATTATTTTCTATGCTCTTGTGATATTATAACAGAATCGAACAGAAATGCATGTAAATTAATAACAATCCAGTAATGTTGCAGAATATCATCAGAAATTTTGAACGGAAGATTTTAAAGTGCATTGATCTTGAAGGACAACATTTTTAACATTTGTTATATTTTCAATAAATACCTATTACTTGTTATTCATTTGTATGTATGAAACTGTCAAAATATACGACTTCGTAGGTTAAGTAGTAAATTTTAATTTACGACATACTTCAAAATGTTCTCAGTAAATCACATGCTACTAGATTGACTATTCAAATGAACACTTGTTATTGTGTAATATAATTTATTTGCAAAAATGAAAAACTATATTTTACATACAAGCTGTTATGTTCAAATTTTAGGAGTGTAAAGTAGACTTCATTTCAAGTAACAAAAACGCAAAACTTGTATATCCATTTTTATTTGTTTCAAAGTTACAGATTTATGAATGTGATTGTCAGATCATGAAAAAAAATGTAATCCTAAAGTCAATAAAAACTGATTTTGTTTATATTTGTGACGTCACGATATACACTAGCGTCATCTCAGTCAGCTTCAAAAAAAGATAGAGAAATATGAAGTAATACATATTTTAAATAAAAGGTAAGGATAGAAAATTTAATCAAAATAGAACACTTTTTGCTATCTAGTTAACCATCTCGACTTATCTCTGATGTACTTCTAAACTGTCAGTGCTGGCGCATCCGTTCGTACGTATCTTCCGCGATCATCAGTGTTTGTGTCGGCGAATATATGCTAAAAAGCCAACAAACAGTGTTCGAAAAGGCGTCAAAAGGCTGTAAAAAATCAGCAGATTCCTTTTGTTACATCTGCGGTGAATTAATGGTGGCAATGCAAAAAAGGCATATAACATCGTTCGTGTATCTCGCGTATTCCGGTGTAAAAGTTGGAGATCAAAATGAAACTTGAACACTCCACTATGCCTTGCTATCCATGTGTTGAAGAACTGAGACGGTGGTCGAAGGGTGAACAACATCCTTTCATATAACCACAGCGATGATTGTTACTTTTGTTCAACCGGTGTTTACGGTTTCAAAGTATAGTACCAATGCCTATGCTATTAAAACATTTACTTGAAGTAGATGGTTCAGAAAGTGAATCAAGTAAAAAAACCGAAGATAACGAAGAGGAGTACGAACCTGGCAATTCTGCACTACAATTGGAATTTCGTTGGAATAAGTGTGTTCAGCGAGCAGGAGACGTAGTTTCCGAACCACACCCGTCTAGTGGACGCATTTGGTAATTTTTTTCGTTAGTCTTTCATTCGCTATCTGCAACTTCGTCTTCTAGGAGTACTTGCACTTTTATGATCACTATATGTCCTGGACTCCATCTACAATCTTAAACTACATCCGCAAGCTCGAACCTAATCAAACATCTGGTCATGACTTCGTTAGGGATGGTGTACCTAATTTAGTTATTTATACTGTTTCCTTTACTGAATTTTGGAAGATTGAAAGGATTGTGCTGCCAGTCCATAAAAGTGGCAATCGGAGTGATGTTTGCAATTACTGACCAGTTATAATATTAAGTAATTTTGCTAATGTTTTCAAAATCTTTAATATATGAACAAATAATTTCTGAAGTACGTTATCTGCTCATCCCTGTCTCCTTACCAACATGTATTTGTTGGTAGGCGTTCTACCACTACTAACTTGGTAGAAATGACGCAAATTATTAGCAAAGTTTCGATGATCGCCTTCAGGTCAATGTAGTATATACAGATTTTAAAGCATTCGATTCCATCGATCACTCAATGCTATTAGCTAGATTCGACGTCTTTGGCTTCTCTTTTTTGTTATTGAACCTCATCTCTTCCTACTTAGCTTCTCGCTCATGTTATGTCTGCTTTAATGGTTTCCACTCTCCACGTTTCCATCCAGCATCCAAAATTCGTTTCAGTAGGACTCAGTGCTACTGCTATATTTCTACACTACTAGTATATACAATGTTTTAAAGGACGTATATTTTTAATTTAAATGAAAAGCATTTTACAACTTCTAAATCGTGTTTCTATTGAACAATCCTCGTAATACACGTTACTTGTGTAAATTCCAAAATATGACAATTACATTACAATAAATATTTAAAAGCTTTAATTCTATTTAATACTACTTAATGTCGATTCTTAAATTAGGAAACCGACATCCACAATAAACTATGCAACTCCGGACATGTGTATTTAAACATATTTTCTCGAACAGCCAAACCGACCGTGTTATTATAAAATACTACGCCTGTCAGAATGTAAAGTGGGTGATTCTGCAGAATATTTCTTTTCTTAAATGTAAACTAAGATGACTTGCAACTCTCCTCGAAGCACCTACAGTCGAACGGGCAAGTGAAACAATCGAGATATCGTGATCGAGAGCTTTTCGAAGATTAAATTCTCTTTAAATAGGCAGGTGTGCGACGCATGCATGCTTTCCAATTGTAAATTCTTTAATTAATCTGGAGAATGCGAGTAATTTACATGAGTCTCTGTCAATGCGTTCTTTTCAATTTGCGTCCTTTCTGTCGACAATCATTAAAAAGGATAAGAAAACTGTCAAACTGTCCATTTATAGTACGAGGATAGTCTGAAATATTCTCCGGCCTCAGCGACAATTGACAATTGAAGAGTGGAAGTACCAAAGGCACAAAGTGCCATATTCGTAATTCAGAGATAATTAAGAGAACAACTTTAGAAAGCAAAATTTTTTAATTTTTTTTATTATAAACATTTTAAAACGATTCCTAGCATCTAGAAATAGTAACTGGTAGAACACAAACTTAATGTTTCTATCAAAAAAATAAAATATTGAAGTTTGTTTAGAACTAAAACTGAAAGAGTGTAAGTGCCAAACTATGATTCCTACAAAGGTTATAAGCAAAAACCAAAATTTTGTCTTAAGTACCTCACAACCTAAAGGTTATAAGTACTAATTAAAGGTGAGTTGAACTGCCGCTTGGCCCCAAGCTTTCTTCGTCTAAATTAAGAAGTTCTCTATAAAATATTTTGTGTTCAGGATTTTCCAGGTAAGGAATCATGGACGATAGAGATTTTTTTTTATTAGCGGTAATCTTATTCTCAGGTGGTAAAGGCTTTATTTCTGCTGATCTTAGATCTTCCGTGGTTTTTCCTTTCTTCAATACATTGATTTTTTTTCCAGGCTTCTAACTCGGAGAAAGCTTCTTTTATATGAAGTAGTGTTGGATTTTTATAATCAATCTTTATTCTTACTGCCTTACTGATATTTACGTCCACGTATACACTGAACACTGACAAACATACAAATATATCGAACGAAAAGATCGACAAAAAAATTACCTCTCTTAAGGAAACGGCACTCACATGTGTTTATACTCTATTTGAAACGTCTACGACCTTTTTACTTACGTTATAAGAATGAAAAGAGACAGGTGCAGGGGATCCGTCCTTTATCTCCGTTCATAGAATTCTGTTTGTTTTTAGCGATATGAATACTTTCATATGCGTCAAGATCGCGGGGGTTATTAATATTATATACCTTTTTTTAAATTTTTACTTAACCACAGTCTCCATAGAAAGACTTATCTGTAAGTACATCACGCAGTTGTTGAAAAGCACTATTCATTCGGTTAACTGCACATCTATTTTTTATGTGCGGTTAACCGAATGAATAGTGCTATTCAATAACTGCGTGATGTACTTACAGATGTTGTATACTATTTATATCGTCCGTCCTAATGACGTCATTTCAGCCCGATGTGTCCGGTCTCTATTAATAAGTAAAGTTTGAGCCGATTAAATAGCGTGCAAATTACTTGTGCCCGGACGTCATGACTCCAAATTTATCGGCCTGTGTTATTAATTTTACTTATTGAGAATGACAACTTAGATGTTGAAATACGTATTTAGAATACGAGTATTAATTGTGATAAGGAATTTTATACCTTTTTTAAATTAGTTCACATATTTTCGGGGGTTCAAATCTATTTGGTCTATACTATAGTTTCCCCTCATTACAGTATCGACCAATATTTTGTAACACCCTGTTTAGTACAGGGTGGCCCAAAATGACCGAAGGGGTTTGAGTTCATTATAACTTCTTATTTAAGACATAATTATTATTTTTTTTTAATTTTAAATACAGTATATTAATGGAGAATATTTTTAATTTAATTATGAAAAATTATATCTCGCAAGTGGTGGCCTTTTTCTGCTTCGCATATTCGTGCTCTTTCCAAAACATTTTCCATTACCTTTCGCAAAACTTCAGGTGTTATGTTGTTGATTTCGTCGCGTATATTATTTTTTAATTGCTGTATGGTTCGTGGCTTATTAATATAGACCTTTTCCTTTCAAATAACCCCAAAGGAAACAGTCTGAAGCGGTTAAATCCGGTGAACGCGGAGGCCAATTAAAATCGCTTGTACGGGAAATAATTCGTTCACCAAAGATGTCGCGTGCCATTGTGTCCCTCGCAGTGTGCGCTGTGGCTCCATCCTGTTGGAACCATACTTGTGGATGGTTTTCCACGGCTGGCCTTATAAAATTTTCCAACATTGTCCGATATCTAACGCCAGTGATGGAAACGGCGACACCGTGTTCATTTTCAAAAAAATATGGGCCAATTATCTTTTCCGACGAAACACCGCACCAAACGGTACACTTAAGTGGGTGTAATTCTCGCTCTTGAACTACTCTTGGATTTTCCGTAGCCCATATCCTGCAGTTTTGCCTATTAACGAACCCATTTAATTGGAAATGGGCTTCGTCGCTCATAATAAAATTATGAATAAAATCATGTTTTTCTTCTGCTTTTTGACTAAAATAAATTGCATAATCAAGTCGTTGCTGGTAATCTGTCGGTTTCAATTGTTGGACAAGCTGAATTTTGTTTGGAAACATTCTTATTGTATGCAAAATTCTCTGCAGCGACCCTCTTAAGAGGCCAAGTTGTGTCGAACGTCTCCTGGTTGATGTTTCTCCATCTTCCCGAATACTCTCCTGTACCCGTTCAATATTGTCATCCGTGTGCACCGTTCGTCGTCTGCCGGCACCAGTAAGGTTCCTTACTGCCCATTGTTCTCGAAAATTTGAACCAGACGGTTTATTGTTGACTCCGAGGGTCCAACCCGCACATTAAAATAACGACGATATGCACGCTGAGTCAAAATAATGGATCGTTGATTTGAGAAATAAAGTTCAACGATTTTGGCACGTTCAATTGTGTACTGTTCCATTTTAAATTCCCCAAGTCTTCTTTACAAAATACTGAAAACAAAAAAAAAATTATAATAAAAAAGTTATAAGGAATTAAAACCCCTTCGGTCATTTTGGGCCACCCTGTATATGTAATACTATAGATAGAAAGCATAATAATTGCTGTGGGTCTTTCACTATATTTATCATTTAATTATTTTTGTATAATTTGTTCTGAAATATGTATCTGTTATTAAAACAAATTACTTTCACAAATACATCCATACATCCATAAATATAATAATAACAACAGACAATTTTCATATTAAACAAATGCGCGTACATTATTTCTTGTTGAGGCTGAATACCCAGTTGTTTTGTCATTACAAAGTATATTTACGAAGCCATACATCTAGCTTTTAGTTCCAGAAAGATTATTCAAGACAACGACCACTCCTATTAGGACTGCATATCTGTCATCTGTATCGGTTGTGTTTCTCTGATTTACGAAGGTATAATGTCGCCTACGACTAGACACGACACCTTCAAATACAGTTTCCAGCTACAACCCCCTACTCGATATGCGGTTGTTTATTCTTGCTCCGTTTTCTCGGTATAGTCTGTTTAATTTTGTTATCGTACAGTAAATTTAAGACAGAGATAAAGTATATCCAGTGTCTCCACTTCAAAATTAAAATACCAGAATTCTGTGAATGAAAGAATGGACACGATAATTTTAAAATTAAATAATTTCTTATGAAAACACAAAACGGCAGGAATGTCAGGCCTATTTGTCCAACCATTTATCGTAGAAAATAAGATGTATCTTTCGACGTGTGTACTATTTTTATTTACATGTTGTTAAAAATTAATCGGTATCGGTAAAAAACCAAAACTCACATACATTTTTATTTTAAAAAATCACAAAATTTCTAATCTAAGGATTATTTCAATAAAAATCTTAACATAAAATGATATTAGAACCACACGTGCACCATGCTTACTAGATACAAATTACTGAAATATATCTTGTGGACTTGTTTATGTAAATACAGTGTGCTTCATTAACTTTGTAACATATGCAAAGTTTGTGTTCTTTGAATAAAGAAATCTTATAGTAAATTAAGTTAATATCTTCTGCGTTATTTACAGTATTATTTTATCATATGCAGCTTTACACATACACCGCGTGTTAAAAGACATGACTGCTACACCTTCAGGATGTGTTACTGAAGTAATTTAAAAATGTTTAATGAACATATGCTCAAAAATCTTTCGTAACTGAGCTACAAGCATTTGGAGTTTTACATAACCCTACTTATGCAAGTTATTAAAAAGTCGGGGTGGCTGTGATTCATCATTTTTTATTTATTACGACAGTCAACGTTAATTAAATTAATTTAGTGTGTTTATTTCTTTGTGTTACATTCAACAACTCTTAAAAGTATGTATGTATGAGAGAAAAAAAACATTTTTTATGTCAAATATTTCTGAATTTTTATTCATACATGACTCTTAAATTAAATACATTAACATAACAGCAATAAAAGTTATAAATATAGTTGATGCCGAAACAGTATTCATTCAGATGACAGGTACAAAGAAAAAATACAGTGCTGCATATATATTAAAAACAGGCAGACTATTAAAGGAAACATATCCTAATATGCTGCATATTACTCGTGTAGCACATGCTCTCCACAGAATCTGTGAACATATCAAAGACTGTAAATCTTCAGAGATGTACGGAGGTTAAAGATTTGGGAGTAGTATTTGATAGTAGATTAACCTTTAATAAACATATCTTTTATATTTATTCTCACTGCTGCAAATTGCTGGGTTTTATAATGCGATCTTGCAAGGATTTTGTAGATATTGACACCATTACTATTTTGTATAACTCCTTGGTTCGTAGCAGGCTTGAGTATTGTTGTGTTGTTTGGTCACCAGCGTACTTGAAATATGTTAATCTGCTTGAGTCACTACAGAAGAGATTTTTAAAGTATTTGTATTTCAGAAGGCATGGTGTATATTCTGCCTTAGCATATGATAATTTGCTGGAACAATTTGGTTTTAATAGTTTATCTAATAATAGAAAAATTATTGCGTTACTACATTTGTATAAGTTGGTGCATAATATTATAGATGATCCGGTGTTTTTGTCATGGCTTCGGTTTTATATTCCTCGTTTCAACGCTAGAAACTCAATTACTTTTTTAAATAGACAGGCTGCAACTAATTCATATACAAACTCCCCACTTTATAGAATGTGCCATTTATATAATTCATGTAATTATTGTTTGGATGTATTTGGCGATAATTACTGCAAGTATTTGGTTTCTGTGAAGGAATGTATTTGTTTTACTCCTTAGATTTAATTTAGTTTAGGATAATTTTTCCATTGATACGCACGTTATGTTTAATACTTATATACATGTACTTATATTTATAACCCCATAATTGGATGTATAATCTGTTGGGTTAATAAACGGTTTATTATTATTATTATATTATTAAAGACACCTTTCCACCAATTTGAAAAAAAGGATGTGATTGAAATTGTGAAAATCGAAAAATTGCGAGTATCGTGCCATCATCAAGTACCTGTATTTGAAGGGGTTAAGAGGTAAGCAGATTTACGAAGCTATGCTTAATGCCCTTGACGATTAATGGCCTTGGTATGCGACCATGAAAAATTGGATTGCAAGCTTCAAAAGGGGTAAAAAAAAGAATACGCCGATATTCACTTTGTTTATTGATTGTGTAATGGCAATGGACGAACGGCAGTTGAGAATATTGTTAGCAATTTCCCACTTATGCCTTATAGTACTGTCGTTAGCAATGTCTATCAATGTTTAAGAGAAACAGGCAAGTTTTCTGTAGCTACTTCTGAACGACCCATGCAACAAGAACTTATTCAAGAAGAGGCAATACTTGATATGAAACAAACAGAAACATGGCAACTTAAGTTACCATCTTCAGTAGAACAAGCTTAACATGAAAATAGTGCTAAACATAGAGTTTTTGATTAAGGTAAAACTTTTGAAGATATATTCTACACCAAATTAGTTGAACGAATTCCTGTTTAGATCATACCAGAATATTTAATACGAATTAAAGAAATTAAGTATTACTCCGGGCCTGATAAGCTCGGTTTATGCATCTTAGCGTTAAATTCCATCTTCCGTCAAATCATGCTCATATGATGGGGAGTTATTTTTATATCATCTGCTTAAGTTATGAAAGTTTGACTTTTTTGAAACTAACTATACCGGGTTCCTTCTTTATTATTACACATATATTTTCCTATGTGTAACTTTAACCTAAAATTTTCAATGCATTAGGGGCATAGTAAGCAAGCAGTTATACGCTAGTGAAGGATTTATTTACAGCTTAATTTTTAAATTAGTTTGCCATGGAGAGAAAAAAAAACATTTTTTAAATCAAATATTTCTGAATTTATATGCATACATGAATCTTAAATTAAATACATTAACATAACAGCAACAAAAGTTATAAATACAGTTGATGCGGAAACAGTATTCATTCGGACGACAGGTAAAAAGAAAAAATACAGTGCTGCATATACCTACATATATTAAAAACAGGCAGACTATTAAAGGAAACATCCTAATATGCTGCATATTACTGGTGTAACACATGCTCTCCACAGAATCTGTGAACATATCAAAGACACCTTTCCGGAAGTTGACTTGTATCAGCTTTTAAACAAGTTTTCAGAAAAGCACCATTGAGAGTAGCTCTTTTCAGGGAAAAATTTCCATCTCTGTCACTGCCTCCCACTCCAGCAATAACTAGATGGGAAACATGGTTGGAAGCTACTAGTTTTGATGCAGAGAATTTCGATAGTTTACAAAATTTCGTTACATGTTTAAATGACCATGCTCGAAGCATTTCTGCGTGCAAAGAGCTAATACAAATTCCAAATTAAAAAAATCAGTTGTACTTTCTTCAGGAACGCTTTGGAAATTTGCCAACACTAATCACTTATTTAGAAAATCAAAATCTCAAATTAAATCACTTATTAACCACATTAAATATGGCTATTAATAATTTGAAAAATATTCCAAGTGACTTCGGATGTGGCCTTCGGCAATAGTTAGGACGCAGTTTTTAATAGAAATCCAGATTTAATAACATTGCGGCAATTGGGTATGGGGACAATGCCTCAAAATCTAACTATTAAATACGTTGAAATAAAAGAATATTTCCTGTATGCACCTATAACTAGTTGCGATGTAGAAAGCAAGTCTTCTATCTACAAGGATGCATTTCATTCAAAGAGAACAAATTTTACAGAAGAAAACCTTGAGAAAGTATTACTAGTTAATATTAATACTCCTTAATTAATAAACTATTATCTGAATGAAAAAGAAATATCTTATGTTCACAAGGTATTTAATAACTAGATGTTAAATACTAAAAAAAAAATGGAAAACATTTAAACTAATTGTAAAATCATTTAAAAGGTAACCGTCGAAATTGGATGTGAAATATACCAAAACATCTTTGTGTGCACCTGTTAGCGTTATAGATGTCACGTTACTAAATTCGTACTAATTATTAGTCTCTCAGATATAATATACCGCATATATATCACGTCTGGATCTCTATAATAGCTTTTTTGAGTTGCGCTTCCATTAAAATGTTTGTCTATTAATAAACCGACACACATTTGTGGGTTGGTGGCAGTTTTCGCCTTGTTTAAATTTTACGACCGCACGGTTAATGATCTAATTTGAATGAGGCGGGTATTAAACTTAAATATTATCTTCAATTTTCTTCTTGCGTAAAACTGAATTTTATTTAAATCCGTCTGGCGTTCGAACGTGCGTCAGGTTCGAAATATAAATACGGCTTATATCGTTTTTGATCGCGACGATAAAGTTCCCTTCCCTATAGGGAATCACGTGAAGGTAGGTGGCTGACTTTTTCAACGACTTCACTATCTCTAGATACATCCAAGCCCAGAAACGGAAACATCATACGAGCCCGGTAATGTTTTCCCAACCGGAGAGGTGAATTTATCTTCACGTTTATGCGTATACGTGTTTGGAACGGCACCGAGGCGCAAAAGTAAGCAACTAGGGGCCTGTAGAAATATTAAGTGTAAAAGGAAACGAGCTCCAACTTTACGATTGCGTATTTGACTACATATGTTTGAATAAAAACTGTATATTGTGTTTAAAAGTAATTTCAATCCTTCGTTTTTTAAACAGAAGCTCGACTAAACAATTACCGAAATACATACACACCCTGTGTTTCGTGTTAATGTTAGAATTTACTTCATAATTGGTGTTTATTTGAGTTTATGTAGTAACAATATTAATAACAATATACAGATCTAATCTAGATTAGTCAATCGAGTAAGAAGTACATTATAGTGCGTTTCATAAATAGGAGGAGCAGTGGAAGTTACCAGTTTCACATTCGAGAAAAAAATAGATAGTAAATGATATCAAATTTGCAATATTTGATATGAAATTAATGATTGCAGATGGATAAAAGACACTGCCTCAAAAGGTTTTCCAAAAAAGGCCAATGATTTAAAAACCAGTGTTCAAAGATTTTTAACACAAAATCCGCGTCCCAATAAGTTTAAAAATAATCGGCCTGGAGATGGATGGTTAAAAGTAAGTTATCAATAAATTACGTTAATTAGTACATATTTTTCATTTTATTTCTTTTTAACACCAGGGATTTTTGAAACGTCATCCAGAAGTTTCTAAAAGAACAAGTGAAGGAGTAACGGCAGCTAGCGCATGTGTGTCGGAACGAGACATACAAAACTGGTTTACCAACATTGAAAGCTATATAAAAGAAAAACATCTAGAAGAAGTTCTTAAAGATCCTTCCAGGATTTTTAACGGGGATGAATCAGGATTTCAAATATGTCCATCTACTGGAAAAGTATTTGCAATGAAAGGTTCAAAAAATGTTTATAGTGTCGAAAAGAGTTGTTCAAAAGAAAACGTCACAGTTATGTTTACCTTTTCAGCAGACGGTAAAATTTGCGTGCCCATGATTATTTACCCTTATCAACGTATCCCTGAAGAAGTTGCTGAAGGTATTAATCCTAAATGGGGTGTGGGCAGAAGCGATAACGGCTGGATGACAGCCGAGACATTTTATCAGTACATTGCGAATGTTTTTTACCGCCACATAACTGAAAATAATATTCAGCTGCCAGTCATTCTTTTCGTAGATGGCCACAAGAGTCACTTAAGTTACCAGTTAAGTATGTTGTGCAATGAACTCCAAATTGAAATAATTGCACTTTATCCTAACGCCACAAGGATTTTACAACCCTGTGATGTTTCAATTTTCCGTCCAGGGAAAGAAGCTTGGCGGCAGTCGGTAAGAGAATGGGAAGAACAACATCCAGAAGAGGTAGTGAATAGAGTTGTATTTGCTTCTATATTAGAGCAAGCTATGAAAAAAAGCTTTAAAACAGAAACAGTAGTAAACGGTTTTAAGGCTTGTGGACTATTCCCATTCAAAGCTGATGCTATTGACTTCACAAAATGTTTAGGGAAAGAATTAGCACAAGATTTTACAATTCCAGAACCTCAACAGCAACCAAAGATGAACTACGAGTATACTACTCTTGTTAATATCTTAGGTCCTGAAAAAATTCCAAGTTTAAAGAATATAAAAGAAAATCCAACGAATAATCTAGGTAACGATGGAAATTTGAGTCTGTTGTACAAAGTTTGGAATTTTTTTGATGATCTAAAGCATTCTGAAAACTCAAAGGTTGTAAAAAACCAGGAAACAACAATTCATATTCTTCAGAATATCGTCATCACATCTCCCGTTAAAAATATTCAAATAGAAACGGAGCAAAGCGGAATCGGAAATATAGATATTTCTCTACAGCCTAGCACCAACAATATTCCGAACCAACAAAATAGCACTAATGTTTATGATATACCATCTACCAGCAAAATTATTGTTAAACACAATTTGTTGGGTAGTTTCTTAACATCTCCTTCTGCGCCAGAAAGGAAAGGTGAACGTAACATTGAACGACTTCCTTTTGCAATAACATCTGAGCGATACCAAGAAATGTTAAGGAAAAAAGAGGAGTTGAAAGAAGAGCAAGAGAAACAAAAACAGGAGAGAAAACTGAAGAAAGAGGAAAAGTTAAATAAAAACCTCTAGCAAAAAGAAAAATTCAAGACAAAAAATTCCGTGTTGTATTTGTTTAAAAGATATTCAATCGAATAAATTAAGATGTGATGAATAACTGTAATCATCACTTTCATGAAGGTTGTATTCCTGTTAACCATAAACAACACATACCAAGCGATGGTGATTTATTTATATGTCACAACTGCTGCACCTTAAAGGATAGTGACTCTGATGGTAATTATGACGAAGACATCGAAGATGATGATGATGATATTGACGAACTTTTCACGCTATACAAAAAATCCCAGAAGCAATTGTAAAGATTATGTACATTGTACATAGCTTTAGCGTACTTCACACACATTTTTTTTGTTTTTTTGTGTAAGTTTTAGTTTATTTTTATTTTTTTAGTGTGGAAGAGCAGTTGTCCAATAACTAAACCTGAGTGTCCTATAACTCAGTAAACTGTCCAATCACTATAATTTTTGTAAGTTTTTTTAATAAATATGTATTACTAAAATTTTTTTAACAGTTTCTTTAAACTTAAACCATTACAGTCATTTTATAATAAAGGGTTTGGCCTGCGTTTTGTATAAATTTCAATTCGATATCTAGAAAAATCTATCAATTATGTACTTTTCAAGTTGTAATTTCCTTAAGTGTCCAATAACTGTATGGTTTACCCTATACCGTGTGTCCCAATTTCGATGCACACCATTGGCATCTCGGTTATTAGAAGATATAGAACAACGGTTAAATGGGGAATGTTTTGCAGAATTCAATACTCGCGGCAAATCTCATTTCAAATTTGACCTAACTTTTTAAATTTTTAAAATATTTTGAAAAATCAAAAATTTGCCGATTTCGTTATTCCTCAATAACTCGATAACGCTTAGTCTGACCTCTTTTAAAGTTTTACATTGTTCAGACACTTTTTTAAAACAAATTATTTGATACAAACAGAAACCCCCGATTGTCATTTGTTTTTAAGTTATTACCACTATCTTTTGTTTTTCATATGGCGGCCATATTGGATTTTGGGTTTCTTAGGTAGTCCTCAAAATGTGCTTTTCAACGATGTATAATATCCCTGAAGAATTTTTATTTATAAGGAAAATATTAATAAAAACGTAAATTAATCTTTAATATGAAATTAGTAGGCTGAAAAATTAAACACCAATGTCAAATGAAAGTGAAAAGATATTCTAAGTAATACTGTAAACAAACGAAACGATAAAAAAATTATAGAAATAAAAAGTAAAGATACAGAACTTAAAGTTCACATTCACTTAAAGAAATTGTTCAATATGACGACCATTCTGTTCCACACAATTTTGACACCTTGTTCGAGTAGAGTTACAAACTCTACGTAGCGTGTTTCCGTTTACTGATCGTAGCACATCTAGTACTCTTTGTTCTAAAATTTCCCGAGTTTCTGGCGGTTCAAAATCAAATACTTCGTTTTTAGTGGTACCCCATAAATAAAAGTCAAGCGGGGTAAGGTCGGGTGATCTCGCAGGCCATTGCATGGGTCCATTATTTGAAATCACTCTCTCATTAAAGTTTTCTCTCAAAAAATGTTGCACGTTACGAGTGTTATGGGCCGGGCAACCATCTTGCTGGAACCAGATGTTTTGCATGTTCTCGGGATTAATAATTTGCCTCAAAGCAGGCATTATCTCGTTTGTTAGTAGCTCCAAATATCTGTTACCAGTTAAATTGTAATCAAAGATGAAAGGACCTATTAACTGATTATCTAAAACGAAAAAAAGAGTTTAAAAAACAAAAAAAATGTAAACAAAATGTCATACCAATTAAACCGCCCCAGACATTAAAACCAAATCGAACTTGAAATCTTCTTTGATTTACCAAATGTGGATTTTCAGTAGACCAATGATGATAGTTATTCCTATTGAACACTCCACAATTGGTAAATCGTGTTTCATCTGTCCATAGTATTTTCCTAGGAAAATTAGCGTCATATACACATTTTTGAAGGTACCACCTGCTAAACTGTAATCGTCGGAGATTGTCATTATCACTTAAACCTTGTACAATTGTTGGTTTGTAAGGGTGATACTTGTTTTTCGTCAAGGTTCTGTGAACAGTAGATTTTGAAATCCCTGTTTCTCGTGTCACACGACGAACTGATGTGCTGGGATTGTTCCTAACGTTCTGCAAAATATTATTTCGACGTGTATCAGCATCATTAACTTCATAGTTAGCTCGTTTTTGTTCGAAGCTTCCAAAGTTTTTTAATTTGCTAACTAGTCTTCCAAAAATTGTCCTGTGTGGCTGTTGTCTTTCTGTAAAACGCTCTGCATAACTCGTGCACGCATTTTTAGTGTTTCTATTTGCTTTGAAATACACTTCCAACATATCAACTTTTTCTTCGTTTGAATATGTATGTGCCATTATCAATACTTATAAATCTTAATACTTGACAATAATTACTTATCACTAACTACAAGTAATTTTAATTAACTTATCTCTGCAGCACTAATTGTACTTTGACAGGTTATCGTTTTGTATCATTGTCAGAATACATTTGTCATTGACGTTTGACGGAACATAATGTCTTTGCTAGTGATACACGCTCAGAGGTTAGAATTATCTGACATTTGATGTAAAACCAAATACAAATCTCCCCACTACTTTTAATCCTGCGCGAACTTACCCCTCCTCGCGTCAACTTAATTGGCGTTTGCTATACTTAGAATATCTTTTCACTTTCATTTGACATTGGTGTTTAATTTTTCAGCCTACTAATTTCATATTAAAGATTAATTTACGTTTTTATTAATATTTTCCTTATAAATAAAATTTTTTCAGGCATGTATACATCGTTGAAAAGCACATTTTGAGGACTACCTAACAAACCCAAAATCCAATATGGCCGCCATATGGAAAAGAAAAGATAGTGGTAATAACTTAAAAACAAATGACAATCGGGGGTTTCTGTTTGTATCAAATAATTTGTTTTAAAAAAGTGTCTGAACAATGTAAAACTTTAAAAAGAGGTCAGACTAAGCGTTATCGAGTTATTGAGGAATAACGAAATCGGCAAATTTTTGATTTTTCAAAATATTTTAAAAATTTAAAAAGTTAGATCAAATTTGAAATGAGATTTGCCGCGAGTATTGAATTCTGCAAAACATTCCCCATTTAACCGTTGTTCTATATCTTCTAATAACCGAGATACCAATGGTGAGCATCGAAATTGGGACACACGGTATACTTGATAAAACCACAGTCTGAGCGAAACAGGTCGTATTTTTAATAATACAATTTTGGAAATTCTAACACGTGTTTTGTACATTTTATTAAATGGAATTCCAACAAGTAACAACAAACTCTATCACAAAATATTTTTGTAATAAATTCTTGCTATGCATGCCATAAGTTAAGTATACAATAAAATGATAAGACTGCCTGCTTTTAATAATACTTTTACTGGATGTTCGGATTTTTTTGAATGTCAGTATAATTATGTTATGTTTATGTGATCATGGCAACTTCCGCTACACTTATGTACAGTTTTTAATGGAGTTTGTTTAGAAGCCAATCAAAATACATAATCTTTTTGCGGTTAATTTAAATCACTCCTTCAATTTATGAAACCTACTATAGATGTACAGTGACGAGCTAAAAATCAAAATTAAATTATTTTTTAGCAATTAAATTAAGTAGAGTTTGTGTAAGTCCGTGCGTGTGTGCGTTAGGGTGAAGAATGTTGTTAATTTTAATTGCCGCTGCATTAATAATATCATTGTTATCTAAAAATTATTCCGAGAACATATTGAAGTTAATGTTATTCAAATTAAGCAATGTTAGTTCGTCTGTACAGACCTTGACTCAACACGCACGAAACGAGATAAGATTATGTTTATTTTCGAGCGTGAAAAGGATGCTGTACAGGTGGGACATACAATGCCCAGGAGTTTTGTTGCTTCCTTCTTAGAAACGAGACTTGTTGATTTTTTCTTCGCGTCTGTTTATACAACACCTTAGTTCAATTAAGATATTGAATTAGATAGACCCAACTAACCGGTATGATAATATTTTTCATGCTAGTAGACTTCCCGTATATGATTGAACGAGAGTCGAAGACGTCTTCTTCAGCTACACTTTGGGTACATGTATGATCTAAATGTTCTAACATGTCGTATCACTTGTCTTTCAAAATATCAATTTAGAAAACATTTTGATTGCTTTGAGTGTGTAGATTTTTTAATTTAATTACAATAATAATTGCTTTATTTAATGAAATTTACTATTTAGCATAGACATACACGAAAGCAAAGATTTAATTCTTTACAAGTTAATACGGATGTGTTTGTAACAATTCCTTCAACACTAAATGCATTGTATAATAGCAGGTTATGTAAAATACTGTTGCGAGTGGCAGTTAGTCAATATAGCAGTTTCTTCGGAGAGTTTATTTGTAACAGCTTTAATAGAAAATAAAAAGTTATCCAATTAATGCTTTAGGGTTTTAAAGTGAAATATTGGCAAACTTGTATAGTGATTTACCTTCATGTGTATGTCAATTTTGTAAGTTAGGTTATTACAAAACAACATGGAACATTTAACGCTCCAAAACGTTGCGAAATTATTAAAATTTATTATCAGAGATAATGTAAAGTAATATCTATTTTATTTTCAAATTAATTATTCTAATTTCAAACATTTTTTTTTATTATTAAATATAAGTAAATCTAGGATATATAATTCAAACATAACATTTCCACTTTTATAAATATTTAACGTTAATTTTTTAATTTAAACCGCTGTATAACATAATTTTTTATCCTATTAAAATTATAAAACTTTCTTTAAATTCTAAGAAGCACGGCGTCTTTTACATTTGCAAATTTATTGCTTTATACATTAGGGTTATTAATAGAGACAGGCACTTAGATCGACCAGCATTAGCGTCATTACGTTGCCAGAAATAAAAGTGCGCGTTATTTAAAAAAATGCATTCATCCTATTTTTTTTGTTTTTTTAATATTTCTATTGTGAAATTCCTACTATCAAAATTGCGTGAAATTTTCTTCGAGAAATAGTCCTCTATATATCCCTCTTGCATTCCATCCTTGAACATTTTTGCTCATAAAAATATTCGCGTATTTAGCATGCCCTCGAGATATAACTACTGAATATTTATTAAACAGTTGAATCTATAAGTTACTTTCATTGGATGAAATTTGTATTTCATCCAATGAAAGTAACTTGGAGATTCCATTCTGTGAACATATATTAATTTAATTTTCAATTTTAATATAACGTTAGAAGTTGCTTTTAATTACTTTATCGTACCCGTGTTAGATGGCGCTTTACTTTATGTAATTTATTTTATTATGTTGGTGTTTTAGATTGTTGCTATTGAATATGGTCTTCATAATCGATAGAATAGGCTAGATGTTACTATGTATATATATATATATATATATATATATATATATATATATATATATATATACATATATATTTATATATATTTATTGTTAATAAGAATTAAATTTCTTATTTATTTTATTGGCCGTGTCTTAATATTAAAATAATATACTTTTTTATTGGTTTAGCGACCTTTAATGAATTTCAATGTTTTTCTCTACGACATTTCGACTCTTTTTATTATTAAGTCTTTTTCAAGTGACTAGAAACAAAAAATTAATTTAACGAAAGGTAAGAAAATATCGGTGAGTTTTATATCATTTAATTTTCTTTACTTTATTATTTTTATTTTAATTTTTAATTCATTCATACAAATGTAAACATATTTTCTTACCTTTCGTTATATTAATTTTTTGTTTCTAGTCACTTGAAAAAGACTTAATAATAAAAAGAGTCGAAACGTCGTAGAGAAAAACATTGAAATTCATTAAAGGTCGCTAAACCAATAAAAAATTCTATTATTTTAATGTATATATTATATATATATATATATATATATATATATATATAATAACTTCGTGACCTTGGTATGATATGGTAAACCTAATCAGTAGGCGATTAAAGGTCTGTATATTACTTCAAAATATATGTATTTAAAAAACTCTACATGTTTCGGCTGTATACGCCTTTTTCAAGAGAATACAAAATATGAATTCAAAATTCATATTTTGTATTCTCTTGAAAAAGGCGTATACAGCCGAAACATGTAGAGTTTTTTAAATACATATATTTTGAAGTAATATACAGACCTTTAATCGCCTACTGATTAGGTTTACCATATATATATATATATGTATATATATATATATATATATATATATATATATATATATATATATATATATAAGGTAAACTTAATAAGTCGGCGATTAAAGGTCTGGTTCACGGTGAACCGGTGAACACGATAAAGGCGGAGAAAGAAACCAGATGCTGTAAAAAATTGTTATATGTAATATATGTCATATATGTAAGAGTGAAATGAGTTAAAATATACGAGGATCGGAAACAAAAATCAGGCCAGAAATAACAAACAGTTCAAGTTAATTGGATGTTTATTATTTCATGAGACAAAGAAAAAGAATACCAACAATCTCAATACCAAAAAATGTACATCCACGTTCACCAATGCTTACAAGTTAGATGCTTTTGGACTTTTGAAAAGGCGCAGTTCCACGATTAGCTACATGAATTGCTACACTTATTGAAGGTGATCGTGATTCTATGTTATTGGTAACATCTTCAACAAATGTCTCTTCAACTGAAGGCAAAGAAACGCTATCGTCTGCTCCATCACAAGACTCTATCAATTGTAATCTTGTGATTTAATACATTCGCCCTATTTTTGAGCCAGTGCTGCTCAAGTATCACGTTTTACGTTATTGAATTTATGCTTTATATGTGTTTTGAATTCCATATACATTGTCAAAGTGTATAATTTTCAGTTAATTCAATAACTCATTCGGCTACTTAAAGGGTACAATAGTTTTGTTCAATTCTATTCACTTCACTACATGTCGAAATACTAATAACTAGACTAGACGCTAGGTCCAATAACTTACCAA
Source organism: Melolontha melolontha (assembly GCA_935421215.2). NCBI lineage: Eukaryota > Metazoa > Arthropoda > Insecta > Coleoptera > Scarabaeidae > Melolontha > Melolontha melolontha. The sequence goes on along the minus strand of OW285235.1, from coordinate 2,158,478 downwards.
GCTGTATTATGGCGAAAGGGATTAATATTTTCAATGCTTCTGTGACTAAATTTCCATATTCATTTCGACGAGCAAGCCAAAATGTATTTATATCTTCAGAATGTAAATTGCAGTTGTAGCGTTTTGTCGGCAGATATTTCGATGAGCTGGTCGTGAATCTCAACTGGTAACTTAGCACCGTCAACAAAGTTTTCACTAAACGGATTTAGTACTCATCTATTCGAGAAATCTTATTTATAACCTTCGACAAATACTACGTTAACTGAGTTTTTAGCTCGTGCAAATGCATCTTCATGTAATCCAAACTGTAGTGAATAATAGTGAAATTTTTCTGAATATAATCCGAAGTGAATGAGAACATATCCAAATTTTTCCTTTGAAGGCGAATTATCCAAATATCAAGCTTCTTAATGAAAGCATGAACTTTGCCGTCATTAATAAAATGCTTTTTTTCCACGTCCTTGTAAATTCATACCTAGGTCGGTTAAATGCGAAAATACATGAACTAAGTAAACCAACAATAACATACACTCATTATTCTGTAAAGACAATGAGACGTTTGTTCATTCTGGAAAAACATTATTAATTCGCAAAATATTAATTTTATTTACATTTACTATTTGGGGGGTTGCGGAGCTAAGAAAGTTGAGAGACCGCTGATATAAGGGTGACAACAATCTCCTTATGCAACTGTAGTTTAAATGCGAATCGAATGCCAAATAAGTTGAGTTTGTTAACTATCTCCACTAATATGTTGAATCGTGTTTAATCGTAAAATTCCTATATATAAGGCCTTGTTAGAAACATGTGTCACGGTGACATAAATGCCAATTTTTTACAAGTAATAAAGTTTAGGAATATTGAATTACAATTTCCACTAACTATAAGTACTCCTAATTTGTTTTATCATCCGTTTGAATTGTAACGTCTCAAATTTTTGATAATAAATTACTATCTAGACAAGATAGACATCTTAAAATATTTTGATGACATCCACGATAAATTACTTCACAAATTTCCAAAATAAGCTAAATAGGTTCGACTACAAGTGCATGACTATTCAACGTACATTTCAATTATTTCTCTATTGTATAATGGGCGCGGTGTTAAAATAACTCAATTGCGTTGTTATTCCGGCGACCATATTTTGAATTTTAAATTACACCCGACACCGAACACTCGAGCTGCTTAGCGTTTATTATTTATGATGATGCAAATGAAGTCTATACAAAATCAAAGTGGATGGCATTACTTGTCGGTTTTAATAAAGTGGGAGGTAACCGGACAGGAGAAGAATGACATTCTCACATATGGCGCTTTCGAATGTTTCTTCACATGATATTACGGTACTATGGTAGTACTCCCAGCACGATTATTTATTGATGTTAACTTGTGTTTTTAAACTGCTGTCACTCATTACACTCGTGGAATTTGCATTATGTTTATGTAAATAATGTTTTCGAAAACTGAACAGACGGATAGGGAACATTGGTATATACAACTTATAAAAACAGGCACGCATGATTCGTTGTATGTTCAAAAGATGTCGCATTATACTGTACATCATATTATAATACATGTATGTATATATAAAACTAGCTGAACTCTGCAATGCTTTGCTATAACTAGATTTGAGTATATATGTATATAGATTAAATAAACACATTTTAAAATATCACTTATTGTATTTAGTTAAAATTAGATATTTACATATACATTATTTTTACTCATTGCAATGTTTATTATACAGGGTTAGTTAAAAGTATGGAGACGGCGATTTATTGTCGTTAATATTCATTTTAGGGAATTATGTTCAATATAAAAGTTTGTTAGGATATTTTGATCTACATTTGAGAATATTTTAATTTTTTTTTCTTCAATTGTTTTTTAGTTACGCCTGTCCGCGCAGTTTTTTTAAATGGGAACTAGTAAATTTTGCTCTACCATTCGATAGAGAATTTTTTTCTCTTTACAATAATATTTTTTTATTTTTAAAATTCATTTTAATAACTTTTTTACAAGAAAAATAAAACAAATTAATAACAAAGTAAATTAAAGTAAGTGTTCAAATTGTCGTCCATTAGTAATTTGACAATGACCCAATCGATTTACAAAACCCCGAACAGAGTTCTGTAAAAAATCTCGGGGAATTTCTTGTATCGTTCTGGTAATTCGGATTTGTAAATCTTCGACGTTATCAGGCTTATCTTTGTAAACTTTGTTTTTTACGTATCCCCAAAGAAAAAAATCTAAAGGACTTAAATCTGGCGAACGGGCTGGCCATTCAATGGTTCCTCGTCTTCCAATCCATCTGTGGGGAAAAACGTTGTCCAGATATTGACGAACATTTACACCATGATGTGGTGGGGCGCCATCTTGCTGGAACCAGATACTGTCATTGGGCAGGTGTTCATTGTTTTCATGAGGATAGAGCGTAGCACAAGCAGGTATTATTTCATTTTGCAATAACTGCAAATACAGAGCCGAAGTTAAATTGCCATTGATGAAAAAGGGACCGATAATATGACCGTCTAGAATGCCAACCCAAACATTAACCTTTTGGGGGTACTGCGTATGGTGCTCCAAAAACCAAGAGGGATTTTCCGATGACCAGTATCTGCAGTTATGTCTGTTTACTTCACCAGTAAGGCAAAAAGTAGCTTCGTCAGAGAAAAGAATATTGTTGACAAAATTTTCATTATTATTGCAAATATTTAACATTTCTTCAGAAAATTGTAATCTCCTATCAAAATCATCTTCCGTTAACTCGTGTACAAGGTGTACCTTACAATGTTTATACTTTTCACTTTTTAAAAATGACACGATCGATGACTGTGAAATATTGAAATATTGATTGGTTGATAAATGGGGATATTCAGATACAGCCATTAAAATATCCAGTTTGTTATCATCGCTTTTTGCTGTTCTAGGTCTACCACTCCTTGGCAAATCTTTAACGCTACCCGTTTGTTCAAAGCGTCTTAAAGTTTTACCAACAACGAATTTAGAAATTGGATTTCTATTTGGATGCGTATCATTAAATAAATTACAAACGTCGTGTAAACTTCTGCGTCTATCTCCATAACCCAACATCATGAGTATTTCAATTCGTTCATGTCCACTTAAACTCGCCATTGTTAATATTAACAGCAAAAAATTGCACAAATGAATTATTTCTGTCAAAGATTTGACGTGCACAATAACCACTGATAAAATTATGTCGCTCAAGTTTGTTTATTGCTACGCTTCTGTCTATCTGCGATGTACCGAACATCTGTTAAACACACGAACCGGCCTTTTCTTATAAAAAAGTTATTAAAATAAATTTAAAAAAAACAAAAATATTAGTGTAAAGAGAAAAAAATTCTCTATCGAATGGTAGAGTAAAATTTACTAGTTCCCATTTAAAAAAAACTGCGCGGACAGGCGTAACTAAAAAACAATTGAAGAAAAAAGGAATTCAAATATTCTCAAATGTAGATCAAAATATCCTAACAAACTTTTATATTGAACATAATTCCCTAAAATGAATATTAACGACAATAAATCGCCGTCTCCATACTTTTAACTAACCCTGTATATACAATGTTTAACTTCTACTTTTTAAAAGTAAGAATGTAAATAAATCCAATTTTCAAAACAAAAGCACTCGAGCTTACTTCTACGAATGCGCGACAGCATTTCTTACCTTGCGAACTTCAATTTAAGAAGTACCGTTTCGCGGCGCCATCTACATTTGAATAATAGTACTGCTACTATTGATATTATGTTATTAGGCATCTAACATTCTTTCTACTGGTCAGATTGAGGATTTCAATAGCTTCAAACCTTCTTAATAGCCTAATGGTAAAGGCAGTGGTCCGGCAAACCAATGGACGTAAGATCGAAGCCTGCTTTAGGGCGAATTTTTTTTTCCGATAAAAAATTCAAATAATTAGCGTCGTAAAATGTAGAAAGCATTTATTTCATTCAATTTACTTCGCGAAAATTGAATTGATTTGCACAAATTTGCCGACTACGTGCAACAATATTAATATCTGTTTCTTAATGCGATTTAAGACTTTCCCGACGATTCGAAACTTCAGTCCTTCATAGCTTAATGGTAAAAGCAGTAGTCCGGCAAATCAATGAACGTATGTTCGAATCCTGCTTCAGGGCGAATTTTTTTCGTTAAAAAATTCGAATAATTGGCGTTGTAAAATGCAGAAAGTTATTTCATTCATATTACTTCGTGAAAATGTAATTGGTTTAGTATTGCATTTTTTTTCATTATCTGACAATAACATTCATAAACCTGTAACTTTGAAATTAATAAAATGGATGTTCAAGTTTTGCGTTTTTTTTTTTTTACTTGAAATGAAGTCTGCTTCAAACTCAAAATTTGAACATAACGATAAGTGACACACGTATATAGGAAACAAATATTGATGAGGTAAGAGGTTTGCTTAACTGTGTCCCATGTTCAATACTTCCAACTTATAACTTCCAACAGAAGATAACATGTTAGTTGTCGAATACAAGATACGAATATTATTGTGATATGGAATGTTTATACCTTTTTTAATAATAATGACATAATTTCGAAATTAGTATACTTTAATTATTACAGACGTTTATATCTAAAACATATCGTTGTGCTATCCTGTCATTTATACAAATCTGTTCCAATCATTAAAAGCTCTTGATTTTAATAACTTAATCAAATCCTCTTGTGTCAGCATATGCCGGTGTTGCAGGTATGAAAACTAGATTTTAATAATAGACGTGAATAATAAATAAATCAAGAATTTATTGTAAAAAAAAATAGAACTTTGTAATTTTCATCTGGTGTAAATGATAAATAGAAAACCACGGGATATGATGCAAGGCACTATTGAAATATATTAATCTGTGTAACCTTGCCATAATCAGGAGTATTTCCGCAACGTATAAAAGGAAGTAGGCAGAGATATTAGGATTATATTCGCGTATGGTTATAATAAATAAAAGAAGCTTTGGTTAAGTGTTAGTATTAATCTTATATTATTGGTATTTCGATGAAATCCTTCTGTATTTATTAGTGTTGATATAGAATCATTACAACATTATAGACATGAGTGTATTAATACTAAAGTCGAATACATATTGTAATCAAATTTGAGAAAACATTAAATACTTCAATCCTTAAAATTATAAGAATCAGTACTGAATATTTTATTATTACAATATTTGAAATACTGGTATTAAATTCCTTGTTTCAAATATATATACATATATCAATTGATAAATTCTTGGAGTTTTTCGGCTTTTATATGAAATATTTATAAATATTATCAAATTAGTATGTAATTGTGAAGTAAATGTGAATATAAACATTGCTGTCTACAAATTACTACGCAAGTCATACAAAATTTAATTGAAAAATTTGTCTACGTTGAGACGTGAACCCAAATCTACGGTTTGCTGGACAGTTGCTTTAACCAATTAAGCCACGATAGACCTTGGTTCAAGCTAAATTTCGTATGACTTGCGTTGTAATTTGTAGACAGCAATGTTTACTTCCAAACTTACTCTGCAATTACATACATTCTAATTTGATATTTATAAATATGTATTTCATATAAAAGCCGAAAAACTCCAAGAATTTATCAATTGATATATTAAATGAACGGCTAAGAAATTATCTAAATATATATATATATATATATATATATATATATACCATCATAATATTTTTTTTTTTTGTTATATAATTATATATCTTAAGTTATTTAAATATCATATACATTTGCTTATCATGCTGACTGTTCCGTGTTTTGATTCCTGTCTGGTTGTCCGAGTAGGTTTTCGTGGTTTTCCTTCTCGTTTAAGGCGAATGCCGACAACTTTGCATCTTAAGACGCTCCACGGGCGCATACATAATAATATCTCACGTCTTGCTTTTCCCTGTTTTTGTTGTCTATCTGTTTTTGGAATACTAAGGCATGATTTATTATTATTCAATTGGAATGTATCTTTGAATAATTTTATCCATAGCAACTCAATTATATGACATTTGTATACTGTCATTTATATTTTATATCCTTGATAAAGGCATCATTGCCGAAACATGTAGGGTTGTTTTAAATATATATACTTTAAAGTAAAGCCAGACCCTAAATCGCCTACTGATTGAATTTACTATATATATATATATATATATATATTGATGTAGGTCAAGACTACACCTAAGAATGCCTCAGTAAGCAAAAGACGGAATTTTTATGTATAGATGTAAGCTTTAGAATTATAAAAAAATATTGAAACTGAATTCTTCATATATAATATCAATAAAGTTGATTTCGCGTATTTAATTGTTTTAAATTCATTCTCACATTGATTTATTTTATTCTTTTTATTTGTATCAGTCATTTCATTCCGATATCTTGTATTTCCTAAGATATTTCAACTTAATTGATTAATAATAAATGACGCCATTTATTTAGGCAAAACTGTACAAATTTAAAAAGATAACCGCGGGAATTTTCCCCACTATTAAATTAGCATTATATACAACTATCAACATTTACACGTCAAACATGCATTCACAAATATAAACTAGATAATTTATACTAAGCATAAGTATATTTAAAATGATTAAATTGTCATTTTCATTATAATAAAATGTCGAGACTATATAAATACATACTGTTGGACGAATCAGAAATGAGGATTGAAAAAAAAAGAAAGTTAGCGTCACTAGAAATTTCTCCATTAAAAACACCTAGACGTATTATAAGTGCCTCTCTGAAAATTAAAAGAAAAAGTATTAATAAATCTAAAAAACCCTACGTCGAATCTAGTCAAAACCTTACCAGTACATCCAGTTCCTGTTTAACGCATTCTGCAAGTCCAGACGGTGGCCGGTGCCCAAGAAAACGAAAATTGCATCTCGCCGGGAAGCTAGCCGTTCGACCGTACAACAAGCGGGGGACGCTATCCGATCGCTGCTGATTCCTGTAGGCCGCATCCACGGATCCACCCGCCTGATCCAGTACAATTAGTCCTTATCCAAGTCCACATAAGTATTTTTTTAAAACATCCTACGAATTTTGAAAATGATAAATTAATTTAATGTCGTTAAATAAAACCACTATTGAATTATTCTTTTTAAATGAATATAACCTATGTTTCATATTAAGATTTAGATATTTGAATATAAGTTACGAAGAATACAGTTTCCTGTTAAGTTATTAAATTTAATCTAAGAATTCATTTTTACGTTTAGCTTTATTCATGTCACATTTATTATGTTGTATCGTTTAACCTAGATTTTATGCCATTTTTATTTCATCACGTGACATGTTGCATTTTATATATATTCATAAGTTAATTTATTGTTCCGTTCCACTTACCTGTTCTTTCTTTGCTATTACTTCATTAAGGTCCATAATTATAATCCTTATCTCATTCGTTTTATTTTGTAGTTTTGAATATAGAAACACTATTATTAATTGCATTAGCATCAGCTGATTTTGTAAGTGTTCATTGCAGTCACAGAACCTACTATCTAAAAGGCATGTTTTAATGTCTAACAACAAGAGTCTAAGTTCTTCTGCCTAGCCGGACATACACATAACACCAACTTAAGCCCACCCGAACATACTTAGAAGAAGTTATTTTTATGAACAGCTGTTTTGGTTATGAATACTTCGATATTAACGAATATGTATCTTTGCATTATGCGCAAATAACAGTTTTTGGTGTAATACAACCCCATCTATATGTAATTTGTACTAGCCCACATTATATAGAGATTTATAATTCACATTTAAAATCTTAACTAATATTTATTTAAACATTAAATTTTATTATTATAATCATTATTAATACACCCTCTCTGGGTGTAGATAATTGTTTAGTGTTTAGATAATTTCTTAGCCGTTTATTAAATATAACAATTGATAAATTATTGGAGTTTTTCGGCTTTTATATGAAATATTTACAAATATCAAATTAGAATGTATGTAATTGCAGAGTAAGTGGAGATGTAAACATTGCTGTCTACAAATTACATAGCAAATCATACGAAATTTTGAATTGACATAGACAATATTTTTCAATTAAAAATTTCGTATGATTTGCTTTTTAATTTGTAGACAGCAATGTTTACATCCTGTGTATTCCTGGAATAAAATTATCACATTTATCACCCATCGTATTTTAATCTGAAATCGTAATTTTTTTTTTAGTTTTTACTAGTAAGTGCATATCATTCAAGCCATCTTTATAGTTTCTATTTAATAAATTTACACTTATCTCGCATTAACGCGTAAGAAAACATTTGCATAGCAATTTAGCAGCTAGTTTGAACTTTTATTAAGCTAATTTAAATTTAACACGAAGACACTGGAATCCTTAATTAATTGTACGTTTTTCAAAAGTGGAGCGTGGGTTTTTAGTGTCTCTTTCTGTAATAAATGTTTTAAATAGCGTGAATAAAGCTAAGAAGAATAACAAGTAAACAAAAAAATACGAAACTCGTTCTCCAGACATGAACATTAATATTACGGGTGACTACCTACAGATTTTTAGTTTGGTTTGCTTGGAAATACATGAAGTTTATTGTTACTTTTTCTCCACAATGAATATAAATGTCGTTTTTAGAATGAACAATAAGTTACAATAATAGCCCTATAGTTTATAAAATCTCGTATCCCATAAAATTGCGACAAATGAACAATGTTCGTATTGTAGTCGTGTAAGGAAATTATCAATCATGATTATCATGAAATAAAGACCGGAAAATTTCCTACGAGACTACGAGAATGAGATATTCGTATCGGTGTTGAAATCAAATCTGTACACGTTTACTATTTACAGCGCCCGAATATATCATAAAATTCATTAAAAAACACTAATAAATTTCACCTACACAGATTTACTGGTTCACTAATGCACATATATTTCAACAGAACGGGAATATTTCATTCAGTGTTTGTGTGAGGGACCACGTGTTTAAAACATTAAAGTTACTTTCTTTGTATGTCCGTCGTTACCTGTTTGATCACTTTGTGTAAAACAATAATTAATTTACGTTAAAATAAGTATCTGACGAAATCTAGTAAAACACGAAATATATTTTTAAACTAACCGCCTGTAAACATAATCTTATAAATTCTGGACGAAAATACATTTCCATTTGTATTTTTATTTTCTCTATTCTATTCTATTCACTGATAGAATAAAAATGCAACACGGAAAGCTTTTTAAATGTAGACGAATGCGGCTTAAAAGCGCGTATAAATAAGAATTTGTTGTTAAGATTTACTATTTAATTGAAGTAACTGTTCGGAAATCGTAATGCATACTCCAAAAGCTGATTAATTGATTAATTGAAATGTTGATTCGAGATAAGGTAATTTGTCTTCTTCTACATTACAGTCAACTTTTACCTTACTAAGTTCCTTTGCATATAATCAGGTCGAACAGTTTTGCAACCCTGATCAGATAACTTGTTCATCAGGCAGTTATTAGTATATGTTTTACCACACGTGCTCAAATGTTTATACCACATTGTAAATATCATTTACGATAATCAGTGGCGGCTCGTGAGTTCAGTAACAGGCGAAGCAATGTCGGCAAAATCCATATCCTCCTCCCTTCCTAAAAAAATTAATGTGTATGTTGTCAAGATTATAAAAGAAATAAATAGCGGTCACGGTTAAAACTTGCCATTGTAAAATTACAGGTGGAACTATTTCTTGAACATAAGTTCAATTCTTCTATTCTTTAAGGCGGCAAATTGACCAACGATGTCATCATAAAAATGTTGAGTATCTAACAATTCATTCAGCAGTTCTTTTTCAATTTAAATTTTCGACAAATTTGTAAGTCTGTCCTCTGTGAACGTAAAAAATAAGAAGAAATATCTGTCCAAGCATGTTGCCAAAGTTCATTGATGAAAAGATTCATGACACTCAGGGCACACTGGTTCCTTACATTTCTTGCACGTATATCGAGTACGTTTTACGCAGTTTTGATAATGACATCTAGGAGGATTTTTTAATTCTTGCTTTTCGGGGTAGTGTCCTATTCCATCCAATCGCACTTCACGCAAAGCTTTTGTTCATGCCTTCTTTTTCGTTGGTGGTGTATTTCCATGTGCCGGTCTTCCTTTTTGGTTTGTATTCATTCTAAGAAGGGCATGGACAATATATGCCTTATACTCAACCAAAGAGATGCTACAATGTTTAGCTTCGCGGTAGAGGATCCACGAATTTATGATAGCGACGTTTATAAAGTGGAATGCGATACTTACGTAAAATTTCTTATTTTTCGTTGCATGAGGATAGTGGGCAACCATTCTATCTGCCATGTTCATCTTCACTATCAAAATCTTCGCTTTTCGTACATTCATTTTCATGAATTTCATTTTCATCATCCGATATTCTCGACGTACTGGGTTGGTCCAACCCGTCGTTGTTTGTACGTACATCTTCATCAAAATCTTCTTCGTTGGAATCTATAATATCAAGATCTTCTAAATCTGAATTATTTGGATTTGCTAATTTATCCAGTATAGTTATGGTTGATTTGTCATCTCTTTTGCCATAAAATAATCCACAGGAAATTGGAGCAGACATTTCCGAATAACTGAAACAGTTATAAAATGTAGCAAAAAGAAGAAAATGAAGTAATATCTACTTTCACACTTTGTACACAAATGTGTACATATAAAAACTTCATCACATTTGCAAACAAATGTGAAATATTTCAAAATTATAGAAAAATACATGCATGTAAAAGAAGGTCACATTACTTACTGATTTTTATTTCTCACAAATTCGAAGAGATGCTTAGAAATAATACTGCAACTTGAAGTAAGGTAACTAACGTAACCTAGCCACACATAAACACTAATAAACTAACGTAATTTTATTATGGCTCGGTCATACACCTTATGCGCAGGTACATAGGTTCTATAATATATTGGCAACATACGGGGCCATTGAGCACTGAAGAATATCTTTACAATATGGGTTTATGCTGCAATGGTCCAAACGTACACATATGTGTATATGTCCTTGAAGAGGTTAAAGAAAAATGTCACTACCCCCAGAGATAGCTTTGAAAAAATATTGGGGTTCAGGCTTTCGATAATGTTCGGTACCATAAATTAATCTTAATTCAGCTTTTTTAACCTTTGTAATTGCACATCATTAAAATTAGCTTTATCTTTCCATTTTGCTACTTTACTAACATCCAAATCTGCCACATGGTTTCCACTTTTTAAAAAGTATTTTTTATCTTCTCCATGCCACAACGAAAAATATTTTTCCAATAAAAGACGCACGGGATCGTACAGTGGTAATGACATTTTACACGACAATGCAAAACTCGCCTAAAGATACCTAACAGACACAAACCGAACGAGTGTCAGACGCAGCCTGAACGAGTGAAGCAACGTACTGTGCTGCTTCACTGGGATGACGTAATGCGAACCTCTCTCGCCTACGGCCTACGTATCGTCATGCCAACCGTATAAACAGAGGAATCAAAGTGCGGTGAATTGTGAATTGATTCACTTTGTCGAGTTTGTCGTTCTGCTTAATGGAGGAACGTTCCACTCTCGTTTAAAATATGAAAATATTACAATATGAAAATATGAACATATTAATAATAGTTTTTTTGTTGTAATATTATTAGTACCTATAAATAATACTATCTTTCTTATACGAAAGAAATTAGTTTTAACTTATTTTCCGAGCGAAAAATTTAAGAAGCATGAAATAATATATTCACTAATTGAATAGAAATTATGGACCAGACACGAGAGGCACATGACTCATTGCCCACGGACATATTATTGAAAATTTGTATTTTTAAAGAGTTTCTAATTTCATTTATATAATTGAAAAACAAATGGGTGGTGATCTATAAAATACGAAATACTTTTTATTTGTTCATTTTGTAGTTCAAGTTGAGTAAAGGAGTATTAATATTAACTAGCAATACTTTCTCAAGGTTTTCTTCTGTAAAATTTGTTTTCTTTGAATGAAATACATCCTTGTATATAGAAAACGTCCTTTCTACATCGCAACTGGTTATAGCTGCATACTGGAAATATTCTTTTACTTCAGCGTATTTAGCAGTTAGATTTTGAGGCATTGTCACCATACAAAATTGCCGCAATCTTATTAAATGTGGATTTCTATTAAAAACTGCGTCTAACTCTTGCCGAAGGCCACATCCAAAGTCACTTGAAATATTTTTCAAAATATTAATAGACATCTAATGTGGTTAATCCATCATATAATTTGAGATTTTTATTTTCAAAATAAGTAATTAGTTTTGGCAAATTTCCAAAGTGTTCCTGGAGAGAGTACAACTGATTTTTTAATTTTCAAATTTGCATTAGTTCCTTGCACTCAAAAATACTTCGAGCATCGTCATTTAGACATATAACGAAATATTGTAAACTATCGAAATTCTCTCCATCAAAACTAGTAGCTTCCAACCATGTTCCCCATTTAGTTATTACTGGAGAGGGAAGCACTGACAAAGATGGAAGTTTTTACCTGTAAAGAGCTACTTTCAATGATACTTTTCTTAAAACTTTTTTAAAAGCTGATACAAGTCTATCAACTTCCGGAAAGGTGTCTCTGATATATTCATAAATTCTATGGAGAGCATGTGCTACACAAGTAATATGCAGCATGTTAGGATATGTTTCCTTTAATAGTCTGCCTGTTTTTAACATATATGCATCATTATCACTGACAAATAAAAGTATTTTTTTTGTACCTGTCGTCCGAATGAAGCATTTGGTGCATATTCTCGTAAATGGTGTTAGTTACTGTTTCCGCATCAACTGTATTTACAAATTTTGTTGCTATTACATATGTGTTACATGGAATAGTTGGATGTAGTACACCAGCTACAACATTTACCACACAGCGTCCTACTATATCGACAGTTTAGTCGGCACTTATCCATAAGTATTGATTTGAAAGATGGCTTCTAATGCGTTCGACTGCTTTCGTGTAGCACTTAGAAACATAATATTTGCGTTAGGTGGATTCATCAGGAACATTTCGCCCAGTATATTTTTGGAGAAATGATTTGAAGGTGGAATTGCTTAGTTTATTTAATGGAATATTTGCCGCAATTAAAGTTTCCCAGAGTTCTTCATTAAAATAGTCAGTTTCTAACGGGTCTAATTTCTGTGTATGTGTTTGCGATGTTAAGTGACGTTTTACTTGCGATTTGTTGGAATTTTTTATCTATATTTTACAGTCTTTGCAATTTCTGAATCACTGGCAATGGACATACAATCAGTATGAATAATTTACTAAAGAAAACACTCGGTATGTTTGTTTCACAAAATATTTTGTGAAACAAACATACCGAGTGTTTTCTTTAGTAAATTATTCATTATGTTTCACCAAGAGCCTACCGTGGATTCTATACATTACAATCAGTATGACCCGTAATCCAACTCGCCATTGTTTCACGATGCCATTCTCGACGTTGTTCCATATCATATATGAAAAAGTAACTTAAACAGTGTTCTAGATCTAAATAAATAAATAAATAAATAAAAAACTTAACGAAATTCACCAAACACTTACGTCAAAATAATTGGAAGAAGTAGATTCGATGAAACGATATTAAACAGGATCTATTACAAAAATTACGAAGTATGTAATTGACAGTTAAAACAATGAGAACTCACCGTACTTCAGTTATCTTGCGAAATATAAACTAATAAATAAAAGAAATTATAAAAACTCCTCCCGCTTCTATCTACGCCCATAAAGAAATAAATTTAAGTGTAAAATTGAAGTTAATGCGTCACAATTCAACGACAAAAACCAGATATGCGGTTAACCGAATTGTGATGTCAGACGTGATGTCTAACGTGAGCAGGATCGCCATGTAATGTGACCCGGTCCTGAAGGGGCACATCGCTGCCTTCGTACGCAGATTCGTTGATTTATTAAATAATAGACTGGCGACGTTTGGATAACATCATATAATTAGTTAACACATTATAAAGAATTAACAAATAACAGTATGTACATTAACAAAATAGACACTGGTCTTAAGAAGGTTTCTATATTACACTCTCTATGTCTTACTGTGTCTTACTGCATATCTTACTGTCTCTTGAGATCTGATGGACCTTATTATATACTCCAGTGTCTCCTCATTAAGACTAGTGGCCTCGGTATAACATCAACAACGTGGTGAAAGAGTATAACACATATCGAGGCTGTAGGACGTACCGAGGTCGTGTTTTGTATACAATAGAAACAAGACCGGGGTCGTACCTTGACTAAGATAAGTAGTACAATACATGACTCGATTTGGTTACCACAGAATGAATAGTGCTATTCAACATCTGCGTGTTGTACTTAGAGATGTTATAGACTATTTATATGGTCCATCATAATTTCGGCCCGATGCGTCCAGTCTCTATTTATGGTAATATTCGATAATAGAAGTCTTAATAATACTGCCCTGAGGTATACCTCTAGTTAGCCTTTAAATTACACTCCAACATCGCAGAATGTGGAAACAAATGTGTGTATTTCATGATTACTTTCTTCTAATTTGCTTAGAAACAGCATATTAATGGTTATGCTAATAAAATTTGCAAATGCATGAATTCCTAGTTTTGATTTGTATTATTACTATAAAAAGAAATAACTAAAAATTGGTAATGTAATGGATGAAGGAATCAACAAAGGAATCGCTTGAAATGTAACCAAGTATTATTCATTTCGAACAATATTATTGTTGCCTATCTACAAGATTACATATAAAGCTATCATCCCCTTCTTGAGCAAATGACATTTTAAGTGTCATAAAAGATTAATTCGACGAACGAAAGGGTAACCGCCCTCTTGCACACTTAAGCATATGCTATTTCCTTCGCATTTTCAATCTGCGTCGAACTTAAGAGGCGAGAAACCGTGTACTAATTGCAAATGTGGAATCGTGACGTCATACTTTGATCTATTGGGGACGTCCCCGGGGACCAGACGTCAATTAGGGTGAAATTTATTTGGGGACGTTCCTCCGTCTCACCCTTATTACTCACGTTCACATTATAGTGTGCGCATCCGAAATGCATAGAAATGCAGTTATGGGATGTCGAAGCATGTTTACCTTGAGGGCGTTCTCCGATAATAAAATTGTAAGGAACCGAAGAAGTACGGTTCGTTGTTCGTGCTTTATTTGTCCGTAATCGATTGTCATCATATGTAAATTGTGTACATTCTGTGAGGGTCGCACTCGGTCGCAGTTAAGAAAATCTATAAAGTAAAAATAGTCCAACTCCAGCCAACAGGCATAATTATAATAAATTTAAATTGAAATAAAAGAAGTTTAGTATAACATAAATAATGAAGTTCTAATGAGATGATGTGAATGGAATTCGTTGGCGTTTTAATTTTCCTGACACTTCATTAAATATGTTTGCATCTAAATATATATTTATATTGTTCTTCGTTTTATAATTAAAAAAACAAGAAATTTAATAGCAGAAAATCATAAATTCAATAATGATTTTAATATTCTAAAGGTGGTCCATTATTTATTAAACACGGATCAATATTTTTGCAAATTTTACGGGGGGACACCTTTTATATTTTTACAATCAACCACTAGATGGTGCTTTTGACATATGTAATCTAAAGTCCCTAGATATATAAAGTACCGCGATTTGCCGCCATTTTGGCTCCAAATTAACCGGGAAATTAGGAAATAAAAATAACACATCAGAAACTTCAAATTTTTATTACTGTATTAAGACTTTTATGGAGGAATTTATTATTGTAGACGACACAAAAAATAGATTAACTGTGAATAATATAATTAATGAGAATAAAACATACATACAAGTATTTATTATAATTTTTTTCTCCTTTAATTTTACATGTAATTTGTTTCTTTGATAAACACATTCGAAATTTTGTAAACACTAAAATTATAATTATAATTCATAGCAATTAAACATATAACAAGTGTTTATTTAACATTTTGTATTAAGCTACGCATTGCAACACTACGACTGCTCTTTACTTCCCTTAATAATATTTGATTTGTCTCTTAGAGAGAAATACATTCGGCATTTTATAAATAATTTTGTTAACCGCGATAATATATTATGGCAATTAGGAACTACTATGTCTAATTTTATGTGAGTAAAACACATATTAGCAAAATCGTCAACATTAATAACATTTCCTAGTATATGGTTTTCTTTTTGCCCAAACATTAATTCACATTGATAAATATTTTCATAAAATGCTAAACACGGATACACTAAGATATTTTCTTTAAATTCTTTTAACTTTGTAAACATACTTATACTAGCTATAGTTTTGCCATCTTTATTAGTTATTAAATTCTTAATGCAGTCGCACTTAAGGGTTTTAGATATTTTATGAATAAGTGTTCCTGCTAAATAATATAGCGAAGCTTGCAAATGTAGGTCTATATTAGTTTGTGTTAATTGAAAAATGTAAATGGCTTCTATGTGTTTGTTATTTTGCACCTATCCATCTTCGTCATCATTTTCTCTCCTTGCAGCGTTTTCCAAAATTGCTGGTTTAGGTGCTGATTGGCAATATTGAACTAAGTTTACACAGTCACTTTGAAAATAATTTGTTTTCTTCAAATTTGTTTGATACTGGGAAATAGAGACCAGCCTTAATGTTTTTTTAAAATCTCTAGCATCTGGTGTAGGTTGACGATTTCTAATCAAAGAGAATACATTCTCAAGCGAATCTTGTGTTAACCTACTCAGCAATATGTATTTAAAACTATAATGTTCTAAATATTCTCTTTGAAAATCCCTAGCAGTTTCTGTTGCTAATAATAGTCAAGTTTGATATGGCTTCCATACATTACTTACAGTAATATTTCTTATCATATCGATGAAGAAAGATAGAAAAGATAAAACAGACATGTACTCTTCTTCATCATTTTTAGAAAGAGCATATTTGTAAAAGCGACCAGTCATATATTTGAACCATTTGTGCATGAGTTTTAGAAACCATGCTGTCGTTTCATGTTCCCTGCCAATCATATTCTGGTTTATGTAATATGATATTGCTTCAGCAATATCTGAACTTAATAATATTGAACTCAAGTAAGCATTCATTTTTTTCAAAATGTTATGGATGTAGTACATTTTCTTTTAATTTTGGACAAAGTTTCAAAGTATCCAGTTGATCTAGTTTATAAACTTGTTGTATGGCTTCCATCGAAATAAAATTTAATGCAAGCTGATATTTACTTACAATTGACTCATCAAGGATCATTGTGTGTCCATCTGTTAATGAGGAACTAACATTTTTAAAAACATGCACTGGGTCTGGAGTAAAATATAGCTTTTCATTTGGATTACATGGATGAGGAGTATAGTTCATTATTTTGGAGTATCCGCCAGCTGTAATATGAAATAACTTCCACATGCTACGATTCTGGGGACCCATATCTGTTATAACTGCCTTAATTATTATACCTCTAGACATTGCTTTTTTTATAATTGTTGTTATCTTCTCTTGCATTTCAATAGCTGAGTAAGAAGATGCAGTAAACTCATAGCAAACCATTTGCTTCCACCGAGAAGATACTCCTGTTAATAAAAACACTAATGTATGAGAGGCATATTCTTCACTACTGTCTCTTTCACCAGAAAGCAGCATTGTTGGACGACCAATAAGAGATGCAAGGGAAGGGAACTATCATATTGAAGACCTGGTTTAATTGCCATTTCATCTACTACAAGGGTTGCATGTTTTTCTTCGGCTGTAGAATTTTTAATCTTTTGAAAATACGTATAACGAAATAAAATAATTTCAGTAATTACTTACTTTTGCTTCAAGAAGATGAAATATATCTTCTATAATCCCTGGTTGAAATTTGAAAGATTGCAAACGTTCTTGTAGTGTTCTGATACTGGGATATGGTAAGTTTTGTTTTCTCAATTCCTCATAACCTTTAGTGCCACAACTTAAATATAACTGTATTCCCTTATTCATAGTGTTATCAGACCAACTGAAACCTTTGTGTGTACCTAACTGTAGATATTTTAACTGATCTTCATTAAAAACCTTTTGTAAATTTTCATTTTTCTTTTCCAGTTTGCATGTCAATCTTCGATTCTCTTGCTGTAATGTCATAATTTTCTTTTTCAGTTCTTCGATTGTATCATTTGTGTTATATTCATTTAGTGATGAAATTGGTGAGTCATTATTAGTGTCAATATAGCCATCCATATTGCTTGTATTTACATTTTCATCAGAATGTTGTTCAAGATGTTCATTATTATTTACCGCTTCAGTTGATGGAAATAACATAGGCAATGCATTGTTCCTAAGTAATTTTCGATTATCACTACGATTTTGTTCGAACTGCCCTTCACCGAAGTGCACCTAAGATATTAAAAAATGAGCAATTTCATATGACATTAAGTAGACGAAATAAACCAACCTCGCAAATAACTGATCGATGTGGTAAATTGACTCTGTTTATAAAATTAAGCCAAATCTGTCTTCTTTTTCTTTCAGAAGGAATTCTAAATAGGCGAAAACCTTTTTCAGACCTATTTTTACACGATTTTATACAACACGAAGGCATTATATTTAAATTTTATAATTTCTAAATAAAAATAGCAAACAATGTCAAATTACTATATTTAACTGCCCGCCATTTTGGCTCCAAAATAACAAATATACAGGCTTCATGAATCGCGGTACTTTATATATCTAGGGACTTTAATGTAATCATTATATTCTTAAAGTTTAACTTTTGTTGTCAATGAGCGCGATAGCTTAGAAATTGAGTCAGTAGTTTGTTGAGAGTGACAGTTTTGAGACAGTGAGTTTGTAAAATAATGGAGATTACTTCGTGAAGGTTTTCGTTGGATGATTTTTTACGATTATAAAAATGGCCTAACTGCACAAGAATACATTATATCGCTTCGGTCAACTTTTGGTAACGAAGCACCATCAGAGAAGACAGTTTTACAATTGGTTTTGCAGAATTTCGTCATGGTCGTGCCTCAGTTGTGAGTTGCGAGTGATGAATCACGTAAAGGTCGACCAAAAACTGCTGTGATTCCAAAAAACATCGATGCTGTGCGGAAAACGATTTAATACGATCAACATGTGACTTACAGTGAGGTAGAGGCATCTCTTGGCATATCGCAGACTGTAATTCATTCGATTTTAATGAACATTTACTTGTAAAAAAAATGTGTTCCAGATGGATTCCACATAACTTGACCGAAGCACAGAAAGCAGCTCGTGTCAATTGGTGTAAAGAGATGCGCAAAAAATTCGACGTAGGGACCGCAAAATCCGTATACAACATCGTCACAGGTGACGAAACATGGATATATGAATATGGGTACTGTATGGGTGTTCCAAGACGAACCAAACCCCACACTCTCATATGTCAATGTATACGTGGACGCCGTGTAAAGTTGGTGCGTTTTCATATGTTTAGCTTTACTGTGCCCCATGTGCGACACTTTGATTACTGGGTTTTACCTACTGATGATGACAACTTGTTGTCGAAATACATTTAGGATACGATTAGTAATTGTGGTAAGGGGTTAATCAACGTATGTTTATATTTAATTTTACAACTTACTATTGTCAGTGTTATTTCGTACTATTGTCAGTGTCACAATTGTCTTACCAAAAATTAATGAAGATATAAATTTTTTTGGTGTTTTTCATTTAACATTAAATTTCTAAACAAATTTTGTGGAAGAGATACTGAAATATAAACAGCTAACCATTATCGGGATGAATGGTAGTAACCTACTGCACCTGCCTTTTAAATTTACGAAAGGCAAGGGTAAAATATACCTTACATTTCTTTGACACATCGATTTATGAAAGGAACGTTTTATTAAACTATAGACAGACCTTAAAACAACAAATATAATAAAAGTAAACATTTATAAGCTTATAATAATAGCTTGTCTACACGTTATCCCAATTTAACGAACACAGAACACCCCACTTAATGTTGTTTAAATTATGAACACTGGGGGCCGACCGCTATATGTAAGTTGAACGCTATCGTCTATAGTAAAATTTCATTCATAAAAAAAGATAAGGCGAAACCTAAAAATATTTTTATTGATTTTGCGTTTTAGATTGTCAACCTTTTTGTTAATATGACTGTACATATAAATTCATGTATTTCCTTTAAACTAGCAGATAACGAATTATTCTTTGCAGTAAAAATAGTACTTCTAAAACTTTTACAAATCCAGTCCCTATATTGAATGAATATTAATTATACTAATTTTGTTTCAGGAAGCCATGTCGAACGAAACTGCACTGCACTGGCTGAGGTAGCAACACATCTGCAGCCACGAACACGTTTTCAACGCTGGATTTGATAAATAAATGTATCCCGTGTTGCTAACAAAAAGTGTTGATAATTAAAGACATGATGAAGTCCTCGAGTCAAACTTTATTTGTGGTAATACTAGTGACGTTAAAAGATCTTTTGCTGTGCTTCGCAAGTTCCTCGGTCGTGTCCTCACATCTGGACTTAGATCAAGAGGGCAAATGCGAAGAAATTACTATACCTATGTGTTTAAATATAGGATATAACTATACTAGAATGCCCAATGAACTGAATCATGATAACCAAGACGAGGCAGGTCTCGAAGTCCATCAATTTTGGCCGTTAGTGGAAATAAAGTGCTCGCCAGATTTACGGTTTTTCCTGTGTTCTATGTACACACCGATTTGTCTGAAAGATTATCCGAAACCGCTGCCGCCTTGCCGAGGTCTTTGCCAGCGTGCACGAAACGGCTGTGAGCCTATCATGCAACAGTACGGCTTTAAATGGCCCGATCGAATGGAATGCGAACAATTTCCCATTTTCGGTGACTCCGAAGTGCTATGTATGGATCAGAATAAGAACGAATCATCGCAAACACCTCCGAAATCTTCTACGACTAAGCCTAGGCACAATGCTAAAAAATGCAACCAAAAAAACTGTACGGATTCCCCAGGGGAAAAAAAAATAAAGCAAGAATGCGCATGTCAATGCAAGGGACCCCTAATACCCCTGGGGAAGGACTCACAACTGTACAATCGAAGCGTGTCCGTGGCAAGCGTCGCAAATTGTGCACATCCATGCAAAGAAATCTTCTTCAATCCGGACGAAAAAGATTTCGCCACAATCTGGGTAACGCTGTGGTCGGGTCTGTGCGCGGCGTCAACACTAATGACACTCACCACGTTCCTCATCGAAACGGAACGATTTAAATACCCGGAGAGACCTATTGTGTTTTTATCGGCCTGCTACTTTTTGGTATCCGTAGGATACCTTATAAGAGTTGGAGTGGGTCACGAAGAAGTTGCTTGTGATGGGAATATAATTCGTTACTCATCAACTGGTCCGAACATGTGCACGTTGGTGTTTCTGTTAGTGTACTTCTTCGGTATGGCTTCGTCAATATGGTGGGTAGTTTTATCTTTCACATGGTTCCTAGCGGCTGGATTAAAGTGGGGCAACGAAGCAATCGCTAGCTATGCTCAGTACTTTCATTTAGCTGCCTGGTTAATACCGACGATACAAACCGTCTCTGTCCTTTTATCCGGGGCCGTTGATGGGGATCCAGTATCTGGAATATGTTACGTTGGCAATATGAATATGGAAAATTTACGCACATTCGTATTGGCGCCGCTGTTCGTGTACTTATTATTGGGAACTAGTTTCCTCTTTGCGGGCTTTGTGTCACTCTTTCGAATCAGATCTGTTATTAAGAAACAAGGGGGAACTGGTGCCGGAGCAAAGGCTGATAAACTAGAAAAATTGATGATTAGAATTGGAATTTTCAGTGTTTTATACACGGTTCCTGCCACTATAGTAATTGGTTGCTATTTGTACGAAAATGCCTATCACGATGATTGGTTGAAACCTTACGCTTGCCCCTGCCAGAATAATCACATCACCGCAAACGGCAGAATTAGACCGCGACCATTATATTCCGTATTGATGTTGAAATATTTCATGGCGTTAGCAGTCGGTATAACCTCAGGCGTTTGGATTTGGTCGGGAAAAACGCTAGATTCGTGGCGAAGGCTATGGAGAAGACTGTTCGGAAGACCGGATATGTCGGGCGCCAGTGTCGGTCTCATAAAAACGAGGCCCGGCAAACCGCCACCACAGTATCTCGTCGCGCCAGGAAGCGCTTCCCTCTTAGGTCCGCCCGGTAGTGTTGCGTCCGCGAGTCAGCACCATCTGCACCACCACGTTTTAAAACAGCCTCCGCTAAGTCACGTATGACAGGTGGGCGAAGGGGCCACGCCTGTAGTTGTCGCACATCCAGGACCGGGATCTGGACCGTCGTTGAGCAATTACGGGCCCATTTGAGTGACCGCCATGGCCCCTTGCCACTCGGTCACAGCTCTCTAGTCTTAGTGCCACAATTATTTGGACACGACCGCAAGACTTAACGATAATTTTCAAGAAGAAAAAATAATATCTAATTGCATTTTTATTTATTTTATTCATCTCATTGTACAATTATTTTTTTAAACGATTGTGATTACGATAAAATATAGATAGATTTATATATTATATATATATATACTCAATGCAGAGTAAATTTCGTTGCATAGAACGAGTGCCATTTACTTTTCCACAAGACAAAATTATTTTATAGTTAAAGAGCTAAGTATATATCGTACTGAGCATTTACTCACGTAAACAAAAACAATAACATATCTCCGCGGACTGACGTCGAAACGTCAGTTACCAATTGTTCTAAGGAAAAAAGTAAAATAAATTGTGAGATTTATATACGTAATTACTCGTAAGTGGAATCTAATAGAAAAATGTAAAATGAGTCGATGTGATTTCTGTCAAATACAGGTGTGTTAACGAAAAATCCGTAAAAATAAGTAACTTAATTACGTTTGAAACTAACCATAAATAGCGTAGTCAAATCCAGTATCTCTCGTGACGAAATTTATTTCCGTTTATTGTTTATACTCCTTTCCTGGCAATCACCTTTACTGTCGATTACTTCTGGGATTTCGGACTGGAAGCACGTCCTCGGTACTGCTTCCCTCTTCGCAGCAATAGTATGAGTCCTGAAGATGTCATTTACAACATAGACGAAACGTCGGCTAAAAATGTTTGCAGTAAAAGTTACTAGTCTTTTTTTCTTGACACTCTCTTTAACATATACGTTTCGATTAATTGACAATTTTGAAAGCGCCATGTATATCTGCGGGAAATCTTGTACAGTTGAACTGTACCCCAAATAAATTTCGAGTTAGAGAAAAATATTAAAATTCAACAATTTACTTATATTACATATACAGTGTGTTTAAAAAAGATGCGGCAATATTAAAGGGGGTGATTGCCCAGGTCATTTTATACAAAAAGTTCCTATAAACATAGGTCCGCATACGCTTCGTTACCGATCTATAGCGTGTTGAAGTTTAATTTTAAAAAACAGTAAAAACTTGATTTTTCCAAAGCGGCTTGAGATATCATAATGAAATTTTAGGCGTGTTAATAGCTGTGGGAGACACATACTTTGCAATACAACACGATGTTTCAGTCGTACCTGTGGCGCGCGTATTGGCACGTCACAGGCTATTTTTCAAGAAAAAATAGGACGCCTCTGATTTCTCTAAAAATACAAATATGCTTTTATTTATTGTTCAATTATGAAGAAAAAAGCTCTCTTAACTTTTTATCGTACGACTTACCGTTTTTTAGTAAAAAAAAAACATTGTAGTGCATGTCCATTTATTACAGAAAAAAATAATAAAAAACAAGGTTTTATTCAAGGGCAAAAACAAATATTTTACCACAGTCCTGTTTTATTTACTGACATATTGAATGAGTCTCGTGATTAATAATTTTGTATGTGTCGAATTTGTTGAAGTTCCTTATCATGAATCGCTATACGAATGCCGAGATGACCGACATGCACTACATTTATGGGCGTGCTGATGGCAATGCATTAGAAGCTAGGCGGTTGTATACTGAAGGATTTCCTGGCCGTATTGTTCCTGA
This sequence comes from Melolontha melolontha, assembly GCA_935421215.2. Classification (NCBI taxonomy): domain Eukaryota; kingdom Metazoa; phylum Arthropoda; class Insecta; order Coleoptera; family Scarabaeidae; genus Melolontha; species Melolontha melolontha. Next base: position 2,134,433 of record OW285235.1, on the reverse strand, counting down.
TAGAAAAATTTTCGAAAGTATTCATCGGCGTCTTTATGAAACAAGCACATTAAGACGAAATGGAGGAGCAGGAAGGCCAAGGACAGCAAGAACGGTAGAGCTGGAAGAGGATGTGCTAGACATGATTGAAAAAGATCGAGGTACTTCTACTCGAAAAATTGCTGACGCTTTGGATGTAAGTAATGGGACTATTTGGCACATTCTGAAGGAAAATTTGTTGTATCCATTCCATATACAACGCGTTCAAGCACTTCTTCCTGCTGATTTTCCTCCTCGCATTGCATTCTGTCAATGGGTTTTTTACAAAATGGTTCAAATCCCTCAACTCCTGATGTTGATTCTGTTCACCGATGAAGCGAATTTTTCAAGAAATGCAATACGGAATTTCCATAATAACCATGTATGGTGTGACGAAAATCCACATGAAATTGTTGAAGATCGTTTTCAACATCAGTTTTCTTAGAACGTTTGGCTTGGGATTGTGGGTGACTGCATAATTGGACCGGTATTTTTACCAAGGAGACTTACCGGAGAGGTGTATCGCAACTTTTTGGAAAACACGCTCCCTGGATTTCTGGAGGACGTACCATTAGCAATTAGAGATGCAATGTGGTATATGCACGATGGCGCACCAGCCCACTTTAGTCAAGTAGCTCGTGATTTCTTAACACAAGCATACGGAAATCGCTGGTTAGGCCGAGGTGGACCTCACTCATGGCCTGCACGATCCCCGGACTTAAATCCCCTGGATTTTTTCATGTTGGGCCATTTGAAGTCCTTGGTGTACGCTACTCCATTGGAAAACGTAGAAGACTTAACAAACCGAATCATTGCTGGGTGCAACTCAATTAAAACCGATCCTGGTGTTTTTCAGAGAGTTCGCCAGTCAATGAGGAGAAGATTGGATTCTTGCATCCGAGCTAGAGGTGGTCACTTTACACAGTTTTTGTAATTTTTGGTTGATAAAATTGTTGGTATGGTAAAATATTTGTTTTTGCCCTTGAATAAAACCTTGTTCTTTAATATTTTTTTCTGTAATAAATGGACATGCACTATTTTTTTTTAATAAAAAACGGTACGTCATACGATAAATAGTTAAGAGAGCTTTTTTCTTCATAATTTAACAATAAATAAAAGCATATTTGTATTTTTAGAGAAATCAGAGGCGTCCTATTTTTTCTTGAAAAATAGCCTGTGACGTGCCAATACGCGCGCCACAGGTACGACTGAAACATCGTGTTGTATTGCAAAGTATGTGTCTCCCACAGCTATTAACACGCCTAAAATTTCATTATGATATCTCAAGCCGCTTTGGAAAAATCAAGTTTTTACTGTTTTTTAAAATTAAACTTCAACACGCTGTAGATCGGTAACGAAGCGTATGCGGACCTATGTTTATAGGAACTTTTTGTATAAAATGACCTGGGCAATCACCCCCTTTAATATTGCCGCATCTTTTTGAAACACACTGTATATTATTATTATTATTTATTATATTATATGTAATAACAATATATAAAATAAATAATTTAAAAAACAAACTGAAAATACAAACTACATTAGGATTAGAGAATAGATTAGAGAAGCCCGAGCATGTTTTTCAATCCCGGGATTACGGGATTTTAAGCGTAATCCCGGGATTAGACTATGTGGTTTCTAATTAGGCTCAAATGAAAAAAAAACTTTAGTAATTTCTTAAAAATTATATCCTTATTTTAGTATATTGTGTATTGTGTTGTGTAACAGTATTAATAAATATTAATATTGTTGCACAACACAATACACAATATACTAAAATAAGGAACAAAAAAGACAATACAAAAAACTATTTAGAATTTCGAAAATACAATCGCAGAAATATCAAAGCATCCAATGTTTGACTTCCAAGCCTGCTTCGTAGTTAATTGCCAACACAAGCAGCAGCTGAAAACGCTCGCTCAGGTTCTACACTGGTTGGAGGAATAGACAATAGATATTTATATGCTAATTCTAAGTGATATCCACGAACTCCTCCATTTTCCGATTCATTTTGTACTTCAGGATCTGGGGATTCCATTCTCTTATTAATTTCCAGCTGTAGCTTTTCCTTTAGTCTCAATTGGGGTTGGGAGGTTTGTTGCCTCGGCTCATCATCTGTTTGTGATCCTGACCTTTTTTCCTCTTCCGTGTTATCTCGATTATTTAGTCTTTTAACAATACTCTTTATTTGCGCCCTCACTAAAGCCTGTGTAGGAACTGGAAATACCTAAGTCAAGCCATTCCAAATCCGATAATAACTGGTTTTCATCATCTTTTCTGTGGATTTTGTAAATAATTTAACACACCAGTTAAATCATCATTCCGTCGTTGCTTTATACGTTCCACTAAGGATGTTTTCATTTTATTGGCGAGTGCTGAGTTTTTGCTAAACAATTGTGTTATAAGAAATTTCAAAGCGGCATCAGCTGTGCATAAATTAGCATCTCGTCAACAGATTGCTTCTACTGTTAATTTAATCGGGGTCAGCACATCAACAATTTTATTTACCAAGTCAAAATCAGCATCTTCTAAACGAATTGGATGATTGAGATCTATAAGAGCTTTTTGAATGCAGGTTTTCAAAAGAGAAAATCGTTCCAGCATGGTTAAAAGACTATTCCACCTGGTTTTATAGTCCAAAAGTAGTGACACAGCTCTTTTTCATGTTCAATCTTCACATATTTTTGAAGTACTGTTTCATTTTTGTTGTTCGCGTTGTTGTTGTTCGCGCACGAAGGCGAACGACTCTTGTTGGATTTGGCTCATCTTGAAACACCCATACACTCGACTGCTATTTACATTCCTTGCCTGTTACGATGTCATAGACGTATTTTGAAACACCTCGATATCATTTCTTCCAACCAATCGACACGAGCCTTTTTTTTAGCGATTGTCAAATTATGTGAGATTCAACGCGAACAAACTCTTAGCACGGCCAAATGTTCATGCAAAAATGAATGTATTCTGGTTCCAAAAATACCCACCAAATGACATAGTGATCTTGCAATATCAATTCACGCCCGGCAGCAATGATTTTTTTATGGTGATTCACCACCAAAAGTCGAATTAAGTTCATCGATACACTATTATGGCAATCCACGTCGAAAAAATCATGCGGAAATGTTCACGAATTAATTCCCTTTTTTGGCCGAGATAAATTTTTCAAGTCACCGTAAACAACAGAAATAGGACCTGTACGTCAAAACGTACTGCGTAAGTATTCTGTCAAAGATGTCGAACTTTACGATTAAAACATCGGTTGTCAGATGGCAGCACCAGGATCGCTTATTCCCGAAATATAAAAGGCATCTCATGTAAAATCATAGTATTAGCTGAAATAATTAAATATAATGTATAGAATCCACGGTTGGCTCTTGGTGAAACATAATGAATAATTTACTAAAGAAAACATTCGGTATATTTGTTTCACAAAATATATTTATTTATTAAATCTCTAACATATGTTTCGACTTTTCAGTCATTGTCAAAGAGTTGTAAAAACTAAAATATAAAGTACACTTCTACCACTATTTATGAGTTTTTAAAGGAGTTTATTACGGCATCAATAGTAGACATCTTAATAGACATGTCACAAATACACAGCTTGATTTTTTCAACACCCCTACTATTGATGCCGTAATAAAGTCCTTTAAAAACTCATAAATAGTGGTAGAAGTGTACTTTATATTTTAGTTTTTAAAACTCTTTGACAATGACTGATAAATCGAAACATATGTTAAAGATTTAATAAATAAATATATTTTGTGAAACAAATATACCGAAATAATTAAAAATACAAACAAAAATGTAAAAATATGTATTCATACACTACAATTTTTAAATTCTCATGTATGTGCCTCGTCTTTGTTTTTGAATAGCGGCGCATAATCGGGCCATTCTGGGGCTATTAGTTTAGCAAATGTTTCCGGTGCTATTCATATCCATGTCTCATGTAGCTTATTTCACATATCAGCGGCAGATGTTCGTGCTGATTTCCGCATATTTCGATCTAACTCTTCCCACAACAACTCGATTAGATTTAAATAGGGGCTCTAGGGCGGGGCATTCCATAACTTTTATTCTTCCATCTTCTTCCAGTTGCTTTAAATGATCTCGAACAATTTTGGAAGAATCTTTCGGATCATTATCATGTTGGAATACAAAATTCTGGTTCCATAAAGTATTGCGTTGACTTGCAAAATATTCTTATATTGTGGCTTTTTTAAAATTCCGTCGATTTTAACGAGTCCACCACCAAAACATTCCCCAAATCATTACCGAACAACCAACCGTGTTTAACGGTAGGTGCAATACATTCTTCTGTTGCACGATCACCTACAGATCTCGTGAATCGGAAATCTCAAATTTAGACTCATCAACCCACAGCACTTTATTCCAGTCTTCTACTGTCCAATTTAATCGCTTTCTTTTGTTTTGTAAACGTATCAGCGACTTCTTCGTCGCTAGTCCTCCATGAAGACCAGCTTTCTGTAAACGACGTTTTACAATAGAAACACTTACTGGATTCTGACGAGTTGTATTTATTTCGACTGGTATTTCCGATGCTGTTTTTCGTCTGTTTCATTTGTTAGTAACTACTATGGCATGAACTTCAGTAGATGTTGTCACTCCTGGTATCCCAGTTCTTCTTTATTGATAAAACAGCTACTTTCATAATATTTTTTTATATTATAATCCACGGTAGTATGATTTAAATTTAATGGCAATTGCACGATTATTTTTGCCAGCATTATGATGTGCTATTACAAACGCACGTGTATCTTTTATACAAAAACTTGTTTCTAATATAATATCGTTAAATGATCATTACCTAGATTCCAAAAATTTATAAACCCAGAAATTCACGAAGAAAAGAGGATTACAGGATTATTGTGGTAAATAGGGTAAATAATTTGATAATTATTATTTCATTAGTTTTAACGTACGTATCTGAGAATTATTTAGTTGTAATAAAATATATTTCTTCAACATAGTACAAATAGTGCGAAAAAGCAAGGGTGCCCAAACACTTTTGAGCGGTAGTGTATTTTTTGTAACTAAAACATATTTTTTTCCAAAATATTTTAGTAAAATTAATGCCTGATAATATTTTGAAACTCTTCACCATATTAATATTCACGTATTTCGACAACTAAGTTGGCATCTTATATACTAAAGATGACAACTTAGTTGGCGAAATGCGTATTTAGGATACGAATATTAATGTAGTTTTTTTACCTTATTTAAGGTTTTGGTTAGTCACAGTCTCGAATGAAATATTTCTTCCAATAATTTTAATGTCCACATTATAATTTTTAATGTTTCCACTGCTTAATTATAAATTGAATATTTTTTAAATAATGGAGACATGCAATTAGCACGGTTTTCTTAATCCGAATTTTTCACTTACCAAACCTATATCCAATTGTATATATTCTGCATAACACAACGACCATTCTAGCTTTGAAACAATATTTATTTGGTGTAGTGATCAACAAACTTTTTTTCTATTTTGCGTTCGTAATGATACTAATTTATGAAATCCAAAACAGTATCGAAATGAGATTCATTTTGATACGCTTTTTTTCATTTTTCAATGCTGGCATTATTCAAACACAGAAATTGCTGTCATTTGATTTTAAGAATTTAATAGTCTATTACATACCGAGGTGTAAACTGGCTCATTACCGTCGAGAGATTAGAAAATTCACCGAGGTGAAATTAATTTCGAAACGTGAACGAATCTTTCCGCCTAGGTTTGTATACTATTTTACTCACGATCAGTTAGTAATTAATTATAATATAAAGTATTAAATTTCATGGCATTTTGACAAATGCTTTCGATAGGTACTGTTCCTAGGTAACGCAACAATTAATAGTGATATTTTCTGTCAGATTGTTAAATTATTACCCCACTATTTTAAACATGATCTTTCTCTAACAGTAAACAGTCATGGAAATTATAATGTAGCAATTAATATTATGTAATTCCAAAAGCGAATCAATTTGAAACCGTTGTGAATAGTTTTATTATAATTTGATTTACTTATTTAAATGAGACTGACGTTTCATAAATACTGAAATGGCATTATCTAGCCGGGAAAATGACATAAGCTAGTCGGTAACGTGCTATTGCCTACCTCTAGCGCGTTTTCTAACCGGTTTGATGGTTAGAAAAGTTCAGTTTACTAACCGATCGTGAGTAAATAATATTTCACGGATAACAATATTTTAATTTCAAAATATCAAGTATCAATGTGGCCAACTGCATACATTATATAAAAATTAAACTCCTAAACTTTCAAATTAAATAATTTATAAATATTTAAATATATATATTAAATTTATTTGCATTTAAATAATAATTTATTAATGTAAAAAATGCAAAATAGAAAAAATAGTATAAAAAACTCGTTTCATAAGGACTGTAAAATCTCAAGAACTGAGATTCTCTTTCACTATCGGTTTGCAAAGATCTCTAGCCAAAAAGAAAACGCCTTTCGAACGTCAATTTTTTTCATTCGTTTTGCAAATTCAGGGAAAAAGCTGCAATTTTGTCGAAAATTCTTTAATAATTCTTTTGTGTTATTTCCTTGATTTTTATCTAAATGCGCTACTTCCATAAAAGCACCTTCGTAAATAAATCAAACCACTTAAAAAAATATTCTTATTTTTTTAATGAAATATTTATAAAAATAGACCGGAAACGATCCAAAAATAAAGAATTAGTGTGGAAATATGAAACAAATATTTCACCTTAAGTTTTTTTAAGGACTTGGCGATTTTTTCAATCTATTTTTGGGTTCAAGATTTTTTTCCTATTTGCAGCCATTTTTAATGACTTTCTGGTTCCAAATGCAGCTCAGATTTCGCGCCACCTAACATATTTGAAGACTAATCGACTTTTCCAATTTAACCTTCAAGATTTTTAGTTATTGTTTTACTATAGAACTTCTCTCTTGAAAAATGTTATATTTTTTATTCCAACTGTTATAAATAGAGAACGGACATTCTTACCACATGACTCGGCGTAATTCAATGAAGTATTTGTTAGTCTTTCCCGGCCATCTGGTCCGCTGCGATTACAATGACAACACAGCTATTGTATTCGGAGGATAAATATCCATTAAACGCAATCGGCAATTCGAAATGTTTATAAACTTCGCTGAGTACATCCCGGCGTAATACAATGAAGTATTTGTGTTTGACTTTCTCGGCCACCTGATTTTCGCAGCGTTAACAATGGACAACGGCTATTGTATTCGGAGAACTTAGGCATGTGGTAAGAATGTCCGTTCTCTAGTTATAAACATCCAAAATAAAAGACGTTGTATTTGACAGGTAACATTAATGACACAAATATTGACAGTATTATCCATAGCCTACCACTATTTTCTTTAAGAGATATAAACAGAATTAGATTTGTACGGATTTTTCGTTTTAACACACCGATAAGTAAGAGAATGTATGATTATGTGCGTATAGTAGAAAAGTGCGTCTGTGTATTTAAGCACAATAATGTAACATCTGAAATTTCCCACGTAATAGGCGACAGCCATAAATTGTGCCATATTTATTTTATGACGTGTAAAATAGGGACCATGGATTCGAAAGCTAATGTTCGCATTATTGTGTTTGATTGGACGAATGAAACGGAACGCTCGCATTAAACCTAATATATTCTTGTAGGGTCCTCTAGCTAGTAAGTTTTTATATGGAATATAGAAAACAGTCCCAAAACATTAATCTTTTGTACTTATTGTGTATTTACCCATTTCCCCCGTATGTACATATTAATCATATCTTCTTGCGTCATATTTATAATAAGAAATGTTGAGAATGGCATATGTGTAAGAGAATTAAATGGATTGACTAAAGTCTTTTAGTCGGTGATGATTTTTACCCAAATATAGCTTTATGATTATTGTATATTTAGCCACATATCAGGAAGAGATGTGCGTTCATATTGGTTATAATTTATTTTGAGACACAACGTACGTATTTAATTTTAATTTTATAAAAAAAAGACTTGTTTTTATTTTGAATTTCCGTGTATAGTAAGTACAATCTACAAAACAATAAAATTTGGTATATATTAAGCACAAACTTTTGTATATTATTTCCTACTTATGTGTACAGCAGATATTTGTAATTGCGTGTATAGTAGATTTAGCTATTGTAATTGTCTGTATGCTTCAACAATGTATACGAATTTAATTATATTTTATTGTTTAAATTATGTACGGCTTTGTTTGTTTAAATCCCTACATCCCATAATTTCCCAAAATACAGTTATTTATGTACTCTGTAATTGCAAATTGGAATGTCTTCGATTCCGATTATTAAAAATATATCAGAGGATTATTACAACAAAATTTCTCAGTGACATTTATTGCTACTTTGAGTAGAAATAACCCATAAATCAAAATAATAAAATAAAATAAAACAATAACTTTGTTATACCACTTTATTCACATATAATAGTGACCGCGGTTTCGACATACAATGTGATTATCAAACTGCAAAAGTTACAGGCCAACATAAATCTTATAAATGACACAAAAATATATGGGAGTGGTTTATGATGTTATTTAAAATTACTACTATATACTTAACTATTATATACAACATTGGAAAAGAGGTGTATATATAAGATCCAACTGGTCGTTAAGAACAATATCTATTGTGTTGTTTCCGCTTTTAAAAATTTCAAGTGACTCTAAAAGATTTAATTTACGACCTTTCTCGGCCAAATGCAATATTTTATGATGACCAAATGTATGCCTTTCTGTAATAAGATGGTTTGCGAATGTTGAATCTGTCTTCTTTAGTTTATATGACCTCATGTGTTCTTTTACCCGTATAATAAAACTTCGACCAGTCTGACCTATATATACACTTTTACAATCATTACAATATAATTTGTACACTCCTGATTTATTATTGATATTTGTTTTAGGTTTTGCGTTAAAAATGAAATTACTTGTTTTTACATATGGTTTGTAAGCTATACTAACATTACTATTATTTTTTGAAATTATATTTCCAATTTGCTCGCTTATTTTACCGAAGTAAGTTAACGAGACAAATTGTTTCAAATTAGCACTATCTTTAGGATATACTAAACTAAGGGCCACTAGTAACTGTTTTTTCTTTAGTATACTGTCAATTACGCTACTTTTATAACTATTGTTTACCGCTATTTGTTTTATGGTATTGATTTCACGAACAAAAGATTCATTAGACAAAGGAATATTTAATGCTCTATGTATCACAGAATTAAAAAAATGAATGTTTGTGTGTCTTAGGATGTAGTGAATCTTTGGGAATTTAAGACGGTTGTCCCAGGAACGTAAATATAGGTTTTGCAGTGAGTGTAGCACTGTAATCTGGTAATTTTCTAAAAAGGACTGACTGATGATATTAATGAGAAAACTAACGGTAAAGAGCAACATTAAGTAGTTTCTATATCGATACATATTCAAAGACAGTTCTTAAATGAAACGAACATCTGAATGAATAATTTTAAAAAACGGTATTTTAAAGAGGGTATTGATGGGTTTATGAAAAGCCTGCTTTTCAAAATTTCGTATTACTAAGTAAAAAAATTAAAACGTCAACTTACCCTTCTTAAGAAAACGGTAACACCATGTGTTTATTCTCACGGCTTAAAAACCTTTTCTAGTCTTTTCTAAGAATGAAAAAAGACAACTGTATGAGATATGACCGTTGTCCGAGCTAAACGTATTAAATTTGTTTTTAACGATGTAAATGCTTTCAAATGCGTCGACATCTCTGGGTTGTTGGATGTTTTTGACAAGTTTTAACCCTTTTAGCGAGACGTTATGATCCGTGTCCAATGCATGATTTGCGACGTTCGATTTTTCTGATCTATTGAATTTAATATTATGATATTTGTCCTTTAAAGCGGGTTATTATTGGAAAATATTGGAAACTGCAAACTCTTGGAAATAACTTAAAAATAAAAATAACGCTAAATATTAATAAAGAGTTTGGATCAAGTACGTAGATGACACTTTCGCGATTTTTGATACACGTAAATGTGAATTGGATATGTTCGTTAAACCGCTAAATTTGAAATTTTCGACTATTAAATTCACGGTGGAAAAAGAAAATGATAGGATAAATGAGCATAAAATAAAAATCGATATTTTCCGGAAACAAATCATAAATTCATCACCGTTCAAATAATAGTTTTCAACATAAGCATTTAATTTCTTAACCAAACGGCTACTAAACTTTCCGTTATATACGAAATAGAACTAGATTACATTAAAACCATCGCGAGGTATAATGGCTTTGACATAGAAATAATTAATAAATTAGAATAATTAGAAAAAAGAATTAAAAACAGACAATCCGCAAATCCACAAGTTTGATATCTCAACGTAACCAGGAGAAAAAGTAAATGTGTTTAGCGTACCGTCCAATCACGAAAAACATTAACAGAGTATTGTTAAACAAGGTCTCCAAGTTGCTTTTCACTCCGAAAACACCATCAAAAGTCTTAATTCCAAGAATAAAATTAATTTTAATTTGAAATCAGGTATATACGAAATTAATTACGAAGATTGAAATTTGAAATATACTAGCTGTCCCGTATCGATACGTTCAAATTTTAGAAGTGTAAAGTAGACTTCATTTCAAGTAACAAAAACGCAAAACTTGTATATTCATTTTTATTTGTTTCAAAGTTACAGATCTATGAATGTGATTGTTAGATCATGAAAAAAAATGTAATCCTAAAGTCAATACAAACTGATTTTATTTTAAAAAAGTTTTACGATTCAGTAACAGGACTGTGATTGTTAACGTCGCATAATAAAATATTATCCTAAAATAAATAAACACGTGTCGTAGTGCATACAGTAATTTCTTGGAGATCTACATAAAAGAGTACTGGAAATTGATGTATGATAAAGAAGGTTTCAAACTTAAAAAAAAGGTATATAACCCATTACCACAATTATTAATCGTATCCTAAATACGATTTCGACAACTAAGTTGTCATCATCAGTAGGTAAAACCACTAATCAATGTGTCGCACATGGGGCACAGTAAAGCTAGCACAACTGATCACGTAACAACTTTACACAGCGTCCACGTATACACTGACTTACACCGTTTCAGTAAATTAATATCTGTACTTTTTCCTGAAACGGTGTAAAAGTAACAATGTTTTTCCTAAATTCATGAACGTAAATATAACGAAGATAAAGTCATTTCATATGCAAAAATGAAATGGCTGAACCTAGAAATGAAATGTCTGTACAGTAAACTTAATAAATTAGAATTATAAATACATGTGGGTGCCGTTTCCTTAAGAGAGGTAATTTTTGTCGATCTTTTCAGTCGATATATTTGTATATACGGACTGTCCCGTAAAAAACGCCAACATTCATAATTACGTTATTTATTGTCCGGTTTTATTTAAACAAAAAGTTAATTTAATAGCATCAAAAACACTATAAGATAGCAGTGTTTTATTTGTTTTCAATTGTTTTCATTAATGTCAAACGACAGTTACGACAGTCAATATTTTAAATGGCAACATATATATTTTTGGTTATATTCGGATTGGTTTTTTTTTTCTGAATTCAACGATGTATAACATGTTTATTTTTGATAAACGTTTATTGCAAAAAAAAACTTTATAAATTTCATCTTTGTCTTCCATTATTTATAAATATTCGAATGTGTCATGTTTCATGACTCATGAAAGTCATGAAACATTGGAAATGTAAGTATTATAAATATTATTATAAGAAACAAAACACTTTACAATAAATGTTGAAATTGCCCGCCACCTTGTTTAACACATATCGCACATCTCCTAATAATAAAAAATAAAAAAAAAACTTTATAAATTTCATCTTTCATTATAGTAGACTTGGCCCAGTCCACTAGCATTATGTCAATGTGCCTTAAGTGTCAGTTTGACTTTATTAAGTTTTCTGTATTATCCTGTTTGAACGTTTTGCCGCAACAAAAAACGTATTTTCGTTAAAAATGAATAACAATGAATAACGGACATGTTACAAGTGTTCTTTGAATGTAATAAAAATCGCCTTCAAGCAGTTCGTCGGTACAGTGCTCGTTTTCCGGACAGAGAAGTTCCAGGTTCGAAAATATTTCAGAGAATTGAAAAGAATTTAAGAAATGATGGATCATTTACCAAACCAAAAACACAAAAACGGAAATTCTCCGAAGATAAGGAATTAGATGTTCTTCTTGCAGTACAGCAAAATTCACGAACTTTGCGATTCGCGAAATTGCACATAATATTGGGGTATCAAAAACTACAGTTCATGGTATTTTAAGAAAACACAAACTTAAACCGTACATAGCTCGAAAAGTTCATGCATTAGAACAAAATGATCCTGGCCGAAGAATCCAGTTTTGTCGTTTTTATTTAAATGCATTAAAACAAGACCCGAATTTTTACAGAAGGATAATTTGGTCTGATGAATGCACTTTTAGCAACAACGGTATTTTTAATAGAAACATACATCGACAGTGGAGTGCAGACAATCCGAGACTTGTAATTGAAAATAATTTTCAAAGACGTTTCAACGTAAATGTTTGGTGTGGCATTTTAGGTGATCAATTAATTGGGCCATTTTTCATAGATGGTTGCTTAAATCAAGAAAAATACTACACTTTATTACACAAAAATCTCCAAAATTTTTAGGTGAATTACCTTTGGCAAATTTAAATAGAATATTTTTTTAACAAGATGGGGGGGGGCTCCCGCGCACAACGCCAGAGTAAATACTGATTTGTTGAACACCAAATTTGGAAATAGGTGGATAGGAACATCCGGTCCTATCCATCCCGGTTGTGGGCTTATCTACAAGATCGAGTTTATTTAACGACTCCAGCAAAAGTTGACATTTTAAGACAAAGAATTATTAACACTTGTCAAGAAGTACCTGCCGCTTGTCTTTTAAATGCGACCTTTGGAGTAATTAGGAGATGTGCGATATGTGTTGAACAAGGTGGCGGGTAATTTCAACATTTATTGTATAGTGTTTTGTTTCTTATAATAATATTTATAATACTCACATTTCCAATATTTCATGACACATTCGAATATTTATAAATAATGGAAGACAAAGATGAAATTTATAAAGTTTTTTTTGCAATAAACGTTTATCAAAAATAAACATGTTATACATCGTTGAATTCAGAAAAAAAAACCAATCCGAATATAGCCAAAAATATATATGTTGCCATTTAAAATAAAAAACTTGACTGTCGTTTGACATTAATGAAAACAATTGAAAACAAATAAAACACTGCTATCTTATAGTGTTTTTGATGCTATTAAATTTACTTTTTGTTTAAATAAAACCGGACAATAAATAACGGAATTATGAATGTTGGCGTTTTTTACGGGACAGTCTGTATAAGTCAGTGTATACGTGGACGCTGTGTAAAGTTGTTGCTTGATCAGTTGTGCTAGCTTTACTGTGCCCCATATGCGACACCTTGATTAGTGGTTTTACATACTGATGATGACAACTTAGTTGTTGAAATACGTATTTAGGATACGATTAATAATTGTGGTAAGGGGTTATATACCTTTTTAAGTTTTTACTTAACCTCAGTCTCCAAAGAAAGACTTTTTACAAAGAAGGTTGTTACTTATTTCGTAAGTGCTAAACCATGAATACCATACAATAAACAAATGTTCAGATGATTGATAACATTGCATTTTTTAATAAAGGATTACATTACGTTTCAGTTCATACAACAGCTTATTAGTGAGTGGACACGTTTTCTTTATTCAAAATGTCTTACCGATTTTCTTCTCAAGAGTATGCGGACATGCATTTTGTGTATGGCTACTGTAACGGCAGTGCGCGTCAAGCAGTTCTTGAATACCTACATCGGTTTCCCGATAGGCGTATTCCTCATTACAGAACGTTTCTGGAAGTACACAGACAATTTCGGGAATGTTGACTGCGTGATTATCTTTTCGACCGAGGAGTAAATTTGCCAGCAGACTTAGAGGAAGAAGCAGTAGGGATCCAAGTCTCAGTGTACGTCGAATCCCTAGACAACTAGGAGTGCCACGGACGACAGTTTGGCGAATTTTAAAACGTGAGGGCTTATATCCATATCACTATCGCAGGGAACACGGTTTGCTTGAGGCAGACCACTATGCTCGTCTAGTTTATTCTACGTGGATATTAAGACAGTCACGGCTTCATTTTAATTTCTGTAGAACAGTACTCTAGACAGATGAGTCTACGTTCACGAGAAGTGGTGTTACAAATCTGAGAAACCTGCACAGGTGGTCATCACAAAATCCCAAAGCTATACGCCCATCTAAATTTCAACATGAATTTTCTATTAACGTTTGGGCGGCCCTAATCAATGACTTATTGATTGGTCCTGTCGTTCGTTCTAGGAGGTTAAATGCGGACAATTTCCTTCAATTTCTTATTGACGAACTGCCAGGTCTTTTAGAGGATGTCCCACGGCCAGGTCTTTTCTGAATGTTCGACGAGACATGTGGTTTCACATGGATGGGGCACCACCACATTTCGGAATTGCTGTCCGAAATTCGGTTAACGTCAATTATCCAAGATGGATTGGTCGAGGTGATCCTGTTGCATGGCCGCCCAGATCGTCCGATCTTCATCCCCTCACTTTTATTTAAGGGGGACATGAAAAATTTAGTCTACGCGCAAGTTTCGAACACAAGAGAAAAGTTGTTGGATTAATTGATATTGAACTTTTTTAAATAAAATCAGTTTTTATTGACTTAGGATTACATTGTTTTTCATGATCTGACAATCACATTCATAGATCTGTAACTTTGAAACAAATAAAAATGGATGTACAAGTTTTGCGTTTTTGTTACTTGAAGTGAAGTCTACTTTACACTTTACAAAATCTGAACATAACGATACGGGACATTTGTATAGGTCAAACGAAACACTCAAAAATCACCCATTTTAAAGAACACATATTAAATTTAATAGACCAGAAAAATCGAACGTCGCAAACCATGATATTGGACACGTATCATAACGTCTCGGTAAAAGGATTAAAACTTGTCAAAAACATCAACAACCTCAGAGATCTCGACGCATACTAAAACATATCGTTAAAAACAAAATTAATACGTTTAACTCGGACAACGGTCCTATCCCATACTGTTGTCTTTTTTCGTTCTTAGAATAGAGGTAGAAAAGGTTGAAGACGTGGGAATAAACACATGGTATTACCGTTTTCTTAAGAAGGTGACTTTTAGAAGTTAGTGTATTTACTTTAAAGTCAGTGTATACGTGGACGTCGTGTAAAGTTGTGCGCGATTCTATGTGTTAGCTTTACTGTGCCCCATGTTCAACACTTATTAACGGCTTTACCTACCGATGATGGCAACTTAGTTTGAAGAAATACATATTTAGGATGCGATTATTCGAGTAATTACTTTTAAGTCTTACATAAGTTTTTAAATGGTTGGCCAGCAATTGTATGTTTCTTTTTTTAATCAATTGTTTTAATTCTTTTTCAAAAATACCTCAGTTTTCATTTTGAACCATCTCCCGGCCCGTGATGTTTCTTTTTATTTATTATGATTTTTGATGAGAAATAAGGGAAAATGTCAAGAAATACTCTCACACTCATGTTATGATAAATAATGAAGAGAAGTGGCAATCATAAAAGCGTTTTAGAATCCAAGTCCGTATTTAATTTTTTTTTTTGGTTGATAGCGCTTGTAAAGTGAGGAAACGTCCCGAAAAATGATGAGCACCGCTACATGCAGCAAAAAGAGTTACTATAGAGAAGCGCTTTTGGTTTTTCAATTCCATGTATAACAACCAAGTTATTGAAGAAAAAAGAAAATGTGAAAATTTAATTTTTCCTAAAAATCTCAAAAACGAAAAATGATAATGCAAATTTCTTTGCGGCATATTAATTTTCGCAATTCTTGCCTCAATTTAACCTTCTTCGTATCTCTTACGATTTACGAGACCCCGTTGGTGAGCATCGAATCTGAATAACCCTGTATCGTATAAATCTACGAATACAAGATATCATATTCATTGATTAGCTATACTTATTTAGTGTGTAATTTTGACGATATTTGATTGATTTTCAAACTGTACATCAAATTACACAGGCCTACAAAAAAAATTTTTGTTTGGTGCATCTCTGTTAGTTTGAATTGTCGATAAAGTAGGTAATGTACAGTATATTGACATACGTCATGTTAACTCATCAGCTCTAGTTTACCTTCTACCCTCATTGTGAATTGTTGTCGGTCTTGTTCGTAACTAGTCATTATTACAATATCATCGATAAAGTTTGTGTTACTATTTCATTATGGCTAGTACGACCAGATGTTGTGTTAACGATCCTGATATATTTTGTGATGTTTGTGGTGAATACATACTGAAAAATCAGCGTAAATCGATTACAAACACAGTGCATCGTTTGTATTTTGCTTACTTCGGTATTGAAATTCTACACCAAGATAAAGTGTGGGTGCCTCATAGTGTTTGTAAAATATGCGTTGAACATTTGCGACAATGGGAGAGAGGGAAACGTAAGTCTTTGAAGTTTGGAGTGCCTATGATATGGCGAGAACAAAAAAATCATTATGACGACTGTTACTTTTGTATGATTAATATAGTGGGCATCAACAAAAACAATCGCCATAAATGGAAATACCCCAATATTTCTTCAGTACAAAGACCTGTTCCTCATTCAGAAAATGTTCCAATACCAACTTTTCACCAGGTAGTGCAGCAATCTCAGGAGGATGAAGCTGAAATACCTATTTCTTCTCAAGTAGATGATGACTTTCAATACTGCGGAAAAACATCAGATCCTAAGCCATTTTCGCAGAATGAGCTTAGTGACCTCATCAGAGACTTAGATCTTTCGAAGGAACGTGCTGAGTTACTAGCGTCAAGATTAAAAGAAAAAAATTGTCTTTCCTCAGATGTTCGAGTGTCTACATATCGCACGAGAGAGGGAAAGTTATTGAAGTTTTTTTGAAAATGTTATAAATGAACCCTTAGTTTCAAGAGAAAAAATCATTCTTCCGTCATGGCATATAAAATTAGGGCTAATGAAGCAATTTGTTAAGGCTCTCGATAGAAATGGTCAATGTTTCCAGTTTATTTCTTACAAATTTCCTGGTTTAAGTACTGAAAAACTAAAAGCAGGTATCTTTGATGGACCTCAAATACGTAAATTGATGAAAGACACAACTAATTTTGAGACTTGTATGAATGATGTGGAGAGGCTTGCCTGGCAATCTTTTGTAGCAGTTGCACAAAATTTCCTCGGAAATCATAAGACTGACAACTATGTAGAACTAGTAGAGGAAATGCTGGTGCGATTCAAAGATTTAGGTTGTAATATGAGTATAAAATTACACTATCTCAATAGTCATCTACATCATTTCCAACACAATTTAGGAGATCTAAGCGAAGAACAAGGGGAACGTTTCCACCAATACCTTAAAATAATGGAGAATAGATACCAAGGAAGGTGGGACAGTCATATGATGGCTGACTATTGCTGGGGAATCATGCGAGATTGCCCGAGTCAGTTTCATTCTAGAAAATCACAAAAGACAATTTCTTGATGTTTAATGTCAATAAAATATATATTTTTTCGTGAATTGTGTTTTTTTTCTCGGGAACTAGAGCTGACAGAAGAAAACGGGTAACATTTTTGATATCGCCATGTAAGACATACTTAAAATCGGGTCTAAAGTCTCCAGCACCAAAATGGCTGTAGGCCAGTGTTATCTATCATTGTTGCTAATTCAAAATTGAAAACGTCGCATTTTTCGAAAACTGACACTAGTTTGGAATATTGAAAATCATTTAAAACTGTATCGGTTCAATTTAATATTGCTAAAAGTTCAGCCGAAAGAATATATAAAAAATGTGGGGAAGAGGATAATTTAAATCGTAAAATAGGTTCCGGACGAAACAAAATTTCAAATCAACAGAAAAACGAAACATAAGTTACTGACATTGGACATAACCCTTTAAAATTTAATATCGAAATCATAATCAAAATTTACATATAGCTACAGAAGTTGTTGAAATGTCCATTTACATCTAAATAAATTTAATTTTCTTAATTAGAGTTTTGAAAAATTTGACACAAGCTTATAGTTTCAATGTCAAATAATAAATGTCATTATGTGGAAGTGGCTAAAGTACCAACCCAATTTCACAGTCTACTCCAATTATGAATTTTTTCGATGGCTCGTTAGTAACGGTAGAATGACGAAATACTAATTATTTTAATTATATTCTTTCTCTATAGTTTTTAGCAATTTATTTTTGTTTATATACATTTCAAAAATGGTTAATAAATGTCAATGAAACACACATTTTTGACAATTTCTGACTTCCTTTTATGAGAAAAGATAGTAGTCACAATTTAAACCCGCGCAGAAACAGTGTCCCTTTTTTTTACTCACGAGAGTACATGTCAAATATAAATAATCTTGCAATCCAATTTACTTCCCTAATTATAAAAGTCAGATTTAGAGAATGTGCAGCCAATTTAATTTATTATAAGTAAATAAATTTCAAATAAACTGATTATATTTACCAGTGATTATTTTTAAATTAATTACATATTTTCAAATCAATACAAAACTGTAACATAGACAAATACGATACACAATAGGGATTCAAAATACAATTTAATTTGATAAGATCAGGAGTCAGGAGTCTCGATTAGAAATTTGGTTGGGTAGGGGAAAGTTGGAAATACTATTTTAATTGTCTATTTTTAACCAATATTTCGCCACTCAATTTTTGTACTTAATCAGGCTAAAGTAACGGTAATTAACATATTATGTAATATCTATACAACCCAAATATATTTACAAATTGAACTAAGGTGAGGAAGGGTTTTACGACAACATACCTATAATAAGTAAAGTGCCAACAAAATACGATTATGTTAAAAGATGAAAAGGTAAAACATGTTTCTTTATCCGTCCACAGTCAACATAATTTTATTAGTTTACACTTTTCCTATTATTACAGGCTGTCGCAAAACGTTTATATTAAATGCATTAAAATCTATTTTCTTGTTTGCCTATATTTTTTAATATTTCGTCACGTATTATATACGCTATATTATATTACAATTCGATAAAATTTGTGCAGTTTGTTTCAACAGCTTACTAATTCTACGAGGCAAATAATACCGATTACTGATATACTCGTAATAAGGCCAATAAGATGAATGCTGGCACCGAACGTTAATCTCGTACTTAAAAAATGTATATGAATCAAAGTAAGTAAGCAAAGAATCTCCAAAGAAAGGTAAGTATAGCTTTTTTGAGTTATATACCCTAACCAAAATTAAAGAAAGAAAAACAAACTGCCTTTCTGAACTAATAATAATATAACATCAATTGTATTTTTGTATTTGTATTCTTGAATTTGATGTTTTAGTTACAGTTGGCAAAAATTTTTATTAAAAAGAGGATTCAACGTTAAATGAAGTAGAGGTCGCTGCTTTTGGGGACGTGTTTATTGAAAGTAGTATGTATTTAAATCATAAAAATTAATTACTTGTGACGTTACTGTTTAACATTTTAGTAAATTATGAAAGCAATAAGAAGCATTAACAAAATTTATTGCGAAATGAACTTATTTTATTTAAATGAGCACCTTATTATTAGAAAACCTTCTTCAAATATTTTAGGAATATTAACAGTTTAACGATGCCCATAAACTTTCTGGTCATAAATTATGTTTAGAATGTGTTCAGACACTTTTACGATATTCATTTTCAGAATGAAATAATTGTTGAATTTTTAAACGCTAAGTTCAAGTTTGTAGTATAATTTGAATCATTTTATAAAGAATTACGATTTTAATCATTTCGCCGTGTACACATTTTGTTTGTTCTTAACTGCCATTGACATTATTCAAGGTTTTATTAAACAGAAAATTCAAATTTAACATCCATTCTTGGAAACACATACCTGTGAGAAGATGAAACTCAATGAAATTGAATAAGACGAGTCGAAAGTTTGCCAGTGGATACTTCTCCAATACAGAGTGCGCCATAAAATTTTATAATTTATGAAACGGCCCATAAGATTGATTTATAATGCTTACAACAAATATATCAATTTGTCATGGATTGTATTTAAGATGTGTCTACTAGAATGTTGGAAGTGAAACCGGAATTAAAATTTTAGCACTTAATTTTTTGGTATTCGTATATTTAGCGGACTGTTAAATAATGAAAACTATACAATACTACATGTATTACGAAGGTCACCTTTTATATTTTTACAAAATCTGGGAAATTTTATCTGAATTTTAATTCCATAGCTTACTAAACATAAACATAATTTTAAAATATGTTTTAATTAAATATTTTTGTCTTTGTTGAACAAAAGGGTGCCAAACCTTATTATTGCTGAACTTCCAGAGCAAAGCCATATTTAAATTCGTAAAAATATACAGGGTGCTTCATTTAAAATTAAAAAAATGGGACATCGTTTCCGGCTAAACCGGAAGTCTGATTCGGATATAAATATACTCATCGAATCCCAAATTTGTATTTAATTAATAGTCTTATTCAAATATAACTAGCCATTGCAAAGATATTCGAATGGATCCATCATACATTTTCCTAACCCTCGATAGGTTTGCTGAGTTGTATGTTGCCAATAATATTATTTATAAGATAGGTAACAATTTTGTATATATCAAAAATGCAAGAGAGATGATTATACGTACGCAATCAACTTGGTAAGATTCTAATTGAAAGAAAAATTATTACATAAAAGACTATCCTAATCGAAATCGAAACGTGAGCGGTAATATTAATTAATGTAAATGTATTTAATAATATTAAACCGCTACTGCGCGTGAAAAAGGAGTTAAGTTTAATTTTGTCAAAAATGGGATTAAGTCAAATACCTATCGAACCTGTGTGTCTGTATTTCTCTGTGTGTAAAAGAAATTAATTTAATAAAATCCCGTTTTAAATACGAGTACTTTCACGAATGTACTATGGGGTTAAGTCGCCAATAGTTACAGAGTAACCTATATAAAATGAAATAAGTGAACTTATCCCATTACTCGATTGTTTATAACTCCTTTCTCTTATGAAGAAAGGATTAAGTCAACATATTTCCTTTTACACTCAGAACTTTAGACTAAATGAGTGACTTATAGCTTGATGGAAGAGAATCCTACACTTATAGGAAGAAAATTAATGATGAAGATAAGACAAATGCTACAAATCGTATTTTATCTATACCCACATACGAACGCCATTTCACAAGGAAAAGATATTTAAAACGGTACCTATCTACCAGCGTATTATACTTCAGCTGCCTTATAAGAGTCATATACAGAAAAATATCGAAACAATAAATAGAAAACTATATGAGAAGCATATTCCGTGGATTGAATATCTAAATAAAACAACCTCAAAAAGATACTTGCGGTGTTTGTGACAAACTTCACTTGAAGATAAAAATAGTTAAATCAGACACTGAAAAGAAGTTGAAAATCAGCTAACTATGTACCACAAGATAGTAGATGAGGCTACACTGCCAAATGTATAGATAAAGAGCTCTTTAGCTAAACGATCCTAGCTCTTTAGCTAGGATCGTGCATTTATTCCTATATTACAAAAGATTGTGGTGGACAGAACAAAAATAATCACGTTCCTAGCAGCATTACAAAATTCTGTAAATTAACAACCATGATCACAACAAATTCCTTTTACTGGGACACACACATGGACCGTGACACGGACCATAGCTTAATAGCTAAAATAAATTGATAAAAACTGCAAATTTAAAAATTGAACATCCTATGACTGGGGGCACTTATTCGACAAGCAGGCAAAAAAGAAACCTTTTATTGTGCGTTTATATTTGCCAGACTGTTAAATAATGAAAACTACATAATGCTACGTGTACTACGAGGGTCAGCTTTTATATTTTTACAAAATCTGGGATGAAAAAATTTTAGGGAACAAACTATTTTATTGTTTTCCAAAGTATTCGCCTTTCTGGTCTATACACTTTTGCATGCGTAGGAACCAGTTCTCGAAAGATTTTTTCCACTCTGAAGGTTGTATCTCAGAAACATGGTTTTCAAAGATTTCGACTGCTTCTTGAGGTGTTGAAAATCGCTGTCCACGCATTTTCTGTTTCACAGTTGGGAACAGAAAGAAATCATTCGACGACAAGTCAGGTAAATATGGACAATGAGGTATTATTTCAACACTTTTATCCTTCAAATAGTCAACTGTTAGACGGGCTGTATGGTAACTTGCATTGTCGTGATGAAGAATTATACGACGTTTTCGGTTGTTCTTCCTGATTTAATGTATAACTTTTGGCAAACAAATTACTGTTACCATTCAGCGTTAACAGTTTTTCGATCCCCTAAAGGAATTGTTGCGATGTGTCCTGTACAGCCGAAGAAACAAGCGATCATTTTCTTGGAAGTGCTTCTTGCACGAATAATTTTTGAGGGACTCGGTTTGTCTTGGAACACCCATACAGTAGATTGCTGCTTGGTTTCCGGCTCATACGCATATATCCATGTTTCGTCACCTGTGACGATGTTGCATATGGATTTTGCGGTTCCTACGTCGAATTTTTTGCGCGTCTCTTTACACCAATTGACACGAGCTGCTTTCTGTGCTTCGGTAAAATTATGTGGAATCCATCTGGAACATATTTTTGTTACAAATAAATGTTCATGTAAAGTCGAATGAATTGCTGTCTGTGATATGCCAAGAGATGCCGCTACCTCACTGTAAGTCACATGTCGATCGTGTTTTATTTTCCGCACAGCATGCATGTTTTTTGGAATCACAACAATTTTTGGTCGACCTTTATGTGATTCATCACTCACTGAGGCACGGCCATGACGAAATTCTGCAAACCAATTATAAACTGTCTTCTCTGGTGGTGCTTCATTACCAAAAGTTGACCGAAGCGATATAATGCATTCTTGTGGAGTTGCGCCTTTTTATAATCATAAAAAATCATCCAACGTATTCGGTATACGTCTTATGGGAATTTGTTTCATGGTTGCCAAATCATCCAATCAGCTGTACATTACCATTTCCGGTTAATTATTTGACATTTCACGCGATCAAATCATAACCTTTATTTACGTTTTTTGACGTTGAAGGTGCAAAATTATAGAGATTCATATGACATTTTGCTTATTATTTTATTAAAGTAACTAAATTTTAACAGAGTGCATAGCGAATTCGCTGCACGTAAAATTATAGGAAAGAATACTACAAGGAAAATAGCTGTATTTCAATATTTATTAACAATACTATACACATTTCTAAACAAATATACATATGAACGATATCTATGCAACGTACAGTGAATATTTACTTCGATATTGGGGTGTTATGCAATTTATTAAATTAAAAACGATGATGATCCTTTAACAAATAATAGTTTCCACTTTTGTAACAAAAAGAACTGGAATCATACAAATACGTATATTTTTCCTATTATATTTATATTTATATCTTTTTATATTATATTTCGTCCTACTTTTTTAAATTCGAAACCGATATCGTGTAACAATCTATGTAAAGTTGTTCGACTGAAGTTAGGAAGTTCATCATCAGCATTGACAGCAGCAAGAATTGTATTTAATGTAGGTGGCATATTCTGTATAAAAAAGCCATGCACTTTACGTCGAATAGCTGCTTGCGTGTTCTCATCATATGTATGTAGTTGATCATTTAATTGTATGCCTTTCCTTTTTTTAGGATTTTTTGGACTTGATAATAAACGAGTTTGTTGCTCCTGTTTTACATGATATATTGCACGGTCTGAGATACCCAAAGCTTTACTTGCTTCTTGAACAGCAGCACATTTATTTATTGAAATAATTGAAAACATTTGCAATCATACACTTCTCCTTAAGGCTAAATTTGTCTCCTTTGCGCCGTTTTCTTCCTACAGGCTCCATTAATGCAGTGAAAACTGAAATTACATTTATATTATGTTATAACGTTTATAAAAATCAATAAAAATACCCATATTACCCTGTGCACGCTTGAAAAAGATAGAAGTGTTCAATTTGTACAACTATATAAACAAATTAACAATTTAACGAAATATTTTAAAAGTAGGACGATGACGGTTGACAGTTGATATTAATAGACAGATAGATACTGTTTTCGATGCCGACAGCATATGTCAATAAGTTGCAACATAGCAACCGGAAGTGAAGATAGCGTTAATGACATCAACTAAGGATAGTAAGAGATAAAAGTTGCTATTATATCCCATACTGAATACGGAGGTTGGAACGATCTATACTAATCTATAGAAACGTTGGTCATAGTGAAAATTTAAATTGATTGATATATGCGGGTCAGACCCAGAACATATTTTGTATCTTCATATAACGTTTTGCTGGTATTGCTATAGGTTTAGTACTTTTCAAAAAATTCATCTAAATATTATTTTAATAATTATGACAGATATATATGTACTAAAGGAGTATTTTTAGCGAGAAAAATTGATGAAATCAAATTATTTCGTAGTTGAATTTCATTTATATTTTAGCATAAAGCATAATATAATATAACTTTATTTAGCAACTGCTATATACATGCACAATAACTTTTGAAAAATATAAATTATTAGAAAGTTAGAAAAATAATATAACCATTCACAGAAGACTTAAACTAAAAGTTTTCCCTAACAAATTCTATGACAAGAATCTTAATGAATAATTCTACGCCAAGCAAAAGAATCCGTTCGAATTTTTCCAAAGACTGTCAACTTATTTTAATTGAGGAAACCAGTAAATTTAGGAAAATTATAGAAAATAACAATCGATAAAATTTCATGTAATGAAAAGGTAAATTTATGTTGGTATTATGTTTTTTTTTTAGACAATAAAGGTAAAGACAACTGGAAACATTGAAAACTGAAAATACCGCACAACAATTTGGATATGCCGTACTATAAGGTGACTTAAGTCATTGCAATATGTCACTGTTGTTGAATTTGAGAATATCTCACTGTTGCAATATGTCAGTTTTGAGCTTTGCATTTGAAGCTCATTTATTTGAAGAGACATACAATGTACAGTCGCGGCACTCGACAGACACTTAAATACAAAAACATTTTAAACGGTGTAAACTTTTTTTAAAAGTTACTAAAACCAATCATTGGCGTAGAATGCAAAATGTATTGCAAAAATTGTAAATTAAAAAAAAATTATTAATAAAATTGCAGATAGTGTCCTGATTTACTTAAATTTCAAAAATATCATTTCGAATATCAGAATACAAAACTTAATATATGTCTCTCAAACTAAGTTTTGGTAATATATTTTTGTTATTCTGATAATTGCGGCATTTTAAAACATAAACTGACTATGGATTTTTCAAATGCGACATTGTCATCAAAATGACTGTTGAAAATTTGATTTGCAAAATTTTAAATTTTTGACTTTCACGTCAAAATCGAGTGTCTGAGTTTTCAAGGGGCGCGACCGTGCTAGTAAACAACGAAATCTGCTTTTAAGTAAACCATTCTCATGTTCAATTGTCATTCTTAGTTTGATAACGCTGTATTGTATCTTGTTTGAGGTAAATGCTCTTCTGGGTTTAAAAAAGGTACTAGCAACCAAGGTTCTAGTGGGTATCCACTATCTCCAAGTAAGCAATCAGAAGACCCAGTTGAAATGTATTTATTGGACATCTCCCTTCTCACTCCAGACATCATCCATATTGCCGCGTCATGGACTGATCCTGGATACCTAGCGTTGATATTAATAATTCTCTTATCGCTATCACAAATTATTTGTGTATTAATTGCATAATATTTTTTTCTGCAATAGTATGGCTGTCCTGGGTGAACGGGGCGGTCAGCTGATGGAGCAACAGTTCTTATATATGTTCCATCAATTATACCTATAATATTTTTAAATCGATAATCCATAGTCCTAAAACCTCTTCTTTTCTGTTCTTTTTCATCCTCTTGCATCGGAAATTTGACCCAATCATTCAAAAGATGATTCACTAACGCGTCCGAAATTTCACGAATTATTCTGCTAACTACTGGTTGGCTTACAGAGAAATTGTAGCCATGTCCAATGCTCAGTTGATAACTTCCTTGACCAAAGAACTTTAATCCGGTCAACACTCTCAAAAATATTGTACCTCTGATTCTACGGAGTGACCTACCAAGATGACCCAATAGATCGTTTATTAATTGCTGGCAACAATATTTATTTAATCGAAATAATTTCAAAAATGTATGTTCGGGCAATTGGTAAGGCTCACTAGCATCACGAAGAATCATTTGAATTATTCTATTTTGTTGACTACGTAAAAGAAATGTCAATTTATTTACTTACATAAGTCTACGATTTCTATTATTCCGTTGAATAGCTAAATAGATGACACCATCAAAAGCCATTTCTGCTCTCTCTAAGTAATTTACCTCTATATATAAATGCTCAAGTACTATAGAACGTCCTCTGCACTGAGGAACGAAAATTGACGGCTATTCAGAAGGTACCTTTAAAATTAACCTTTTAACGACTTCAGTTAACGGTTGTCCGTAAAAATTAACCACCAGAAGAGAATATAGAATATGAATTTTAGACGTAATTTTTAACGGACGTTAAAATTAACGAAAGTGTCTTTATAGAATACTGTTTTCAATTTACTGACCGTTAAAATTTTTAACAGAGAGTTAATTTTAACGCTTTGCTTACAGAATAGCCCCTATTGGCTGTTATTCTAGAGATTTCTAGAATTTAACTTTTCTTATGCTTGTTTATAGGTTCTTTAGGATGAATAAATGATTATTATTATTATATCTTGCATCGACACAATCCGGTAATTAGGATAAATAAATCAAAGGAGCAGTAGTGGTTGACTGGAGTTCGTTGAGATATTGTTGTCTGTGTATTTTAATAGACAATTTCAAATACAATATTTTGAGTATCATTTAAAAAATCACTCCTTGCGCTAATTATTTAGAAACATTTTAACAAACTCTGCGCTTTAGTAAATGAACATATTTTAAAACCGATAAACCTCTAATAAATTAATAAATCGTGTCTTGTATTATTCACAAGATATCAAATAGTAACAAATTCTAAAGCCCCTAATGAAAAGAATTATCTCAAAACGTATATACATAATGTATATGTGTGCATGTACAAAAGTGATACGTACACAAAGGGGAACGCAGATTTGCTAACCCAAATCCACTATTCATTCACATTTGCCAACAGCGTAATTAAATTTTAAACGTGAATAATTTATAGTCTACTGAATGTTTCGAAATTGAAAATGCCAAATGTAAAAACTTCCCGTTTATTTTATGAAATTCCCTGTTTTTTTTTTTATAACATATTTTCGATACGTTTTTCTATTTGATTTCGCAATAATACGATTACTGAAATATTTATGTTCTTTTCCATTTTATAAATAAAGCTTTCATATAAATCCATCCGCACAGTATAATATCCAATCATCGTTCATAAAACCAAGGCGCCTATTTACCGAAAAAATATTTACAATAAACATATAGCGCTGTTTTTTTCTAAAGAAAATTTGTTATTGACGTGACGTCAAAGTTTCGTAAATAATGAAATACATTCGTGATTTATCCCGTATTAAATTATGAATTTATTTATAGCGCTTCTTTGATGTGTATCAATTACCGGCAATATAATATATACTGATGTTTGTGGAATATAACGAAATAACCAAACGCTTGGATTTTATTTTTTTTATGTTTGAATTAATTAGATTAATGAACGAATAAACTAAATCGAATTGCAATTTTCGAATTTTGTTTATTAATTTATTATATTAAATTATTTCATTTTGAATTTCATCGGCCCGTCACATATCTTAAACTGATATAAATATATAATATAATGATCACACGATAGGTCTAATAAAAGAAGAAAAAAATACAAATACGTTCGTAGCCAAAAACATCATAATCTTGTATAATTTGAAAACATTTACACAAAAACTAATCGTAAAATTCTAAACAATCAAGAAGATGTCAAAAGATTGATTTAATTTCGCACTAAAGTCTGCACGTTTGATAACTAGAGACCGGACACTAGATGTTGATGACTCATTGCCCACAAGCGTACAATTGAACACTTATATTTTTAAAGTTTTTAATTTAATTTATATAATTATACTTATAATATAATGTATAGAATTCACGATTGGCTCTTGGTGAAACATGATTAATAATTTACTAAATAAAACACTTGGTATATTTGTTTCACAAAATGTATTTAAAATATCTCTGACATATGTTTCGACTTATACAGTCATTCTCCAAGAGTCATGTAAACCAAGTGAAAAGTGTACTCCTACCAATATTTATGAGTTATTTTTTAAAAGGTTTATTATAGCATCGATTGTGGGGGTGTTTGAAAAATCCAACTGCGTGTTTGTGACCTGTCTGTTGAGATTTATGGCTTTTTTAATTTCTAAAATTTCTAAGAAGTCAAGCCTTTTACCCTTATTACAAGAGTGTAATAGTTTGAAATTATTAGCATTAAACAGATGAGAATTTTGAATACAGTGTTCCGCGAATCACCCCCACAATCGATGCTGTAATAAACCTTTTAAAAAATAACTCATAAATATTGGTAGGAGTACACTTTTCACTTAGTTTACATGACTCTTCGAGAATGACTGTATAAGTCGAAACATATGTCAGAGATATTTTAAATACATTTTGTGAAACAAATATACCAAGTGTTTTATTTAGTAAATTATACTTATAATAATAAAACGGGTATATATACGGCTACAAAATACGAAATACATTATTATTTGTTCATTTTGTAGTTCAAGTTAAGTAAAGGAGTATTAATATTAACTATAGTCTATGTCACCCAAACTTCGAAGTACATATTGCTCTTATGGAGATTGCATTTGTTGTTGCCTAATTTCTAACAATAGGGTTATTTCATTTATAGATTGGCTATACGTAAGATATTGATTTATCGATTTGACATTCAAAATGCATGTTGTTTACCTTTTAGGTTAGAAAACTCTCGTCTTAAATCTGTATTTACAAGTCGTTCAACTTAGTTAAAATCATTAATGCAAAAATAGGTAGATGTGCATAAATTAAACAAAATCGTTTCGACATTTTTTTTTAATTCAATAATGTAATTTTATTTTGGATTATTTTATAAATATGAGACATTTACAGTGTACACAACTTTCATGTAAGACAATATTATTCTCACACGTGAATCTAAAATAAATAAACAAAGTAAATCAATGAATTAAAATACATCAATGTCTGAAGAGCTAGCAGAAGAAGATCCAGCTGACAAATGAATAATAAATTCTTTAGGATCATCCTGCATTTCATCTAATCTCCACATCTCGTCCTCAACTAAAAATTTAAAAAAATTAAGAAAAAGTAGTAATAAGAAAAGTAAGTTGCCCTACCATTCATAACATGTTTGATATAATTTTGCCAGTTCTGAACTGAAACATTTTTATAACCTTCTTCTATGAGAATTGGTATTTCCTTCGTTTTAAAAGAAGTATTGTTGTGCTTGATATAATTCTTCACCTGTGCCCATACCATTTCAATAGGATTTAATGTACAATGATAGGGTGGCAAACGTAATATGGTATGTCCCCTCTGAGCAGCTGCTTCATCAAGCAGATATTTATTATAGTGATCCTTGTGTATCGACAAAATTTGTAGCAAATGGCGTTTTAGTAATCATTCCTCAACAGGAATGCCTTTCTCACTTAACCAGTCGAAAATCTCTTGCTTCTTAGAGGCAGTAGTTGGTATTTTTTCTTGCTTGCGACTGTGATAAGAAGCGTTATCGATCACAATCACTGAGTTCGCAGGTAAATTAGGTAGTAAGCATTCTAGGAACCAGCTCTCATATAATTCTGCACATACCTCATCATGAGCATCTAAAGTATTCTTTTTGCAGAGAAAGTTGTACTCAGCACCAGTGACAAATCCTTTCTCATTACCCGAATGAATAAGAGCATATCGTTGCCCTCGACCTTTTGGTGGAGTTAGACCAGTACTCAAGTCATTAATGAATACGTTTCTAGAGGTACTTACAGTTGTGTCAGTCCATGCTTTGGATACAAAGTGTCCGACATTCACCCACGATTCATCTGTAAATACAATGTTTTTCCCTTCGCTGCGATATCTCCTAATGTTACGTAAATATGCATGACCCATCTTATAATATCATCTCAATCCATCATCATTACCTTCTTGCCAATTTTTTCAAATGAAAAACCAATATCTTTTAACAATCTGTAGAGCGTTGACCTAGAGAAATTAGGTATAGCTTCTTCGTTACGCACAGCACCTAATATCATATCCAACGTGGGTGGGATATTGCGTAAAAAGAAACTGTGTACTTTATGCCTCACAAGCATTTGTACATGTTCTTCGTATATATGCAAGCGGGTATTCTTGGGAGTGGCACATTTTGTTTTTTCTACAGATGCAGGGGGACAGTTTTCCTTTTCTTTGCGAATGGAATACACAATTCCTTTGCCACAGTCCAAAGCTTTTGCCGTCTCTTCGACTGCCTTGGAAACACTCATACTGTTCGCAAAGTATGTGAAGCAATTATAAATCATAAGTTTTTCTCATACAGAAAAGGTTTCGCCTTGGTGCTTTCTTTTACAGGCTTCCAACCTGCAACCTCTAAGTTTACATTTTTATGTGATAATAATTAACTATTTCGATTTTACTTACAATAGTTTATATTATCGAATTTGCAGTAGTTTTAAAAAAAAAAGAAGAATTAATACAAATAAAGGGAAAAAATCAAAGAAAATCAAACAAAACGAAATATACACAAAAGATGACAGATCGAAAATTTCAAGTGACAGGGAGTATATAACAAATACAAAATAAAAATTTTCCCCTAGAGACAAAGTGCGCCAAAATAAATGCAACGTCGTACTGTTAAAAAAAGATAGTTATATGAGCATCGTTACAAGTTAATAAGAGAGGCTATTCTCCATAAGACCCAATACTTCGAAGTTTGGGTGACACAGACTATAGCAATACTTTCTCAAGGTTCTCTTCTGTAAAATTTGTTCTCTTTGAATGAAATACATCCTTGTAAATAGAAAACGTCCTTTCTACATCGCAACCGGTTATAGGTGCATACAGGAAATTTTCTTTTATTTCGGCGTATTTTGCAGTTAGATGTTGTGGCATTGTCCCCATACACAATTGCCGCAATGTTATTAAATCTGGATTTCCATTAAACACTGCGTCTAACTTTTGCCGAAGGCCACATCCGAAGTCACTTGGAATACTTTTCAAATTATTAATAGCCACGTCTAATGTCGTTAAACCATCATTTAATTTGAGATTTCGATTTTCAAAATATGTGATTAGTTTTGGCAAATTTCCAAAGTGTTTCTGAAGAAAGTACAACTGATTTTTTTAAATGTGGAATTTGCGTTAGTTCCTTGCACTCAGAAATACTCCGAGCATCGTCATTTAAACATGCAACGAAATTTTGTAAACTATCGAAATTCTGTGCATAAAATCTAGTAGCTTCGAACCATGTCTCCCATCTAGTTATTACTGGAGAGGGAGGCAGTGACAAAGATTGCAGTTTTTCCCTGTAAAGAGCTATTCTCAATGGTGGTTTTCAGAAAACTTTTTTAAAAACGGATACAAGTCTATCAATTTCTGGAAAGGTGTCTCTGATACATTCACAGATTCTGTGGAGAGCATGTGCTACACAAGTAATATGCAGCATATTACGATATGTTTCCTTTAATGGTCAGCCTGTTTTTAACATATATGCAGCACTGTCACTTACAATTAAAAAGTACTTTTTCTTTGTACCTGTCGTCTGAACGAAGTATTTTTTGAATATTCTCTTAATGGTTTTAGCAACTGTTTCCGCATTTTGTATTTATAACTTTTGTTGCTATTACATATGCGTTATATGGAATAGTTGGATGTAGTAGACCAACTACAACATTTACCACACAGCGTCTAATATATCGACAGTTTTGTCGGCACTTATCCAGAGGTACTGATTTGAAAGATGGCTTCTAATGCGTTCTACTGCTTTTGTGTAGCACTTAGAAACATAATATTTGCGTAAGGTGGATTCATCAAGAACATTTCGACCAGTATATTTTTGGAGAAATATTTTTTAAAGTGGGATTGTTAAGTTTATTTAATGGAATATTAGCCGCCATAAAAGTTTCACAGAGTTCTTCTTTAAAATTGTCAGATTCGAACGGTTCCAATTTCTGTGCATGTGTTTGCGATGCTAAATGTACGTGCGATTTAACGGAATTTTGTAACGATATTTTAACAGATTTTGCAATAAATTTCAGAATCACTGATAATGGACATACAATAAATATAACCGTCAATCCAACTCGCCATTGTTTTACGATGCCGTTCTCGACGTTCTTCTATATCATATCTGAAAAAGTAACTTAAACAATGCTCTAGATCTAAATACGAGGTGCATTCAAGTTCTAAGGCCTCCGATTTTTTTTCTAACTAACTACTCACCCGAAAACTATGAAACTGGTGTTACTTCTCGAAGTAATCCCCCTGCAGACGTACACATTTTTCACAACGTCGACGCCATGATTCCATGGCCGCGGCGAAGGCTTCTTTAGAAGTCTGTTTCGACCACTGGAAAATCGCTGAAGCAATAGCAGCACGGCGGGTGAATTTGCGGCCACGGAAGTGTCTTTCATTGTTGGAAACAGCCAAAACTCACTAGGAGCCAGGTCAGGTGAGTAGGGAGCATGAGAAATCACTTCAAAGTTGTTTTCACGAAGAAACTGTTGCGTAACGTTAACCCGATGTGCGGGTGCGTTGTCTTGGTGAAACAGCACACGCGCAGCCTTTCCCGGACGCTTTGTCCTTGTCCTTTGAACTTGTTCTTCAAAACATTTTCGTAGGATGCACCTGTCACCGTAGTGCCCTTTGGAACACAATGGGTATGGATTACGCCCTCACTGTCCCAGAACATGGACACCATCATTTTTTCAGCACTGGCGGTTACCCGAAATTTCTTTGGTGGCGTCTCATCCATTGTCACAATCGACGAAAAGAAAGTCCCATTCATGCCGTGGTTGCGCGTCAACATTGCTTGGCAACATGCCACACGAGCAGCCTTGTGGTCGTCCGTCAGCATTCGTGGCACCCACCTGGAGGACACTTTTCGCATTTTCAGGTCGTCATGCAGGATTGTGTGCACAGAACCCACGGAAATGCTAACACTGGAGGCGATCTGTTCAACTGTCATTCGGCGATCCCCCAAAACAAGTCTCTCCACTTTCTCGATCATGTGGTCAGACCGGCTTGTGCGAGCCCGAGGTTGTTTCGGTTTGTTGTCACACGATGTTCTGCCTTCATTAAACTGTCGCACCCACGAACGCACTTTCGACACATTCATAACTCCTTCACCACATGTCTCCTTCAACTGTCGATGAATTTCAATTGGTGCCACACAACGCAAATTCAGAAAACGAATGATTGCACGCTGTTCAAGTAAGGAAAACGTAGCCATTTTAAGTATCTAAAACAGTTCTCATTCTCGACGCTGCCGCTACAATTCCATCTGCCGTACAGTGCTGCCATCTCTGTGACGTATTGACAACGAACGCACGCTCATTTTAAAACAATGCACATGCTTCTATCTCTTTCCAGTCTGGAGAAAAAAAATCGGAGGCCTTAGAACTTGAATGCACCTCGTAAATGAAAACTAAAAATGTATGCGTAAGTTATTGTAACTGAACGAAATTCAATGCACACTTACGTCGAAATAATTGGGAGAAGTAGTTTCAATCAAACGATATTAAACAGAATCTATAAAACTATGAAAACAAGAAACTAACTCACAGCACTTTATTTATCTTACGAAATATAAACTAATAAATAAAATAAATTATAAAAACCCCGCTTCTATCTACGCTCATGAAAACAGAAATTTAACTGTAAATATCCAAGAAAAAACGTCGCAATTGTCGATTGAAACAGATGTGCGCGCTAGCCAGATCAATAGTGCATTCAATAACTGCTTGATGTACTTACAGATGTTGTAGACTATTTATATCGTCCGCCGTAATGACGACTTTATTTCCACCCGATGTGTCCGATCTTTATTCATAATATATTATGAATAGTCTACAACATCTGTAAGTACATCAAGCAGTTATTGAATGCACTATTGATCTGGCTAGCGCGCACATCTGTTTTAATCGACAATTGCGACGTTTTTTCAGAAACATTCGATGTCAAAGTAGTCCTTGAAAATATGAAGTCATGTCTGAGATAGATTGATACTTTTACTTAATACAATTTTATAGGTTATCAAATTAGTATCAGATACTTAAGTAAAGATATACGATTTTTTGTTCAGAGCCCACTTGATTTCGAATGTTTCTGAACACCCGTTATCTCACAATATATAAAATCTATTGATACTCCGACCGCCATCTATGTGTTAGACCGAAAACATTTCATGTCACCCT
This sequence comes from Melolontha melolontha, assembly GCA_935421215.2. Lineage (NCBI taxonomy): Eukaryota > Metazoa > Arthropoda > Insecta > Coleoptera > Scarabaeidae > Melolontha > Melolontha melolontha. The sequence continues at coordinate 2,099,837 of OW285235.1, read as the reverse complement.
TCTATTGCAACACGATAATGAAAAAAAAAAGAATTATTTTTTAGTCTAGCTCTTGTGAACATTATCTTCCCTCCTACGAAAAATAATTATGAACATGTTCAAACTCATAAGTATGCGCATCTATTAAATCTATTTTAAGAAATAATTCATCGAATAACTAATGCATTTCTTAAAGAGAACCGTGATCTGCTGTTGTATTATGCATACGTGCACATACACGTGCGTTGTAAAAGCGAAGGCATTGGCAGAATGTTCTGAAAATCTTTCTGGTGCAGTTTCAAATATCGAGGATATTTATCGTTTCCTTTTAACATCTACTTTAAGGCACTAGCCATGGAGACATTTAATTAAAACCAAGAATTTATACCATTCATAAATCTTTATTTAGCATAATACCACGCAAAAGTCATAAACTATTTACGAGTGAATATGCTGATATGTACGTACATACGCTTGTGGATTGAACGTTTAAACGTTGTTCAACTGCTTTCTTTACAATAACAAATAATGTGCACGGAGACTAATGTTTCACACTATATTTTACGTGACCAAGACTGGGTGTATAGTTCCAGTCGTAAAGTGATTTTTTTCGTTTTGTTTTTCTGTGGCTTTTTCTGTGAAATATGGTAATGCGGTTTTGTTTTGCCTAAATGAATTACCTCATAAACGTGTGTCTACAGAAATTATGTAAGCAAATGTAGGAATTCTTCGCAATAAGTTGACAAATTTACATTTGAATTTATTCCGAAAACATCGCCTTGAATTCGGTTTGGAGGCATCAGTTCACCTAAAATCATTACAAGCAATTTGTTCTTCGAAATCTATGTTAAGGTGAAAAAGAAACGTAAGAAATATTAAACTATTTAGAATAGTATTCAATCTTAGATGATTCACAATTTAATCGGCAAAATATTTTAATCAGCAGATATTATTCCGAGCAATAATTCTAGTGTTTATCAAAACCAGGTTAATTCAGCTATTTTCTTGGAAATACGTCATTAAAATGACTTTAGCGAATCACTTCAAAATACGAGTATACAAGGGACACTTGTATCATTGGCGTAGAATGCAAAATGTATTGCAAAAATTGTAAATTAAAAGAAAATTATTTTTATTAAACAAGTGTCCCGTATCGTTATGTTCAAATTTTAGGAATGTAAAGTAGACTTCATTTCAAGTAACAAAAACGCGAAACTTGTATATCCATTTTTTTTGTTTCAAAGTTACAGATCTATGAATGTGATTGTCAGATCATGCAAAAAAATGTAATCCTAAAGTCAATAAAAACGAATTTTATTTAAAATAGTTCAATTAATAATATTTTCGAAATGTCCACCTCCTTGTTGAATGCAGGCTTGTGCCCGGAAGCCAACAGAAGAAGTACTTATCCGCATTTCATACTTGTTTTGTCGGATTTGCTCGGCAGCCAGGTGAATACGACACAACAACTCTTATCTTGTGTTCGAAACTTGCGCGTAGACTTAATTTTTCATGAACCCCCCTAAATAAAAATCAAGGAGATTAAAATCGGGTGATCTGAGTGGGCATGCAACAGGACCACCTTGACCAATTCAACTTGGATAATTGACGTTAACCCAATTTTGGACAGCAATTCCGAAATGTGGTGGTGCCCCATCCATGTGAAACCACATGCCTCGTCGAACATTCGCTAAAAGACCTGGCAGCTCGTCAATAAGAAATTGAAGGTAATTGTCCGCATTTAACCTCCCAGGAAAAACGACAGGACCAATCAACAAGTCATCGATTATGGCCGCCCAAGCGTTAATAGAAAATTCATGTTGAAATTTAGATGGGCGTATAGCGTTGGGATTTTCTGATGATCACCTGCGCAGGTTTGTAACACCACTTCTCGTGAACGTAGATTAATCTGTCCAGACGACTGTTCTGCAGAAATTAAAATGAAGCCGTGACTGTCTTAATATCCAGGTAGAATAAACTAGATGAGCATAGTAATCTGCCTCAAGCAAACCGTGTCCCCTGAGATAGTGATATGGATATAAGCCCTCACGCTTTAAAATTCGCCAAACTGTCGTTCGTGACACTCCTAGTTGTCTAGCAATTCGACGTACACTGAGAATTGGATCCCTTGTAACAATAGCTACTGCTTCGTCCTCTAAGTCTGCTGGCAAATTTACTCCTCGGTCGAAAAGGTAATCACGCAGTCCACATTTCCGAAATTGTCTGTGTACTTCCAGAAACGTTCTGTAATGAGGAATGCGCCTATCGGGAAACCGATGTCGGTATTCAATAACTGCTTGACGTGCACTGCCAGTACAGTAGCCATACACAAAATACATGTCCGCATACTCTTGAGAAGACAATCGGTAAGGAATTTGGAATAAAGAAAACGTGGCCACTCACTAATAAGCTATTGTATGAACTGAAACGTAATGTAATCCTTTATTAAAAAATGCAACGTTAACAGTCATCTGAACATTTGTTTATTGTATGATATTCATGGTTCAGCACTTACGAAATAAGAAAGAACCTTCTTTATCATAAATCAGTTTCCAGTACTCTTTTTTGTGGATCTCCAAGAAATTACTGTATGCACTATGACACGTGTTTATTTATTTTAGGATAACATTTTATTATGCGACGTTAACAATCACAGGCCTGTTATTGAACCGTATAACTTTGTTTAAATAAAATCAGTTTGTATTGACTTTAGGATTACATTTTTTTCATCATGTGTCAATCACATTCATAGATCTGTAACTTTGAAACAAATAAAAATTGATATACAAGTTTTGCGTTTTTGTTACTTGAAATAAAGTATACTTTACACTACTAAAATTTGAACACGACACGGGACAGCTTGTATATTATCAGGTATAAGTGTACATTATGCTAATAAGAAAAATATATTTGGAATGTCTTCCAATTTTCTGAACATTTAAGAATTTGCTGCATTTACTTAACGATTTTCAAGAATTTTTAAATCGATAAAGAAGAAGTGCCGTAGAAAGAAAAATTGAGGTGAAAGGGTCAAATAGGTTTCATATTTGGCATTAGCGTACCAAAATTAGTTAAAAACAAATATCAGATCATAGTCAGAAGAAAAAAAAATTAATTGTTGGACAGTGTTATTTATTACTGCAAACCGGCGAAGAGCACTTAACTTTGTTCGGACGGCGACTGACAAAATACAGATTACATGCGCTAGGGCGAGCCACCGATAGAATATTACTCGAATGAACCTCTCTACTCATAAGAACGAATCGTATTGGTTTTTTCATAAAGTCATATTCATCACATGAAATCGTTTCTATACACCTGAATATATGTAGTTGTATTGTCTATGCAATGCTTATACATATATGGTTATGTTTATTTGATTTATGTATTTACATTTACCGTCATGTATTCTATGGGTGTCCAATGAATGTTGTGAATAAAATATTGTCTATTCATCTATACGTCTATTAAGTAAGTTAAGCTATTCTTCGCACTCCGTGTAGGCAAAGTTCAAATACGTGCATACACGTGTATATAAATGCAATGATATTGATGTAATATTATGAATCACAGTGTACGTCAAAATAAATTTACGATTTTATGTAGCCATAACACTGGCACAAACACCTTATTGACCATTAAAAATAATAATTCACTTAAAATATCGAACAGCGTTAATACTTAACGATCCAACAATAAATTGAACAGTGGTATTGTACAACGTTTTGAGATTTTTCTGCAAAAGAATTCTAAGCCTAGTAAATTTCAACTAGAGAACATATTGTTCGGGAAATTGAAACGCTCCCAAGCGTGACTAGGTAATTTGTATGGATTTACATTTGCCAAGTATAAAAGTGCCATTGCAGCTTGCACACATATGCACCTACATGTATATAGATAGCTTATACACGTATACAGTATATGGAAATGGAAGATAGTTTGTCAAGATTCGCGTTTTCGTTTATCTACGTGCCAATACGTGCTTGAAGATTAAAGAGATTAATTGTATAAGCTTATTTATAGAATAAAGTACGCCAAATGGCTTAAATAATTAACGGTACACTCAGAAGCTGATTCATTTAATTACTTTTTGTGAATCGCCAACACTGACATGATGGACAAATATGTGATACCATGTAAGTTTCCCGTTCAATTAAAAAAGAGATTGAAATAAAATTTTCGACGCGGAAATTATAGATGAAGAGCAATAATTAGAAGTATTTTTAAATATACAGAGTGTTCAAAAAAATGTAACGTACTAAAGTTACACTTTTTTAAATTGAACGCCCTGTACAGTAAAAGTCGATTATAACGACGACCAAGGGCCCGACAATTTTCGTCTTTATGTAAGGACGTCGTTATATGCATTTTTTTCTAATATGTAATTAGGTACAACACACAAGTATCTGAATGCATTTTATTATAAATGAAGATAATTGTATTATAGCACATAGTTATAAATAACAAAAAACAATTACATACACATGAACAAATTATTTTCCAAAAAAGTCAGTAATTTTTGTTTGATTACTGGATTGCAAAAAATAGTTCACTTCTAAGGCCCTTTCCAATATTATGACATTCTTAATGTAAACTTCATTCAACTTGTCATTAAATGAAATGTGGTTTCGCACTATTTTCAAAGCTTTAATGGCCTCCAATGTTGATGGTGGTTCGAATTCCATCCCAGGGTCATCTTGATCTTCATCGATCTCGTATGCTTCTTCTTCTGTTTGTAAACCTTTTAAATTCATAACTAAATCTTCATCATTTAGCTCTCCCCATGTTGCCAAGTCTTTATCAACGTCAACAAAGTCATCAAATGTAACATTTGAATCAGTATCCACGACGTACGCTTCTCGAATCAGTTGTGCCAAGGGAATGTTGTCCCCGTCTTCTAAATGATCCTCTTCTTGAATAGCCACTGAGGGGAGAAATCCAGCATGTCGAAAACAATTAACAATTGTATTTTGTGAAACTGCATCCCATGCTGTGGATATCATCATGACGGTATCTGGAATATTAATTTTTATTTCATTGCTTTCATCTGCATTCTCTATCATTTTCATGACTAAAGCCTTTCGGAAATGCACTTAGAGGTTCCTTATTATGTCTTGATTAAGAGGCTGTAGAACGGAAGTTGTATTTGGTGGGAGAAAACACAAATTTATGGCCTTCAAATTCTGAACATTAGGATGAGCGCTGCAATTATCCACCAACAACAAAATTTTCTTCTTTGCCGCACATAGCTCCTTATCCCAGTCTCGTAAAAACTTCTCGAATATTTCGCACACCATCCAGGCACGTCTGTTGGATCTGTAATCGACCGGAAGTCTCTTCATGCTTTTAAAACACCTGGGATTGTTTGATTTTCCAATCACGAGCAGCTTTTTTTAATGGTGCCTGTCATATTGGCGACCATCAATACCGTGACCCTGTCTTTTGACATTTTACCCCCAGAGCATTTTTCTCCTTTAAATTTAAGGGTCTTGTTATGAGTCATTTTGAAGAATAATTCATCCGCGTTAAATATCTGTTCATGCGTGTAGTTTTTACGTATCTCTGAAAAAATATTTTTCAACCATTCATCAGTTGTACTTTCGGATACAGATGCAGATTCACCAGAGACAGTGCCACCCACAATATTGTGACGGTTTCGGAATCGTTTGATCCAACTTTCTGAGCATTCAAAGTTTTCCAGTCCTAAAAGTTTGCTGAAATCATTGGCTTTGGCTTGTAAGATGGGCCCTGTTATTGGAATACCCTGGCTTCGTTTCTCTTTGAACCATCTCAAGAGTGTCTTATCTATGTCATCATATTGAGAGCATCTTAACTTCTTATTCGTTTGAACATTATTTTTGAAGACGTCTTCAAATTTTGTTCGATTTTTCTAAATCGTAGATACAGTGGAATGCGATAGACCAAAGCTTTTTGCAACCTCCACATTGGCATCACCAATTTTTATGGGTGTAATTATTGCAAATTTGTCACTTATTGATAAGGCTTTTCTCTTTTTTGCAGGTGTCATTCTGTTTTGACACACATGTAACAAATAACGTAATTTGAACAACACCGGTCGCTTACAAATATGTATGTATATAATAATTGGTATGTATTGCTGCATCAAAACTGTCGGGAATTAGGGGAATCACAGAAACGGGACCAATCGGAATAACAACACTCGGCACGGGGCTTTTTTCTCCTACGTACGTCGTTACATCCGGCCTGACTTAGAGCTCACGAAAGACGTTACAAGCGACTTCGTCCCTAATAACGACGACGTTATTCACGACTGTGGTAGACATTGTCGCATATAGAAATTCAACCAATTCTCTACAGGTCGGTCGTTATAAGCAACTTGTTGTTATAAGCGACGTCGTTATAAATGACTTTCACTGTATTTTGTTACATTTTGAGATTCTTTACAATAACACGATTTCAACAAACTGTAATGCTTGGAGTCTAAAGTATTTTTTTTAACTTGAGACTTTCAAATATTTCATCAAATAAGCAGTTCACGAAAAGGCGTTCAGATTTTAAATTTATTAATTTAATGGAGTAAATACATTAGTGTGCTAGAATTACACAGTACAACATTTTTCAGGTCATTGATTTGGGACTCAATTCTGAGAATTGCATGTGAAAGTAGCCCCACAAAGAAGAACTTCTGCATCATTCGTTTTGTCAAGTTGGCTGCATTAATAATTTAATGGCTGTGGAATAAACAACCCTTTTGTTCAGAGTGAATTACATTTTAAAACCAGAAGAACATTGAATATTTCAATATGGAAAATAACAAGTGCCCAAAATTGGATTATTTTTGTTACGTTTGTGGTCATATCGTCCCAAAAATAGGCAAACAGGATCGAAAAAACTTGTTTACTGAGGAATTTAAAACAGCGTATGTATTGTCATTATTTTGATGAAACAGATTTAAGTGGTGTAAATTTTACGCCGAACACAGTGTGCAAAAGTTGTTATAATACCCTTATAATGTGGATACATGGAAAAGGTGTAAAGTTTTCTTTTATGAAGCCAGTAATTTGGGTGCAAGATCTAACTGGACATGATGAATCCAGGTGCTACGCATGCATAAATTCCGGTTATGGATTGAACAAAAAAAAATTGAAAACAAAAGTATACATTCCCGCTTTTACTGCGACACTTCCAGTACAACGCGCTGCTGTTACCGATCCACCTAAACCTCCGAGTCTGGATACTGTGTCCCTGCAAGCCGAAACCGTTTTCACCAATCCGACCAATGTGACCAATGCAGATTGGACACCCTATATTGAAAATAATGCACCACAACCGGTAACACAAATCGAAATGGATTACATTGTGGCTAAGATGGGACTATCAGAAAAAAATTCAGAATATTTGACATCTTTTTTGAAGCGTAAAAAACTGACAGAGCAAAATGTCAGCGCAAATCATACCGAAAACGCCAAGCTGATTTTCAGAAATTTTATTCCGTTGACGAAGCAAATACGTTCACTTACTGCCATGATATCCCAGGTTTAATGAAAAATATGGGAATGGATTATATCGCTGGCGACTTGCGTTTATTCATCGACGGTTCAGTTTCAAGTTTGAAGGCTGTGCTGTTGCATAAAACAAACAAAAAGCCGTCCATCCCATTGGGATTCAGCACAACTATGAAGGAAACGTATGAAACATTGGGCGAAATTTTAGAGAAAATCAAATACAATGTACACAAATGGAAGATTTGTTGTGATCTAAAGGTTGTCAACATAATACAAGGCATTATATTAAAGGGCGGTTTTCCAAAATACTTTCTTTGTAATTGGGATTGGGATTCGCGATACACAGGGAATCAATATCAATGTAAAGATTGGAAACCAAGAACTCCCGAGCTCGAGAAACGATTAAAATTACGTAATGAACCTTTGATAAAGGATGTAGATGATATTTTGTTGCCATCGCTCCACATGAAATTAGGAATAGCTGGGAAATTCGTTGAAGTGGTAGTCAAAGATATTGAGGACGCCTATGACTGTTTGAAATCCATCTTTCCAAAACTCAGTGAAGCTAAAATTAGAAAAGGTACGTATCGTTGTCTGTATTTAAATATTGTCATATCTAAATTTGTTCACTTCGATATATTCGCATTATAATTATAATTACCAATAATTTTTTCGCAACTGATTTTTTTTTTATTTCAAACAAGTACTCTGAATGGACCGGATATACGAAAATTAATGAAAAGCGAATCTTTCACAAATATGCTTTCGAACCATTATAACCACCTATGTGCATGGGACGCATTGAAACAAGTCATTGAAGGCGTTTTAGGAAAGAACCGTGTACAGCGAGATGGCATACCGACACGAGTGGACAAGTTGCTGTATTATTTTGAAAAAATCAATGCATCCATGACGTTAAAATTACATTTCATTTCATGCATTTCCACCTTGATACCTTTTTGGCACAATTACCTCAGGAATCGGACGAACAAGGAGAGAGGTTCCACCAAGTGATCATGCCAATGGAAAAGCGATTCAAAGGCAAAAAATTAGATGCATTGCTTGCGGAGGTTTGTTGGTGGAGTTCTAAAATTATGCAGTTTGAAGATGAAAGCACCGTAGATGAAGATGACACCGAAATTGGTGGACACACTGAAGAAAACATGCCCTTGAATATTATGTCTAACTCGGATGATGATGCAGACTCAGAACATGAATATGAACAACCTACGAAGAAAACAAGATTATCAGAACCACAAGCGTCAACTTCAACGAGGATGGATATTGACAATAATTGAAAATGTTCTAAATTTTGTTTCCATGCATAAATAACAAATAAAAATCTCATATTTTCTGTGTAAGAATAGCTGTAATATGAACCGGAATTTTTATTTTCATGCAAAATAAAGTTTATAAAGAGTAAAAAAACAGCATATTTGTGGATTTGTAATCCAGTTATTGAGCAAAAAAGGTGAAAATGGGGAAAGAATGGGCATTTTTGCGATTTTTAAGGCACTGGATGCACTTTTTTCGAGTAGGTTTGTCCCGCTTTTTTTTTTCTCCAATTCAATATCTACAACTTTGCTTCAGACACAAAATAGATATTCCGTACGGTATACCGAGATATAACCGTGTTAAAATATAGAAAAAGTGATCAAAATCCACCTTAAGCAAAAAAATTCGTATGGCCATTAAATTATTAATGCAGCCAACTTGACAAAACGATTGATGCAGAAGTTCTTATTTTTGGGGCTACTTTCACGTGCAATTCTCAGAATTGAGTCCCAAAAACATGTGTTGTACTGTGTTAGTCAGCGTCTCTACCTCCATGTGAGGGGGGGGGGAACTTTGAAATCTTAAGTAAGAACCCATATATTTTATTACAGATTCGAATTCTACTGGAAAAAATACGTAGGATTTGTCTAAAACATTTTTTCAATTAATGATAAATGGCGCTGTAATCGATGAAATTTGTTTAAATTTTTCCCGCTGACAACCTATGTGTATGATTCTGCATTTCGTTTTCAATAAAAAGAATACCACAAAAAACGACTTATGAAGAAAGTACTATTATTATAACCCAGGAACGGGCGTCCTTCTTCACATAGTTGGCCAACGCGATTTCCTTCGCTCATCACCAGAGAGCGGACTGAAGAGATTGAATGGCCAATTGCCTCTATAAAACGTTATGACGCTCTCAGGTAATGTATGCATGTTATAACAGCCCCACTATTTGCTCGCTTGATTGCATTCGTCGAGCAGGTGTTTTTATTTCCGTCGTTATGAATAGTACATCGTGTGTATTCCTTCATAAATTCAATTGAACAGCGGCGTTTAAGACGGAATATACATTTATATATTATTTCGTTAGATTTCGTTGAAATAATCGCTTAAAAAATTATATCCGCTAATTTCCAAAGTGTATTATCGTGTTTACATGCTGTTATACATGCATATACATATATGTATTTATTGTTCTTGAGATAGTATATTTTCTATTCTCTTCTATAAGGGATTGTTCTTGGTTTCGTTTCTTTCAGTGTTATTTGGTTACAACGTTTAGTATTTTAAAAAATCCGTTTCTTTCTGTTCTTAGTATTTCTCTTTATTTTCATTAACTATGGAAAATTCTGTTAGGGCTGCCATGGTAGGATGGATTAGAGGCCATACAAATTGGTTACATATTCCTAATGATACCAAGATATATTGCAGTGCCTGTTCAATCAGTTTAAGGCGTCCACAAAAGTGTAATGTGCAGAGACATGTTTTTTCGAAAACTCATTTAGATAACATATGACTATCTGCACCTGACACTTTTAACGAAGAACTGTGTGAAGGTTTTATGGCGGCCAATATCCAGTCCTCTAGAGGTTTCTTACAAAATATACTGATCGTCATATACCAGATAAATCTACTTTACGTAAATACCACTTACGAAAATGTTATTTGAGAACCATTGAAAAAATACGAACCAACCTATCTGGTCATTATCTTTGGGTAAGTGCAGACGAAACCACGGATGTAATGGGACGATATGTGTTAAATGTAGTTGTTGGTATTCTTCATCCGACAACTTCATACCAACCATACTTAATTGTAACTAAAATATTGCCAGTCGTAAATGGTGAAACAATTGCAAAAGTAGTTGATCAATGTATTCATAATATTCTGTCATCGGATAACAACTATAAAGACAAAATGCTATTATTTTTGACTGATGCTGCAGCTTATATGTTAAAAACAGGGAAGTTATTAAAACGATCTTATCCCAATATGCTACACGTTACCTGTGCAGCACATGCACTATACAGAGTATGTGAATACATCAGGAGTCATTTTCCAAATGTTGATAAGTTAGTTTCGTCATTTAAAAAGATATTTCTCAAAGCACATTCACGAGTGGCATTATATAGAGAAATACTTCCAAATTTGCCTTTATCCCTAGTTTCTGTATTTAACTAGGTGGGGAACATGGCTAGAAGAAGAAGAATATATTATATCAATTCTGCACAGAGCTGATGAAGAAATCTATACATTCGAAGTATGGTGCACTTTTGCAACATTTTAATCGCGCACCCATCACCAGTTGTGATGTGGAACGTACGTTTTCTATTTTTAAAGACTTTTTAACATCTAAAAGAACTAATTTAACACATGAACACCTTGGACAAATTTTAGTTCATAGTAATATTTTCCACTTTCAATGTTTCACTGAAAATACATAGTTTTGAGTTTTGTTCTTTGTAAATTATTTTTATTCAAAGTTCGATAAGCAACATTACTTTTGTTTCAGCAGTAGTTGCTGCCGATTACCAAACCGTTTATTACATTCGCACTGTTGTGCATTGACAGATACATATTAACTGCATATGTAGGTATATGCCACTGACGCAGGTGACCACACGTACCAAATTGTTAGAAACTCACGGATCGCTTACAGAAACAAACCTATTGCGAATATAAGGCAGGCCAACTTACTGGTAGAGATGGCAAATTCGACACACATGCCAGCGGCGTACGCATACAATTTTGCATTTACTTTAAATTATAAGAAAAAAATTATAAAACGGGCGCAAACACTTACCGCATTATGAATCATCAGTGAATTCATTATCTGGATAAGATTTTGCAAATATTCCAATCATTAGATATGTCTCCACAGTTGTTTCACTTAAGTAAATGCGACGTGCAGAATAAACGTGTTTTAATGCCGAAACCGACCGTTCCACATCTAATGCTGTTATATTTGCATATTCAAAATAATCTTGGAAATAACAAATTCTTTTAAGAAAAATGAATGCACGTGCCTTCTAATTGTACTTTTGATGTTTTGTCTAATTTATTGTAAACATTTTAGTAACTTCATTTTCTTAAAGCAGATTGTAAAACTTATAAAGATTATAACACAAATTATTATACAGGAATAATTATTATATGTTGCATTAAAACATTATTCAAAGTTATTTATTTCCTAGTAGTGTTTAACTTTATTGTCCTTTTAAAAGGACGCACTTTATTTCAAAAATTAAAACTTGAATATTTTTTTATAACAATTTTTTTATAGTTTGGGTTAAACTGTTAAATTAAAATAAATAACTTTTTTTTAATGCTTTTTAATTATACAAAAAATAATCTTTCGAATACCACTTGAGAGTGCGAATTAATTAGACAATAATTCCTAAGTTTCTTTCTCAAACTTGTTGCCATTCAGAAATAGCCACTTGAACCCTACAAGCTCTCATGTCCATTGCCTGGCAACAACTTTAGACGCAGTTTTACAAATTAGTTTTAATACGTGAAGATCGCAATTTTTGTCTAAAACACTTTCAAAGTTTTTTACCACACACTTATTTCATTCAGATCTAACAAAAAATCATAACACTAATAAACATAAATTTTCTATATATCACAAACCTACACACAGAGAGATACAACTATACACGCACATTCTTTTCATCCCATAACACAAAAATTATCAGCTTATCAATAAATGCTTTATAGATTAATTAACGTTCCCATGAGTAAACAAAACTATGATTTAGAGTTAAATATAATATATAATACAGCGATAAATAATGGTTTTACGATGTAGTTAATGAATAATATGTTAGCAAAACTACAGCAATGTATATAGGTCAGACAGGAAGAACCTTCAAAACTAGAATGGCAGCAGAACACGAAAGAAGCCACAGGGATAAGAAGACAGATTCAACTTTTGCTAATATGTTTCGAATATAACCACAAATTCAATTCTAATTTCAAAACATTACATGTAGTAGACAAAAGTAAAAAAAATTCAATGTGTTAGAAGCATTAGAAATTAATGAATTTCATAATTAAGGCATAATTTTAAATGACCAGGGAGAGGTAAATCACTCTCCCCTACTCAACTTAAAACTACAATAGGTCCCCCCCTCTCAGATTAAAATTTTTGTTTTTCACTTTAATATTTGTGTTTATATAAATAGGTACCAAATAAGTTTACAGTTTATATTCATCCAATTGATGAAGCCACAGTGTAGTGAAACATATTGTAGTGTGTGTCTACAATATATTTTTTGAGACTAAACAAATTGTGTTTTGTTTGGATTGACTCCAGATTATGCTGTATCTGTAACATTGATGCTGTGATGACCAAACAAACAGAAGACAACAAGACCTTGCAGACACCGCATCTCCACGAAGCATGGCAGAGTTAATCATAGCTTCGTTTTTTTTTTATATAACTTGTATAAGCATTTTTCCCAGGCTCCAGTTGATCAAATAACATTTTCTAAAAAGTTTGCTACCATGCTGAATGAAATAATGTACTTTTTACCAACTAAAACAATAAAAATATTACTAATTTTATAGTGAGGTTATATTATATTGGTATTATTATTTTAATTATTTCAATTTGTTGAAATTTACTAATAATAAAAATCATGTTATAATGTACTTTTTATAGACTTACATATATCACAAATTTAATTAAAATCTTAAAAAAACACAACAATTTTTAAATAAACGGAAATAAACTTCTGACAAATGGCATAAATACATGTAAAAAAATTATTTGAATAATGGACACAAACCTACCCCAATAAGACGTTACACTAATATAGATTATTACGAGGAATATTATCCATTTTGAGCTATTACCTAAAGTTAAAGCAATAAAGGCTGAACTGCACTATGAAGAACTAGATTACATGTTTACATTTTTACCTCGTATTACCTCGGTTAACAGAAATTGTCCATCGGAACCACTCTTTCTTTCTGGACACCACTTTGTCAATGTCGCGGAGATAGAAGCAAAATGTCATGAATATCTCGCATCCAAGCTAAGGGAATGTGATCTCGGTAAATAATGGTTACAGACCATCTAACATAATGGACTGACTGTATATTAATTTCTAATTGTTATTGTGTTCTTTGTTTTATAAATTTAAAGTTTATATTGGAAATAGAAAAAACTTAAATAAAAGTATTGAAAACTAACTATAATCTCATTTAAAAATAAATAAATAAATAAAGCAATAACGATAAACTTAAAATTAAGAAATATGAGTTTTTTTTTTTACATTTATTTGTGAATTAATTATTAGCGTCTAAAGAATATTAGGTCATGCAGTAAAAGAACACATTTTCATGTCGATTTCGACACAAGTGGCGTGAACTTTTTATCTTAAAGAATGTTATTGTTTTTGCAATCGTGTAATAGCCCCTCTTCTAGAAATAGGAATATTTTTCTTAAACGCATATGGTTTAATTATCAGACAATTATAACTGTCAGTTTGGCGCCTTGTTCTTTACAAATGTATGTACCGCCTACATTAGCCAGTGTTACATTATTAAATATCTTTTTGCTAAAGTAATAGATATTGATTTCGTAAGACTCGCACGAAGGAATATTTACCAGTGGCGTAACATTATATCAATTTTAGAAGAGTGGAGTAACAAAAACATTACGTTGTAGTTGCGGTGTTTGTTTGTATTCAAATCATAGTTTTCAACATAAGACAGCTTCTTTTAATTTCTTAGTCAATCGGTTACTAAATTTTCCGTTAACAAAAGAGAGATATGAAATAGAACTAGATTTCATTAAAAATATCGCAAAATATAATGGCTTTGACATAGAAATAATCAATAAATTAATTAGAAAAACAAAACTAAAAAATACAATTGGCGAATCCACAAGTTTGGTATCTCAAAGTAACCAGGCGAAAAAGTACATATGTTTACCATACCACCCTGTCACAAAAACCATTAATAAAGGTGTGAAAGAACGAGATCTCCAAGTTGCCTTTCGGTCCGAAAATACTATCAAAAGTCTCCTAGGGAATACCAAAGATAAAGTTAATTTTATCTCGAAATCAGGTATATACGAAATTAATTGCGATGATTGTAATTTGAAATATATAGGCCAAACAAAACGACCAATAATAACCCGGTTTAAAGAACACATATCACATATTAAATACAATAGACCGGATAAATCCAACGTTGCCAACCATGCTTTAAATACACTACACAATATGTCGATTAAAGGGTTAAAACTTGTCAAGGCCATTAATAATCCCCGCGATCTTGCCGCATACGAAAGTATTCATATCGCTAAAAACAAATAGAATGCTATGAACGGAGATAAGGGACCCATCGCCTACAGCTGTCTCTTTTCATTCTTAGAGGAGGAGGTAAAAAGGTCCTAGACGTTTCAAAAAGAGTAAAAACACATGTGGGTGCCGTTTCCTTAAGAGAGGTAATTTTTGTCGATCTTTTCAGTCGATATATTTGTATTTTTAAGTCAGTGTATACGTGGACGCTCTGTAAAGTAGTTGCGTGATCAGTTGTGCTAGCTTTACTGTGCCCCATGTGCGACACCTTGTTTAGTGGTTTTGCCTACTGATGATGACAACTTAGTTGTCGAAATACGTATTTAAGATACGATTAATAATTGTGGTAAAGGGTTATATACCTTTTTAAGTTTTTACTTAACCACAGTCTCCAAAGAAAGACTTTTAAGGATTGTATAATTGTAATGTTTGTGGCTAAATATAAGTATACTCATAGCAAACATTTTTTTTAATATTAACTATTAGCTATAGCAGTAAAATAGTAAAGATCAAAAGAGGTTTACGTTTTATTCCACATACTTCTAGAATCTTCTATCAAACGCTTCGCTCGCAGACCATGTAGGTATATACATACATACGAGTATATTTATGTTTTCTAAAAACTTGTTAAAATTGTTGACCTTTGTAAATTGCAAATTTTAAATGACATTCATGGACGGGAACATATGGTAATAGGCAATGATATCGTGCAGATATTACCTCTCATCAATCATCTAACTATAATTACAACCTGTCCCAACATTCATCAGATACACACAATTAACTCAGCAGTTTCGAACAGCCATACAATCAACGTTGAATGTGTTGTGTATTTGTTGTGTGCCTACACATCCTCGCTTGCGTACTAACATTGTTAAGTTTTGATATAACTGTTAATTAATGAAGTAATTGTTGTGGAAGAAAACAATGCAATTAGGAAAAATTAAACGTTTTCTATACGACAATAGTAATTACTTTATTTCGTCTTTATGCGAAAGGAAATGAATGAAATACAAACTTATGACATTAATACATAAAAAATTTTTTTTTCACATTTTATACCTTTAATAATAGGTGTATTAAGTTTTATGTTTTAATCTTTTACAAACCGATTAAGCAATAAAGTTTTTTTTTACTTTATGCAATTGTGATGGCAAAATTCTAAAATCTTTGTCTAATGCCGGGCTAAAACTATAATTTCAATAAAACTGTGAGGAAAAGTCAATAAATTACAAGAATAATAGTAATACTACATTAGTAATAAAAATTATCATTTATTTTCTCAACAGGTTCTTACCATAAATGGCAAAACTATATAAATGCATACGCGAGTACAGTATAACCTATTTAAACCGAACTACGAGTATAAATAATAATAATTGCACTGATTGATCCGGATTTTAGAAATGTTCGGATTATAGAAAATTGATCAAAAATACGAATAAATCCTATTATCCATGATTTTTATCGTTCTTGCGAGGTAAAGCAATTTATTTTCAAATTAAAAAGTAATTATGTATTTTCGTAGATGCCAGAAGTAGATACATTTATATGTAACGTGTGTTCATTTGAAAAGTCAATTTAGGTTACTTTGAAATTTTGACAGAATAAAACGCAAATATATTAGTATGTGTTTGTTGTTCCGTAAACGTAAATCCAAATGACATTTGATAATGTCAATCACAAATATCAGTTAGTGCATAAAATAATCGTGCGTCGATTCTGGTTTAAATAAATTGCTTATCAGTTTTAAAATGGCTTTCACTTTAGAACATAAATTTTTTTAGTCCAGGCTTATTTTCGAAGTGGTAATAAAATTGATGGTTTATGGGTTTATTCAGTTCAAGATTGCATGGTAGAATTTCAAGTTGAGTTTCCACATTTTGTAATAGATTATATACAATTTAAGAATACTTTGGATAGAACTTTAAAACTTTTTTCTGAAACTGTTAGTATCTTAAGAAAATCAGGCAGCGGAGCAGTTAAGAAACTTACACCTCAAGTTGTCAATCGTGTTGAAGAAATAATGGAAAATGAACCACAAACATCTCCTCGACATTTGAGTCAACAAATAAACTTTTCTGTTGGTACAACTCACAAGTTATTAAAAAAAGATATGCAACTTTATCCATACCGTGTCACAGCAGTACAAGAATTGTTAGAAATTGATTACCCATGTAGACTACAGTTTTGTAATTGGTTTGTAAATATGAACAATAATGGAGAACTTTCGCAAAGAGTCATCTTTACTGATGACGCATGGTCTTATAAAACGGGATACCTAAATTCACAAAATACAAGAATTTGGAATAGTGAAAATCCACATGTAATTGATGAAGAATCGCTACATCCAGAGAAAATTGGTGTTTGGGCAGCGATAAGCCAAAGGCGAATCATTGGACCAATATTTTTTCAGGGAACGTTAACTGCTCAAAGGTACCGTACGGAAATTTTACAACCATTTGTCAATCAGTTGCATGATGATGAACTTCAAAATGCATATTTCCAATAAGACGGAGTACCTTGTCACTGTACTGCAGAATCTTTGGATTATTTAAGAGAATTTTTCGATGAGCGTATAATTAGTCGAAATACTGAAATTGCCTGGCCTGTTCATGCGATTTAACACCTTGCGACTTCTTTTTGTGGCCTTATCTAAAAAATAACATATTTCGAACACCTACATTGAATTTGAATGATATGCTACAGAGAATCGAACAGAAATGCATAGAAATTAATAACAATCCAGTAATGTTGCAGAATATCATGAGAAATTTTGAACGGAGGATTTTAAAGTGCATTGATCTTGAAGGACAACATTTTCAATATTTGTTATAGTTTTCAATAAATACCTATTATTTGTTATTTATTTGTATGTATGAAACTGTCGAAATATACGACTTCGTAGGTTAAGTAGTAAATTTTAATTTACGACATACTTCAATATGTTCTCAGTAAATCACATGCTACTAGATTGACTTTTCAAATGAACACTTGTTATTGTGTAATATAATTTATATAGTAAATGAAAAACTATATTTTACATACAAGCTGTCCCGTATCGTTATGTTCAAATTTTAGGAGAAGTAGACTTCATTTCAAGTAACAAAAACGCAAAACTTGTATATCCATTTTTATTTGTTTCAAAGTTACAGATTTATGAATGTGATTGTCAGATCATGAAAAAAATGTAATCCTAAAGTCAATAAAAACTGATTTTATTTATATTTGTGACGTCACGATTACACTAGCGTCATCTCAGTCAGCTTCAAAAAAAGATAGAGAAATATGAAGTAATACATGTTTTAAATAAAAGATAAAGATAGAAAATTTAATCAAAATAGAACACTTTTTGCTATCTAGTTAACCATCTCGACTTATCGCTGATGTACTTCTAAACTGTCAGTGCTGGCGCATCCGTTCGTACGTATCTTACGATCATCAGTGTTTGTGTCGGCGAATATATGCTAAAAAGGCAACAAACAGTGTTCGAAAAGGCGTCAAAAGGCTGTAAAAAATCAGCAGATTCCTTTTGTTACATCTGTGGTGAATTAATGGTGGCAATGCAAAAAAGGCATATAACATCGTTCGTGTATCTCGCGTATTCCGGTGTAAAAGTTGGAGATCAAAACGAAACTTGGACACTCCACTATGCCTTGCTATCCATGTGTTGAAGAACTGAGACGGTGGTCGAAGGGTGAACAACATCCTTTCATATAACCACAGCGATGATGTTACGTTTGTTCAACCGGTGTTCACGGTTTCAAAGTATAGTACAAATGCAGTATATACATAAATCTAAACAAATAAATACTAATGCTAAGAGAATGAGAAAAATTCAGTAATTTTGCTCTGTTTAATGCTTGCTTCTTCTGCCTTTTGAGCTCTTTTTTTCATTTCAGATAGAATTAGAATGTGATGTTCTGATTCAGTATTTTCCCGAGCCCACTTCAAATACGTTTCGAAACTTTTGACGGCTTCTGTGTGCTTTACAGATCTTGGTATCGTGTCTTCTTCATCAGAGCTCGATTCATCTTGAACATGCTTCAAGATATCCATATCGTTCATAGATTTAGATGATTCTGTTTGCCCGACGGCCCAGTCAACAATTTCTTATCTAGTTACATTGCCAGAAATTATCATCAGCGCGGTAACTTCCTTTATTTGTTTCTCTGTACCCTGTAACTCCATTTTATTCTTCCATTTAGACAGTGGAAGATTATCATCTTCACTCCAACCACCATCGTCAAGATCATCAACATGCATTAGAAGTTTACTTCAAGATTTTTTAATGAGTTCTGGTCTTACATTTTCCCAGGCTCTTGCTAATCCTATTACAAAATCTTTTAGGTTAACTTTTTTAAGTTCTGCAGAAATATCTACTTCTTCAGAAGAAACAATCCGTTTTAAAAGTTCTTTTCTATAATGCAACTTGATTGCTTGAATTTTGGTATAATTATACAGAGAACGGCTGTCGTACATTTTAAATGTTCTATTAGACAAGTCCTAGATGGATGCCGCGTTTACCAACAACACAACAAAAACTCAAACGCGTGAAATGTTCTACAGCCATTTTGGAGCGGTTTTGGCAAAATCCAACAGATTTTTTGCGCAAATTTGTGGCGTGCGATGAAACTCTGGTCCACCACTAGACACCAGAAAATAAACAGTGAACTAAACGAGGTGAACCGGCTCCGAAAAAGGCCAAAGTCAGTCTATCGGCAGGAAAGGTGATGGCATCCGTTTTCTGGGATGCGAAGGGAATCTTGCTTATCGACTACCGGCCAAAGGGACAAATTATTACTGCACTATACTATTCCAGACTTTTGGACCGGTTGAAGGCAGCTATCGTCGAAAAAAAAACCGGAAGAAAGCATAAAAAAATAATTTTCCATCAAGACAATGCTCCAGTTCATACGAGAGGAATTGTTAAAGAAAAATTGGCCAAATCAAAGTTCGAATCGCCTAAGCATCCCCCTTATTCGCCGGATTTAGCTCCGTCGGACTATCATCTGTTTCCCAAACTGAAGAAACACCTCATCGGCGTGAGATTTGCTTCGGACGAGGACCTGATAGCTGGCGTTGACCACTATTTTGAGGAACTCGGGAAGAATGAGTACTGTGAAGGCATAAAGAAACTTGAGCATCGACTAAATAAATGTATTGATCTTGAGGGAGATTATTTCACTGAAATATTGTTTTTTGTTATACTTTAGTTACCGAATTTTTCAGCTTACCCTCGTATATATATAATAAATGTAAAGAAAAGCTTTATTCTGGGTAACGCCCACGCGTAATTTTAAACGTTTGAATTCTAACTATTGATTTTCCGAACTGGGTAACACAAAAAAGTTAATTTTTCCATTTGACACGTATCTCGCCTCTTCTGCAGCGTTGCTTCTCGACATCATTAATAATTTTTAATAACGTCGGCAACAATTTGATAAGTACATGGAGCTGGCAAAACCGTTTCCGTAGGAAATAGGTCAAGCAATTCAGCACCACCAACATTAATCTATGTCAGCTACATCCCAGCGACCCATCCAATTCAAAACAGATCATCCATCGTGACCATGTTTCCCTGACGCGATATCGCGGGTGCAACCTAACAGATAATGTTTCCGTGCGACTGGGTCCTCTCAATCACCACACCTCATTACCCTTTCATCACCCTATACTAACCACCTTACCCCTCCAATACCCCTCCGCCACCCCGTTAACTTACTATGTGACATATGTAATCCAAAGCAGCTGGGGGAGTGAACGGTCAGCCTGTCAAGTCTACTAAGGTTTCATACTTCACACTTTCTGAAACAGATTTTTTGTACACTTTATGTAAGTAATGCACATGTGAATTGACAAAATAAATTACAAGAAAACGAAATATCTATATACGAAATATATATTTAGATAAGATATTTTGTAATTTTCAAATGCACAACAAAAATTGGTTTAGGTTTAATACTACTAGAGTCAGCTGCTTATACAGGAGAATAATAAAAATAATTATATACGCGGGACGATTGATAACTACATAACCTACCATACAAAACACGACAATTTTTCAATACAATTTTTTTCATTCCAAGTAATCTGTTCACGCATTTATTTATTTATTTATTTATTGCCTAACAGATATACATATATCCAATTACAGGGCAAAAAAATGAAACAAATATGTTGGACCATCTACATACATTAATTAATCAACTTACACAAAATAAACAATAATTCTGAAGAGTATATAAAAGATAAATACTAAATGATAATAATGTGGTGAACTTGTGTTTTTGTTTGTTTAAATAAAACTAACGGTAATTAAAAACCCCATATTAATAATAAAAATACACTAAAGACACGTAATAACTAATAACGATAATAACAGTATTTATATTCACAATATTTATTTCACATTTATAACTAAAGACCGGCATTCTCGGCCGGCTCACAAAGGCGTGGACCAGCGCTCGGGAGACTCACTTTACCAACGCTTCGTATGCTATATGTATGTAGTACATGAATACGTGAACAGCTATCATAGTGTGAAGTTGTTTATAGACGTATTTACGAATACACGTAGGTGTAATTCGAACTGAAAGCATTTTTCTAAATAACGCGAACTTTCATTTCAGTAAACCCACCGCACTGACGCCGCCGTTTGCCTACCTGAGTGCCGGTCTTTATTTATAATTATCTTCTAATACAACGGAAGCTGCTTGAATCTCTCTCTCGCTAGATGTCGAGCACATATAGTACTATACGCATTCGAGAATATTCCGAATCTCGACTTCTAGAATCCTTTGGGCGACTGATATTTATTCGAGAAGGGCCTCTAACTTGTTGACGCGTACGACGGATGACTTCATTGCATGACTCACATTACAATAAAATAAATGATTCTGAAAGAAAACCAGAAGAAATACATAAAGTAATTATAATAACTATTCGATACTAAGCCTTATGTAATAGAACGGAGAAATTCAATCAAACAATCCTTGTCCTGGGATAATAAAATGTATAATCATAATAATGATAATAATATTTATTAAATTGTCCATCAGGTCACCCTTATATATATATATATATATATATATATATACATCGTTAGTAAAAAGTCCCGGAACGGTCGAATAACTTTGTTATTTGAAATTTATGATTTCTGAAATTTGGTATGGGGGTATAGTTAATATAAATGCATTTTATGCAATACACTTAATATTTTTTTCACTTCCGGTTTAATCGGCAATACGTCCAACTTTTTTTTTTAAATGGAACGGCCAGATTTTTTTAACACTTTTGAATGCAAAATAAAAAACTACGTTCAGGAAGTATTAAGATGTTTATTTTTATTTACAAGAAAACAGTTAAAAAATTAAAAAAGTGTCCTAATACAGAAAAATCAAGGTACCTTTGAAAATAGTTGTTGTTTAGTGTTTTCATTCTTTTTGCTGTCACATTTGACAATTTTAAAAGCGTTTTAACTTTTGCATCGCTATAAATTTACTTATTTTAGACATTAACACATTTGAAAATGGCAGTAAAACTTACTGAATCAGAACGAATTGAGATATTAATGATGCGTGGGTACGGTGATCGTCAACGTTCTTTTGAAGAGGTTCCTATTTTGTTTAATACTGTTTATCCGGATCGTCACATTAGTAAAAGTACGGTATGCCGAACAATTCAAAAGTTTGAAGTATTTCGTCAGGTGAAGGATTTATCTAGAAGGGGACGTCCATTAACAGCAACAGATGAAGAAACTAGTTTGAATGTGTTACTTTCAGTGGAAGAAAATCATCACGTGTCCACAACAGAATTAGGTCAAATTCATGAGATCTCTCAAAAGTCTGCTCATAGAATTCTTAAATCAGCAAAAATGAAAGCCTATAAAATGTATCCCGTCCATGAGTTAACTGAAGATGATCCAGATCGTAGACTACAATTTTGCGAAACAATGACGGAATTGATCGAGCAGCAGCCTAATGTTTTAGATCACATCATTTTTTCAGATGAGGCAACATTTTGTCTCATCGGCACTGTGAACAGACATAATTGTCGCTACTGGTCAATTGAAAATCCGCATTGGATTGAAGAAGTCCATACACAGCGTCCTCAAAAGGTGAATGTCTGGGCTGGTCTTGTTGGAAACAATATCATAGGACCATTTTTTATAAGAGGAAATTTAACTGGCAACGTCTACTTAAATTTATTGCGAAATGAGATTGTTCCAGCACTTGCGGCCCTCTTCCCAAATGCAAACATAGGTGATCACCCTAATGCACATTTTTGGTTTCAACTAGATGGAGCTCCCCCCCATTTTGCCCATAATGTCCGCGATTATTTAAATGACATTTTTCCGGGACGTTGGATCGGACATAGAGGAGCATTCGAATGGCCAGCACGTTCGCCAGATCTCTCGCCATTAGATTTTTTTCTTTTGGGGTCACTTGAAATGTCAAGTGTACAAAAATCGTCCCCATAATATTGAACAATTGGAAGAGAGAATAGTTCAAGAAGCCAATCGCATCACTCCAGAACAAATACAAAATTCAATAAGAAATTTTACTGACCGTTTACATTTTTGTCAAATTGTAAATGGAGAGCATTTTGAACAGTTATTGTAATCGTAACCTGAATAGACAGGTACCTTGATTTTTCTGTATTAGGACACTTTTTCAATTTTTTAACTGTTTTCTTGTGAATAAAAATAAACATTTTAAAACTTCCTGAACGTTGTTTTTTATTTTGCATTCAATAGTGTTAAAAAAAACTGGCCGTTCCATTTAAAAAAAAAAAGATGGACGTATTGCCGATTAAACCGGAAGTGAAAAAAATATTAAGTGTATTGCATAAAATGCATTTATATTAACTATACCCCCATACCAAATTTCAGAAATCATAATTTTCAAATAACAAAGTTATTCGACCGTTCCGGGACTTTTTACTAACGCTGTATATATATATATATATATATATATACAGGCTGTCCCAGCTGACGCGGCTTCTTTGATAATTTGTTTATTTTACAGTATAGAGAAAAAAGTTTCAAATAAAAGTTGTCCCTATTTAAACGACACATTGCTAGAAAATATTTTCAAATATACAGGGTGTCCCAGTTATAGAAAAAGCGTATGTAACTTTATTATTTTAAATGGATCACCCTATATATTATATTTTTTTTAGATTCTACATGATATTTTAAGTAACTTTTATTAACTTTTATGTGGATATATGGATATATGTATATCCATATACATTTATTTAATGATAACTATTTCTTGACCTTCGTGTATTATGGTTGATTTAGATATATAGCAAGCGCCAATTAAGTTGGGAGGGGGTGCGCAGCAGCCGTTTTTAAAAACGTCCACTACTCAAGTAATTGTCAGAATACATTTGTCATTGACGTTTGACGGAACATAATGTCTTTGCTAGGGGATCATAAAGTGATACACGCTTAGAAGTTACAATTATCTGACATTTGATGTAAAACCAAATACAAATCTCCCCACTACTTCTAATCCTGTGCGAACTTACCCCTCCTCGCGCCAACTTAATTGGCGTCTGCTATATATATTTAAAATAATTTCTTACCTGTTTTGGTAAATATTACCTTTATCAAAGAATCATAAATGACAGTATATTAATGTCAAAGTTATATAAATGACGTTGTCATGGTGAGAAATATATTTTCATAAATACATTCTACATTCAATTCAAATAATAATTCATCACCTAACATTCCAAACAACTTGACGCCAATTACAAAGGGATTGGCAAGTCATGAGTTATTATTACACTTGCGCCCGTGGAGCGGCTTAAAATGTTAAGCTGTCGGTATTCGCCTAGAACGAGAAGGAAAACCACGAAATCCTACTCGAACATCCCAGACCCGGGTTGAAATCGGGACTGCCGGCAAGATAAGCAGCGCACTAATTATTTATACAGTAAAAACGCGCTTACTGCGACTATATAGCAATAGGGGAATATCGTGGGGTTGTAAGTTGGTTGGTCGCAAGATAGGTCGGCTGTCACGTTCACTTATGTCAGTTGTGTTATTTTGAAGTCTGTCAAATTGATTAATCACGCCTCCCTTACTTCTCCTAACGTAAAGCGCCAATCACATAATTTTGTATATTCGCAGTAAGCGCGTTTTTACTGTATAACACAAGATATGTATGTATTTAAATATGTAGAATATATGATATTATTAAAAACCTGATTAATTAATTAATCAAGTTATTGCAAGAATGTTTCACCAAGAAATATCTGCGAAGTCAACCAATGAAATTAAAAACCTAGTGTGAATTATACAAAACTGGTGGGGTTTACCTACTCATGTATGTTTCAATTATTCTGATAAAATATGTGATGGTAAATTTCAGATTGTTACATTATTAAGTTATAATATATACTGCTTAGATTTTTTGTCATTCCTGTTAGTTTAATTTTTTTCTTGTTTAATATTAATCATTTCTTTAATTTCCCTTTTCATTGTGTGTTGTTCTCTATCAATTATTTGTGTGTTTTCAAAGTCGAGCTTTGTCTGTTTTAGAGTATTTGTAGGCTTGTATTCTTTTGTATAAATATTGTTTAGTTTGACCTATGTAGTAACTATCGCAGTCGCGACATGGTATTTTATAGACAACTAAGTTTATATGTTGTAGCTATATCATATTTTTTTAAGTATTTGTATTTTATCAGAATAATTGAAACGTACATGAGTAGGTAAACCCCACCAGTTTTGTATAATACAAAGGTATTTTTAATAATATAAAATATTATTAAAAATCTGGTGTGAATCTGGGGATAGCATATATTCGGACACGTTCACAGAAAATATTAATAGTGAAGCTGCATTTGTGTTCTTCACATCAGATTTTTAATAATATTTTATATTATTAAAAATACCTTTGTATTTGTATTTTATTTTTTCTGATAATTGTGGAACATATGAAATCGTGATTTATGTTGTTTCATTGTTTAAATTGTTATTGGTGTCTGCAGTGTTGTATATTTTTAATTGTTTGTTCTATAAGTTGTGGTGGATAGTTATTATCTGTTAAGATCGTTTTAATCTTCTTGATGTTATCTTTTCTGTATTTAGTATGTGATAGTTTTAGTAAAACTACAATAGCGAGTGTTTGCAGTTAAAACCGCTTCTCGCATAGTATTCGCTACCAATGTTTGCTGTTCCAGTCATCTGGCTGTAACCCTATATTTTCCATCAACATTCGTATCTTGGACATCTAGGTTGGACATTAAATTTTTTGCAATGCCATCAACGATTTATGAGTCGGAGCGTTGTCTTGCAAAACGGGCACCTTTGGTAAGTTTTCCGCGGCATTTTTCCACTATTTTCTTGAGTAATTTGGTTAGCAATTTGGTACAATAGGCTCCTACAATGCTTCTATCCTTTTCCAATTTGTCTTAATTATCATATCGTTGTCCCAAAGAACTGAAACAAAAATCTTGTAAGACGATTTTTAAACACGTAATTTTTCGTCGTGATAGATCTGCGTACGCGAGAATGAGACACTTCACTTCGAGAAGGAGATCATTCATAAACAAAACAAATAGCAAGGGGCCCAAATGTGATCCCTGAAGAATACCAGAAAGCAAACGAAATCATTGCAGTAGAATCCATTGTATGTCACGTAGCATTTTCTTTGAAATAAATAAGACTAATAGAAGCTGGAACGAGGCCAAGAGATCCTAGCTTAGGAAGCAAAATCTCATGATCAATAAAATCGAATGCCTTAGACAGATCAGTGTATGAAAAAAATCCATGTGTATACTAACCTTCTTGCGAATAATTTGTTTAAATCAAATGGTAGAGTGCATTATCTCAAACGTTTTAAACTCAGTTACCTAACAACCAGGTATAATTAACTAGCTATCACATGTTCATACAAACTGTCTATTGTCAAGGCTTTAATGCCTTGTATTTATATATCTTTTAGTCATGAGATCTACTTAATATTCCAAAGAAAAAGATTGTACAGGGTGGCCCAAAATGACCGAAGGTGTTTTAATTCCTTATAACTTTTCTATTATAATTTTTTTTTTGTTTGCAGTATTTTGTAAAGAAGACTTGGGGAATTTAAAATGGAACAGTACACAATTGAACAACGTGCCAAAATCGTTGACCTTTATTTCTCAAATCAACGATCCATTGCGAGATATAATTTTTTTTTAAATATTCTCCATTAATATACTGTATTTAAAATTTAAAAAAATTTAATAATTATGTCTTAAATAAGAAGTTATAACGCTCTCAAACCCCTTCGGTCATTGCGAGATATAATTTTTCATAATTAAATTAAAAATATTCTCCATTAATATACTGTATTTAAAATTTAAAAAAATTTAATAATTATGTCTTAAATAAGAAGTTATAACGCTCTCAAACCCCTTCGGTCATTGCGAGATATAATTTTTCATAATTAAATTAAAAATATTCTCCATTAATATACTGTATTTAAAATTTAAAAAAATTAATAATTATGTCTTAAATAAGAAGTTATAATGAACTCAAACCCCTTCGGTCATTTTGGGCCACCTTGTATTAACATAATGTTTATAGAGTTAAAAAAAATAAATAATTACTGGGACCTTGAAATTTCTTTCATTACTACGTTGATATTCCGATTGGAAAATAAGATACAGAGGAATGGACGTAATATTCTTGGAATGCCTTATATATTCAGCAATTTTTTTTAAAAAATTCAGATTCGTGAAAGTTTAATTATTTTGAATAGAGATAATTATACGTTTACAGTTCACAATTTCTCCTATTAAGAGTAAAATACGTTAAAAGGAACATTTTGTATTGAATGAACAAACAAGTACCATTATAACTCGCGAGATTTTCGCTAAGAAACGTTTATTATATAGCTAACATATGAACGATCACGACTTTTAAATTGTTCGCATTATGATGTTTTCGGCTGTTTAATCCACAATTCGTGCCTGCACACAGATGAAAAGATTTCCAAATCCAGGGTCGTTAGTATCACGCATTATGCGTTCATTCGCACATATATAGTATGCTATAACAGTTTTAAAACAATTATTAAATCTTCCGAGAAGTTAATAAAATATTAAATTTTAATAATTATTTATTATTACATCGTTAATTATATATATTATTGTAATTATAATCCCACAGACCAATTCATTTTACTGATTTAATGATTTTGTTCAAATATTAAAAGAAAATTTAAATACACATCTTAATATGAATGTGACCTATTCTAAAAGTTAATATAAATAATCCTTGCCATAATATAGCTTTAAATCGCCGATACCATTTCGACAACTAAGTTGTCATGTTCAGAAGAAGAAAAAGTATAGTATTTGGAGCTCTAACACATTCTTTACACTCTAGGCGGAATTACGGCTGTCACACTTAATGGCACTTAATTAAACATACAATTATAAGTATAAAATGATTTGATAATGTGTTTAACGTGACCCTGCCACCACGATCTTCTCTCTCCCCAGACTTTGAATGTCCGAATTCAAAAACGAACAACTATTATAATAACATGGATTGTGTGCATAGAGCAAAAGAAGTAGAAACTGCGGGAATGACGGCATCATCCGACCGAGTGTTGTGGGGCGAATTGTTCCCCTCCTTCCGATCTCGTCTAGGCACATGCGTGTTTGCGCTTCGCTTCACTTGAGTTTAGTGCCTCGATCCTGACGTACGTGCCTGTGCAAGTGCCACTTGTGGTTATCGTAAGAAATACTGTGAGTTTAAAAAAAAAAATTACGCCGAAATAGGTGGATTATATGGCTGCACTTCTTGGTTAATTCACCCTAAGATATTCTTGGATCCCCGCAATTCATTTAGGTTGTGGTCTATTGTACCCTTGATTATCAAGTATAAACGAAGCGACGTCATTTTATACTCACCGTTCATAGTCATTGTTTCTACATTCTGCCTTTGCTAATGTATAACATATTATCTTAGGGCACCCGTCACTGGCTCCCATTAATGGTTGCCGTTAAAAGCTCCTCTTAGTAGCTGGTGATAGTGGTGGTTGCTGAGGAGTAAATTAGGCAAGGAGGTATCGAAGAAAGAGAGAGACGTCATCATCGTCGAGATATCATCGAAAAGATAGGTTTCTGTTTCTAATTATACCGTTTCTAGAAGCAATATGTTTACCTAACATTTTTGTTTAGTTTACATATATTAGTATAGTAAAAAATATTAACCGTGCTACCTACTCGGGAAGATGGTGCAGCGAAGGCGTTTGAAGATGGTCGAGATCAAATAAAAGCTGTAGTTGTATCGCACAAAGTATGGGAGCTTCTATTTGTTATATATGCCCTTAGTCGGTGGAGACGGGTGTGGGTGACTAAAATAAAAGTTAGAAGGTAGCGCCACTCAGTTTTGTTTACGGAAGCTCAGACTGAAAACTGAGAAAAGAGATTGCGCGATCTTTGGCGTATGCACATACGAACTACTCACACTCACGCTATATATCTAGACTTACTAAGTACCTACGTATTAACTCCAAAATTGGTGCCCAGAATACTTGAAAAGGAAATTGCTACGGGGAGTGCCAAGGCAAAGAAAAAAAACTTATGAACAAATAATTCGTATATTCACGATCAAAGGAAAATAAATGATTATAATATAATTAAGTAAATGGATGTATTATATTTAAGCATTGACTAAAATCAAATAAAGAAATATTAATTAATTGTAATCTTCACCCTGTATAATTATACCGACTGTATGTTAAGGTAAAAAAAAATATATATAAAATAATATATACAATAATAATAATATATATATATATATATATATATATGAAAAATTTTGTGAAAAACTTATCTGCGCGGAATGTGCATATATCGATATTTCACTGTTTTTTACAGATCATCAGTGCACCTTACCGAAGACAGACATGATATTCACTTCTATACTACGTGTATATATACGAACTGTAATGAACTTCATGTGTATGAGAATTAATAATTATTAAATCTCATTTTACATGCGATTGTCGCTATAATTTGTTGCAACAATGCAACAAATTATAGCGACAATCGCATGTAAAATGAGATTTAATAATTATTAATTCTCATACACATGAAGTTCATATATATATATATATATATATATATATATATATATATATAATATATAATATATAATATATAATAATAATAATATATATATATTTAGTGTTAATAAGAATTAAAATTTATTTCTTATTTATTTTATTGGCCGTGTGCATAATATTAAAATAATAAGCTTTTTTTTGGTTTAGCGACCTTTATTGAAATTCAATTTATTTATCTAAGGACGTTTCGACTTTTTTGTATATAATTAAGTCTTTTTCAAGTGATTTAGAACTAAAAAAAAATTACAAATTAAAAATTACAAACGAAAGGTAAGAATTATATTTACATTATAAGAATGAATTAAAATTAAGATAATGATTAGAGTAAAGAAAGTTAAAATTAAAATTTAAAATTTAAAGGATACAAAACTCACCAATTTATTTCGTGTTGAAACACATGCCCAGTGCATGCATATTGCACTGGGCATGTGTCATAGCGGCATCAAAGCGGAAAAAATCTAAAATTCCTACACACAAAACTAAAAGACTCAACACCAACACTTAAACAATCACATATAATATATAACATACCCTGCAAAGATTGTGACAAAGAATACATAGGCCAAACAAAACAGTTACTACAGGAAAGATTAAAAGGACACAAATACGCAAAAAATCAGACAGCTTTAAAAAAACACC
The DNA here is from genome assembly GCA_935421215.2 of Melolontha melolontha. NCBI lineage: Eukaryota > Metazoa > Arthropoda > Insecta > Coleoptera > Scarabaeidae > Melolontha > Melolontha melolontha. Next base: position 2,068,997 of record OW285235.1, on the reverse strand, counting down.
AGATAACATTAAAATACAATTTTGATTTTGAAAATACAAAAATAATAACCAAGCAAAAAATACAAAGGCTAGAGAGGTATTAGAAATGATTCAGATTTTCAAAAATAACAAAACAATGAACAACCGAAACGAGATTGATGGACTTTCAAAACTGTATTATCCGCTCATTAAACAATAGAAGAAAAAATCTTTTTTCCCACTGTAAACACACTGTATTTTCCCAAACACATGGCCTGACCAAACAAATTTTAAAACGAAATAATATAAAAATTTAATTTCTATAACAAGACATTTAGTCACACTTAAGATTCCGAGATACGCTGTCGGACCCTGTAGTGAAGGGTCGAGTTGTTTCCGACCATGCATATTGCACTGGGCATGTGTTTTAACACGAAATAAATTGGTGAGTTTTGTATCCTTTAAATTTTAAATTTTTAAATTTTAAATTTAAATTTTAGCTTTCTTTACTCTAATCATTATCTTAATTTTAATTCATTCATATAATGTAAATATAATTCTAACCTTTCGTTTGTAATTTTTTTTTAGTTCTAAATCACTTGAAAAAGACTTAATTATATACAAAAAAGTCGAAACGTCGTTAGATAAATAAATTGAATTTCAATAAAGGTCGCTAAACCAAAAAAAAAGGTTATTATTTTAATATATATATATATATATATATATATATATATATATATAATATATATATATATAATATATAAATTATATATATAAAAAAGAAATATTAATATTGTAATCTTCACCCTGTATAATTATACCGACTGTATGTTAAGGTAAAAAAATATATATATAACTCTATACAAAATCCAAAACTAGATATCGCAAAAAGCTGAACACAGAACGGTAAACGTAATATCTCAAAAGTTGAACGTAATAATACTGTTAAAAGTAAATGGAAAATAATTACTTAAGTTAATTACATAGTTTATTCCTGCAGATTTTTGTATCATTAGAGATAAATTCACGCCATCATCGCATACTCACAAACACAAATGATTTAAATTCTAAATTCCAAATTATGAAATTACAAAAATGCGTCGTGATTTATCGACACCTGCAAGTATGCAAAAAAAAACATCTGTGGTCACGTACGACACGGCAAAAACAATTGTGACCGTAGAAGAAATTACTATAAAATATATCGATATCGGAATATGCTACAAAATTTAGATTTTAATTTCCAATATACGAAAGAATAATTTGGCCATAAATGCAAGTAAGAAAAATGCTTTAATTCACAAGAATGAATTCTTTTAAGTTATACTGTACAAGATATATTGAATTTTAAATGAGCTGGGCTCTAAGTCGCTATGCAAATTGATTAATATGGCATTAAAAATGCTAATAACTATATTAATATTACAAAAATGAATTTAAGTTATGCTAAAAGAAGTTAAATTGATTACGGCAAAATATGAAAGCAATATATATAAAAAATTATAAGACGAAATTTAAATTACACAAAAACATTAATAATATGAATTACTTGATATCCTGTCCCTGTCCGTCGAAGATGGTAATTAATTCCTCAGGTCGATCGCTGTTTAGGGAATTAGACGACCATAAATTGCCCTTGAAGTATAGGCTGCAGTGCTCGTGAACTCTTCAGCAGGAAGCTATTTTTTTTCCGTTTACGAAGATGAAATGGAACGCCACGTAAAAACCAAGGTTGGTTTATATTTTCCTCAAACCTACGTAACTCGCAAACGGCAAATTGGCTGTTCCGAAAATTAGAAGGTCAAGGATGCGTGAATTAATTTCCATTAAGATGTATACTCGTAATTTTTTTAAACGACTGTACACTACCAAGGTCTGTCTGTTAATCCTCAATCTCACCCGCGTGTAAGCGGAAGGGGTGATATAGTTACCAAAGTTAACCACAGATAGTGAAACAAGTGCCCGAATGAACGTATTTAATATAAGATACCGGGACTAGTCAATAAATAATGAAGACTATTAATCGATATTAAAAAGGGAAGTTAAGGCGTAACAACCGGTCCGTTTCAACTTTATTACATGTTAATTCATTTGGAATACATTACAATATATCAATTCTTAACTAACAATCGAAAAAAGACTTAATCAGATGTCGCCCTCAAAAATTTAGATTCTTAAATAAAAATCAAACTTGAAATTAATCTATGAAGAGTAGGAAGTAGCACAAAAGAATATATAATTAAATTTTATTTAATACTCAAGAACAATGTCATAACTAAAGGAAAATTATAATAAAATAACGGTAATGTTAGTGATACAATTGCGAACATTACATTATATAGATTTGTGTATATATTAGTATATAATTCTAATTGTAAGATAAAAATATATTTTTTTGAAGAACTATACATATACATCTCTTTTAACAAATGTAGAACGAGATCATCACGATTGCAATATGTGTATGTGTTTCTTTGCTTTTCTAATTACAATATATTATTCCCGCTCCGCACTTTCTTATTTTGATAAGAAATACAATGGCATAACATATATTAAGTGTATTTAAACTTACTTACCCAGTAAAAATTGATTATTAACATATCGTACTATAATACTGTCTAATGTGTTTAACAAATCGACAAAACCTGTTTTCCGAAAGTTTATATTACCGTTTTAGCAAATTGTTAAATATAGCTAACAATCAAACTAATTCGCCTTTAAAGAATTCTAATTTTTAAAATAAATGAGGTTTCTAATGATTGGTTAGATACAACTCTTGTAGTGAAAAAAGTACATTGAAATTAAACTAAAATACGGACTTTTTTGGCAACTGACGGTAGAATAATAGAGATTTTGTTAAGCTGTCCACTTAAATTTCCATCAAGCTTTTTGTATTATTGGTTAGTTTTGGCTTTTTCAAAATTTCGTTGTTATACGAGGAATGTACAGTATTTATTGTCCCTAACATATGAAACAATATTATTGTTCAACATAGTCACCCTGCACTTGAAGACACTTATTCCACCTAAGTTCTGACATATTTACACCTTTTTGAAAAAATTCGGGGCCTTGATCACAGAAGAATTCTTCAACTGCTGCCATAACCTCGTTATCACTATTAAATTTGGTCCCCCGAAGACTTTCCTTTAGTTTTGGATATAAATAAAAATACTAGGAGCTAGGTCATGTGAGTATGGTGGATATTCCATCAGCTCGAAACCTGCATTGTTAATTGTACTTAACGAAACAAAGCTCTTATGCACTGGAGCATTATACTGATGAAACAAAATTCCACGCGCCAACTTTCCTCTTCTTTTTTCTTTGATGCAATCAAGTTGCTTAATTAGTGTAGCGTAATACTGGCCCGTGATTATATGTCCTCGTTCCAGGTAATCAATTAATAAAATTCCCTTGGCATTCCAGAAAATGGTGGCCATAATCTTACCCGCCGAGGGTTGGACCCTAAGCTTACGTGGTGGTGGAGATCCTCGATATCGTCACTCCTTGCTTTGGACTTTCGACTCGGGTTCGAAGTGGTGAACCCAGGTTTCATCAACGGTAACAAAGCGATCATTAAATTTTTTTGGATCACTGTTAAACAATTTTAAATTCACATTTGAAGTCGTGACTCTCTCTCACTTTTATTCGGGTGTCAACATTCGGGGTACCCATCTTGCAGACACCTAATAAAATCCCAAATAGTTATTGATTATAATCAATAATTATTTGGGATTTTATACGGTACAATTGGAACAATAATTATTATTCCAATTGTACCATTTGAAAAGCCTGTTATCTCTGCTAAACGTCTACTAGTTAACAGACGATCTTGTTTAATCAGGTCACAGACACGCAGTTTGGGGCCGACCAGCATGTTCGCATGTTATTCTTCCACATCGAAATTCTCGAGACCAATTCTTCACCGCCTGATATGAAGGCGCATCATCCCCAAGTACACTAACCACATCTTCATAAATTTGTTGTGGCGCTAAACCTTCATTCTGCAGATATTTAATAACACTATGAAGTTCGTTTTTCTCTATTTTTCAAAATCTTTGAGTAGTTTTCCTGTATCCTTTTGGCTGTGGAGTTCCACAACGTTTCTATACATGATTCCACATAATCTTTCCCATTCTTCCTTTTCAAGTTAAATTCCCAGTCCTGAGGAATGTTAGCAATCTGCTCTGTTGATGTATCAACTAATAATTCGTATTTCCTTTCTTGACAAAACTGGTGGAATTGAGCCCATAGAGACTACTGAATCTTAAGAGTATTATGGAATTTTACTTTTGAGATTACCTTTTGTATATTTTCAATAGATTGTTGACCGAATCGATTTATTTCTAACAATCAAAATTTGCGTGAAAGATGGATAAAATAGATTGACAAAATAAATAACGGTTGCAGCCATAATAATATTAAAACGAAATAGCAACGAAATTATGGCAGTCGATTGATCAGAACGACAAGGAAATATTACGAAATTGTGTTTTGTTGTTTGAAAACAGGATGATATACTTGAAGCGCGCGATGCCATTGGTTGATAAATCAATTGAGTGAAAGTGGTGAATATACACAGCAACTAGAGGAATTAAGTCGCGTTCAACACTCATGTTTCATTTAACATTTGATAGTATTAGATATGATAACCAGAGAGCGGACTCGAGCGATTGATGATTCATAGCCCCTTGTATTCGTATAGGTTTGTTTCTGTAAGCGATCCGTGAGTTTCAAACAATTTGATACGTAAGTAGTCGTCAGATAATATTCACATTTATATAGATATATAAATAAAACTTTGAAGATTTATATTCCAATATTAATATTACAAAGGAAAACTGTGTTATTTCATATCTACGTGGCGAGACTTTACCCTGCTATATAAAATCGTCAATAACACACGATATATTTTAATTAGTATTTCATATAAAATAATACAAATCTGTATAAAAACAAATTTGTATCTGTATATGCATGGACACACAGTACGTATTTACCAGCTTTTGCTTCAACTACCAGACGCATGCGTTTCTGTGTAACCACTTTGTCAATGATAGATTTACGAAGCAAAAGACTGTAGTACACTTGCGGTCATGTAGTAAGTTTTGTCCTATCCGAAGACAACAGATAACCTCTTGCCATCTGACGGACAAAACCGACCACGCCGGTGCAAAGTGTTCTTCTCGAATAGCAAAGCTATTACTGATAAAGAAGAAAAATACGCATATTACTGTGAGTCCATTAACTCGTCGCCAGGTGGCGTAGTATAGCAAAAAATAGATTGCATGTCGATGCGATAATTCACATCAGGCTTTGATACAAAATAATACAAATCTGTATAAAAACAAATTTGTATCTGTATATGCATGGACAGTATGGACACACAGTACGTATTTACCAGCTTTTGCTTCAACTACCAGACGCATGCGTTTCTGTGTAACCACTTTGTCAATGATAGATTTACGAAGCAAAAGACTGTAGTACACTTGCGGCCATGTAGTAAGTTTTGTCCTATCCGAAGACAACAGATAACCTCTTGCCATCTGACGGACAAAACCGACCACGCCGGTGCAAAGTGTTCTTCTCGAATAGCAAAGCTATTACTGATAAAGAAGAAAAATACGCATATTACTGTGAGTCCATTAACTCGTCGCCAGGTGGCGTAGTATAGCAAAAAATAGATTGCATGTCGATGCGATAATTCACATCAGGCTTTGATACAAAATAATACAAATCTGTATAAAAACAAATTTGTATCTGTATATGCATGGACACACAGTACGTATTTACCAGCTTTTGCTTCAACTACCAGACGCATGCGTTTCTGTGTAACCACTTTGTCAATGATAGATTTACGAGGCAAAAGACTGTAGTACACTTGCGGTCATGTAGTAAGTTTTGTCCTATCCGAAGACAACAGTTAACCTCTTGCCATCTGACGGACAAAACCGACCACGCCGGTGCAAAGTGTTCTTCTCGAATAGCAAAGCTATTACTGATAAAGAAGAAAAATACGCATATTACTGTGAGTCCATTAACTCGTCGCCAGGTGGCGTAGTATAGCAAAAAATAGATTGCATGTCGATGCGATAATTCACATCAGGCTTTGATACAAAATAATACAAATCTGTATAAAAACAAATTTGTATCTGTATATGCATGGACACACAGTACGCATTTACCAGCTTTTGCTTCAACTACCAGACGCATGCGTTTCTGTGTAACCACTTTGTCAATGATAGATTTACGAAGCAAAAGACTGTAGTACACTTGCGGTCATGTAGTAAGTTTTGTCCTATCCGAAGACAACAGATAACCTCTTGCCATCTGACGGACAAAACCGACCACGCCGGTGCAAAGTGTTCTTCTCGAATAGCAAAGTTATTACTGATAAAGAAGAAAAATACGCATATTACTGTGAGTCCATTAACTCGTCGCCAGGTGGCGTAGTATAGCAAAAAATAGATTGCATGTCGATGCGATAATTCACATCAGGCTTTGATACAAAATAATACAAATCGGTATAAAAACAAATTTGTATCTGTATATGCATGGACACACAGTACGTATTTACCAGCTTTTGCTTCAACTACCAGACGCATGCGTTTCTGTGTAACCACTTTGTCAATGATAGATTTACGAAGCAAAAGACTGTAGTACACTTGCGGTCATGTAGTAAGTTTGTCCTATCCGAAGACAACAGATAACCTCTTGCCATCTGACAAAGTGGTTACACAGAAACGCATGCGTCATATACATGTGTCAAAGAATAATTTTGTAAAACATAAGTATGACTGCTGTGTCTGCACGACCGATCGCCCAGAGAAATAATGTCATAGTCCGCCGCTCAGATACTCATCCAGGGAATAGTAGCACTTGTTGATTAATAGACTTTTAACTTGTTTTTTTAAATTTGTTTATGCTACTATTCTTATATGATATTACCATTGACTAGAGATCATTTACAAAAAAACAATCCTGAAATTAATGATTTTAGTATAGATATTCAAACTCAAATAGATTACCTTAAGCAGCTGTCAAACAAATGGCTATGGTGACAGCTTCTCGGTAATTTTGGTTCCACGAAATCGAATTTAATTGATTTATGTAATTGCCTATGGTATCACGCCACGGATTTACAAGAACAGAGCACACTTTCTAAATAAACTACATAAAGTCACAAACAAATGAAATGCTAGCCCATACGGTTTGATTAAAAAATTCGGAAGTATTCCTAGACACCGACAATATTATATTTTAATTAAATCTAACGCATGGAAGAATCGTTTGCGAAAAAAATATGCATCCTATAATTTTACCATTCGTATTTTCATTGAATGCGAGTTCATAAGGTTAAAATGAATGGTGTTAATAAATCCATTTCAAATTACATCTCACCCCCTGACATGCTTACTGTTTGAGTACAGTAGGGCAGAATGCGAGGGGCGCAGTGGACCCTCCAGCTGCCTACACAATTAACACGCGCCGCGGCTCTTGCTTTACATGCAGCTTCTCTATGAATCGGTCCTTTACAGCTCTTATGTCGCGTGTATCAACTTGCGGCGTGTTTGATAGTCATCAATATGCTTTTTGTCGGCATATTCGACGTTACGAAGTAAAAAGTATCACAAGTCAAGCGAAACGGACAGTTCTTTCTTCGAGAAAGGAAATCAGCGGATCTGAAACGAACGACCGTTTTAGATTAACGAGTTATCTCGTCTTGTTGAAGATCTGATAGGTGTTTCTGATAAATAGTTAACAATATGTATACGTATTATACTGGTCAACAAATTTTAATTTTTTTTTTATTTAGAAGCTATGTACAATTTTCGTTTCTTTTATAGATACAATTACTACAATAGTAGAAATAACCAGTGATCGGACATTCGAAAAAAATAAGCATGATATGGAGTATTTATAGAATACACACGTTCACACTAAAGAAATTATTAGAGAACGGACACGCTTACCACCCAGTGCAGTACTGGCGAAAGGCTGTATTTCTAAAATATTTAATTTTATTTATACCGGGTGTATTATGAAAAACCTTTCGTGCTGTAACTTTTTTATTTTTTATCCGAATGTAATAAATTATACGTCGAACTAAATCGTTTTAAAAACACTGTAACGTGATCCGCTTTGAATTTTTTTTTACACTTTGTTTTTGACAGACAGCTGCAAACTGTGTTTTTTTAAATTGCACTATACTTTTTTTTTTCTTATTCAAATATATTACTTTTTCTGAATATGAAACTGTAAATAACGATATCCTTGTATGAAAAAAATCGAGAAATTGAAGGTCTTTTTTTAATTCGATTTATTCTGGTTTTTCCGAACACAGAGATTTCTTAAATGCATTTTAAATACTCTATTTCATTTTATTACCAGCAAATGTGTGTACCTTGTAAAATCACTTACATTCAATACTATATAGCCCATAAAGGATTACAAACCAATGTTATCAGTGAGCGGTGGGTCAACAACAACATTTACAGTGTTTATTTTAAAAATTTAAAAATCAAGCAGTCATATTGAACGATAAAAGTGCATTCCAAATTTTCGAAGAGAGTTGTGACATCTGTCAGTCACACATTCATTATAACATTTTCAACGATTTATTTCTAAATTCTGTTGTTGAAATGGGTAATGGCGAATGTGTGGATGCGATTCAAGCATATTTTGAATGCGGAACAAATTCTGCAGCTGCTTTGCGACTTTATGGAAATCGTTTTCCTGACAGACTATTTAGATGAGTTGCCACTTGCTGAGTTAAACATGGTGGTGTTCCAACAGGACGGTGCCACACCCCATAATGCACGAATGAATACTGATTTTCTAAATAATTATTTTGGCGTCAGATGGATGGGCACTTACGGACCTATTCGATGGCCTGCTAGATCGCCAGATCTGAATCCACTGGATTTTTTTCTGTGGTCTTACATTCAAGATCATGTCTATTTGACTCCACCTGATACCAGAGATGATTTAGTAAGAAGGATAGTACAAGTATGTCATGAAATACCACCAAATCTTATATTAAACGCAGCAGTTGGAGTTAATAGAAGGTGTCAAATGTGTCTGGAACAAAATGGGGCCAGTTTCGAACATTTGATTCATTAAAATATATGATAGCTTGATTTCTGTAAATTTCGTTGGTTTTTTTAATAATAAAAAATTTGTGACTCAATTTAATGGAGGTGTCTTCAGGAAATAAATGTTTATTAGAATAAGTAAAAAAAAATATGTAGTACAATTTAAAAAAAAAAATTACTACTGTCTGTCAAAAACGAAATGTCATAAATTTTTTTTTATAAAAAACAGGTTACAGTGCTTTAAAAACGATTTAGTTTGACATATCATTCATTAAAATCAGATAAAATATAAGGAAGCTACAGCCTTAAAGATTTTTCATAATACACCCGGTATAATTGGAAAACGAACGGGTGGTGATATATAAAATTACGAAATACATATTTATTTGTTGAAAAGTTGTATTTATAAAGTTTTTAATTTTATTTATATAATTGGAAAACAAACGGGTGGTGATCTATAAAATTACGAAATACATATGTATTTGTTGAAAAGTTGTATTTTTTAAGTTTTTAATTTTATTTCTATAATTGGAACATTTTTATTTGTTCATTTTGACGTTCAAGTTGAGTAAAGGAGTATTAATATTGACTAGCTATAGTTTCTCAAGGTTTTCTTCTGTCAATTTTGTTCTCTTTGAATTAAGTACATCCTTATAAATAGAAAACGTCCTTTCTACATCGCAACTGGATATAGGTGCATACTGGAAACATTCTTTTATTTCTTCATATTTAGCCGTTAGATTTTGTGGAATTGTCTCCATACATAATTACTGCAATGTAATTAATCTGGATTTCTATTAAGAATTGCTTCAAACTTTTGCCGAAGGCCACATCCGAAGTCACTTGGAATACTTTTCAAATTATTAACAGCCACATCTAATGTGGTTAATCCGTCATTTAATTTGAGATTTCGATTTTCAAAATAAGTGATTAGTTTTGGCAATTTTCCAAAGTGTTCGTCAAGAAAGACCAACTGATTTTTTAAATTTGGGATTTGTGTGAGCTCTTTGCACTCACCAATACTTCTAGCATCCTCCTTTAGCAGTGTTACGAATTGTTTTAGACTATCGAAATTCTCAGCATAATAACTAGTAGCTTCCAGCCATATTCCCCATCTAGTTATTACTGGAGTGGGAGGCAGTGACAGAGATGGAAATTTTCCCCTGAAAAGAGCTACTCTCAATGGTGCTTTTCTGAAAATTTTTTAAAAGCGGATACAAGTCCATCAACTTCTGGAAAGGTGCTCTGATATATTCACAGATTCTGCGGAGAACATGTGCTACACAAGTAATATGCAGCAAATTAGGATATGTTTCCTTCAATATATATGCAGCTCTGTCACTTACAAATAAAAGTACTTTTTCTTTGTACCTGTCGTCGGAATGAAGTATATTTTGAATATTCTCATTAATCGCTTTAGCAACTGTTTCCGCATCAACTGTATTTATAACTTTTGTTGCTATTACATATGCGTTATATGGAATAGTTGGATGTAGTACACCAGCTACAACATTTACCACACAGCGTCCTAACATATCCACCGTTTCGTCGGCGCTTATCCATATGTATTGATTTAAAAGATGGCTTCTAATGCGTTCTACTGTTCTCGTATAGCACCTAGAAACATAATATTTGCGTAAAGTTGATTCATCAGGAACATTTCGACCAGTATATTTTTTCAGAAATATTTTTAAAGTGGGATTGCTAAGTTTATTTAATGGAATATTAGCCGCCATAAAAGTTTTACAGAGTTCAGATGTGTTTGCGAACCTAAGTGACGAATTTTTGACGATATTTTACGGATTTTGTAATAAATTTCGGAATCACTGACAATGGACATACAATCAGTATGACCGTCAATCCAACTCGCCATTGTTTTACGATGCCGTTCTCGACGTTCTTCCGTACCATATCTGAAAAAGTAACTTAATGCTCGAGGTCTAAATAAATGAAAACTAATGTACGCGTAAGTTATTTAAATTGAACGAAATTCAATGCACACTTACGTCTAAATAATTGGGAGAAGTAGATTCAATCAAACGATATTAAACAGGATCTATCACAAAAATTACGATGTAATTAACAGTTAAAAGTATGAAAACAAGAAACTTACTCACAGCACTTTATTTATCTTACGAAATATAAACTAATAATTAAATACATTATAAAAACCCCGCTTCTATCTACGCTCATGAAAACAGTTTAAAAAACACTATATTCTCCGAATACAATAGCTGGCTTGTCCATTGTTATCGCGGCGATACCAGGTGTCCGAGTAAGTCAAACAAATACTTCATTGAATTACGCCGGGATGTACTGAGCGACGTTATAGACAATTCCAATTGCCGATTGCGTTTTATGGAAATTGCATCCGTTCTCTAGAAATTACTAATATTATTATACAAATACAATGGTCGCATTATAAGAATGATTTCATTAGTAATGAAATCATTCATATAATGCGACCGTTCAATAGTAATGAATCATTAGTAATGATTCATTACTATTGAACGGAAAAAGGTGATGTAATCGACAGAGTAACTGCCTTGAATAAAGTTGATTAAAGAAACTTTGATATGTACCACAAAGTGTAGACGTAAATATACCACTGGTTGATTACCAGCAATAAAATGTGTTTGTATAAAAATTCGAATCTATCTTTTCGGTAACTTCATTGGCGTCCCATCGGGTAAAATATTTCTATTTCATACATATTTAAGCATGCATTAATATACATAGATTTAAACAAGAATATAGAATATATAAAAATTAATTAACTGAATAACGCCATTTAAATATATTTTTATCATAAGTAAAAACACAAGAGCTTTTTTTTTATCGGATAAATTTCTCTTTGTAACGAAATTATTTTGCCAATCAGTAATTTGACGAGAAAAACTTACATGAAAAAATCGCGAGACGATAGTCGAGCGATTTTTTCTAATGTAAGTTTTTCGAGCGAAATTACTGATTGGAAAAATATTGAGTTAAAAAGAAATTTATCCGATTGAAAGAAAAGCTCGAGTGTTTTTTGGCAAGATAAATTAACGACATGAATAAAACTTTTTAAATTGTCTCCATATTGACGATTTTGTATTTCTTGTGTTTTGCAGTATTGATCTTTTGATATTTGTTGAAATTTCCCCAAACCGACTCGTATTTTACGTTCAACGATACTTAATAGTTATTACCTGTCAGCTGCCAAAATAAATTAAGTGATGCAGGGCTACTAGATATGTAACAGGAAGAAGCATTTTTATCGGAGGAAGAAGCATTTTTATCGGTGATAAAAAGCTATGTAGGTTTTTATCGCTGTCAAAGTGACAAAAATGTCACCCGCATATGGACATTTTTATATAGGAGTTAATTTATCTAGTTAAAAATATTTTTAAATTTGCCTTTTATAATAAAATAATTATGAAAAAATAAAATGATGGTTATGCGTTTTTAGACATGTTTTGATGCCTTTATTCGTCACCTTGAATTCATTGTCATAAAAGTAGAAAGAGTCACTTGTCTTCAAAACAAAATGTGTGTATACAAGCTGTCCCATATCGTTATATTCAAATTTTAGGAGTGTAAAGTAGGCTTCATTTCAAGTAACAAAAACGCAAAACTTGTATATCCATTTTTATTTGTTTCAAAGTTACAGATCTATGAATGTGATTGTCAGATCACAAAAAAATATGTAATCCTAAAGTCAATAAAAACAGATTTTATTTAAAGAAAAGTTATACGATTCAATAACAAGCCTGTGATTGTTAACGTCGCATAATAAAATGTTATCCTAAAATAAATAAACACGTGTCGTAGTGCATACAGTAATTTCTTGGATATCTACAAAAAATAGTACTGGAAATTGATTTATGATAAAGAAGGTTCTTACTTATTTCGAAAGTGCTGAACCATGAATATCATAGAATAAACAAATGTTCAGATGACTGTTCTCAAGAGTATGCGGACATGCGTTTTGTGTATGGCTGCTGTAACGGCAGTGCACGTCAAGCAGTTATTGAATACCGACATCGGTTTCCCGATAGGCGGATTCTTCATTACAGAACGTTTCTGGAAGTACACAGACAATTTCGGGAATGCGGACTGCGTGATTATCTTTTCGACCGAGGACTCCGAGGAGTAAATTTGCCAGCAGACTTAGAGGAAGAAGCAGTAGCTATTGTTACAAGGGATCCAACTTTCAGTGTACGTCGAATCGCTAGACAACTAGGAATGCCACGAACGACAATTTGGCGAATTTTAAAACGCGAGGGCTTGTATCCATATCACTATCGTAGGAGACACGGTTTGCTTGAGGCAGACCACTGTGCTCGTCTAGTTTATTCTACCTGGATATTAAGACAGTCACGGCTACATTTAAATTTCTGCAGAACAGTCCTCTTGACAGATGAATCTACGTTCACGAGAAGTGGTGTTACAAATCTGACAAACCTGCACAGGTGATCATCAGAAAATCCCAAAGCTATACGCCCATCTAAATTTCAATATGAATTTTCTATTAACGTTTTGGCGGCCCTAATCGATGACTTGTTGATTGGTCCTGTCGTTCTTCCTGGGAGGTTAAATGCGGACAATTACCTTCGATTTCAATTTTAGAGGATGTCCTACGAGAATGACGAGGCATGCGGTTTCACATGGATGGGGCACCACCACATTTACATGGCCACCCAGATCACCCGATCTTAATCCCCTTGACTTTTATTTATGGAGGTACATGAAAAATTTAGTCTACGCGCAAGTTTTGAACACAAGAGAAGAGTTGTTGGATCGTATTCACCTGGCTGCCGAGCAAATCCGACGTAACAAGTATGCAATTCGGATAAGTACTTCTTCTATTGGCTTACGGGCACAAGTCTGCATTCAACAAGTAGGTGGACATTTCGAAAATATTATCAGTTGAACTTATTTAAATTAAATCAGTTTTTATTGACTTTAGGATTACATTTTTTTCATGATCTGACAATCACATTCATAGATCTGTAACCTTGAAACAAATAAAAATGGATATACAAGTTTTGCGTTTTTGTTACTTGAAATGAAGTCTACTTTACACTCCTAAAATTTGAACATAACGATACAGGACACCTTATATAAAGGTATTCTAATCGAAGTTTCTAAAAATGAATAATTTAGGATATAATTTATTTAATGTAAGTTTTCTGTAATTAAAAAAAATTGTATTAATAATATATTTCACATTAGCATTTTTAATGTAATATTTGAAGATACTTCTGTCTTTTATTATTGTAATGTCTTAAGTGGCTGGCAGGGTCGCCATGTGACCTGTGATGTCAGATCACTTAACTAGTTCAGGATCGCCATGTAATGTCAGACCGTGAAGTCTAACATGGTCAGGATCGCCATGTAATGTAGCCCGGTCCTGCGGGGCTACATTACATGGCGATCCTGAACTAGTTAAGTGATCCGACATCACAGGTCACATGGCGACGCTGCCCACGTCCCCACATTACATTATATTTAATATTTATAATTTTCAAAGAAAAAACCTTTTAAATGTGTAAGTACATATACACAAAAATAAAATATATTAGTTCGTAGGCGCAGATGTTCGATGGTGCTAGTAACATTGATACGTTTGATGAACTTGTAACTACACCCTAATAAAATTCAGTTAACACTAGAACTGAAGACCAGAGATCATGGAGAGCGTAAAATTTACGCAGATTGGTTGTTAGAACAGAAGTTGATGATGATTTTTCAAACATTTTCTTCCTTAATGAGGCACATTTCTAACTGTTTGGGTATGTTAATACACAAAATTGTCACACATGGGGCGAGGAAAACCCTCACGTGATACACGAGACACAATTGCATGCCCAAAAACTAACAGTGTGATGGGCATTATGGCCAGGTGGCGTAATTGCTTTTTTGAAGACGATAAAGGTCAGACAGTAACAGTTACCGGTGATACGACCATGTTAACAGGTTATTTCTAGCATGAAATCGAAGATATTGAAGTTGAAGACATCTGGTTTCAGTACGAAAGTAACTAGCCAACCATCGCGTTTTGCGTGAAAAGTTTACAGGTCGCCAAGGTCATGCGTTTAAACGCCATTGAAGAGTCGCCAAACCTGCAACGCTGGAGCACCTAAAAAAAGCATCTGTTAAGTTAAAGCTGAGAGAAAGCCTACGAAACTTACGAAAAAGTCATAGAAAATTACCTCAACCGAATCAACAACTGCAGAAGTTCAAAGGGGGACATTTGTCTATCATAATTTCTCATAATTAAGGAATAATACCAACTATTCGATGTACCAGGAAGAAAATAAGTTAATGTTGGATATTTTATGCTTTTTTTTTAAGTTAGGAAACTGGAATTGCATTACCCATTATTTACAAAAATACAAACAGCAGAACATGCGATAAAACAGACACGATACCTAGTCTGTAACTCGTAAACAAATAATATCTCGCTTTTGCATGAAAATCTCGAACAAAACTATTCATTTACAAGTTATGTAACAAACTTATCGCATTAATTAATCTCGAAATTAATATCGAATATCTACGAAATATTCTGTTAGCGGTACGCAATGTGGAATTTCTGGATGTGATGCCCTAGGCTCGCATAATAGATGAATCACGCGCTTAACATAGCTAATACTCTATTAAAATTCAAACTGTATTGATGTTTAATTAACCTCTATCACTTTTGATTAGCATGTGCATACAATTATAATACAATTACTTTCAGTTGGTATCTACTGAAAACACTAGAAAAGTTATAAGTGCAAAGTGCGTTGCGAGAACAATGCAGAATGAATCGTAACGCGCCACCCACGTTGGCTAAACGGATGAGCGAAAAAGTAACGATCTGAATAACTCTACATATACATACATATATATATATATATATATATATATATATAGGAATTTTCGCGCGGGCCGGTCGTTAACAGTTTTATGGTCTTTAATATAACGAGAAACAAAAATCTAGAGCTTTAAATTTAGCAGTAACGGTATCCTATTTTGAAGTAATTGCAAGTGTTAACAAGTCGCTCGAGTCAGACAATTAATGTGAGCTTTCTTATTTTGAATAAAAAATACTGCATGGTGTGCTCAAAAAGTTCCCAGATTTATTTATTTCATATGAAAAGCGATAGATATAAAATACAGAACTAACAAATACATCGAAGGTAAGCGCTGAGGATACATTTCATATCCTTTTGTAATATTTTAATTTTAAAGATTTTTTATTGTTGAATATAAGAAGACCTAGGATAGAATTCAAACATAAGGTTTCTAATTTTATAAATATTTAACGTGCATTTTCATAACACACTTTTATTAGAACATTCAAATTGTATAAACTTTCTTTAAGTTCCGGGAATTCCGCACATTTACAAATCTATTTATTACCTAGGATTATTAGTAATAATCGGCAATCTTTTCCAAATTTATTTATTGCTTTATACGTTGAACCGCTTGTTTTATTTCCTAGGGTTATTAGCGAACACATCCAAGGGACGATACCACCTGGCCACCCATTGTTAACTAAATATGTATAATAAGGTTCCATTACTGTAGAAAGGAATTAACCGGAACTACATACTTAGGTTTATGACACCTATTAATGCTTAATTAGTAATGATATTTTATTTATTAATTTAGTAGTAAGTTCTTTAAGAGCTATCGGAAACCTTGGGTATTATTTCTTGTAGGCACTGTTTCCACGAAGTAATAACACAAAAATTCCCCGTTATGATGTCAAACAATACACTTTACAACCAATCCGCGTATGTTAATTTATAATAGTGTAGGGGTTGTGGTATATCTTTACCTACTTGTAAAGCAGCATCAATCAGAGTCTCATACCAGCAACAAGAGACTCAACACTATGAACCTGAAACACAGTATCAATTCAACATCAGTACAAGGTACCCAGTCTTAAGACAACGGTCTCATTCGTAACATATAATAATATTATAATAAGCATATAATATTATAATAAGCAACAGCACAGTCTTAACATAATATTCATATCAAACAGTATGAACTCAAACACAGTATTAACATCAACAACAAGACACACAGTCTTATTTCAAACATCAATATAACAATAATAACAATAAATTATATTCCTCAAACAAAACGCTCAATAATAACCCACTATAAAGAAGATATATCGCATATTAAATTCAACAAACACGAAAAATCCAGTGTCCAGACCGAGCGTAGAAGTAAATTTCTGTGATGTGGCGATGTGGTTCTTTTTTGTGAATGTGTCTGAAAATATCCTTTCTCCAGCAGGGGCGTGCCGATGAGCCTGTAGAAAGGCGAAATACGTATCTACATCTCTGGGGAGGGATATGTTCGGACACGTTCACAAAAATATTAATAGTGAACCTATATTTGTGTTCTTCACACCAGATTTTTAATAATATTTTATATTATTAAAAATACCTTTGTATTACATAATTATTAATTTTACCTACTGAGGATGACAACTTAGTTGAGAAATATGTATTTAGGATACGAGTATTAATTGCGATAAGGGGTTTTATACTTTTTTTAAGTTTTTACTTAACTACAGTCTTCAAAGAAATACTTTACATTGGTAGTACGTACAATAAATTTGCTTCATTTTGAGACTAACTTCATTATTTTGTCTTTTCTTATTATTATTTTATAGAGGTGGAGACTTTATGTATCGATTCGCCCTCGTATATATTTCTTTTTACCACCATGTATATACTAAAAATATAAATATTCTTTCAATCATAAATACTTAAAAAATGTATGTGTTCAGTTTTTTTTTAAATAAAGAAAAGAAAAATTAGATTAAATTTCACTGACTTTTATATCTCCCCAAGATACTTATCCCACTTACGTGTTTAAACGTTGGTGGTGTCAACAGTAGTACTCGTAAATAAGAATTCCTAATGGCGACATTATCAAGAACTATATTCATGTTTTAAAAGATCAAAGTTTATCTACATGCTTTGCAATAATTTTAATTAAGTGGCATTAGCTAACCTATAAATTAGTATTTTAAAGTACTTTTCAATAATTTATTTCGTTTTTTTTCTCTTAGTTTAGTATTATTATCGTCTAGTAAACTAGCAATCTACAATACGAAATATGTTCCCTTTACACAGAGATATGTTTATTAAACCGATAATTAAAAACTTACATAAATTAGATAATATACGAATGTGACTGCGCGTTATAAATAAATAAACTTATCAATCAATAATACGGATTTTAATTAAAAGGAGCCTGATATTAAATAAAGCAGTCAACAGCGATGTCTCGAATGCAAAGGTTATCAGTTTTATTTTAGCCATAAAAGAATCAACAAGCTCCTGCTTTATGAATACAAGGTCTCTAGCAATTCCAGTTTTGCAACTGCAATAGTCTTGAAAGATAAACGTCTGTTACACAATAAATATTTTTATTAAATTTATATTTATGTAAATAAAACTTCCAACATTTTTTATTCTGGTCTGCATTTGTACACTAATAGTTTTATATAGCTGGATTACAGGCAAATTTTAAGCCAAGTTCTCAAAATGTTCTAGATTTGTTCTATATAAATTTAAAATTAAAAAAAAATAGTAATTCAAGAGACTTCCTGAAATTGCTTATTTTGGAAAAGACTTAATTATTATTTTTAGGAACCGTTAGACAGTAGATAAGCATTGAAGTTTATGATGCAAAATCGCAATAATTTTCTTATGGAGTTTCATTTTGCAAGTTTTAGATTTCCACCCTGTATATATTACGATATTGTTTCTCGACCTGGGGGTCGTGACCCCGAAAGGGATCGCGTTGATATTAAAAGGGGGTCGAGAAATAACCTAAACAATAGTGGAAAATAATTTTATGAGAATAACAGCCAATAATTTCCATTTTTATTTCAACGAGCAACCCAAAACGTCCTTAAATCTTCAGATCTAAATTGCAGTCATAGCGTTTTGTCGGCAGACTTTTCGATGAGTTGGTCGTGAATCTCAACTGGTAACTTAGCAGCGGCAACAATGTTTTCGCTAAACGAATTCAGTACCCATCTCTTCGAGAAATCATTTTTATCTTCAACTGAGCTAACGCAAATGCATCTTCATGCAATCCAAACTGCGTTATCGCTGCGCGAAAGTGTGTTCACCTAGCGGAGGAACTAAAAAAATGCTTGCGAATACAACACGTACAGCTATTGGAATCATACATTAGTCAACGTACCTTCCGAGTTAAGCAAGAAACCGAATATTCGAAACAATAAATGCCCGAGACAACGTATTGGATCCAGAGCTTTACTTATTATACCCATGCGATATTCCTGTATCAGAAAACATCAAACTAGCCACATTTGCTGACGATACTGCAGTCTTAGCAGTTCGAAACACCATAGAAGAAACAGCTGCCAATCTTAAAGACGCTATAAACGACATAAGCGCATAGACAAGACTATAGCGTATCAAGTTAAGCGAAGGCAAATCTGTTCACATCAATTTTACGAACAGAAAAATAAATTACTACCCAGTCATAACATTACACAACAAAACAATTCCATGCAAAAAACAGCCAACTACTTGCGTCCCAATTTGAATGCCTAGCTAAAATGTTGTGGATGTAACAAACAAACAAAAATTAAACAGCCATCTTTAACAATATGAAACAAACATGTAAATAATTTACATATCTGTAACTATGCACATGGACAATACACCTCGTATTTTCAGCATTTACTTCTGCTTAATACATATGTTTCTGCCATCTAGGCGTCCTCAGTTAAGCTAGTGAAGCAATGTATACAAATTAATACAAACCTGTTATAAACAACTGGTTTGTATCTGTATTTAAATTTACTGAAATAGCCCGCATAGATCAAGCAAATTCGGTCCTATAAGAAGACAACTATTTAATAATTGACATCTTACGGGCGAAAGAGACTTTGTCTGGAGGGCTACCTATCGTTCGAACAGCTAAGCTGCTACGGGAAACGATAAAATACGTATGTAGATGTAGTCCATTAACAACCAGCCAGATGGCGGTAAATATACAAAAAGGTTTTGTTTAAGTATGACAATACGTTAAGCACGTATAAAGCGTTTGTACAATATGAAACAAACATGTAAATAATTTACATATCTGTAACTATGCACATGGACAATACACCTCGTATTTTCAGCATTTACTTCTGAGGACCCCTAGACGGCAGAAACATATGTATTAAGCAGAAGTAAATGCTGAAAATACGAGGTGTATTGTCCATGTGCATAGTTACAGATATGTAAATTATTTACATGTTTGCTTCATATTGTACAAACGCTTTATACGTGCTTAACGTATTGTCATACTTAAACAAAACCTTTTTGTATATTTACCGCCATCTGGCTGGTTGTTAATGGACTACATCTACATACGTATTTTATCGTTTCCCGTAGCAGCTTAGCTGTTCGAACGATAGGTAGCCCTCCAGACAAAGTCTCTTTCGCCCGTAAGATGTCAATTATTAAATAGTTGTCTTCTTATAGGACGGAACTTGCTTGATCTATGCGGGCTATTTCAGTAAATTTAAATACAGATACAAACCAGTTGTTTATAACAGGTTTGTATTAATTTGTATACATTGCTTCACTAGCTTAACTGAGGACGCCTAGATGGCAGAAACATATGTATTAAGCAGAAGTAAATGCTGAAAATACGAGGTGTATTGTCCATGTGCATAGTTACAGATATGTAAATTATTTACATGTTTGTTTCATATTGTACAAACGCTTTATACGTCCTTAACGTATTGTCATACTTAAACAAAACCTTTTTGTATAAGCCCTCTTTAAATTAAAAATAGCATTTTATTAAGCCTCTTCCCGTTACTTTTCCGATAAGCGTCTCCAAGAATTTATTAATACTCTTCCCATACATCCAGGCCGAGACAAAATTCCAAGAAAAGCTAATACCTTAAAACTTCTAAATAAATACAAAAATACATTTTACCAGAAAATTAGGAGTATATGTGTTTTTTTTTTTGCTATTCGGAGAAATTTATTCCCATATTCGAAAGTAATTTTATTTTAAACGTCATTTTACGTTGGCTTTTCGAAGTGTAAACTTGTGAGTTGTGATATACAGGCTGATTCATTTTCGGCCCTCACCATGGGGATCTCGCTTATTATTGGAGATAGAGTATAGGTTTAAATTTGGGCAAAGTTGTTAAATTTTGTGTTTGTTATAAATCCGTAAAGAAAATAGACCTGTGACAAATGGCCTTCGTTATTTTAAAAAAAAACGCGAAAACCCCATTTTCTTCTTTTACCTGTAGCACCGACTTTTGGCCTTTATAGATAGAGAAAATATATGAACACATTCTTGTGGCCATTTCGAAACCTCTATCCAGTGGTGTACTCTAAATTTTTATACGACGTTTCGTTTCTTTCTGGCCATCATCAACTATCTAATTTCTTATAGGCGCCATATTGGATTTAGACATCTTCAGAAAGAGTTTTTTTTCTGATTTCAACCATGTACCACATGCTGACTATAGTTTTTGACATTAGGTTTTATTTGAAAGAATAAATTATAAGATTAAATAAGGTAGCCTTTGGAATTTCAATCTGTCAAACATTTCATTTATTGTTCATTAATAATACAAAAATGTCATACACTAACGAAGAGAAACGAGATATGATAAGTATTTTTTATTCTTCGAACCGAAATTCAACAATAGCGAGTACAAGATATCTACAATTATATCCAGAACGACAACAGCCTCATCGTACCATTTTTCTAGATCTCGACAGAAATTTGGTCGAGAATCGATCGTTTACTAAGCCGCGTAATGGTCAAGACAACAGGAATTTAAATGAAAATCGACAAGATATTTTACAAATGGTAAATTAAAAGCGTGTTTTCAAATTTCATGTTAATCTTGTATTTTTATAGATAAATAATAATCCATCAATTTCTACACGCGAAGTAGCGTCAGAATTAAATTTGTGCCAGTCCAGAGTTTGGAGAACTTGACATAAAAGTAGGTTTAAACCATACAGGATCCATGTTAGGCACTCTTTACTGCCTGGAGATAATTTGGGAAGGCTAGAATATTGTAGTAATTGGTTAATGGGAAGGATAGAAAATGACGAAAATTTTTTAAGCAAAATCATCTGGTCAGATGAAACAAAATTTACAAATTCTGGAATGTTCAACAGAAATACGGAGCACTATTGGGCAGTACAAAATCCCCGACAAAACAGGGCTAGAAGACCACAACATCGTTTTGGAATAAACGTTTGGATGGGTATTTTGGCAAATCGTCTCTTAGGACCAGTTATGTATGAAGAACATTTAAATGGAAAAAGATATTTAAACATTTTACGTACATACGTATCTGACTATCTTGACGACAATATCCCATTAAATCAATTACAATATTTATGGTGGCAACAAGATGGCGCACACAATGCAGCTGTTGTTAGAAATTTCATAAATCAAGAGTTTGCAAACCGTTGGATTGGAAATAGGGGAGTTGTTGAATGGCCTGCGAGATCACCTGATTTAAGTCCGCTAGATTTTTTTTTATGGGGACTTGTTAAAAATAATATTTATAAAGTAGATGCGCCACAAAACATTGAAGAATTACGAGACAGACTTCAGAATGCCTTCGATGCAGTTCCTAGAAGAACTATACAAAGGGCAGTACAAAATGCCAGAAGGCGTGCCCAATTGTGCATTACCGAAGATGGCCAGATAATTGAACATTTACTGTAATTGTTTATTGTTTACTTTTCTATGTATTTTTATTAATGTTTTTATTATCTTGTACTCGCTACTGTTGAATTTCGTTTCGAAGAATAAAAAATACTTATCATATCTCGTTTCTCTTCGTTAGTGTATGACATTTTTGTATTATTAATGAACAATAAATGAAATGTTTGACAGATTGAAATTCCAAAGGCTACCTTATTTAATCTTATAATTTATTCTTTCAAATAAAACCTAATGTCAAAAACTATAGTCAGCATGTGGTACATTGTTGAAATCAGAAAAAAAAACTCTTTCTGAAGATGTCTAAATCCAATATGGCGCCTATAAGAAATTAGATAGTTGATGATGGCCAGAAAGAAACGAAACGTCGTATAAAAATTTAGAGTACACCACTGGATAGAGGTTTAGAAATGGCCATAAGGATGTGTTTTAATTTTTTCTCTACAAGGCCAAATGTCGGTGATACAGGTAAAAGAAGAAAATGGGGTTTTCGCGTTTTTTTTTAAATAACGAAGGTCATTTGTCACAGGTCTATTTTCTTTACGGATTTATAACAAACACAAAATTTAACAACTTTGCCAAATTTAAACCTATACTCTATCTCCAATAATAAGAGAGATCCCCATGGTGAGGGCCGAAAATGAATCAGCCTGTATAATAGTAAAAATGCCGAATGTAGCGACTGTGCCTGGATGTACTGCACCTTATTCAGAACTGCGTATGAATGGAGAAAAAGTGTTTTGCGTAGCATGCTGCAAAATTGTGAACAAAATTTGAAGTTTATTTCCTCTTATTAATTAATTAATTAAGTTTTTAATTATTCCTTTATCTTTTACTAACATTTATTTTATAACAAAACAACCGATGATGTGATATTTTTTTTTGCAGATTACAAGTGAGAGAAAGTTCCAAGTCGACCAACATATGAAAACTCCATCTCATGCTGCAAAACTAACAAAGATGAAATTGGCGAAGAAGAGTCAGCAAACGTTACCGCAATGTTTGCCATCAACTTCCAAAAAATCGGAACAAGAACAATTTAATTAAGATTTGTGTCAAATGTTTGTGTCGGCAGATATTCCACTAAATAAATTAAACAATTTAAATGTCAAGTTATTTTTGTAAAAGTACATCAGCAGATATAACATTCCCGACGAGAGCACGTTAAGAAAAAAATATATTCGCTATAGCTATGCAGAAACATTGAATAGCATTAAGAAGGTTGTTGCAAACAATTATCTTTATATATGAGTAGATGAAACTACTGATAGTGTGGGCCGATATATAGTTAACGTATCGATTCCAGCAAATTCTTAATTAAATTTCATCCAAACAGTTGGAAAAGGCAAATTATTTGATAATAACAAGGTTTATACAGGAAGAACTGGCAACTTTCTTCTTACCGGAATTGATTCCAACAGAGAAAATTCTATAATTTTTGACGGATGCTGCACCATACATGGTGAAGGCAGCCTTCACCTTGAGAATCTTTTACCCAAATTTAATTAACACAACTTGCTTGGCGGGCGGACTAAATCGTGTTGCAATAGAAGTCAGAAGCCATTTTCCCTTAGTAAATACTTTAATTAGTAGTGTTAAGGAAGTATTTTTAAAAACTCCATTACGAGTTCAGTTTTACAAACAACATCTACCCGGTGTTCCGCTTCCTCCTCAACCAGTAACCACACGATGGCGAACGTGGCTGGAGGCTGCTATTTTTCATGCAAATCATTATGAAGGAATAAAGACAATTATTATGGATCTTGAAAGGGATGCACAATCTGTGATAGACGCCCAAAGGTGTATTCGAGCAATGAAATACCTCAACAGTTGGCGTTTATTAAAGCCAATTACAGTTTTATTTCCACTTCTATATTGCAGTTGGAAAAACAATGAATGTCGCTAATCCAGAGCGTTGAAATAATAAACAAATTTGAAAAGTATTGTTTTGATGTTAAAGGAGGAGTGGGACAGTCTGTGTATGAAAATTTTTTTAAGTGTAATAGAAAAAAATTAGGGTTTTAAAAAGCTCAACGACATTGCTAAAATCTTGTGTGGCGATTCAGTAGAAAATATTGAGTTGATAATAGATGATATTTCTAATTTGAAATATGCTCCTATAACAAGCGTCGACGTAGAACGAACCTTTTCAATATATAAATACACGTTTTCAGACAAGCGCCACAATTTTTCTGTTGAAAACTTTGAGAAATATGTGATTGTAAATTGTTTTCATAGTTAATTATGTTGTAAGATGTTCTAAATAAACTTGTAGTAAACATAATAGAATATTTTTTTCTACAGTATTACATTTTGTAACATTTCTCGTGCATATTTTTCATAAGGAAGTGTTTCTTTAGGCGCTAACATCTGCATATTTTCAGTTTTTTTTTGCATTTAATCCGGCCTTTAATCATCAGTTTCAAAGAAATTGAACACATCTAAATGACTACAATGCGTCTTCGTATGAAAATAAGTTCAATAGAGTTGTAAAACTGCTTTTTGAGTTTGAATGGTCATTCTCTAACTCGACACAGTACCTCCATGTCGAGTTAGAGAGGACGTATCGTAATGTATCGTATGTAAGGGATGTAACCCTATTCTATATGCATCAAATATGATTATATCTACCTATATAAGCTCATGTGTTAATATGAGATGATAAATTGTCAATGATTCATTGCCAAGAGTTGCCAAGTGACATTCATTAAGCTAGCCTAATATTTAAGTCTACGGAAAAATTGAATTTCAGTGAAAAGACGGTTATTTGAAAGTTTTGGTTGTTCAAATGTGTAAATTACATTGATCAATTATATAAAATATAGTTTTTTTTAGTGCTGTCTGTTTTAAAATGAAAAAATACCGAAAAAAAATTTGAAAACTAACATAAAAAACCGACAAGTTAGAGATGCATCCGAACTTAGTGACAACTAAGCTTCTTATTTCGTCAAATTACAGACAACAAAAAAGTAGATCTTCGTGAATCATAGAACATAGTGTTGTGTAGTTGCAGTAATGTCTTAAATCCATGTTTGATTTTATGATCAAAATCATTCCCTACAACCCCAATTACAATAATTAAACATTATTTTATACCAAAATACTTGAATATTGGAGACACATCACTCGCTGTCTTTTCTTAAGTTTATAAATCATAGTGCATATTGTTTTGTAAAATAACAAAGATTGTTTTAAATAAAGGACATTAAAAACAATTTCTGGGTTTATTTTTTGCTATATTATTGTGTAATAAGTAATTGTTTTCTATTATTGAATAATGAGCTACTATTGTTAATCATATACATCGTTTTAAATAAGATTAGTTTCTGGATCATCTTGAGCAAAGTACAGTTTGTCTTCGGAAAGAATACGTAAACGGTAATGACCGACTAAACATGTATCGGTAGAAAATAAGATAAATATTTATCAATTTTAAGTACTCCCCTATTAAGTTTTATATGTCATATTATTTATAAAATACGCTCCACAAGAAGACAGATTTGCTATTCATAATTTTTAATCTTCGGTTTATCGTATGTACCCTGTTTGTTCAGGATCTGACTAAACAAATATATATATATATATATATATATATATATATATATATATATATATAATAACTTCGTGACCTTGGTATGATATGGTAAACCTAATCAGTAGGCGATTAAAGGTCTGTATATTACTTCAAAATATATGTATTTAAAAAACTCTACATGTTTCGGCTATATACGCCTTTTTCAAGAGAATACAAAATATGAATGTATATACCGAAACATGTAGAGTTTTTTAAATACATATATTTTGAAGTAATATACAGACCTTTAATCGCCTACTGATTAGGTTTACTATATATATATATATATAATCGATAAAGCCTTCTTATACCCGAAGGTGTTAAGGCATCTAAAAAACTTTTTATTTAGGAACAAACATTGCCCAATCCCTTCTGTCTCTTGCCATTACTTCTGCATCCTTCCACTTTGTTCCCCTGGTTTCCAAGCACTCTGCCACTACACTGTTCCACTCTTTTCTCGGTCTTCCTCTAGTCCTCTTTTCCTGTGCCCTTGCCAGCCATATCCGTTTCGGTTGTCTCTGGTTTTCCATTCGTATTACATGTCCGAACCACTTCAGATGTTGCCTTTCAATGCTCTTTAAGATCCATTCCACTTTTAGTTCTTCCCTCACTGTTTCATTCCGTATTCTATCTCTTCTTGTAATGCCTTTAACTGCTCTCAGGAATCTCATCTCTGCCGTCTGGATTTTACTTTTTTGCTGCCTTGTTAACACCCAGCTCTCACTACCATACATTAATATTGGTTTATGTATAGTCTTGTAGACTAGGATTTTTGTCTTAGTTGATATTTCTTTCTTTCTTATAAATTTGTTATTCAAAGCATAGTATGTCCGTGTTGCTTGTTCTATTCTTTCATTTATTTCGGTTTCGTTCTTACCATTCTTCTGTAGATTTACGCCCAGGTATCTCATCGTCTTTACTTGCTCTATTTTTGTATTGTCCAGCGTTATTAATGCTTGGTTGTTTTCTTTCCCAATTACCATTACCTTTGTTTTATCGATGTTAATTTTTAAGTTTCGGTTTTGAAGGGCTTCGTTCCATATTGTTACGTTTTCTTGCAGGTCTGTCGTGTTTTTTGCAAATATACTAGATCATCTGCAAAGACGCAGTCAGTTATTGTCGTTATTTCCATATTTCTATAGCCCACTGGTAATTTCTTCAGTTTGTGCTTTATTTCTTTTTGTACGTCATCCATCACTAGGTTGAATAGTGCTGGGCTCAGTACATCACCCTGTCTCAATCCTTCTTTAGTTTCAAATATCTGTGACTCTGCATTTCTCGTTCGTACATAATTCTTTGTGACCTTATACATACACTCTATATTGTTTCTCAATTTCTTATTTACACCTCTTCTTTTTAGGCTTTCCCATATCGCTTTCCTTGGTCCACTATCAAACGCTTTCTCTAGGTCAATAAACGCCAAGTACGTATTGCTTTGCTGTCTTTTTTCAATTATTTGTTTTATAGTAAATATGTGGTCTTGTACTCCTCTTCCCTTCCTAAAACCGCTTTGTGAATCTTCTAGCTGTGTCTCTATTTGTATTTTTAATCTTTTTTCCAGTATTCTTTCGTACATTTTGGCCATTATACTCATCATTGTTATTCCCCTATAGTTCATACATTCACGGTAATCTCCTTTCTTGAAGATAGGTAATATCACTCCTATTTCCAAATCTTGTGGTATTCTCTCTTCTGTCCATATTTTGTTAAACAGTACAGACAACAAAAAAGTAGATCTTCGTGAATCATAGAACATAGTGTTGTGTAGTTGCAGTAATGTCTTAAATCCATGTTTGATTTTATGATCAAAATCATTCCCTACAATCCCAATTACAATAATTAAACTTTATTTTATACCAAAGTACTTGAATATTGGAGACACATCACTCGCTTGTCTTTTCTAAGTTTATAAATTATAGTGCATATTGTTTTGTAAAATAACAAAGATTGTTTTAAATAAAGGACATTAAAAACAATTTCTGGGTTTATTTTTGCTATACTATTGTGTAATAAGTAATTGTTTTCTATTATTGAATAATGAGCTACTATTGTTAATCATATACATCGTTTTAAATAAGATTAGTTTCTCGATCATCTCGAGCAAAGTACAGTTTGTCTTCGGAAAGAATACGTAAACGGTAATGACCGACTAAACATGTATCGGTAGAAAATAAGATAAATATTTATCAATTTTAAGTACTCCCCTATTAAGTTTTATATGTCATATTATTTATAAAATACGCTCCACAAGAAGACAGATTTGCTATTCATAATTTTTAATCTTCGGTTTATCGTATGTACCCTGTTTGTTCAGGATCTGACTAAACAAATATACCATCGCTTAATGTGTACAAATAGACGAAATCTCGAATATTTACCTACACATGTAATAACAAGATTGACATGTGTTTGATTAAAAAAAAGTATTATCTTTTAAGACTGTCAACTGTTTCCTCATAAATCGACAACCGTTTACTCAAACATAGTTAGATATAAAATAACTGATAAAAAGGTCGTTAAAACTCTATAACCAAATGATTTATTAGTTTAATATTTAATGCAGAAGATTTTTCCTTTTATACTCATCCATAACTCTGATAGTGTTGACTGCAGGACAAATATTTATATAAAATATTTTTGCAAGTGTGTTTATATTGAAATTGCTGTTATGCAAGGCTTGATACATAATGTTATCGGAGTGCTCGAGTAATTTAGTTTTCAGGAATGAAATATTCATTCATAAAACGCAAATATTTGGTATTAATTGGATCAATTATTAATTTGTTAATCAAACGATCATTTCCAATAGCAATTACATTTAATCGATCTTGACAACGAGTTCAGAATTTTCCTAGCATGAGTTTTCGCTTAACAAGTCAAGCTCTGACATAACATTGCGGTAGGTAGAATTCGCTAAAGATTATCGATGCATTATTATAAACAGAGAGCCGACGGAAGCGATTAAATGACCAACTGCCCCGATCAAACGTTGTGGCGGTATCATGTATAGTATGCATGTTATAACAGCCCCACTATTTGCTTGCTCGATTGCATTCGTCGAGCAGATGTTATTTCATTCATAAAATTCTGTTTTACAGTGGCATGTTTCTGGTTTCGTTTCCTTCAGTGTTATTTGGTTACAACTTTTAGTATTTTAAAAAATTGTTGCACAACACAATACACAATATACTAAAATAAGGAACAAAAAAGACAATACAAAAAACTATTTAGAATTTCTAAAATACAATCGCAGAAATATCAAAGCATCCAATGTTTGACTTCCAAGCTAAGCAGCAGCTGAAAACGCTCACTCAGGTTCTACACTGGTTGGAGGAATAGACAATAGATATTTATATGCTCAATCTAAGTGATATCCTCGAACTCCTCCATTTTCGAACAGGCTCATTTCGCGTCTCTTTCTCCATGCTCTTATTAATTTCCAGCTGTAACTTTTCCTTTATAGGAATAGGGGTTGGGAGGTTTGTTGCCTTGGCTCATCATCTGTTTGTGATTCTGACCTTTCTTCCTCTTCTATGTCATCTCGACAATTTAGTCTTTTAACAATACTCTTTATTTGCACTCTCACTAAAGCCTGTGTAGGAACTGGAAATAAGTCAAGCCATTCCAAATCTGATAATAACTGATTTTCATCATCTTTTCGTGGATTTTGTAAATAATTCAACACACCAGATAAATCACCATTTCGTCCTTGCTTTATACGTTCCACTAAGGTTGTTTTCATTTTATTGGCGAGTGCTGAGTTTTTGCTAGACAATTGTTTTATAAGAAATTTCAAAGCGGCATCAGCTGTGCATAAATTAGCATCTCATCGACAGATTGCTTCTACTGTCAATTTACTTGGGGTCAGCACATTAACAATTTTATTTACCAAATCAAAATCAGCATCTTCTAAACGGATTGGATGATTGAGATCTATAAGAGCTTTTTGAATGCAGGTTTTTAAAAGAGAAAATCGTTCCAGCATGGTTAAAAGATTATTCCACCTGGTTTTACAGTCCAACAGAAGTGACAGCTCTTTTTCATGTTCAATCTTCACATATTTTTGCAGTACTGTTTCATTTTTCAATGGTTCAATGGTGAACTTTTGAAATACACTACAACTTTGCGGATTTTCTTTATCAACTCATTAATGTTTTCATCTTTCGTTAACTCTGGTATGTGTTCTCGCGCAAGTTTATTTTATGACATTAAGATTAAACCTGATTCTGGACAGTCTAAGTCTTCTAAATTGCCATAATCGCTATCGTTCATATAATCAGCAGTCACAGCTGGTTCATTTATAGTATCATCTGAGTCTGAGGTAGGGCTGTCTTGCCTGTCTTGAAAATAATTCTTTATTTTATAAAGCACATCACAGACGGCCAAATTGATACCATGTGCGAGACACAGTTGTTCAGTGCAAACAAGCTGTACCACCTTTATCATAACGTTCGTTCCATCGGTTACAGTAGCCACGATATCAGTTTCCAGGGAATTATCAAATTTACTTAGACGCTCTTTCAATATACGAAGACAATTTTCAGCCGTCATACTTCCATGAATAGGAACAAGTCCTAGGCTCCAATTTTTTTATGTGAATGAACGGTGACGGCCATGTATCGCTTATTGGACATTGATGTCCTCTCGTCGAAAGATAGACTGAATCTTTCACCTGCACTTTTCAAATGTTTTAATTCTGCAGTTACTTGCTTTCTGATTTTTTCAATGTAATTCATAACACGCTTGACGAATGCGTGATTTTGGTAAATCCGTGTATTTCGCTAATAGCAATTTTCTCAAATCGTCTGAAGTTATGAATGCACTGAATGGAAATCCATCTAATGCAATCATTCTTGCCAAAACATTATCCAGGCCATCGTCGGCACTTTTAGTAAAATAATCTTCTAACTTTCGTTTAGCTGGTGGCGGCGCTGTGTTCAGATTTTCAGAATCTTGACTTGTTGAAGCTGTTAAACGATTAACATCAGCTAAAATCTTAATGTTATGTTTTGATGACAAATGTGTATGTAATCCCTTAGTCGAGCCACCCAAAGTCTTAAGAATGGCAGCGCATCGCTTACATTTAGCACTATTACCGTCTTTCGCAACTAAAAAATAACTCCACGCTGACGACGTATCACTGTTTCTTTTTATGTTAAACAAAGTCTCCCGCCATTTAAAATAACTTTTTCAGATAAGTGACTTTTCAATTTAAATGACGTAACCTGCGTAACCCTGTCGCTGGTAGAATAATCAATGAAAAAAGTAAATCCTAATAAGCGTATTTATACTTTCGTATTGGGAATCCCCGACGGGGAATCCCTCGCAACAATATTATGATGTATCATATAAGGTGATCGGGTGATTCCCCTGTTGGCCCGTTAGGGAATTACTTTAACAGTATTGTATTGAAGTATTCCGGGCGGGGAAGTCCCTTCTAAGTTACATATTATTTGGGTTGTACCTGTGTAATACTTTTATCGTACAGCGTACCTAAGGTTGATTTTTTGTCTTTATGTAATAAGTGCCCTTAAAATAATCTAGGTAAGGTGATTGTAAAGGCGCAAAGGATTACGGAATGCAAACTGGCAATCCCGAAAATCCTGAGATTAGCCAAGTACAGTTCCGGGATTTACGGGATCAGAACCCGGCCGGGATCTCGAGATCCCGGAATTCGGGATCCCGGGGTTGTATTCTCTAGCTATGAATCATCAATCGCTTGAGTCCGCTCTCTGCTTATTATAAATAGTATAAAGAAAAATTGGATTATCTTTTTTTCTAGAGGTGGATATTTTTAAAATTAGTTACTCACTAATTAACTATTTTAAAACGGTTGAAAACTGGAACCAACGTTATTTACAAAAATATGTTTATTTACAGTGAATACAGTAAAAAATGAAACAGTATTTGTTACACGTTGGACACATCCATAATTTAAGTTGCATACGCAAACGTTTTATTTTCATACACGTTTCTACCAAATTTATTATTACAAGGTCAATTGCTAAATATCTGAAATACATAGTTGGAACAAAAATTAAATGTACCACCACTGTTAATAAAAATGCATAACTTAAAATATTTCTTGAAATATAGCATTTATTTTTAAGATAAATCTTTGTAATAAATCATATGTAATGTGTTGATAATAAACTTTGGCTAATAATAAAAATAAGTTACAATTATTAGATATCAATTATTTCGAACGTATCTTTTAAAGTGGTACCTATTTGTCCTATAATTTAGAAAGTTAATATCATTTTTTTAGTTTCATAGGTTACATAGGTATAATAGAAACAGTTTTCACATAGCATAATAAGTTATAAATCTTTAACATATAAATATGTATAGGTTTATTTATTAAGATTCAATTTTTGTTTATTAAAAAAGAAATTAGTTTACTAATTCGGCTTATTTCTTTCCTAATCTTTCATTATTCTCTATAAGATGGCAACATATTGATTGCTTCTGGGTTTTCGAACTCCCTACAAAGCAGATGGCAATATCAGGTTTATAGATATCTGTAAAAGCATGCAGATACCTTCTTAGATTTTAATTTAAATAACTATTTATTTTCTTTTGTGAATTTTAAGTGGTTTTGACTTTTAGGTTATTGCACCAGTAAATTATTAGTGGTTTTTATATTGTAGTTATTACAGAGAATTTAAGTGTTTTCGAATTAAAACAATTATCACCATAAATCTCATAAAAGAAATTATGGACTTACATCTCAAACCTAGACAATTTTCTGGGCAACTATATAAATATACGAACGTGATGAAAGGGTGGCAGTATAGATATTTTACAGTGGATGGTAGTGCCGGTCTGCTTCATTATTATTTGTGTGAGGGAGAGAAGCCCGAAGGCACAGTGCCACGAGGCTCAGTACATCTAGCTGGTGCTGTTATATGTCCAAGTGATGAAGATTCGAAAACTTTCACAGTAAATTGTGCCTCAGGAGATATGCTAAAACTCAGAGCAGCAGATGCCAGGGCAAGGCAAGAGTGGGTAAATGGTTTACGTGCTGTGGCTGAATCGCATACAAAGGTTTTTCTTTTATAAATTTTAATATTTATATCATATGAACTAAAAGTTTATTTTAGGCCATTAGCGCTACAAATCCACCTCTTCCCCCTCGTGAACATTTAGCTGTATTAGACGCAATGGGTAATGCAAAATTACAGTTACAAAATACAGAACAGGCAGATAGCACATTAGGTAGATGTCTCGATAATGCTGAAAGTACATTTATAAATGATCCCAATTTATTATTATTAAAAGCCACATCTGCAGCATCATTACATTGTCTTTGGCAGTGCTATAATATACTCCAGAGGAACCAACATCAACAAGCACGAACTGGATTTGTGATCGATGATGACTAACTTGTTTTGGTGAAACGTTCCAAAATTGAAGTAACTATACACTCAATGTGAATTTAATTGTTGATATTTTTTAGTAACTTTTACGTCAGAAATAATTGTGATGGATATGTAGAACTGTATTTTTTTAACTAATTAATGGAACACTCACTAAAAAAACTTTTATTTTTTTATTTTAGATGTTTATGGGATAGTGTAAGAAAAATTGAAAATTGTGTATGTAATTTTAATAATTTTATGTATTTTTTTTAGTTTAATGAATATTTATTGCTAGAGAAACAAACGTGATTGTTAAATAAGAAATATTTACATATCTTACAAGATGTATTATTTAACTAATATTTGATTAATAAAATAGACTGAGAATTTTGTTAGATCTGTGAATAGGTTGCATCTATAGCATGTACAGTATATTATAATAATAAAGTTCCAAGTTAATGTTATAACATAAAAAAGCAATACTTGTATAAAACCAACAAATAAAAAACTAAGTGAAAGCTCAAGTATATTTGCTCTTGTTTTAAGTTCCAGAAACATATTTGATGAACAAATTTCACTTTTCAGAACTATAAAGGCAATGTCAAAGGACTATGGAAATTCAATTTGATTACAGACAAGTGATTAAAAATTTTGTACTAGTTATATATCTCTTGTTACTTAAGAACTCAAACTAAACTAGCCCAAGTAAGTAACGTGCCTTTAAAAACTTTCCTCACTATAGTAGGCTGCTTTTTTAGTAGAAATTAAGTAATCAAAGATTGGTGTAGTTGGGAAGCTTTAGAAAACTTCAAATTCTAACACTTGCCATCAATTTATAAATGCTTATATTTTTTAACTATTTTATTATAATGTTAGAGTGAAGATACAATATTTATAATTCAAAGTTACTACAGAAATGGCCAAAAATTATATAATGGAGATTGGTTTTTTTCCACTAATCAGTATTTACAGAATTTCTGGCAACAGTATCCACCATTTACTTACGCACAACTGCAAAAACATATTCAAGGTTGTGTTCTTAAATTTGGTGAAAAAGGGGCGATAACTCGTAAATCAGGCGATGGAGCACCTAGAAAATGAACAGCAGAGAATAGAGGATATTCAATGTCGAATGGACAACTCACTCAAAAAATCAATCGCAAAACTATCACAAGTTCATTTGTCAGTGGGAATATGTCATACTATTTTAAAAAAGGACTTAAAATTGTTTCCATATAAAATTTAAGCAGTTTCGGAATTCAAACAGGTTGATTTTGTTATGAGAACATATACAATAATATTATCAAGAAATGCTTCTTTTCGGATGAGGCTTGGATCCATCTTTCAGGATATTTAAACAAGCAAAAGATGAGAAATTGTTCAGAAAACCCTGACAAAGTTGTGTAAACTACACTACATCTACAAAAGAAAGGCATCTGGCTAGCAGTTTCAAGACAAATTAGTGGGACTATATTTTTTAATTATTAGATCCGTTTATTAGCGAACTTCATGATGATGAACTTAGGGAAGGATATTTCCAGCGCACAAATCTCGATAAACGATAGTTTTTTTTCGATACAAGAATTTTTAATTTTCGTCCAAGATCTCCAGATTTGACAATTTTATTTTTCCATATTTAAAGAATACCATTTTCAAGACCAGACATCGTGTTGTCACACATCGAAGACCTTCGTAATATTGTGAATTCTTGTGCTGGCATAACACAAGAAATCCTAATAAATGGCTTTGTTCAACTTTGTCTTCAAAGTAACGGTCAACATTTCCAACATCTGCTTTAGTATTATTTTCTTTTTAGACTATTGTAATAAAAAATTTTTATAAAAACTAAAGGCTAAGGTAAAGCATACATCTGCCAACGATTTTCGCAAAAATAGTTATTGGGCCGTGAAATAATTAAGGGGTGCGTTTAGGGCACCTTTAGGGAAGCAATTTACCCTAATAACATTTAAAAAGTTGTAGGAAAGGTACCCTTAAGCTACAAAAAAATCAAATACGTTCAGAATGTCCTCTTGACAGTAACATTTTCCTCCATAGTTTTTATTTTCAAAATATATGCTAATCAAAGTGAATACATAGAAAATATAAACGTCAATGGCATTAGTATAAATGAAATATACTATACAATTGCAAGAAAATCTCGACATTTGAGCTTTGTTGTCATTTTGAACGTATTTGAATTTTTGATTGTTTAGCGGTAGAACGTTGTAAACTTTATTAGGATAAATTACTTCCCTAAAGGGCCTCTAAACGCCCCCTCTTAATTATTTTACGCCCCAATAATTATTTTTGCGGAAATCGGTGGCAGATGTATGCTTTACCTTAGCCAAACTAAATTACTAATTTGTATTACATACATTTAGATGACATAATCAAACTTGAGAAAAGTTTTTGAAGCCCCGCAAGATAACGAGCCATCGAAAAAATTCATAATTGGAGTAGACTGAAATTGGGTTGGTACTTTAGCCACTTCCACATGACATTTATTACAATTTATTATTTGACATTGAAACTAAAAGTTTGTGTCAAATTTTTCAAAACTCTTATTAAGAAAATTAAATTTATTTAAAAAATGGTATTCAACATAGATGTGTTTAGATGTAAATGGACAACATTTTCAACAACTTCTGTAGCTATATGTAAATTTTGATTATGATTTCGATATTAAATAAATTCTTTGATTTCTTTTTTGTTGTAGTATCATTTGAATGCCACAACCCTTTTTTTACAATGAAACAAAATGAAACTGTCAAGCATCAAGTAATGTGTCATTATGTGGAAGTGGCTAAAGCATAGTAAAATAGCAAAAATTGGGCCGCAATTTCATTGGTCAATTTGAGTCACGTGTTAGTTTCGTAAACTGTCCCCACAACAGATATCGCTGTTGATGTTTTTGCATAGTCGTTAACAACTAATTCTGGAATAACAGCTAATTTTCACAGTTTTCGATTTGTTGTTATTGGTTGTTATTTACTATTTTCAATATTTTACGTTATTTAATTGTTATCACTATCACT
The DNA here is from genome assembly GCA_935421215.2 of Melolontha melolontha. Classification (NCBI taxonomy): domain Eukaryota; kingdom Metazoa; phylum Arthropoda; class Insecta; order Coleoptera; family Scarabaeidae; genus Melolontha; species Melolontha melolontha. The sequence continues at coordinate 2,032,237 of OW285235.1, read as the reverse complement.
CCTTTATTTGTTGGATATATCTAATACTACGAGTTTTTTGTTATCGTTATCGTAATTTTTTAAATGTGTAAAGTTCTGAAGTTTCATTTATTTCTTTATTTATTTTTATATATATTTATAATTAGTGATTAATATTAAGGTATCTTGAAAAATATGTAAGTATGAGAATCAATTTAACGTTTACATCAGTGTATCTTCTTTAAGTCTTTTGTAGCACAATGATTCGTCATTGTACAGTTCATGGTTGTACTTCTAAAAGAGGAGATACAATTTTACATAAATTTCCAAATTATGAAAAGGCACTAGATGAATTTAAGCAGTCGGTTAGTTTATGTGGCAATGCAACTTTATTGCAAGAAACTCCCAAATCAATACTTAGATTAAGAAGAATTTGTCATAATCATTTTGCTAAGGAGGATATAACGGAAAAAAAATTAAAGTTGGTGTAATTCCAAAATTTAACTTGCCAGGTAAGTTAAAATGAAAACATACTTATATAAGAACCAGTTTTGATATAAATTGTTTAGATTAGTATTGTGCTTTTATGTCTTTATTATAGAAGGTGAAGCAAAACTATACACTTTACATGTTTAATTTGTAGATCCTGTTTTAATTCCAAATTCTTGGGGCTTTGAAATCTTGGATTTGCCTGTGTCAACAACAAGTTAATAAAAATCTCATGCAACCCAGTATTCGTGAAATGTGGGGAACATCATATACTTCTGTAGAAGAGACAGGAAGTCCAAGGAAAAAACATTACCCAAAAACCGATTTATTACTACATACTGGTAAGCTAGAAATTCTAATACTTAATTTTATCCTTATATATCTTATAGATTTTTATAATTTTTATATTTTTCCATTTGGAAAAAGTGTGTGAGACAGTGAATGAGCATGTTGAGCCAACTGCGCCAGCTATGGAAACAGAGCCATAAACCTCATTCAGTTTTGTGGAACAATCTATCACACCTATGATGCCAGAATCATTGCTTTTAGCTAATAAGAAATATGTGAAACCAAAACGGATACATTCTCCCAACGAAAATAAATATATGACATAAATTTAAATACAAATTTGAAACAAATCATCTTAGATAAATTTGTCAAGTTGCTAGTGTATAATTATATTAAAAGATTAAATCATTTACTAATTGGAAAAGAAAGTAAAGTTTAAAAGTCTTGTGTATGATATCATGCAGAAGGATGAACTTCAATATTACAGATCAACAAGACATACATAAAATGTTTCAACCAATTATTTATATGTTTTTATTTGTATCGATACTATTTTTGTTGTGCATGAAATTTGTTGAGTGTTTACTTAATTACATTTCATATTTGTCTTGTGTCTTCATTAGTAAACTATATAGCTTACAAACTACTACTATTATTTATTGATTACTTAATAAATTTAGTATAATAGTTTTGTAATCATTGTAATGTTAGTAGATACACCATTAGGTACTTGTTAAAATCGCAAATTTAGTTTTATTTTCTTGTAATTTGAGATGGTTTGAATAAAATTGTTTAACTGATATTCTAATTTCATTTTCGTTGTTTATTTCGAAGTAGATGATTAATTATGTTGAATTCTTTGCTTATGATTTAATCTTGGTAATTTCTTTTTAAATCATAAGCAAATTAACGTTAAAAATAATAATTAATTTTAAAACCGTAGTGCGTTTACATAGAAGAGTTTTTTGTCCCCACGCTAGATGGCGCTCTGAAGCAATCGAACAATTTTACATTAACTTCACATTCTATTACGATAGTAATTTTCTATGAGTAGACTGTGAAATTGGGTTGGTACTTTAGCCACTTCCACATAATGACATTTATTATTTGACATTGAAACTAAAAGTTTGTGTCAAATTTTTCAAAACTCTTATTAAGAAAATTAAATTTATTTAAAAAATGGTATTCAACATAGATGTGTTTAGATGTAAATGGACATTTTCAACAACTTCTGTAGCTATATGTAAATTTTGATTATGATTTCGATATTAAATAAATTATTTGATTTCTTTTTTGTTGTAGTATCATTTCAATGCCATAACCCTTTTTTTTTTACAATGAAACCAAATGAAACTGTCAAGCATCAAGTAATGTGTCATTATGTGGAAGTGGCTAAAGTACCAACGTACCAACCCAATTTCACAATCTACTCCAATTATGAATTTCTTCGATGGCTCGTTATAATTGTCACTCGCAGGCAGTATTGCCAGCCCCGCCGATTTCCACCGATTTTCAACACAATTCTACCGAAAAATCAGAACTACCAAACTATTCATCTAAATTGTATAAATATTAAATAAAACTATATATAAATGTGTTGTTTTTTATCGACAATGTGTATACATATAGCAGAATAAAAATTTGCCAGTATGCTCGCTGCAACTAAAAACGATATTTTACAAAAATTAAAAGTGGTACTATTCACACTATTACAAATACATTATAATAATAAAATTATTTGATAGATAATAAAATAATTACGGATGCTGGTGAAGTTCCTTCAAAGGTCCAGGACGTGCGTGGTATTGGTTAATTAAAATAAATATACAACAACTTAATACATAAAATAAAACACAGCGGCGTCCTTAAATTTTGTATTTATATTTACATAATAAGAAATTGAAACTAGTATATTTAAAAGCAATTAAAACAAAGTAATATGTACACGTGGAGTGGTGGATAAGTAGATTAAAATTAACACAAAAAATACTCTGAAACGAACGTTAAACGGGGTAGTAAATTAAGGGTTAATTAATATGTATATAAAATAACCTCTGTATCGAAGAATACAGAGCTTACCTTTTGATTTGCGGCGATGGTAGCCACGTGGTCTTCGAAGATATACCTTGGTCAAGTATATGCAGAGCGATGTTTTACCGGAGGAATAAGAAATTAGTTAAATTAATATGAATTCACTTAAAAGAATAATATGCATAGAACAATGCAGGTTACCTTAGAAGTTGAAGAACACCTGGTCGGCGTGATAGCGTCATGACTTGGACAGTACACGAGGAGTTGTTTTATCACGAAAGGTTCGAGAGAGAAGAAGGAACTATTAGTTTTCGTCGATAGAAAATGTCTAGAAACGGTTGGTTTTATGATGTATCGAAGAGGGGGTCGATATCTTGAATTATAGTTAATTAAAACCGCGACCTGAAGACGTCGTCTGTCAATGTCATAATTATTCTTAAATTAACCTTTGTGACATAAGCTTCCTAACGATATCAAACACGACACATAAAAGAAGATGTAAATAATATTAAATTAAAAGAATTTAAAAATATGGAATTTATCTAGAAGAAATTCGACATTAACGTTGGGGTTCTGAGTCAGGTAGAAAGAAGGGTCGTCGGCGGTTAAGAAGGTGACAAAAGAAATAGAAATACTTTCTCTTTGTAACGACAATGAAAGTTTGTACAAATGAAGAAAAATGTCTTAAGTTTAAATATAATTAATATGAGATATTTAAAAACGAAATATATGTATTAATTAAGTGAATTAAACTTCTATACGCTAGGCATAACAACACCATTACTGATGCAGCCGTTAAGTTTCCAAATTTACTTAAAGATCTTAATAATATACAAAATTTGGATACAGAATGGCGTGTTTTGCGAAATATTGATATTATTCAGTCGTATTCGAGTGATACTGCAGAATTTTGGCAATAGATAAAGGAAACAACATATGATGATGGGCGGTACTCCGATGTTTAGTATATTATTGCCTTCGACATTCATCCGCAAATGTGGAAAGTCTTAAAGTATTAATTTAATAAAAATTAAACAGCGGAACAGATTAGCGACTGCAATAATAAGTATGTCGATTATGGCATACCAGCAATTTATTGATAATAAAAAGTTGTTACGGTTTTTCAATTAAGGAAAAGTTGCTTTTAAAAATGAATAATCATAATTTATATCCAGTGGCGGCTCGTGCTAAAAATTTTAAGGTGTTCTGCAAGTTTTACAATAAAATTTACCTTGCACGGGCAGTAAGAGGTTGTCTCCCATCGATCTTATCGTGCTTTCTTCGCCTTCCGCACTGAAGTAATGTATTTCTGGAACAATTGTCAATTGTCACACAAAAAAAAAAGAGTCACTAAGCACTACTTTACTAACAAATTATTTCTTATAAATTAAATCTATTCTACGTTCTTTTCGATTTGCAAATTTTGTTATCACTTTGTAATTAAAATTGTCTATTTCGGAGATAAACTTTTTTTCGGTAGATAGCATGGAAAGAGATGTTAAACGATCTTCGGTCATTGAATTTCTGAGAAACGTCTTAATTCGATTTAGTGTTGAAAAGCATCGTTCGGCCTCTGATGTTGTCATGGGAGTTGTTATTACAATTTCTAATAATTTTCTAGTCTCCTTCAACGTATCTCCCAGATTGTTTTTTATTAAAAATTTTAGAAGAGGTAGTGCGCCTTTTAAAGATCTACAATCAGTTCTTGAGTAAATAACAGACAATTCAGTTCGTAATCTTTCTTTATCAAGGGTGGGATAATAGGAGCATGCGGAAGTGAGTTTGTCCTCAGGAAATTTACTGCAATACTCTCCAAAGCATTCCGAAAAAAAAGTGATGCCACTACTAGATGCTCTTTAAAATGAAATCGATCTTTTGCACAATTTAGAATAACATCACACACCTCTAAAGCCGAAATTCGATGATTAAATCTGCTGTTATTTGGACGTTTGCGTTTTTCTGGTGGTGGCTCATCGCTTATTAAATCTGTTTAGTCCATTTACTAATTTAACATAACTTATAAACAATGTACCCCGCTATTTTAATAATGTTCCTGTCACTTGGCTTTTGACACATTGTCGAAATTACTTCAAAAACGTCATCTTTCAAATATCTCAGTGTTATTTAAATTCTTTTAATAAAATTTGTATCGTATATGTTGTCTTTTCTTCCATCCTACCTTGAATAAATACAATAGTGAGTGTATTCTCTTAAATATTTAATCTTCCTTTCTTGTGATCCTTAATTTTTGGATTTTATATCACTTTATGTTTAACTTCTTTCTATAACAGCTTCTCTGTGCCTGTTTCCTATTACTTTTCATTCTCATTGAACTTGTTATTAAATTCCTTCTGCCAATACTATTCTTATTCCAGTTATAATTTTTCGATTGTCAATTTATTACAAACAAAATGAATATGGCCATCGCAATACTACTACATTATATTATAACATTATTTTCTTTAGATTGACATTTTTAAATTCGTTATATCTTTTGAATGGAATGTCCGATTTTAATAATTTAAAAAGTATTTTACTGGTATTGAAATGGTCTTTAATAAAATATCATTTAATAGGATAAGAAATAATACAGAGGTATGGATAATATGGTTTGATTATTGTCGGCACTTTTATTAACTTTTAAAATGTAAAAAAGTAGTTATAGTGGCATAACTACAGTAGTTGGACATATGGTTTCGCGGACTTTTTTGTAGATATTAATACGTTCTATAATACTGTAGAACATTTTTTTGTTCTATCAACAATAGTTTCCGCAGCGTACGCGATGGCAGATTTTTTGTGACTAATTTTTTCACACCTTGGGTTACATTGATGCATTTTTATTGGGGATATATTTTATTTGAAAATGTAATATAGCCTATGTCACTCAGTGAAAATGCAGCTTTCTAATGGTGAAAGAATTTTTGAAATCGGTCCAGTAGTTTTTGTGTGAAAGCATTACAAACATACATACAAAAACACAAATGTTTCCTCTTTATAATATTAGTTTAGATACCGAATCATATCGCCCTCGGCGCTGGTGTAAAAGCAGCGAACATGCCTGGTAAAATCACGCAGTGTTTTAAGACAACCGCGGGGGTAGCGGGGTGCGCGCGGGTGTTTGAAAGAGCTCTGAGCGCACGTACGTGTGGACCAGATAAGGAACAAGTGAGCGTTCGCGCGAATTAGGTTGGTTATTCCACTGGTCGCCTATTGTATATTATTTGATAATATTCTATAGGTATATAACCGGCGTTAAGTGTTGGAATTTCGGAAGCGAATATCTCGGCTTATTTTGATGATTGAGGTGTCAAATTGTAGGGTTTGATGTCCTCTACAGGATGATGTAGAAAAATATGCAAATTTTTTTATATACAGGGGGAGAATTTTCACAACAATATGTTACGCTTTTATAAACATCAGAAATGTCGGAAAAATTATGTAAAAGAAAACTAGTTATAACTAATACAGGTTCGCCCGCCCAATTTTTTGGGAGCACTGCAGCGCTTATGCGCCAGCCGCCACTGTTTATATCCCAATGAGTATAGGATATAAATTATGTGTATTTATATTTTAGAAAACATTCTATTTATTTAGTCTAATAATTTTATTTGTATTTATTTACTTTGAATAAAATTAATTTTTATTTTATCCTTTGTAATTTTCTTTACTTGTCACCTCTGAAATATTGTATGTTCTGCTAGACTTATATGTATCTAACAATAAGTAAGGAAAGGAAACTGAAAATAAAATCTGAATTTTTATCGTAGAGTGGTTGTTTAGAAAGGTATAATAAGAATTAACAAATATATATGTATTTAGAAACCTATAAGTAATTGTTTATTATTATTTAATAATGCTTATTATATATAGATTTACCTTTATATTACTTATTGGCAATAGTCAGCAGCATGCATAGGTAATAATAAATATAATAATATTTTTATATTATTTTAAATCCACCGATTTCTTACGTAATCTACCGAAATTTGTCGACAAATCTATCGATGTAGAGTCCGCACGTTTTCCACTGAAACGTAGTCGCAGATACGCGTTTTGACCAAGAAAAAGGAGGTATATATGATTGAGAAGAGATGAAGATATAAACTAGCCGCTGTAAAAATATCGACTGGATCACGTGATTATTTTCGAATATTTCGCGCTGATTTTCACTTGTCCGTCTGCCGTTTTGTATTGTTTATATTTGTTGTGTCATTTTTTTATATTTACGTCATTATTTTCTTTTATTATATACAAGTTTTCTTAAAACTATACCGTATTGTTATGATGTTAAATGGTGGTATAATGCGTTATAGGAATTTCATGTATTAAATTGTACAATTTAATATTTTTAGGGGTTATAGCATTATAGCGATTAAGAAAAAAAGTATTTCTCAAAATACTTGGGAAATAATCTGGAATGTTTACAATTATTTTAAAAAACAGTCTACACCAAGTGCATTATTTATTTCAACTTAATTATGACATTTTTATAATACTGCCATATTTAAGTGACCAATATGGTATTCTTGTAAAAGTTATCGAAACAACGGAGTTTCAAAGAGCACAGTAGTACGAGTTGTTGGTAAAGCTCGATAAATTGAAACAGGGGTAAAAGATGCATTTCTGTCTACATACATAACAATTCAAAAAGCTTCTCCAAAATTCATAGAGAATGAATTTGCAAATCAAGTAATTTGACATACAATATATAATTTTCATGTTACTGAAAAGCAAAAATCTACAGTGCAAGGAATTTTGTACAAACTTGGAGATAGCGGTGTTACTTTTGATGAAAAAGTAACTTCATTCTTACAAAAGTTAGGATTCAGGTGTTTGTATTTAAATTAAATGTAAATACTTTTAGCAATAATCAATAATAAATGAATAGCTTGTATAATTAGCTTTAATAAAGTGTCTCCTTTACATGAATGCAGGCGCGGCTCGTGATGACGTATTTTGGTTTGCAGTACAATGATCCGAGTGCTTCGTGTATTCTCGTGTACTAAATGTAACGTTTGCTTAGTAAACACCGAAAACACACGAGGCACTCGTATCATTGTACTGCAAACCAAAATACGACATCACGAGCCGCGCCTGCATGAATGTACATATTTCACATTTTAAAGTCAAATAGCTGTGCTGTTCATATATGTATTATGTATGTAGGTATTCATTAATGCTTTACAATGAAAAAATATTGCTTATATTTGTATTATTTTCCTGCACAATTGTTTAGAAAATATATAGTTCAAATCTTTTCTTCTTTTATTGAATACATGAAGAAACTTCAAATTATAAAATATAATTATTTGTATATTTTCTTCTGGTCACATGTAATATGCGAGTAGAATTTGTTTAATTCTTGACACATAATAAATTCTTCGTAATCAATAAAAATGCATAAATACAAGTGTATAAGTTTATGCATGTATTGTACTTATAAAGTATATTTACTTATTGCAGAAGCAATTTTTTAGTTTAAAACCATAATTTAGAAGTATAAAATACATAGGTACATTATTTTCTGTATAACTATATGATTATTCTAATTAAGAATATATTTAAATTAATCACTTATGAAAGTAACCGTTTTACAAAAAAAATATGTTTTTTTAAATATAATTTTGTTTGAATATTTTTCGTCTGTAAAAATTTGTTAGAATATGTAACAGATGTCGCTTGCGTTGTGTACTGGTACTGGTAGTATAAAATTGGTGAATTTTCGTGATTCGAATAGACCACGCAAGCGTGACGTCAAATCGCCATTTTCTGTACGGTAGGTCAGGGTCTACGTTCCAAACAAATTTAAAGCGCCATTTGAAACGTATAGTCACTCTTGGTAAAACGATTTTTAATTAATCTTCCTATATTAATATCATTTGTTACTTGGTAAGTATGTAAGCAAAATATCAATATACATATTATAGTTATTAAAAACAAAATATTTGGCAATGGTGTTTTTTATTTGAAAAAAAATATTAGCAATGACTGCAAAAAAGCTTTTTCCACCTCGATAATTCTGCCTTTTCTGTAGGAAAAGTAAAAATAGTGCATCCCTTTTTTTCACTTAATGCTTGCAAGTAGGAGCAAAACACATCACCATTATGTATATCTATCTAACCTCACTTTTGTACTTTAGTTACTCAAGTATAACCGTGCTATAAAACAATTAATATTATTAATATCAGTTTTAAACAACGTCGTTCATACCTACATGCAATAACAATTAAAATTAACTTAAAAATAACAACTTTTCACTTCAAATTCGCAACGCGTTCCAAATACAATACGAAATACCCTATGAGAAAAATTTAAATGCCGTTTGCTTGGAACGCGATCCCTGACCTTCCGCAAAAATGACGACAGCACTTGCGTGGTCTATTCATGTGAATCACCTAAGTACAATTTTCTGTTGTTAATCCTCGCAACACACGTATGTGAATCTCCTAACAAGAAATTGCTCTGGTTTGTAAAGATTCAACATCATTAGTTTCATTATTCAGTCTTGGTGCAGTAACTTCCAGTGTTTAAAATTATCTATAGTATAGAAATGTCTAGCGTGAAAAAAAGTGAAAACCATGATGCTAAGCTAATGAAAGCAACTCATCGATTGCAGGTATTTATTTTTAAACTCAAAGAGAGGCAGGTCTTTGGGAGTTTTAGATTAGTATTCTTTCTGGAGGAAAGCTTTATCAAATGAAGCGTTGTCAGAAATAAACATACTTATTATTCCTATTTTACGACTTTAACACCTTTCTCAAGGCTAACTGAAGGTAATAGTCACAGTAGCTGATTATAAGATTTTCTAAAAGCAGAACAATTTCGTTAAAAATTGTATAGCCAGATAATTAGGACTAAATATAGGAAAATTTCATTAATGTATTTGGACTTATAAGTGGAAAAGATAATAGTAGCATGGCTCAGTTTTGAAATGTTATATTACAGATATTAGAATGTTGCTATTTAAATGTAAAATCTGTAAAAAATACATATTTCAATTTTCTCTCTTAAATCAGAATTTTCAACCTGAAACTCACAAACGGCCGTTGTTGTAGTATACTTATCTCGAAACGCTGTTAAATAGATACTATCTTTAGCATGTTCTTTGTAATTGCAGAAATTTCGAATGTGTGGACAAATATGCCAGAATACAAAATGTGGTTAAGGCCTGTTATAATGTGTCATATGTAACAAGGAATTGGATGCAGAATTTTCCACAATTAAAGAGCATACAGAATCTGAAAAACATAAAAAAACTAATTAAAGCTAATGAACGGGGAACTTCTTCCATATTTATGGAAAAATTTACCCAGTCGATTTCAATTTCTACAAGTTCTGATTCCGTCCAGAAGGCGGAAATAAAATTATGTTTGCTTTTAGCTGAACATAACGTAATTGCCCCAAGTTACAAAAGGGATTTTGTAACTTTCTTATTTTTTGTTAGGTATATTTGTAATAAATTCTAAAAATACATATTTTATTTAAACATTAGCATTACTTTCCATAAATATGTAGGTACGGTATTTTTATTACAAATACGGTAATTTATACCACCAAGTACGGTATATTATTTTCGTACGTGTGGCAACACTGGTGTCAACAGAAAACGCGTTAACTCTAATGTTAGCGCTGGCTGGCAACACTGCCTGCAAGATACGTTTCTCAAATCTTGTTTCAGTTGAAAGGTGTTGGCATATATAATTTAAGCATATTCTTATAGAGGAAAAAGGTACGATTACTTTCATACAGGCGCGGCTCGTGATGACGTATTTGGGAGTGCAAGTACAATGATACGAGTGCCTCGTGTGTTTTCGGTGTTTACTAAGAAAACGTTACAGTTAGTACACGAGAATACACGAAGCACTCGCATCATTGTACTTGCACCCCCACTTTACTTAAAAACGTTTTAAATCCTTAATATGTATTTTGTCAACCGATGTTGCCAGCGATAGAAAAGTGCTAGAACTACATAGCTATGAAAGGAACGAGTTAGAGAACAAAAAAAATATTTTTCTACGGAAGAAATATAACCAACACACTTATTCCGACGTTCCTTTAATAACGCTATGCCTTCGACAAAAATTCTTTTGGTAATTCCGCAAAATACAACACCACGTTTTCCACATATTCATTCGATAAACATCGACGCCCTCTTAAGAGTTTTGGAAAGACATAATAGTCATAGGGGCGAGGTCGGGACTGTAAGGTGGATGTTGTAATTCCTCAAAGCCGCATTCAATGATTACTGCTTAAACAATTTGTGTCCTATGCACTCTGTACTCTCTGTAGTTATCGTGCAGAAGCAGAGTTTTCTGAGCAAAATTGTGGGATCCTTTCTCGCATATAGCCGTGTTCAAGTTCTTAATTGTGTTTTTGTAGACATTTTCCGGTATTTTAGTACCTTTTGGCATATACTCATTTAAGAGAATCCTATCCGCCTTCCAGAAAACTGTAGGCATCGCTTTTCCCGCAGAAAATTCCGTTTTTGCTTTCTTGAGCGGTGGAGAGTCCATATGAACTCATTGCATAGACCCTTGCTTTATGGGAGGGTCCCAGTGGTGTATCCAAATTTCATCCCCAGTTACAATTCCATTTAAGAAGTCTTCATCTTGAGATAAAACAGTCAAATTCTCTTCTCAAATTTGTTGTTTACACAATTTTGGTTGTGGATTAACCAACCTGCGTATTCATTATGCCAACAATGCTTATTCCCAAATCTTCGTGTAGAATTATAAAAAACACTCGTTTCTGATATTCCTATTTCTCTAACAATAACTTCAACTTTGTTAATGCTTTCTACAGTTTGTGCTTCCAGAAGTCTTCCACACTTTGGGTCATCATGAACGGATTTTCTGCCCCATTTGAACTGCTTACACCAAAATCTGACTTGGAAATAGGATGGACTATTTTCACCATACACTGCCACCATTTTCTTATGAATATTCTTCGGGCTACTGGCTTCCTTTGATAAAAATTTCATGACGCTTCTGCGTTCGAGTTTCGCTCATTTTCTTTTCTTTAAACGAATGTAAAAGTAACAAATGTTAAGTGATTTAAAACCAAACTTGGAGATGACACTATAAAATGTCACAGAAACTTGATGTAAGAAAATTGTCATGGTAGAATATTGTTTTCATAGTTAGCTGGATAACATTTAGAAAATCCCTTCATACATGGGCGATATAGTGATGTAGTTTACTTGTGTGACAAGGTCAGTGATGTAAGTCGGTAAATTACGCCGTATATTACCGAATTAATTACCGTCATTTACGGTAAATTACCACATAAAATTTCCGTAAATTACAAACGAAGTAAAACATCATCTATGTACACGTATGACATTGCACACTCGGTGATTGGGGAAGTCCCTTCCCTTAGCAGATGTAAATGCTCGTGAATCATTCGTTTATATAACGAATGAAGTAGTCTTTCAAAAGACTTCGGTGTATAAGTTGAACTATAGGTATAAAGTTTGTGAATATACTACTCGTAGTGCAGTGCGCTGGGATGGGGCGAAAAGATAAAATAAAAAAAGGTATTTTAACAGCATTTTCAAAATTCACAGAACATTCGAAATTATATTCGTGTAACTTCTGTTCGCAAAGTTATGTTTTAAATGTAACCAGAATGTCCAGTCATTTACAGAATAAGTGCATTCGTTGTCCTCGTAAAATAAAGAATGAAATACAATCAAAATCAAGAGCATTAACTGTTAAGAAAATTAAAGCAATAAATAAAGGTGAGTAATTTTGATTGATTCCTATTGGGTTTTATCGAAAAGTATTTAACATTTTAGAGATTCCGGAAAGAAAAAGTTCTCTTCGCAAACAGATTTAGAAGACGACGATGGAGAGACGATTTCAAGCGATTCTCGCCCACAATCTGCTGCAAGCAGTGAAAATTTGGATTTTTTTGTCGATGTAATGAATAAATCAGAAGAGGAAATTTGGGATCTCTTAGCAAGAGCATGCTTTGCTAGTAATACCCCTTTAAATTTTACGGAAAATGTTCATTGGCAAAAATTGTTTAAAAAAATTAAACCATCTTTACGATTGCCGACTAGATATCAGTTATCCAATGCGCTTTTAGATAAACAATACTCTCAAATAAATCAGTTAGTTAATGAAAAAATAGCAAAGGCTAAAACAATTGGTATTCAAGTTGATGGGTAGAGTAATATTAGAAACAAATCCATTATAAATATAATAATTACATGTCCAGAACCAGTTTTATTTAAAGTAATTGACTGCAAGGAAAATCGCCAAGAAGCTATCTTTGTTCTTTACTTAGTTCTGTTATTGATGACTTAGGTATTAATAAAGTTATAAGTATAGTGACTGATAACGCTAGCAATATGAAATCAACTTGGAAATTAATTAGTGATATGTACCCGTCCAATTATTTTTCTTGTTATGGATGTAGTGCTCATATTTTGAATTTATTCGCACACAATATTTGAAAATTGGAAGTATTTGCATGTTTAATTACTGATTGTAAAGTCATAGTAAAAACTATTAAAAAATCGCATATTTTGAATGCTACATTTAATATACAAGATGAACAGCGAGCATTACAAAAATCAAACACACTAAAATCTCTTAAACTACCTGACCAATATTTTTTGAAGCTTAATGATAAATAAAAAAAAGTTAAAAGAATTGGCTATAACAGAAACTATAGCTAATACTTTAGACAAAAGAATAAAAAATAATATTTTAGATGATCTGTTTTGGGAAAGAGTTGATACATTTACATTACATACAATTTTACACCCAGTCTTCGTAATTTTAAAGAACATACAAACCTCTCAACCTTGCATATCTCATGTTGAATATTTTCAAGACCTGAAAGATCAATTGATTGCTGCATGCCCAGTTTCAGAACTAAATGCTGTTCTATCACATTTAAAATCACGGAGAGAACTGGCTATAACACCTATACATTTGGCTGCCAATTTACTAGATCCAAAATTTATAGGCAAAAATCTCAATAACGAGGAATATATCACAGCACTGACATATATTAACAAACTATCAACACATCTAGTTAGTGGATCTGATATAGCAGAAATTATGACTGAGGTTGCTTATTACAAATCGAAAGAACAATTGTTTTCAAAAGATTTTATATGGCAAGCATTAGAGACAGGCAAATTGAATTCTGTATTATGGTGGAAATCACTTTGTTGTACTACAGCTTTAAGTAAAGTCACAATAGAAATTTTGAACAGCCCACCAACAACATGTGCGACGGAGAGAAGTTTTTCAATGTTTAGTATTATATACAGTAAAAAACGAAATAGATTAACTAATGAAAGAGATGCTAAGTTGGTATATGTGAATTTAAATTTAAAACTGAAAGAACTCCCAACAGAAGAGTTGGAATGTTCTGATTCGAATTGCAATGCTGAGACTGAGTGATCTGGAATAGTTATGTAAATAACATTACATATTACATAATGGTAATAATGAAAAATCATTGTTTAGTTCTATTTTCAGAATATTGTTTAATTTTAAAATATGTTAATATTGTACTCTTTATTTTTTTCCCTTTAATAAAATGTATGACTTTTTTTGTTGTAGGGGTTTTATTTAAACAATAAAAAAGTGTGGTAAATTACCATGGTAATTTACTCAAAAAATGGTAAATTACGCAAGAATAAATCTTGGTAAAAAAAGAGCAGTAATTTACCACGGTAATTTACCAAAAATATATATTACGGTAATTTTACATCTCTGAACAAGGTAGCTGTCAAAATACATATCCAGGATTTAAAGTCATCTTGTGGTAAAGGTTTTTAAATTAAGTTTTACAGAATAAGCCAGTCTCCAATTCACTCAGACTACCAATTATGAGTAATTAAATATGAAGGTTTACTTACATCAGTCTAACAAAACAACTAATTTATCCATAACTCATTTCTTTAAAGGAAATCGTTACATTCATCTTCAGAAGTATTTTTATTTTTGTCGTTAATAAAAATGTGAGCATAAAGGCGAAAAAGTATACATTATCTTCTAAAAATACTGTTTGTCAACTCTTAACATATTCGACCTCATTAAATCTATAAATTATCACACGATGGCACAAGTGAAAACTTGTGCCAGAGTGCTGTGAACTACTGTTAAAATAGAATTTGCTTCTAAATAGATTAAACTTCATATTATCCAGAATACAGTTGATAATTAAAGATATAAAATAATTTATTGAAAATTTAATTTACTGCAATGTTAATATCTTAAGCATAGTATACATAATTTTTTCCTAAAATACATTTTTATTTCTTGGCAAATGATATTTTCATTGCATGCGTAGGTGTTATTTTGAATCCTTGTAGTGCATCTTTGGCTGCTCCAGATTGAAGTTCATTCTCAAACTCAACAAAAGCAATATCATGTCTATTAGGCACCAATCGAACTTCCTTAAATCCAGGAAACCTGCAATTATTTAAGCGTTAATATGTAAATGAGCATATAAAATACATTTAGTATATACTGGTTAAACAACATAGATAACATCATTTCACTTGTTTCATCGGGTAAATTAGTAAGGAAAAGAATTTGATTGGGTGGTTGTTCTGCATTATTTCCTCCCGGTATCCTGTTGGGATCCTTATTCTTCTTTTTCTTTTTGGGTGCATCATCTTCCTTTGTAGGAGGCGGTCTCACCTTCTTTGGTCTTTCTGAATATGTGCCTTTCATTTTGGCAATAATATCAGAATCTATTTTACTGTATTGTATTCTCTTAAATAAAAGTAGCAAATTATAATATTTATTATATATATAAAATCAAATTGTTACCATTGGTTTATCATAAAAAGGAAAACCCTGCATGGATCTAAGTGCATTTGTTGCACTTTGAATTTCTTTAAATATTACGAATGCTTGGCCTCTCATTTTTAGAGTTTTTAGTGCTACAATGTCTAATATTTGACCGAATTGTGAAAAAATTGCATATAAAGATTTTTTCAATTCTTCCTTTTTAATTTTCTCATTCAAATTGTTTATATAAATCGTATTGTTTGGTCTGATATCCATATTAAAAAGTAAGGTTATCTGCAAAAAAACACTCACTAAACTATATCTTTTTCTTCCGTAATAATGTAAATATTTTCTTTTTTAAGTTAGTTTATTTTTTTGCGTGACACTAAACTAATAAGATCAAATAAACTCCACTTCAAAATCAAACTTAGCGTTTCTTCCTAAAAATCAACCAATTTAGGAAAGCCGACAGATTAATGTCCCTAAGTGTGCGCTAAGTCCCTAGTTTTTGTTAGATTGTATTGCAAGTTGTCTGTATTTACTGATTTTCAATATTTAAAAAATATGATAATGAATATGAAATACGCTCCTATAACTACAATTTTTCTGTCTTTATTTTGAGTAATCATAACATAACTTTAGATATTTTAAATATACAATATTATAGAAACACTGAAATAAATTATAATATGATATAAATGTTGTATATTTACCTATGATTTCTATTTTATTTATAATGTATATTTTATATAATAAAAGTAAGGTATATTTTTTCTTTTTCATATTTCAAAGAATTGTTTAATATATTTTTAACATTTACTTTTACAAGACTATTACAAAAAGATTAAAATATTGTTTCCTTAGTTTTCATAATGAACCTGTATGTAATTTTTTTAATGAAGTTTCATAGCAAGAAATTATGGCAAATACACATAGGAATGCAGATTTGAAATGATTATGTGGTGATTATTTTGTAAAACAACCGTCATCATTCCACAAAACATATTTGTTTTAGTTTAATTGTTTTTGAGTTGGTAGTATAAATGATATAATTTTAAGGATTGTTTTTACAAAGTGTATAATGAACAGTAATTTCAGTAATATACTAACAAAGTAAATCTACCAAATAATTTATTCACTAAAAAACCATTATCCTTAAAAATTTATTAAATTTTAATTAAAATTTAATTTAAATTTTCTATAAATCGCGCTTGGGTAGGCTAGCTAACATATAGAACCCTACAAAACGAATTGATCTAAATATACAAATGTTGATGGTGTTTTATTCGAAAGTATTTAAATCTAGTTAAAGTTTCATATATTCTTGCTATTATTATACTATTAATATTATTTATAAATAAATGTAAATATATAATTTAAGTTTTATTGAAAGGTGCTGCCATCATTCGTCGCATGGCATAAACTTCAAAGTGTATCAAGTGTAAAATATATAATAAAATGTATTAAAATACATTAACAATACTCGATTAGTTATTCTACTAATAATGTGTTTCATAATATTGTGAGTTTATACTTATTCGACGAATTATTATTCTAATTATTTTAATACTGGTCCTTAAAAAGATAGAAATCGAAGAAAAGGAGGGTACTAATACTTTGAATGTTATAAAAGTTCTTTTATGAATGAACAGAGGGCTTTCATAGATACGCAAACTACACAATTTCAATATTTAAGATTAAAATGTATGAAAAGAAAATGTAAACTGTTAATAAGAATAAGATTAATAAGAAAATGCTTCACTTCCTTAAAAGGTCCTTGAAATGATTGTAAATCAGTTTTTGAACGATATTGCTTATACTCTATATAACGGCTGTTCATTTGAAAAGTCAATCTAGTAGCATGTGATTTACTGAGAACATTTAGAAGTATGTCGTAAATTAAAATTTACTACTTAACCTACGAAGTCGTATATTTTGATAGTTTCATACATACAAATAAATAACAAATGTGACTGACATTATCAAATGTCATTTGGATTTACGTTTACGGAACAACAAACACATACTAATATATATGCGTCTTATTCTATCAAAATTTCAAAGTAACCTAGATTGACTTTTCAAATGAACACACGTTATATCGTTATGTTCAAATTTTAGGAGTGTAAAGTAGACTTCATTTCAAGTAACAAAAACGCAAAACTTGTATATCCATTTTTATTTGTTTCAAAGTTACAGATATATGAATGTGATTGTCAGATCATGAAAAAAAATGTAATCCTAAAGTCAATAATAACTGATTCTATTTAAAAAAGTTCAGTTAATAATATTTTCGAAATGTCCACCTACTTGTTGAATGCAGGCTAGTGCCCGTAAGCCAACAGAAGAAGTACTTCTCCCAATTTCATACTTGTTTTGTCGGATTTGTTCGGCAGCCAGGTGAATGGTGAATACGATCCAACAACTCTTCTCTTGTGTTCGAAATTTGCGCGTAGACTAAATTTTTTATGTACCCACATAAATAAAAGTCAAGGGGATTAAGATCGGGTGATCTGGGTGGCCATGCAACTGGACCACCTCGACCAATCCATCTTGGATAATTAATGTTAAACCAATTTCGGACAGCAATTCGGAAATGTGGTGGTGCCCCATCCATGTGAAACATGTCTCGTCGAACATTCAGCGGGACATCCTCTAAAAGACTTGGCAGTTCGTCAATAAGAAATTGAAGGTAATTTTCCGCATTTAACCTCCCAGGAAGAACGACAGGACCAATCAATAAGTCATGGATTAGGGCCGCCCAAACGTTAATAGAAAATTCATGTTGAAATTTAGATGGGCGTATAGCTTTGGGATTTTCTGATGACCACTGTGCAGGTTTCTCAGATTTGTAACACCACTTCTCGCGAACGTAGATTCATCCGTCCAGAGGATTGTTCTGCAGAAATTAAAATGAAGTCGTGACTGTCTTAATATCCAGGTAGAATAAACTAGACGAGCATAGTGGTCTACCTCAAGCAAACCGTGTCCCCTGCGATAGTGATATGGATATAAGCCCTGACGTTTTAAAATTCACCAAACTGCCGTTCGTGGCACTCCTAGTTGTCTAGCGATTCGACGTACACTGAGAGTTGGATCCCTTGTAACAATAGCTACTGCTTCTTCCTCTAAGTCTGCTGGCAAATTTACTCCTCGGAGTCCTCGGTCGAAAAGATAATCACGCAGTCCGCATTCCCGAAATTGTCTGTGTACTTCCAGAAACGTTCTGTAATGAGGAATGCGCCTATCGGGAAGCCGATGTCGGTATTCAATAACTGCTTGACGTGCACTGCTGTTACAGTAGCCATACACAAAATGCATGTCCGCATACTCTTGAGAAGAAAATCGATAAGGCATTTTGAATAAAGAAAACGTGTCCACTCACTAATAAGCTGTTGTTTGAACTGAAACGTAATGTAATCCTTTATTAAAAAGTGAAACGTTAACAGTTATCTGAACATTTGTTTATTGTATTATTTTCATGGTTCAGCACTTACGAAATTAGTAAAAACCTTCTTTATCATAAATCAATTTCCAGTACTCATTTTTGTAGATCTCCAAGAAATTACTGTATGCACTACGACACGTGCTTATTTATTTTAGGATAACATTTTATTATGCGACGTTATCAATCACAGGCCTGTTATTGAATCGTATAACTTTTTTTAAATAAAATCAGATTGTATTGACTTTAGGATTACATTTTTTTTCATGATCTGACAATCTCATTCATAGATCTGTAACTTTGAAACAAATAAAAATGGATATACAAGTTTTGCGTTTTTGTTACTTGAAATGAAGTCTACTTTAAACTCTTAAAATTTGAAGATAACGATACGGAACATCTTGTATAGACAGAGGGAAAGATATAATTACCATTATGTATAGATCACACTGTAATATGTTTAATAGTAATTATTATGTAGCTAATAAAATTTTTTTTTTCGTATTTAATAAAATTTCGTTTAAAAATCAAAAGAATTTGTAAATATAGTGAATAAATCAATGGAAGATCACTTAATTACAGCTTTAAGTGTATTGTTACGGAATATTCTATTATTGTTATGAATGTTGGAAGTTTTATGATAATTCTAATTTCTAGCAGTCATTAATGAAAACTTCTCAATAAAATATTTCAATCATATCCCTCTTCATTTAGCAAAAATTTAAATATTACATTGGTTTTATAATGTTTGTTATGCGAAAAAGTAAATAAACAGAAGTTAGGTAGATTACTATTAAACATATGTGCAGTATCCATTAGATACTTATCTACTGGATAAACAAATATAACTTGAAGTTTAAATGTTTTTTGTCTATCAGATATATTTATTTTAAAGATGCTGTCAGCGACTATATCCATAAATCATGATTTCAGCCGCTTAGAATTTGCTTCTCCAAATGAATATTACTAACTTCACTATGCAATATTTAAAATTAGCACTTGACTGTTTTATGAATACTCGCGTAATTAGACATAACCTATAAAAACATAAAAGTGATAAAGCCGGAAATATAAATTCTTGACAAGTTGATAATTTAATGGATTAACTTCAAAGTGTAAGGTAAGTTTACTTAATTTCATTGTATCTTATATACTTAAACATGAAGAAGTAAGAAATATTTGATCTTCAATCGGATTGAACTCAATTCGCATTTTCCAAGCTCATAAGATAAACACTTGGCCTAATCTTAAGCAATTTGAATCAATCCACTTTAAATTTACGAACGTAATAATTAGATAACAGAATCAGGAAATTCCGTACACTACAGATCGTTCGAATGCGTAAGTCATTAAATGCAAATGAATTGTTTTATTTTCATAGTAAGTTATGTGTTTGGCGTTTTTCAAGATTATTAAAACTAAATATGGAAGAAATGAAATGAACACGAAAAATACTTGCTATTCGTTTAACGATTTAGAAATTTCACATTTCAGCATGATATTGTTTATTTACCACAATATACTAATTACGAAATAATTAATAATGAAGGTGCATATCGATTGTTTTTCGAAATTTATGTGGAGGATTTTCTTGCAATTTAGACATTAACGACGCACTACATTGTAAACTTTATTTCACATATATATTGGCAAATTAATTACCTTACAATACTACTTTCTCTAATAACGTGAAGCTATAAAGTCGCGTAAGTTTTAATTTCATAAATGGAAAATGAATATTTTCTTCTAGAACACGAAGTCTTCTTGTTCAAGATATGACCTCTGACATTTCGTTGGAACCGTGTTCGCTATAAAATATATAGATATACCTTTTTAATTACCATAGCACATAAATTAATATACGAGAAAAGCATTACACTTTAAAATTTAAATAATTAACCTTGAATGCGTTGCTCGATAATTTGTGAATACTGGCTACGGGAATAATTGCCGGTATGAAATAATTTATGCTCTCCAGTTTCAATAATGTAAACAATTTGATATGTAATGATGCGTCTGTGTGTGTGTGTATGGAAGTGGAGCAAAATCTATTAACTAACTACAGGGAAGAATCTCGGAAATAACAACATACATTAGAACGTGTAAGCGCTGTCAACGGTAACTAGATTTATTGCGGAACATGATGATTACATCTAGATTACTGCGTTCACCATTATTTCAAACGAGACCAATTTTACTTGAAATGCTAAATTGATTATCATGCATGCAGGTGTATCATTAAATAAATAGAATTATAAAATATTGTTAATTTGTATACGCTTAACATCAATTTTAACAAAAAAAATATTGAAACCTTAAGATAATTATTGACATACGAAGGTTGAAGTTGTTCTTGGTGACTCGACCAAAGAAGCAGTTTTATTTCCAATATATGTCCAGTAAAATTCGCTTATAACGTACTCGTCGGGACAATACAAAACAGTACGTTAAAAAAGTCGCGATTTAGTGAACTAATTTTTGCACGGCGGATTCATTATTTCGGGGGTTTCACTATTTTGAGGTTGAAAAAATTAGAAAGAAAACGTCCATATTCTTTGTTAGTAAACATTTATTTTAAACTTCGTTAAAATTGTTAAAGAATACAGTATTGAAAGATACATAATAGGCACGTATGTATTATGTAATTCTTTCTAAAAAGGTATACATATTTATTGATGAGATACAAAAAATGATGTTATGTGTAATTGCCGCTGCTTTTTGAGTAGCTTACTATTTAATATTTTTTGTCGTAAATTAAGCAACAAAAGTGATGTGGAATAATCAATTTCTAGTTGATTTTTTTCAGTCCAAAGAAATCACTTCATTTAATGATATTAGAGTTTGGTGAGTTGAAATAGATTGTTCTGTTGCACTGAATAACGTATAATCTGCTTCCTGTTCAGATTCAGAATGAAACTCATCTTCATTTTGTTCTGTGTTATCCAGCACAATGTCTTTATTACAGCTTTCCACGTCGGCTTCCTCATTTACAATTTAAAATAGAAATTATTAAGTTACATATACAAGTGTCCCGTAACGTTATGTTCAAATTTTAGGAATGTAAAGTAGACTTCATTTCAAGTAACAAAAACGCAAAACTTGTATATCCAATTTTATTTGTTTCAAAGTTAAAGATCTATGAATGTGATTGTCAGATCATGAAAAAAAATGTAATCCTAAAGTCAATAAAAACTGATTTTATTTAAAAAAGTTCAATTAATAATATTTTCGAAATGTCCACCTCTTTGTTGAATGCAAGCTTGTGCCTGTAAGCCAACAGAAGAAGTACTTATCCGAATTTCATACTTGTTTTGTCGGATTTGCTCGGCAGCCATGTGAATACAATCCAACAACTCTTCTCTTGTGTTCGACACTTGCGCGTAGACTAAATTTTTCATGTACCCCCCTAAATAAAAGTCAAGGGGATTAAGATCGGGTGATCTGGGTGGCCATGCAACAGGACCTCGACCAATCCATCTTGGATAATTGACGTTAACCCAATTTCGGACAGCAATTCCGAAATGTGGTGGTGCCCCATCCATGTGAAACCACATGTCTCGTCGAACATTTAGTGGTACATCCTCTAAAAGACCTGGCAGTTCGTTATAAGAAATTTAAGGTAATTGTCCACATTTAACCTCCCAGGAAGAACGACAGGACCAATCAACAAGTCATCGATTAGGGCCGCCCAAACGTTAATAGAAAATTCATGTTGAAATTTAGATGGGCGTATAGGTTTGGGAGTTTCTGATGACCACCTGTGCAGGTTTCTCAGATTTGTAGCACAACTTCTCGTGAACGTAGATTCATCTGTCCAGAGGATTGTTCTGCAGAAATTAAAATGAAGCCGTGACTGTCTTAATATCCAGGTAGAATAAACTAGACGGGCATTGTGGTCTGCCTCGAACAAACCGTGTTCGCTGCGATAGTGATATGAATATAAGCCCTCACGTTTTAATATTCGCTGAACTGTCGTTCGTGGCACTCCTAGCTGTCTAGCGATTCGACGTAAACTGAGAGTTGGATTCCTTGTAACAGTAGCTACTGCTTCTCCCTCTAAGTTTGCTGGTAAATTTACACCTCGGTCGAAAAGATAATCACGCAGTCCGCATTCCCGAAATTGTCTGTGTACTTCCAGAAACGTTATGTAATTAGGAATGCGCCTATCGGGAAACCGATGTCGCTATTCAATAACTGCTTGACGTGCACTGCCGTTACAGTAGTCATACACAAAATGCATGTCCGCATACTCTTGAGAAGAAAATCGCTAAGGCATTTTGAATAAAGAAAACGTGTCCAATCACTAATAAGCTGTTGTATGAACTGAAACATAATGTAATCTTTTATTAAAAAATGCAACGTTAACAGTCATCCGAACATTTGTTTAGTGTATGATGTTCATGGTTCAGCACTTACGAAATAAGTAAGAACCTTCTTTATCATAAATAAATTTCCAGTACTCTTTTTTGTAAATCTCCAAGAAATTACTGTATGCACTACGACACGTGTTTGTTTATTTTAGGATAACGTTTTATTATGCGACGTTAACAATCACAGGCCTGTTATTGAATCGTATAACTTTTTTTTTTTAATAAAATCAGTTTGTATTGACTTTAAGATTACATTTTTTCATGATCTGACAGTCACATTCATAGATCTGTAACTTTGAAACAAATGAAAATGGATTTACAAGTTTTGCGTTTTTGTTACTTGAAATGAAGTTTACTTTACACTCCTAAAATTTGAACATAACGATACGGGACAGCTTGTATAAGTCTTTTTCTGTCTTTGCATAGGTATAGCAAGCGCCAATTAAGTTGGCGCGAGGAGGGGGTGCGCAGAAGCCGTTTTTAAAAACGTCCAGCCCCACTACTCAAGTAATTGTCAGAATACATTTGTCATTGACGTTTGACGGAACATAATGTCTTTACTAAGGGATCATAAAGTGATACACGCTCAGAGGTTAGAATTATCTGACATTTGATGTAAAACCATATACAAATCTCCCCACTACTTCTAATCCTGCGCGAACTTACCCCTCCTCGCGCCAACTTAATTAGCGTTTGCTATAGACATTTTTAAAGTTTTCATTTTACCTGGACCCGCAAATGTTTTTGTAACTCTCTCAGAGATCACATCTCTGTTCTTCTTTATTCCGCATGTAGTAGACTTTGCTACTCCATAATTCTTCGCTAGGTCTGTTACCGTGTTTCCTTTTTTTAAGCATTCAAGTATTTTAAGTTTTCCGTCCATTAAACATGCGTTTTTATGGTTTAGTGTTGTTCATTGTATCGGGGCTTTTCAATGTTCGTTATATCGCGATGTAATGTAAAATTTTGTTTGTTCATACCCGGATAGTCACATTCGAACCGGAGTTCGCTAAATCGCGACTCTACTGTATATGAACTCTGTATAACGGCATATCAAAAATAATCAAAAGGAAACTATGCCACAATGTAAATACGAGATATGAAACCAAATAATGCAACAGACATAACAAGGAAGCCTAGTGAATGAAAACAAAAATAGTATGTTCTATGACAGTCAATAAAGTATAAGATCTGCCGTGGTCCTCCCTAACTAGAAATAGGGTTGTTACTGAATCGCATCTGCGTAGGTGTATGCATAACTCTCACTTCTATTTATATTTCTATTACATACATATACATGTGTATTTTAATGGATCCCTTAATTTTAATATTTTCCAGCCTGGTATTCTATTTATTTTAGTACTTTCTAATTTTCACATAAGTATATTGCAAAATTTTTCTTATACTAAATCTGCTCGATTAATGTATTCATGTGTTAAGCAACTAAAAAATAAATAAATAAAAAAATACAGAATATATGAATTCAATTTATTGATATTATTTATTGTCAATCAATTATAATTCTTTATCTCAAGACGTGAAATATAAAAGCGCAGGTTATAAAATTCAAATTTGGCGATATGTTCTATCCTTTTCTTTTTATACACTCTTCTCATATTTTACTATATGTTTCGTGTAAAGTGTGATGGCGCCTGTCTCTTCACTCTCTCTACATTAAGACAAAGTGCGTACCATAATACTGAATAGTTCATTATGACAATGAATAATATTAAAGAGAAAAAAAACATCGTTAGTTTGTGAAAGTCTTATTCAATGAATATTGCAATTTTATGTGGTTGCAAATTTCACGTATTAATAATAGATACATATTATAATCTTTTAAGTTAAACAAACATACTTTTCATGTCGGCCGCGTTTTTTTTTTATTATAGAAAACAAAGTTATAATATGCCACAATATGTCAAACTGAGGCTCATAGAAATTGAATTGTGAAACGAGAGATTTTAGGCAACATTTTCTGAAAATAAAAGAAGGGAACAAAAACGTATTTTTATCGGATTACAAAAATATGAATTACATTATAATAGTACGAGGGTGTATTTTATGTTTTACATACTGGAACATAGATGGCGCACAGTGGGACAGAATCCCAAAAAGCTGCCCAAAACCTCAAAACGTTGTAACGTAAAAATATGGTGACCGAGTATATTATACAATATTTAATTTTCGGTAAAATCCTGTATCTGGGATTTTTACATTGCGCTAATTACGAATAATGTTTTTAAATAAACAAAATATTTTAATCGTAATTGCATTGGCAATGTATAAGAATCAGAAAGATTCCGGCGGGGACTTGGTACAAATGAATTGAACAAGAAAATTAAATAAAATATTTTTTTAAAAATTTGTACATTACATCTACATTGGATTAATCTAGTCAAATTCACTATCATTAGATTCACTATCGGTATGTATAGTGGACACGTCAGTGTCGTTTTCAGTGTCCGTGTCATCGGGTTCAGTTAAATGTAGAGCTTTAAGCGTTTTTTTTTTTAAAATTAGTGAATAACAAAATTGATGCCCCGAATCTGCTCTCATGTGTAATATCGTGGTCCCTAAATATGGTACTCGATCGGATCATGTTTTGTTCATAAAGACAAAGACATTAAGACAAACGTCTTCACCAGGGCACTCTTCAATCATTTGGCAAGAAATACAAATAAATTATGTATCGATCCCTTTTACTTCCCCTTAGCATCTAACCAATTTTTCTGCTAATCATTTACCCTCCTCTCTTTCAACTATACCACTTACTTATTCATTACTTATTTCTTTACTACTTTCTTTTTCTTTTATTATTCTTAGTATTGTCTATTATTTACACACATTGCACATGTATTATTGTATTGTCTTGTTATTGGAGAAATCTCTTGGGCAACAAATATTATTATTATTTATCCTTTATATAGTCCTGACCTAAACCCTAACAATTTTTTTACGTTCCAAAGATGAGAATAACTACTTTAACAATTGGTTTGAACGAATGCCGCAGTGTATCAATTTTTGTGGAAAATATTTTGAAACGCAATAAAGCTCTTTGTGTCCATCCTCTAAAAAGATATTCCTCGTATTCATTACGGCGAAAGTGTTGCCATCTTTTGAAGTCACTCCCCCGTTAAATTACCTTCGTATAACAATACTTAGCAGTGGCGGCTGGTACTAAAGGGCACAAGGGCACGTGCCCACACAACCACCAAGATTAACACACTAATAAATTCGCATGTAAATCAGTGCATTATTTTATTATTTGTACGTATTTTTGTAACGATGGTATCAAAATTTTCTTCCGCACCACAGACTCTAGCGCATATGTCTACGCTCAAAACTATATTCCGGGGCACGATTTCAGATGTACTTATTTTGAATATGAATCGACCGGCTCCGCTTAACTTCGCCATATGCGATTATGCCGTCGGTTGGTGAGAACAAAATAGCCCGACTCCAATTAATGTCTTGCATTCATTGCGATTTCAAAGGCTTGAAGTGACGTTTATTATTAATGATGGAAGTTAATTGTGTGCAAAATCTTAAAAAAAACCCGCTATCATTTGAGTAAAAACTTTTAATTAAGAAGAAAGGAAGGCCTATTTCTGATCTTCAAATAAACTGCACTTCCACAAGTAAAACTCGAACTTACAATAGAGTATTCAATAAAAATATACCGGGTGCGGCAATAGTGTGTCGGCGGAGCTTAGCATGAAAACTAATAAAGTTGTAACAATGAAATTTTATGTACACATGTAGTATGCTACAGTGAATTTTCTAATTTTATTTATATATTTACAGGGTGTTTCAAATTTCCGCAACCACTTTCAATTTTTTTTTTTGAAATAGATTGCTATACTTTCTTGTTATTATGATGATAGCCACTCAAATTATCTTTGCAATGATATATGACAATGTGCACTTACAACTGTTAGTTTTGGTTTTATTGCAAATTTTGTTAAAATCTTGACAGTTGCAGCGTCTAACATTTTAAGTCTTAGCCTGAAAATGGGTGCAGTGCCTCACGTAACTTTTTTGTTACCAATTTATGGACTAACACGTTATATGTTTTGATGGTGAACAACGTGACAACATATACAGAGTGTTAAATATGTCGTGCCAAAGTTATCGAAGTTTAAAGGCTATTTTCTCTTTTTTTTTAAATTGAACCTATAATTTTTTTATTAGTCAGCAAATTCCTTGTAAAATTGCCGTTAAAATGGTACCAATAACATAGTACTTATTTCTAGTATTTTCGAAGTTATAACCCTTTAATGGGATATACCTATGTTTATAATATTCAATATGCGGTGCTGCATCTAATAGTTGGGTGGTTGGCCATGAAATGATATTAAGCGAAAATTGCTGTGTAACCAAACGTCAAATATCTACTTAAAATTTCCATATAAAGTGTTTTTCAATAGTTTCTCTTTACTGTAATCGCGTTTAATTGTTATAATTTAAGTTCGGTTAGTTAATTAACAATTTCCATTTGTTCGTTATTAGTTGTTATCTTGTTGTCAGTTATATCGTTTTGTTGTCATTATTTTTTATTTCAATGCCGTAATAGTTTATAGTTGTGTTTCTTTAGAATGAATTTTTCGAAGGAGGAGCTAATAGACATGGTATTTGTTCTTGGCGCTAGCAATAGAAATCGACTTTTAGCATCAAGAACATATGCTATGGAGTATCCTCACCGAAGAGCACCAGATATCAAGACGTTTAAAAATTTGTTGACAAGGTTTCTTCGGACGGGTTCAGTGAATTATGTCAAACATGAAAGAACTAAGTCTACGGTTACAGAAGATAATGAAGTGACAGTCGTCCAGTCCGTTGTGGAAAATCCGCGCGTATCTACAAGGATAATTTCGAAAGAACACGGGATAGAAGTCACTGCTGTAAGAAGGATTTTAAAAAAACATAAATTTCACCCTTACAAAATTCAAAATCATCAAGGCTTATTACACACGGATTTTGAAAGGAGACTTGTTTACTGTGAATGGCTACTTTTCCAATTACGACAAGATCTAACTTTTCTAGATCATGTGCTTTTCACAGATGAAGCAACATTTGCTAATTGTGGAATAACAAATAAAAAAAATTCTCATTATTATGACACTAGAAACCCTCATTTTGTGCAACCCATTTTATACCAACCAAAATGGAGTGTTAACACCTGGGGAGGCATCATAGGAAACACTATTATAGGTCCATTCTTTTTTAATAATACTTTAAATTGTGAAATCTTCACAAATTTCCTACAAAATAATTTACCATTGCTGTTAGAAGACCTACCAGATAACGTCATAAGGAGATTGTGGTACCAACATGATGGTGCACCTGCACATTACGGTGCTGCTGCAAGAACACATTTAGATAGGGTATTCACCAATAGGTGGATTGGGAGAGGAAGCTTTATAAACTGGCCACCGCGGTCACCAGATCTAACCCCTTGTAATTTTTTTCTGTGGCCTACTGTAAAAAATATAGTTTACAAAACACCTCCTACAACGGCAGAGAACATGCAGCAACGAATCAGAAACGCTTTTCTTCAAGTAAGTGAAAACAACATGGCTCAAAATGTAAGTCTGTCGATGCAGAGGCGATTAAGAGCATGTGTAGAGCAGAATGGAAATATATTTGAACACATTTTAAATTAATTTTGTTTTATTATTGAAAAATTACAAAATGTAATTCTAAAACTAATAATAAAGAATTAAGAAACAGGTGTTTGTAAAAGTTACTTTGTTTGATATCATTTCATGGCCAACCAACTATTAGATGCACCGCATATTGAATATTATAAACATAGGTATATCCCATTAAAGGGTTATAACTTCGAAAATACTAGAAATAAGTACTATGTTATTGGTACCATTTTAACGGCAATTTTACAAGGAATTTTCTGACTAATAAAAAAATTATAGGTTCAATTAAAAAAAAAAGAGAAAATCGCCTTTAAACTTCGATAACTTTGGCACGACATATTTAACACTCTGTATATGTTGTCACGTTGTTCACCCTCAAAACATATAACGTGTTAGTCCATAAATTGGTAATAACAAAGTTACGTGAGGCACTGCACCCATTTTCAGGCTAAGACTTAAAATGATAGACGCTGCAACTATGAAGATGTTAACAAAATTTGCAATAAAATCCAAAACTAACAGTTGTAAGTGCACATTGTCATATATCATTGCAAAGATAATTTGGGTGGCTATCATCATAATAACAAGAAAGTATAGCAATCTATTTAAAAAAAAAAAATTTAAAGTGGTGGCGGAAATTTGGAACACCCTGTAAATATATAAATAAAATTAGAAAATGCACTGTAGCATACTACATGTGTACGTAAAATTTCATTGCTACAACTTTATTAGGTTTCATGCTAAGCTCCGCCGACACACTATTGCCGCACCCGGTATATGAAAAATATGAGTGGATTTGCGGATGCTCACTGACAAATACTATTTTCTTTTATCTGCTTAATTTGTAAGCAAGAGGTTAATGCGTGGAATGAACAAGGGTTGATTTAAAGCATATCTCAGAGAGCGCAAAGAAACACGAAAATTATGTTTCTCACATGAAAGCATGCGTGGATTTTAGTGTTCTAGGCAAAGTGGACATACGTGAACAGTTAGACAGTGCTTATTTGCGACATAAAATTAAGTACAACGAAGATGTGGAAAAGAATCGTCATATTTTGCGTCGGTTAATTATGTGTATAAAATTTTGCGGAGCTTTTGAATTGGCGTTACGAGGCCATGATGAGACATTGACGTGGGAAAATCCAGGTATTTATGTAGGCTTAATTAACTTTGCAGCTGAATTAGAAGCTGTGTTTACAATACATATGAAAGGTTCACAAGTGTTTAAAAGCGCCTCAAAAACTATTCAGAACGAATTGCTAGATGCAATATGGCAAATTTACAAGCAGGAAATATTAAAAGAAATTAAATCTTAAAAAGGTATATAACCCCTTACCACAATTATTAATCGTATCCTAAATACGTATTTCGACAACTAAGTTGTCATCATCAGTAGGTAAAAACCACTAATTAAAAAGTCGCACATGGGGCACAGTAAAGCTAGATAACCGCTTACGCAACAACTACTTTACACCGCGTCCACGTGTAGACTAATTTTACCATGCAAATATAAACTAGGAAAAGGTCGAAGAGCACTTACCTCTTTAGGAAAAAAGGCCTACACATATGTTTATTCCCCGAGTTGAAATATCTCGAACGAAAGACCGGCAAACATTCTTTTCTTAGGGAACGGCACTAAACATGTCCTAATGACTTCAATTTTAAAACGACGATGACATAATTATGGTAATAAAAATGAAAAGAGACAACTGAAAGGAATCGGTGATCTATCGCTATTCATGGAATTTTGTTTATTTTTCGCGATATATATACTTTCATAAGCATCAAGTTCGTGGGGTTTATTAATTCCTTTGACCAACTTCAACCCTGTAATCGATACATTGTGTAGTGTGCTTAAAGCGTGGTTGGCTACATTCGATTTATCCGGTCTATTGTATTTAATATGTGATATGTGTTCTTTAAAACGGGTTATTATTGGTCGTTTAGTTTGGCCTATATATTTCAAATTACAATCCTCGCAACTAATTTCGTATATACCTGATTTCGAATTGAAATTAACTCTATCTTTAGTATTCCCTAGGAGACTTTTGATAGTATTTTCGGACCGAAAGGCAACTTGGAGACCTTTTTCTTTCACAACTTTATTAATGTTTTTCGTGACGGAGTGGTATGGTAAACACATGTACTTTTTCTCCTGGTTACTTTGAGATATCAAACTTGTGGATTCGCGGATTGTATTTTTTATTTTTGTTTTTTGTTTTTGTTTTTATTTGTTGTCTTTTCATTTTTATTACTATAATTATGTCATCGTCGTTTTAAAATTGAAGTCATTAGGACATGTTTAGTGCCGTTCCCTTAAGAAAAGAATGTTTGCCGGTCTTTCGCTCAAGATACTTCAACTCGGAGAATAAACATATGTGTAGGCCTTTTTTCCTTAAGTGGTAAGTGCTCTTCGACCTTTTCCTAGTTTATATTTGCATGGTAAAATTAGTCTATACGTGGACGCGGTGTAAAGTAGTTGTTGCGTAAGCGGTTATCTAGCTTTACTGTGCCGCATGTGCGACATTTTAATTAGTGGTTTTTACCTACTGATGATGACAACTTAGTTGTCGAAATACGTATTTACGATACGATTAATAATTGTGGTAAGGGGTTATATACCTTTTTAAGTTTTTACTTAACCACAGTCTCCAAGAAAGAATTTTCGCAATTAAATCTGTAAATTTCATTGCTTTAGAGGTCAATGACACCTCTAATAATCAGCAAATGGTTGTTACTATTCGATACGCGTTTAATGGAAAAATTTTTTAACGTTTTTGGTCTTCTTTTATGACGGGTGGACATAATGCTGATATATTAGCAAAAACATTGCTGAATGAATTGCAAACTATTTAAATTTCTCCTTCTGGGTCTGATAACAATAAACTAATCGCTCAAAGTTACGATGGGGCGTCCGTGATGAGAGGTAAGACAAATGGTGTCCAAGCTATTATCAAAAGAACATTTCCACATGCACATTATATTCACCGTTACGCGTCAATTTAATTTAATTATTGAACGAGCGGCACAGTGTAATAAAATGTAAAAATTTTCTTCGCAAATTTGCAGTCATATTCAAGTTTCTTTCCTCGATCGCCAAAACGAACGGTAATTCTTGATGAAATAGTCAAACGTGGATTACCACGCGCTGCTCCTACACGCTGGATTTTCAAAAGTCGAACTGTGAACACATTATTTGAACACCAGGATTCCTTCAAAGAATGTTTAGACAAAATTATTTACGAAGATGGGATGGATTCAGTTGGATTAGTGAAGCAAGTGGTTTATTGAAAAATTTGAATTGCCCGGAATTTTTCTACTGGTTGAAAATATTTCATTTCATAATGTTGAAATATTATTTAATCAGACTCAAATGCGCGGCATTGACAGTGCTCAACTACAAAAGGCAGTTGAACAATTTCGCCACTGATACTTAGGATAAAAGTGATAGGTTAACTGTTATTATTAGAGAACGGACACGCTTACCACATGACGCAAAGCCCAGTGCAGTACTGGCGAAAGGTTGTATTTCTAAAATATTTCATTTTATTTATATAATTGGAAAACGAACGGGTGGTGATCTATAAAATTACGAAATACATATTTATTTGTTGAAAAGTTGTATTTATAAAGTTTTTAATTTTATTTATATAATTGGAAAACATACGGGTGGTGATCTATCTATCTAAAATTACGAAATACATATTTATTAATTAATTTTATTTATATAATTGGAAAACAAACGGGTGGTGATCTATAAAATTACGAAATACATATGTATTTGTTGAAAACTTGTATTTTTAAAGTTTTTAATTTTATTTCTATAATTGGAACATTTTTATTTGTTCATTTTGTCGTTCAAGTTGAGTAAAGGAGTATTAATATTGACTAGCAATAGTTTCTCAAGGTTTTCTTATGTCAATTTTGTTCTCTTTGAATTAAGTACATCCTTATAAATAGAAAACGTCCTTTCTACATCGCAACTGGTTATAGGTGCATACTGGAAATATTCTTTTATTTCTTCATATTTAGCCGTTAGATTTTGTGGAATTGTCTCCATACATAATTGCTGCAATGTAATTAAATCTGGATTTCTTTTAAGAATTGCTTCAAACATTTGCCGAAGGCCACATCCGAAGTCACTTGGAATACTTTTCAAATTATTAAAAGCCACATCTAATGTGGTTAATCCGTCATTTAATTTGAGATTTCGATTTTCAAAATAAGTGATTAGTTTTGGCAATTTTTTAAAGTGTTCGTGAAGAAAGTACAACTGATTCTTTAAATTTGGGATTTGTGTGAACTCCTTGCACTCACCAATACTTCTAGTATCCTCCTTTAGCAGTGTTACGAAATGTTTTAGACTATCGAAATTCTCAGCATAATAACTAGTAGCTTCCAGCCATGTTCCCCATCTAGTTATTACTGGAGTGGGAGGCAGTGACAGAGATGGAAATTTTTCCCCGAAAAGAGCTACTCTCAATGGTGCTTTTCTGAAAACTTTTTTAAAAGCTGATACAAGTCTATCAACTTCCGGAAAAGTGTCTCTGATATATTCACAGATTCTGTGGAGAGCATGTGCTACACAAGTAATATGCAGCATATTAGGATATGTTTTCTTCAATAGTCTGCCTGTTTTTAACATATACGCTGAACTATCACTGACAAATAAAAGTATTTTTTCTTTGTACGTGGCGTCCGAATGAAGCATATTTTGCATATTCTCCTTAATGGTTTCAGCAACTGTTTCCGCATCAACTCTATTTATAACACTTGTTGCTATTACATATGAGTTATAGGGAATAGTTGGATGTAGTACACCAGCTACAACATTTACCACACAGCGTCCTAACATATCCACCGTTTCGTCGGCGCTTATCCATATGTATTGATTTAAAAGATGGCTTCTAATGCGTTCTACTGTTCTCGTATAGCACATAGGAACATAATGTTTGCGTAAAGTAGATTCATCAGGAATATTTCGACCAGTATATTTTTTCAGAAATGTCTTCAAAATTGGATTGTTCAATTTAAATAATGGAATATTAGCTGCCATAAAAGTTTCACAGAGTTCTTCGTTAAAATTGTCAGATTCCAACGGGTTCAATTTTTTTTTGTGCTTTAACGATCCTACGTGACGTTTTACGGTTGATTTATTGCAATTTTTCAATAACGTTTCACACACTTCACAATAAATTTCGGAATCACTGGCAATGTACATACAATCAGTATGGCCCTCAATCCAACTCGCCATTGTTTCACGATGCTATTCTCGACGCTCTTCCATTGTCTGAAAAAGTAAGAATATTCTAGATCCAAATAAACGAAATTAAATAACGAAATTTTATGCACACTTACGTGAAAATAAGTGGAAGATATTGCTTAAATGAAAAGAAAAGGAATTTACGTGCTATTTCTCTTACGAAAGACAATAAACTTAATTATTTTATCTACGTACACGACACCACTGAAAACACTATATTCTCCGAATACAATAGCTGGGTTGTCCATTGTTATCGCTGCGAGACCAGGTGGCCGAGTAAGTCAAACAAATACTTCATTGAATTACGCCGGGATGTACTGAGCGACGTTATAGACAATTCCAATTGCCGATTGCATTTGATGGAAATTGCATCCGTTCTCTAGTTATTATATATATATTAGTATTTGTCTTATTTCGCGTTACGCGTAGCGCAAACGTACTTCACTTCGCTTTTACAATCATATTTCAAAATAATTATTTATATCATGTTATTTACCAATAATATTTGCCGAGGTTTATATACGAAGAACACGTGCGATAGATTTATATGAATACGTTTGTCTTCGATTTCCTATAGGCAATTAGGGCGAAGTGTATTAAATACGTAATTATCGAGGGCGTGGTAACACATTAATTTCTTGTCGATGCTACATGTTTGCATATCGAATTGACTTAGATATATCAGTACTGGTGACGTATTTCAAAACGGAATGTATTAATCCGTACAAAACACAAGAGGAGTATCCTTATTAATTAAGAGATATCGATGCTGGATGTATAATTAAGTTAATTGGTTTATCTTTGTAATTACTGGCCTTTTTCAATATAATACAGTTCGGAATTGATATTTTTACAGGCGGATTTAAGTTTTCGTCATGAATCTCTTTCTGACTCCGCAAATTTCGAACAAGGTTGAAAACGTAGCATGTTTAATGGACTCACGCTCTGTGAACGTATAATATAAATTAATTAAAAATAATTTTAATTATATATGTTGTTGCTTCGTGAAATACTTCATCGTGTATCTAAGTTTTTTTATTAGCTGCATTCGGAATGTTGAATAAAATATTTAAATGTTGTTGTACTGAAAGTCTTACATCTGCGAGAGGATGTTAACACGTATGCCTATACAAGTGTCCCGTATCGTTCTGTTCAAATTTTAGGAGTGTACAGTAGACTTTCAACTAACAAAAACGCAAAACTTGTATATTCATTTTTATTTGTTTCAAAGTTACAGATCTATGAATGTGTTTGTTAGATCATGAAAAAAAATGTAATCCTAAAGTTAATACAAACT
Organism: Melolontha melolontha; assembly: GCA_935421215.2. Classification (NCBI taxonomy): domain Eukaryota; kingdom Metazoa; phylum Arthropoda; class Insecta; order Coleoptera; family Scarabaeidae; genus Melolontha; species Melolontha melolontha. Next base: position 1,996,678 of record OW285235.1, on the reverse strand, counting down.
GATTTTATTTAAAACAAGTTATACGATTCAATAACAGGCATGTGATTGTTAACGTCGCATAATAAAATGTTATCCTAAAATAAATAAACACGTGTCGTAGTGCATACAGTAATTTCTTAGAGATCTACAAAAAAGAGTACTGGAAATTGATTTATGATAAAGTAGGTTCTTATTTATTTCGTAAGTGCTGAACCATGAATATCATATAATAAACAAATGTTCAGATGACTGTTAACGTTGCATTTTTTAATAAAGGATTACATTACGTTTCAGTTCATACAACAGCTTATTAGTGAGTGGACACGTTTTCTTTATTCAAAATGCCTTACCTATTCTCTTCTCAAGAGTATGCAGACACGCATTTTATGTATGGCTACTCTAACAGCAGTGCACGTCAAGCAGTTATTGAATACCGACATCGGTTTCCCGATGGGCGCATTCCTCATTACATAACGGTTCTGGAAGTACGCAGACAATTTCGGGAATGCGGATTGGGTGATTATCTTTTCGACCGAGGAGTAAATTTGCCAGCAGACTTAAAGGAAGAAGCATTAGCTATTGTTACAAGGGATCTAACTCTCAGTGTTCGTCGAATCGCTAGACAACTAGGAGTGCCACGAACGACAGTTTGGCGAATTTTAAAACGTGAGGGCTTATATCCATATCGCCATCCCAGGGGACACGGTTTGCTTGAGGCAAACCACTATGCTCGTCTAGTTTATTCTACCTGGATATTAAGACAGTCACGACGTCATTTTAATTTCTGCAAAACAGTCCTCTGAACAGATGAATCTACGTTCACGAGAAGTGGTTTTTACAAATCTGAGAAACCTGCACAGGTGGTCATCAGAAAATCCCAAAACTATACGCCCATCTAAATTTCAACATGAATTTTCTATTAACGTTTGGGTGGCCCTAATCGATGACTTGTTGATTGGTCCTGTCGTTCTTCCTGGGAGGTTAAATGCGGACAATTACCTTCAATTTCTGATTAACGAACTACCAGGTCTTTTAGAGGATGTCCCACTGAATGTTCCACGAGACATGTGGTTTCACATGGATGGGGCACCACCACATTTCGGAATTACTGTCCGAAATTGGGTTAACGTCAATTGTCCAAGATGGATTGGTCGAGGTGGTCCTGTTGGATGGCCACCCAGATCACCCGATCTTAATCCCCTTGACTTTTATTTATGGGGGTACATGAAAAATTTAGTCTACGCGCAAGTTTCGAACACAAGAGAAGAGTTGTTGGATCGTATTCACCTAGTTGCCGAGCAAATCCGACAAAACAAGTATGAAATTCGGATATGTACTTCTTCTGTTGGTTTACGGGCACAAGCCTGCATTCAACAAGGAGGTGGACATTTCGAAAATATTATTAATTGAACCTTTTTAAATAAAATCAGTTTTTATTGACTTTAGGATTCCATTTTTTTTCATGATCTGACAATCACGTTCATAGATCTGTAACTTTGAAACAAATAAAAATGGATATACAAGTTTTGCGTTTTTGTTACTTGAAATGAAGTCTACTTTACATTCCTAAAATTTGAACATAACGATACGGGGCACTTGTATACAAGATGTTTCAAAAAAATTGGACTGGATTTATTGCGAGGGCTAATAGCCATAGTAAATATCACGAAACTAGCATCGGTAACTTTTCGATGTACGGTAGAGTTTCAAGGACTTACCCATGTGGGAGGGTTGATAATAAGAATACAATCCAACTGGCCAGTACCCAGGTTAAGGTCTCAGTGAAGATGACGGGGTTATTTTCGAAACGTTGTAAGATTGACTAAAAAAATAAATAGAAAGCATGCCACCGTGAATTACTGTTGAATTTTATTCATAGGTCATGCGCCGCACGGATGAAGGCTACAACGTAACAACAAGGCGTAGCATCAAAAAAGCAAGGAAGCTACAATTACAAATCAATACTGTTATAAGTAAGCGATATTACGAAAATATTTATTGGAAATGTTTTCTGTTCAAAAGTTATTAACAAAGATCCAATACATATAATATGAGCTGTCCTGTATATATGCTCCCAAAATATTAACGAATATACAATACGTAAATAAAATATGAAAAGACAGGTGCTATATTACGATTTTACATGCCTGATGGGCAAAAAACTGGTTGGAGATCTCCGCGATTGTACTTACGAAAATATACAACAATAATTGCGAAACATAAGTTAATTAAAATTGATGAAAAACTGTTATATATAATATTAAATACAAAATATTAAGCTTGATTATTAACTATTAACTACCTATTACCTAATTCGAATATTAAAGAAAAAGTAAGAATTAATTGGAATATAAATCGGAACCAAATTTATGCGTACAACATTGGCCTAAAATAATATTTATTTGCAACCCACGTAACCCACGGAAATAATTCTGTATAACACTTATCTTGCGAGAGAGTAGTTCTAACTCCAACCTATATCGTTCGCCTAATTATTCAGTGACAAGCCCGCCACGTGGGCGATTATTGGCTTCGTAATTCGGTCGAACTTAAACGTATCAATATCAAAATTTCCGTTCCAGAATAAACTTAGCGGAAACTTAGTGGAAGCTTAGTGCTTCGCTTAGATGTTTGCGAGCCTATATTGCCGACTGAGTGTGTTGAATTAGTTGAAAGTTGTTGCCAAAAGACTACATAAAATACAACGTGGCCTTAACTATTTACACACCTGTATACACTCCATGCAGGCAAACCCACGCCAAGTGTATAGGCCGGTATAAAGAATACGTAACAGTATGTTTCAACAAGACAAACAAAAAAGCTCCTTAAAAGCATCCCAAAGTAATCTGTTCAAGAGTTATGCTACATTGAAACTTTCAGAATGAGTAGATTTAAGCCTATACTGTGCGATTTCTTCTATAACCATGAAAAAATATTTATGGAAGTGTTAGGGTTCCTACCTATTAAGAGAAAAAAAATTATGAAGATATTCCACAGAAATAAGAAAAACACCCTAACCACAATATATATCAATAAATACTATATACGTATACTGAAGATGGCAACTTAGTTGCCGAAATACGTATATAGTATTTATTGATATATATTGTGGTTAGGGTGTTTTTCTTATTTCTGTTTCAGATTTCAAGCCACAGTCTCCACCAATTTCGGAAAATATTCTAATTGTCTTATTTTTATGTTATTTTTGCGAAAAATCCTCTACCTCGTTTCGCTGAACGAGCGTTCAGCGAAACGAGGTAGGCACGCTTCCTAGATGGCGGAGAGAGTAAGCCACTTCAGCTCTGAACTCTGGAAGTTTAATACGTTTTTCTTCCACGTTTAATTTTTCATTTTTAAATTTGCTAAATTTCAGAAAAAGTCAGATTAAAAAATGGCAAAGAAACATACGTTTCAGTTTTTGATGATTAACATCATCCCATAGTTCATATCCGCGAATTCAGTAACACCCTGTATACATCATACAGCGATATTTACTACAAGTTCTATGAAGTAATTTATTGTTATTGATCTTTGCTATGATTCTTGAGATTATAGAAGTCTACAGCCGGGATGTTTAATTAGCGAATCGAATTCAATCTATTTGCAAAAAATTACGGACTGTATGTACTACATTTCTTGAGTATTATTCATTGCGGAATTAATTCGGGGACTTTTGATGGTAATTACAGTGATTTCAGTCTATTAGAGAACTGATGGAGTGTTATTCTGCTAATTGATGTAATGAGGGTATTACATATACGTTTTCCTGTTTCCAGTTATGTTGAAGTTCTATCCTCAGTGGTATGTATTCTTCAATTTCGTTTGAATGTTTGCTATTAATTTTATAGTTTGCTGGTACCGCTATGTCTAGTAAGTATGTGATGTGTTCCTCTTTATCTATAAGTGCGATGTCTGGCCCATTTTCTGAAATTTATTTGTCTATATGTATGTATTGTGATATCCCAATAGAGTTTCTATATTTGGTTTGCAAGAATTTTGGTAGGTGAGCTACAGCAGACCGATTTTCATGTGGCCGGTGGGAGAATTTGTACGTGCGTCAAATAAGGGTCAGTGTTAGATAGAGACAGTATTCGGAAAAATGAAATGCAAACTCTTTGTGCGAGTCGTGCATTGGGACGTAGTAAGGGATAAATTCAGAAAATCACATTGTTGAACATGTTTATAATGGTTTGTATTTCACTAAATTAAGGCAAAAGAAGTAAAATAAAACCCATAATTTCATGTAACATGTTTAATTAAAATGTCTTACCTTACTAACTAGCTAATAGCGTACTAACATCACATTAAGGGGATGACAATAAGATTGTTAGCTACACTTAACTGTAGAAAGGCTTAGGATTAAGTAAAACTAATTTGGATAATTAACTGAATTATTGGCAAATAATGTTTATGCTAATCTCTTTCTCATTATAATCACATTGTAAACTTTCTATATGTACAAAAGAACAGTATATTCTTCAACGAGCGTAGGCGAGTGTTGTAATAACATTATTTAATAGTCGTGGAGAAAATAATATTATTAATACTAATATTATTGGAAATAACAATGAAAATAATAATTACAATAAGAAATAATACATAAATACTCAAAAATAATTATAGGAGAAAACAATAATGAACAATAACTAAGTTTCAAAAAAATTACGGTAAATTATATAAAAAGTTATGCAGAATCACTATCACTGACTTCCTCTTCGCTCTCCGATTCAGAGTCTTCACCCAAACTAATAATGAACTGGTCTGTAACTTCGTCTATGAGAGGTTCCGCTTCCAAAAACTTTTGCTCCCACTTTATCGCGTGGTCACAACATTTATTCCATTCAGCAGCACTAAATTCATCAAAAAAGTTATCACATAACTGTTGAACATATCTAATAGTGAATGATACATTTTTTGTGCCAATATTGTTTAAGAGATGCCCATACTAACTCAATCGGATTTAAATCTGGGTGGTATGGCGGTAATCGCAAAACACTATGGCCACGTTGTGTTAACATTTCATCTATCTCGAACGTTTTAAATGTTGGCTTATGTACTTTAATAATATTATATAAATCGGGCTTGAGCATGTCATTGTCGAAGTAAATATTTTTAGACCTTAACCAGTCTATCATAACTGATTTCCTGCTATTAGAATTCGGTGGTTTATCTTTTTGGACATTATGATAAGGAGCATTGTCAATTACTAGGACAGACTTTGGAGGCAGGTTTGGAATTAATTTTTCTAACAACCATTTTTTGTAATTTTCATAATTCATCTCGTGATGATAATCTCCCGTTGTGGTATTAGACTTAAAAATCAATTTAGCATTCGGAATGAATCCCGTCTCGCAGCCAGCATGAACAATAATTAGTCTTAGACCTTTTGATATAGGCCTTGCTAAGCCTTCATTGGAATTGTCACTCCAACAAGTAGCCACGGTATGAGAACTGTGGATGTAAATTTCATCCATATATATAATCGGTCTTTTTTCATTTCTGTAGCTTTGAATGGTACTCAAATAAGACACTCTTAACTGACGAATGTCGTGCTTTTCCATTAACAACTTTCTGTTGGTTTTTGTTTTTCTCCAACGAAAGCCCATATCTTTTACTACTTTCCGAAGCGAATCTATTCCTCCAGTGTATCCTGTTTCTTTAAATTTTCTTATAATGTTTGGCATTGTAGGCACAATTTTGTCAACAGTAAAGGTATTTAAAATTGTTCTACGCAGCACACCTTTATCTGCATCGTCTAAGTCGGTTTTGGGCTTGGTTTTTTTTAATTTTTCTTTGGCGATGTAAAACATGAACCGGCACCTGCGTTTATTTCACTTTTTTCTTTAACAATCCGTATAATACTTCTCTCAGAAACACCCGTTGCGGCAATAACGCGTTCATATAACTGATCCAGTGGAATTTTGAGTACCCCTGAAGTTTTTTCTTCTTGCATATATTTAAATACATTTGAGATCACTTCACGAGTTTGACTGTGTAAAACACATTCATTTAATTTACTTTTAAACTCTATTACTCACTACCTTAGTACAGCACTGCACTACTGTGTTTATCGCTTAAAACGATGTAAAACACTGAATGCCAGAGGTTCCCCTATTTATGAATTTCGTGCGCATCTCGAGGGCGGTACTTCTAACCGGCCACATGAAAATCGGTCTGCTGTACATTATTATGTCTTCTAATATATTCTGTGGTTTCTAATAAGGGCTATGATTTCAGGGTGTAAATTGTATCACCTGCAGTTATCTTTCTAAATGTTCGTGTCTTTAATGATGTATTTTCTATAATTTATTGTATTACTTGATCTTGTATGGTTGACGTGAAACCTTCTGTCTCTGGGTAAAGTTGTCCACTTTCTAATTATTTGTAACTATCAGCATCGCTTATGATTTCTTTCGCCATATGGGAGCAATGTTTGCCAAGGAGTTTTCTTTTCTTCACATATATTCTTCTTTGGACGTACGTTAATTCATTATAGGATTCGCATGTTTGTTTTTTAAATAATTGGCTTAACGGTGCGTAGTTTTGGTCTTCTTTTGTTATTGCGATGCGTAGGCCATCGTGTTTATCGTGAAAGTATTGGTGAAGTTGTGTATTTCTACTTAGTGTTAATCTTTCAACGCAGGAATTTGGTTGTTGTTTTCTGTATTTTTGCATAACTGGCATGTTGTGAAATTAATATTATTAAGGTCTATCTGTGTTCATCTAATTATTCTAAATGAGTTTATATGTGGATATTGCGAAGGTTTTAATCGTTCTTGTTGGATTTTCAGAATTTAGATATGATTTGAGGATGGTGATTAGAAACCAAAGTATCTTTAAGCATCTTGTTCTTCTATAAAGTCTATTTCCCCCCGCGCAATCGACGAGCACGCAACTGGCCCAAATAAGTGTAACCACAAATAAGTGTACTTGATCTTAATCTATTTCTATGATGTTGTTCTCGTTTGGACTTGAAAATTCTATAAAAGTTATCTATCTTTCTTGTTTCAACAATAACACCATATCTGCTTTATTAGCAAGGATTTTCCTCGTGGTTGCAAAGGGATGGTTTCAGAATATTATTTGTTTTTTGAGATAATTGGAACGTCTCCAAGCATATAAGATAGTCGTTTAATAGCATCAAAGTTCATCACGAACCTTAAGTGACAATATAGTCCTTTAATGCGCTATTGTGCTCTTCTATTTACATAGTTTTGGCATATGTTGGGCAGTAAATGAGAAATAAGAAAGGGACTTCGGTTCGATACCACACGCCCTACAGTTGGTGGTGTTAGTTATAGGCAACTTCATTATGTTTTTCTCATTTAAAAGTGTGGCGACAACTCCATCTTGAGCCGAAATGATGAAGCTCTCTGTTTCAGACTTCAAATTGACAGACTCCATGAATGAAAAGATTTGCGTTTTTAATATTCCATTTTCAAAGATGTGTTCATTGAATTTTCCATGCAACTATTTCGTTCGATGTTCAGATAACATGATGTCTTTCATATTTAATCTTAAGGTGGACATTAATGTGTTCTGTTGTTGTTGATTTCGAATATCCATTAATTGTAAATTTATCTCGTATTCACGAATTGTATGTTGTATTGCAGATTCCTTCTCGTGCGTGCCTGCTACGCGCAGAACTAGGTTTGTGGTGTTTAATAAATCAAGATACATCGACATTACTATTTTATCGTGTGCATGTTTTAAGCTAAGTAGTTTCTTCCACGTTCTTTTCTTGGAAGGTAGACTCTTTGGACAGGTGATTTAGGGTGGTGGAATCGATTTTTTGTCATTACTTTTCTCGTGTTGCTGTCTAAGTTGTTCAGGGCCCCTATTCTAATTGCAAATTTCGACTCGAATCCGCCATCTTAGGTCGAAATTATTGTGGTAAAAGAGTCACGTGATACGTCCATGACGTCATAACATTTCGACTCGTCGAAATTGTTTTCGACTAGAAAAAAGATGTTGAAATCTTAATTTCGACTCGAAATTCTTCAAAGTGAAGTTAGCAAAAACGTTTAAACTGGTATGTAACAAAATTCACTTTTATTTTTGTTTTGTGTTATAGCACGTGTAACTGAGTTTATTTCCGGCATAGAATAATTTTTCCTAGTAAAGATAATATCCCAATTTATTATGGTATTGGTAAATATTTAAAAATAGAGCATTTTCAAGAATTTATGTTGTATTACATTGATAGAAGAAAATTTCTTTGTTTCACAATTTTATTAATTCTGTTGATCTAATTTTATTATTCTTTTTTGATTTCACCAATAAATTTCCCATGAGGATTTTATACATTTTCAATCATATCACTTTGACTTAGGTAATATTATATCTTTGGTAATTAAAACAAAAAACATTTTACTAATAAAATATATTTATAAATTTGTTATTTTTTTAAGTACATCTATAAAATCTTTAAAAAGAATATTTGTTGTTTTCATTTCCTTTACCATCTCATCCATTTTATTGGAAATATTTTCCATGGCAGCAGTTTGTCTTTCAGCATTGGACACGAAATCTGCTGCGAGTTTCTGATTGTCACGAACTGAATTTTTTCTTTTACGTCCTCTAGCTGCAAAAATAAAAAAGTCACATTTCTGGTGCACATAATTATATATACATACATGGTGTTGAGAAATTCTCATTCGTATCATCAGTTGGTAATGTCTGAAATTTAAAAGTTATTTTAAGTGTGCTGAATTATAGACAGTGTATATAAGTGCTTACCTCATTTAGATTTAAATAATTATGGTCATGAAATATATGTATGGGTTGCATAGTTGAAGCACATGGCACAGGTTCCGGACTTTGCAATAATTTACTCCCTATCGCATTGGCAATTGGGCCTGAAGATGAAGCACTGCTGCAGGTAGACGGTCCTGGTTCGGCACTATCAAATACACTACCATCTATGTCATCTAAGCCATGAATGGCCTCCTCTGACAGAAAGCTTATAACTCTCAGTTCAAATTCTGTTAATTTGATAGTTGTCTCTGGACCACCACCTGTTTGTGACTTGTTTTTTTTAATATCACCAGCTTTCTTCTTTACTTTATTTTTCAAGTCAACCCATACCTGAAATTTTAGTTTAGTTTTCATGCAGAGAATATTACTTTTTATACAAACACGTTGCCATTTCTCCACACTTTTGGTAGGGCCACTACAATTGTTCAACTGTGTAGCCAAAACTTCCCATAAATTGCTTCTTAACTTCTTTCCCTCAACTCCCATTAATTTTCCTTTACCAAAATTAATATGGTCCTCCATGAACGACAGCAGTACTTCCTTTTGTTCATTTGTTATTTTTGATTCCATTTTTACTTCACCGTAGATCTAATAACAGTAATAGTATTTTATACAAAATCTTCTTTTTTTTAATAATATTACCTTAATTATTTGGAAATCAGAGAAACACCCTTCTAAATTACGAAGTATTTACTTGAATGTAACCTGGAAACTTTTATATTTATATTTTAGGACAAATTCACTAACTTATGATTAAATACCGGCTATAATAATATTTTAAAAAGTTATATCCTCAACAGCAATCAATTTCAGAGTCCAAAACGATAAACATAAACTATAATATAACCAAATATAACTTTAAACCCTTTTAAACACAAGCTGCAATGATCAAACGTCAAACACGAAATGAGGAAATCGATTGGCCGGCAATACAAACCGGTTATTGGACGTTACTTTTTATCCAGACTACCAACTACCATCTAACTGCATTGCCATCGTTTCCCCTATATATCACTAGTATCGAAATTATTAAAATAACCACATTTCGACTCTCTCTGACGTCATACAATTTCGACCGATTTTGGTCGAAATGAATTAGAATAAGGGCCCTGTTCCATCTCAGTCCATTATTATTATTATTATTAGCAGGCTTCTTGAACGATGGACGACTTTCGTTTAAAAAAAAAGCAGTGCATTACTAATTTAATTTTTTAATCACGCTACAAATTCATATTCGTTTAATTAAAAAACACGATAGAACTAATAAATTTTTCTTATTAATACATCGAATAAATCTGAAATACGGAATCGGGATTAAGGAAGACATTATATATTAATATTTCCATAATTTATATTTTTTAGAAATACATAGTTGAATTCTTATATGTGGTACATTTCTCATTTAAAAGCTTGATCATCTTTATTAATAAATTAATGAAATTAAAAAAAAATTCCTTGCTATGTTCGTTATATTATTCAAACCAAATTGCTCGGAGCTACTGCGTAGATATAAATATTTCTGTCTAAAATATTGGATATTATTATCAATTTGTAAATTTATCAATAGGTTTTCTAATTGGCGAGGTATATATGTACGCCTTATTTAACAATTAACATAAATTAGATGCGTTATATTTCACCATATTTTTTTCAACAAATGTCATTTTAATTAAAGTATAGAAGGAAAATATTATATAAGTAATACTATATAGCAATAAAATATGTGACTAATTAGTAACGTTTCAACGAATTCCCAACTAATTATCGATTATTGATTTTGTTTATATAATCTTCTGTGTAGTTAAAAGAAAATATATTGCATTTATTGTGAAATATCTTAATTATGAATTAGGATATGGGATAATTAAAGGCAATTTTTAGGTTAAAACGTTGAGAAAAATAATCACATTTATGATTAAAGTCAAAGTGCACACACATATATATATATATATATATATATATATATATATATATATATGTGTCTCTTCAAATACATATGCGTTGTTGCAAGATTTGCCTGCTGTAATAGAAATATGAATAAAAGTTGGAGTTGTAACGAGCCATCGAAAAAATTCATAATTGGAGTAGACTGTGAAATTGGGTTGGTACTTTAGCCACTTCCACATAATGTCATTTATTATTTGACATTGAAACTACATGTTTGTGTCAAATTTTTCAAAACTCTTATTAAGAAAATTAAATTTGTTTAGATATAAATGGACGACATTTTCAACAACTTCTGTAGCTATATGTAAATTTTTATTATGATTTCGATATTAAATAAATTATTTGTTTTTTTTTTTGTTGTAGTATCATTTCAATGCAATAACATTTTTTTACAATGAAACCAAATGAAACTGTCAAGAATCAAGTAATGTGTCATTATGTGGAAGTGGCTAAAGTACCAACCCAATTTCACAGTCTACTCCAATTATGAATTTTTTCGATGGCTCGTTATTATTCACTAGGGCGGACGATACCGACGTTTTCAGTTTCGGGTATCGATTCCAAGCAAGGTATAAATACTTAGCGATGTATCGGGTCTGGGCATGGTATCGATTCTGAGTACTGGAATCAGTAGTATCGATTGGTATAGATGCTTTGGAATCGATACTTTGGGATCGATACCTTGAATCGATACCTCGGAATCGATACCTTAACTCGATTCCTAGAAATCAGTATTCACAACTAAAGACGGCAGACTATGTGCCCGGGTGACAAGAATCATTTCACCATGTGTACTAAATATTATTTTGGATACTATAATATAAATATGTTTTGAAGGTGCATCTGTTATTGCCAATAATACCACTTTTTCTTTAGAATAAATGTTTCCTTCATTGTTAGAAATACAAAATAATGTTTTTTTAAAATTTTTATTTAGAACTGTAAATTCTTTCTTTGGAGACTGTGGTTAAGTAAAAAACTTAAAAAAGGTATATAACCCCTTACCACAATTATTAATCGTATCCTAAATACGTATTTCGACAACTAAGTTGTCATCATCAGTAGGTAAAACCACTAATTAAAAAGTCGCACATGGGACACAGTAAAGGTAGAAAACCGCTCACGCACCAATACTTTTCACCGCGTCCACGTATAGACTGGAGTCTATACGTGGATATATGTGGATATACAAGATATAAATATATGTGGATATACAAGTTTTGCGTTTTTGTTACTTGAAATGGAATCTACTTTACACTCCTAAAATTTGAACGATACGGGATACCTTGTATATAATTTTTTTGAAGAAGACATTATTTGTCGAAATATGTAAGATTGATTTAAATATATACAAATCAAATTAAACCCGACCTTAACTCGCTTACTAATTTAATCTACTATAACATACAAAGGTCAAGACAACGACAAAAAACATATGTTCGATTAACCGAATGAATAGTGCTATTCAATATCTGATTGTTGTACTTAGCTATGTTATAGACTATTTATATGGGCTATCGTAATTTCGGCCTGATAATAATCACCTGCCATTGCATGTAATAGTGCTCCCAACGAAAAGATTCGGACATGCCTTGCGTGAGATATTTCTGGAAAATCCATTTTGTGACGTTGCCGAGTTCTTTGATGTCCGGTTTTGAGTGTTTTGTCTTTGTTAATGTTTTTATTTAAGTTTTATTGTGTGTAGTGTTGGACAGAGAGCATTTTCTATAATGCTTGTTGTTATACATTGACATAGACATGACGTTATACAATATTTTGTATTATGTACAATAGTATGTGTTCAAATTGCTGTGATGTTTGTCCTATGTTGTTTCTATGTAATTAGCTTATTTATGTGACTTATTCAACACTTGTACTGTAATACTGAATAAAACGATAATCTAATCTAATCTAATCTGATAAAAATGAAAATAAAAATCTGAAATGGTTCGACAGCTAGTAAATAGGGGGCGGATGTAATCTCACCACTAAATGACCAGTCTACTTTAATCCTATAGGTAAATTCCCCATCGTCCGTAAGGATTCACGTTAATACCATAGGTATTCTCACCACTAGTTTTAATACGTAATTTTTCATTAAATTTTCTAATGAAGGAAGAATGAATTTATTACTGAGTGCCTTTTCAGAATCTATTATAAAAGTTTAACAAATTATAATTTTTCAAACATTCAACACTAATAAATGAAATTTGAGATTTTATTGAGGATAATAATAAAAAGAAGTAGTGATAGTAATACATATATATATTTTGGCTAAAAATACAAAAATAACGAAAAACATCATATGGAATCCAAAACACAAAAATGAAAAGTAACACGTTACATAGCATGCACCACAGTAAACAGTAAACATTTATATACATATACTATATACATATAAAAATAAATCACTAAAAAGTTATAGAAACTATTAGGTATATACATATTATATACATATAAAAAAAGTAAAATTAATTGGGTAACGAAGAATGACAAACACATTTTATGAACTCTAGCCTAGACAAATGACCTGATTTTAATCGATTTATACAATTTTCCAAATATTTTAATTTGTTTTTCACTTGCCTATCCTTTATTTTATTAGGAATATGTAAACTTTGTATTTTGATGTCAGTGTCAACTTGAAATTCTTTCAATTTTTCGATAAACACATATATAGACGGATGCGTACTATAAAAAGATGCATTAAATCTGGAATGGAACGACTCGCACGCATTTGTAGTGCGAGTATTCGAGGCAACTTCTTCCGCCCATATATTCGTAGGAAATGTAGCATTTCCTCTATATACGTTTCTAACAAATAATCGGCGTATTTATCTAACGGGCTATTGTCTGGTTTATAAGCCATGAAATCGAAAACAAAGCAGTCCGCAACATGTTCTGGTTGTAGATAAGTCATACCAAAGGTAAGTTTCAGCCAATTTCCTATTTCTGAATTATTTTTATAATGTTCACTTAATCCAAGGAACTGAATTTTTCTGTACCATGCCTGGTGTAGGTGAAATCTACAGCCACTGATTTTTACACTGGACCAAACATGAATTATTGCGGTATGTATTGCTTTTTCAAAATCAACATAGATCTCGCTAGGTTCGAAAAATGAATTAAATGATTCAAAAATGTTAGATTTCAACAACAAAAAAAGTGTTTTATATGTGGTCCAACTTTTGTTTGGCAACAAGCAATACAGTAGTGGGACATAGTGTCCATTCTGAAGTCCATGGGTGGTAAAAAATTGTAGAAAGTATTTCGTACAATATGAGAATGTGCCGTCCATATACAAAGTATTCATTTCAGACAAGGCACGAATATTGGCTTCACATGTAAATACGATAATGTTATGTTCTGCACTATTTATAAACAAAACGTTTTCACCTTTCGCGGTTTTAATTTTAGGAGAATATAGATTTACAACTTCATGCACTTCGTTTATATTTGCAGGTAGGCGACTAGGAAATATTTTCCGACGGCAGTTATACATATTTCTTCGTACATAATTGACATCATTGGTTGTAACAGACTCTGGCATATTGGCACTAAGGACTCTTCGAATAATCTTTGAAGGTTTTTCCAATAAATCTTCTTCTGCTTTTCGCTTGCACAAATTTGTAAGCACTTTCCTGTTTGTTTTTTGCTCATCTACTTCATGGTTATGAACTATATCACTCCTCGATATTGTAAGCTCAGGACCAACAGTAAATACTTTAGCATTACACTTTCTTCTTTGGACACATCTCCAGAAAACTTCTCCGGTTTTCAATTCCTTTTCTTTAAAATACGTAAAATTCTCAAAGAGAAGTAAATCTTTACCCCGTATACTTTATACTAACGTAGCTGACATCTTATAAATCGAATACTTATATTAAATTATTATCACAATAAACAACACCAATTGTAAGTACTAACCTCTTCTGTTGAGCAAAAGAAACTAACTTGTGAAACGGTAATAACTTTGCAAGAACATCAACATTACATAGACATTAGTTAATATTAGTACTGGAAATTCCCAAATTACGGTATATGTATATTGCTTTTATCACCTGAACTCTGTTAGTGGTGAAAATACCTGCCGGATTATGAGATTATTCTATTGATGCAGGTAGAGGGTAACATTTGGTTGTGAGATTACCTCCGCCGTAAATAGGATAAAAGTGAAGAAAACGGAGAATATCATTTTCTTAACTAAAATTTAAGTAAATCGTGATCCACATAGTATGCCAATATCAGGGCTTAACAAGAACGCGTTTTCTATAAATGAAAAATATATATCCTGGTGTAGAAAAATCGTCCTTGAAGCTGTTAGATCTAATTAAAAGAATATAGTTCGATAATGTTTATTCTAAATCGACATGGGGATCACGATAGATCGCAATGAAATAGGCTGTGTGGTCATCTCGAACAATCTAATTAAAAATTCGATATCAAATTTCTTTATTTGAATTTTAGAAAAAATATGGTAATTTATACAACTTTATGTAACACTTTAATAATTAAGAAATACTGAAAAAACAAGCCTATCAACGCGAGGAAACGTACAGACGACCGTTTCGTTCTAAAGAAGAAAGTATAGAAATGAAAAAAGCAAGGTCGTCATCGAAAGGGAATGCCGTACATTGAGAAGTTCCAATTAGAACGAAACGGTCGTCTGTACGTTTCCTCGCGTTGATAGGCTTGTTTTTTCAGTATTTCTTAATTCTTAATTAACCTAACTACCAGGAAGTTCGTTGTCGCGAAAGAGTGTGTTCTGCATACTAGTACAAACTTAGTTTGACGGATTGTAGATTTATACGCATTAAATAAGTCGACATTTACATGTAAGAATGTGATTTAATATTCATTAATTCTCACTTGCAGTAAATTCCAAAAATAACACTTTAATATAAACATTTACACTTTTATGCAAATATATACCATTTTAAAGGATAATATCTACAATTCTAATATCCATATCAAAAAACATCCTACTCCAACTTAACCAAGAATTTGCTAAAATTTCAGGAACTTCCCTCCCCCTATGATGCATTGGATAGAATTTATTCGCTGTCGTGAATGCCTCCAATCGTGAGTTCCGAAGGCGTGAACGTACTTTTGGAAGGAGTCCGTTTGGGTGAGGGACTGACAACTAGCGCCTCCATGTATTCCACGTGGAACTATCGAGATTGTGCAGGTACAGGTGAAGAGATGCTGTTCAGTATTTGTGCGACTCACGTGCAGCTCACCTACCTGAAACTGGGATGTATAGCGGACAGTGAGTTCGGTATGCCGCGCTCTCCGCTTCGCACAATATCCAGGAAAGGTTAGTTTTAGGAAATATTAGTTAGTATTTATGAGTTCCTACAAAACTTATTTGAATATTAATTTTATAAAAATTGCATTGAAAAAAAAAAAAAAAAACATCTTATTTAATGTAAAACGCGTTTTCAAAATTTCGTATTCTTAAAACTTAGTTTACAGAAGTGATTCTGATCGAAGATGTTTGCTAACCCATCATCGACATCACTCAGTTATTTCGATGATGGATTCGAACAGATAACTTTGTATTAAGCTCTGTCATGAAAAATTTAATTGTTGTCTAATCTACTGTTGTTTCTTCTATTTTTTATTTTGAAATTTAATATTAAATTTGAATTTTAATATTAAAAATCATTCAAATTTCTTGTTGTCTTAATTTCTAAGTTCAATTATATTAGTAACTTTATTTTTTGTTTTTTTTTTAAACTGTGACCTTTTTCTTGATATTTACTAAACAAAATTTATTCTTATATTTTCGGCTGTTGATTGGCTGTTGGTATTTACCGAAAACTCGAAAGATTTACAAAGATAATTGTATGTTTGTAGACTTTTTTGTAACTTTTTCTAAATGAGTATTTAAGGTCTGTTTTCCTTTTTTATCATTCAGAAATATAGTGTAAAAATTATATTAATTTTCAAAGGACGTAAATAAAGAGTTTCCTTTATAATTACATTTATCTAATCGTAAATGCAATGGTATATATAGGTATAATATGAATAATCCCTTAACAAAATAGCGTTATTATAAATTTAAAACAATGTTAAAAGAAGTCACTTTTTTTACAATTTAATCGACATAAATCGAAATAGAAATAAAACAAATAGTTAAAATCTTCATTTTATTAATATTTGCTCGCACAACAACAATTGTTTCGCCATCACAGTGGATTAATCAAAATAACACCGGTATACATAAAAAATAAAATAAAAAATGTTAATATGATTTTAAATGTATTTTCCTCAAATCGTTAGGAAATTTTGACATTCCTGACAAAATTTCTTAAAGAAAAAGTCAACATTTCCTAACTGTTAGGAAATATTCATTTCCTTACTGTAACGAAATTATATTTCGTTACAATTGTTAGTGTTCTACATAAATGATTGGCAATAATTCTAATGAAGCAGTATTCACTACCTCAACCAGCTCTGGAGGAGTCCCAGATATGGAAAATTCATCATCACTTATCATTTTACACTGTTTTGCTATCGAAAACACCAGCAGTTAAATTTATATGCGTCAGGTTTGACAATTCAACATTAATACGTTTCTATAGTAACGCAACCAATTATATTACGAATTTCAAAACACCATTTATTTGTGAATAAAATTATTAGCGATTTTTTCAAAATTAATTAATATCTGTCGAATTTTAAACGATTTGCGGAAAAATAGTATGTTTACCTCGTAGGAAAAGCCACATTCATGGACTCTGTGTTGAGTCTTTACAGGGTTGCAGTGTATAGTAGTTGTGCGGAAGCGTTTATCTTACTTTACTTTATTGTGCCCCGTGTGACTTTAATTAGTAGTTTTTACCTACTGATGATGACAACTTAGTTGTCGAAATACGTATTTAGGATACGACTAATAATTGTGGTAAGGGGTTATATACCTTTTTTAAATGTGTATACATATAGCAAAAATAAAGTGGACAATCATTAAAATACGTCTATTTAAAAAAAAAACGTAGCTATGACGATCTCATATGCACCCCTGTTCGTACAGTTCAGTTTTATGGTCTCTAATACATTGTAATCGTATTCTCGACCATAAAACTGTACTTACGAACCTAGATACATAAATAGCTATTAGATATACGTTATTAGAACACGGAAACGCGTTTAAAAACAAAAATGTGATATTCTAGAACATAATTCAAGAGAGTTAATAAAAATAGTAAAAAAAAATACTTCAGAGTAATTCTTGGCATACAATACTTCAATAGTGTACGGCTATACGTAATAATTCTTTTAAAAAAATATCACGTCAAAGAAAATTTCATAGATATCAAATATTAAGATTCTTAAGGGTGTTAGGTGTCGGAAAAAGACTCCAGAAATCGATATTTTTATGTCACTCACCATGCCCAATAGATTTACTATTGCTAAAACTGAAACTACCTTAAAATTACTTATAAGGCTTATATTTTGGGAATTATAGATATTTTATAGCAAATAATATAATAAATTTAATTGGAGGATTGTCTCATTATATCTCCGTTTAACATTTTATTTTATAATATATATATATATACATATGTATATATATGTATATATATGTATATATACGTATATATATGTATATATATGTATATATATGTATATATATATATATATATTCATATACAGACTGTCCCGTAAAAAACGCCAACATTCATAATTCCGTTATTTATTGTCCGGTTTTATTTAAACAAAAAGTAAATTTAATAGCATCAAAAACACTATAAGATAGCAGTGTTTTATTTGTTTTCAATTGTTTTCATTAATGTCAAACGACAGTCAAGTTTTTTATTTTAAATGGCAACATATATATTTTTGGCTATATTCGGATTGTATTTTTTTTTCTGAATTCAACGATGTATAACATGTTTATTTTTGATAAACGTTTATTGCAAAAAAAAACTTTATAAATTTCTTCTTTGTCTTCCATTATTTATAAATATTCGAATGTGTCATGAAACATTTGAAATGTAAGTATTATAAATATTATTATAAGAAACAAAACACTTTACAATAAATGTTTAAATTGCCCGCCACCTTGTTTAACAAATATCGCACATCTCCTAATAATAAAAAATAAAAAAAAAACTTTATAAATTTCATCTTTCATTATAGTAGACTTGGCCCAGTCCACTAGCATTATGTCAATGTGCCTTAAGTGTCAGTTTGACTTTATTAAGTTTTCTGTATTATCCTGTTTGAACGTTTTGCCGCAACAAAAATCGTATTTTCGTTAAAAATGAATAACAATGAATTAACGGACATGTTACAAGTGTTCCAGGTTCGAAAATATTTCAGAGAATTGAAAAGAATTTAAGAAATTATGGATCATTTACCAAACCAAAAACACAAAAACGGAAATTCTCCGAAGATAAGGAATTAGATGTTCTTCTTGCAGTACAGCAAAATTCACGAACTTCGATTCGCGAAATTGCACATAATATTGGGGTATCAAAAACTACAGTTCATGGTATTTTAAGAAAACACAAACTTAAACCGTACATAGCTCGAAAAGTTCATGCATTAGAACAAAATGATCCTGGCCGAAGAATCCAGTTTTGTCGTTTTTATTTAAATGCATTAGAACAAGACCCGAATTTTTACAGAAGGATAATTTGGTCTGATGAATGCACTTTTAGCACCAACGGTATTTTTAATAGAAACATACATCGACAGTGGAGTGCAGACAATCCGAGATTTGTAATTGAAAATAATTTTCAAAGACGTTTCAACGTAAATGTTTGGTGTGGCATTTTAGGTGATCAATTAATTGGGCCATTTTTCATAGATGGTTGCTTAAATCAAGAAAAATACTACACTTTATTACACGAAAATCTCCAAAACTTTTTAGATGAATTACCTTTGGCAAATTTAAATAGAATATTTTTTCAACAAGATTGGGCTCCCGCGCACAACGCCAGAGTAAATACTGATTTGTTGAACACCCAATTTGGAAATAGGTGGATAGGAACATCCGGTCCTATCGAGTGGCCTGCGCGTTCACCGGATCTTACGCCCCTCGATTTTTGGTTGTGGGCTTATCTACAAGATCGAGTTTATTTAACAACTCCAGAAAATGTTGACATTTTAAGACAAAGAATTATTAACACTTGTCAAGAAGTACCTGCCGCTTGTCTTTTAAATGCGACCTTTGGAGTAATTAGGAGGTGTGCGATATGTGTTGAACAAGGTGGCGGGCAATTTCAACATTTATTGTAAAGTGTTTTGTTTCTTATAATAATAATATTAATAATAATAATAATAATATTTATAATACTTACCTTTCCAATGTTTCATGACACATTCGAATATTTATAAATAATGGAAGACAAAGATGAAATTTATAAAGTTTTTTTTTTGCAATAAACGTTTATCAAAAATAAACATGTTATACATCGTTGAATTCAGAAAAAAAAAAACCAATCCGAATATAGCCAAAAATATATATGATGCCATTTAAAATAACAAACTTGACTGTCGTTTGACATTAATGAAAACAATTGAAAACAAATAAAACACTGCTATCTTATAGTGTTTTTGATAAAACCGGACAATAAATAACGGAATTAAGAATGTTGGCGTTTTTTACGGGACAGTCAGTATATATAATATAATAATTTGTTACTTTATCGGTAGTAAGAACGAGAGCTTTTTTCGCGGACTAGAAAACTTACTATGTGAAATGAGATACAGCTTAAATATTCTTTTTAATTTATACGAAATTGATTTTAAATTAAACTTATTCAAACTGTTGGTCAATTTGTAAAATGTATATGGATGGAAAACATATATGTATATGTTTTCCATCCATATACATTTTACAAATTGACCAACAATTTTAATAAGTTTAATTTAAAATCAATTTCGTATAAATTAAAAAGAATATTTAAGCTGTATCTCATTTCACACAGTAAGTTTTCTAGTCCGCGAAAAAAGCTCTCGTTCTTACTATCGATAAAGTAACAAATTATTATATTATATATATATTATAAAATAAAATGTTAAACGGAGATATAATGAGACAATCCTCCAATAAAATTTATTATATTATTTGCAATAAAATATCTATAATTCCCAAAATATAATCCTTATAAGTAATTTTAAGGTAGTTTCACTTTTAGCAATAGTAAATCTATTGGGCATGGTGAATGACATAAAAATATCGATTTCTGGAATCTTTTTCCGACACCTAACACCCTTAAGAAACCCCGTGAAATATATATATATATATATATATATATATATATATATATATTAAAAATAATAGATTTTTATTGGTTTTAGCGACCTTTTATTGAATTTTGATGTTTGTTTACGTCGTTTCGACTTTTATCAATTCAGTCTTTTTCAAGCATATTTGTTGTTCGTTTTGTTTTACAAGGGTACGCATTCATGTGACACATGTGTTGGTCACTAAAACCAATAAAAAATCTATTATTTTTAATATTAAGACACGGCCAATAAAATAAAAAATAAAAACAAAATTCTTTAAACACTAAATATATATATATATATATATATATATATATATATATATGTATATATATATGAAAAATTTTGTGAAAAACTTATCTGCGCGGAATGTGCATATATCGATATTTCACTGTTTTTTACAGATCATCAGTGCACCTTACCGAAGACAGACATGTTATTCACTTCTATACTACGTGTATATATACGAACTGTAATGAACTTCATGTGTATGAGAATTAATAATTATTAAATCTCATTTTACATGCGATTGTCGCTATAATTTGTTGCATTTAATTCTACAATTCGGCAAATCACTTTTGCCCTAGATTGTAGACGCAACAAGCCGCGACATCAACTGTACAAGTTGTCAGTACAAATGAAAAATTTTGTGAAAAACTTATCTGCGCGGAATGTGCATATATCGATATTTCACTGTTTTTTACAGATCATCAGTGCACCTTACCGAAGACAGACATGTTATTCACTTCTATACTACGTGTATATATACGAACTGTAATGAACTTCATGTGTATGAGAATTAATAATTATTAAATCTCATTTTACATGCGATTGTCGCTATAATTTGTTGCATTTAATTCTACAATTCGGCAAATCACTTTTGCCCTAGATTGTAGACGCAACAAGCCGCGACATCAACTGTACAAGTTGTCAGAACAAATGAAAAATTTTGTGAAAAACTTATCTGCGCGGAATGTGCATATATCGATATTTCACTGTTTTTTACAGATCATCAGTGCACCTTACCGAAGACAGACATGTTATTCACTTCTATACTACGTGTATATATACGAACTGTAATGAACTTCATGTGTATGAGAATTAATAATTATTAAATCTCATTTTACATGCGATTGTCGCTATAATTTGTTGCATTTAATTCTACAATGCAACAAATTATAGCGACAATCGCATGTAAAATGAGATTTAATAATTATTAATTCTCATACACATGAAGTTCATTACAGTTCGTATATATACACGTAGTATAGAAGTGAATAACATGTCTGTCTTCGGTAAGGTGCACTGATGATCTGTAAAAAACAGTGAAATATCGATATATGCACATTCCGCGCAGATAAGTTTTTCACAAAATTTTTCATTTGTACTGACAACTTGTACAGTTGATGTCGCGGCTTGTTGCGTCTACAATCTAGGGCAAAAGTGATTTGCCGAATTGTAGAATTAAATGCAACAAATTATAGCGACAATCGCATGTAAAATGAGATTTAATAATTATTAATTCTCATACACATGAAGTTCATTATATATATATATATATATATATATATATATATATATATATATATATATAAAGGCCGGATTATATTAAAAAAAACTGAAAATATGCGCATAAATATGCAGATGTTTTAGCCTAAATATGCACTTCCTTATGAAAAATATGCAGGTAAAACTAACAAGGAATATTAGAAAATGGAATACTGTAGAAAAAAATATTCTATTATGTTTACTACAAGTTTATTTAAACCATTTTACAACATAATTAACTATGAAAACAATTTACAATCACATATTTCTCAAAGTTTTCAACAGAAAAATTATGACGCTTGTCTGAAAACATGTATTTATATATTGAAAAGGTTCGTTCTACGTCGACGCTTGTTATAGGAGCATATTTCAAATTAGAAATATCATCTATTGTCAACTCAATTTCTACTGAATCACCACACAAGATTTTAGCAATGTCCTTTAGCATTTTAAAACCTTAATTTTTTCCTATTACACTTAAAAATTTTTCATACACGGACTGTCCCACTCCTCCATTAACATCAAAACATGACTTTTTTTAATTTGTTTATTATTTGAACGCTCTCGATTAGCGACATAAATTGTTTTTCCAATTGCAATATAGAAGTGGAAATAAAACTGTAATTGGCTTTAATAAACGCCAACTGTCGAGGTATTTCTTTACTCGCATACACCTTTTGGGTGTCTATCACAGATTGTGCATTCCTATCAAGATCCATAATAATTGTTTTTATTCCTTCATAATGATTTGCGTGAAAAATAGCAGCCTCCATCCACGTTCCCCATCGTGTCACTACTGGTTGAACAGGAAGCGGAACACCGGGTAGATGCTGTTTGTAAAACTGAACTTGTAATGGGGCCTTTAAAAATACTTTGTTAACACTACTAATTAAAGTATTTACAAAGGGAATATGGTTTCTGACTTCTTCTGCAACACGATGTAGTCCATGCGCCAAGCAAGTTGTGTGAATAAAATTTGGGTAAAAGATTTTCATTTAATTGAATCGGCGGATACTTGCTGGAAATCCATAATATGTAAATGAGATTTAAGTAAAACACTTATACTAATTTCCAGTATATATACTGGAAATTAGTATAAGTGTTTTACTTAAATCTCATTTACATAAAATATTTTCAAGTTGAAAGCTGCCTTCACCATGTATGGTGCAGCATCCGTCGAAAGCCATAGAATTATCTCTGTTGGAATCGATTCCGGTAAGAACAAAGTTGCCAGTTCTTCCTGTGTAAACCTTGTTATTGTTAAATTATTTGCCTTTTCCAACTGTTTGGATGAAATTAAATAAAATTTTGCTGGAACCGATACGTTAAGGGTACCAATCATTAAATGAACTATACTCGTATATCGGCCCACACTATTAGTTGTTTCATCTACGTATATGTAAAGATAATTGTTTGCAACAACATTCTCAATGCTATTCAATGTTTCTGCATAGATACAGTGAATATAATTTGTTCTCAACGTGCTCTCGTCGGGAATGTTATATTTGCTGATGTACTTATGCAAAAATAATTTGACATTTAAATTGTTTAATTTATGTAGTGGAATATCTGCCGACACAAACATTTGACACAAATCTTCATTAAATTGTTCTTGTTCCGATTTTTTGGAAGTTGATGGCAAACATTGCGGTAATGTTTGCTGATTCTTCTTCACCAATTTCATTTTTGTTAGTTTTGCAGCATGATATGTAGTTTTTATATATTGGCCGACTTGGAACTTTCTCTCACTTGTAATCTGCAAAAAAAAATATCACATCATCGGTTGTTTTCTTATAAAATAAATGTTAAAAGATAAAGGAATAATTAAAAACCTAATTAATGAATTAATTTTTGCTGTTCTAATGTCACAACTCACAAGTTTATACTTCGAAAATTGTCAATTACGGGAGAAAAATTGTCTAGTGATGAAGCAGCTGTAGAGCCACTTAAAAATTTTGTTCGAAATAAAATCTTTGAAGCAGATATTATTTGGAATAGATAGGAAAAGAAAATTCTTGCGTGCAATACGATTTAATGCCAGGCAATGACTCTTTAAAATCACCAACTTTGAATTGTTCCGGCTTATTCTTACAATAGCGTATGAATGTTATTGGATGGTTGTAATGCATTTTAAGTAAAATATGATATTCTATCGCATACCTTAGCAGTGTACATAAAAAAAAACAGATTAATAAATAATAAGTTTTCATTTAAAAAAGGTATATAACCCCTTACCACAATTATTAGTCGTATCCTAAATACGTATTTCGACAACTTAGTTGTCGAAATACGTATTTAGGATACGACTAATAATTGTGGTAAGGGGTTATATACCTTTTTTAAATTATTATTTAACCACAGTCTCCATTGAAAGAATTTTCACAATAAGTTTTCAAATTTGAGTTCAGACTATTCTAAAATGTGAAACTTAAAATTTAAACAGGAAGTGAAATATTAAAACTGTTAATAAAATATCTATCATAACAAAACTGTATAAGCTGGGAATATAATAATAACAAGTAAATATTTAATTCAATCAAATTACAACTGTAAAATCATAGTAATGTAAGTATAGTAGAATATAAATCCAAAATATTTTCCCAAAATTCCCTCTTATAAGCGAGAAAAGAAATTACAAGACATTTAAAATTTTTTTGTCACGCCAATGTGCCATCGACTATATTATAAAAGACGATGTATTAAAGTTGACCGACAATAACGAAAAGAATAGTTTTGTAATTGTCCGTCTCATCCAGCGGTTCCATATGGCAACATACGCTGTAGCGTATGTGTGTGTGAGGTAGTTATAATTTATACACATTCTGAATATTTTGAGTTTATAAGCGTCACATAATATAATTTTCAGGTGTTTTTCATTTCGGGGTTCGCGTCGTAATTGACAATATTTTATTAGATTTATGTTATATAAACATAATTACATCTTTCCATTTATCATATGTTGTCTCTTTATTTTAAGGACACCTGTTTAGGATTTATATAAGATATTAGATATTATTGGCCTTAATGGAACATTTTATGGTTTTTAAGTAGTCCTGAGTGCTCCACTGTTATATGTACATGTTTGTTGTTTTCTTGTTCTTTTGTTGCAATTTTTATTCCTTACGACTCTCAATTACTTTATTTACTCGTATTTGTATTTTTTCTGTTACATTTTTTTCGAAATTGTTTCTGTTTTTGGGTCATTAATCAGTTCATTCGTTTTGTTCTTATAATCTTTTTCTTGCATTATTACGGTTTTGTTAATTTTATCCGCTTTAAGTGCATAGAGTTCTGGATGTTTTTAAGAAATATTTTGTTTATTTTTATGGATTTGTGTAGTGTTTATATACCATACGAGCCATCGTAAAAATTAATAATTGGAGCAGACTGTGAAATTGGGTTGCTACTTTAGCCACTTCCACATAATGACACATTACTTGATGCTTGACAGTTTCATTTGGTTTCATTGTAAAAAAAGGTTATGGCATTGAAATCATACTACAACAAAAGAGAAAACAAATAATTTATTTAATATCGAAATCATAATCAAAATTTACATATAGCTACAGAAGTTGTTGAAAATGTTGTCCATTTACATCTAAACACAAACCAACTCTTCTCCACAATCCAGCAAAAACTTTATGCAGCATTTGCGGTGAGTTGTTGATCTCTTCACGCTTTTCTGTTATGCGAATTCTCAGTTGTTCCAGATTATGAATTGGCGTTGAATAAATCGAATTTTTTATGTATGGCCATACGAAAAAATCACATATGTTTAAATCGCAAGACCTAGTTGGATATGGGATTTCAGTGTTCCTGCTTTTTATTCTGTTATCAAAAAATTCTTTGAGATATTGAAGTGTTTCTCTGGTCGTATGTGCTGTTGCAACATCTTGTTGGAAATTTCCATTTTGTAATTTCTCATCAGCCAGTAGATTTATGAATGAGCCGAGTATCTCATTGCGATATCGTGCAGCAGTAAGTGTACCTTAAAAAAAAATGAGACCCACCAATCTTCTTCGACATATTCCAACCCAAACACCAACTTTTTGAGGATGCAATGTTTTTTCAACAAAAAAATGAGGATTTTCGGAGGACCAACACCTCATATTCTGTGGATTAACATATCCAGAAAGATAAAACCAGGCCTCATCCGAGAAAAAAACTGTTTTAAGGATATCCTGATTGTGTAGATTATTTTGAAACCATTGACAAAATTCCACTCGTTTTAAATAATCCACTGGATAAAGTTCATGAAAACATTGCAGCTTGTATGGATGACAATGTAAGACTTTTTTAAGAATGAATTGGCACGTACCATAAGATAAATTTGTTTGTTGGGATACTACTGAAATGGATGTTTTTGGATTTTCATCAATAATATGCCGAAGAGCTTCAATATTATCAGCTGTACGTTTAGATGGCCGTCCACTTCCAGTTTTTCGACCAACGCTACCAGTCTCTCTGAATAACTACATAATTTGTCAAAACATTGTAAAAATCATTGTAGTCAAACACTAATTCAGGATGTTCTTCACTAAAATCAGCCATGCATTCCGTAATTATATTGCCACTCGCCATTTACTTTCACACCTGTACGGAAGTAACATTCGATAATTTTTGCTTTTTGTTCTATGTTGAATACCATTTTTTAAATAAATTTAATTTTCTTAATAAGAGTTTTGATAAATTTGACACAAACTTTTAGTTTCAATGTCAAATAATAAATGTCATTATGTGGAAGTGACTAAAGTACCAACCCAATTTCACAGTCTACTCCAATTATTAATTTTTTTGATGGCCAGTTATTATATAATATATTTATTAATATAGTATGAAGTATCAACATGAATGAATAATATACTTACTTTGGTGTATAAGTTTCTGAAATGGGGTCTGTAGTTTATTTCGTACCTGTAACTTTGTTATTATATTCTCTCGCCAATTAAAAATCTTCTATAGCTATTTTATGTTTGGATGCTAAATATGATTCTAGTGCTCAATCATTTTATAGTGTTGTTGCCATTGTGTTTTTTAAATCTTTTTTGAAAAGTGATAATAAATTATAATAATTATCTTAAATATGTTTAAAAATATTGCGCACTTTTTTACTTTCCTTAAAATATGTAATGTACTCATATAGATATTGGTGTTTTCGACATATTTCATCATTAATTAGCTACACTGTGTACGTATCGTGCGGACGAAGTTTTCATGCCTGGTTGCCATGGCAACTTAGCGTTTATTAAGATCTAATAATAATAACATTAATAACTTGTATTTTGTAACGGAAATACAGCTACAAAACAAATACAAAATATATTAAGTGCATGTACTAATAATATTAAATAAAGTAAAATGAAAATAATTTTAGATGTATTTCCTTAATTGATAAGAATATAACTTTTTAATTTTAAAGCAATAGATTATATTGTCTTAACTATCCTATTTTAAACAGCACATTTGTAATTACTAGGCTTCGGATAATTATGCATTTGCATAAGTGCATATGCAAATGCATATTTTATTTGTTATTATGTATAAGTGCATATTTTGAAACATTTTCATTATAAATGCATATTTAACCTTTTTCAGCAAAGCATTATTTTAAAACAGTATGACTTCACATAAATATTTAATGTTCTTGTTAGTATAATTACACTTTTGAGATTTCTGTTGTTTGTGTGTCTACCGGTTAGTATTTCTTAAAGATATTTAACACTAAGGCATTTCGCATACTTGTAAAATAACACTCATTAACTGAATACCAAAAGAAACAGACACTTTATAGCCGACAATTAAATAATCTTTTAAACCATTGAATAGATAGGTGAAGTGAATAGCAAATTAAAGCTGGATTTATTATAAACAGTCAATACAATAGTTAATGTTTTGAAACCACTTGAAAATATTAAGAAGATTAAATATTAAGAAGATTGCCCCTGTAATTGAACAATGAGAAATAAATGTAGCCGGATTTCCTTAATTTTGCCAGGTCCTTTTACATTCCAACAATCTGTATTAGTTGTGTACAAGTTACAATAGCATTAACATCCTAGAAGATGCAAGAAGAAAAAAGAGCATATAAGTGCAATTTTAAGTCAATTTGTGAAGGATTATAATGATTTTACAACAGATGGGCGTCTGTTATTTTGTAAATACTGCCAGTTCATGTTACGGCGACAAAAAGTTTCAAGTCACTCAGCCTCTTCAAACCGGAAAACATGCAAGCTATAAAAATCGTAAAAGGGAAAATAACAAAAGACAAATGTTAATTTTTAATTTACTCCGGCATGGACCCAAACGCTGACATTCCGTTAGCTAAATTAAAGAATGAAGTTTCTCGCAACTTTATGGAGAAGTTACAAAAGAAAATATTCCAGATGAATCGACGATTCCGAGTTATATAGAACAACACTGAAAAAATTAAGAGAAGAAGAAATCATCTTATTTGGGTGTCGCTGGATGAAACAACCAACGTACAACAAAGATGCATAGCAAATTTTGTATTTGGTGTATTAGGAGTTAATGAGGAAAAAGATAAATCAAATCTGCTGCCTTAAAAGGTGCTGGACAAAGTGAATCATTCAACAATCGCTGCTTTTTTCAACGATTCTCTAAGTTTATTGTGGCCGTGTGGGATTTTATACGAAAAGGTACTACAAGTTTGTAGGGATGCTGCACCATATATGTAAAAGGCAACGCGGGGATTAGAGATTTTGTACCCAAATGTGATACATGTGACCTGCGTAGCGGATGTTGTACAGCGAGTAACTTATTTAGTTTGTACTCTTTATCCAGACGTTAATACTGATATCGTCTGTGAAAAAGATTTTTCTTAAAGCACTAACTCGTGTCCAGAGGCTTCGGAAATTGCAGGGGACGGTCCACCCGTAGATTTTTTCCTTCGGTGTCATTTAAAATCTATGGTTTATACGAGGACCTTTTATATTTTTACAAAATCTGAGAAGAAAATAAAATTTTTGGGAACAAATTATTTGATTGTTTTTCATTATGGTCTATACACTTTTGCATGCGTAGGAACGAGTTTTCAAAACATTTTTTCACTCTGATGGTTGTATCTCAGAAACATGGTTTTCAAAGGCTTTGACTGCTTCTTCAGGTGTTGAAAATCGCTGTCCACGCATTTTTTGTTCACAGTTGGGAACAAAAAAAAATCATTCGGCGACAAGTCAGGTGAATATGAACAATGAGACATTATTTCAACACTTTTCTCTTTCAAATAGTCAACTGTTAGACGTGCTGTATGTGAACTCGCATTGTCGTGATGAAGAATAGTTCGACGCTTTCGGTTGTTCTTCCTGATTTCGTCTATAATTTTTCGCAAACAAATTACTGTATACCATTCGGCGTTAAGAGTTCTTCGATCATCTAAAGGAAGTGTTGCGATGTGTCCTGTACAGTTGAAGAAACACGCGATCATTTTCTTGGAAGTGCGCCTTGCACGAATAACTGTTGTGGGGTTCTGTTCGTCTTAGAACACCCATACAGTAGATTGTTGCTTGGTTTCTGGCTCATACGCATATATCCATGTTTCGTCACCCGTGACGATGTTGTATACGGATTTTGCGATTCCTACGTCGAATTTTTTGTGCATCTCTGTACACCAATTGACACGAGCTGCTTTCTGTGCTTCGGTCAAGTTATGCGGAATACATCTGGAACATACTTTTTTTACAAATAAATTTTCATGTAAAATCGAATGAATTGAAGTCTGCGATATGCCAAGAGATGCCTCTACCTCACTGTAAGTCACATGTCGATCGTGTTCTGTCATTTTCTGCACAGCATCGATGTTTTTTAGAATCATAACAGTTTTTTGTCGACCTTTGCGTGATTCATCACTCACTGAGGCACGACCATGACGAAATTCTAAAAACCAATTATAAACTGTCTTCTCTGATGGTGCTTCATTACCAAAAGTTGACCGAAGCGATATAATGCATTTTTGTGGAGTTAGGCCTTTTTTATAATCGTCAAAAATCAGCCAACGAAAACCTTCACGAGAAATCCCCATTATTTTACAAACTCACTGTCTTAAAACTGTCACTGTCAACAAACTACTGACTCAATTTCTAAACTATCGCGGATTTCTCATTGACAAATGTCAAACTTTAAGAATATAGTAATTACATATTGCTATGAATAGTGGGTTTGATTGAAGGATAGTCCACTGTTCATCCACAATTTGTCCGAACTAGCTCAGTTTGGTATACTTCTTAATTGAGACTGCTTGATCCTGGGCTCTCTCTCTCACGAGCGAGAAAGTGGAAAAATTAACATAGTCAATAAAAGTTCACAATTTGCAATATAATATTTATTAAAAAAAAAAAACTCTTTATAAAGTATAAAGAGGGCTAATGCATCATTATACAAAAGCGGAGAGGAAAAATTGTGTGATAAAAGATACGCACACAATGAAAAAAACTCTCATTACACGCGAGCTAAATTTAATTCTAATAAATTGTTTAGAAAACTTTCAAATTCAAATAACTAACCCCCAATTCAAAACGTAGATAGACCAATTGTCAACACGCGTAAATAACTTTCACTCATGCGCACTAACACAAGCATAAAATCTCCCTCCAAAACCTGACTTTCAAAATGTTCTAGAACAACGTGACAAAAAACTCCCTCATAAAAAAATATGATAGTTTTCTTCCCCATCTATATCTTAAGCTAATATAACAATAAATCAAAAATACAAATTGGCACAATTATAAATGAATTACAAAGAAAATTTTAATATAATTATAGTATGAAAATTACTTACGTTAACGTAAATTTTTCACAAACAAAAAACTTAATGCGAGAGATATCAAGTGGATTTCAAATATTCATAAATATACGAGATAATCAACACTCGTAATTAAACGATAATGAATTTTACTTCACATCAAAGCACAAAATACAGAATAAAGCGAAATTATAAAAATATAGAAATAAAAAAGGAAGTTTTTTATTTCATCGACTGTTCCTCTTGCAATACAAAATATCTCTGAGTGGCCGGAAAAATAAAATCAGACATCAGGTACATATAATACACAATAATCCCCCTAGTCGATCAACTTCCTGTACAATATAACTTTGTTACACAATATAAATATATAAATGTACAGGCGGGGTCAACAAAACAAGCCCTAATAAATATTTAAACAAAATTCAAAATATAAACAAATATAAATCTGTAAACAAGTTTAACATAATAAATAATTGTTTTTAAATTGTTCTTCGGGGAAAAACTCACAACAATATGTCAAAAGCACCATCTAGTGGTCGATTGTAAAAATATAAAAGGTGTCCCTCGTACTAGACGACCACATAATCTAGATTAGTTACGACAGGGCATAATTGAGGAAGTTAATTAATTCTTGAGGTGGCTTTGGCAAATGTCATTAAAGAATTTGTTCACAGACTTCCATATTGTCAAGCAATGAAGGGTCATCATTTCGAAAATTTTCTTAACTGATATTCATTTTGTTTATATTTTTTGTGTTCATTACCTCTGTCGTTGTTGAACAGAAGTGTGCCAAACCTTATTATTATTGAGCTTCCAGAGCAGAGTTGTATTGAAATTCGTAAAAATATACAGGGTGTTTAATTTAAAATAAAAAGTTAACATCGTTTCCGGCTAAACAGGAAGTCTGATTCGGATATAAAAATACTTATGGAATCCCCGATTAGAATTTAATTAACTACGGAAAGTCTTATTAAAATCTAAGTAGCCATATCAAAGATATTTGAATGTATCCATACATTTGCCCAACTTTGTATAATCAATGTCGTGTTAATTTTTCTTGAATAACTCAGAGCCCTGTATTTATTTAAGTTTTAACATCAAAGATTAATCGCTGTCAGCAAACAATATATTATTTTAGTAATATCATTAATAAAAATTGAAAATAGTAAGTGGAGACCCCTAATTAGCCCTTTATAATACATCCGATAGGTAACTAAATGTGCTTGATCGAACTCGACGATATTCAACTGTTTCCTGTTGAACAAGTAAGAATTAAAGAATTTAACAAGGGCTGGTGACAGGCCAGTGGTAGTTAGAGTCTTAACAAGAATATAAAGGTTAATCTGATCGAAAACCTTTTGGAAGTCTGTGTAGATTACATCCTTGTTTGTCTTTCTAAAATCTATTTACGTAAAACGACGTAGGTTTGTAGTTTGATGAACGTTTAGTCATGAATCCATGTTGAAATTGAGATATCAAGTTTCTTATGGAATTATAAATGCAATTACAGATGATTGTCCGGAATACTTTCGTAAAATATATGTTAGTATATTCTAAGAGTGAATGCTAAAAGAAGAAATTTCTTTAATTACTAACAGCATGTATTTCCTAAGGTAAATGTATTGTATTATAATGTAAATTGTAATATTGTTTTTTTCTGAGATTTAAAGTGAAAAATATCATTAGCAGTGATATAGATTTTAAGTTATAACGTAGACATACATACGATACATACGTAGGTGTTGAAATTATTACATTGGGAGAAATATTTGACGTTTTTGCGTACATATATCATAAAATTGCGGTTATAAATTTGATTATAAACTGTATATTTCACATCGAGTTACAAAAGTTGTCAACATGCTTATAAATATGTGCCAATAGTATACATCGTATTTTTTTAAATGCTTACAATTCATGATTAATGGTTATTTCAAGTTGATTCTAGTGTACCCTACTATTTATATACACTCGTGGACAAAAAATTCCGGACACTGAAGTAAATATCTGTTATAGTTAAAATTCCTTTTTTTTGTTTTCTTTTCACAAAGACATGAAATATTATCTATGAAATAAGAATTGGAAATTAAAGAACATACAAAACTTTAATTTATCAAAACCAGTCAAAAGAAAAACAAAAATAATGATGAACTCAAAAAATCTTGGTGTGCTTTTTATTCAGTTTTTATCTGTTGTGTTGAAAGGCCATTTGAACTGTCAGTACTGACACTTATTATATATTGCTCAATCTTTGGGCGACAATTTGTAGGTGGTTTAATACTCAGTCGACAATATAAGCTCGCTATCATCTAAGTCGATAAGAGACGTTAATTTTATTCATAAGTAAAAACACAAGAGCTTTTTTTTTATCGGATAAATTTCTCTTTGTAACGAAATTATTTTGCCAATCAGTAATTTGACGAGAAAAACTTACATGAAAAAATCGCGAGACGATAGTCGAGCGATTTTTTCTAATGTAAGTTTTTCGAGCGAAATTACTGATTGGAAAAATATTGAGTTAAAAAGAAATTTATCCGATTGAAAGAAAAGCTCGAGTGTTTTTTGGCAAGATAAATTAACGACATGAATAAAACTTTTTAAATTGTCTCCATATTGACGATTTTGTATTTCTTGTGTTTTGCAGTATTGATCTTTTGATATTTGTTGAAATTTCCCCAAACCGACTCGTATTTTACGTTCAACGATACTTAATAGTTATTACCTGTCAGCTGCCAAAATAAATTAAGTGATGCAGGGCTACTAGATATGTAACAGGAAGAAGCATTTTTATCGGAGGAAGAAGCATTTTTATCGGTGATAAAAAGCTATGTAGGTTTTTATCGCTGTCAAAGTGACAAAAATGTCACCCGCATATGGACATTTTTATATAGGAGTTAATTTATCATATATTTATTATTTCCTTATGCACGTTTCACATCGTAAATTTAGGGAACTAGTCCGGAGTTAAAATAAATATGGAGTTGGGCTGGATGTTTGAAGATTTAAGTCCTACTGGAGTTACGCAGTAGAAGATCGGCCACTTGGTCAGATTCTTCGCTTGATAACTTGCCGGGTGCCCAGTGATAACCAATAATGTATCCGTGGGTTTCGCTTAATTAATAAATAAAATTTTAGGCCACTGAGGCACCCCTAACTTTGGTTGCCGCTATTTGGTTTCACATTTGCAGTCTATAGTAAAAAAATAATTATCTTTATATATGTATATACGGGGTTAGTGAAAAGTATGGAATGGACGGTTTATTTCCGTAATTATGAACTTTATAACAAAATGTCTTTACTAAAAGCTTTTTTACTAATTATTCTCCATTTCTTAGCTTACTCGTTGTTTTCTGTATGTCAACGCATTTCCATGAAAACGTTATTTTTTTTTCGAATGGCAACCATGTGTTTTTTTTTGCTAATTTCTATTCCTCTTTTTTTCTTGAAATGACTTGATATTTTTTTCAAATGCTTTCATAACAAAATTTTAGAAAAAATACTCATAATATTTTATTTACTCAAATAATATTTAACTCAAAGTAAATATTCAAACTTAAGACTCCTTGCAGCTTGACAATAACCTAATCTATCACAAAAATTACGCAACGAATTTTGTAGCCAGATAGGTGCTATTTTTTTAATTTCATGTCTGATTCTGGCTGCCAGGTTTTGTGGTTTTTCTTTGTAAGGTTTATTTTTTAAATGACCCCAGAGGAAAAAATCTAGGGGACTCAAATCAGGCGACCTGGCATCCAATTGGTCCTCGAAGTACTATCCAACGACTATTCAGAAACAGGCGAACATCAACTCTATAATGAGGTGGAGCGCCGTCTTGCTGAAACCAAACATTGCGGTTTGGCATTCCTTGTCGATCTTCATCCGAAAGTAAATGTGCAATGTCAGGCACAATGTGATCACGCAATAGGTCTATATATCTATGTGCTGTCAAATTTCCATCTATAAAGTATGGACCTATTATATGGTGCTCAAGAAGACTAGCCCAGACATTAAGTTTTCGTGGATGCTGTGCATGGAGTTCCATCATCCAATGGGGATTTTCGCTGGACCAGTAACGAGAGTTGCGTCTGTTTATAAACCCATTTAGACAAAAAGTGGCTTCATCCGAAAATAAAATGTGGTTTAGAAAATTTGGATTATTATTGATCATTTCCATTATTGTTGCACAAAACTGCATTCTTCTGTCAGGGTGAGCTTCGTTTAGCTTATGGAGAAGATGTATCTTGTAGTTTTTGTGTTTGTTCTTTTTTAATATTCGAACAACCGACGATTGACTAATATCATTATCCAAAGCAAGTTGCGTGGTTGACGTAATTGGATTATTCGTAACATTAAGTAAAATATCTAGAGCTTAATCTTGATTTGTGGCTGATTTTAGACGTCCAGACCTTGACATATCTTTTACATTTCCAGTTTCTGTAAACTTTGTAACCAATTTAGACACTGTGGATTGTACAATACGATTTCCCTCCGGATGAACGTTATTAAATAAATGACAAAGATCTTGGTGTGGACGTTGTCGATCTTCACAACCAACCATAATTAAGATTTCAATTCTTTCAGTTTCATTGAGTTTCATCATGTTTACAAATTAAAATGAAACTTTCTTATTATATCAACTTATTGAAAGGTACTTCACAATGACATGAAAAATTACATTAAAGAAAACAAAGGCCACTGTCATTTTTTTTTGAGAGAATCTGATTTTATATCACAGTTTGTCGTTTATTGGAAATTATGATTTTACACAAAAATTTTGTTATGAAAGCATATGAAAAAAATATCAAGTCATTTCAAGAAAAAAAGAGGAATAGAAATCAGCAAAAAAACACATGGTTGCCATTTGAAAAAAAAATAACGTTTCCATGGAAATGCGTTGACATAAGTAGACTAAGAAATGGAGAATAATTAGTAAAACAACTTTTACAAAGGTATTTTTAATAATATAAAATATTATTAAAAATCTGGTGTGAAGAACACAAATACAGGTTCACTATTAATATTTTTGTGAACGTGTCCGAACATATCCCTCCCCATGTAGCGATGTGGTTCTTTTTGTGAATGTGTCTGAAGACATCTTTTCTCTAGCAGGGGCGTACCGATGAGCCTGTAGAAAGGCGAAATACTACGTATCTACGTCTCTGGGGAGGGATATGTTCGGACACGTTCACAAAAATATTAATAGTGGACCTGTATTTGTGTTCTTCACACCAGATTTTTAATAATATTTTGTTTTATTAAAAATACCTTTGTATTATACAAAACTGGTGGGGTATACCTACTCATGTATGTTTCAATTATTCTGATAAAAGAAATTTTATTAAAGACATTTTGTTAGAATGTTCATAATTACGGAAGTAAACAGTCCATTCCATACTTTTGACTAACCCTGTATATATATATATATCAAAAATTTATTTAAATTCGGGTAAGCGGTCAATTAAAGAACTCCTTTATTAAATTACCCTATATTTCGCAACACTTTGTCGCTTCTTCTGGGGTAAAAAATGTAGAGTTAAAAAATAATAAAATTGACGTACAAAATATAAAAATGATTAGATATGATATCTAATCATTTTTATATTTTGTACGTCAATTTTATTATTTTTTAACTCTACATTTTTTACCCCAGAAGAAGCGACAAAGTGTTGCAAAATATAGGGTAATTTAATAAAGGAGTTTTTTAATTGACCGCTTACCCGAATTTAAATAAATTTTTGATAATATATCACGGTCGATCATTTCTTTTCAATTAATTATATATATATATATATATATATATATATATATATATATATATAGACCAAGAGCTTTGCCGTTAGAACATGTATGGAAGGGAATTTTGGGAAATCCAGCAAAATTGAAGTCTATTTGTTAAGTAAATTGAACTGACTTAACAAATAGACTTTAATTTTGCTGGACTCCCCAAAATTCTCTTCCACATATATATATATATATATATAAGGTAAACTTAATTAGTCGGCGATTAAAGGTCTGGTTATTAATTCAAAGTTTATATATTTAAAATAATCCTACATGTTTCGGCAATGATGCCTTTGTTAAGGATATAAAAAATATAAATAAAATTTTATTTATATTTTTTATATCCTTGACAAAGGCATCATTGCCGAAACAAGTAGGATTATTTTAAATATATACACTTTGAAGTAATAACCAGACCTTTAATCGCCGACTAATTAAGTTTACCTTATCATACCAAGGTCACGAAAACACTATATATATATATATATATATATATATATATATATGTATATATATGGTTAATTATTTCTTAGAATTTGGCTTGATAGCTATTCATTAAATAAAAATGCTCATTCTAACGTTTCGACTTTTATTTTGTCTTCATCAGAATAAGTTTGCTTATAATACTATCGAAGAATAATATAATAAATATTGTTTTTCGTAAACTGTAAATTTATATACATTTATGGTACTTACAATTTGTATTCTTTTTTTAAATTTTTTTTTGAACTATTTTATTTAAAATATAAAATTGGTACATTGTACATTCAACATATGGAAGTAGACTGAATTTTAGTAGGCATAAAATATGTATATACATATTTTAAATTTTTGTGTTTCGTCCGTGTAATTTTATATTTTCGGCTTGGTGTGGGTGCGTTTTAAAAGGTTTAAGAGTTATTGGATTTGAATTTTTACGTTATTTATATTACGGGCGTTTTAGATCACTGCGAGATATATAATTTTGACAGATTTGAAATTTCATGACGGTCATTAACGGCCTTTTCTTCATGTTGTTTTAAAATGAATTTACTGTAATACTGATCTTGCTTTGTAATTTGTTTCGGTTTGTTGTATTTCAACTTCTTTGTAATTGAAAGTGTGATTATTTTTTGTTTCATGTTT
This sequence comes from Melolontha melolontha, assembly GCA_935421215.2. Taxonomy (NCBI): domain Eukaryota; kingdom Metazoa; phylum Arthropoda; class Insecta; order Coleoptera; family Scarabaeidae; genus Melolontha; species Melolontha melolontha. The sequence goes on along the minus strand of OW285235.1, from coordinate 1,958,538 downwards.
TTTTAAAGCTGTAATGTTTTTTTTGTACAGTCACAAATATTCAATTATTATTATCAACACCCTTTTTCATAGGTGAGTCTTTGGACTAATGCAGTGTATCTGCCTTATATCGTGAAATTTTAGGAAGCAGTTTTGCGATATATATTTTTGCTATTACAGTAAAACCTCTAATTATGGACACCTCCGACAATCGGACACCTCTAAAAAATGGACATTTTTTGTGGTACGAAATTTTATAATGGGTTTTCTTAACAATAGTCACTCCTAATATTGGACCCTCCATAAATCGGACGCGGACACCCTTTATTTCACCGAAGCAATAAAACATCTGTAAATATATCTCTTAATTAAGGACAGACAAGACGGGCGGCGCCGAATAAAATTTTGCAATTATGTATGTATGTATGTACTTTTATTGCTGCACACGTGGAAGTATATCTACTCGGGTTTTTTCCATAATACATATGTATGTACAAAGTGCACACGTGGAAGTATATCTACTCGGGTTTTTCCCATAATACAAAGGAACGACGGTTTACCACTGGCCTACTCGTCAGGTGATAAGTGGAGTGATATGTATTTTGAATCAGTTTGAACTAGCCTTTTATAGTGTCAACATGGATTCTAGTAAAAGAAAGCGGTTAACAATCCAAGATAAAATTGATATTATTGCAGTTAGTGAACAGCAAAGCTTAAGTGTCCGAAAGCTCGCGGAAAAGTTTGGTGTCGGAAAGTCGCAAATTAGTGATATAGTGAGAAACAAAAGTGAAATAAAAGAACTTTTCGAGAAAAATGGAAACCTAGCTCAAAAAAGAAAGTTTCCAAAAACTAGTGGTTTAGCAATCGACGGAGCAGTGTTCAACTGGTTCTGTAAGGTGCGAAACAAAAATATTCCCATGTCAGGACCCCTACTCAAAGAAAAGGCGCTGGAAGTAGCACAAAGTTTACAACTCACCGAATTCAAAGCGTCTAATGGTTGGTTGGAGAAATTTTGTCAAAGACATAAAATATCATTTAAAAGTGTGTGTGGTGAATCTGCCTATGTAAACATGCAAATGTAGACGATTGGAAAGTCAAGTTGCAATCAATATGCAAAGATTACTCTCCGAAAGATATTTTTAATGCTGATGAAACCGGTTTATTTTTCCGCGCCCTTCCGACAAAAACATTTGCGTTAAGAAGTGATAAATGTGCCGGAGGAAAATCTGCAAAAGAACGACTAACTATATTGTTGTGTTCAAATATGGAGGGTGATTAGGAAAGGCCGTTAGTCATCGGTAAAAGTAAGAAACCTAGATGTTTTAAAGGAGCTCATGTGGATAACTTGCCGATAGGATGGATATCTAACAAAAAAGCGTGGATGACTTTGGATATTATGTCAGCTTGGTTAAAGAACTTTGATAACAAGATGAAGAAAGAAAAAAGGCATGTAATTTTGTTTCTTGATAATGCCACTTCTCATCCGAAGATTTCATTGGAAAACGTAAAATTGTTTTTTCTGCCTCCAAATACTACCTCGCATTGTCAACCTATGGACCAGGGTGTGATTCAAAACTTTAAGGTAATTTACCGGAGCAAGCTTGTAAAAAGGCTTTTGGCGTTAATGGATACTGAAAATTCACTAGAAATGTTAGAAAAAACATTACGGTAGTCACTGCATTAATATGGATATCAGCTGCTTGGAAAAAACTCTCGCCTGTGACCGTAAGAAACTGTCTTCAAAAATGCGGATTCAATCAAAGTGACAGTGATCTAAGTGCAGAGTGCGATATAGAAGATAATATACCATTAACATTTTATTTCCCAATTTTAACATCACTAATCTAGATTTAAGCACATACGCATTAATTGATAATGAGTTATTTACTGAAAATCCTAATGTTTCCATTATAGATTGTATCGATGAAATTACTGATATCAGTGATGAAATGGAAAATGAGATTGAAGAGGAATTTGTAACTATGTAGTATATCAAATATTTCAGAAGCCCATCAAAAATTAAAAGATCTTGAGAACTATTTCTTAAGCACTAACAGTTTTAACATTGCTAACAATATTTCTCAAGCTCTTCTTGAATGTGAATCTGAGATATTTAAACATAAAATGAAAAAAGCAAGACAAACAACAATTAATGATTATTTCAAGTAAAATCTAGCATAAAATATGTATGTATGTATGTGTATAAGTATTGTAAATTTTTTTCGACTTTCGTCGACTTTCGTCTTATTATGTGTGATTAAATTGATATGAGAATGAATATTTTTTTTCGTTTTTTTTTTCACCTCCACATTTTGGACACCTCTATATATTGGACATTTTAGGATTCCCCGTCAGTGTCCATTATAAGGAGGTTATACTGTATCTGTGGCAAGGTTTATTGGTTATCGAGATCCAGGGCGATACAAACTTTTCGTATTAGGGTAATGCACTAACGTTGCCATTTTGTTTCTATATATTTTTCTATATTATTTTTCTTTGTAAAAAAGCCCATAATCGATCCATTTTTATAATATGCATGAAATAAATATTTAAATATAACCTACAGGCGCATAAAAACTTATGCGACACAATGTATTGTAAGCTTCCTTGGAAACTACGAAATTATAAGTCGAAAATATGTACTTTCCGCGCCTACATTTATAAATTTTGCGTTTCAACGGACGGAAAATATTCAAATGTATTTATGTATATTTGAGATCTATCTAGGTAATGTATAAATATTCATTCGGATTGCCGACTTCGTCAGCTCTTGAAATAAATTCAGTTTCGGAGATACACAAAAAGAAATTAAATGTTACCGATTTTATGGGATTTTCAATTAGCTTTAGATGTAGATTTAATATAATTAATACAACATTATAGCACAAATTTAGATAAGGAGAGTAAAAATAATAATTTATGTACTGGGCATGGTGAATTATTACGGAGAAAATCATGGTACGAGCCGACTATTTCTTAATTAATTTAGTTTTGGGATAAAATGCGAAATTTCTTGATTTATAAAGGCAGTCGTTTAATTTCAGATAATTAAACGCAGTATTTCAATCTACAGCTATTAATTTCAAAGATATTTAAATTTAAATTATATTCATTTCAGTAGTAGTAAAAAAAAAATGAAGGCTATATATGCACCCACTTATAGCATTTCAGAATAAAATCGACTTTTAATGATTATTTTGGAGTGTTTTTAAAAATATTGGTTTGTTGCGTGTTAAACACCTGTACTAAATCTTTTTCAATATTTAAGAAATGAACACATTTCAGGTTACTATGTAAAATATAGTAGATCCATGTTTACTAACATCTAGTGTATAAAAACATGATAATACAGACATATTAAAAATATATCTGTGTATCTACAAATGGATACACAACGCATACCAATTCGCATTGGAGACAATCAATGTATGGATGCGTGTTTCGGCCTATCATTGCTCTCATCAGCGTATGAGTGAAATGCCACCGATTTTTACAACAGAATTACGGTACATTGATGTGCCATAGTAGAATTATGGCTCCGTATTTTATTATCTTGATAGCACAGGTCTACAAAATTAAACATTTTGACAGATGTTTTTATTTTGAAAACTGATTTTATATAATTTTGGTAGGCTGATTTCAAAAATTCTATGCATTTATTTGTATCACGTAAGGTTTTTTTGCAAATATTAAATGAAAAAAACGATACAAAATAATACAAATCTGTATAAAAACAAATTTGTATCTGTATATGCATGGACACACAGTACGTATTTACCAGCTTTTGCTTCAACTACCAGACGCATGCGTTTCTGTGTAACCACTTTGTCAATGATAGATTTACGAAGCAAAAGACTGTAGTACACTTGCGGTCATGTAGTAAGTTTTGTCCTATCCGAAGACAACAGATAACCTCTTGCCATCTGACGGACAAAACCGACCACGCCGGTGCAAAGTGTTCTTCTCGAATAGCTATGCTATTACTGATAAAGAAGAAAATACGCATATTACTGTGAGTCCATTAACTCGTCGCCAGGTGGCGTAGTATAGCAAAAAATAGATTGCATGTCGATGCGATAATTCACATCAAGCTTTGATACAAAATAATACAAATCTGTATATAAACAAATTTGTATCTGTATATGCATGGACACACAGTACGTATTTACCAGCTTTTGCTTCAACTACCAGACGCATGCGTTTCTGTGTAACCACTTTGTCAATGATAGATTTACGAAGCAAAAGACTGTAGTACACTTGCGGTCATGTAGTAAGTTTTGTCCTATCCGAAGACAACAGATAACCTCTTGCCATCTGACGGACAAAACCGACCACGCCGGTGCAAAGTGTTCTTCTCGAATAGGACAAAACTTACTACATGACCGCAAGTGTACTACAGTCTTTTGCTTCGTAAATCTATCATTGACAAAGTGGTTACACAGAAACGCATGCGTCTGGTAGTTGAAGCAAAAGCTGGTAAATACGTACTGTGTGTCCATGCATATACAGATACAAATTTGTTTTTATACAGATTTGTATTATTTTGTATCAAAGCTTGATGTGAATTATCGCATCGACATGCAATCTATTTTTTGAAAAAAACGATATTTCTAAAAAAATTTATTTGTTTATTGAGTAAAAAGGTGGAATACAAGTTAAAAAAGTGGAAAAGAATACTTTACTCAGTCTTTTTTAAGTGAAATCTTTGTCTTTTTGCCAGAAAGCTGCGTTGTCCGGACATTCGGTTGTATGTTTTTAAGGGCATATCCCGTTTTAACATCCAGCAGTAGTCCGCCATCATCGTTATGCTCCATCTGCCTTGGTATCGCCGTTCCATTTCCTTAATGTCTTTGTGAAACCTCTCTCCCTGTTCTTCGCTAACTGCTCCAAGATTTTCAGGAAAATAGTTCAAGTGTGAAAACAGGAAATGCACTTTCAAACTCATATTACAACCTAGACGATGAAAGTGTTGTAACATATTTTGAACAATATTTTCGTAGTTTTCGTCCTTAGAGTTCCCAAGAAACTTATCAATTACTTCTTTAAATGAAACCCAGGCGTTTTTCTCGACATTGGCCATTGTGTTTTGAAAATTCTTGTCTTTGCATAATATTCTTATCTGCGGCCCAACAAAAATACCTTCTTTTAACTTGGCATCGGATAAGGCTGGAAATGTCTCGCACAAATATTTAAAACACTGTCCATTTTTGTCTAGGGCTTTAACAAACTGCTTCATAAAGCCAAGTTTGATATGGAGAGGAGGCAGTAAAATTTTTTTGGGGTCAACTAAGCTATCTCTTATTACATTCTTGCTACCAGGTGTAAGGCTTGTTCTAGAGGGCCATTTTATTTGAGTCCAATGTCTATCCCTTGCTCGACTATCCCACTCACAAATAAAGCATGGAAATTTTGTATAACCTCCTTGTTGTCCTAGTAGCATGCACAGCACTTGAAGGTCACCACAAAGCATCCACTGATGTTCTTGGTAGTTTATTTTCTTTAAAAGAAATTCAAAATTTTCATACGTTTCCATTAAATGTACCGAATGGGCAACGTGAACCGAGGCCAGCTCGTTACCATTGTGCAATAAAACGCCTTTTAAACTACGCTTACTTGAGTCAATAAACAGGCGCCATTCTTCTTTTACATACGGCACATTTCCTAATTTTGAAATTAAGTCAGGAATATTGTTGCAATACACTAGCGGTCCGTCTTGAGTAAAATATTGACATAGCTCTTTTTCGCGATCCCGGTAAAAGCTTGATGTGACGCCAGGTGCCAGTAAATGTTTCTCACGAACTCGGGAGGCTAACAATTAGGATGCATCCTTTGGAAGGTGCAAATCTCTAATTAAATCATTTAGTTCGCTCTGGTTAAACACTTCGAGCTCTCCGAAATCTGGTGTGAAATCTGAGTCATCTGGGTCGCAATTAGATTCCTCTGATTCTGACGATATGACGTTTTCTAGTGCTTTTGGGGCGGTAGGTATCGGTACATCTGGTCCACGAGGAACTGGTCGAATGGCAGAGTCAAGATTGGGATACACAATTTGTTTCTTATTTTTTCTGTTGAATCCTTGAACATTACACGAACAAAAATAACAATCATCACTGTGATTTCTAGGCTCTCGCCATATCATAGGAACCCCAAAGCTTAAATATTTCTTCCTACCTTTTTGCCAGTTTCTTAATGCTTCAACGCAAACGGAACAAACAGTATGAGGAGCCCAGGACTTGTCTTGGTCGCCAATTTTTACACCAAAATAAGCGTGGTATACATTTTTCACAAACGAAGTTATAGTTTGCCTCTGCTTTACTACGACATAACTGCCACAGGTATAACAAAAGTTATTCGGATTGTTCACACAATGTCTTCTTTCCATATTTATACGTTCTAGAACACTTAAAATACGCAACAACGAAGACAACAAGCGCGCGGACACAGTAGCACGACGACTAACACAACGAAACTGCACATAAGCAGGTTTCAACGTTGTATTGACGCTTCTGCGCCGACTCTGTTGCTTTGCTGAGAAATCTAATATTAACCAGTGTTGCCAAATCACATTTAATTTCATAAAAATCAATTCATTTAAAAATCATGCCTAACATGGAACAAACATATTCTTGTCATAGGTATGTATATTAATAAAATAACATTTTTAAGATATAGAGCGCTATAAAAAAAAATTACGTGATAGAGCAAAAATATGGCGTTTTTTGGAATAAGGGCCCCCAAACATATACAAATTAGCAAACAGCTTTCAAACATCAAAATCACTGTAGACCTGTGTAATTTAGCCCTGTCCGAGAGACTTTCTACGTATTCATTGTTACAGCAGATCTTCCACGAGCAAAGCCGCCCTAATATAACAAAATGTAGGATTTGCCACTAAAACATAAGGAGGGCTAAACGTTTTCAATAACTATAAAATCTGTCTATAATTATCAGCGGAAGTATTATCATCTTTTTCGAAATTACGCTTTCAAATTGTCGGGAAACTATGGATTAAATCAATCTCCTTTTAAGCCAATATGTTAATTGTTTCTTCTTCCATTTGATAATTTCTACGCGAGAATATCAGTCGAGAATGCGTGTCAATGCGAACAAGAAAGATTACGCAATGTAATTATCATATACCTGGAGAAAATATGTAGATACATATTATGTAATACATAAAGGGATTTCAATATGAGAGAGGAAATTCAAAGCAACTATTATACATCCTGTGTATGACAACTCACGATGAGGATTGTCTCTAGAAAGATGAAATATGGCAGTAAAGTTCTGGTTCTGAGTTGTCTTATTAAAACATAACATGACGTTTCCAGCGTGGCTTTTTGTATGCGAATAGGTACGTGGGCGCGTGTGCCGCACGTGCGTGCATTTGTTATGATATTAATATACAATTAGTTTTACACTTGTATAGTTGAATAAGCTTGTTATAGAGATTGATTTATTTAAATAATGTTTGGCGAAAATACATTTGTAGTAGCTACACTACCACTCAAAAATATTTGGGCAACCTCATAAAATCATAATATTAGCAGAAATAATTAAAAATACACACAAAAATATGAAGATATATAAGAAGTAAAAAATATTTACAATTTTTAAATTTTTATCTCATCTATCTGTTCACCTTCTCTTTTATAACAGCGGCGTATAATCAGGATATTCTGGCTATTAGTTTAGCTAATGTTTCCGGCGCCATTTCTGTCCAAACCTCTTGTAAGTTACTCAACATATCAACGACAGATGTTGGTTCTGATTTTCGCAAATTCGATCGAGTTCTTCCCGCTGTAGCTAGATAGGATTTAAATCGAGACTTTGGAGAGGCCATTTCATAACTTTAATTTTTCAAGTTGTTTTAAATATTCTCGAACAATTGTGGAAGAATGTTTCGGGTCAGTATCTTGTTGGAAAACTCAATTTTGATCCAAAAAATTCTGGTTCCACAAGGTGTTGCGTTGACTTCCAAAATATGCTTATATTGCTCCTTTTTTTTTAATTCCGTCGATTTTAACAATATCTCCAGCGAGTATACCACCAAAACATTCCCAAATCATTACCGAGCCACCACCGTCTTTAACGGTATGCGTAATATATTCTTCTGTTGCATGTTCACCTACACATCTTCTCACGAAGATGTGTAGATGTTCTGGGGTCGAATTCGTTCCCAAAGTTGTAGGTGTATACATTAGAGGATTAAAAGATAAGGACGAAGGCGTTTTTAAAAATACTCAAACCATAGCAAACATGTATGTATTCAAATACAATATACAAAAATATTTACTAATATACATATTATAACAAATATATACACACGTGCAATCTCGTGGTTATTGTCGGTTACACATATTTTAAGTGCATGGCACTTTTTAAAATAGTCAAACATTCAAATACATTATATGTACATATTATACAGCAAATATATACAACGTGCAAAATTATGTCAAAATATTTATTACCTTTATTCACTTTTCGTTAACATTATGCACATTTGCATGTATTTTAAATCTGTGTGAAATAGACTGCACAAATTGAAACCTATTAATTTTTCCATTTATAAAATCTTTAATTTTCGTATCTACAAACTCCGTTCTTTTTATTAGTGAATGATCATACACTGGTTTCACAACGGCGCTACTTTTTTGTTTTATATACGAATCAATTTGAACATTTTTTAATACACTAAGAAATTGGTGAATGTTAGGATGTGGTGTGTAGAAGCATGAGTTGTATTTAGCGTGAAAAGATTCGCACGCATTTGTGGTTTTTTGTGTCGACGACGACATTTCTGCCCAAATTTGTGGTGGAAAAGTAGCATCCTCAGAAATATATGTATCAACTAAATAGTCTAAAAATGATATTACACTTGCGTTGTCTGGTCGCAACGACATGAAATTTTCAATAAAACATTCTTCAATGTCCTTGGGGTTTAAAAAGGAAAAAACAAATACGTAGGTTAAAAAATGTAATGTTTCTGAGTCTTTATTCCGAAATTCAGTGGAGAGACCAAATTCTTGAATTTTGCGCCAATTTATTTTCCAATAATTGGAAAACATAAATATTAAAATTAATTATTTTAAGAAACCACAATAATTACTTAGCAAGACTGACCTAAATGAAAACAGCATACTTTAATGACAGTTGTTGGAATAACAGCAGAAATAGCTTTATGAATCGCAATTTCAAAATCTACCGTAAATAGTTTGGGAAAAAAATGATAACCAAGTTTTTGGCATTCTTGCACCAAATAACGAAACGCCGATTGATAAGTTTCAAATCTCTTATTTGGGAGGAAAAAATACGCGAGAGGTATATAGTGGTTATTCTTGATTCCATGGATAGTGAATAGTTGTAGAAAGAATCTAGGACAATATTTAAATGTTCCATCTGCATATAATGTTGTTATATTTTCGCACATAAATTCTAAATTTGTTTTATATGAAAACATTATGATGTGATTTTCTTCATCGTTCACATATAAAAATGTTTCCTGTTTATTTGTTTCTATTGGCAGTTGCTTTAACTGTTGATGTATGTCGTAAACATTTTTTGGTAATTTTGGTAAAACTGATTTTCTCGCTTGGTATATATTCTTCATAATACAGTTCACGTCATTAACAGTAAGTGTCTCAATGTGCCTATTTTGCAGTTCTTTATGTACAAGTTTCATAGGACGTTCGCACAAATCATCAACTGCTTTACGTTTTAGACCGTTACTTAATATATTTCTATTAATTATTTCAGTTGTAATTTTATTGTGACTATGTATTGCCGACATTTGCACTACACTGTTGTTGGCACCTTCGGTTTTTACAAATGCTTTGCACAAATTTGTTTTACAACGCGACGTACAAGTCCATCTTTTAATACCATTGGCTAACTCTTTATGAAATGTAAATTTATCACCATCCAACACCAGCATTGTTTTTCCTTTTTCACTTTGTTCAAACTGTACAACACTCATGGCTTATTAGTTATTATTACTTCAACTTACAACGTCAAAAGTAAAACTGATTGTTATTGCAAAATATCTTACCAGGTAAACTTTGACAAATTTAGGAGTAATTAGAGGAAGGGATAATAGCACGCAATGTATGCATATTGGCTTCTGATCAGGTAATGAAATTCTCATTATATGTACATAGCACTTACTCTATCTTATAGTTTTATTATAAATGTGTTACACTTAAAATATCTCATTATCTCTTAATCCTCTTAATGTATACACCGGCAACTTTGGGAACGAATTCGGCTAAGACTCCGGAACGAATTCGGTCTATATCATTTTATTACCTGCGGATTTGGGAACGAACTCGGCTCCGCCGCTTTCAAAATCGTTAGCATACAAAGGTGATTTGAGTGGAGAATTACTTGTTACAAATAAATCCTTTTTTTAGCATAAGAAAATATAGTTTATTTTACATGATTCCAATTCTATATACTTAGCCCAGTCATGTTCCATTTTTTAACCCATCTGAAAAGTCATTTTTTGAAAACTCGGCAAAGTAGACATCCGTAGCGGCTATTAGATCTTCATTTGCGCTCAATCTGTTTTCACTAAATTATATTTTCAAGTTTAACAACAAGAAAAAATCGCTCGGAGTCAGATTAGAATGTGGTAGTCAGCGATTCGTATCATAGTTAGACATAGCGGAAGAATGAAATGGCGCGTTATTCTGATGAAACAAAACTTTTTTTCTGAATAAATACAGTAGTTTTTTCTTGAGTTCGGCATAGTTCGGCATTCTTATGTTCTGAGTTTATGTTTGTTTTACTTAAAAATTAAGATAAAACTTTCCGTTAAATCTAAACATAACGTTTGCATTTCATCAGATACAATGTATGGCTCTAAATGAAGTAATGAACAGGTGGCGTTTAAAATTATGTACGTGAGTGAATCGTTATTGTTTAATAGACCTTAAGAAATGTGTCAAAAGATACTTTTTATTGCAATGTGTAGTAATCGTGTACGTGCATAAATCGTGCCTAATTAAAATACTTTTTCCTTCGAAAACATAATTCTCGACTTTTGCTCATCTTTTACTTTTATAGCTGTACTTGAGCGATTAATGTGTTTTTGTCGCGGATGTTGTGATAATCTATTTATTCAAATTCGAAATATCCAACTCAATATTGTCATGCTCACATTAAATAAACATTTGATTTTAGTAGACATTTTATCTCTGATTAATGGCCGAATGTGTAGAAGTTAGATAATCAGTTCACAGATGTTTGCTTACCGTGTTCTAATTATTTATTTAAATGAATAATCTTCTCGATGTTATTTATCACTTCCAAAATAACGTCCGTTTGTTATCTTTATTACTTCATTACTATAGGTACGTGGAACGTTTAAAATAAGAGCGGTACATTAATAATAATGATTAAAGACCGGATTATATGCAAACGTGCATATTTTGCATATAATATGCATTTATCCCTTTTAATACATATTTGAAAGGATTTTGTGGGCGGATACGAAATCGGCACCGACGACACGAACTCACCCAACCCTGAACGAAAAGCGTTTGTAGTTCGTTCTATAGTCGCGGTGTGCTCTGCCCACAATTCGGGTGGAAAAAATGCTTCTCCAATATAATTTTCCACAAGATAATCTGAAAATGCAGTTATCGTTTCGTCATCTGGTGTTAAATTTCTACGAAATCGAATGCGAAACAATCCCCGACATCATTTGGATTTGAAAATGGCAACCCGGAAACATATAAGTTATACAAAAAGGTTTTAAGTATATCAATACGTTATGCACGTATAACGCATTTGTTACAAATGAAACAGACATGCAATATACATATCTGTAACTGTACACATGGACAATACACCTCGTATTTTCAGCATTTACTTCTGCTTAAGACACGTGTTTCTGCCATCTATAGGCGTCATCAGTCAAGCTAGTGAAGCAATGTAATACAAATTAATACAAATCTTTTTAAAAAACAGATTTGTAACGCTAAGAAATAAGTAATTAAACTTCTAGTTTCAAAAATTTTTTTATTGTAAATACCACTACCAATATTGTTTCGCCATACAATGGCTTCATCAGGTGGATGAAATACGCCATTGTATGGCGAAACAATATTGTAGTGGTTGTTTTGGGCGAATGTGACTGGGTTTGACACTTCTGCGTAATCACGGGTCGTAAATCCGTAACAACTAAATTTCGTTGAATCGTCGTCAATTCAACTTTTGAATAGAAGTTCTTCCTTTGCTCAGTGGTTCGCAGAATAAAAAAAGGCACAACACTCTTTAATTATTAAGTAATAAACAAAAACTAAATTTACATAAGCCACAGCAAATATATAATTACAAAAACTCGGTTACATATCTAATTTCAGTAACGCTTGAAGTTGCTTGGAATAACGCGTGTATTCCCCTTGATGGATCTTAGCAAACTTGACTATATGCTCAAATGTATTAGGCAAGTAAAGGTAAATGCCAATCATAAGACACTTACGATTGGTCGAAACAAGCTAGTTACATGGTTTTACCCAGACGTGACTTGAGATAAATCGTGTCTCCGAAATGGTATTGTTTAATACCAAAGGCCCTTAATAATGCGACCGTAATAAAACTTTGTAAAGGGTTCGTCTGGTTTAACGGACAACGGCGTGTTTATTACAATAGGCGGGAAACTTTTGATTTGAACATTAGAAGGTTTAACTGATGTGCCTATACATGCAATGACCTTAGCGGCTATACCTTAAGTAGTAATAATACAAAATAGTAAAAGGCCTGAATAAATAACCATCAACTAAGTTGATAAATTTGTGTTAAATACATTTCTAAAAGGGATGTTATAATATTGGGGTTAACGCTGTCATAAACGTTAATAACGGGGAATGCCTGGTTCCTCTGAATGAAGTGATAAAATTCAAAATTAAAGAGAAATCTTAGAATACATAGAATTACATGCATAGAATTAAATTGATTAATTAAAAAACTTATTAATTAAAAACGTTGTCCAGGTTTCTGGAAAGTGGTATTTACAATAAAAGAATTTTTGAAACTAGAAGTTTAATTACTTACTTACGGACGAAAGAGACTATGCCGAAAAAGGCATAGTCTCTTTCGTCTGTCAGATGTCACTTATTAAATAGTGCCACCTTATAGGACGAAATTTGCTATGTATTGTAGGCGATTTCAGCGTAAATGTATATACAGATACAAATCTGTTTTTTAAAAAGATTTGTATCATTTGTATTACATTGCTTCACTAGCTTGACTGATGACGCCTATAGATGGCAGAAACACGTGTCTTAAGCAGAAGTAAATGCTGAAAATACGAGGTGTATTGTCCATGTGTACAGTTACAGATATGTATATTGCATGTCTGTTTCATTTGTAATATTTAAGTTATGTACCTATTTCACTATTTTTGTCTTTGAATTCAGCAGTTAAATCCAGATTTTAAATTTTTCTAAACCATGATTGGGCAAGATGGAAGCGAATCCATTAACTTAACATCTATCCACACGGAAGCAACAGTGTTTTGAATGGCTTTTTCGAAGTCTGCTACCAATATTTTTGGATTTAGATTAAAACCCTTACTTTTACACTTAGTTTTTAAAGACACAAATAAGTTTTTGTAAGTATCCTGCTTTTTATCTGGGAGCAAATTGTTTGTTTATTAACTATGCCTTCTACTTATCACATATACTTTCATAAATTATTGAACTGAGCGTGTCGGATTCTATTTGAACGCTGCTTGCTTCTGTCATATTAAAAAGGGGTGTTTTTTTAAAATAGTTATTGCATCTTTCAAGAATCTGAATCGCATTTAATTAATCAAAGATAAGCAAGAGTTAGATTTCTATTTAAAGTAAGTAGCATATTGTTTGTTATTTTTATTGTGCTCATTTATTTTTTTCACCAGTCGGGTATTTTAAATAATAAGATTGTTACATTACCCCACTTACTATATTTCTCGTTATCAATAGATAAAATCTAAACGGCCAAAACATTCAAATTTTCACTATAAAAATATATTTTATTTAAACTAGCATATTAAGAGTAGGAGAGATCGGGGCTAGTTGATTCATTTTCTGGTTAACAATTTTTTGCAACCAAATTTTGCATTTTAAAAATTCCAAAAAATATGTAAAAACACCGTAATGCCTTTTATTATGCAAACACCTATTCGAAATTTTAAGATTAAAAACAGAAACCCAGTATAAACCTATTGAGTGGAGTAGGAGAGACTGTTTCAATTTGCCTCAATCTGGGGCATATTGATACTGGTACGGGGTAAATTGATACAATAAAAAAAAATCTACTTTATTTTACAAAAGTAATAATTATAAATGTTAATTATAGAAATACATCACTTCTCCTTGTTTTCTGAACCCTCTTCGCCTGATTCGCAGTTAATGCACACGTGGGACTATCATACCCACACTCTAGATGAGCCCACTTACGATATGATATGCATTTAATCCATTTTGCCCCAGGTTTCGATGCTGAATATGGCTCGAGGCGCAATAAACATAAGCAATCTTCTTAATCTTCTTCCGAGCTTGTTTTATCAGCTTTCCCCATATGTCTAGGTGCTCTTATTTTCTTCTTTTTGGATGGATTTTTAGCTTTGTTGGTCTTTCCTCCATTCTTTTTTCTAAGTTCTTGAATTTCTAAACCCACTGATTTCTTCAACTTCCTTTCTATCTTCTCTGCTTGCTCTTGCTTTCTAGCAACTCTTTCTCGAGCTTCTTCTTCTAACATTTCTTTCTCCGGGGTGTTCGTAAGAATTGCAGACTTCATTTGTTTTTTTCCTTTTGATTCCTTTTTCTTTCTCCTGCTTTAGGGTATGGACGCAACTGCTCAGATGTAAAAAGTATTATCTGACTACCACTGCCGATAGAAGGATCTGAATCAAAATGTTCAATATTGTCTGTCAAACTAATTGAACATCAAGGAACAACTTGCTCTGGCTCTGTATGTTCAGGCAACGAACGATCGGTAACATAAGATGATGAATAATCAGCGTCCGTGAAAATATCAGGATTAAATGGCATAATCCCAGTGGCTGCAAAACCAGATATAATATTTTGTTGGCTTAAAGCTTTAGGAAGAGCAGAATTGATCATATCATGAATGTCATAAATGGATAAAGTCTTCCCAGGGTTATTTAATACTTTTTAAATGGTCCGAAAACCGATTTATTCAGCGGTTGATGGGTCGTATGGGGCGGAAAAGACACTAAAATGATTTCATTATTTTTGCAAAATTCAACACAGCTATAAATAAATGGGGATCGTGGTTATCCAAAATAAGCAAAGAAGGATGCCCTTTTGAAGACTTGACGTGGTTATGCAAATGTTTAATGAATAGCAAGAATGAAGTTCCAGTCATCTAACCCATGAGATATGCGGTTCCGATCGACCCTGGAGGCCCGCTTTTAATGAAGTGATCTTTGAAGTACACCCCGAGAAAGATGAATATTGGAGGGACTGAGTTTCCAATAGCACTAATTGCAGTGGCTAGGGTTACAGCGGTGCCTCTTTCTGCTGATGTTACCTTGCCCACCCGGCGCGTCCCCTTTTTTGTAACAATTTTTGAAGGCCTTTGGATAGTTTGAACCCTAGTTTCGTCAGTATTCCAAATGTCCTCACTTTTAAAATGGTATTTATCTAAAACTGTCTTTAAATTTGTAAAAAAATTACCGACAGTGTGCCTATTGAAACTTGTCGCCCTACTTAAGCTCGTGGCCTCCGGAGATCTAATTGAAAGGATAAGGTGTTTTTTCATATATGCCGTAAACCAATCGGCTGTTGCAAGCCTAAATTAATCCAACTATTTAGTATCTTTACGTTGTTAGCGACTGCTAGTTCATATGCCAAAGCTCGTATATCGTTAGGAGTCAAGCCGTAGTAAATTCTTGAACTATGAATAATATACTCCTTCAGCTGAAGTTCCAAATTAGCATTAAGTACTTGTCGATGTTTAGCATAACCCATTCGAACATCTGGATTTATTTCTTTTTGTATCTAAATATGGTCATGTTGTCGATTTTGTAGGTTCTGGCAGCTTCTCTTAATGAGGATACCTTCTTTAATGTCGGCATTTGCTCTTTCAAATCTTTCTTGCGATATTTTACCTCGCTTGGTCTTCTTTTTGTAGTTGCGAACCATTACGTATCTAAAACAAGAAAACATGTAAGAAAAATTACTTGGGGTTAGTTGATACAGTGTATCAACGTGCCTCATTCATAATGTATCTACTTACCCCAAACGACGCCATTACGTTTAAATTGCAACTGACACAAAAACAAAGCAAATAGATATCTGACAACAAGGAGAATTTCTTACCTTTGAAGTCTTTAGCAAGATTCCAATACGAAGAAATATTCAGGGGATTAAACAAATTTGTCGTGGGGCTTCAAACAACAACACAAATATTTAGTTTTCACTACTAAAAACTGATTTACTTGAATAACTTTTTAGTAGATGCTGCTATTTCTTTAACAACACGTGTAGTACAGATGTGGTCAAGAGCAACAAGCTCTGAGATGCTGACAAACCTGTGCTTGCTCTCCTCCTCTTAATTAGTACTGTATCAACTTGCGCGCGTATCAACTTGCCCCGGTCTCGCCTACGGTAACAAGTTTAGACTTTTAAAAAATAAATATTGGATTGTACCGCGAATTGGGAGTTTATACTATTTGGGATTGTTCATTTAGACACTTTATTCACATTAGTGTAATTTTCAAATAAAACGTTAGAAATTAACCAAATTTCACCTGTCAACATGAAAAAGAATTTAGAACATAATAAGTTTTTTCAAAATATGGTGCTTTTAATTGAGTCTTATTTCCTTCCAAATCATGCTTGTAATTCACATTTTTGTTTAAAATAATTTAGATATCTCCTAATCTTGTACATTTTTGTGTAAGCCTTGGAATTAATTTGAGTGTTAGTGAATATTAGGTATACTTATTGGTAGTTCATACAACCTTCTCGAAAATAATCTGCCAAGTTACAAATTTAACATGACAATTATTTCTCTTTGTTGCTTCAAGTAGCAATGCATCGAGTTCGACCTTGTTTCTAAATTGATCCATGGACAGTAATTTGAATAATTTTATTACACACACAACGATGATATATTTCCTTTAAAGTATAGTTAGCATTTTAATTTTATTATAGTGAAGGTAATAACATCTTTTGTTCCAAGTCAGTTTAATTATTGGTTAGATCGAGTATAATTAGATTTTATAGTTTTTCGACTAGAAAAAAGTGTGACCGTAATTTATTTTAAAAATAAAAAAGGGTATTTAAAATAGATGGGTTTTCTTTAGTTTCTACGCCTAGACAAGGTCAGGAAATTTAATGGAGTATTTAAAATATTGGATTGATTGGAGTTTTTTTATATATTCGTTTTAATAGTATATCAACATTTAATATTTTTTTTTTTATAATTGCTAGGCTAGACTTTGTCGTTCTACATATAATAAGCGGAATCTTAATAACAATCATCATAATCATATTTATTTAATTGCATCCAACAGTAAAAATCAAAATGGGTTACATAACTCTAAATCTGCAACATTATAAATTTTAAAAAGTTACATTAAAAACATAAAACCCTTAGAGATCGTACAACTAAATACGATTCAACAATTGTTATTACTCTTATATTATAATGGTGATATTTAAGCTTGAAGAAAACAAATAGAGAAAAACAAAAAAAAATTGGAAAAAAATGAAACCGACTTCTGAAAAAAGGCCGTAAATGAAAAAGCAGCGAGCAATAATTTTGTTATGAAAAGAAAAAAATAACCTATTTTTTATTTTATTATCTATTAGTAGGGACCGGATACGAGAGGCCCATGACTCATCGTCCACGATCGTACTATTGAAAATTTGTATTTATAAAGAGTTTTTAATTTTATTTATATAATTGGAAAACAAACGGGTGGTGATCTATAAAATACGAAATACATTTTTATTTGTTCATTTTGTAGTTCAAGTTGAGTAAAGGAGTATTAATATTAACTAGCAATACTTTCTCAAGGTTCTCTTCTGTAAAATTTCTTCTCTTTGAATGAAATACATCTTTGTAGACAGAAAACGTCCTTTCAGTTATAAGTGCATATTGGAAATATTTTTTTATTTCGGCGTATTTAACAGTTAGATTTTGAGGCATTGTCCCCATACACAATTACCGCAATGTTATTAAATCTGGATTTGTATTAAAAACTGCGTCTAACTCTTGCCGAAGGCTGCATCCGAAGTCACTTGGAATATTTTTCAAATTATTAATTGCCACATCTAATTCATTATTTAATTTGAGATTTTAATTTTCAAAATAAGTGATTAGTTTTGGCAAATTTCCAAAGTGTTCCTGAAGAAAGTACAACTGATTTTTTTAATTTGGAATTTGTATTAGTTCCTTGCACTCAGAAATACTTCGAGCATCGTTTTAAACATGTAACGAAATTTTGTAAACTATCGAAATTCTCTGCATAAAAACTAGTAGCTTCCAAGTATGTTCCCCATTTAGTTATTACTGGAGTGGGAGGCAGAGACAACGATGGAAGTTTTTCCATGTAAAGAGCTACTCTCTATGGTGCTTTCCTGACAACTTTTTTAAAATCGAATACAAGTCTGTCAACTTCCGGAAAGGTGTCTCTGATATATTCACAGATTCTATGGAGAGCATGTGCTACACAAGTAATATGCAGCATATTAGGATATGTTTCCTTTAATAGTCTGCCTGTTTTTAACATATATGTAGCACTGTCACTGACAAATAAAAGTATTTTTTCTTTGTACCTGTCGTCCGAATGAAGCATTTGGTGCATATTCTCGTAAATGGTTTTAGCTACTGTTTCCGCGTCAACTGTATTTATAACTTTTGTTGCTATTACATATGCGTTAGATGGAATAGTTGGATATAATACACTAGCTACAACATTTACCACACGACGTCCTAATATATCGACAGTTTCGTCGGCACTTATCCAGAGGTACTGATTTGAAAGATGGCTTCTAATGCGTTCTACTGCTTTCGTGTAGCACTTAGAAACATAATATTTGCGCAAGATGGATTCGTCAGGAACATTTCGACCAGTATATTTTTGAAGAAATGTTTTGAAGGTGGGATTGTTTATTTAAGTTTATTTAATAGAATATTTGCCGCCATTAAAGTTCAACAGAGTTCCTCGTTAAAATTGTTAGATTCCAACTGGTCTAATTTCTGTGTATGTGCTTGCGATGCTAAGTCACGTTTTATGTGCGATTTTTTGGAATTTTTTAACGACATTTTACAGACTTTGCAATAAATTTCGGAATCACTGGTAATGGACATTAATCAGTTTGATTGTTAATCCAACTCGCCATTGTTTGACGATGTCATTCTCGACGTTGTTCCATATCATATCTGAAAAAGTAACTTAAACAATGTTGTAGATCTAAATAAATTAAAAATTAAAAGTGTATGCGTAAGTTATTGGAACTTAACGAAATTCATTGGACACTTACGTCAAAATAATTGGGGGAAGTAGATTCGATGAAACGATATTAAACAGAATCTATTACAAAAATGACGAAGGATGTAATTAACAGTTAAAATAATGAAAAAAAGGAAACTAACTCATCGTACTTTATTCTAACGAAATATAAACTAACTAATATAATAAATTATAAAAACTCCTCACGCTTCTATCTACGCCCATGAAGAAAGGAATTTAACTATAATATTGAGGTAATTGAGTCACAATTCAACGAAAAAAAACAGATGTGCGGTTAACCGAATGAATAGCGCTATTCAATAGCTGCGTGTTGTACTTAACGATGTTATAAATTATTTATATGGTCCATCGTAATTTCGGCCTGATGCGTCCGGTTTCTAGTAATAACTAAAACTAAAATTAGTTTTATCCTAACAGTCCTATCAACAGTTTTATCTTACTTACATCTATGTCAATACTACCACTACATATACAGTTATTTTAGCTAAAACATTATATCAAAATAGTTCTCTTTATGCTAAATCTTATTGGCAAATACGCCAAAATAAATGTATGTATATATGGCCTAAATAAATGATTTTGTATTATATTGCATTTATCATTTACTAACTGTCACCGACAATTAAAAAAATTAAGCCCTTGCATCCGTGTACGGTAAAGCAACAAACTTGAACAAACAGGATTTAGCAATTCCACCTACAAGAACCATAGACGCCGGATAAGGGGTGTTGGCCATATTGGCACAAAATGTGTAGGTATGAAATCAGTAAACCCTTTCTTAATAACATTTATTCAAATTTCGGCACAAAGTTGCCCGGACAATTATACCAGTAATTACCGTAGTGATTTATTGTCTTCATGGCTAAAGACCTTTGGGTACGTTCTTTGCATACTAAATATTTTTAATTCAGTTTAACTACGGAGTTAGAAGTGTATTGAATGGTGTACACCTAAGTTTTTTAAATATTAAATGTTGAAATGGCGGTGGCAGGTGAAGATCCTAAAAAGTTATCTGAAGTGATTAGCCAAATAAGAAAACTTTGATTCTGTTTAAACATTTTACATTTAAACAACATACTCGGACAATGGCTTCAAGAAATACAAAATGGAGATGCATTATTAATGAACTTATCAAGGTCCAAGCTGAAGTATTTGTAAAGTTAAATAGTATTAATGAACTCCTAAATTTAAAAATATCGCAATAAAGAAAAAGCACAAATTTATTACTAACACAATTATTGAGTATAAAAATAACAGGCTATCAAGACTGGAGCATATAAAAATTGTATCACATTATTATGCACACAACAATTAATATTATTTGTACAGTTGCGAGATTTAGTATCGTTACACCTAGCGTAGGACGTAGTCCTTACACCATTGACCCAGTTAAAGTTTCGTCCTCTGAGCTGGTCGACTGTAATCTATAATTGCTAGCAGTAAAAACATTGTAATAATAATCTAAGTGTATTTTTCATACAATTGAAATAAACATTAATAGAAATAATTTCCTATACGTATTTGCAAATTATCAAAGTAAAAAATAGTACCCTAGTTTCGGTGTTTAAATCTTTAGTTTATTAATAATGAAGATGTAATTTTTAAATTTAAATTTTCGATCATTATTAAAAAAATGTTTTAAATCAAATCAAGTCACGATTTGATTGAATACCAGCAATTCTGATTTAAAAGCTACTACATAAAAATATTTTAAGGTTTGCTATAAATAGTCGACATTAAGTGAGATTTTTCTCTGTGGATATGAAATAAGATACGCATATTATGTTTTTTTTTATTAATGAGTGCTTATGAAATTTGTGGATGATCTTGATGAAATAATATTTATTATTTTATCTAATCACGAAAAACATTAATCGAGTTGTTAAAGAACAACGTCTCCAAGTTTATTTAGGTCCGAAAACACTAAGTCTCCTAGGTAATATCAAAGATAAAGTTAATATGAATTTGAAATCAGGTACATAAGAAATGTGTTTTTTAGCCAGTTGCCAATTTCACTTTTTGATTCATATTCTGAGCCTAATCCAATCGACTTTATCTTTCTGTACCATACTTGGTGTAAGTGAAACGGGCAACCATTAATTTCAACATTAGGCCAAACATTGAGTGATGCTACATGTATGTCCTTTTCAAAATATACAAAAACTTTATTTGGACTAAACATGCGGCGATATTTTTCATTTAATAAAGAATAACAAGTTTTGTAGCATTCAGTAGTTCTACTCGGTAATAAACAAAAAACCAAGGGAATATAGTAGCCATTATCCAATCCATGTATTGTGAAAAATTAAAAGAAATACCTAGGACAAAAGGAAAATGTGCCGTCCTTGTAGAGTGGATCCATTTCTGTTAAGATATTAATGTTTGTTTCAAATGTAAACACAATATTATTTTCTATGTTGTTAATAAATAAAAAATGTTCATTTTTATTGGTTAATAGCTTTTCACTATATGCACTGAGAGCTCCATGCACTTCTCTGTTTTTAGGCACTGCACCTGGTAGTGTCTTTTGGCGACAGTTATAAATGTTTCGTCTAATATAATCGACATCAATAGTTGTGTGAGATGGTGGTAAATGGGAGGCTAGTGCTTTGCTTATAATGTTTGAAGGCCTTTCGGATATGTTTTCTTCAGCTTTTCTCTTGCATGTATTTGAAACTACTTTTGTTGTTACCTTTTGTTCGTCTGCTTCATGGTTGTGAACATCGTGCTCTCTTGTGACTAGGTTGTCAACGGTGTAAATTTTGACATCAGGTGCGTTTCTAAGGTTATTTCTGAAAAACATGTCCACCGTGAGGAAAAAATATGTTTATATTCCGAAAACGAGCGTTCTACAGTTATATACTGTATACTATATACTATATACTATATACTATATACTATATACTATATACTATATACTATATACTATATACTATATACTATATACTATATACTATATACTATATACTATATACTAGTGATGTTATATTCGCATAATCAAAATACTTTTTAAACAACTTAACACATCTGTAGACGTGCCCTCACAAATACGTATTAAGGTGTCATAATCTGCATTTCTGTCTAAGATACTTTCAAATTTAATTAGAACACTTTCACTTTTTGCGTCTTCTACACCACACAGTTGTGCGTGAACATCTTTCACGATTTGCAGTGATTCCTCTAACGACAGCGACGAATTTTCTAATTTTGTTATTGCTTCTTCTAGTCCCAAGTAATTCTCACGAATACTTTCTAAATCCATTTTAATCTGGGCATCTTGAAATTTTTTCTGGCTTGTATTGATAGCTACACTTACTTTCTTTCGGATCGAATGATCAAACCACGTCCTTAATTTTTTCAAAATGTTCATGATAGTAAAACCCCGCCCGTAACCATGTACCCCAACGTGTCAGAATCGGCTGTGGTGGCTCAGGGGTATGGGGACACAATTCGTGAAATTTCCGAATACGTTTTGGAGATATAAGGAATACTGCCTTTGTACTCGATATTAAAGCATCTACCTCTGGATAACATCTACGAACCTGTTCTGCCACAAGGTGTAGAGCATGGAGTTTAGAAGTAATATGTAACAAGTTCAGACAATATTTTCTAAGAGACCGGCCTACAGAACACATGGTTGTGGCACCATCGGTCATAAACATTAATACTTGGTCTTTCTTCGAAAGTTAAAATTTTTCCAAAGTATCTAATAGCACCTCTGAATTTTTTTCGGCATTACATTGTTCTAGTCGTCTGGGTGCTAATAAAATTGACGACGTTGGCTGATGTCGTTCCATATTACGCGCCATCACATTAACTTCAGATTGTTTCTTGCTGTCAGTTGTTTCGTCCACACATAAACACAGTTTTTTATTTTTCAGTTCGGCTTTGATTTTATTTTCAACCTGTTTACGCACCGATGGTAAATTCCTTCGTAACGTTGTCGTGCTCGGTAATTTTGATTCGCGTATTTATTCCAAAATGAAATAAATGAATCATTACTTAACAAGGTAAACGGCAGTGTACACACAATAATAGTTACACATAGTTCATGTATAAACTGTTGTCGATTAATTTTGTTATTATTGTGCTTCGAACTGCTTACGTGTTCTTTACAATGTGTTTTTGACCAACACATTAGATATGTATTGCATACTAAACATTTAATATTTGAGCCATCGTATATTAAGTCCGGGAAATCCATAATAAACTTATTCACTTCGTCTGACAACGGTCGTTTTCTCGATTTATGTGTCGACGGCATTTTATTACGTATGCTTAGACTTACATGCAGTCTAAGCAAGTACCAAACACATACTGAATGCTTTTTATTAGTTCTGATGCAATACAATCATCCTCACAACAGCGCACATGGCGCACACAGAAATTGGTCTGCTCTACTTATTACTTATGAACTTGTACTGTTTTAATAGTTTTAACATTTAAAAGAATTTATAATTTATTAAGATTTTCGTTGCGTTTCATTAGCTTTACAAAATCGAAATATTTACATATAAGTATAGTCTAGATTTATATCTTTAATCTAAAATCGAATCTGTTGATATTCGTTTCCGCTGTCACATGAATATGTACTGTTCATCTGGAGCATCGGTACCTCTTTGAACGAAACAAGTGTGACTTCGAACCGAGTTCCATAAATTCCGACGAAATTAATTGGATCAATATGTAAAACATTAGTTTTAATCGCGTTCGAATATGTTAAAAATTGGATCGGTGTCTCGGATTCTCATACCATTCGGATGGCTTTTTATTGCCACTTTCGGAATTTTTAAATTGTATCAATTAACACTTTATTTACGGCGCGGGTTTTTTTGTCGGATAATACGGCTTTCCTCCGGTCTACGGCCATTCTAATTTTATAGTACAATATAACAGATTCGAGATATCGCCTTCTCTCGAAGTCCACATCGGGCACAATCTGGACGACTTAAATTACGTACCTCGCATTTTATTGATATATATTTTATTATATCTATTTCCATATGTAATTACCTTGCGTTATAATTTAAGGGTTACGATGTACGCGTAAACTGGATTTTGTCAGTAATACCGAATATAATGTTTTTATTTGTTATTTATGGGAGAGTGAATCATTTTATGGCTGAGTAAATATAATTTTAAAATTTCGTCTGCGTTTATTTATTGTGGGTAATATACCATGTAATACATTTTATAACGTATTAAATCGTGTTCTACGGTCTTAGTAGTGTCGATTTTTTTAATGATACGACATTAATGTGCTTTTTGGGATGTCGTGCGTCTTTCAGTTCGGGATTATATACGTTTATGGTTGATGCTGGAAGAGTTTTAGTACACCTTAAATAGTATCGTTTCGAAATAAGAACACGGTAGACATTATTGTACATCAAATATATGAGAAATATATGCATGATTACTCGTGCTTTTTTTAAATTTGAACGCCGAGAAAGGGATCTATGGCTATTGTAATAAATAATATTGTATTCTACGTAAAATTTTTGGAATATAATTCCTGAAAAATAGATCAAAATAACAGCAAATCTTAGACGCAAATTTTGATATTGTCTTAAAATGTGGATAACATTGCTAAGACGATTTTTGTTGACTTTTACCCGAGACTTGTTTTTTGCTATTTCGGGTGTGCTGAATCCGAAAATCATATTAGTTCTTATGTATCACGTCAAAATTGAACTGTATACTGTACTACTTTGAAGAATCACTAATGCGGCTAAATAGTTACTTACATAAGACCTGTTACGATATAAAGAAAGTATAAAATTGAATAATTCATCTATTTATTTCAATACAATATTAGTCACGAGTAGAGAATACAATCCCGAATCCCGGGATCTCGGGATCCTGGCCGGGTTTTGATCCCGTAAATACCGGGACTGTACTTGGCTAATCTCGGGATTTTCGGGATTACCAGTTTGCATTCCGTAATCCGTTGCGCCTTGACAATGACCTTACCTAGATTATATTAAGGGCACTTATTACATAAAGACAAAAAATCAACCTTAGGTACGTCGTACGATAAAAGGTACAACCCA
The DNA here is from genome assembly GCA_935421215.2 of Melolontha melolontha. Classification (NCBI taxonomy): domain Eukaryota; kingdom Metazoa; phylum Arthropoda; class Insecta; order Coleoptera; family Scarabaeidae; genus Melolontha; species Melolontha melolontha. Next base: position 1,933,014 of record OW285235.1, on the reverse strand, counting down.
AATAATATGTAACTTAGAAGGGACTTCCCCGCCCGGCATACTTCAATACAATACTGTTAAAGTAATTCCCCAACGGGCCAACAGGGGAATCACCCGATCACCTCATATGATATACCATAATATTGTTGCGAGGGATTCCCCGTCGGGGATTCCCTGTACGAAAGTATAAATACGCTTATTAGGATTTACTTTTTTCATTTATTATTCTACCAGCGACAAGGTTACGCAGGTTACATCATTTAAATTTAAAAGTCAGTTATCTGAAAAAGTTATTTTAAATGGCGGGAGACTTTGTTCAACATAAAAAAAACATACGTCGTCAGCGTAGTTTTTATTTTTTAGTTGCGAAAGACGGGAATAGTGCTAAATGTAAGGCGGTGCTCTGCCATTCTCAAGACTTTGGGTGGATCGACTAAGGGATTAACTACACATTTGTCATCAAAACGTAACAATAAGATTTTAGCTGACGTTAATCGTTTAGCAGCTTCAACAAGCCAAGATTCTGAAAATCTGAACACAGCACCGCCGCCAGCTAAACGAAAGTTAGAAGATTATTTGACTAAAAGTGCCGACGATAGCCTGGATGATGTTTTGGCAAGAATGATTGCATTAGATGGATTTCCATTCAGTCTAAGTAAATTTGATATTTCCCTGGAAACTGATATCGTGGCTACTCTAACCGATGGACCGAACGTTATGAAGGTGGGACAGCTTGTTTGCACTGTCCGACAACTGTGTCTCGCACATGGTATCAATTTGGCCGTCTGTGATGTGCTTTATAAAATAAAGAATTATTTTCAAGACAGGCAAGACAGTCCCACCTCAGACTCAGATGATACTATAAATAAACAAGCTGTGACTGCTGATTATATGAACGATAGCGATGATGATGACAATTTAGAAGACTTAGACTGTCCAGAATCAGGTTTAATCTTAATGTCACAAAATGAACTTGCGCGAGAACACATACCAGAGTTAACGAAATATGAAAACATTAATGAGCTGATAAAGAAAATTCGCAAAGTTGTAGTGTATTTCAAAAGATCACCATTGAAAAATGAAACGGCACTTAAAAAATATGTGAAGATTGAACATGAAAAAGAGCTGACACTTCTTTTGGACTTTAAAACGAGGTGGAATAGTCTTTTAACAATACTGGAACGATTTTCTCTTTTAAAAACCTGCATTCAAAAAGCTCTTATAGATCTCAATCATCCAATCCGTTTAAAAGATGCTGATTTTGACTTGGTAAATAAAATTGTTCATGTGCTGACCCCAATTAAATTAACAGTAGAAGCAATCTATCGACGAGATGCTAATTTATGCACAGCTGATGCCGTTTTGAAATTTCTTATAAAACAATTGTTTAGCAAAAACTCAGCACTCGCCAATAAAATGAAAACATCCTTAGTGGAACGTATAAAGCAACGACGAAATGATGATTTAATTGGTGTGTTGAATTATTTACAAAATCCACGAAAAGATGATGAAAATCAGTTATTATCGGATTTGGAATGGCTTGACTTATTTTCAATTTCTACACAGGCTTCAGTGAGGGCGCAAATAAAGAGGATCACAAACAGATGATGAGCCAAGGCAACAAACCTCCCAACCCCAATTGACACTAAAGGAAAAGCTACAGCTGGAAATTAATAAGAACATGGAATCCCCAGATCCTGACGTACAAAATGAATCGGGGTTCGTAAATAGTGGTAGACGCGAAATGATCCTGTTCGAGAATAGAGGAGTTCGTGGATATCACTTAGAATTAGCATATAATCTATTGTCTATTCCTCCAACCAGTGTTGAACCTGAGCGAGCGTTTTCAGCTGCTGCTTATGTTGGCAATAAACTTCGAAGTAGGCTTGGAAGTCAAACATTGGATGCTTTGATATTTCTGCGATTGTATTTCCAAAATTCTAAATAGTTTTTTGTATTGTGTTTTAAATAATTTTTAAGAAAAAACTTAAGTTTTTTTTTATTTGAGCCCAATTAGAAACCACATAGTCTATCCCGGGATTACGATTCAAAAATCCCGTAATCTCTGGATTGAAAAACATGCTCGGGATTGCATTCTCTAGTCACGAGTATAGTGTAAGTATTTACACAATAATCACGGAAAAATTACAAGAGTATTTATAAAAGGAAAAACAACAATCAGGGAATAAATTTTTGTTTATAGCACTTTGTGCTGTGTATTTTGATTTGGCAGTCCCTTTGAACACTCTCCAACAATAGTCGGCCATCATATGAGGATTCCATCTTCCTTGGTACCGAGTATCCATGATTTTTTAATCTTGATGAAATCTCTTGCCTTGTTCATCACTTACAGCACCCAAATTTTCGGGAAACCTACCAGGATGTCTATGAAGGAAATGAAACTTTATGCTCGTGTTACAACCTAGGCGGTGAAATTTTTTAAATATTGATTGCATTAGATCTTTATAATTGCAGGCTTTTCTGTTTCAAAGAAAATTCTTCGCGACCATCGTGAATGTATTCCAGGCTTCTTTCTCAGCTTCGTTCATAGAGTTGATGAAATTTGGATCTTTCATTAAAGTTCTAATTTGTAGTCCATCAAATACTCCATCTTTAATTTTTTCGTAACTTAGTCGTGAAAACTTTTCAAATATGTAACTGGAAGCAGTTACCATGCAAATCTAGAGCTTTAACATATTGCTTTATAAGACCCAATTTGATGTGAAGAGATGGAAAAATTACTTTTTCTCTGTCGGTTGAACGTTGACTTATAATATTATTTTCTCCAACATCTAGGGATGTTCTGGGAGGCCAATGTTTCTGAATCCAGTCTTGGTTTCTAGCTCGACTATCCCAGAGGTACAAAAAGCACGAAAATTTTATATATCCTCTTTGAAAGCAAAGCAAAAAGTTTACAATTTTGAGATCCACACAGAAGACCCAGTTATGGTCTGTATATTTTAGTAACTTTATAACCTTCTCAATGTGGTCATATGTTGACATATGACATATGATGACAATATTAAATATATCCGAACTCCAAGAATCTTTTCTATATACACTTTATAATTTAAAACTAGGATTGAATACATTAACATAAATATACCTACATCTGTTTGCTTATATCTAAATAAAACTAAAAATACAAAATTAAATCTATTTTTCTAGAACACTATAGATTTAGTTTAATTTGAGCTGTCTTGTAAGTGAGTGAAAATGAGCGAAATTAAAATGATCTTAAGTGAAAAGGGAATGTCGTTACTTGTGTTGGATGATTATAAGTATTGTGAAAAAAAGGTTCTTAAAAGTGGTGAAAAGTTTTGGACTTGTATAATCATCAAAAGGACATAAAAAAATTAAATAAGTAGATTTTCAGTGTGGCAAGCAAACTGAAAGCTACATAAGATATGACAGAACAGCCATTAAAAATAATTCATTCAGAAATAAAGTTTCCTTTATTTCTGATACACTGATACAAATGTAACAACAAAATTGTTAGACGTAGATTAAATATGTTAACTTCTAAAATGTCAGAATATAATAACGGTTTTTTAAAACGTATTGATTTTGTAAAATTTGCATAATATTTTCATAAAGTGTAAATATTAAATGTAAATATGTATAATTATTGTATGTTTAAATGGATTCTATCTCAATTGTGAAATAAATATCTATTTTAATCTGGATTCGTACTTTTTTAAACGTAAACAATGTAAATACATTCTTATATCTAGTCTTTGACACTGTAGTTTGCAAATAAATAAGTATAGTGATGACTCATCACTATACTCATCACTGATGAGTATAGATATTAACAAGTCTGGTCCTCAATTCGTGGCACATTTCCAGGTACAAAACTAAACCCTTTGTTATAATTTCATATTGGTCCCCCCAATAAGAAGTGCCGTATAAAGAAAACTTGACGTTATAGGGACAAATGGGTTTCATATTTCGCATTAGCGTACCAATCTTAATTAAAAACAAGTGTCAGATCATAGTCAGCAGAAAAAAAAATTATTGTTGGCCAGTGGCCTAGATACTAAACGAAATAAGCCATATTTGATTAGAGAAAGATAATCAAATTTATATGATACATAGGTATTGATATCTAATTAGTCTAGGTCATTTTCCTTGAACAAGACAAAATCTTGTTACAATGGGAAGCAATAATGACGACATTTTGAAAGTGTCATTGTAAAATCTTAGGTCAAGAAGTTGAAGTATTGCTGTGTTGTAAATTTTGAAAGAAACTATGTCGAATGCAAATGTGAAAATCAATAAATTGGAATATCGAGGCATCATCAAATACTTGTATTTGAAGAGGTTAAGTGTTAAGGAAATTACTAAGATATGTTTAATAACACACTTGGCGATCAATGCCCATCATATTGGACTGTCGAAAATTGAATTGCGTCATTCAGAACAGGAAAACTTTCCGTTGAAGATGAGAAGCGACCAGGAAGACCGATTCCGGTGTCCACCCTCGAAAATATTGACGCAGTTCATGACGTGATATTATCACACCGTCGAATTGGGATTAAACATATAACTGATGCACTAAAGATTTCATATTTCATCATATAGTTCACGTCGACTTAGATATGAAAAAAAATTTCTGCAAAATGAATTCCTAAATGCTTAAACGCCGAATACAAACGAGTAAAAGTGGAAGATCCAGATCTTTTTAACAGTGTTGTAACTATGGATGAAACATGGCTTCATTTTTACGACCGGGAAACAAAACAGCAATCGATGGAGTAGAAGTATCATGGTTGTCCAAGGCCTAAGAAGTTTCGAATTCAAAAATCCGCTGGAAAAGTTCTTGCTTCAGTTCTTTGGGATATCCGTTGAACAATTATGATTGATAACCCAAAAAATTGTCAAACCATCACTAAAGATTCTTATTTTACATTACTAACCATCCTGAGGGAGAAAATTAATGAAACAAGATTTGGCATGTTAGTTCTCTGCACAGAAATCGCGCATTACCATGAATACAAATCGGAATCTAGGGTTAGACTTAGCCACCTCAGACTATCATTTGTTCCATCGATTGAAAAAAGTTTAAAAGGATGTCAATTTTTGTGTAACGAAGAGGACATTTAAGTAACAAAAACTATTAAAACTATTCAAAACATGTGTTTGTTACGCTACATTTATGTAAGGATATATCCATAAGTTAGTAATAGATATATGTATATCGATATGTCTGACGAAGCTCAGGTTGGAGCGAAACGATCGTTGCAGTGTCAATGACTGTGTAAAATAGAAAGTAGTGAAATTCATTAAAATTTGTTTTATTTTATCCTGATAATAGTTACAATGGAATTTCATCAAGTAAAGGCTGAAGAAATCCTATAACGAAGAGGTAATAGAAGCTGTGGAGGGCTGGTTTGCAAACCAAGAAAAAGCTTGTTTTAGTAGGGTTAAAGGCGTTGCAGGATCGCTGTATTAAGTAAATTAATTTAAGAGGAGGCTATGTTGGATAATAAAATATTCTAAAAATTGTTTCAATAGTAGGCTAAGATTATATCAATACCCCGTTGTACTGTACCTTGTAACAAATATTTTTTTCATATACTACATCTTCTACTGTATCTTCTGGATTTGTAGGCCTTTTATATAAAGTATGCAGTTGGTCACATTGATACTTGACATTTTCAAATTTAAATCTTGCTATCCGCGAAATATTATTTATTAATTTTCGTTAACATTGCTGGATATTATAACCGGGTTTCTTTTAACGTCCCAACTTGGGCAAAATTTGGAGTAAAAACGGTCCTTATTGGAAGAGGTTCCACTTCTATAAATCTTTAGTGGACTATATCCACGCCGGCGTGAACGCTATGAAGGGGATGGGATATTTTCGTGAAGCACACGAAGCGAGTGTACGAGCGAATTTCGGTGACTCTTGTATTAAAAAAAATCGCGTACATCTATTTTTTACCAGTTTAATCGTGTATTTTTCTGACGTTTATTTACGTCATGCCGTGATAATTAAGTTAATCAAACATGCAAATACCAAACGTTTTTCCGAACAAGAAAAGTATTTTATTATAGCAAAAGTTGAAGAAGGTTGGTCAATTAGAGATGTTGCACTTAATTTCCATTACAATAAGAGCACAATTTCAAGAATTAAATGAAGATGGATAAACGTAAGCATAAAACTTTAACTCTTCCTGAGAAGTGGGAAATTATTAATAGGTATGACAGTGGTGAAACTCCCACTGCCATTGCTAAAGTCTATGGTATCGGTCGACCTACCGTATATGACATTGTGAAAAATAGGGGAGAAATAGAACATTTTATAAAATCTGTTGAAGACGACTCCAAGAGAAAAACCCTTAAAATGGGCGAATATCCCCAAGTTGAGGAAGCTCTTTATGCTTGGTTTAAACAGCAAAGAAACAGACAAGCCCCTATTTCTGGGCATATTCTAAAACAGAAAGCCCAATGTTTTTATAATGAAATCACAAAAGAAGATGATTTTCGCGCCAGTGATGGCTGGTTTGAAAATTTCAAAAAGCGGCATGGTATTCGTTACATACAAATGAGCGGAGAGAAATTATCTGCCGATGAGACAAAAGTTTCTAACTTTATCAAAAACTTAAACTACAAAATCGCTGAACTAGGCCTTACGCCTGAACAAGTGTACAATGCCGATGAAACCGGGTTAAATTGGTGGCAACTTCCAACAAAGACTACTAAATTTAAGATTGAAAATTTTTTCCACCACCATTTTCCCCAATAATTTTTACATAAATATTCAAACTTGTATTGTACATATTCAGTATTTCATCAACCTGATGAAGCCATTGTATGGTATTGTAGTGGTATTTACAATAAAATAATTTTTGAAACTAGAAGTTTAATTACTTATTTCTTAGCGTTAAACTTAAGAATATTTTGTGCTTTTAATTCTGATTGAATTAAAGAAGTGCAAACATTCCTAATAATCTTAAGTTTGCGGGCGAAGTCTGTTACAATATTTTATTAAAAAATATAAACATGAGTGACATAGAAACTAATATATTTTATATACACCACCACACAAGTTGCGTGAAGCAGTTGACAAAACAATTAAAAATTAAAATATTTATTTCTGTGTTTGAACAATGCCAACATTGAGACACGAAACGTATTGAAATGAACCTGATTTCAAAATGACATTATTACGAACGCGAAATAGAAAAATATTCTTTAAAATGTTGTTAAATCAGATAGTACAGGTATTAATACACTCGTTCGTAATTTGACTTTATTACCCGATATACTACTTATAACTGTATCGTTATAGGAACTCGAGAAGTTGTTACATATTATTATTGCTCAAAAAGCGGTGTAAAAATACCTTTCAGACCTGCATTTATTGTTGTCGAAGAGATCTATCTAGTGTATCTTTTGTCAGGTGTGGTTCTAAAAGATAATTGTCTTTGGCGAGAGCCGTAGTAAATATTATTTATAACAAATTTCATCGACATTTATTAATAATTGTAAGAGCGCATTGCGCATTGTATCGAGCGTCCTATTTTGCATATTTTATTTGATGACCGGCCGTAATGGAGGAGTTTCACTATGGTTACGAGCCGGCTAAATTATACCATACATCTTCCATTCGTTAACTTAATGTTGCAATATCGCAAACACGTAGATATAACTGAAAATATGTATGCAATTTGTGAACGCATCCACACAAAAATAAAATCTTAGGTAGGTCAACGTATTCCCACGAGAGGTCTAGAGGTCCATATAGCATCTCGCATTAGCATCACCGGTATGACAATGACGCGGCATGAGCGAACAGTACCTACACACATACTGGCGCGGCGCGGGAGAAGCAGAGGCGAGGAACGGTTCGACTTCGGCTCTCTCTGCGTATACGCGAGGTGCATCACGGGAAGAGACACTTAATTAAACGGCGTATTGAATCTGGTCGCTGATGCACATTAACGAGAGAGGCGGCTCGACTGAGTGACATTTCAAGCCGACTGATGGTCACTAATGGCCATGATACGAATACTTACCATTTCACTTCTGCCCATCACTGACGCTAACTTGTCCATAGGCCGTGTTCGCTGTTTAAGTGCATCGGTGTCTAGAATTGCCTATTGACGATAGCAGTCATACGTTTAAAACTGACTACCTATATGGGCACTGAATTCATTATTATTCAGCGTTTCACATTATTTACATTTTGAAATTATGTGACTGAGAATTTCATTGGTTTTTTCCATAAATTTATTCAGTAGTGTTACTTACATTGTATTATTTTTTAAGATATAGAAAGTACATGACAGGACTAGAACCGTTTAGGTTAATTTATTGATCCGCGTTACTTCTACACTGGTATTTTTTAATATGGTGCACGTCGGTGCTTACGTAAGTATAACATTCTACCTGACACTTGTACAAAAACAGTTTTAACATTCGTCATAGGAGGAGCTGAAAGAAAATTATTGTCAGAGCCGAGCACAGAGCGTTTACTAGAATCATAATGTTTCCAACAAATTCTATTTTCATACGGAGTCTATGGCGGATTAACGTATCGAATAACAATAAAATACAGACGACTACCATGAATTAATACTTAATGTTGAATATTGGATGAAATTGGGTTTTAATAGTTAAACATTAATGTGGGATTTGGGTTTAGGTGGAGTGGATTTTTTCCAGCTTAAATACTTCTATTATAGTTAATTGACGAAGGAGATACTTGTTGAAACTTCATTATAATATACCAATGTGTTGGTCAGGTCTCCTGTCTACGTTATGAGCAGTAATTACAATAAGGTTTCTTCTGAAATGGATATACATTTTCATGGTTTGTTGAGCTTCAGACAGCGTCTCTATAACATCTGCGATGTGTATTCGTTGTAGTGTGTAATTAATTAATTACTGGATGTTCCCGTTTCTTTTTTTGTTTTTTTGGTTTTGATCACTTGTCCAGACTATTGTTTATATTCATATATATTATTTGCTTGATTGTTGTATATTATTTTAGGCTTCTTTATATTTTTTATATTTAGGAAATTATGTCTTTATAATACTTTTTTTTTTTTTTATTAGTACTTATTGTTATGTGTATGATTTACAATTTTGTTTTATTTTATCCTGTAAATGGAATTATAATTCTGTTGGGTAATAAATATATAAATAAAATAATATATAAATATATAAATAACGCTAAGAAATAAGTAATTAAACTTCTAGTTTCAAAAATTCTTTTATTGTAAATACCACTACAATATTGTTTCGTTTCCAGTATTTCATCCACCTGATGAAGCCATTGTATGGCGAAACAATATTGTAGTGGTATTTACAATAAAATAATTTTTGAAACTAGAAGTTTAATTACTTATTTCTTAACGTTACTTCTATTATAGTGGGAACTGTGAGTGTATGTAAAAATAAAATCAGAACTAATAAAATCAACAAGTGTGGGGTATATGAACTTAAATGCGGTAGTTGTAACATTCCTCAATGTAGGACAAATAGGAAGGGATTTTCTACAAGACTACAGTAACATTTTAGAATCTCAAAAAAGTATAAAACCTCTTCCAGCAGCCGATTTTCATGTGGCCGGTGGGAGAATTTGTACGTGCGTCAAGTAAGGGTCAGTGTTAGATAGAGACAGTATTCGGAAAAATGAAATGCAAACTCTTTGTGTGAGTCGTGCATTGGGACGTAGTAAGGGATAAATTCAGAAAATCACATTGTTGAACATGTTTATAATGGTTTGTATTTCACTAAATTAAGGCAAATAGAAGTAAAATAAAACGCATAGTTTCATGTAACATGTTTAATTAAAATGTCCTACCTTACCTACTAGCTAATAGCGTACTAACATCACATTAAGGGGATGACTGAATAAGATTGTTAGCTACACTTAACGGTAGAAAGGCTTAGGATTAAGTAAAACTAATTTGGATAATTAACTGAATTATTGGCAAATAATGTTTATGCTAATCTCTTTCTCATTATAATCACATTGTAAACTTTCTATATGTACAGAAGAACAGTATATTCTTCAACTAGCGTAGGCGAGTGTTGTAATAACATTATTTAATAGTCGTGGAGAAAAGAATATTATTAATACTAATATTATTGGAAATAACAATGAAAATAATAATTACAATAAGAAATAATACATAAATACTCAAAAATAATTATAGGAGAAAACAATAATGAACAATAACTAAGTTTTAAAAAAATTACGGTAAATTATACATATACATAATTATATAAAAAGTTATGCAGAATCACTATCACTGACTTCCTCTTCGCTCTCCGATTCAGAGTCTTCACCCAAATTAATAATGAACTGGTCTGTAACTTCGTCTATGAGAGGTTCCGCTTCCAAAAACTTTTGCTCCCACTTTATCGCGTGGTCACAACATTTATTCCATTCAGCAGCACTAAATTCATCAAAAAAGTTATCACATAACTGTTGAACATATCTAATAGTGAATGATACATTTTTTTTGTGCCACATATTGTTTAAGAGATGCCCATACTAACTCAATCGGATTTAAATCTGGGTGGTATGGCGGTAATCGCAAAACACTATGGCCACCTTGTGTTAACATTTCATCTATCTCGAACGTTTTAAATGTTGGCTTATGTACTTTAATAATATTATATAAATCGGGCTTGAGCATGTTATTGTCGAAGTAAATATTTTTAGACCTTAACCAGTCTATCATAACTGATTTCCTGCTATTAGAATTCGGTGGTTTATCTTTTTGGACATTATGATAAGGAGCATTGTCAATTACTAGGACAGACTTTGGAGGCAGGTTTGGAATTAATTTTTCTAACAACCATTTTTTGTAATTTTCATAATTCATCTCGTGATGATAATCTCCCGTTGTGGTATTAGACTTAAAAATCAATTTAGCAATCGGAATGAATCCCGTCTCGCAGCCAGCATGAACAATAATTAGTCTTAGTCTTAGACCTTTTGATATAGGCCTTGCTAATCCTTCTTTGGAATTGTCACTCCAGCAAGTAGCCACGGTATGAGAACTGTGGATGTAAGTTTCATCCATATATATAATCGGTCTTTTTTCATTTCTGAAGCTTTGAATGGTACGCAAATAAGACACTCTTAACTGACGAATGTCGTGCTTTTCCATTAACAACTTTCTGTTGGTTTTTGTTTTTCTCCAACGAAAGCCCATATTTTTTACTACTTTCCGAAGAGAATCTATTCCTCCAGTGTATCCTGTTTCTTTAAATTTTCTTAGAATGTTTGGCATTGTAGGCACAATTTTGTCAACAGTAAAGGTATTTAAAATTGTTCTACGCAGCACACCTTTATCTGCATCGTCTAAGTCGGTTTTGGGCTTGGTTTTTTTTTATTTTTCTTTGGCGATGCAAAAGATGAACCGGCACCTGCGTTTATTTCACTTTTTTCTTTAACAATCCGTCTAATACTTCTCTCAGAAACACCCGTTGCGGCAATAACGCGTTCATATAACTGATCCAGTGGAATTTTGAGTACCCCTGAAGTTTTTTCTTCTTGCATATATTTAAATACATTTGAGATCACTTCAAGAGTTTGACTGTGTAAAACACATTTATTTAATTTACTTTTAAACTCCATTACTCACTACCTTAATACGGCACTGCACTACTGTGTTTATCGCTTAAAACGATGTAAAACACTGAATGCCAGAGGTTCCCCTACCTATGAATTTCGTGCGCATCTCGAGGGCAGTACTTCTAACCGGCCACATGAAAATCGGTCTGCTGTACCACAATTGAATCGGTGAGATCAGAAATATCAAAAGAATTGGTAACTTTTCGATAGAGAGAAAAAAGTTTTTATACGCGTCCTAATTAACGGTTTCAGTTTGTTTGTAGCTGAAGTATATTCTTACCCACATGTACAAAAATATTCGTATAAGTTTCGTAAAGTTGACATTAAAACAATAGCGATATAGTAAAAACAAGAACATAGACCGAAGTTGTTTCTGCCCCCAATGTACGAGGGTGGTTTGACAATTAACTTGGTTTGCTATGAAAGAAAACAATTTGAGTTTTGCAACTTACTTTATTTTTCGACATAGTCCCCTCGAAGTTCAACGCACTTGCCCCAACGTTCCTCCAGCTTCGCGATTCCTTCACGGAAATGAATTGCTTCGATGCTTTCAAAATACTGGTTTACTTTCTGTATGACATCTTCATTAGACTCAAACTTTCGTCCTGCCAGAAAAGTTTTTAGTTTCGGGAATAGTTGGTAGTCCGATGGAGCTAGATCTGGCGAATACGCAGGATGCGGAAGCAGTTGAAATCGTAGCTCGGACAATTTTCGCTGAGCGACACGACTTGAATGCACGGGGGCATTGTCATGGTGAAACACCTTTTTCTTGGCCATTCCCGTGCGTTTCTCTGTTATTGCCGCCTTTAATCGGTCCAAAAGTGATGCATAGTATTTCCGGTAATGGTTCTTCCCTTTTCAATGTAGTCAATTAGGAGAATTTCCTTTGCGTCCCAAAAAACTGACGCCATGACCTTTCCAGCGGATGGAACGCATTTCGCTTTTTTCGGAGCCGATTCGCCACGGGCAATCCATTGTTTCGACTGCTGTTTAGTTTCCGGGATATGATGGTGTATCCAAGTTTCGTCCATTGTCACAAAACGGCGAAAAAACTCAACTACATTCTTCTGAAATACTTGCAAATTGTCGGCAGATATTCGCATGCGAATTCGCTATTGCTCTTGAGTGAGTAAACGCGGCACCCATCTTGCGAACATCAATCGCCATCAATCGTTGCTTGTTTTTTGCGGAATCCGAAGTAGTAGTCAGAAACCAGTTGTTTCTGTTCAATTATCTTCTTCAGCCTTTTCAAAAAACAGTTTCTCAAATAATTTAGGCAGCATTGGCAGCAATGAAATGGACCTATCTGACTTTATTAGATTTCTAGGTTTACCAGGTTTTGGTATCATTATCACTTTTGCTGTTTCCCATAGGATTGGAACATCTTTGAATCTAAATGCAGCGTCGATTAGGTGTATTATTTTGACGATGCTTTAAATAAAAAATGAATGTTTTTTTTTGTTTTTAGAGCATAATTATTGCCTGCTGCCTTTCTTTAGAACTCCGTTTAATTTGTTTTCCAAAGATTTTTTTATTATATCCTGAATAACTCCGATGTACCATCGGTTGCATAGAAAACTGGTACACTAACATTTTATCAATGACAGCCCCGCTTATCAAATTTGACATGTCTTCAAATTATAGGTATTAGTAATATACAAGTGTCGCGTATCGTTATGTTCAAATTTTAGGAGTGTAAAGTAGACTTTATTTCAAGTAACAAAAACGCAAAACTTGTGCATCCATTTTTATTTGTTTCACAGTTATAGATTATGAATGTGATTGTCAGATCATGAAAAAAAATGTAATCTTAAAGTCAATACAAACTGATTTTATTTAAAAAAAGTTATACGATTCAATAACAGGCCTGTGATTGTTAACGTCGCATAATAAAATGTTATCCTAAAATAAATAAACACGTGTCGTAGTGCATACAGTAATTTCTTGGAGATCTACAAAAAAGAGTACTGGAAATTGATTTATGATAAAGAAGGTTCTCACTTATTTTATAAGTGCTGAACCATGAATATCATACAATAAACAAATGTTCAGATGACTGTTAACGTTGCATTTTTTAATAAAGGATTACATTACGTTTCAGTTCATACAACAGCTTATTAGTGAGTGAACACCTTTCCTTTATTAAAAATGCCTTATCGATTTTCTTCTCAGGAGTATGCGGACATGCATTTTGTGTATGGCTGCTGTAACGGCAGTGCACGTCAAGCAGTTATTAAATACCGACATCGGTTTCCCGATAGGCGAAAGTACACTGACAATTTCGGCAATGCGAACTGCGTGATTATCTTTTCTACCGAGGACTAAATTTGCCAGCAGACTTAGAGGAAGAAGCAGTAGCTATTGCTACAAGGAATCCAACTTTCAGTATACATCGAATCGCTAGACAACTAGGAGTGCCACGAACGACAGTTTGGCGAATTTGAAAACGCGAGGGCTTATATCCATATCACTATCGTAGGGGACACGGTTTGCTTGAGGCAGACCACTATGCTCCTCTAGTTTATTCTACCTGGTTATTAAGACAGTCACGGCTTCATTTTAATTTCTGCAGAATAGTCCTCTGGATAGATGAATCTACATTCACGAGAAGTGGTGTTACAAATCTGAGAAACCTGCACAAGTGGTCATCAGAAAATCCCAAAACTATACGCCCATCTAAATTTCAACATGAATTTTCTATTAACGTTTGGCCGGCCCTAATCGATGACTTGTTGATTAGGCCTGTCGTTCTTCCTGGTAGGTTAAATGCGGATAATAACCTTCAATTTCTTATTGACGAACTGCCAGGTCTTTTAGAGGATGTCCCACTGAATGTTCGACGAGGCATGTGGTTTCATATGTATGGGGCACCACCACATTTCCGAATTGCTGTCCGAAATTGGGTTAACGTCAATTATCCAAGATGGATTGGTCGAGGTGGTCCTGTTGCATGGCCACCCAGATCAACCGATCTTAATCCCCTTGACTTTTATTTATGGGGGTACATGAAAAATTTAGTCTACGCGCAAGTTTCGAACACAAGAGAAGAGTTGTTGGATCGTATTCACCTGGCTATCGAGCAAATCCGACAAGACAAATATGAAATTCGGATAAGTAACGAGTGATCATTAAAATTTTCGCTCAAGTAAGCCATGTACACAAAAAGTATGTCCTAACTTAAGTTATTAGAGGAGATCTGTCATTATAATTTCAAACGTCATGATTGTTAAAAAATAATTTGAAATGCTGACTTTTATATTAAATATATTTATAATTTTTATACAAAGTAATAGAATATTATAAAAAATGTGTAAAATGTTGACCATTTTCCACCAAGCATAATCGCACTCTATTTCGTAGAGCATTGAAAACATTGATCAGTATTTGCGGTGAGTTATTGATGTGTTCACATTTTTCTATGATTTTATGTCTTAACTCTTGTAGATTATTAATTGGTGTTTCATAAATAATATTCTTTATATATGGCCACACAAAAGAATCCATGACTGTTAAATCACACGATCGTGGTGGATATGGAATCGCTGTATTTCTACTTATTATCCTATCGCCATAAAATTGTTGCAAAAACTGAATATTTTCAAATATAACGTGAGATGTAGCCCCATCCTGTTGAAAATATCCGACCTGGAGTTCATCATTAGTCAATTGATTAGTAAAAGCAGTGAGAATTTCGTTACGATATTTCTCCGATGTAATCGTGCCCTCAAAGAATATTGGTCCTATTAACGGTGACGACTCATACCTACCCATACGCCTATTTTTTCTGGATGCAGAGGAACTTCTCTATAGAAATGAGGATTTTCACTGGACCACATACGCATATTCTGCGAATTAACATAACCTTTCAAATAAAACCGAGCTTCATCGGCATGATGAAGTATGATTTAAAATATTGTCTGTCATTGTTTGAATAAACCATTGGCAAAATTGTGTTCTTTTTTCATAATGCGTAGGTAATAGATTTTGTACAGAAGTTAATTTATATGGATACATGTGCAAGTCCTTTTTTAAAATTTTTTGACATGTTCCATACGAAAGCCCTACTTGTTGCGAAACTCTGCGAATAGATGTTTGAGGAGAAGGAGATTCGTTAATAATTTGTCTGACATTTTCAATTACGCCGCGACTTCTCTTGAGAGGAGGACCGCTTCCTTTTTTCCTTAAAATACTGCCTGTTTGACGAAAAAGATTTACACAATGCATTAGCGTATCACTGAAAGTTTTATAACTAGGAACAGTATTTGGATATCTCTCTTCAAACTCCGCAAGGCAATTTTCTATTGAATGCTGCCAAATACCATCAATTTTTTGAGATGTCAGTAAGTAACATTCTACCATAAACGCTTTATGCATATCATTAAAGGCCATTACTTTTTCTTTTGATGAAACTTTAAAATATATATTTGACACTGACAGATGTTTGAAATAACATCTTAATGACTAAAGCTACCACATAATTTTTATATACACGGCCAGCTACGAGTGAAAATTTTAATGATCGCTCGTTACTTCTTTTGTTGGCTTGCGGGCACAAGCCTGAATTCAACAAGGAGGTGGACATTTCGAAAATATTATTAATTGAACTTTTTTAAATAAAATCAGTTTTTATTGATTTTAGGATTACATTTCTTTTTCAAGATCTGACAATCACATTCATAGATCTGTAACTTTGAAACAAATAAAAATGGATATACAAGTTTTGCGTTTTTGTTACTTGAAATGAAGTCTACTTTAAAGTCCTAAAATTTGAACATAACGATACAGGACATCTTGTATGTATACCTAACCTATGAAGCTTCTGATTTTATGCCCTTAAGAGTTGTATCACTTTTTTATGCAGCCGATGGTACCTATATTCTATCATATCTTGTTGTATGCGAAATACGCAAAACGTACGATGTACCGTGTTTACTGTGCCGTTTCGAACATATATCAAAATACATACGTCTTTTTAATCTTGCCACGTTACTCGAATAAATCAAACATAATCCTACGCCAACGCATGCATAAATTTGCGCAATTACGGGCATATTTTACCGCGAATGGAACAATTTGTCCTAATCGTTTTGCCGCAGTGACATTTTGCTAAAAGCGCGCAATAACTTCCATGTGATGCGTGCGTAATAAATTTATAGTTAAAAGTAACAGGTGTAACGTTTCGTTATGTATACGCAAACGTAATTATGTATGACCTAAGCAGATGAACTTCTCTTACTTGAAATATCCACAATGCTCTTCTAAATGATTTTATGACTAATTTATTCCGTATAAAATGTTGCATATCATACACACGTATGTATGTTTGTACGTAGGAGTGTATTGTTATATATTCAGGACAAAACTTGAGCAATTTGTATACATATAGTGCGGTTGTTCTAGTTTCAGAGTGATCTCGAGCATTAATTTATGAATCTCGTTTGTTATTCTATTATGTTTTGTATCTATACACATGTATACTACTGTTACGTGCACCCGTGGTAAATGGAACTTCTTAAAATATATTTTAGTAAGAGGTTTAAGCGAACGTTTCGACAGTAAAAAATTTCATGTCTGCAGTAGTACAAGAAGTACATCTACACATTATGCATATACAGACGTAATGGTCGGTTATTTGTCTATTGTGAAAGGTTTTATTAATTTGATACAACGTGAACGGTAGCAAAACAAAATTAGACGCATATACATACACATACTATTTATCTTTTATGAAAAATTGTAATTTCTTGTCAGAAGTTAAATATAGAAAGTTTGCTGTCCAGAATTTATGTAATAATTCCTGGTTTATATTGTGTGTTGAAACTACAGTTGAACTCATACATAACGAACACGCAAATTTAATGATCCCTTCATATTTTATATATAAATCAAATGCACTCTATCTAGGATAATTAAAAATTAGTGAATAGCTATTTCCATCAATGAGAACATACAGACGCGTTTCGCTTTAATTGAAGCTTATCAATGTACGGTATCTCAAAGACAGTCACAGCTTTTCACCTCTCTACTTCGTGTATATATAGTTAACATTCTGAACTTACTGCAAATGAGAATTAATGATAAGCTTCAATTAAAGCGAAACGCGTCTGTATGTTCTCATTGATGGAAATAGCTTTTCACTAATTTTTAATTATCCTAACAACCTGTAAGATCGTAGTCGCGACGAGGTGTGTTATACGTGCTAGTACAAACTTGGTTTGTCGGATTGTAATTATTAATGCATCACATAAGGCGACATTGACATGTAAAAATGAGATTTAATATTCATTAATTCTCATTTGCAGTAAGTTCAGAATGTTAACTATATATACACGAAGTAGAGAGGTGAAAAGCTGTGACTGTCTTTGAGATACCGTACATGGATAAGCTTCAATTAAAGCGAAACGCGTCTGTATGTTCTCATTGATGGAAATAGCTTTTCACTAATTTTTAATTATCCTAACAACCTGTAAGATCGTAGTCGCGACGAGGTGTGTTATACATGCTAGTACAAACTTGGTTTGTCGGATTGTAATTATTAATGCATCACATAAGGCGACATTGACATGTAAAAATGAGATTTAATATTCATTAATTCTCATTTCCAGTAAGTTCAGAATGTTATCACTCTATCTAGTTTAATTCGTATAAATATATATATAACGTGTGTATAAATTGTCGCAAAAGCTACACGCAGCGACGTTCTTCGTTTGGTTCTGAATAAAAAATTTTAATGTTAAAATGTCGTATCATGCTTCGTTTGTTTTCACGGGGTTCTTGAATTTCAGACTTTTAGTGCGTAACTAACCTTTGCTCTTCGATATCTGTTAATAGAGATAGATGCAATTTAGTTTAAAGAAAACATTTTTACTAGTATTATTTCGTAAACGTTTTCTTTTTGATTTAAAAGCTTGTTTTAAACATTTATTCATTAACGTACTTCCCCGAAAAACTCATTTGACAACGTTGTAGAACAATAAGTTTGTATTTCAAAGTGAGTTCAATCAAAATCATTACTGTCAAATTTTGACATTTACGAATTTACGAAGCATGATACGACATTTTAACATTAAGATTTTTTATTCAGAACCGAACGAAGAATGTCGCTACGTGTAGCTTTTGCGACAATTTATACACACCTTGTATAGTGAAGCTATACAGGTTGTTCAGGCCCACAGCTTTGTAATGCTTTTCCATAGCCTTCAATCCTTAGCTTGTATCTTCCAATTTACCACATTTTTTCTCAAGTTTTCTAGCACTGTTTCTCTCCACCTTTTTCTTGGTCTTCCTCTTTTCGTCTTACTGACCGGCTTTCTCCACGCTATTTGTTTTGGTATCTTATTATCCTTTCCAAATGTCGCAATCACCTCAGTCTCCCAGCTATTATTACTTCGTCTATTTTTGGTCATAGATATATGCCATATACTCCTTCGATCGTTCTTTGTATGTAACCGTCTTCCGTCTTTTTCCTTCAAGGATTCTTCTCAGAATTATTCTCTCCCATCTCATTACTCTTTCTTTCTGAATTTTAATTATCACGCATGTCTCACAGCTATATAGTACCCACTTGTCCAGAAGGATGATGCCCGTCCCCACGTAACGAGAACTTCTCTAAACCGGTTCGAAGAGGCCCATGTGAATATATTTTCATGGCATATTTTATGGGATATTATGGGAAGAAATCTAACGAACTTAAGGAATGTCTCGCAAAGACTAGATGCTCTCTGCTATAAATTACAGGTTGCTTGGGATACCATACTCCAAAAGGACATCGACTGCCAACTAGAATCAGTATATAGGGTATGGATTCGAAAGGAATAAAATTAAATCAATTTAGCATACCCTCTTGGAGATTATGCTGAATAAATATAAACTCGATAAAGTTAAACTCCATCGAGTTTATCTTCCAAGAGGTTATGCTACATTTTTTTAATTTTAGGGCGGCCCTAAACTCGGCCCCGAGCAAGTACTAATCTAATGTCTGCCACATTAAGTCGCCCCCATGCTAATTACGGTGTTCTAATCTCTTACCTTAATTTGTCCCCGTACAAGAGATTAAGATATTTATACATTCTTGGAAATATAAATATAAAGTTGTCCCGCCTATTAAATACAAATTAAATTCAACTTTATCTATATTTAAAATTTACACAAATCTACCATATACATACTTATATATATTTATAATTCGTCAGTCTGAAGTAAGATTCCTGACTAAGAAGTGCTTTTTATTAGTGAGAAAGCATGAAAAGCTTCGTCAGTTTGAGTGAACATGGAAATCAAGTGCTAATTGTAGACTGTAAAATTTACCAAACACAAATCCTTAAAATGTGGTGACATGCTATTATGTATTAGTGCTTGTATACAACACAAGCAGACATTTCTATTCCATTCTTAATTAATAAAATATATTTTGTGGCACTTACTGAGTTTTTCATTTCTTGCATAAATAAATATGTTTTATTTATTTATAACACATGTTTTATTTTAAATAGTTGAAGGAATGGGTACTTTTTATTACTAAAATGTCTATGCATAAAACTTTCACTACGGTTTATACAATACTGTTCTTAAGTAATAAAACTAGGGGTTTACATTATGTTTCAGGGAGATAAAGAAATTCTATGGAAAAATACAATATGTGACTGTCTGAATATCAAATAAATAAATTGAGTAAGGGTGAATTATTTATTTCTAATTGATCATTTAGTATCTTGTCGGTTTTCTTTAATTTATTAATTTCAAGTGACTCTAATAAATTAAGTTTTTAGCCCTTATTTTCTACGTGTAATATTTTAAATTCTTTGTTAAAATTGTGGTTTGTTGAGTTAATATGAGACGCATATGAAGAGTCACTTTTATTATTTCTAAATGAAGAAAAATGTTCTTTGATACGTATTTCAAACGATCTGCCTGTCTGTCCGATATACGTCATAGGGCAACTACCGCAGGATTAACTCATAGACTCCTGACTTTTATTGTCGTTTGTTAAATCTTTATTGTTTTTAATAAATTTGGATAAATTGTTGTTAGTTCTATACGCTGTATTAATGTCAAACTTTCTTAAATATTTACAAATTTTTGTGCTTGAAGAGCCTATAAACGTGATCATTTAAAATTTTTGGGTGATATTATTATTTAATATTGGGTAAACTTGTGATATGGCTTTTGTAAGGAGTTCTTTATTTAAAATGTTATCTATTATATTACTTTTATATCCATTGTTGATAGCTATTCGTTTAATTAAATTTAACTCTTTCTCGAAATTTGTTTTGTTCAACGGAGTATTAATTAATCTATGTATAAGACTGTGATAAGCCGCTAATTTGTGTTGTATCGGATGGCAAGAAGTGTTATGAATAGTTATATCTGTAATTGACCGTTTGTGGTAAATTGCAAAGTTACATTTGTTGGTAATTCTAGTAATCGTTAAATCGAGAAAGTTAATACTATTATTTGTTTCTGTAAACTTAATATTGTGATGCAATGTATTAATATAATCAAATAATAAATTTAATTGTCTCAAGTATATGTATATTTTTCAGGTACGAGTTTAACTAATTTCTTAATTTTATTTCTGGGGACGAGTTTAGGTACGTGCTTAAATTTATTCCTTTTGAATCCATACGCTATACTTTTAATATCAAATTTCTTTATAATCTAAATGAGAAAATGGGGCTTCTAGGAAACAAATAATCCATCATAATCATTCAACAGTATTTTCTGGCAAAGGAGCGACTTGTTCAGTGTTATTGTTCTTAAAGGAACTGAACATAGAAATGTATATAGCAGGAAGACGACGATCTGTACTGTAGCATTTAACTAGTCTATGAGTCACCCTAAAGTCAAGTACATACATTTACTTCTATTAAAGTCTTTAAAACTACATTGGCAACCAATATTTCAGGCACATCCTAAATCTCATTTTCAAGCATCATCTTTTGTTATTCAAAAATTTTATTTTAAATATGATTAAGTGTGTATTTGAACGAAATCAAAACTTATTGACTTATTTATATAACGATGTCTATTTTTATAATTTCCGTACGATATTGCGCGATATTTCTGTATACGCACCGATCTTGCATATACATCATTTATAGAAATAATGGATGAAATTAATTGATAAATTATGTTATTTATTTAAGTATCACTATGGTATAAGTGAAATTAATTTTCCGAATTCACTTAATTTTGGTATAACTTACGAAACCGTGCTAATATTACTTGCGTCGTATTTCAGATGAACCAGCTGTGCAAGGTGTGCGGAGAGCCAGCGGCCGGCTTCCACTTCGGTGCCTTCACCTGCGAGGGCTGCAAGGTCAGTACAGACACCCACTCATGGCCTCTGACCCGATCCAATATGCATAAATAATAGTATCTATCTCTACGTGCTATTTGATGAGCGCATCTTTACTAATTATGACGCGTTTATAGTTTCACTACTTTCATGCGGAAATAAGCTACATAAATACTAATTGTTTTACATTTCGTGGAAAATGTAGTATTATATTTTGGTACCGGACCTGGATTAAATACTAGTTTATACCTATTTTAATGTATATATTTTATTGTCTATCACCAAATAGTGCAGATTTCGATTTAAGTTAACTAAACCTGAAATTCAATGAAACTTGTAATTTGTATGCAGGCTGTAATTATAAATAAAGCTTTTAAAATTGCAGTACTTCATATCTAATGCAAAAAGAATTGAAATACTTGTTAGAGTATTAGATCTTAATAAACGCTAAGTTGCCATGGCAACCAGGCACGAAAACTTTGTCCGCACGATACGTACACAGTGTAGCTAATTAATGATGAAATATGTCGAAAACACCAATATAATAACACTTTGTGTGCCCTTAATTAAAAAAAATAAATAAATATAATTTCATTGTATAAAATTTTTTTACGAACATTGGTACTATTTCACATTTAACGAGTGCCCAACACTAACATAAATTGTCAAGTTTAGGAAAATGACAGAAGTCAAAAAATTAGACTTAGACAACTGTCATAATTACAAGGTAATACAAAATCGTATTATATTTGCGAGCAATACTACTCGACTATCTACACATTTTTAATTAATCGTATTATATTTGCAAGCAAAACTACTCGACTATCTACACATTTTTAATTAAAGTGAATAAATAATGATATCTATTTGAGTACATTACATATTTAAAGGAAAGTAAAAAAGTGCGCAATATTTTTAAACATATTTAAGATAATTATTATGATTTATTATCACTTTTCAAAAAAGATTTAAAAAACACAATGGCTCCAATACTATAAAATGATTGAGCACTAGAATCATATTTAGCATCCAAACATAAAGTAGCTATTGAAGATTTTAATTGGCGAGAGAATATAATAACAAAGTTACAGGAACGAAATAAACTACAGACCCCATTTCAGAAACTTATACACCAAAGTAAGAATATTATTCATTCATGTTGATACTTCATACTATATTAATAAATTAATCTGAAAAGTTTTAAAATTATATTGCTAACTCATCACAATACAACCAAAAAAAAAACTCTTTACCTATTGCCATAATTGAATACATTAATGAACCAAAATAATAAATCAACCTTGATTGTGACAATAATGTAAAACTTTAATTAATTATATATAAACTACTAAATCACTAAATTTCAAACATATATGTAATAGTATTAAATTTCATGGCATTTCGACAAATGCTTTTGATAGGTACTGTTGCTAAGTAACGTAACAATTAATAGTGGTATTTTCTGACAGATTACTAAATTATTATCCTATGATTTTAAATTTAATATGATAATATCTAATTGTAAATGTAGTTGACTAAATGCATAAAATGAATATTCAGGCATCGTAATTCTAAATACTAAAATGGGTAATTTAAAATATTGCAAATATAAAACTTCAAATAAGAAATAACGGAGAAAATATGTTAATATTTACTTATATTTCATTGGAAATTGAATGCGAATTAACGGTTGTCATGGGAACCGTACGATCAAGCAACGTGAACTATGCATCTCTTATCATGTCAAATTGTCAGAGTGGAAATGGCTTAGCAACAGAGCAGCAGTCCACGTGAACGGCGAACGCCATTAGCTATTCGCGTACGCATGTACTTAAATCAAGTCAATGCCCTAGCATTAGAATGCATTCGAACAAATTCCAAGAACTGTTTTCGCTAATGGATTTTATTTACGATTTTTTTAGATGTTTTTTTTGCCATGAATTGTTCTACTGTTTGACACGTTGATTTTAAATATTAAATAAGAATTGTCTCTCTCTCTTAAAATGCATTTTGAAGTAATTATTTTTATTCCGTATTTGGGATTATTTTTCTCACATAAAATATTGTTTTTCTCTTTTTATTCACATTATAAAAAAATTTTGTGTAGAAAATACTAATATGTATATAACATCTGTGGAACTTCTTTATATGTAAACAATTCCTGGAGTTTTAATTTAAATCGTGTGGCAAATATTTGGATTTTTTATGCTTGTTTACTAATAATTAGAGCTGAGGATGTTTGCGGTATAACCATGGTTATATCATGTAACCATAGTAATTTACTATGGTTACATGATATAACCATGGTTATACCGCAAACATCCTCAGCTCTACTAATAATCGCTATTTAATCGTAACTTAAATTCCATAATTGGGTCTAATTTATCAAATGATTTTTATGGTTTTTGAAGATGTGTTGAAGCCCATTTGTTACCGTTTCGGGCGTTCCTTTTCGTGCGTTTCACAAAATTTTCCCCGTTCGGGCGTTCAGTTTATAGATGGCAAGTGAGTGTGCTTTTGAATTTCCGTTTTGCCGGTTCAGCAGTTTAATTTAAAATTAAGAGAAATGTATGATAACCCTTGAAGACACATGGATATATATTATCAGAAAAGTAGTACATGTATTTAAAAATATAAAATAAAAGTACCATTAACTCTATATAGAGTAACGTTTATCTAATCTCTATATTATACAATACTTGATTAAAATTAAAAGTAAATCTATCTATAATTTTACAATATATTTCAGCTTGTCCAATGTGTCTATTTTGGATTAGGTCACTTGAAACTATTTTAACCGCTTACCTAATTCACAGTATTTTTTCACCCTTTTAGAGGTACTTTTGCACACACAATTTTGCAGAAAAAAACACTATTATAATAGTACATTTCTTCCTGAAAAACTTTCATTAATTCAGATATATTGGGATTTTCCGATCCGTCAGTTGAGTCTGTTATGCCATCCTCCTACAGAATTTGTAGTCCGATGACGTTCTCCATCGCAAGTCCATAATCGCCGAGAATTATGAATCCATCGATCAACAAAATAATCGTTAAATTTAACAATGGCTTCATCGGTAGGAGAATTTTCCATTACACAGAGCCAACCAACTGTAACTTCATTTTCTGGTAGATAAGCTAATGCAGCATATTTCCTTATGTGGTTTCTTACTTCGTAGTTTTCCTTATACAAGTTTGTTAGACCTAAATCTTGTATGTTACACCAAAGAGCTTGATTAAAATGAAAGTTACATCCTTGGATAACTGTAGCCGGAAAAACTCCTTCTAAAGCGTTAATTGCGGCAAATTCAAAATCAAAAATGCATTTCTTTGGTAAAATATTCTTGATTTTGTTTTTTAATAAGAAGAAAAATCGTTTATACGTCGCCTTTTTTGTCGGCAATTCCAGTTTTAGTTATTACTAGAGAGCAGACTGAAGCGATTAAATGACCAATTGCCCCGATAAAACTTTGTGGCGGTCTCAGGTATTGCATGTTATAACAGCCCCACTATTTGTTTACTCGATTGCATTTCTCGAGCAGGTGTTTTTATTTCCGTCCATATGGATAGTACACTGTGTCTTCATAAATTAAATTCAACAGTGGCGTGTAATAGGGAATATATATTATTTCGTTAGACTTCTTGAAATAATCGCTAAAAATCGCTAATTTCCAAAGTTCTTCTTTTTAGTCAATTTCTTTCTGTTCTTAGTATTTCTCTTTATTTTCATTAACTATGGAGAATTCTCGTAGGGCAATTATGGTAGGATGGATTAGAGGCCATACAGATTGGTTGCATCATTGCATATTCGTAATGATACCGAGATATATTGCAGTGCATGTTCATTAAGTTTAAGCCGTTCGCAAAAGTGTAATGTGCAGTTTCCTCGAAGACTCATCAAGATAACATATGACCATGATACTTGTAACGAAGAACTTTGTGAAGTTTTCATGGCGACCAATATCTCATTCAAATAGCTTAACAATCCAGCCTCAAGAGGTTGCTTACAAAATATACTGATCGCCAAACACCAGATGAATCTACTTTACGTAAATACCACTTACCGAAATGTTATTTGAGAACCATTGACAAAATACGAACCAACCTATCTGGTCATTATCTTTGAGTTAGTGCAGACGAAACAACGGATGTAATGGGACGATATGTGTTAAATATAGTTGTTGATATTCTTCATCCGACAACTTCATACCAACCATTCTTAATTGCAACTAAAAATATTGCCAGTCGTAAATGGTGAAACAGTTCCAGAAGTAATTGAAAAATGTATTCATAATATTATGTTATCGGATAATAACTATAAAGACAAGATGCTATTATTTTTGACTGATGCGGCAGCTTATATGTTACACGTTACCTGTGCAGCCCATGCACTACACAGAGTATGTGAATACATCAGGGGTTATTTTCCAAATGTTGATGAGTTAGTTTCATCATTTAAAAAGATATTATATAGAGAAATACTTCCTAATTGGCCTTTACCCCCAGTTCCTGTATTAACTAGGTGGGGAACATGGTTAGAAAGAGTATTTTTCTGTTCACAACACCTGGATGAATTGAGAAACAAACTTGAAGATGATGATATGCAAAGCATTTCTAATTGTAAACACCTGATACAAATGCAAAATTTACAAAATTAACAAAACTATATTAAAGCTAATTTCCAGTGTCTTACAGATAACGTGTGTTCATTTGAAAAGTCAATCTAGGTTACTTTGAAATTTTGATAGAATAAGACGCAAATATATTAATATGTGTTTGTTGTTCCGTAAACGTAAATCCAAATGACATTTGATAATGTCAATCACAAATATCAGTTAGTGCATAAAATAATCGTGCGTCGGTTCTGGTTGAAATAAATTGCTTCTCAGTTTTAAAATGTCTTTCACTTTAGAACATAAATTTTTTTTAGTCCAGGCTTATTTTCGAAGTGGTAATAAAATTGATGGTTTATGGGTTTATTCAGTTCAAGATTGCATGGTAGAATTTCAAGTTGAGTTTCCACATTTTGTAATAGATTATATACAATTTAAGAATACTTTGGATAGAACTTTAAAACTTTTTTCTGAAACTGGTAGTCTCTTAAGAAAATCAGACAGCGGAGCAGTTAAGAAACGTACACCTCAAGTTGTCAATCGTGTTGAAGAAATAATGGAAAATGAACCACAAACATCTGTTCGACATTTGAGTCAACAAATAAACGTTTCTGTTGATACAACTCACAAGTTATTAAAAAAAGATGTGTAAACTTTATCCATACCGTGTCACAGCAGTACAAGAATTGTTAGAAATTGATTACCCACGTAGACTACAGTTTTGTAATTGGTTTGTAAATATGAACAATAATGGAGAACTTTCGCAATGAGTCATCTTTACTGATAAAGCATGGTTTTATAAAACGGGATACCATAATTCACAAAATACAAGAATTTGGAGTAGTGAAAATTCACATGTAATTAATGAAGAATCGCTACATCCAGAGAAAATTGGTGTTTGGGCAGCGATAAGCCAAAGGCGAATCATTGGACCAATATTTTTTCAGGGAACGTTAACTGCTCAAAGGTACCTTACGGAAATTTAACAACCATTTGTCAATCAGTTGCATGATGATGAACTTCAAAATGCATATTTCCAACAAGACGGAGCACCTTGTCACGGTACTGCAGAATCTTTGGATTATTTAAGAGAATTTTTTGATGAGCGTATAATTAGTCGAAATACTGAAATTGCCTGGCCTGCACGTTCATGCGATTTAACACCTTGCGACTTCTTTTTGTAGCCTTATCTAAAAAATAACATATTTCGAACACCTATATTGAATTTGAATGATATGCTACAGAGAATCGAACAGAAATGCATGGAAATTAATAACAATCGATTAATGTTGCAGAATATCATCAGAAATTTTGAACGGAGAATTTTAAAGTGCATTGATCTTGAAGGACAACATTTTCAACTTTTGTTATAGTTTTTAATAAATACCTATTATTTGTTGTTTATTTCTATGTACGAGTATGAAACTGTCAAAATATACGACTTCGTAGGTTAAGTTGTAAATTTTAATTTACGACATACTTCAAAATGTTCTCAGTAAATCACATGCTACTAGATTGACTTTTCAAATGAACACTTGTTACGATTACTTACATGCAAAATCAAGATATTAACCTAAAAGTGGCGATACTTAACTTGGAAACCATTAGGTATTGATCGAATGAAAAGTTTGCTTTTTTGTTACTCCGTAAAATTTAAAAAAAAACAGACTATAGTTCGGTCTGATGTATCGCATGTTCTACAATAATACCCGAAATTCTGGTATGACTTCTCTTTTGTTCACACATCGTCACAAGATTAGAGTTATTTATAATAATACTAAATATCCAAATTATTCGGCATACAATACATAGTTAATTTTTAAAACGGTCCCATTTGTACGTTATTACACATTGTTCTACAAATTGAAAACAAGGTCGATATCTTTTTTTGTAATTGCAAAGAGCAAAATAAGGAAATAGCAAACCACCGTAATTTCAGTAAGATAATTGCATCTAAATTACCGATATCGTTGCATGTAGTTTATTATAATGTCGTTTGCATTGGCAGATGTTACATAATTGACAAATACAAATATAGTTACATCAATACAAATGTCAAGAATAAAAGTCACCAGAGTTTCTCCGTGCTTGTTAGAGTAGTGTCAATTTGGGAAGACACTGACGCAGAAACCAATTTGGAACTTATAAAGAAAAGTATACCCCAAACGAGAGAGAAAGGCATAGTTCTTGCATGTATAGACAGGCCGAATAACATTGACTGTAATTTTCTTCAGTTGTCTTCTAGCGTCCGTAAGGTGTCGATCGTGTTCTTTGAGTTAATTTTATTACAAAATCAGTTGTTTGAATTTATTTTATTACAAAATCAGTTGTTTGAGTTTATTTTATTACAAAATCACAACTATTTGGAATAGAAGGCCTTTATATCTGTAGGTATTACATTATTTTTCATGAATTTTTAATAGGATTTGTTGAAACATGTACTTTATTTGTTATAGATTATTATGTCTAGTTTACCGTCCACATCTGGATGTCGTGATCCAGCAGATGTTGAAATACCAGTGAAAAAAAGACAAATATTAGCAGAACAATCACGGGAAATCATTCATAACGTGTACAATTTTATCAAAAAGAGAAATATGAATGGTAAATTATGTTTTACTCTTTAAACTGTTATAATGTAATTTTTGTCGTATATTGCAAGCAATGATAAACGATAGCAAGAAATAAATATTGTTTGTAGGGAATATTTTTAATAGTAAATTAAGTTTTACTCTTTAAACTGCATAATGTAATTTTTGTCGTATATTGCAAGCAATGATAAACGATAGCAAGAAATAAATATTGTTTGTAGGGAATATTTTTAATGGTAAATTGTGTAGTTATCTTTGTATTTATGTCATTAGTAACTAAGGGTATTTATGTATAATTAAATAGTAATAAAAGACGACGTGTAAACAACAAATTATTTTTACTCCGAATGAATATTCCTAAATTTACAAATATAATGAATAAAATCTTGGTAAAAGAAGAAAAACTGTGATATATGTAAATGTTTAAATTATAATGAAAATAAATAATTGAACCAGAAATTGTTGGTTGTATCTCTGTTAAAAATCCCACTTGAAAATAAATAAAATAATAACGCTTTATTATTCATTCAGTCAATAGAATGTGTTTATGAAATTATATTTCATTGCAAACGAGCATAATAAATGAAATATGTTGTTTCCGTTGCACACGAAATAAAAATACAAAACGTTTTACGTAAAATTCGAATTTTAAATTGCGCGCTAATTTAGACCCAGCCCGACCTATGTTTTTGAGGGTGTTAATACTCAGGTTGCGCGATTCGCTCGCGCAGATTGGTGTCTTCCCAAAGCGATTTTACTCTACAAATATGTACATAGCACACTTGTTAAAATTCAAATGTTGATTGATCTCGAACTAACCTACAAAAGTTCTAAATTTACCGTCTATTAATCAAGTGCTCGACGGGGTGGCAAATATTTTTGATATTTACGATTGCGACATTACAACAAATTACACAGTCACTAATTATCGTCAGTATTGAAATGTTAAATGTTATTGCAACAATCGCTTTTAGATCATATATATTTGAATATTTTTATCACTTACGCTCACATTTCTTTCCGTCATGTGATTTATAATTTTGTTGTGAAGAGATCGCAATCGTATATATTAATAATATTGACATTTGCACACTTGTAACTAATAGAGTGACCTCTAATTTATAAAGAATCTAGTTGAGGACTGATGTATTCTCGGTTAATTAGCCTCGAACACATGTGTGCCAAGAATATTCTTTGAAATAATAACTATGTATAACGACATTACTGTAAAAAGGAGAAGGAGGGAGATAGGCGGAGTTAAGTAATAGTTCTAGAGAGTGGAGAATAAGTAATATAAGCCCATATTGGTCAGCAATGCAATTTTGCCTATGTTATTATAATATATTACAGAGCAAGAGCTATAAAACAGGTCTTATCGCGCGAGTTTAGGTTTAGGACTCGACGAAGAGGGTCTTAATAGGCGATTGCGACAAGTGTCTTATGATTAGGGACCGGACACAAGAGGCCCACGGGCGTACTATTGAAAATTTGTATTTTTAAAGAATTAATTTTATTTATGTAATTGGAAAACAAACGGGTGGTTATCTATAAAATACGAAGTACATTTTTATTTGCTCAGTTTGTAGTTCAAGTTGAGTAAAGGAGTATTAATATTAACAAAATTTCCCAAGGTTCTCTTCTGTAAAATTCTCCGAAGGCCATATCCGAAGTCACTTGGAATATTTTTCAAATTATTAATAGCCACATCTAAAGTGGTTAATCCATCATTTAATTTGAGATTCTTATTTTCAAAAGAACTGATTAGTTTTGGAAAATTTCCAAAGTGTTTCTGAAGAAAGTACAATTGATTTTTGAAATTTGGAATTTGTATTAGTTCCTTGCACTACTACAAGCATCGTCATTTAAACATGTAAAGAAATTTTGTAAACTATCGAAATTCTCTGCATAAAAACTAGTAGCTTCCAACCAGGTTACCCATCTAGTTATTACTGGAGAGGGTGGCAGTGACAAAGATGGAAGTTTTTCTCTGTAAAGAGCTACTCTCAATGGTGCTTTTCTGAAAACTTTTTTAAAAGCGGATGCAACTCTATTTATAACTTTTGTTGCTATTATATATGCGTTATATGGAATAGTTGAATGTAGTACACCAGCTACAACATTTACCACACAGCGTCCTAATATATCGACAGTTTCGTCAGCACTTATTCATAGGTACTGATTTGAAAGATGACTTCTAATGCGTTTTACTGCTTTCGTATAGCACTTAGGAACATAATATCTGCGTAAGGTGGATTGATCAGAAGCATTTCGACCAGTATATTTTTGGAGCTATGTTTCGAAGGTGGGATTGTTAAGTTTATTTAATGAAATTTTGGCCGCCAACGGGTCTAATATCTGAGTATGTGATTGCGATGCTAAGTGACGTTTTTCGTGCGATTTTTTGGAATTTTTTAACGATATTTTACAGACTTTGCAATGAATTTCGGAATAATTGGCAATCGACATGCAATCAGTATGACCCTTAATCCAACTCGCCATTGTTTAACGATGCCATTCTCGGCGTTGTTCCATATCCTCACTGGAAAAGTAATTTAAACAATGTTCTAGATCTAAATATGTAAATGAAAATTAAAAGTGTATGCGTAAATTAATGAAACTTAACGAAATTCACTGGACATTTACGTCAAAATAATTAGGAGAAGTAGATTCGATGAAACGATATTAAACAGGATCTATTACAAAAATTACGAAGTATGTAATTGACAGTTAAAACAATGAAAAAAGAAACTAGCTCAGCATACTTTATTTATCTTACGAAATATAAACTAATAAATAAAATAAATTATAAAAACTCCTCACGCTTATATCTACGCCCATGAAGAAAGGGATTTCACTGTAATATTGAAGTAATTGCATCACAATTTAACGATAAAAAACATATGTACAGTTAACCGCATGAATAGTGCTATAAAATAACTGCGTGTTGTACTCAAGCGATGTTATAGACTACTTATATGGTCCATTGTCATTTCGGCCTGATGCATCCGGTCCCTACTGATTATTTTTTTTTGTGTTATTCTTTATAATTAGTCTCTTTTATGACTTTTTTTTAACATAAATAGCGGAGGCGGTTGGCAAGACATTAATGTTTAAATTGATTTTTTTTTAAATATCCCAATTTATGTACAATCTGTACAATTTAATACAATAAGTAAATTGTGTGTTTGAAATAATTGACATTTAGGAAACTGTCTACTGACAGGTTCGTGTACAGTATAATTAGAAAAGAAAATTATTTAATGGTGCTTCTAGAAGATTAAAATTAAAATTTCGTAAGCAGGTCAGTAGGATTGAACCGCTTGAGTCTACACCTTCTGATGGCTCGAGTCATTAGAGTATTTGCCAAAGAATTGTGATGATTACTTAGTCTTTCTGCATATTTTTTGGAGAAAGTTTTGATTTCGTCCTTCACTGTTTTTATTTACAAGTCATGGACTATAATGCTATTTGGGACATAAGAAGGAGCCTTGGCAATCATACGGAGTACTTTAGACTAAAATCTTTCTAGTATCTCAAAGTTAGAGATGGAAGCAGACCCGCAGAGCTGTATTCCATAGCTCCAAACGGGTTTTAATATTTTTTCGTAAACAAGGAGTTTGTATTCCAGGGACATGTTGGATTTTTGACCAATCGACCAGTAAGTCTACTAAGTTTAAGGCTTAGCTGCTTCGTCTTCGAAAATATATGTTTTCTCCATGTCTGTTTTCGAAAGGTTAATTCCTAAATGTTACTTGGACAGATTTATTTTCGTCATTAACTCTGATCGCCATTTCCATTAACCAGTCTTTAATCTTGTTCAGACTTATCTGCAATAATTGCGAAGCAATAACAGGATCGGTATATGAGGCAAGGATGACTGTGTCGTCTGCGTATGTAGCAATAATGACGTCACGAGTCGTTGGCTAAAGGCAGTTTAAATTGAAATTTGTAAATTTTCTTCTGAATATTTTGTACCTAATTTAATGTAAAATGAATGTTAATTTTTCATTTACTTCACTTGAAATTGAAGGATTTGCTAAAAATACCGTAAATAATTTATTTCGTATTAAAATTCGTATTAATTATGAAAAACAATTTATTAACTTTAACGAATACTGCGAGTAAAATAAACTTCAGGTTCGTCCTTAAAAAAAGTATCAAAGCCCTTGCGACATTAATATTCGTATCTTAAAATACGTATTTCGCCAACTAAGTTGTCATCCTCGGTAACGCGTTCATTTTTAAATTCGTTCCCTAACCAGTAAGTTTATCTCTTACAGATGAAGCAACATTTGCTAATTCTGGAATAATGAATAGAAAAAATTCACGCTACTAGCACACAAGTAACTCTCATTTTGTTCAACCTATTTTGTATCAACACAAATGGAGTGTTAATACTTGGGGCGGCATCATAGGAAACACCATTGTAGGTCGATTCTTCTTTAACAATACTTTAAATTGTGGAATTTATAGAACCTTCCTACAAAATAATGTACCAATACTACTTAAAGGCCTACCAGGTAACTTCATGGACAGATTGTGGTACCAACACGATGGTACATCCGGATATTACGGTGCTGCTGCAAGAGCGCACCTAGATAGGGTATTTACTAATAGGTGGATTGGGAGAGAAGGACCAATAAGCTGACCAGCGCGATCACCAGATGTCACCCTATGTTTTTTTTTCTGTGGCCTACTATAAAAAACAGTTTACATGACCCCCCTCCCACACATAACCGCAGAAAACATGAAGCAACGTATAAGAAATGTTTTTCTCCACGAGAACATTATGACTGAAACTGTAAGGCAGTCCATATAGAGAAGGTTGAAAATGTGCATAGAGCAGAATGGAAGCATAGTCGAGCATCGTGTAAATTAAGATTAATTTATTATTAAGAAATCTAACAGTGTACATAATAATAGTTTTGTATTACGTACATGTATGTAGCTATGTTAGATGTACTGAATATTGAATAGTATTGAAAATATTTTCCATAAAAGTGGAATATTGTTGAAAATACTGTAAATAAGTAATACGTTATTGATATCATTTCGAAGGTAATTTTACAGGGAATTTGCTGGCAATATCGAAAAATATAGGTTTTATTTAAAAAAATCGAGGGAGAAGCGTTTGAATTTCGATAAATTTAATAATAAATTTATTCATCAAGTTGTTATTCAAAGATTTATTCGCTGTTTAAAATACTGGTCCTTAATCTAGTAAAATTAATTAATGCCTTTGTTCAAAACACTATCGTATTTTTCTACGCGAACGTTTTCTTGCGTCGTCTATATTATGCAGTAATTTTTCACTTCGTCCACTATTTGTACTGACTTCAATAACGAAAATCGAGTATCTTGAAATTTTTTAATAGCGCTTAACTTCAATACGCTTAACTAAACTATGAACACTTGGTCGGCATATACGAGCTAATACAATGCTTACAATGAACTTGCTTATCTTTAAATTCGCAATCTTTTTTTTGTAACTGGGTGCATCTCGTAAAAAAAGAACCAAACTTTTCGCAAATATCTCTTACAATAAGTAATTTCTTTGTTAATACTTTAATCTTTGCGGACTGTATATATGGGTTCTTTATAACACCCGATGTGTTTTGAAAATGTTTGTACGTATACCGTATGTGTTAAATATCATTAGGCATAGAGAATCAACGCATGAGTACATACAATGTATACGTACATGAGAAAGCCAGTACAATGCCAGCGAAGACCGCGATGACTGACGATTGTCTCCGATACCGATTGATTGGAAATTTTGCATTCAGTCTAGCTGCGGCCGTTACAGTTTGAAAGCGTACAATAAAATTAATGTATAATGGCTCTTTATACACCCACTGAAAAGCTTCAGTTAGTAAAATGGTTTTTTGCTGGCAAGTCTGCAGTGGAGTGCATGAATTTGTTTGCGCTGACTTTTGCAGACCGTTCTGTACCTTGCAGACAAACAATTTATAATATTATAAATAAATTTGAAACTTGTTTCTGTCTCAATAACTGTACGAAATGCAATCCAAGAGAGGTATCACCACAAAAAATTGAGGAAAGAGAACGGCGGGATGTATTAATTTGTAGTATTGTGGAAATTAATAACACG
Source organism: Melolontha melolontha (assembly GCA_935421215.2). Taxonomy (NCBI): domain Eukaryota; kingdom Metazoa; phylum Arthropoda; class Insecta; order Coleoptera; family Scarabaeidae; genus Melolontha; species Melolontha melolontha. Next base: position 1,897,820 of record OW285235.1, on the reverse strand, counting down.
AGATCTACTAGAAGTGCTGCCGAGGAATTGGATACAAGTAACACAACTATTTCACGTATTTGGAAACGTAATGGTTTAAAATGTTTCAAATATTCGAAAACTCAAGAAATATTTCCCGAGGACAATTTCCGGAGAATGGAGTTTTGTCACGACGTTATGGAAAAGATACATCGAGATGAAGATTTTGTTAAAAATATTCTCTTCACCGATGAATCAACTTTTCCATTACACGGAAAGCACAATCCCTCTGTTCTTCGATATGGCTTCGGAAAATCAACACCGGCATTTTGCAAATCGCACTCAGTATCCTCAAAAACTAAACGTTTGGGCAGGTATTTTATCTGACCATTCTATAGGCCCCTATTTTATTGATGGTATATTACTGAAAAATCAAATACTTCCCGCCATTCAAAACATTGGAATAAATCAGGAAATCGTTTGGTTTCAACATGATGGCTGTTCAGCATATAATGCAGTGAGGGTAACGGAATATCTAAGAAATACTTTTCCTGACCGTCTTATTACTGGAACAGGAAACATTAAATGGCCCCCGCGATCTCCTTATCTATCTCCAAATGATTTCTTTTTGTGGGGATATCTAAAAACTATTGTTTATATTCATGAAGTTGGTAGAGCAGAAAATCTAGTTGCCTTGAGAGAAAAAATAACTGAGGCTGCGAATTCATTAACTGCTGACATGTTAGCAAATGTAAGAGCTAATTTCTACGACCGCCTAGGACAATGTCTTGTTGTGTAAGGAGGAATTTTTGAAACTCTTGTATAATTTATTATAATTTTTAGAATCCTTTTTTATTTATTTTATTAGGATTATTCTTTAATTTTATTAGAATTACGCTTTTGTTTATGCGACGCACCGCAGCTTAAAAATTTCCTGCATCTACTGAAAGAAATAAGAAAAGCAAATCCCTTGCAATTCGTAAATGTTATTTTAGAACGCATTACAAGTACCTATGTCGATGGTCAAATGATTACTGCTAACTTGTATTTGTGAAACAATCGGAGACAATCATTGCCGGCCGTCGCTGTCTTCGCCGGCATTGGATCGGGTTTTCTATATACATATATATCGTATGTACTCATAGGTATTCCCTATGCCTAATGATATTTGACACATGGGGTATACGACCTAATACAAATGCATACAATGAACTTGCTTATCTTCAAATTCGCAATTTTTCTTTTGTAACTGCGTGCATCTCGTAAAAAAAGAAAACAAAACTTTTCGCAAATATCTCTTACAATAAGTAATTTCTTTGTTAATACTTTAATCTTTGCGGACTGTATATATTAACAAAAATGCTGAGTTGTAATTTCATACCGACTCGTGTTCTTAAAAAATCCGATGTGTTTTGAAAACGTTTGTACGTATATATTATACGAAGTAGGATCCTGGAATGTGGGGAAAATCCGACAACTATAATAATAACATTGATCAACCAAATATTATTTTCTATTCTGATAAGGCATGATTTCACCTGTTTGCTTATGTTAATTCGTAAAATTATAGAGCTTAGTAAGCAGATATTCCACAGGACTTAATGGAAATATCATTGCATCTAGTTAAGATTGAATCAAATCACTTCATAGATGAAAAATATACAAAAACTGGTAATAGTTGCTCTATTATTCGAATGCACGTACGTAGATGATTACGTTAAAAAATAAACGATATGTGCAATGGAATTATGGAAATTTGACTTTTAGAATATTGAAAATACAGAGATTTTGCTATATACATAATATTTTTGTGTCTAAAAATAGAAATCCATTATCTAATATAATTTTGTTAGAAGAAAATGCCTTTTCTTGAAAACAGGTTATAGTAATAATATATTTACAATTTCATATAAGGCGTTCGTGAATTGTAATTAATTATCAGCATCTGTGTCATTGAGAATCCAAATGTCATTTTCCAGAAATATTATGTATATCACACGTACAAATAAAATTAATATAGATGCATTAAATGTCATAAACGTTTCTACATTCCTAATGTTCAAGATAGTGTTTATGTGATGAAATACGGAATGTTTAATTTGATTTTAAAAATGACGCAAATATAAGATGTTCTCGATTGAAAACGACTGATTAATCTAACAATTTGTGCAGTCGACTTTTTTCGATACCTTTTACCTTTGCAAACGAGATCGATTTATAATTAGAAAATCAGTAGATTCTCACGGTGTAATCTCATAAATTTTCAGGCTATATAGATAGCCACTTCCGCACTTCTTTAATTAAGCGAATACTATAAATTATGACATTATTTGGTGATTTGTAGGATTTAAGTAAATGCATATTTCTTATTAAGGTAGAATTTGTAATCGTCTTTCAAATGTTGAGAACATTTAGTCGGAAAGGGTCAAATGTTTTTATTACAATCTGTATTTTCTAGTTATCAATATAATAAATAACCTTTCACTTTTCTATAATTATTTATTAATTAATAATTCAAATGTAACTCTGTTATTGGCAGAATGCAACCACGAGTCAAGTTCGGACTGAATTGTTAAAAGCTGGGTCGCGAATTATACACTCACTACGTTTTATGTGTTTCATGCTTTTATATTGACATTTTATATTATATTAATAGTAAAATGTTAGCATAACTAAGTAATATTTGTTGACTCAAATGCTAACTTAAGTAAATTATATCCTAATAATGTGAAAATTTATATTAACAGTAAAGAAATAGTTGGAGTGAACAGTATCAGATACTTGGGAGCAGTGGCGGCTCGTGAGTTATGAAAGGGGGTGGGCACAAAAAAAAAACTTATTTATACCTATTCCTTGTATATAAAATTAATTCTCCTATTTTTCATACGTCTATGACTATGTTGTCAAAATCCAGGATAGACTGGATGAATTTAGCACCCCGCTAATGCGTTCAGTCGATCTTCTGACATTGTGCTTCTCAGAAAAGTTTTAATGCGTTTGATGGTGGAAAAACATCGTTCACATTCTGCTGTCGACATGGGCGTTGTACAAATAATATCCAACAGTTTGTATGTTTCCGTCAAAACCTTTTTTAGGTTGTTGTCTGTTATGAACACTAAAAGTGGCAAAACACCACCTACGTCACACATGTCATCGCGCTCATAAATTACTGAAAGTTCACTTTTCAATTTTACACTGTCCAACATAGGATTTCAGAGTTTCATCAATATTTTTTTGTGGATATGAATGGCTATAAGTTTTAAAATTTTGAGAATCAAATAATTTTGCTGCACTTAAGTGATCCCTAAAATAAAATCGGTCGTTAATTTGGCTTAAAATAGTGTGACATTCATCATTTCCAATAACAGCTCTGTTATCTTCAGCTGTCGTTTTTTGTCTTTTCCTTCCAGGTTCTTCATCATTGCGTTCTTGATTGTCATTGTCAGTAGAATTTCTTAAATTTCTAAAGTGAATAATTTGTTGTTAGAATTGTTCAATTGCCTTTTGCAGTTGAGCACTGTCAATCCCGCGCATTTGAGTCTGATTAAATAATATTTCAACATGTGGCATGATGAAATGAAATATTTTCAACCGGTAGATAAGTTCCGGGCAATTCAAATGTTTCAGTAAACCGCTGGCTTCACTAATAGTAACTGAATCCATCCCATCTTCGTCAATAATTTTGTCTAAACATTCATTGAAAGAATCCTGGTGTTCAAATACTGTATTCACAGTTCGACTTTTGAAAATCAAGCGTGTAGGGGCAGCGCGTGGTAATCTACGTTTGACTATTTCATCAAGAATTACCGTTCGTTTTGGCGACGGAGAGCAAAAACTTGAAAATGACTGCAAATTTTCGAAGAAAATTTTTACATTTTTATTACACTGTGCCGCTCGTTCAATAATTAAATTAAATTCATGTGTGTAATAGTGAATATAACGTGCATGGGGTCTTTTGATAATAGCTCGGGCACCATTTGTCGTACCACTCATCACGGACGCCCCATCATAACTTTGAGCGATTAGTTCATTATTATCAGACCCAGTAGGAGAATTTAGAATAGTATGCAATTCATTCAGCAATGTTTTTGCTAATATATCAGGATTGTGTACACTCGGCTTAAGAAAAAAACCAAAAGCGTTCAAAAATTTGTCCATTAAACACGTATCGAATAATAACAACCATTTGCTGATTATTAGAGGTGTCTGGAGTTTCCCAGCAGGTTCCCAAGCTATTTAACAGGTAACTTGCATTACGTGCATGATATACATGAGTATAATACACGCAGAACTGATGATTTTTATGCAGAGATTTACAATAAAGTGCAAACCACAAAAAAAATGTTTTTATGAATGGTCTGATAAGGCTTAATGAACTGCTTAATCATGTAAAATAATCTGAAAGTTTACGGCCGTGGTTGTAAGTTATGTTAAGAATGTACTGTAGATAGCTGTTGCTAAATCAATATTATATTATATTATTACATCTACAATTTGAAGAGAATCCACTAACAACATTGAAACATTTTGTAATTTTTCTATTCCGTCGGCTAGTTTGGTGAAATAATTTGTAAATCATATTCAATCTGAATATCATAAAATATTACCTGGCTCTTTTTGGTAGCTGCAGCTTCTGCAACTAGCCTGTAACCATGTTCCCAACATGGTAACAATCTATGGTGGTTCAGGCATTTCGGGACACAGTCTATGAAATTCTGGAGTACGTTTCGAGGACTTTAGAAACACTGTTTTTAAACTAGCAATTAATATATTTACTTGTGCATAACGTGTACGAATCGTTTGTGCCACAAGATTCAAAGCATGGATTTTACACGTTGTATGTGAGATGTTACCACTGTGTACTTGAGGAGATCGGACTAAGAAAAGCATGTTTACGGCATTCGTAAACAATAAAAGTTGCTTGGTTGAAAGTTCAAATTTCTTCAACGAGTTCAATAACACCTTTAAAATGTCATTAGCAGTGCGATTTTTGATTCTTTTGGAGGCGGGTAGGATACCATTACATTAATCACAGAATGTTTTTTAAGACCTGTTGCATCGTTCGCACATTACTGCAGCTTTTTATTTTTCAATTCCGATTTAATTATTTTTTCAATATATACACGAGCAGATCGTACTAAATCTCGTAACGATGCCCTGACTTGTTAATTTACAGTCGGCATATTTGTTCCAAAATGAGACAAATTCTTCGTCGTCTAGTAAATGAAACGGTAGATTGCACGAAATAAAGGTAATGATAGGTAAACAAGCATACAGGGTGTTACGAAATTCGCGGATACGGACTATGGGATGACGTCAATTATTAAAAACTGAAACAAATATACCCTTACCATTTTTCAATCTGACTGATATTTTCTGAACTTTAGCAATTTTGAAAATGAAAGAGTAAGCATGTAAACTTTTTTTAATATTACATGTAAATTAAAAAAAATAGTTTTGACGACGTCCACCCAATAAACTACCCCTAATATGAAACTAAAGCGACGTCTAAACGACTATTCCCAGGCAAATTAAATGTGGATTCCCATAACTCCAGTGATGTTGATTATTGTAAAATATTTGCCTTTCTCGACTGTATATTTAACGAATATTTAATTAACAATTAATTGTCCACTTAGTCCGTTATTTATTAAACCCCACACCTGACACCACTGTAAAGAACTTGTCTCTGGGTTCGTTTAATTAAAACTAGCGGTAATTTTAAAACAAACACTTTATTAATAATAAAACAAAATACGCTATCTAACACTTAAAACTATTATATTAGTATTTATTTCAATATTTATTTCACAGTATTTATTTATATCATAATACTCGTTGGCAGTTGCTGGTCGTCTGCCTGCTCTCTCCATCTTCTATAGGTTATATAGGCCTATAAACATTCGAGAATTATTCGGGACTTTTTCGCGGAGGTCCGGCAGTCTTTCCTGATGTGTCCCGTCGGTTAAGTCTAGAGACTGGAAAATATGCACTAAAAAGTTTGCCAAATATGCATGCAATATGCACTTAAAAAAAATCCCTAAATATGCACTTACAATATGCAATATGCACTTATGATGTGAATTTATTTATTATGTTTTAGGAAATTAAAATTCATTTGTCGTATTTACAAATTGTATATCTATTTATTACAATAAATTGTCGTATTTACAAATTATATATTTATTAATTACAATAAATAACCATATATTTCTTTAAATTTTCCATAGTTAAATTATGTCTACGATCTGTAAGTATATGTTTATATTGGGAAAATGTTCTTTCAACATCGCAAGATGTGATCGGTGCATTCTTAAAACTAGGTATTAATGAGGGGCTTATATTAATGTCTTCCTCCTCGATTTTTGCTTACAATTGCGGCTAATTTTTCCTTAATTCTTTTTCCAGTCAATCCGTTGACTTTTCCTATTTTCTCTTCAATATCATTTACAATGCCAACACCATCATTTAAAGATAAATTTCTATCTTCTAATCTAGTAATTGCCTGCTCAATTATCGCATAATTAGATTTAATATATGATAGATGATTTTGTATTGTCGAATTATTGAAAATTACGTTACACTTTTCTATGGCAAGACTGGTTGCTGAATCAAATTGAGTTACAACATTTTTGATGGCTTCGTAATTATCGGCAAGAAACACAGCACATTTAAGCCATGTTCCCCATCTTGTTAAGATAGGTTCTGGTGGCAATGGAATGCCGGGAAGCATTTCGTTATATAATTGCACTCGTAAGGGCGACGTATGACAACTTATGTCATAACTCGCCTGACGTATCGTTGGATGACTCACACCACATTATGACTACTGAAAATACTATCTTGGGGAAATAAACATTCAACAGTCCGCAGAATGGAATTTTGGATGTGCAGCTCGATATTTATATACGATTCACGGAATGAATTGGACCAATTGGTCAATATCTTCCAAATGTTGGACTCCCGTGAAATGAAATGGATGCTGTTGGTTGGGTGTGGATGCTGTTGGAACGCCATACGCGAACTTGATTTGTTCTCAGTTTCCTCGCAACGCGTCTAGTATTTCTTGAACCATTTTTCCGTGGTTGTATTGTGTTAAATCTGGTGAAAAGAATCTCCTAGTCTTCTAAAAATATAAGCATTTGGGAAACGACGCCTAGGAAATTCTGTCACATATAATAGCGCTGCTTGACCTGCATTATTATTTGAAGAACCATGAGGTACCAACGCATCGTAATACTCACGATTCGATTAGCTTTGAGCCATGCTTTTATAAGCTAAAATTCGAAATACAAACAACGTATCTTCTTTAATGACAATTGTAGAAATTTCAACTAGTTATTTACGCGTCTCCTATTAATTGCGAATAAACAAAAGCAAATTCTTCTTTGCTCGAAGACAATTTGCCGGACAAATTGCCGGAAGACAATTCGAACCAATGTTATAAAGTGTTAAAAAAAAGTTTACATGATTAATTTTTCATTTTTAAAATTGCTAAAATTCAGAAAATATCACTCACATTAAAAAATGGTAAAGGAACATTCGTCTCAGTTATTGGTGAATAAGGTCATACCGTAGTCCGTGTCGCGAATTTTGTATCACCCTGTATACATACAAACATGAGTAATGTCGCCAGTGTACAAAAAAATATTCAATAACATCACACACAATGTTGCACAATATTCTTACTATAAAATTTATTTTTTTATGATTCGTTATTTTCAATATCCCAGTCCGATTTTTTTTCTTTCAATATTAATAGCTCAATCTATGCTCTTCAATACATTTAATCCTTATGTGGAGAGTCATCATTTTCTTTCATTGAGATGATTTAATGATCGTTATTAGTACTAGAAAAAAAACTTGTCTAATACATGCGTTCTACCTAAATCTATATAGGAACTAATTGAGAACAAATATTTGCCGTAGATATTTTATTTTTTGCCCTCTTAACTACCTATTGATTTGAACAAATTAACACCTCCAGGCGAAAGAAAATTAATTCTTTTCGGTCTCGATTCAAAATGATGCATTTTTTGTCTGGCACTTTTTTAAATCTAGGTCTCCAACAATGTGTGTGACATTTGTTTATTTTAATTTACTTTAGGTACAAAGTAATTCCATTTATGTATGTATTTAATAAACTATTAATAGGCGTAAGTGAATTATTATGCTTGGACAAGTATTTTTAAAGTCCAAGTTACGAATATTCACTAGTGATAAATGTAATTATAATTAATTACCTCTCAAAACGTTTTGCTACACTTCGTAATTACACTTTCAGCGGTAATTATGCAATAATACCTTAAACCAGAAGGATGAAAGTATGTTCTTACAGCTACCATTATTTTTAAATATTACGTCTAGTATTCCAAGTCGAATAATTTGTTTGCGTTTATTAGGCGCGTATGCAGCGTGCAGTTATAATTCTGGGATAATATGTTTGTCGTGGTTTATAAAATTGTGACGTGTTTCGGCTTTTAACATGCGTGTGATGGTTAGTTGACGATTATAATGATGGTATGTACGAATATAGAATAAATATGATGTGCAAACCGTTGCGATAATTGTGGAATATTACTTAATTCATTTGTGGGGATTATATACTGGTGTGAGTTTATATCTACGTTAAATAATATAACAAAATTGATTGTTTTACGTTGAAAAAGTCAAAGAAAATATTTCTAATAACAAGGTGTTTTTAATAATAAGCCTCCATTGTCCAACAGTCAAACTTTTTGTTAGAGGGGCCAACAATATTTATAATTGAAATATTGTGTCAGAATGTTTTATCATATTTTTGCTTCCTAAAAAGTAGGTATCCGAGTATACAGGCTGATTCATTTTCGGCCCTCACCATGGGGATCTCTCTTATTATTGGAGATAGAGTTTAGGTTTAAATTTGGCAAAGTTGTAAAATTTTGTGTTTGTTATAAATCCGTTAAGAAAATAGACCTGTGACAAATGACCTTCGTTATTAAAAAAAAAAAACGCGAAAACCCCATTTTCTTCCTTACCTGTAGCACCGACATTTGGCCTTGTAGAGAAAAAATTAAAACACATCCTTGTGGCCATTTCTAAACTTCTATCCAGTGGTGTACTCTAAATTTTTATACGACGTTTCGTTTCTTTCTGGTCATCATCAACTTTCTTATCATCTAATTTCTTATAGGCGCCATATTGGATTTAGACATCTTCAGAAAGAGTTTTTTTTTATTTCAACCATGTACCACATGCTGATTATAGTTTTTGACATTAGGTTTTATTTGAAAGAAAAAATGATAAGATTAAATAAGGTAGTCTTTGGAATTTCAATCTGTCAAACATTTCATTTATTGTTCATTAATAATACAAAAATGTCATACACTAACGAAGAGAAACGAGATATGATAAGTATTTTTTATTCTTCGAAACGAAATTCAACAGTAGCGAGTACAAGATAACAAAAACATTAATAAAAATACATAGAAAAGTAAACAATAAACAATTACAGTAAATGTTCAATTATCTGGCCATCTTCGGTAATGCACAATTGGGCACGCCTTCTGGCATTTTGTACTGCCCTTTGTATAGTTCTTCCAGGAACTGCATCGAAGGCATTCTGAAGTCTGTCTCGTAATTCTTCAATATTTTGTGGCGCATCTAATTTATAAATATTATTTTTAACATATCCCCATAAAAAAAAATCTAGCGGACTTAAATCAGGTGATCTCGCAGGCCATTCAACAACTCCCCTATTTCCAATCCAACGGTTTGCAAACTCTTGATTTAAGAAATTTCTAACAACAGCTGCATCGTGTGCTGGTGCGCCATCTTGTTGCCACCATAAATATTGTAATTGATTTAATGGGATATTGTCGTCAAGATAGTCAGATACGTATGTAAGTAAAATGTTTAAATATCTTTCTCCATTTAAATGTTCTTCATAACTGGTCCTAAGAGACGATTTGCCAAAATACCCATCCAAACGTTTGTTCCAAAACGATGTTGTGGTCTTCTAGCCCTGTTTTGTCGGGGATTTTGTACTGCCCAATAGTGCTCCGTATTTCTGTTGAACATTCCAGAATTTGTAAGTTTTGTTCCATCTGACCAGATGATTTTGCTTAAAAAATTTTCGTCATTTTCTATCCTTCCCATTAACCAATTACAATATTCTAGCCTTCTCAAATTATCTCCAGGCAGTAAAGAGTGACTAACGTGGATCCTGTATGGTTTAAACCTACTTTTATGTAAAGTTCTCCAAACTCTGGACTGGCACAAATTTAATTCTGACGCTACTTCGCGTGTAGAAATTGATGGATTATTTATTATTTATCTATAAAAATACAAGATTAACATGAAATTTGAAAACACGCTTTTAATTTACGATTTGTAAAATATCTTGTCGATTTTCATTTAAATTCCTGTTGTCTTGACCATTACGCGGCTTAGTAAAAAAGTAAATTCTCCACCAAATTTCTGTCGAGATCTAGAAAAATGGTACGATGAGGCTGTTGTCGTTCTGGATATAATTGTAGATATCTTGTACTCGCTACTGTTGAAGTTCGGTTCGAAGAATAAAAAATACTTATCATATCTCGTTTCTCTTCGCTAGTGTATGACATTTTTGTATTATTAATGAACAATAAATGAAATGTTTGACAGATTGAAATTCCATGGCTACCTTATTTAATCTTATAATTTATTCTTTCAAATAAAACCTAATGGCAAAAACTTTAGACAGCATGTGGTACATGGTTGAAATTAGAAAAAAAAAACTCTGAAGATGTCTGAATCCAATATGGCGCCTATAAGAAATTAGATAGTTGATGATGGCCAGAAAGAAACGAAACGTCGTATAAAAATTTAGAGTACACCACTGGATAGAGGTTTAGAAATGGCCACAAGGATGTTTTTATATTTTCTACAAGGCCAAATGTCGGTGCTACAGGTAAAAGAAGAAAATGGGGTTTCCGCGTTTTTTTTTTAAATAACGAAGGTCATTTGTCACAGGTCTATTTTCTTTACGGATTTATAACAAACACAAAATTTAACAACTTTGCCAAATTTAAACCTATACTCTATCGCCAATAATAAGCGAGATCCCCATGGTGAGGGCCGAAAATGAATCAGCCTGTATAGCTCGTTAGAATGTTTCGAAGAAATTGTGGAGCCGAATTTGCTTGTCTCTATATTTACGAGGACGGATTTGATGGGAGCGTGAATTTTTAAGAGTTGGCAACATTTTCGCTATAATAATTTATAATTAGAGCTGGCAAATATGCCAACAATCAGTGGTATAGGTTCGAGAATAACGACAGTTGTGGGACGGCAGTGGTGATACCTTTAATATTACTTCGTTTACGAGATTATATTTTTATGTGAATTTCGAAGGTAAAAAATATATAACGAAGTACATTGTAAAAGCAAAACATATTCTTCATTATGAAACTGAAATATCTTCCGTATCGTCGGTGACATCCGTTTCTTCGACGTTTGGCTGTTGATCTTATGCCAGTTGACGGTAATACACAATATTAGCTAAGGAACATATTTATTTGTCAGAATCATTACATTATCATACTTTTTCTTTTTGACCTGAAGTGGCATATTATATTGTACAGGACAGGTATATTAGTTAGCGCGGGTACCTCTTTAAGATTTCTTTAGATGACAAACGAAGAAAACATTTTTTTTTACAACACCTGATTTCATCCACATATTCCTTGGAGTATTTAATTATTCTGTACTTAGATATGGTAAAATTCTGTTTCTCATTGTTTTTTTTTTAATAACTACTCAAAGAATCGTTTAAGAAAAAAATCATGTTGTCAGACAACTCAAATATGACATTAAAATACTGTCATTTATAATTGTTTGAAAAAAGCCGAAAAATTGCCGAAACATGTAAGAGATTATTTTAAATATATACATATTAAAGTAAAACAGATCTTACATCGCTGACTATCTAAAGCTACAAATCTACTGAATACCGTTTGGAAACGTGGTAAGTTAACGGCGGAGACGTGTCGTTAACTTACCAAGCAGCAGTGTCGCAGGGGTGTCGTATTTTAAGGAAATCTTCACGGTGATTTTCTGATTATGCCCTTCTTAAAGGGAAGGGGGGTATAATCAGAAAATTTCCGTGAAGATTTCTTTAAAAGACATGACACAATTGCAATATAAAAGTTATATAAAAGGTTCTAAATTGGCACAATATTCCTTATTTTCGCTGTCGGTTTCGAACGTAGATTAACTGGTGTATTTGTATACACCCGGAGTCGCGGAAATATATATTTATTAGCTGCATTAAATATATTACTAAGGATAGGTATTGCTATAAATATATAGAAATGTATTAGTAAGTCAATTAATAGCGTTCATAATGTAATATAAACTACTCAAAAATGAATAGGGAATTAGATCTTTTTTTAACAGATCTAACTAATTCGATTAAATTTAACGTATTTTCTCAAACTATAGATAAATTTGAAGGCCCACAGTCGTTTGTGGACCTTTTATTTGGTAAATGTCTTTTCTATGTGATAAAATATTGAATTTTGTATTTTAACCTTAAATTAATTTAGAATACAAAATTATAAAAATCGCATTTTTTGACAAGTATTATTCATTTTAAACGTCATTTCACATTTTCACGATGCCAAGACGTCATTTAAATAAAGAAACTTTTGATTTAATTGCGTTATTGCCTCAGCGAGGGCAATCTGGAGCAGAAATTGCGGCAATTCTTAATGTGTCTCCAAGTGTTGTTAGTAGGGCTCTAACAAGATTCCAACAGGTAGGATCTGCAAGGAGAAAACCCGGTAGTGGATCTGAGAGGAAAACAAATCAGAGACAAGACCGCTACATACGAATTCAGACCAGGATGAATCCGTTTAGAAGTGCTGTATGGTTGCAAACACAGTTACGTGCCGCCACTGGAGTTAGAGTTTCGGATCAAACCATCAGAAACCGTCTGAGGGAAATGGATCTTCATAGCTGCAGGCCTGTGAGACGCCCAAAATTAACTAATGCCAATAGAATGGCTAGAAGAACTTGAGTTAACCAACGACTAGCAGAAAATTTTCAATGGGAGCATGGTTTATACACCGATGAATCCAGAATCTGCTTATTTAGTGATAATCGTAAAGTAAGGGTCTGGAGAACTCGAGGAGACCGTTATAGGCGCGAGTTTACAAAAGCTGTGGTGCCTTTTGGCGGCGGTGGTATCACGGTGTGGGCGGGCATTAGTTTGAATGGACGTACGAACCTCCATCTCTTTGAAAACAATGTCAATGGACACATATACAGAGATGACATTATTCAGCAATATGTGGCCGACTTTCGTGAGGCTGTGAATGAAAACATGGTTTTTATTGATGATAATGCAAGACCTCATCGTGCACATATTGTAATGCAAGCAATAAATGACCTCCATATTAACCATCTACCTTTACCACCAAAGTCTCCCGACTTGAATCCAATTGAGCACATTTGGGACAGACTTCAAGAACAGCTCAACGAACACAATCCACCCCCAGTTAACGTGCAACACTTGCGGGAAATTTTACCGCTGTGTTGGAGAAGAGTGTCACAAGAACACATTAATAATTGCATTATGAGTATGCCTCGAAGGTGTACAGCTGTGAGAGATGTCCGTGGATATTATACACGATTTTAGAATTAATTGTTACAGAAAAATGTATATTTTAGCTATTGTTAAAAATGTTGCTTATTTCATTTTTGATCATTTCTTAGTAATCTAACGATTTTTCTGAATAAATATACTTGGAAATTTTAAATTGTTGTGTACAATTATGTATCTAATATAATACACTACAAATATTTACCCATACTATCTAAAAAATACTAAAAAGTAAAATTTCCTTATTCATTTTTGAGTAGTTTATAAAAAAAGTTAGATAAAGAAAAGCCGCTATTTCCATAAATAAAACTAAATTCTTAACAGAAGGATTAAAGAAAGTATGAAAAAAAATCTCAATTTAATTTATTTTATTGATAGCATATCGACAAATTTTATTTTGCCACCTTTGCTATAAAATTAAATACATCATTTTATACTTTCTTATCAACGAAACATGGGACTTCGATCCAATTAAATAAAAACGACTCGACGCTGCGGTGATATTACCAGCCGTTCACGTACTGTTAATTTCCAGCTCTCCGTTCATTCGTGCGAGTGTATTTGTGTTTCCTATGTATTTAGTATATGAATAAATATTGTTAACTGTATTGAATGCCGACGTTTTATCGGTTCGAGAGAGAAAGGAAAATTATGTTAATATAAAAGTCTCACGTGTGGCAGATCGACTTAGAATCGTCTTTAAAGAGTGTATGTCACATCCTACATTCCTAACTTGAGTTTTATCATAATTTATAGAGCATTTTGTAATGGAACGTATAAATGAGTGAAATTTAGCTTTAAGTAGTTCAACTATTAACCTACGGAGTCTCATCTCTGGCATTAACACTCATGTTATTTACATACCTTAAATGTCACGGTTCTAGTATGAAACTGAACATGAAATTCGTGTAAGGTCTTGGAATTTAGAATGGAACTTTTTATTCTAATTTTTATATATGTTGTAAATATTAAGTATTTATTAATCGACAATTAAACACGTGTACATATGTAATTTACAAATGCAATATAAAATATTTTTGCCGTAACCTTCGCTAATATTTTAATATTTTCAATTAAACTATGTAAGCACTTACAACAAAAGAATTGGTATCGTTACATTGTTATTAAATTGCTTAGGATTGTGCAACTATATTTATGGAATACATAGAATTACAAATACAGTACATTACAATACTTGTATACAGTGACCGCCATATTGTTCGCTACATATGGGAAAAGCTTCCATCTTTGAGTCCTTAAAATATCTAAATTTGCCAAAAGTGTGTGCATGTTCAGAAATCCAAAATGGACTACTCGCATTCTGTAAGCTGGTTTTAGGGAAAATTGCATTTAACGATGCTTCAAAAACTAAAATTATTTTTGACGAAATAACCAAATGGAAAAAACTATTATTGTAGAGTTTTTTAAGAATCGTTCCTGGACAATTGTTTGTGGCTGTTTGAAAACCTAACAAGGGGTATATTTCTTCAAGTAACAAAAACGTAAAACTTGTATATCCATTTTTATTTGTTTCAAAGTTACAGATCTATGAATGCGATTGTCAGATAATGGAAAAAAATGTAATCGCAAAGTCAATAAAAACTGATTTTATTTAAAAAAGTTCAATTAATAATATTTTCGAAATGTCCACCTCCTTGTTGAATGCAGGCTTATGCCCGTAAGCCAACAGAAGAAGTACTTATCCGAATTTCATACTTGTTTTGTCGGATTTGCTCGGTAGCCAGGTGAATACGATCAAACAACTCTTCTCCTGTGTTCGAAACTTGCGCGTAGACTAAAATTTTCATGTACCCCCATAAATAAAAGTCAAGGGGATTAAGATCGGGTGATCTGGGTGGCCATGCAACAAGACCACCTCGACCAATCCATCTTGGATAATTTACGATAACCCAATTTCGGACAGCAATTCGGAAATGTGGTGGTGCCCCATCCATGTGAAACCACATGTCTCGTCGAACATTCAGTGGAACATCCTCTAAAAGACCTGGCAGTTCGTCAATAAGAAATTGAAGGTAATTGTCCGCATTTAACCTCCCAGGAAGAACGACAGGACCAATCAACAAGTCATCGATTAGGGCCGCCCAAACGTTAATAGAAAAGTCAAGTTGAAATCTATATGGGCGTATAGCGTTGGGATTTTCTGATGACCACCTGTGCAGGTTTTTCAGATTTGTAACACCACTTCTCGTGAACGTAGATTCATCTGTCCAGAGGACTATTCTGCAGAAATTAAAATGAATCTGTGACTGTCTTAATATCCAGGTAGAATAAACTAGACGAGCATAGTGGTCTGCCTCAAGCAAATCGTGTCCCCTGCGATAGTGATATGAATATAAGCCCTCACGTTTTAAAATTCGCCAAACTGTCACTCGTGGTACTCCTAGTTGTCTAGAGATTCGACGTACACTGTACCCTTGTAACAATAGCTACTGCTTATTTCTCTAAGTCTTCTGGCAAATTTACTCCTCGGTCGAAAAGATAATCACGCAGTCCGCATTTCCGAAATTGTCTGTGTGCTTCCAGAAACGTTATGTAATGAGGAATGCGCCTAGCGGAAAACCGATGCCGGTATTCAATAACTGCTTGCCGTGCACTGCCGTTACAGTAGTCATACACAAAATACATGTCCGCATACTCTTGAGAAGAAAATCGGAAAGGCATTTTGAATAAAGAAAACGTGTCCACTCAATATAAGCTGTTGTATGAACTCAAACGTAATGTAATCCTTTATTAAATGCAACGTTAACAGTCATCTGAACATTTGTTTATTGTATGATATTCATGGTTCAGCACTTACGAAATAAGTAAGAACCTTCTTTATGATAAATCAATTTCCAGTACTCTTTCTTGTAGATCTCCAAGAAATTACTGTATGCACTACGACACGTGTTTATTTATTTTAGGATAACATTTTATTATGCGACATTAACAGTCACAGGCCTTTTATTAAATCGTATAACTTTTTTTTAAATAAAATCATTTTTATTGACACGATCGCATACGAAGGACATTGATCGCCAAGAGTATTAAGTATATCTTCGTAAATCTGCTTACCTCTTAACCCCTTCAAATACAGGTACTTGATGATGGCTCGATACTCCAATTTTTCGAATTTCCCAATTTCGATCGACATCCTTTATTTCAAATTTTGTTGCGCATCTTTGGTTTTACTTTTTGACGTGACACTTTACACTGACACTTCTAATATGTTATTTTTCGTTGCTATGGTATCGCAATATTTTTTTTGTCCACGAAACCAATCTAGGCTAACTAGATTATCAATACCCCCTCGTTGATCTTAAATCTGACAAAAGGTGCGGATTAGATATCTTGGGTGGCGGCACAACTAATATCTGCTTCCATGTCTCAGGAAAGATGTTTTCTACAAGGCTGCAATTTATAAGATGTACGAGATACTTTAAAATGAAAGAACTGGAGAGCCTTATCATCTTAATGGTTAATCCATTACTTCCACATTACTTTCTATAAATACTAAATCCACTTGTTCCTTAATTTTTTATTTAAATTTTACCAGAAAACGGCTTCGCTGTCGGGATTTTGTAGTATTCTCAATTTTTTCTTATTTTTAATTGTAAAACGTATATTCGAGGGATGGAGAGTGAATATTGACTCACTCTGTATTTAGCCGCACAGCATTTGTATTTATTTAAGTTATATTTTGTTCTGTAATTGGTATTTTGTTTTAATTCTGTCGGACAATAAACAATATAATCCACAAAATTAGTGTTTGTGTCGGGATGTACACCAACTTTCTCTTATTAGTGGGTAATAATAGGTTGGAATGTGTAATATAATAAAAACAAGGTAGGCTGTTTCGTAATTATATTTCAGGCATTGTAGCAATGAAAGATAGTATCCTACTGTGTGTGTACTGATGAAAAATATAAAAACTCACTCCCACATATTTGACAACAATAAATCGATAATAACCGCTCCCATTATTTCCATCCCATTATAAATCAAGTCCATGCTGGTGCACAAGGATCAATTATTAAGACAGGCGATGTAAATGCATATAGTTACTGTACTTCTAATATTCAAAGTGCAATAACTTTCTAAGATCTCAAATAACCTGCAGAAGTTATAGAGAATAATTGCACTACATTGAAATCAAGGTGCGTGGGTAATGATAATATGGGAAATATTGAAATATTATCAGACACGATTACGTATGTATTGTGGAATTGTTCTTTATTCTTATTCATTGTGATCGTGTCAATTAATATGTAATTTTAACGCAACGGTTATTCTCTCAAAACAAAAAAAAAGGATATGAATATCTCGTATGAAAGAAGCAAAATTGTGATTGGATCCTGATGGAATAATTATTAGAATGCGTGGGCATGGCTTTATAAATTAATACAAGGATCTTGTATCAAATGATTTTACACAGTAATAATTCATTTTTAAACTAGTCTTTTTTCCGAATGATAATCTTTTGATATATTTGCATTTGTCATAGAAAAAGCATGCATTAATGTGAATTACCATGTATCTTTTTTGCGATGCTATGGGCAAGATAAATTGGATATTGCAAATTTGGAAAGTATTTACAAGAAAAATATGAATTTATTTAATAAAGTTTCTGTCGCTTTAGTGTGATATATAGAGCTCATATTAACAAATTTGTTTCATTTGTCAGTATGGAATTCAATCAAATGTAAATGATATATAAATCTATTCAGTTTTACGATATATTTCATTATTTTTAAGTTTTCGTTATATTCCAAATTAAATTGTCATCCTACTCGTGTTATTCTGTTAAATGTAATTATAAATATAAAGAAAACATTTAATAATAATAATAATGATATTCTTAAATTATAAATAGTATCTAAAAAATTATAATAATATAGAAGATTCTTAAAGAAAAAACAAAAGAATTACAGTAGAGCAACGATGCACATACCGCGGGCCGCATGCAGCCCACTGTCGATATTTATGCGGCCCGCCAACGAATTTTAAAAATTGTTCGAAAAACCACAAAAGTAGGTAAAAATCCATTCAAATCAATATTTCTTAACTTTTTATTTTATTCTAACTTTTGTAATTGTTAGTAAAATATGTATCTTTAAGTACCTACTACTTTCTTGTTCAGGTTTACTACATAGGACAGGCATGCTCCTCGTCGCTCCAAGTATATTGTTACGAGACTAGAAATCTGTCGAACCAACTAGATTACTCGAAGATTCGCGAAACACGTCGGTATTATCCCCGAACTATGTGGTAGGTTCTCGATGTTAGGTAACTCGTATAAATACAACGCATCGCCCGCTATCGGGTCAGCAAAAAAAATGTGTCTGAAAGATGCAAAGAGGTTTGAGAAAATTCAACTAAATCGGATGACTGTTCAAAGAAGACTTACCACAGCAAAAGAAGAAAAGTTTTGAGTATTTTTCTATAGCACTCGACGAATCTACAGATATAAGTTCCACTGCTCAACTCTTAATATTTTTACGAGGTGTAACGCAAAATTTTGAAGTAAGTGAAGAACTGATTGGTATGAGTTCTCTGACAAGTCAAACCAAGGGGAGTGACATGCTCAAAGCTCTTCTGGAAAAATGTTCTATAATGGATTTGGATTTAACGAAATTATCTGGAATTACGACTGGCGGAGCACCTTCAATGGTTGGAAGTAAATCTGGGATAATAACTATGTTTCATTGCATTATACATCAAGAGGTTCTCTGTTCAAAATTATTGAGATTTGGAAATGTGATGAAAGTTGTAGTACCTACTGTAAACTTTATAAAATCACGAGGTCTCAATCACCGACAATTCACACAATTTCTCGAGGATATTGAAAGCGAATATGGTGATCTCCTGTTTTACACTGAAGTAAAGTGGCTAAGTCGTGGGTTGTCACTAGAGCGGTTTCTTAACTTGATTGAAGAAGTCAAAATATTTCTGGCGGAAAAGAAAAAGGACGTCTCCGAACTCGACAACCCTGATTGGCTGTGTGACTTAGCGTTTCTTGTAGACATCACAAATCACTTGAATGTCTTAAATACGCGACTCCAAGGCAAAGATCAATTGATTTCGGAGTTATACTCGCATGTTTCGTCCTTTCAATGCAAATTGAGTCTTTTTAGGACACAAATCAATTCAGCCAATTACAGTCATTTTCCTAACTACAAGAAAATGATGGAGAAATTCAATAAAACATGTCAATTTCGCTTATGTTGAAAAAATTTATATTTTAATACAAGCTTTTCATGATCGTTTTCTAGACTTCAAAAAAGTTAAACCTCTATTAGATATTGTCAGCAATCCTTTCAATATTTCACCAGAAAATGCACCGGAATCAATACAGCTGGAATTGATAGACTTGCAAAATGATGATAATTTACGAAACAAGTTTAATGAAGGTAATTTACTCAACTTTTACCGTTGCGTTGACAAAACCGAATAGAGTTGGGAATAAATGCATTGAAATGCGCAAGCTTATTTGGATCGACGTATATTTGTGAGCAAACGTTTTCAGTGATGAAACTTAACAAAACAAAATATCGAAACCGTCTGGCAAATGAAAATCTGGAAGCAATTTTACGTGTGGCGACAAGTAATGTGGAGCCAAACATAAACAAAATTGTTAGGTCAATGCAATGTCATGCATCAAAATAATAAAACATGAAATATTACATTGTAATGATTAGATTACATTACGATTACATAATTACAACAAACATTTTTGAATGTTCTTTTATTTTTATCATTTGTAGTAATTCAAACTATTTAAAAATAAAAATATTTGTGTTAATAAATATTCTTTGTAGTGGCCCCTCCTTGGCTTATAATTTTCCCGAGTGGCCCCTGCTCCCTATAAGTCTGTGCATCCCTGCCATAGAGTGAACACATAAATTTTAAACTTCTAGTTTCAAAAATTCCTTTATTGTAAATACAACTACAATATTGTTTCGCCATACAATGGCTTCATCATGTGGATGAAATACTGAATATGTACAATACAAGTTTGAATATTTATGTGAAAATTATTGGGGAATGGTGGTGGAAAAATGTTTACAATCTTAAATTTAGTAGAGGGGAGTTGTTTAAATCTAGTTGGTCATTTAAAGCTAATCCTAAACTATTGTATCTATTAATTTCTAAGTTTTCTAACAGGTTAAGTTTTTTACTTTTTTCTTGAATGTGTAAAATTTTGAAATCTATATTAAATCTATGATTGATATCTATACAATGACTTGCGAAAGTTGAATCTGTTTTCTTTTCCTTATGGCTTCTCTCGTGTTCTTTCATCCTAATTTTGAATGTCCTCCCCGTTTGTCCTATGTATACCTTATTACAATCTTCGCATGTTAACTTATATACACCAGAGTTTGATTCTTTGTTTATTTTATCTTTGTTGTTTTTAATAATGTTCTGTATAGTATTGTCTGTTTTAAATGATATATGTTTGTTATTAAGTTTTTTAATGAAAGTACCAATTTTTTCCGAAATTTTTCCTAAGTAAGTGATTGAATTATAGGAATTAATTATCTTGTATTTTAATTTTGGATAAACTAAGGAAAGGGTTTTAGATTTTTGTTGGCTATTTAGGATGTTATTGACAATATTTATAGAGTAACCATTGTTTAATGCTATTGTGTATATTCTATTTAGTTCAAGGTCGAAATTACTTTTGCTCATAGGTACATGAATTAATCTATATACCATTGATTGGTATGCTGCTAATTTGTGTGTTATAGGATGAAAAGAATTAGCGTGTATTGTGGTATCTGTATGTGTTGGTTTATGGTATATAGCGAACTCGTGTTTATTAAGTTTTGTGTGATATGGTTAAATCTAGAAAATTAATGCTTTTATCTATTTCTGTTTCCATAGTAAAATTTATTTTGGGGTGAATAGTGTTGATATAATTATGTAAAGTTTTTAATTGTCTATCTGAACCGTTAAAGCAAATTAATATGTCATCAACATACCTAAACCAATATACACAATTACCAAACAAGGGATGTGTACTAATTATAGTTTCTAAATTATTCATGAAAATTTCCGCTAATAAGGGGCTTAGTGGGTTTCCCATTGCTAGACCCTCTGTTTGTTTATAAAATTTTTTTTTAAATTGAAAATAATTTTGTTCCAGGCACGTTTGTAAGAGCTGTAAAATTTCGGTCTTTGTGACAATGTTCGTGTTTTTACGTTCTAGTTGTAAAGTAATTAAATCTATTACCTCCTCGGACGGGATACTAGTGAACAAATTCGAGACATCAAAAGAAATGAGTTTACATTTGTTTGGTAATTGCAAGTTTGAAATGTTGTTAATTAATTCCTGGGAATTTTTAACGGAGAACTTAGATTTGAATTTAGTGTGTGTAAGAATTAAATCTATTAAGTGTTTGGACACATTTCTACAAGGTGCTTTTACGTAAGATACTACTGGTCGTATAGTAGAATCATCAGGTGGATGAAATACTGATCCACCTGATGAAGCCATTGTATGGCGAAACAATATAGTAGTGGTATTTACAATAAAATAATTTTTGAAACTAGAAGTTTAATTACTTATTTCTTAGCGTTATAATGAAGTTTCAACAAGTATCTCCTTCGTCAATTAACTACATAAATTTTAACATTGTGTCGCGAAACAGTGAACAGCGGTAAGTAAACTCCGATATAGTGAACTGCGTTCATCATAAGGGCTTACCCTTCTTACGTGTTCCGCATTGGCGATTATGAATGTATGTATTTTACATGCCATTCTACTTGTAAATCTCGTCACAGATAGTGCAAAGTACGTTCAAGTTTTTACACAGCAAATATGCCACAAAAAAGGTGTTTGAACTTAAAACAAAAAGGTGAACTTCTAGAATCTTTGAGTGGAGTCTGCTGGCTAAAAAGTATGCAATAGCCAAATCAACCGTATATGCAGTAAAAAGATAAGGACGCCGATATTAAAGTGACTTTCACAAACATTGAGGGGTTCAAAAAAAAATAAAAACGTTGAAAGTATCATGTTATCCGAAAATGGAAAAAGATTATAAATGTTTTCTATACTTAAGAGAGAGCGACAGAAATGTACCTTTCAGTGGAATGATGCTTCATGAAGAAGTCAAGATTATACAAAAAGCAATTGATGAAACTTCATCCTCTAATGCTAGCAACGGTTGGCTGAACAGGTTCATAAAATGTTATGGCATGCGAATATACAAATAAGTAGGGAGAAACTGTCGTCCCAAATTGAATTAGTTGAGCTTACAGTTTCAAATTTAGCCATGGCCTGGAATACGTTAAAACTAACTCTGATAGAGAAATATTTTCGGAATATTTTCACAATCAATTTGGATGATGACGATGATAATGTTCCATTATGGATTTTGAAAGCTACTAAATGATGAAGAACACAGTGCTAACCAGATCGTTGTCAATCTCTTGCAAAATATTAATCCACACATAAGTAAAATTATAAGAATATTTATTTCATGTTTATATAATAATTATTCAGAATTCTGTGTATGCGAGATAAGCAACATTGACAAATGGAATAAAGATATAGAACCAGTAATTTAAATTAGTTGAAAAATTAAATAACAATTGATTTCGAATCGGAAGATGACAACAATATGCCAAACGAAGAAGACAAGCTTATTTCAACAAGCCAAGCTTTGCAATCTATTAATGACGTTATCTACTAGGCTGAGCAAAACTGTGATGCAATGGAATATAAGTTTGCTTGTATTGAGAGAAAAATTAGTACAAATCAACGTGAACAAGAAGTTTAAGCAATCCAAAATCACATCTTCCATTAAAAATGTTATGTTTTAAACATTGTTTTATATATATTTTTTATGAACATTTATTTAGTATGTGCATATATACTAATGTTATTTTTTGCAGAATAAACAATATTTCTTTGAATTGGTTAGGTACTCTAATTTCAAACCTCGCAAAAGTGAACACAACTGAAATAGTGAAATCGCTTTGCCGGAATTAGTTCACTAAATGTGTATAAAATAAATAGTTATTCGACATTGAGAGCTTTATACATCAGTCAAATGTATGGATCCATTCGATTTATTTAGATTTTAATACGACTTTACACAATTAATTAAATGCAAATCGGGGATTTGATGAATATATTTATATTCGAATCAGACATCCAGTTTAGCCGCAATCGATCATAACATTTTTGTAAAAAAGAAATCCTGTATATTTTCACGAATTTCAATAGAACTCTGCTTTGACGGTTTGGCACCCTTTTGGTCAACAACGACAAAGACATTTAATTAAAATTGATATTTTAAAATCATGTTTATGTTTAGAAAGTCATGAAAAATTCAGTACTATACGACATTCCAAAATAAGAATAAACCGTTGGGAAAGGTAGGGCTTAAAATAAGAGCTTGTGATTGGCTAAAATAGAGGCAGCTTTTATGCAGGCAAAATTACGTTTATTTATGTTTATTACGTATTGCTGATAGTACCGACCGGTATTTCTGTTAGTGCTAGTCAATTGAGTGTTTTACTAGTTGTTTATTGTGCTATTTATTATTAATATTCGTTAAAGATAGTTCTTTATAGAGATTATAAAGTGAAAACCTCATTTTCTAAAAATATTTTATCACTCATTAATTTATTTCATTTATTTAATCGCAATCGTATTAGAGCATCGATGACGCAGCTTTACCAGGTTCATAAAAAAATCGTAAAGGAGTTTGGTAAATATAGTGAATATTGTGAATAAAATGTAAATCAAATATAATTATATAATAATGTTTAGCATATAAATTCATGAGATTATAAGTTGTTTCAGGTCCTCAGAAATTGTTCGACGTCCTGGGTCTCAAGTAACTACCAGATATCGCAGAATATTAATGAAATTTCTAAGTAGGAAATTATTATATAAGTTTTTCAATGTAATTTTGTAAGTGCAGGTAAAAAAATTAATGCACATTATGCTAATAAAAGAGGGCTTTACAGTCATTGTGACATTTACGAAAAAAATTGTTTTTACTGAACACACGGAGTTTCCCATCAAAGCAATTTCTCTTTTTATTTATTCTTATTTTTTTTTCAATTATATTGAAATACACAACCTTAATCAAACCATATTTCTGCTAAAAGCAAAAAAAAATCATTGTACGATAGTTGCAATTTATCCCATACATAAGCAAAACAGTAAGTATTAATCAGCCATAACTTGGAATAAAGCAACGAACACATGTTTAACCAAATACTGAAATTGGAAAAATGCTTACGTTTTACCTATCTTTTGGCGCTAAACTGCTGCTTTACCCTTTTTAATATGTATTTACGTATTTTTGTAAAATCAATACATACATACATACATAATCAAAGACCTCTCATACCCGAAGGTGCTGAGGTGTAAAGTTCTCTTAATTTTGTTCTACAAATTCACGCCACTCTTTTTTGTTCCTGGCTAGGTCCTTCGCCTCGTTCCATGTTATTCCTCTTTTTTTCAGAAGTTCATCCATACTGCTGTTCCACGTTTTTCTGGGTCGTCCTCCCCGATTTTTCCCAATTTTCTTGCCTGCCATACCCGCTTCACCTGTCTAGTTTCATTCATTCTGATCAAGTGTCCCCACCATTTCAGTTTCTTTTCTTCTACTTTAGTTCTTAATGGTTTTGTTGTCAGCATCCGTCTAATGTCATCATTTCTTTTTTTGTCTGTTCTTCTAACGCCTAATGTTTTCCTCAGATACTTCATTTCACTGGCTTGTAATCGTTTTGTTTGTCTTTCATCAAGTATCCAAATTTCTGCTCCATAGGTTAAGACTGGTAAGTATACTGCTTGATACACAGTCATTTTTGTTCTTGTTGTTATCTCTTTTTTATTCAAAAAGTTTTTGTAGAGGGCATAGTACAATCTGGTTGCTGAATTTATTCTGGCGCTTATCTCATCTTCCTGGGTTGCTTTACTATTTAAGTTTATCCCTAGATACTTAAAAACCTCTACTTGTCCGATTCAATATCCTTCAATGTTAATGTTAATATTCGCTGTATTATTTGTTACTGCCATCACTTTAGTTTTCTCAGTGTTTATTCTTAGATTGTATGCTTTTAATTCTTCTGTCCATATTGTTATGTTCTTCTCTAAGTCTTTCTCTGTTTCTGCTATAAGCACTATATCGTCCGCGAATACACATGCTTCTACTCTTACTGCTTGCATACTTCTATACCCTGCAATATACTTTCTTGCTTTTGTCCAACTGGCTTTTATGACTTCATCCATCACACTTATAAACAGCAATGGGCTCAGTACTCCCCCCCTGTCTCACTCCATCATTGTTTCCAAGTTTTTGAGGTTTTATTTCTTGTTCTTACTTGGTTAATTGTATGTTCATATAAACTTTGTACTACTTTCAAAAGTTCTTCTTCTACATTCTTGTTCTTTAAGCTCCTCCAAATTCCTTCTCTATCAACCATATCAAATGCTTTTTTCATATCCAGAAAAGCTAAAAAAATTTGTTCATTTTTAACTAGTGCTTTTTCTGTTATTTGTTGTAAAGTAAAATTGTGGTCCTGTACGCTGTGTGCTGGTCTGAATCCACTTTGTGCGTCTGCTAGCTTTGGTTCTATCGCCTTTCGAAGTTTATTTTCTATGATTATCTCGTAAACTTGCAGTCCCGAGCATAGTAGAGAAATTCCTCTATAATTATTGCAGACCCTTGTATCTCCTTTTTTATATATAGGTAAGATTGTAGCTATACTCCATTCCTGTGGTATTCTTTTAGTTTTCCATGCAATATTTAGTATTTCCAGCAGTTCTCTCTTCCCATCTGGACCAAGGTATTTTAGTAATTCTGTATATAATTGATCACATCCTGGTGCTTTACCTGTTTTAAGTTTCCTTATCGCTTCCTCTAGTTCGTCCAGTTGTATTCCAGTATCCTGTACTCCGTTTAAGTTTTCACATACATCTTCCTTTTTATTTTCTATTACTGTATTTTAGCTATTTAATAACTCAGTAAAATATTCTTGCCATCGTTCAATAATTTTGTCTTCATCTGTTATAATATTTCCATGTTGGTCCTTTATGAGATTTAGCTTTACTCTATTTGGATTTCTCATATTTCTCAATGTTCTATAGAATAGCTTTTTGTTTTCTACACTATTTTCTTGCATTTTCCTTCCAAACTCTTCCCAAGATCTCGCCTTTGCCTGTTTGATCATTACTTTAACTTTATTTCTTTGTATTTTGTACTGGTCATATATTTGCCGATTTCTGTTTTGTAGAAAGTTTTTCCACATTTTTTCCTTTTCCCTGACCTCTTTATTAATAACTTCGTTCCACCAGTTCGTTTGTTTCTTTGTATTATTACTTCTATATCCACATGTTTGTTTTGCCACTTTAAAAAATTGTCTCCTTAAATCTTTTCCATTTATCCTCTAGATTAATCATTTGTTCTTCCCTGTTATACTTTTGGATTTGTGCTTCGGTTTCTTCTATATATTTGGTCCTAAATTGTGGGTCTCGCAGCTTATAGCTTTTTATTCGTTCTGTTATAACATTGTTTTTAACTTCACCTTTCCTATTCATCTGCGTATTCATTTTAATTCTAGCTTCTACTAGGTAATGGTCGCTGCCTACTTCAAAACTTCTTTTGACCCTTACATCTTTAACTGTTCTCTTATAATGTTTAGGTGTTATTATATAGTCAATTGTCGAGCGTTCATTTCGTGTGTGTACTTCTCTTGTTATTTTATGAATCTACTTGTTAACATTTTGAACTTACTGCAAGTGAGAATTAATGAATATTAAATCTCATTCTTACATGTAAATGTCGACTTATGTGATGCGTTCATAACTACAATCCGACAAACTAAGTTTGTACCAGTATGCAGAACACACCCTTTCGCGATAACGAACTTCCTGGTAATTAGGTTAATTAAGAATTGCTGAAAAAAACAAGTCAATCAACGGGAAACGTACAGACGCGTTTCGTTCTAGTTGGAACTTTTCAATGCACGGCATTCCTCGAAGACGGACATTGCTTTTCATTTCTATACTTTCTGTATATATAGTATAACTATATATAGTATATATATGTATATATAGTATATATTATATAGTATATATAGTATAACTATATATACAGAAAGTATAGAAATGAAAAGCAATGTCCGTCTTCGAGGAATGCCGTGCATTGAAAAGTTCCAACTAGAACGAAACGCGTCTGTACGTTTCCCGTTGATTGACTTGTTTTTTTCAGCAATTCTTAATTAATCCACTTGTGCTCAAAAAATGTATTATATATAGTTAAATCGTTATCGATGCAAAACTGAAGCAGTCTCTTTCCATTTGTATTTATTGTATTCTCTCCATACTTCCCTATTGCTCCCTGCCACTACTTATATTCATTTCCCACTCTCGCATTATAATCTCCCAGCATAATCAGCACACCTTCGTGATTATCTATTACTTCTTGTAATTGTGTCCAGAATTGATTCTTTTCATCAGCCTTGTCATCTTCTCCTGGTGCGTATATTATTACTAGTGTAGCTATATTTTCTTTATTTATTTGCATTGTTACTTTTAATATTCTATCGTTTATACATTCCCAGCTTCTTAATTTCTCTACTTTATCCTCTGGAATTAGACATGCTACTCCCGACTGAGCCCGTTCCCTTTCTTCCACTCCTGCATATATCAATAAATCTCCGTCCCCTATCCATTGCAACCCACAGCCTTTTTTCTTTGCCCCGGTAATAGCTACTGCTATAAAATCCTGGTTTGTAAATTGTTTTATAAGCTCCATTTCTTTGCCATTTATCCCTCTAACATTCCAGGTAGCTACCCTCCATTCTGCTTTCCTTATTCTCGTGTTTGGTATATTTTGCACCTTTGTACCTTTATCGTTATCCCTATCCATAGCCAGGTCTATATTCCTAATATCCACCTTTTGTTCTTTTATCAGTTTTTTGTATTCGTGTTTTCATCCTTAATAGCGTTTCCACGGACCAGTATTCCTTCTTCATTATTCCATGTCCATACTATATTATTTATTATTAACTTCCCATATTTTACTATAGCTCTATTGCCTTTTGTTCTTTCTTCTTTTGCCCTCTGTCTAATCTGCCGCTGTATGTATCTTTCCTTCTGTGTCAGATCCTCATCAATATAAATCCTAGCTTCTCTTATTCTTCTTAGTTTATTTTTGTTTTCCAATATTTTCTTTTTCTCTTGGGTATTATCCAGTTGTACTCTGTACACTTCGTTATTTATCTTAGTGGCTGATGTTATTTTACTCTCAATGTTTAAGTACTTATTTATATAACTTCCAATCTCTCGATTGATCTGTTCCGGTCCTTTTTCCTTTATATGTGAGCCCTTTATTATCACATTATTTTTCTTTTCATTCTTCTCTATTTTTTCTATTTTGTTCTGTAATTCAGTTATTTGCCTCTTCATTTCTTCATTTTCCCTTTTCACTAATAGTATAATTTCCTGGTACTCCCTTTACTCCTTCCTCATATCTTTAAGTTCACTTAAAATTTCTTTCATAATTTCATCCATCTTCACGTGCCGCTACAGGGAATTTTCAACACACTATCGATATTTATTTATACTCGCCTTATCGGGCTTTTTATCGAGATCTCCCGCTCCGCACTACCCGCCGGGTCCCCCCTCGGAGCTGACAATGCGAATTCTCGGCGTTTATTTTATTTATTCTAACCTAAATGTCACAGGTTTACTTATTTACTTACAGATTTCGACCAAACAGTCACTGCACCTCAACACCAACAGTTACTACTTGCTATTATACACTTGTGAAAAATTTAAAACTCAATATCTCCCGTTATCTAGGGTGTAATAGTGGAGCACTAATTAATCACAGTTTACTTGTCTAAAATAGGAATAATAAGTAATTGTAAAATGAAAATATTTTTAAATACCTTGTTTAGATGTATAAAAATTTTTATCCAAATTATGTGAATTGATGTGCAGTTAAATGAATTTTCTTAGTACTCTGTCCATTATAGACACTATTAAAATATCTGTATTTTGTAAAATGCTATATTTTTTAAGCTAAACGATTCACAAATATTATGATAATTATAATACACTGTCACCATCAATCCTTTAAATTTATTAGTTTCACTTTTACACAAAAGTTTTGTTCTCTAATAAAATCAAAGAAAGATGTAAATATTTCTCCTGTAGTAATTTTAGCACATTCTCACTGTATTTACGCACAAATTTATTGTAGATGCAACACCTTCAAACAATAAATAACAGATTATAAGATATTGATTGAAATATTTTATATAAGTCTAATACCTTGGTATATATTTGCCGCTTCTTGCTTGAATAAAATTATTAAAGTCTAAGCTTTCTTAATAATAAATATGTTAATAAACAAACGTCAAAAAATAATCTTTTATATAGGTTAGAAGGTATATAATCTCACATACAATTTATCTACATTTTTAAATTCCTGTGTAAATTATACTCAGATTGCCGCGCCATCTGGTCCTTTCTTAATTGGAATGCATAATAGACTTAAACTGTTAGAATTAACTTCGTAAATGTACAAATATTAATAATGGTTCAATTAACTGAAAAAGAACGTATTGAAATTCTGATGATGATTGGTTTTGGTGACCGCGTCAGAACTCATGAAGAAGTATGCGATTTATTTAATAATTTGCATCAAGATCGGCATCCAATATCACGAACTGCCGTTGGTAGAACTTTAAGAAGGTATAATTTGACCGGAAATGATAGAAATTTACCCAAAAGTGGATGACCAAAAGAGGCAACTAAGTCGCAAGATATTGCTCAAGATATTGCTATAGCATTAGAAGAATTACCACAAACTTCTACTACAATCCTCGCATTTAAACTACCGATCAGTGGCCAAAATATTGGAGCACGAAAAATATTATCCATATGAGTGCAAACATTATTGGACGGGGATCGTAGATTTGAATTTTGCGAAAGAGTGATGGAAATTTGCAGAAATGGCCAATATTTTACATACAATTTGCTGTGTTCCTTTGAGGCTACGCTTTGCTTGAATGGTAGCGTTATTCGCCATAATTTCCAATATTGGTTAATAGATAATCCTCATTAGATGCTAGAAACGCATATACAACATCCGCAGACATTAAACGTCTGGACTGGTATTTTCAGAAACCGTCAATTTTTTATTCATAGTACACTAACTGGACAGAGATATTTAGATCTTTTACGTTGTTCCTAATATTGAGGAAGAGTTTGGTTCCAACAAGATGGAGCACCCCTTCACTAGCCCTTAATCTTAGAAGTTTTTTTTATCGAAACGTTCCCAAATCGGTGGATTGATCGTAGAGGATTCATTGAATGGTCCCGTACAGTCTCCAGATTTAAATTCCCTAGATTTTTTCCTGTGGGATCATTTAAAATCTGTAGTTTATACTATACGACTGCATAATCTGGACGAGTTACGACAGAGCATAATTGAGAAAGTGCAATTAATTCGTGAAGAGGTTTTGCCAAATGTCATTCAAGAATTTGTTCACAGACTTGCATATTGTCAAGAAATGAACGGTCATCATTGTCCAGAAACCTGGACAACGTTTTTAATTAATAAGTTTTTTAATTAATCAATTTAATTCTATGCATGTAATTCTATGTATTTTAAAATTTCTTTTTAATTTTGAATTTTATAACTTCATTCAGAGGGACCAGGCATTCCCCGTTATTAACGTTTATATCAGCGTTAACCCCAATATTATAACATACCTTTTAGAAATGTATTTAACACAAATTTATCAATTTAGTTGATGGTTATTTATTCAGGCCTTTTACTATTTTGTATTATTCCTACTTAAGGTATAGCCGCTAAGGTCATCGCATGTATATGCACATCAGTTAAGCCTTCTAATGTTCAAATCAAAAGTTTCCCGCCTATTGTAATAAACACGCCTTTGTCCGTTAAACCAGACGAACCCTTTACAAAGTTTTATTACGGTCGCATTATTAAGGGCCTTTGGTATTAAACAATACCATTTCGGAGACACGATTTATCTCAAGTCACGTCTGGGTAAAACCATGTAACTAGCTTGTTTCGACCAATCGTAAGTGCCTTATGATTGGCATTTACCTTTACTTGCCTAATACATTTGAGAAGATAGTTAAGTTTGCTAAAATCCATCAAGGGGAATACACGCGCTATTCCAAGCAACTTCAAGCGTTACTGAAATTAGATATGTAACCGAGTTTTTGTAATTATATATTTGCTGTCGCTTATGTAAATTTAGTTTTTGTTTATTACTTAATAATTAAAGAGTGTTGTGCCTTCAACAAGTGTTTTTTTTTATTCTGCGAACCACTGCGCAAAGGAAGAACTTCTATTCAAAAGTTGAATTAACGACGATTCAACGAAATTTAGTTATTACGGATTTACGACCCGTGATTACGCAGAAGTGTCAAACCCAGCCACATTCGCCCAAAACAATAATTTCAAAAACCTTCTTAACTGATATTGATTTTGTTTTTATATTTTTTGTGTTCATGCGTTTGTCTGATACGGATATAAATATACTATTCGAATCCCAGATTTGCATTAAATTAATCGAGGAAAGATATTCGAATGGATTCATACGTTTGCCTAAGACTGCATGTGCTTTCAAAATTTTAATCGATTTTTGTATTTCAGTAGTGCTAAAATTGACAAAAATCTCTATTTCTCTATTTGTTAGAACATATTTTAACAAGTGAGTTTTATTTTATTTTGTTTGGTACTACATATTTCATTTGATAAGTATGTAATTTATTTTCATAAATATAGTTTTGCTTAATTATGTTCAATTATAGTCGGTTATCTTATTGCAACTTGTCTAGAAGTTTTTAAACCAAACGATATCAATGCTGTTACTCTTTTCCTCTTTAACAATGAAAATGTAGTTTTAAAAAAGCATTAAATAAAAAAAACAGACAATATTTCAGAAGCGAAATATATTGCGATAATTCAATAATAAATTATTAACTCCATCCAAAACCAATTGGATAAAATAATACTTAAATGACAAGCTGTCACAACAAATACGAATCAGATTATAAAAATCTCATTAAATTATATGTTCACGTACCTTGTTTGCGATGTGAAATAATACAAGTATAATCCTATTACTACACTTTCCAATATGTAAAGTATTACTTTAAATGCAAATGTGATCCCATTTGTTATTCTAAATCTCAGATTTACTCCCGATCGTATAATATATACTCTGGAAAACGATCTGAACATTTTATCACAACGTAAAATGTTCATTTTAGATGTAAGCATATGTATGTTCTTTAATCGCCAGTCCGATAAATTACATTTCGTAATCTTGGAATTAGAGTTGGGAAAACAGCGATTAATTAAAACGAAAATGTATGCTATTCTCAAACGATGTTAGAAAAAACGTCTTTTTCTTTGTATTGATGCAAGTAGGTTTGTATTATATACGAGGGCTTATTTTTATGTTATCTACCTAGCCATGAAACAAAAGAGTGACGATGTCAAACAAATTATTGAAAAATTGCTGTCACTGGTTAGAAGTACATGTGCTAAGTTGTGTTTAGTTTGTGCTGTTTATAGAGATTTGAGACGGTCTATTTCTCGATAAAATGAGTGAAACTAAGGTTGAACATCGCAGTGTAATAAAGTTCCTGACAAAAGAAGGCAATGGTCGAAAAGCAATTCATGAAAGAATGGTTGCTGTATATGGGGAAGATACACCATCTTATTTCCAAGTAAAATATTGGTCTAAACTCTTTCGATGGGGCCGAGAGTCAATCAGTGATGACCCAAAGTCCGGACGACCCGTTGAAGCTCGAACTGAAGACATTGTGCGAAAAGTCGAAAATTTGGTACTGAAAGATCGGCGTGTAAAGATCTCTGTCATTGCCAATGAAGTCTGTATATCCGAAACAAGTGCCCTCAAAATTCTGCATGACGATTTGGGTATGAAGAAGGTGTCTACATGGTGGATACCCAGATTGCTTACACCTGAACAAAAACTGTACAGAACTCAAGAAAATTTGGTCAAGCTGGAGAGGGACAAAACATTTTTATCTCGAATTATCATCGGGGATGAGACTTGGGTATATTACTGGGACCCTTCTACTAAACAAGAATCCATGCAGTGCGTTCATAAGGGCTCTCCATCACCAAAAAAGGTCAAAACACAATTTTCTGGAAAAAAAACTGATGGCAACTGCTTTCTGGGATGCTGAAGGAGTCTTGCTTATTGAATATATGCCGAGAGGGTCTACCATAAATGGAGTGACCTACGGAAACACAATTAAAAATTTAAAAACTGCTCTGGAGGAAAAACGCCCGCATTCTTATCCACAAAAGAACTTGTTGCTGTGCGACAATTGTCGGGTTCATAAGGCAAACAAAGTTCAGCAGATAATCAATGACTGTGGGTTTATAGAGTTAAGGCATCCACCTTATAGCCCCGACCTAGCTCCGTCAGACTTCTTCTTATTCAAAAATTTAAAAAAGCATCTCAGGGGAAAGCGTTTTGCTTCTGATGAAGAACACAAAGAAGTTGTTGAAGAATATTTTGCGGGGTTACCGAAGCAATTTTTTTCTGAGGGTATGCGGCAACTGGAAAAAAGATGGAATAAGTGTATTAATGTTGAAGGGAGTTATGTAGAAAAATAATTTTTTTTTGTTCTCTTATGTGATTTTTTTCATGGCTAGGTAGATAACATAAAAATACGCCCTCGTATTTTAAGTTGGTTTAGAAGTTTGCTTGCTACATTATGATTTCTCTAACACATCGTTTTTCAACCTGTGGGTCGCAAAATAGCCTAAACAATAATAAAAAATCATTTTTTATAAACATTTTACTTACATTAATATGTACACATGTAAAGAAAAGAAATAATTGTGATGGTTGCATTAGTTATTCATTTAAAAGTTTCTCTATATGTAGATCTACCTTAGAAACCGACAAAAGGAAATTGTTTTTGACTGAAAAGAGACAATCTCTGTATTTAGTTTTTAGCGCAACCATAATAACCTTTTTCACTGAGATAAGACGTGGGATTAATAATTTCAATGCTTCTGTGACTAAATTTCCATATTAATTTCGACGAGCAAGCCAATACTTATTTAAATCTTCAGATGTGAATTGCAGTTGTAGCGTTTTGTCGCCAGACATTTCGATGAGCTGGTCGCGAATCTCAACTGGTAACTTAGCAGCGACAACAACTTTTTTACTAAACGGATTCAGTACCCATCTCTTCGAGAAACACCATTTTTATCTCCCGGGAAATACTTCGTCAATTGAGTTCTTAGCTCATGCAAATGCATCTTCATGCAATCCAAACTGTGGTGGAGAATAATGTTTTGTTCATTCAAATTTTTCCTTTGAAGACGAATAATCCAGATATCAAGCTTCTTAATGAAAGCATGAACTTTGTCTGTCAAGTCGTTTAAATGCGAAAATACATCAGCTAAGTAAGTCAACAACATTATACACTCATTATTCTGTAAAAGCTGTGAGAATTGAGTTTGTTTGTCCTGGAAAAATATTATTAATTCATGTCGCAATTCCAATACCTGGATTAAAATTCTTCCTTGCGATAATGATTTAACTTCAGTATGGAAAAGAAGAGATTTTTATTTTCACCCTTTTCGTCGCATAGTCTAGCAGTTTAGAGCTTCACAAAGAATTTGATTGAGATTTTCCGGCATGTTTTCTGCTACAAGAGCATGTTTGTGAAGGAAGCAGTGTGTTAATTCCGTCCTTGGGATAAGACGAACTTTTAATATTTTCATTAATCCACTGTTCTTTAATGTTATCACCTTTGTACCATCACTATATACTGCAATACATTTTGTCTAATCTATATTAGTATAGTTTATAGTAGTATCATAAAAAACATCAAAAAGACATTGTCCTGTTGCATGACCCGGTGCTGTTTTGTAAATCAACATATGTATTTTCTTTGATTGATGTGTCCCTATAACATTTATATCTCACAAAACATAAGAGCTGAGACATGTTTGCTACATCTGTTGATTCGTCGAATTGAATACTAAAAAATTCATTTAAAATCGCTTGCTGAATTATCTGATCGCGAACATCGATTTGCCTTGATATTGTGTCGTTAGATATGTTTTTAATTATTTTTGCTTCCTCCACGCCTATTTAAACACTTGCCATGTCAATTGAAGCTGCTAATATGATGTTTTCGGTGCTTGTATGGGGTTTGAACATCTTAGCTACTCTTAATGCTACGAGATAAGAAGCGTTAAGTACTCTTTTATCAATATGGTTTGACTTACATATAGATTACCTTGATTTTTGAAGATATTAAGGCCTAATATTTTATCGCAAATATATTTTTATAAATTAAAATATTATGTTTGGTGGTTTTTTGTTTTTTTCTTCTCTATCTTAATTAATATCTAGCAAAATACTCTTCTAATTAGACTTTCATCTTTAACTTTTCTCGATAGTGTCTACATCTGTCTTGGATTTTTCGAAAGAACTATGCAGCTTTTCCTATATAAGATCGGATCTGCTATGTAATTGTCCCTTTTTGTCTTATGAAAATTGTCGGGCCAAGAAATCATCTGAAAAGTGCTTCACTTGGAAATTAAAATTAGTCTCTCTGCGGTTTTCTTGTCATTGTAATTTATTTTAAACAATAAAGAATAGTGTTTCTGCAATATTAATTAACGTTGGTATCGACGGATATAAAAAAAATTCTTAAGTGATATAACTACACGTGGTCGTTTGATTTCGAATTCCCGTCGACCGTTTACTTACATTAGGGAGCCAGTAGAGGTCACATTAACCAGTAGAGGTTACGTTTTTCTAGTTCTTGTAGAGGATACATTGCCCGTAAAGGTCACATTGCTAGTTCCTGTAGAGACTGTTTTTGCTAGGAAGTGGTACTGTTGTTAGGACCAGATTAATTTGACGAGCACATGGTTATATTTCTTGTCCAATGTGGATAGAAGACTTGCTAAGGTAGGAACTCTATTGTTCTCAATTTTACCTGAATACTGCAGGCAGTTCAATTCAACTCTTTACGACGAATTGTTTTATGTAAATTGTACATACGAGGGTGGATCCAGAAATAAGTTTCCCAAAGAGCTCCAGCTGCACGGGAAGGTGCGAGGCGAAATCTGGCAACACCGTTGTGCGCGGCTGTTCCCCACTCTCGATTCCGTCGTCCGCGCTTAGCTGCGCCGCTCAATCTTGGCTCAGCAGCCGTCCGAGATGGAGGTCCCCATTGTTGATCCCGCCAAGTGCGAGATTCGTTCCGTAATTTCCTTTTTACAAGCCAAAGTAACTCCACCCGTGGATATTCATCGTCTGTCGACAGAGGTGTATGACGACAAGTGTATGGCCGTTCAACACGTCCGAAAGTGGTGCAGGGCGTTTAGTACCGGTCGCAAGGAAGTCCACGATGAAGAATGGAGTCAGAAATGGACCGTAAGTTTCGGAGACGGTTATCGAGATGGTCCAACGCGAAGTGCTTCAAAACAGAAGGATCACCGTCCGTGAACGCTTGCCCAGCGACGATGAAGTCAAAGAAGGGGTGAAACGCTCCCTCAACGGGTTGGCGGCGGAGTTCTACGACATTGGGATACAGAAATTGGAGTACCTTCTACAAAAATGCGTAGAAAAAGATGGCGATTATGTAGAAAAATAAAGCAAAGTTTCTTCTTTCCAACGATGTAAATTTCTAAGATAATTAAAAATGCTGTCTATTTGTAAAATTTATGGGAACCTTATTTCTGGATCTACCCTCGTATTATCGTAAATTAAATTACACATCCCTCCTTTAACGTCTCATAATTTTTTCATTCACCTAAACAGTGTTATAAAACCTAATAATATTTTGAAGATATGTCAAAATTTAGATGAATGGAATAAAATGTCGAAATTAATATAACCCTAAAATAATTGAATTGATTCGGCATTTACTTGATGAAGATCCATAATTAAGAATAGAAATAAAACCACTGTTTTAATCTTCACTTTTAATCATTACTCGTAAAACGACAATTGTTTCGCCAACACAGTGGCTTCCTCAGGTGTTTACATCTAAACAGTACGTTACAAACTAAATAAAAAATAAATAATATATCTATAAAATCAAGAAGGATGGTATTTAAAATATTTTTAAAGAAATCTATGAATTACAAGTATTGTCGGTAGTGAAAGAATGTCTGGTCGGCCCTAACTGTATATTATAGGGTACTAAACGTGTTTACGCATAAATTTGTTTAATAACCTACATATATATTTGTATTATCGTCTAAACAGATTTTAAGTAAATAAATTTAATAAAGGCGAGTTATTTAAATCTAATTTATCATTTAATAAAATGTGTGACTGTTTTAATTGATTGATTTCTAAACTTTCCAGTAAATTTAATTTCTTGCCTTTATTTTCTAAATGCAGAATTTGAAAATCTTTATCGAAAGTGTGGTTTTCTTCTAATAGATGATTCGCAAAAGTAGAATCTTGTTTTTTATTTTTAAACGAAGAACAATGCTCTGCAATGCGTTTTTCAAACGATCTTCCAGTTTGACCGACATATATCTTACCGCATCCACACATTAACTTATAGACTCCGGATTTCCTATTTTTGTCTGTTTTATCTTTATTGTTTTTGATGTGCTTGGATAACTTATTATTAGTTTTGAAAACCGTGTTAATATTAAGTTTTTTTAAATAACTTGAAATATGCTTATTAGGTGTCCCAATGTACGTTTGTAATCTAAATTTTGAATTTTCTTTATCCTTTATTGCAGGGTATACCATAGAGATTGCTTTTTTGAAAAGTTTCTTTGTCAGCATATTTTCAATTAAAGTATCTGTGTAGCCGTTATTGATAGCTATTTGTTTGACTAAATTTAATTCTTTTTCATAATTTTCATTAGATAGTGGATAATTAATTAATCTGTGTAAAGAACTATGGAAACTCGCTAATTTGTGTTGTATGGGATGTGTTGATGAATTATGTATAGTTATGTCAGTATGAGATTTTTTATGGTAAATATCAAACTCTAGTTTATTGTTTATTTTTTTAATAGTTAGGTCCAAAAAATTAATACTATTGTTTACTTCTTGTTCCATAGTAAATTCCATATTTTTATGAATAGAATTGACGAATTCTAGTAGCAAGTTTACCCTAAAATATTCAATTCTGTTGTCAATCGAACACATGTGATCGAAAAAAGCAAAACTGGAGAGTCATTTTCTTAATATTTATCCCTGACTTTTAGAATATTATTTATTAAATTTAAATCTACATTAATTTGCATTTTGTATATAATAAAACAGCCTTTCTAAAGTATCTTAATAGCGTAAATTGCCCAATTAAGATATCTTTTTCCAATACTAAATGATTTGCAAAAATAAATATAAAACGTGTCCTAATGAAGAAAATATTTTAAAAAAATTTGTATTTTAGACAAAAAATATATAGGACGATCCAGAAAATTGATTAAAAAAATTATTTAGGAATCCTCTGATTACAAGCTATAGACTAGCAATAATAATGACAGTGAATATAGAGACAAAGCCATGAAGCTAACTTGGAATTTCTTGCTTAAAAAGAGCTTTTACACTTTTCAAATATTATAAATTATAATGTTAAATTCAGCATTTTAATTATACCTGAATATGTTTTACCTAATTCGTGTATTAATACATTTAATGCAAATTGAAATTTATGAAATTCATTTCTTGTCATCTCTGGCCTAAGAAGCTCTTCCATTTTTTTTTTCTAATTACAGTGTAAACTCTATATAACGACACTGAAGGGACTGTGCATTTATGGCGTTATATAGAGTTGTCGTTAAATTGAGAGAAGAAAAATCAGAATTATAAAAAGAAAAAGTTTATTTCAGACTAATAAAAAACAATCTTATTGAACGCTATTGCGTATAGTTTGTTATTTTTGTCTGACGTCTTTTGCTGCACCAGTAATCTTGTTGTATTTTTTTTACTTATTTTATTCATATCTTGCGATATTGAGGCATCTTGATGATAAAGGAAGTACTTTTCCAATAATTTAGCTGCTTCCAAAGCTTCCTTAATGCTCGGCGAAGGCTCAGGCTCATGCGTCTCATCTTCTTCATCTCCTTGTTCTTGAACCTCAGTTTCTCTCACTGAATACAAAATTTCTTTGTCTGTGAGTGAAGCCGTTGTAAGCAGGCAGTCGTCTACTTCGATGTAGGTTTGAAGATTATCCGTAAAATTTCCTGCCATGTTGAACTGTTGAATCCACTCAGTTAATGGAAGGTCATCGTCGCTATCAAACTCAGGCTCTGTTTCCACCTCATCACTCGTAGAATTGGTACAAAGTCCATAATGTCGAAAAGAGTGCTGTATAGTTGTGGATGTCACATTTTCCCAGGCTTTAGATAAAAAATTGACTGCTAGCAGCATATTAACAGAAGTTTTACCCTCAGATTCGACTAGCTCCATCAATAATTTCCTTCTGCAGTGACCCTTGAGGCCTTTAATCACACTCTGGTCCATTGGCTGTAAGACACTAGTCGTATTTGGAGGAAGAAATGCCAACTCTATGTTTTGAAGGTTTGATATAAACGGGTGGGCAGGGCAGTTGTCAACAAGAAGTAAAATTTTTCGTCCCTTTAATTCTGCATCCCACTTTCGCACTTCTTCCTCAAAACGTTGACTGGTCATCCAAGCTGATTTATTAGCTTTATACGTCACTGGCAATTTTTTAATGTTCTTAAAACTGCGCGGATTTTTCGATTTGCCTATTACCATAAGCTTTTTTTTTCTGTACCATCCATATTAGCAGCCACAAGCAGCGTAATACGTTCCTTGGAGAGCTTTCCTCCCACACACTTTTCCCCTTTAAATTTCAGAGTTTTATCTGGAGTCAACTTATAGAAAATTCCTGCTTCATCAGCATTGAAAATGTCACTTGGGGCGTATTTTTCTGTCAATTTTGGCCACACTGTATTAATCCAACCATGAGTAACATTTGTATCAACACTTCGTGCTTCTCCTCTTATTTTACCATAGTTGATATTATGACGTTGCTTGAATTTTCCGAGCCATCCTTCTGATGCTTTGAAAGAAGTTAAACCAAGTTCTTCAGCAAATTTCTCCGCCTTAGCTTTCACGATCGGTCCCGAGATAGGCATATTATTCTGGCGCTGTCGGTGAAACCATGATAGTATAGCTTGATCCAAATCTTCGTATTTAGGTTTCTTTAATTTTTTGGAAGATTTCCCCTCGTTTTTTGCTTAGAGAATTTTTTCTTTATTTTTCCATATTGTGGACACGGTAGAGCGACTAAATCCAAAGCGTCTGCCAACATCACTTATCTTCTCTCCCGTTTCTATTGCGCGTATCAGTAAAACTTTTTCGTCAATACACAGTGATTTTTTTTACTAGCCATGTTTACAGTTTAAAAGTTTGTGAGCAACTAAGAATATAATTTAATGTACTTTTTCATATATGTATGTGTATCAATGCGACTATTATAATTGGCCTCAAGTACTGTCGCATTTCCGACGGCTGGATCCGAATTGAAATGTAAACATTTGATAAAATTTGCTTGAACTGAAGTTCTTTGTTCGATCAATGAAAAAACCACTTGCCCGAGAATTACGAGTTTATATTAGTAACGTGTTTATTTAGTGGTTATCGCAGCTTAAAAGGTACTTTTTATTATTAATTGTTGTCGTTATTGAGAGTGGGTGTAATGCTATATAGAGTGTATCATTGTTTGGAAGGCAAGCTAAACCAATCAAAGCCAAGTGATTTCGACGCTTTCGGGAGTTTGTCGTTAAATCGAGTAACGTTACATGGAGTTTACATTGTATTTTGAAATTATGATATTAATCTTAGTTAGGTATTTACTTATTAATGAAGTTATTTACCTTTGCTTATATATTAATTTGTATTTACAGATAAATTTTAAATTTCTTTTACAAATACGAATTTTATTTAATTAAATTTTTTATTTTCGAATATCGAACAATTAAAAAATGGTAAGAAAGGCGACTGTCAATTTTAGATGCTTAAGTGCTTCAATACCAGTCTTTTATTACGCATACTGAATCGTACATAAATATTTATTTTAGTTTTCGATAGGTACCTTAAAATTGCAAAACACGAGAAGATACATACTTAACGTAGAAATAATTATTTGCGTGAAAATTTCGCACAAATTAAACTTATTTTCATATCGCAGGAATATCTTGGG
Source organism: Melolontha melolontha (assembly GCA_935421215.2). Lineage (NCBI taxonomy): Eukaryota > Metazoa > Arthropoda > Insecta > Coleoptera > Scarabaeidae > Melolontha > Melolontha melolontha. The sequence continues at coordinate 1,856,013 of OW285235.1, read as the reverse complement.
AACTGAAAGTTTCACGGCAATATTTCAGGCATTCCCGAATGCGGATTTACTCGACTTAACGATTAACGTACACAAATTACTACGGCTACACTCCTTAGTTTTTGAATTGTGTTGTACGTCGCATTTGCGTTAAAATCATTAAAACAGAAACTGGACGTACTTTAAGTTAAATACATAATAAAGTTTAGTATATATTTATGGACGTATTAACGATGGAACTAATTCCGAATGCCTTTAAACACATGAGTTTATTACTTTTAGTTTTCATGATCGAGTTGTGTTACTTGAAACACATTGACTGGAGATACGTTCTTGGAACTGCCGCTTCTCATTAAACATTGTAATAACTTTGTATTTCATTCCGTACAAATAAGTATAGTTCGTTTCAAATTATTTTAATTTGACTAAATAGAAACTATGTACCTTTACAGCATCCCTTGGTGTAAGAATGCGATTAGCTAACCACAATGTAAATTAGATTCTGTTACCCTGGACAGTAGAGGCGCAGAGGTGTATTTTGTAATATTCGTGCAATCATTTATAAATACAGTCGAACCTCCATATAACGAAGTCGATGGTTCCATAAGAAAAATTCGATATATAGAAATTTCGATATATGGAAACATGAGTTTTTCTGTTTATTACTTGCAGTACAACTCATAGTACAGCTAAGTGTACATGCACATATGTATATTGCATATTAAAAAACAAGTATGGATAGGCTTATATAAATAGGTATATAAGTATGTAGTACCTAAACGAAAGTAGTACAACAGTATTTTAGTGCCCGAATGTAAAATAACTTCGAATAACTTCAAAGACTGCTTTACAGTCTTTGATGCAGATCTTTCATATAAATGCTCGCATCTACTGAGTAACTCAAAAATAGTATCGGGTACATTTTCTGCAAATCGAAGACCCTGACGAATTGTTTCAAATGCGGCAATCAGTTTCCTCTTGGTAGGCTTAAAAACTTATATTTTTTCCGCCTCATTGTCTTCCTCTTGATTATCACTTTCTTTCAATGAATTTAAGATATCGTCCTCTGTTGCGTATTCTGCTACAATAACGTCTTTATCCACGTAAAAAATTCATTCAGAGAAGCTTTGTAATTTATTGCATCTGTTGATTGTAACTGGTTCCAGCATTCCTCCATATGTGATAATGGACTAACTTCTTCCGTTACATTATTTTACCACACCTTTGCTAATTCTGATATGCATATTCTGAGATTAATCGTATTGTCAATAGGAAGATTGTTTTCAAGAGCAAAAATGAGTCTCCTTAGAATCTGTTTTCGGTAATGCATTTTGAGATTTTTTATTATGCTTTGGTCCTTCGGTTGTAATTTTGGAGCTGCATTTGGAGGAAAAAATATCAGCTACACATTTGTTACCTTAATTGCTATAAAAGAAGGATGTGCAGTGCAATTGTCTATAAAAAGAACAACTTTTTTTTGTCAAACTTTATTATCCACTGATTCAAAATCTCACTCGTCGTCCATTATTTCTTATTGTATTTATAGTCGACTTCTAAGGACTTCACTCCGTTGAAACATCTTGGCTGCTTCCTTTTTCCAATTACTAAAATTTTTCTTTTCCAGACATATTTGCGCAAACGGCAACAGTTATTCATTCCTTACTGTTTTTGCCTCCAAAACGTTTATCATCTTTGAAAGCTAGCGTTTTGTTTGGTAAACATTTAAGGAAAAGTCCAGTTTCATCCATGTTAAACACATTATCTGGCTCATATTCTTCTAAAATTGTTTTTAAAATCGTAGTTTTCCACTGGTTACAATTTGCCTCAGATACACTTCCACTTTCTCCTGAAATAGCCTTTTCTTTAATGGCCGTGACACCTCTTAAATTTGTCTAACCAGACAGAACTTGCTTGGAACTCTTCGTGTCCTAACATTTGTGCTTATTCCACTGCCCTTTCTTTTAAGAATGGTCCTGAGATGGGCATGTTTTTATCTCTTATCATCTTCAGCTATTTGAGAACTGCTTCATCCACATCATCATACTTGCATGTTTTTGCCTTTTTTCTATCAGGTTCTTCAGATTCATTATTTTTTAAAACCGATTCCAGATTTTTTATTGTTGTTTACACTGTACTGGCTGGAATTCCAATTTTTTGCGCGATGTCCTTTTTTCGCACTCCGCTATCCACATCTGTTTATCAATGCTACTTTTTCTGCTACGTTCAACGACTTTTTTTTTGACATAGCTAACGTTCGGTGCATGTAAAGGTCACGTACATAGACAATGCTAAAAGATAGCGGAGCTCTACTACTGAGTAGAGGATTCACGGAATTGAAGATTCCAGACAAACTCGACTTGCCTAACGGTTTTTCTATTTTTAGTACTACTTCATACGTGAGTGCTCTTTCAGAAACTTCGCGATTGTGTCGTCTTTTCCATAATGTATGTATGTGTTTTTAGATATATATGTCTAAAAACTTCGATATAATACAGAAATTTTTTTCGATATATAGAAACATTTTTATACAGAAATTTCATGGGACTAGAACAAACTTCGATATATGGAGAATTTCGCTATAAAGAAGTTCGATATATGGAGGTTCGACTGTATCTATATAACGTGTAAGCCAGAAAAAAGTTTCTCAGAGTATGCCATGAATAAAATCACTTGTGTCTTAATTCGATTCGACTTAGAGCTACCTGTTACTTTGTTTAATTTAATGATAGTTCAAACTAAATAATCTATTTTAAAAATATATTTTTTAATTTAATTATAATATCAGCAGTTGTAATATTTCTCATAACAAAATATATATTAACATTTTTAAAGCTAAATATGATTTAATAAATCATATTTAGCAGTGGCGGCTCGTGAGTTATGAAAGAGGACGGGCACAAAAAAACCTTACCTATTTTTTGTACATAAAATCCATTCTCCTATTTTTCATGATGGAAAAGACGTCTATGACTTTCTTGTCAAAATACGGAATAGACTGGATGAACTTTTCTATTGATAGAACGCCAATGCGTTCGGTCGATCTTCTGACATTGTGCTTCTCAGAAAAGTTTTAATGCGTTTGAGGGTGGAAAAATATCGTTCACATTTTGCTGTCGACATGGGCGTTGTACAAATAATATCCAACAGTTTGTATGTTTCCGTCAAAACCTTTTTTAGGTTGATGTCTGTTATGAACACTAAAAGTGGCAAAACACCATCTACGTCACACATGTCATCGCGCTCATAAATTACTGAAAGTTCACTTTTCAATTTTACACTGTCCAACATAGGATAAGATTTCACAGTTTCATCAAAATTTTTTGGTTTAAATGAATGACTATAAGTTTTAAAATTTGGAGAATCAAATAATTTTGCTGCACTTAAGTGATCCTTAAAATCAAATCGGTCGCTAATATTGCTTAAAATAGTGTCACATACTTCTTTTGCAATAACAGCTCTGTTATCTCCAGCTGTCGTTTTTTGTCTTTTCCATGCAGGTTCTTCATTATTGCGTTCTTGATTGTCATTGTCAGTAGAATTTCTTAAATTTCTAATGTGAATAATTGGTGTTGTTGGAATTGTTCCATTGCCTTTTGCAGCTGAGCACTGTCAATCTCGCGCATTTGAGTCTGATTAAATAATATTTCAACATGTGGCATGATGAAATGAAATATTTTCAACCAGTAGAGAAATTTCGGGCAATTCAAATGTTTCAATAAACCACTTGCTTCACAAATAGTAACTGAATCCATTCCATCTTTGTCAATAATTTTGTGTAAACATTCTTTGAAAGAATCCTGGTGTTCAAATAATGTGTTCACAGTTCGACTTTTGGAAATCCAGCGTGTAGGAGCAACTCGTGGTAATTTACGTTTGACTATTTCATCAAGAATTACCGTTCGTTTAGGCGATCGAGAAAAAAAACTTGAAAATGACTGCAATTTTGCAAAGAAATTTTTTACATTTTTATTGCACTGTGCCGCTCGTTGAATAATTAAATTAAATTGATGCTCGTAACAGTGAATATAATGTGCATGTGCAAATGTTCTTCTGATAATAGCTTGGACACCATTTGTCTTACCACTCATCACGGACGTACCATCGTAACTTTGAGCGATTAGTTTATTGTTATCGGACCCAGAAGGAGAATTTAAAATAGTTTGCAATTCATTCAGCAATGTTTTTGCTAATACATCAGCATTATGTCCACCCGGCTTAAAAAAACACCAAAAGCGTTCAAAAATTTGTCCATTAAACACGTATCGAATAATAACCATTTACTGATTATTAGAGGTGTCTGTAGTTTCATCGGCCTCCAAAGCAATGAAATTTGCAGATTTAGTTTCTGATAGTATTTCCTGTATGTGAATTTGCCATATTGCATCTAGCAATTCGTTCTGAATAGTTTTCGAGGCGCCTTTAAATACTTGTGAACCTTTCATATGTTGTAATGGGATAAACCTCCATTATATTGATGAGCTATTTCTAATATTATGACTATAAGTTTTTTTTTCTTTGTTCATTTTTACATATGCAAGAGATATTTTGATTTGTATGAATTTGTAATAGTTGTCATATTTATTAAAGGATTGGATATATTATTATTAATACGAGTATATTAGTTTTATAAATATCGATAGAGTTGAATCTTGGTATATACATATTTTTAGTTAATTATATCTTTTAAAATTGTACAATCGTGTAAATTATATTTAATCAATTGATATAAATTATTGTTAAATTTAACTTATGCAAGTGAATAGTTTTAATATTCGTAATTAAATGTCATTTTCAAATTTGAATTTTAAAAGAGACTGACTGACTTGGATAATTATGGATTATTATTTTTTTTGACATGAGAAAAAAAATACGTAAAAATTTAGAAGCTGAATTTTTATTTAAGAAATAGCAGTTATCTAATTTTGAATACCTGAAGAAGAACTCAGAAGACTGGATTACTGTTAATTTAAATAACAGGCTATATTTTGATATACATAGTGTATTTGGGTAAATAATTTCCTGACTGCGTAAGAGTTATATATACTGTATCCTGTATCCTGGTTATGGAAGAATTATATATGATGTATTGGGATTGGAATATATCAGCAGTTGCCCCGAGTGTGTCAATCTTCTCTATAAATAGTTACAATAAATCTATTCGTGGATTGGAAATATATCAGCAGTTGGTCCGAGTGTGTCAAATTTCTCCAAGCATAGTCATAATAAATCTATACGTGTGAGTAATAAACTAAAAAATATTTATATCCAAGATATTTTCTTTTACATGTCTAAAGATACCGATTTACCTATTTCATTTAATATAGTTACTAATTGTCGATTCTTTGAATTCAAAGCTCTTGCATAAGTTACTTCCTTTCTTCATAAATTGTGTGTATCTGAAATATAAACATTTAAATTTGTTTATCTTGTAATATTCAAAATAGCTACAATTGTAAATAAATAAGACCTGATCATACATAGTAAATAAATAGTTTATTTGTTCTTAAAGATTCTTTTATCTATTGAATTGGCAAGTTGTAGTGAAACTTACCCTGAGTGCGAGAACGAGTTAATCTCTTTGACTAAGTTATTGCCGGAAGACATTTTATTGACCCATTTAGTAATCGCATTGTTGATGATAAGACTTGGGGTAAATATTCATTAAATATTCATTACAATGTATTGTAAGCACAGCGTCTAATTCAGCTGCAAAGTTGATTAAGCTTACATAAATACCTGGATTTTCCGACGTCAATGTCCCATCATCGCCTCGTAACGCCAATTCAAAAGCTCCGCCAAATTTTATACACATAATTAACCGGCGCAAAATATGACGATTTTTTTCCACATCTTCGTTGTACTTAATTTTATGTTGCAAATAAGCACTGTCTAATTGTTCACGTATGTCCACTTTACCTAGAACACTAAAATTCATGCATGCATTCATGCGAGAAACGGAATTTTCGTGTTTCCTTGCCCTGTCTGCGATATGCTTTAAATCATTCAACCCTTGTTTATTCCACCCACTAACCTCTTTCTTAAAAATTAAGCAGATAAAACAAAATAGTTTATTTGTTAGTGAACATCCGCAAGTCCGCTCATATTTTTCATATATATTTTTATTGAATACTCTATTGTGAGTTCGAGTTTTACTTGAAGTTTAAGTGTAGTTTATTTGGAGATCAAGTATAGACCTTCCATTGTTCTTATTGAAAAGTTTCCTCAAATGATAGCGGGTTTTTTTTTATAAGATTTTGCACACAGTTAACTTTCATCCTTAATAATAAACGTCACTTCAAGCCTTTTAAATCATACACATGCGGTACGCGCCGAAAACAATACAGTTACAATGGATGCAAGACGTTAATTGGAGTCGAGCTATTTTGTGTCGCCAACCAACGGCATAAACGCGTATGGCGAAGTTAAGCGGAGTCGGCCGATTCATTTTCGTAATAGATACATCTGATATCGTGCCTGGAACATAGCTTTAAGCGTTGGCATAGTGTCTGTAGTGCGGAAAGAAATTTTGATACCATCGTTATAAAAATACGTAAAAATAATAAAATAAAGTAATGCACTGAATTACATGCGAATTTCTTTCTGTGTTTATCTTGGTGGTTGGGTGGGCACGTGCCCTTGTGCCCTTTACTACCAGCCGCCACTATGATCTATTATTATTGTGAATAAAGAAAAGTAGAACGACAAATAGGATGTCAACATCTCTGCAGAGAGTAATTCTTTTTTCAAGTAAATTAAGAACGTTTTGAGGAATTTATGGTGGCGTATAGTCATTTCTTCAATCATGCTAGTGATCCTTTTGTTTTATATCGTCAAGATCAACAACGGGTATTTCGAAAATAGATTCTATTAAAACCGTGGAAGAAACTTAGTTTGAAATTTAAATTTTATATTTTGAAAACTAGAATGGTTAACAGTCTGAACTTACTGCAAATGAGAATTAATGAATATTAAATCTCATTTTTACATGTAAATGTCGCTTTATGTGATGCGTTAATAACTACAATCCGACAAACTAAGTTTGTATCAGTATGTAGAACACACCTCGTCGCGACTCCGACTTTCCTGGTAATTAGGATAATTAAAAATTGCTGAAAAGCCACGTCCATCAACGGAACGTACAGACGCGTTGCGCTCTTATTGGAGCTTATCAATGTACGGTATCTCGAAGACGGATATGGCTTTTTACTTCTATACTTTGTGTATATATAGTTAACATTCTGAACTTACTGCAAATGAGAATTAATGAATATTAAATCTCATTTTTACATGTAAATGTCGCTAGAATGGTTGTTCAAAAATTGGAAAGAGAACGGTCTGCCGTCAAGTTTTCTATTAATCGAACGAATTATAAAATTCGTTTAAATTTTAAGTAGTACCTATACGTATGAAAGAGTATATTACCAATATAAAAAAAAAAAAATAGTATTATTATTATGTAATAATTGATGACATCCAAATTCATCTATATGTCTATTGTTCTATTAAACAATTTTCAAGATGTGAAAAGACATATGGTGCGGCGAAGTTGAAATAAGCGGAAAACGACCAGTTTTTTTTCCATTTAACTTTTGAATTAATTCCTAAAACGAAATATTGATCCATTTGATGAACCTGTTTTAATTAAATGTTAATTATCAATTATCGAAGAATTATGTTATAAAAATACCATCTACTGGCGATTATTATTTAGTTAACATTTAAAATGATGCTATTCTGAACTAAGAATATTATAAATTAAAGTTTGATATTTGTAGCGCATAATTTAAATAAATTCAATATATTATATGCAATATATTTTTGGAGATGTGTATTTTACTTTTATTTGGACAGATTAATATTTTGATCGTAGATAAAGTTTAAAGTATTTTTATTCTTATAATGTAAACTTACTACTTTATTTTATGCTAATTAATAATATAAATTACATAATTGTCTTATACAATGAGATGTAATTGTTTAATGTCCGTTCATATAGTGGAGCAAATGTTTCAAAATCATTTAGTTTAAATTGAGTTAGGTATCTTCACAGGCCTTTCTTAAAATTGTGAAATTAAGTAACTTGGAGTCATAACTGCAATTTTTGTGGTTTGTAGAATGGGTGCATTTTCTTAGAAAAGTTACATATTTAGTTAGCTTTCTCGGTAATTTTTTTTAGCAACGTGGACGGTATGTCGCAAGGTGACGGCTAGAGATCTAGGTTTTATTTTGGGAAACATTAAATATTTGAATAGTGGCCGATAGTCTAGTGGAAAAGCTCTGGTTTATCGCGCTATAACTATTGTCTGATAAAATGGTTTTTATTTTATTTATTGTGTCTTTTCTGTATCGAGGGCTGGTCAATTTCATAGCTCTATCTACAAGATTTATATTAATACTTTTTTTTTTATTGAAAATGGCTGGGCACTATGATAATTCATGTATTTTTCTGAGCAGGTAGGTTTAGCATACCAGGTACTCATAGTGTAGATTTTATTGTTTTTTATTAAGGTCATATCTAGGAAATTTATTTTCTTATTCATATCTGATTCTATTGTGAATTGTAATTTTTTATGGTAACTGTTAAATAATTGTACTATGTCATTTGATTTTTGAGGGGGATAGCTAAAATACAATCGTCAACATATCTTTTATAAAATGGAGTTTGAAATTAATTATTTTATTACGGTTTCTTCAAGATCTTCTGGAATTAATTGTGCTATCATACTGGAAATTGGGGCGCTCATTGCACATCCATATATTTGTTTGTAAAATTTATTTTTATATGAAAATATGTATCATTATGAAACAGACATGTAAATAATTTACACATCTGTAACTGTATCATGGACAATACACCTCGTATTTTCGGCATTAACTTAGACATATGTTTCTGCCATCTATAGGCGTCGCCAGTTAAGCTAGCGAAGTAATGTATACAAATGATACAAATCTTTATAAATAGATCAGTATCTGTATATAACATTAAGCCGGAATCCCTATTAGATAAAGCAAATTTCATCGTGTAAGGTGGCACTTATTAATAAGTGACATCTGACAGACGAAAGAGACTTTGTCGGAAAAGGGACCTTTCGTTTGTGACCAGCTATGCTAGTACGACAAGCGAAACAATACGGGTTAGTCCATTAACAACAAGCCAGATGGCGGTAAATATAGAAAAAGGTTTTAAATATTTCTATACGTTAATGCACGTATAATGCTTTTGTTTCATTATGAAACAGACATGTAAATAATTTACACATCTGTAACTGTATCATGGACAATACACCTCGTATTTTCGGCATTAACTTCTGCTTAAGACATATGTTTCTGCCATCTATAGGCGTCGTCAGTTAAGCTAGTGAAGTAATGTATACAAAATGTATACTAATGTATACAAGGTCCCTTTTCCGACAAAGTCTCTTTCGTCATTCAGATGTCACTTATTAATAAGTGCCACCTTACACGATGAAATTTGCTTTATCTAATAGGGATTCCGGCTTAATGTTATATACAGATACAGATCTATTTATAAAGATTTGTATCATTTGTATACATTACTTCACTAGCTTAACTGACGACGCCTATAGATGGCAGAAACATATGTCTTACGCAGAAGTTAATGCCGAAAATACGAGGTGTATTGTCCATGATACAGTTACAGATGTGTAAATTATTTATATGTCTGTTTCATAATGAAACAAAAGCATTATACGTGCATTAACGTATAGAAATATTTAAAACCTTTTTCTATGAAAATATGTACTTGTTAATTTTATTGCTTCTAAAAATGCTTCTAGAGTTAAATTTGTATAAACTTCTCATTTTTTCCTTTTTTTTTGGATAATACTTTTTACTAAATCAATAGGGATATTTGTATAAAGCGATGTAACATCCAGGGATATCAGAATTTCTTCACTATTAAAGATTACTATATCTATAAAGCTTTTAAATTTAAAAGAATTTTTTATATAAAAGTTATTTTTTCCTGTAATATTGGAGATAATATCTGCTAGATGTTCAGATAGTTTATAAACTGGACTTTGGACACTTGAGACTATCCATATCACTGGAATATTGTTTTTATGCAACTTGGGAAGACCGTATATTTTAGGTGGTTGTGAATTATTTATTTTCAAGTGTTTGGCAAGATTTGGAGAAATAAGTCCTTGGTTTTTAAATTAATTTCTAATTGCGTTTTTGTAAAGTTACTCTTGGATTTTTTTAAAAACTTCTTTGTGTGTTGTTTCATCGGTTAGTAATCCTTCCATTTTTTTATCATAGTCGCATGTGTTCATTATTACTGTTTTGTTGCTTTTGTCTGGTTTCAATATAGTAATTTGTGTATTATTTTTTACAAACTTTTTTGTTTTATTTATTGTGCTTTGTTTTATCGGACAATCTGTTTATAACAATTTTTTGGATTTTATGTGATTTGTAATTATATTGCATATAGTGGATCTTATGTTTGATTTTCTTATTTCATCTAAATTTTCTATGGTTGATTTAATATTCGCAAATATATTAGGGATTGGTAAATCTTTATTTTGTTTGTAAGGAATTGAAAATAGGACCCAACCTAATAAGTTGATTAACATCTTCGGGTAAAGTAGTAGTGGATAAATTTACTATCCGATCTTGATTATTAATTACATAATTTGTACTTAAGCTTGGAAATCTTTTTTTTTGTTTATTTTTTGTCTTTTTAAAATTTAGTTCTCCTCTGTTTAATAATTGATTGTATATTGTTTTACCTTGATCGCTATTAATTATATTTTCTTTTAGGTTGGATATTTCTAAATTTACATTTCGCATTATTTACAATTTTACATGTATCTGTTAATAAAAGATTTATTAATGAATGTTTCTATATGTGTGTTATTAAACTTAATGTGCTTAAAATAAAAATTTAAAAAAATAGGATTAAAATTATAATTCTTACATTGTAAAAAGAACAATCTTCTATTTTTCATATTGTTTAGTTTTCTTTGTAGATTTTCTAATTTCAAATTTTCCTTCTTGGCCATAATTATCTTTCTATTTTTTTCTTAGCCGTTCTCTTAAATAAAAAAAGTTATTTTTTCTTGGAATTCGGTTTGTCGATAAATTATTCTTTAAATAAAAAACTTACTTTAACATTTCGCCATTTATTGTCTTCTTCGGAAACACATTGATTTGGATACACTTGGTGTATAAACAAAAATTAAAAATATGGTAATTATGTATGTTGTATGGTACTTACAATTTAAATGTATTTTCTACTGTTATCTACTAAGTAGGTCAACTAAACTTGAAAACAGAAAAGACACATTAAATAAAATAAAAACCATTTTATCAGACAATAGTTATTCATCCACACTAAAACACATCCCCACACAGAAACAATATTTATCAATACCGTATGTTCCTCATCTATCTGAGAAACTAAACAAGTTCTTAATAATCTTACAAAAATCATAACTTAAATTTCACCCAAGTAAAATTAAAAGCAGCCATTCCAACCGAAAAAAAATCACAGGTAGTTTATGTCATACATGTAATGATTGCAGTGGCGTTTATATAGGTCAAATAGAACAACATTTAAAAGACAGAATCAGTGGTCACAAATATGCAAAAAAAAATCACAGCCTTAAAAAACATGAAAATAAAAATAGTCACACCTTCAATTACAAAGATGTTAAAATACTCCAAACATAGAAAAATTACAAAAATTAGAATTAGAATTCACATTAACAACAAAAAAATAAACGTAAACGATCGTAACGAAATTGCAAATTTGTCAAAATTATATTTTTCTATATTCTAAATAGAGATCAATTTAATTTCAAAATCAACACTCAAATATTTTAAAGCCACTCGTATGATATTAAAAATATGAGATCACATGCTGGGGTAAACGGAAAAATATAAAATAAACACATCTAGCAAGCAGGTAGTTTTAAAGTTTAGTTGACCTCCTTAATATGTATAGTATACTCGTAAGTCAATATGTGTAAAACCCAGTGTACATTTTATAATTACTAAAACAGTAGAAAATGCATTCAAATTGTAAGTACCATTAATTTTTGTTTGTACACATAGTATCCAAATCAATGTGTTTCTGAAGATGAAAATAAATGTCGAAACGTTAAAATAAGTTATTTATTTAAAGAATAATTTATAAATAAGCCGAATTCCAAGAAAAATTAACTTTTTATATGGTGAAAATCTGGTTTCTAGAGATCTGTCGCTAGTTCGAACTTGAGGTCGTCTGTTGACATCTTGTGGTGTGCCTACTTATATGTCGTTGGGTTTGAGAGAGATTGGGATATAGTGACGCTGCGCGCAAGCGACTGCGTGTAATTTGTCCGCGTGTTCAAGGGGACGGTTCGTGTATTTGTGTGGAGATGGTGACACGTTGTGGTAACCACAGTTGTATGGTTCGTATGTTTTTGTGGAGATGGTGATATATTGTGGTAACCACCATATATCACCATTTGCACAAACAGACACTTTAAGAAACCACAATAATATTTTATTTTTTATAGATAGATGTCGCTACACTAACTAATCTTTTATAGTATCGCATATTACAATTGTAGAACCTAGCTTATATTACGCATTTTTCCTAGTGTAGAAACAAACCCGATGGCTTAACAGGCAAATGATTATAAATGAGTATAAGAAGAAGATATTTCTGTAATGATTTGTTCACATTCATGCAAACCCCTTTGATAAATGTGTATGTGCTTTTATGTCGATATATGACGATATTTCTGGTGTTTTAGGGTCAATGTGCAGAACTGTCAATCGATATCATTTTAAGTAGATGCCACTCATATTTGTATTAGTATTCATATTCATTTAAATGAAAAAATTTCTCCTCAAACGCTTACTAAGCCAGGAAACCTGCAGATCCTTAATCTCTTTAAAGATATCATTAACTTATGATATTATTTTGGGTTCTTAGAAACTGTATTACTCTCCTGAATTTAGATTAATAAAATTTTTATACTCGTACGTTAGTTCCTCAGAAACTATATAATTTAGATTAAACGAATTGCGGTTTTTACATATCCCCGAAAAGGTTGCATTGTTTATTCATCATATATTCAATAATACCACTTAAATGTAATTCAAATGAAGAGAATTTATTTACGAGAATGGATTTAGTGATTAGAAACTTGACGAATATTTTCATAAGCTTTTCCATATGCGACAAACTGGATAGATTCCACACCCAGCTTTAGTTATGTCCTTGTTAAGGCAGCGACACACAATACATAACAGCGTATATCAATAAACGGCCATAATACACCCACCGAATGAAAAGTAAGCCTGAGAAATAGGTTAACAGATCATCTCAAGCTCTCCATATGTAAAACGTTTCAAATTATTCATGCCCGAGCTCTAATATAGCTTGAATAGTTACGGCCCCATAAAGAGACATAAATCGATTGCGCTTTCATTTACGAAATGTCACTGTTTATATAAATAGCTTTAAGAATTAGAAAAATATTCATTTAAGTCGGCGATTTAAATACTTAGCAACTGTAATTATGTTTATTATCATAGTATGCAGATACATCTTTATATGTCAGATCTTGACAAAACTCGTTTTAATATGCTGCAGATTATGCACGCGTTCGAACATTAATAATGCATTATTTTAGGAATTGTATAATGGCGGAATTTATTCGATAATCTCATTAATAAAGACATAAAGAATATGACATAAATTATATGATTTATAACCGATGTAATAATATCTCATTCTATCGTATTTTATATTCTGGCCTTTTAATTTGCAACATTTTTGCTTTATTCAAATGGTTATTTTATTCAATACTAGGTCTTGCGAAACCATCATCTAATTTATTTAGGTGGTGTAAAGTAGACTTAATTTCAAGTTACAAAAACGCAAAACTTGTATATCCATTTTTACTTTTTTAAAAGTTACATATCTATGAATGTGATTGTCAGATCATGAAAAAAATATAATCCTAAAGTCAATAGAAACTGATTTTATTCAAAAAAAGTTATACGATTCAATAACAGGCCTGTGATTGTTAACGTCGCATTATAAAATGTTATCCTAAAATAAATAAACACGTGTCGTAGTGCATACAGTAATTTCTTGGAGATCTACAAAAAAGAGTACTGGAAATTGATTTATGATAAAGTAGATTTCTTACTTATTTCGTAAGTGCTGAACCATGAATATCATACAATAAACAAATGTTCAGATGACTGTTAACGTTGTATTTTTTAATAAAGGATTACATTACGTTTCAGTTCATACAACAGCTTATTAGTGAGTGGACACGTTTTCTTTATTCAAAATGCCTTACCGATTTTCTTCTCAAGAGTATGCGGACATGCATTTTGTGTATGGCTACTGTAACGGCAGTGCATGTCAAGCAGTTATTAAATACCAACATCGGATTCCCGATAGGCGCATTCATCATTACAGAACGTTTCTGGAAGTACACAAACAATTTCGGGAATGCGGGAATTTCGACCGAGGTGTAAATTTGCCAGCAGACTTAGAGGAAGAAGTAGTAGCTATTATTACAAGGGATCCAACTCTCAGTGTACGTCGAATCGTTAGACAACTAGGAGTGCCACGAACGACAGTTTGGCGAATTTTAAAACGTGAGGGCTTATATCCATATCACTATCGCAGGGGACACGGTTTGCTTGAGGCAGACTACTATGCTCGTCTAGTTTATTCTACCTGGATATTAAGACAGTCACGGCTTCATTTTAATTTCTTCAGAACAGTCCTCTGGACAAATGATTCTACGCTCACGAGAAGTGGTGTTACAAATCTGAGAAACCTGCACAGGTGGTCATCAGAAAATCTCAAAGCTATACGCCCATCTAAATTTCAACATGAATTTTCTATTAACGTTTGTGCGGCTCTAATCGATGACTTGTTGATTGGTCCTGTAGTTCTTCCTGGGAGGTTAAATGCGGACAATTACCTTCAATTTCTTATTGACGAACTGCCAGGTCGTTTAGAGGATGTCCCACTGAATATTCGACGAGACATGTGGTTTCACATGGATGGGGCACTACCACAAATTTGAAATTGCTGGCCGAAATTGGGTTAACGTCAATTATCCAAGATGGATTGGTCGAGGTGGTCCTGTTGCATGGCCACCCAGATCACCCGATCTTAATCCCCTTGACTTTTATTTATGGGGCTACATGAAAAATTTAGTCTACACGCAAGTTTCGAACACATGAGAAGAGTTGTTGGATTGTATTCACCTAGCTGCCGAGCAAATCCAACAAAACAAGTATGAAATTCGGATAAGTACTTCTTCTGTTGGCTTACGGGCACAAGCGTGCATTCAACAAGGAGGTGGGCATTTCGAAAATATTATTAATTGAACTTTTTTAAATAAAATCAGTTTGTATTGACTTTAGGATTACATTTTTGTTCATGATCTGACAATCACATTTATAGATCTCTAAATTTAGAAACAAATAAAAATGGATATACAAGTTTTGCGTTTTTGTTACTTGAAATGAAGTCTATTTTACACTCCTAAAATTTGAACATAATACTGAGACATGTCTTTGATTAACCTATTTAGTCCCGAATTAAGAGAAGAAGAATATTTGATTGTGAACGACAGCAACCATCGTATAGAATATTCTTTTGTAAGTCAAACCTGGAACATTAGTGTAAGTGCAAAAAGCCATTTAAATATACTTCAAAATATTCTGTACAATTATTTACCATCTATGGACAACATATACCCCAAGTGTTTTGTTTACTCAAAGATAGAAGTTCAGAAATCTATAAACACTGTTTAAAATTTGTAACTCAAAAATGTGAAGAATGTTCGTTGCAATTTCGTCCTGCGGAGGTTGTTATCGATTTTGAAATGTCGAAACGCAAAGCTGTCAGTTCCATTTGGCAGAATAGCTGCACATTTTTCGAAAACAAACACGTTACTCATATTTTCTGGTTCTAGAAACAATAGACCGAAGCAATAATCCAACCACCGTCCAATTTCTGAGCTTCTATCTGCGTAATCTGCAGTTAAGCCTAGCTGTTGAATTTTCCGCCACCAGACTTGCGTTAAATGAAACCTACATTCCACAATTCTGGTTTCAGGCCGTATATGTCGTACTACATTATGTATGGCTTTCTCGTATTCTGCAACTACACTATTTAATTCTAACCCGTGCTTTATCCTATGACGTACAAGTTCGTAGCGTATGTAAGTACGTTCATGCTTATCTTTTAGTAAACAAAAAACCAGTTGGATGTAATGTACGTTGAAATAACCCTGGACGGTAAAAAGTTGCGTGAAATATTTGGTGCGTTCCGTCTACGTAGATCATTTCAGCTTTACACAAATACTGAAAGTTTGTTTGTGTAGTAAAAATGACGATGTTGTCAAGGCTGTTTTCTAACAGAAAGTTTTCGTTTATATTGGTATCAGGTTGCAAAATTTCCAACGCTTTTTGTCCTTCTTCTATATTTCTTGGTAATGCTGGCTTTAATTTTCTTCTTGGATTACACATGTTTTCCTTAATATACTTTAAATCATTAATTTGTATATGTTCACTATTATTACGTAAAATAGAGCACAAAACTTTTCATGGTCGCTCACATGGTTTGTTCAAGCTTTACGCTTAGCGAGTGTAGAAACAAGCTGCGTTTGAAGAATTCAATTACTCATTTTTTTTTAAATTATGACAGCGTTCTTCTATCTCCTTCGTCATCAGTTAAAAGAACAGCTTTACAAGTCTTTGAAATACATCTCCATCGGGTTTCACCAGACGCCCACACACGATGAAAACTTGTAGTTTTCACAAACAATCTGCCTTTTACTCCGTTGGCTATCAGTTTCACTTATTGGATACATAATGTTTAGCTTAGAAGTAGAGCAGACCCATTTCCGCGCGCGCGATATGCGCCGATGTGAGGATGATTGTATTGCATCAGAACTAATAAAAAGCATTCAGTATGTGTTTGGAACTTGCTTAGACTGCATGTAAGTGTAAGCATACGTAATAAAATGTCGTCGACACATAAATCGAGAAAACGACCGTTGTCAGACAAAGTGAATAAGTTTATTATGGATTTCCCGAACTTAATATACGATGGCTCAAAAATTAAATGTTTAGTGTGCAATACATATCTAATGTGTTGGTCAAAAACACATTATAAAGAACACGTAAGCAGTTCGAAGCACAATAATAACAAAATTAATCGACAACAGTTTATACATGAACTATGTGTAACTATGATTGTGTGTACACTGCCGTTTACCTTGTTAAGTAATGATTCATTTATTTCATTTTGGAATATATACGCGAATCAAACATTACCGAGCACGACAACGTTACGAAGAAATTTACCATCGGTGCGTAAACAGGTTGAAAATAAAATCAAAGCCGAACTGAAAAATAAAAAACTGTGGTTATGTGTGGACGAAACAACTGGCAGCAAAAAACAATCTTTAGTTAATGTGATGGCGCGTAATATGGAATCACATCAACCAACGTCTTCAATTTTATTAGCATCCAAACAACTTGAACAATGTATTGCCGAAGAAATTTCAAAGGTGCTATTAGATACTTTGGAAAAATTTAAACTTTCGAAGACTAGAACAATGTAATGCCGAAGAAATTTCAGAGGTGCTATTAGATACTTTGGAAAAATTTAAACTTTCGAAAGACCAAGTATTAATGTTTATGACCGATGGTGCCGCAACCATGTGTTCTGTAGGCCGGTCTCTTAGAGAATATTGTCCTAACTTGTTACAAATTACTTGTAAACTCTATGCTCTACACCTTGTGATAGAATAGGTTCGTAGATGTTATCCAGAGGTAGATGCTTTAATATCGAGTACAAAGGCAGTATTCCTGAAATTTCCAAAACGTATTCGGAAATTTCACGAATTGTGTCCCCATACCCCTGAGCCACCACAGCCGATTCTGACACGTTGGGGTACATGGTTACGGGCGGGGTTTTACTATCATGAACATTTTCAAAAAATTAAGGACGTGGTTTTATCATTTGATCCGAAAGAAAGTGCAGCTATCAATACAAGCCAGAAAAAAAAATCAAGATGCCCAGATTAAAATGGATTTACAAAGTATTCGTGAGAATTACTTGGGACTAGAAGAAGCAATAACAAAATTAGAAAATTCGTCGCTGTCGTTAGAGGAATCACTGCAAATCGTTATAGATGTTCACGCACAACTGTGTGCGGTAGAAGACGCAAAAAGTGAAAGTGTTCTAACTAAATTTGAAAGTGTTTTAGACTGAAATGCAGATTTTGACCACTTAACACGTATTTGTGAGGGCACGTCTACAGATGCGTTAAGTTGCTTAAAAAAGTATTTTGATTATGCGAATATAACATCATTAGATGTAGAACGCTCGTTTTCCGAATATAAATATATGTTTTCCTCACGGCGAACATGTTTTTCAGAAATAACCTTAGAAACGCACCTTATGTTGAAAATATACAATCGAGTTTCTCCAGTTTGTCAATCCTTGGAAGACGCTTAAAACAGTAAGTGTTTTTCTAAATTCTCTGTCGTGCACACAATCACAGATTTCATACATTTTCCATTTTATTTATAGGTACATACAACGCTGCTATAATATGTATTATTCTTATTTTTCGTGTGTTTATGCATATTACTTTAATAGGAGAAAACCAAATGTATATTTAATTATTTCTGATAGAATAAATGTCTCTACTTCTGTACTTATATCGGTAACAAGCTCATGTTGCGTCCCTATTCTATCGCATATTCTAATATATTACGAATTACACTCCCATACCGGCGCTCATGGCGCGCACGGAAATTGGTCTGCTCTACCTAGAAGTATATTTAGCACTTGTCGTTACAAAAGTAAACTTTGAATTCAATCTCTGATACTAAATAAAATTTAAGGAAGATAATTGCATATTGGTTTCTAAATAATGCAGACGTGAACAACAGTCAGAACTACTAAATATCATTGGTATTGTTAGTGTATAACACGTGGCCCATTCGCAATTAAGGAATATAATAAAAATATAATCGCATGTACTAGGTACTAAGAGAATTAACAAGAATAACCTATTACGAATCATTACATGATTCCTGAATTTTACCTGTGCAGATACGGATTAGCACCGATACTTTCACGATCCCCCGTTATTTAGGGATCTGTGCGGAGTTTCCTACTGTCTGCTTGTTTGTGTTCGATATATAGAAAGTATTATAACAAATATGTTATTTTCACTAAAACTAATATTGGAGATACTCTAAATTAATATAAAAGTATTAAGTACTTAATAATTATCGGATGAAACTATACCACTTCTAAACACACAAAAATTTGACCCGGACGGAACTGTAACACAGTGATGCGGTTAGCATTATCAGAGAATGATTAAACAAAGATTATCGGACGAAACTGTATCTGCACATTATATTACTAATATAATTGGAAATGTTAATACTGTCAATTTTTAATGAGTGATAAATTAGTGTAGGAATATATATCAATTGTAATGGATACTTTAACAAATATTATTTCGAATTGTAAATCGCTGTTGTATAGAATTACTTTATATGGCGACAGGAAATTCCACATTTTAAAAGTTATTTGATAACCATCTCTTTTATAAAGAGATAGGTGTTATAAACTAAAATTAGCGTGACATAATTAACAACAAAATATAACTTTTTATACATAAAATAGGAGCATAAATTTTTATATGGCACCGAGAAGCGAGAAAATATGATATGTTTTAATACACAGCATTCTACAAATGATACAGGAATTAATTATAACCAACGGCACAATTATCAAATATATTTTAAGATGTGGACTTAAATATATTTCGGCTTTAATACGACTTTGTTAATTAGCTCTAAATTACCGAAAATAGCTTCACTCTGTATATGTTCTATTAGGAAATTATTTAAATTTAATAATTAGAGGTATTTATAAAACTGTAAAAGGCTAATTATGACCTATATTGTGTCAAAGGAGATTAAATCAGAGAGAACATTCCGACAGTTACGAAATCATGTTAATTAATTATAATTAGATATTTGAAGAATACACAGAAAAACCATAAAACTAGACCGTCAACGGGGCATCACGTGGATAAAAAAGTAGCACACAAATTATAGCAATAATCAATTAGCCGTTCGATATATCGCAAATAGCACGAAATAGTAATTTATTGTATCAAAGTCGTGCAGTATATCTCTAAGCGTTTTTATTTGGATGCGCGAGTATATAAAACTAATAAAACTGCTTTATATAAGACGATTCCTTTCTCGCTTTTTCCAGTCTCGAAAAACCATACGTACAGATTGATAACCATCGGAACGTACAAAATAAGTTTAGCGTAAATATACGCGAAGTGAAAAAAGAACGCCATAGAACCCGATCCAAATAAATTCTCATACAAATGTGTCTATTAATTATGATTATAGATGTAGATAGTCGAAGAAATGCGGTCGAATCGGATCAATGTTCAGACGTAAACAAGAATAATCTGTGATCGGGAGAAGATCAAATCCTTATTCAGATGATTGTAACTCACCAGGCGGTTCTGCGTTATCTTTATACGAATTGCTACTGCGTCCAGATCGACAATACTGATGTGGGTCACGTAGCAGTTGCCAATAATCCTAACTTACTATATCCCCAAAAAGGATTAAGTCAGTGCTTTGTGTTATTCAATCGATACGAATGTCAAGTTCTATTTAAGATGAAAAGCAAATACGTTAGTAGACTAATAACTAATAACCAATAAGACATTTGAAATGAATTATAAAACATGATTTTAAGTCAAATTTGCGTATCAAAGGAGCTGTATTAAATTAGTAATTACAAATATGTTTGCGCTATTATACGGTATGCGCCAAAATAAACAACACTGAAATTACTGAAGTATATTATTTATTACTTATACATTATTATGTCTATAGAATACATGTTCAAAATGTGTGCGATGGCGTTGTAGGCACTGCTCATAACGGTTACGCAGATTGTCAAACATATTCGAGAACACAGGTTGCTGCATATTCCGGAAAAAGGAGACGATCTTCTCACGTAAATGATTAACAGTTCTGGGTGGGTCTGTACCGCTGAAGACTCGCTCCTTTAACATATCCTATACGTAGGCATCTGGTGGTGTAAGATCGGGGGAATGTGATGGGTAGTTGAAATTAGAATTGCGGGAAATGATGCGTCCTTCAAAAGTTTCCTGCAGCAATGCTATCGATTGTCGAGCAGTGTGACTGGTCGCCCCGTCCTGTTGAAACCACTGCTCTTCCATCCGAAGGTCCCTGGCACGACAAAACCCTCTGAGATCTTGGACAAATGGCGTTACCACAATGTTTCTATAACGTTCCTGGGTAACAGTAAGAGGTGTGCCATCATCATCCTCA
The DNA here is from genome assembly GCA_935421215.2 of Melolontha melolontha. Classification (NCBI taxonomy): domain Eukaryota; kingdom Metazoa; phylum Arthropoda; class Insecta; order Coleoptera; family Scarabaeidae; genus Melolontha; species Melolontha melolontha. The sequence continues at coordinate 1,834,620 of OW285235.1, read as the reverse complement.
ATGAAATACGGACCAATCACACCGTGTGCTGACACTGCACACCATATCGTCACACGGGCACTATGTAGCGGTTTTTGGATAATCACGTCTGGCTTACCGAAACCAAGGAAGCGAGTTGTTTGTTTATTGATGTAACCCTCCAAGTGAATATGACTTTCGTCTGAGAACCACACATTATTCAAGAAATCTGGATCCTCGTACAACATAGCCAAAAATTGTCCACAATACGCAACCTTGGCATTCATATCTTGGTTTGACAATCGTTGTCCAACTTGAATTCGGTACGGAAATCCACCTACATCTTTGAACAAACGCCGAATCGACGTACTGCTGATATTCAACTTAAATGCCGTTCGCCGAAGACTTCGGTTCGGTGATTGCAAAACCTGATTGAGGACACGTCCATGGTTCCCATTCGTTCTCACAGTTACTGGCCTACCAGACCTTCCCTTCCGTTGGCACAACACACTGCCAGAACGACGAAATTTCTCAACAATAGAAAGCATAACTTTGTTGGTAGGTGCCTCTTTATGAAATTGATCGCGATATGTTTCCGTCACTAAATTCAAACTCGGTCCACCTTGTTTGCCTTCTCCGTACGATCGAAAATAATGCTCGACGATAAACACTTTTTCCTCAGTCGTGAGACCCATTCTCAACTATAACATCACATAACAACGTTCTTTGCACTACTAAAAACACATAACGCTGCTAGTATCATACGTCAAAAAGCAGACATGCGCATAACAATGGCACGCATTTCAGTGTTGTTTATTTTGGCGCATACCGTATTATATTGAATCGTAACGTGCGTTTAAATAAAATGTTCACCAAGTTAACTTTGATATTTTGTTGAAGGAATACGTAACTAAAAGGTGTTTTGTTTTCTTCTTCATATTCATCAATTGATATTAAACGTTGCTAGTATTTTAAGATGTGTTCATCAAGAAGGACAATATATCGAGTGTATTTTTAACTTGAAACTTTCAAATATCTCGAAAAATAGGTAAGCAGTTCACGGAAAAATTTAATAATTCAATGGAGGAAATAGATTAGTGCTAGAATTACACCCTCTTTCTCCCTTCAAGTAGGTGGGGCGGGGGTAACTTTGAAATCCTAAACATTTTATTAAAGATTCGAATTCTGCTGGAAAAGTACACAGGATTTATCTGAAAATTTTTTTCAATTAATGATAGATGGCGCTGTAATCAATGAAATTAATTTTTTTTCAATTTCTCGCACTGAAAACCTATGCATACGATTCTGCAATACGTGTGCAATAAAAAATACGTTTTCTTTGTAAATAATCAAAATTAGTATTAGAAAAACTAGATTGAATGAGAAAATTGAATTAACGCGCTTGTTATTTGGTTAAATATGTAAAGGCGAAATTGAATGTAAAGGTTCTATTAAGGGTTCTACGCTTACAGTTTATAACCCTCTTTGTACTGTTCATTGAGGGTTTTTCCGTTACCTATTGATTAATATTCTAGATATCTTAACATAAGTTTATGCGAACCCATAATTTACCTGGCATAGAAGAACAGTATCTACGAGAAAACATCTAGCGAGAACTCGAACAGCATCGAGTTAGACAGAAAACTCGGCATTCGCTCAGACATTCAAGTATCTTTTATATAAGCTGTCTCGTATCGTTATGTTCAAATTTTAGGGGTGTAAAGTAGACTTCATTTCAAGTAACAAAAACGCAAAACTTGTATATTCATTTTTATTTGTTTCAAAGTTACAGATCTATGAATGTGATTGTCAGATCATGAAGAAAAATGTAATCCTAAAGTCAATACAAACTGATTTGATTTAAAAAAGTTATAGGATTCAATAACAGGCCTGTGATTGTTAACGTCGAATAATAAAATGTTATCCTAAAATAAATAAACACGTGTCGTAGTGCATACAGTAATTTCTTGGAGATCTACAAAAAAGAGTACTGGAAATTGATTTATGATAAAGAAGGTTCGTACTTATTTCGTAAGTGCTGAACCATGAATATCATACAATAAACAAATGTTCAGATGACTGTTAACGTTGCATTTTTTAATAAAGGATAACATTACGTTTCAGTTCATACAACAGCTTATTAGTGAGTGGACACGTTTTCTTTATTCAAAATGCCTTACCGATTTTCTTCTCAAGAGTATGCGGACATGCATTTTGTATAATAATATAATAATATATTTATTTATTCAAAATTATACAACTGTATAGAACTCGTCAAGTATACATGTAAATATATAAAAACAAAATAAAACGTGACACAGACATCATATTAAAATTTTTTTGGATAAAATTCATCCAAAGAATATAAAGATTGTACATATAAAAAATTTTCTAATGTTTTCTTGAAGCACTTTTCCCTGCTCAAGTCCTTAATGTACTTTGGGATATGATTATAAATATTTAAGACCTGACTAGTTGCGTTCTTTTGTACCCTGGTCAGAGTTGTTTGTGGCACCGCAAAATAGACATTTTCCGTCCCGCGAGTACTGTACTTGTGATTTAAAACAAACCTGCCAAACGCACTGCTCATACCCTTTCTCGCACATAAAGTACACTCGAGAATGTAGAGGCCGGTAAGCGTATGTATTTTTCTTGTTCTAAATATTTCTCGGCATGAGTCAGTAAGTCCCAACTTAAAAATTGCACGAAGACATTTCTTCTGCAGAATAAAAAGTCTTCCCACATCCACACTGTTCCCCCAGAAGACGAAACCATACCGCAACCGCGATTCCACGTAAGCTCGATACGCACACAAACTGGCTTCACTGTTTACTGAGCCGGCGATAACCCTCAGAGCATAGTGAAATGGAGAAATCCTCCGAAATAAATAACGCATTTGGGACTTCCAATTCAGTTGTGAATCGATCATTATGCCGAGAAACATTACTTCGGGCGACGAGGCTAGTACACTGTCTCCAAAGTTTACAACAAGATTTTCCCGCTGGGAAACAGCGAAATGGATGATTTGGGTCTTGCCTACATTCAATTTAAGTTCGTTCACTCTGAACCATGCGCTCACAGAAGACAATGCCTGTGCAATGGTTTCCCTCAAGGCGTTTGTTTCCGTTGATCTTATTGCCAATGAAACATCATCCGCAAATAAGGCCATAGGATAATTAGATACTAGTGGTAACCCATTTATGTAAATTAAAAATAAAAGAGGCCCCAGCACGGATCCCTGTGGACCACCCCTGGTAACAGTGAGCCACTCAGACCCAATTCTGGATCCCTCTCCATTCACTGCCACGACACTTGGTCTTCTGTTTTCTAGATAAGATTTAATAAGGCTCCAACAATTTCCCCTAAATCCCAAGTTCTCCAATCTCTCCAAAAGGATCTTGTGATTAACGCTATCAAAAGCCTTGGACAAGTCCATAAAAATTCCTGCTACTTGCTCTTTGTTCGACCAGGCATCAAGTATTTCACAAACCACCTGAAATACGTCCGAACATGTCGATTTTCCAGTTTGATAACCATTCTGTCTATCAGTGATAAGTTTATGTTTGTTAAGGAACCCATTCATTCTTCTATATATCAGTTTTTCAAACACCTTGGCCACATTCGAAATTAGTGCTATAGGTCTATAGTTTGTGATGTCATGAACATCTTCTTTCTTGTACACCGGACACACAACAGCCGTCTTCAAAGCATCCGGAAAGGTGGACGTCTCGAAAGATCTATTGACAATATGACACAGTGGGTCAGCCAGATGCCCTGCGACGGCCTTAAGTACGGAAACGGATATTTCGTCCTGTCCCTCAGACATGGTGTTCTTAAGTTCCATTGTGGTGTTGAAGACCTCTCACGGTGTCGTCGGTTCCATAAAACACGTCTCCTAACAGGACATTTCTTCAAAGTGTGCAGGGTGTCTATCATCAATGTTAGCAGCTATACCCAGGAAATAACTGTTGGTATAGTCCAAGAGCTCTTTTTGATCTATTATTCCAGCAACTTTAACAGTAGCCAGAAAATTCCGTTGCTCCTTCTTTCTCCCTGCCATGTTATTCACCAATGCCCATGTTGCCTTACTTTTATTATCCGATAACAGAATGTAATTGGAATTATATGTCGTTTTAGCCTTCTTGATTTCACTCTTTACATAATCTGCGTAATTTTTATAGAGATCTTTAGGTAACCTGTTTTCGATATAACCCTCGTATAATTGCCTTTTAATTGCACACTTTTTCCTGAGTTCATCAGTTAGCCATGGATTCGTTTTTCTTCTTGTTTGTTTGAACGTAGATGGGCAGATTTCATTGACAGTATCCAAAAGCACGTTACATACACTTTCGTAGCAATCCTCTAAGTTCTCTATCGTTAAGTAATTGATCCAATTTACACTACTAACTTTTTCCGGAATTAAATTTAACTTATATCTGGTATAATGTCTCATCCTGGTCCTGACCGGCTCTGGACCACAAAGATTCAGATATGTAAAAGTAATTTCCTGACCCTTATGATCCGACCACGCCGTGTCTACAACACGACAGTTATAATGCCCATAACCTTTAGAATTGGTGATAATATTATCTGGCAGAGTTTCAGACCTACTTGTGATTCTTGTCGGTTCAGAGACAGTAGTCGTTAAATCGAAAGAAGCCAAAATATCCAAAAAATTCCGGACATCTGGATCATCAGCGTCCAAGAATCTCAGATTAAAGTCACCAGTAATAACTAATGTATAAGATCCATATTTGGAAATGATGAATTCCAATATTTCTTCAAATGTATGTCTAAATAAATCCATATTTCCTTTTGGTGGTCTATATATATTTACAATAATTAATCTTAATGTATGTGATAGTACCGAGCTACACTCAAGCGTCATTTCTATTATTTTATTTTCTAAGTATTCCACTGCGTCAAATTCCACCGTCTCTCTAACAAAAATACAAGACCCGCCATGCTGTCGTGTTGATCTACAGTATTTTGAGATGAGCAAATAGCCATCCAGCATCATGCACCGCTCCTCCCCAGGTTCAAGCCAGTGTTCAGTTAAGGCCAGGACATGAACAGGATATACCAGGCCATCCAAATATACATTTATAATGTCAGTTTTATTTCTAAGACTCTGTATGTTGTTATGCATTATTGTCAATTTGGATGCATTTTTTCCAGTTAGGTTCGCTTTTCCTCGTGGTTCCTTTTCCGAAAATTTCGGTAAGGCTTGATGATAACATTACTCGGCCATAAACTCCCATCCAAAACGGTTTCCCTTAATTCTTCTCTTACTGTCAATTTAAATGCCGCTCTGTCTTTGTTAAAAATATTTAACTTTTCACAATCTATTGTACTTACATTGTTTTCATCCAAATATTTTTTTACATCATTCACTGTTGTTGTATCTTTTAAGTTTGAGACAAATATCCAGGCTGTTCTGTTCATTGCCTCTAGTGAAGTATTTTTTCGTGTACCTTTCACGATATTTGTTTCAGATCTCCGAAACCTGTTATTCTTAGGATTATTATTGTCCGCAATAGCTGCATAAGAATTAATTGGTTCATTTATATTATCATTATTATCCACAAATTGCTTATCTTCCGTTTTTCCTGTATCCGTCACGTTTTTACCCGACCGGTCGCGTTTTTCGGAAGAAATAGTTCTTGTCTCGTCCGGCGTTTTTATACCCATTGTTTGTTTCTCCTTTGATGTCGATTTATTCTCACATTTATTATTACTATTCAATAACACTATTTGATCTTCCAGAATCTTTATTTTATCATTCAATTCATCTATAATAATGTCTTTTTTGTCTTTGTTGTAATTATTACTCACAGGAGCCGAAATAGGGCCGTCCTTATCCCCAACAGTTACCGTATGCTCATCTAAATCATTTACTTCATTATTTATTAATTCAATTTTATCTTGATTGTTTTCTTTCACATACTGGCACTTACACAATTCCGAATTTATTTGTTTCATAATCTCCATTTCTCTTTCCAATACTTTAATTTTTTCGTTTAATTTTGTTGTTTCTTTCGCAATCGTGTCCTTAATTATTTTTTCTCACTCAGTAGGAAGTTTATGTGTTCTCGTTTCAACATTCTTGTTACTATCTCGAGTATTAACCATTGTACTCTTGATTTTTAAGAAAAACTCCGGAGCGCAATAGAAACACGTGCTCTCGCTCGAACTATGTACACTACTATGTAGTGCCTGCCTGCCTGTATTGGCAGCCTATAAGGCTGCCAATATTTTTTTCCATCATTACCAGAACATGGTAAGGCCGAAAACTTCTTTCGCTTACCTCGTATTAAAAAGAAGAAGAAGAAAATGTTTTATATGCAAAAAGGATGAACACGAAATTTTAAGTGTACATATCATGAAGAAGTCCTTTGTTTAATTATGCAAACACCTTGTATTTTACAAGAAAAATATTTTGCTGCAGACCTCTGTAATTGTTTGTTTTCATTCAAAATAGATTTGACATAATACCAAAATTTTACATACTATATCTATATTGCCGTTTAAATAAACAAAAGAAGGAATTAATTTAATTATCTAAGAACAAAGCGATGTCTAAATGATGAAAAATAATTTAATTTAACAAAGACGACCGTACTGACATGGACGTTTATTGGCATGAAAGAAGTCGTGTCATAATTATTGCTTGATCTTAAATTAGTTATAATAGGCGATGAAGTGCTACACTTTAGACGACGGCGTGATTCTGCTGCGCAACACGGAAGCTTCCTACTGTGCGGTAAATAAATGGATGCGCTATTTGCCATTCTCCAATTATGTATCGATTAAAGATCCTTTCAATGTCGTTTTGCTTTTATTAATTGTTACTTTAATTACCGCTAGGATACATTAAAGCTGGTTTTACATTTTATTAAGTCCAATAAATCAGTCGATAACGTAAGCTTTCGTATATTTTATTTTTATGAGCGAAATTAACAAACAACGGCCCTGCTTTGTTGAAATTCAAGACGTCATTAATTTACTTCATTTATTCTCTATGTAAACAGATCCAATGATTTTATTAATTCTATAGATTCGATAGAAATTTTGAGGTTGGGGAATGCAATTAGATTATTTATCATGAAGTAACTGACATATTTATTATTAATCGTTAATTTGAGGTATCAATATAATTAAGATAAAAATCATATAAATGCATATTAGAATATATAATGGTACAGTAATATATAATTCTTGTGATTAATAATTATATTTTATGGAAAAATGATCTCCAGCTGAAATTATTAAACCGAAAGAAGAGACCTAATGAACCATTCCACTCAAATTTATTTGTATTATGATTATTTGATTTGAAATTAAATTGGTATATTTTAATTTCCTCAAATTACTTGCATTAGAGTCCTAAGATAAAATCTTATTAATTATTCAAATTTTAATTTATATTTTCTGTTTCATTTTGCTATCTTACCTAGGATCTTGAAATTATTTCTTATTTAATAGGACACATTTATTAAAGAACATCTATATGAGGATCACACTGAAAATTTCTAGGAAATCAAACACGAATTTGTTTTAAAATAAAAATAAAAAAGCAATATTACTTAATTTCCACTTTATTAAGGCAAAATTCTATTACAATTGTTTCGACACAGTGTCTTTCTCGGATGGCGTTGTATTACAAAGTAAACCTAAATGGTATTAACATATTTAAACTTAAAAGAACTATAATAATAATAATAATAATAATAATAATAATTGTTACACTTTAAAAATGATCCTAATACCTTTTGGGCATTTTTAATAATTTATCTAAATTAATTGCTACCTCTAAGTCATCACAGGCTGTTCAAAATTCTATATTATCGTTTAATATAATTTATTTACTTTAACTGCTACTTATCGAACATCGTAGGCTATTTCAAACTCTAATATCTTCATGTAAGTTTGTATGTTAAAATATCTTGAATGTCACTATAACCGTTTTCGCGGAGTCGGTTATTTAATGCGTTTATTTTTAATCCGAAGCTTTGAATCTACGCATGTGCAGATTAAACTTCTTGAAATTTTATGCGAGTCATGGTTCGTATATATGAATTTATATTTCAATTATTGTTCCTCTTAGGAAATTTCAGGTACACAGGACATTGATATATTTTTTATTAGAATTTTGTAAATCTATTAGAATGGTTTAATTCATCGAATAACCATTCTTTTCACTTAATTCTGGTCTTTACATTTTGGTTTGTTTGGAGAGCCATCTAGGCGAGACTTTTTTAAACTATTTGCTATTGATCGCTGTAACGGTTGGTATAATTTTTAATCGATTATAATCCCTTAATTACAGCGAATTATTTGATTAATTTTTTATGTTAGCTTCCTCAATTGCTTTTTAATAATGTCAGGATATCTGAGTAATTATCTATCTTTAATTTCAACATTCCGTCTGGGGTAGTACTTTTTTTGTTACTAATGACGTATCCATCTTTCTGCTTAAATGCACGTACAATCATTCTGGATGTTCTATTTCATAACGATTCCGCTTTGAAGTACGAGGTGCATTCAAGTTCTAAGGCCTCCGATTTTTTTTTCGTATCAAGCCTTTTATTTCTCTGTGTAAAATAACTCAACAGCATTAGATATACTGTAAGTTCACAAAACTACTTCTAGGTCCTATGATTGAAGAGTACTTCCTCAAATAAAATTAAAGGTAGCCAAAAACACAGTAAGTACACACTTGAAGGTCTTCCATGCTGTCTTTTATGACTTGGTTATTGTAGTAAATTTTTTCTTTCCCAGTATCGTGCACAGATGAGTCTATACCAAGACAAAACATATGTCTGAAAATCTGAATGGCAATTTTCACACAAATTTTAACTTGTACTGTGTTCTCCACGTATACTTTTTAACAATATTTCGATATTACTGAAAATGTAAATATGATTTCTACACTTTACGACGCTAATTTATTCAATTTTTTTATAAAATAAGAAATTCGCCCTTAAATAGGATTCGAACCCACATACATGGTTTGCCGGACCACCGCTCTAGACCACTAAGCTATTAAAGGTGATTTCAAATCTTTATGGGAATGCCTTGAGACACATCAAGGAAACAGATGATATACCGCCTCATTCTGAGCAAACGCGACGATCCGAACGTATGAATATTTCTCCCGCTCCGAATACAAATCCAATGAACGCGTTTAGCCAATCACAAAACAGTCTGTCGCGCAACCATTTGACAATTAATGTCACAAATTAGTGTCACCACTGTCACCCTATACGGAGTCTCTTAAGCGTTTGAATAGTGATCATGCCGCGTTATACACTAGAAGAGAAAGCCGAAATTATGAAATGGTACCACGCTAATAATTCTTATCAAAGAGTATGTGACTTATTTGCCGGAAGGTATCTCGACAGGCCCATCCCGAACAAAGCTACAATTTATAGACTTGAAAAGAAAATAGACATTACTGGTTCCATTTTAGTATGCGCTGCAATAGAACTAAATTCAAATTTGACACTTAGCGATACTTCCAACGATTTAGGCATATGCTGCTCTTCCGTTAACCGCATACTAAAATTTAATGTCTATAAAATAAATTGTTCATAATGAGAAATTAATTATAATTTCTCATTATGAACAATTTATTTTATTATTTGTAAGAGTAAATTTTTCTTTACTTACTAGAATTTAATTTAGTTTTTATTTATTTCTGAAGTTTTTTTAGTTTAGTACGAATAGTTTTTGTGACCTTTATTATTAAAATTTAATTTATTAAATCTCTTGATGCCTTATATGCAATTTTCTTAACCGCTTATTAATAATTTCATTACGCTTTGTGTGACCACCGTCAGTATAACGTATTGCAATTTACTTATCACCATAACACAGGACTAAACAATTTATAGTCCTTTAATAGGAATTTGGTAATCAGATAATTTTTTTTACGCGGCTCCATTATATGTAAGTATGTATGACATATGACATCGATGTTGACGCGCCTACAGCATTCAGGGGAATTGTATTAGGAGTGAGAGAAATAATTGCACATTCGGATCGTTGCGTTTGCTCGTAATGAGACGGTATATCTTGCCCATAGTAGGCCGTTGTGCAAATTTATTGCATTATCGCGAAGTAGTGTTAATGTAAATATTACTCTCTACATTTTACGTCCATATCTTGCCGGACCGTCGCTTTAACCACTAAGCTATTAAAGGCCGTGATTTTGAATCTTCGTGGGAATGCCTTGAGTCACATTAAGAAAACAGGGCGAACTTTTTCTATAAAAAATTCCAATAAATTAGCATCATAAAGTGTAGAAAGAATATTTACATTTACATTACTTCGCAAAAATGCAATAAATTTACATTACTAAAGAAGTTTATGTTTTATACAAAAAATGGTGATTCCATTCAATCAAGTATGTTTGAAATAGTTTTGTTTTAATTTTCAATCAATATTCGATGTAAAACAAATGACAGAATAACAGAAACTGAATATGCAAATGACAGCTAAATGCAATAGCATGACAGACGGCTGATTTTTTAAGTACAAATTAAGTACAGATATACCGTTTGCCTTCACAACTAAATCAACGCTATCTAAAGGCGTTTTTTTTTGAACGATATAATGAATATCCGATAGCTTTAATATTATTTATCTTACAAATCGGAGACTGTGGCTTATAAGTGAATAAAATAAAATTAAAAAACCCTTACCACTATAGAATTTAAAGATTCTAAATACGTATTTCTACAACCACGTTGTCATCTTCAGTAGAAAAAACAGTGTAACACTTGAACGCACAAAAACACTCACAGAAAGATTGTTCTGAACTTCTTCTAGTTTAACACTAAATGCTTCTTAAATTGATTGAAGAATTTAGTGTTAAACTAGAAGACGTTCAGAACAATGCTTCTGTGAGTGTTTTTGTGCGTTCAAGTGTTACACTGTTTTTTTATAGTGAAGATGACAACGTGGTTGTAGAAATACGTATTTAGAATCATTAAATTCTATTGTGGTAAGGATTTTTTAATTTTATTTTATTATTTATCTTAGAAAAAATGATTTAAGTACTTTAATATAGTGAAAAATTCAAATTTAAAACTAATAATTCTTCAAGAACTTTTCTTTTTTAAATTAAATCTAGACCGATGTTCTACATTTCTTAATTTTTGTCTATCCTATTACGTTCTAAACAAGAGAAGAACAGTTTTTAGATAAAAGTTACTCAAATAAGCAATTAAAAGGAAAGCTTTGTGAAGTGTTTCGATCATTTACCAGTTTTCAAATTAAGCAATAAAGATTTGGGATCATTATGTGGAGTCGTTTCGGAGATAAATGATTCATTGCTTATTTTTTGGTCTAATAATTAACCATGTATTACACCATAGTCAATGGACGTGTATATAAATTGATTGAAGTAAGTAACATTAAAGTATTAAAGATAAATATTTGATCATATAAATAAATAAACTGATATAAATAAACAATTAATTAACTAGGGACACACTTGCTGAAACTCCATATCGAAATATAAATGAAATACACTGATTTAAAAGTTTCAAAAGATTTATTGTAGATTTCCACTACAACGTTGATCCACCGCACTGCGGCTTGATCAGGCGAATGAATAATGGTAAATTTACAATAATACATGTTATTATGTACTTAACCTAATAGATTACAAGTTTAATGACAGTTAGTGGAGAGTTACATAGTTCGGTTTAATCGTCTAAAACTTACCCTAACTTTGTATACATATCTAGAAACAGATCAAGTTGTTTACTTTTATCTTGAACGTGAAGTATTTTAAAGTTATTATTGATATTGTGGCTATGTTCTATATAATGATTAGCAAAGGTAGAATCTGATTTTTTATCTCTGTAACTTCTTTGATGTTCGGACACACGCTGGGCAAAGGTTTTTCCAGTTTGGTCAAGAATAGTTAGAACTTTCTAGATTTACAAAATTACGATTAATTTTAAACGATCAAACTGAACTATGTAACCCCCACTACCAGCGCAGCGCCGTACTTTTGGCCGCCTGCGTACAAGCATAAATTTGCCGCCCCCAATTTTTTACTATTTTAACATAGAATTACATTTATGTGTTGAGTGCATGTAAAGACAAATTTAAATTCTATACACACGCAAAAATATAACGATTAGAGGAAGTGTGTTATCGAGGGTATGGTTGTTTAAAGTAAACATAGCCGGTCAACCATTTGAATTCTTTCTTTCGATAGGGCATCGTCTTTTTTTAAATTACACGTTAGTATCATCTTAACCTATTGATTAATGAGTAATCTCGAATAATTTTCGCCACTCTTTGATTTGGCTGCCTGTGTGCCTTGCACACGTGCACACAATTACGGCGCGGGACTGCCCACTACTGTTATTAAACTTGTAATCTATATAAACTTTAAAATATCTCGAAAAATAAGCAATTCACGAAAAAATGTCCAAATTTAAAATTTTAAATAGGAACCTGTATATTTTATTACGGATTCCAATTCTTCTGGAAAAATTACGTAGAATTTGTCTGAAATTTTTTTTTATTCATGATAGATGGCGCTGTAATCGATTAAATTCAATTTTTTTCAATTTCTCGCACTGAGAACCTATTCATACGATTCTGCAATAATGCGCTAATTAATAAAAATACGTTTCCTTTGTAAATAATAAATTTTGAAGCCAGCGCCTGACCGATAACTCATCCATTGTTCCCGTTACGTACACATCAGTAATCCTGCAATGGATTTCGCTTTTGGACGGACGTTTCCTGCATTCAAAAAACGGATCGCACTTCGTCTTTGGCGGGATTTTTTATTATATTCGCCATTGCAAACTCTAACTCTTTTTCTCCGCAAAGCTACGATGACATCATTGACACCTGTGTCGCTTTGCTTTTAATTGGATCAGTCGCGCCATCTGTGTGTAAAAACTTTTAAAAAGGTGTAAAACACCTTCCCACAATTAATACTCGTATCATAATTACGTATTTCAACAACTAAGTTGTCATACTCAGTAGCTAAAATTAAGAGTCAAAGTGTTGAATATGGGCACAGTAAGGCTAACAAAAAAAAATCGTGAAACACTTTAAGAGGCGTCCACGTATACACTAAGTTTCTTAAAACTTAGTGTACACGTGGAATAAATTAGTGCCGTAAATTAGGTCAACCCATTTTCAGAAATGATACACATGTATTTGTTCTCACACCCACGTTGCCACCTCTTATCTATTTTTCTAAGAACTGGGAAAGGCAAGTGACTGGGACTGGGCTGTTGTCCGCATAGATTGTGTTCTTTTTGTTCCTAATAATATTAATACTTTTGTATATATCTAGCTCCCTTGGATTGCTTATATTTCTAATAAGTTTTAAATATTCTACGGTGATATTATGATTGTCTTCTAACACATGACTGACAACACTCGATTTTTCGGGTCTATTGAATTTAATGTGGGATTATATGTTTTTTATAACAGGTTATTATTGAACGTTTCGTTTAATCTATATATTTCAATATTACAATTAATTTCATATATATTTCATATTCGGCAATTAATTTCATATATAGCAGCTTTCTGTTTCATATTTAATTCGTCTTTGGTATTTCCCAGGAGAGCTTTAATTGTGTTTTCAGACCAAAAAGCAACTTGCAGACTCCGTTCTTTAACAACCCTATTTAGGTTTTCGTAATTTGATGGTATGGTAAAGACATGCGCTTTTTGTCATGATTTTGTTGAGGTAGTATACTTATGAAATCGCAGGTTGTCGTTTTTAAATTAGTCTTTCAAAGTAATTTATTAATTATTTCCTTATCAAAACTACTGTATTTCGAGATGTTTTTAATGAAATCTAATATTTTATCGTATTGTGATGACTCATCCAACAACGCGTAGCGCGTCATACATTCTAGCATTTACTCAATCGTTCTGCCTGCGTCTAGAACATATTCACAATATAAAAGCCGCGTCGAAGAAGGGATGGACATTCATTGAATCCTACAGTCTCGCGAAGTAAACATAAATATAGTTACATAAATATAGAATACATAAATGTACTTATTGTTGTTAATAGTTAGTTTTATATTGTTATACGTTTTAATATTAATATAGTGTGTGTGTCTAAAGTTATTGTTAGTTTTATTTAAGAACCCGAAAAGACAAACATTACAGTATTTGTCTTTTGTTAATAGAAAATTTAGCAACTGATTGACTAGAAAATTGAAGGAAGACGTTTTTTTGTTGGAAAATATTGTTTGAATCCGTGGTGATAAACCTATTAACATTGGTTTCATTCCGAAAAATATCGATTTTTATTTTATGCTTATTTCTAATTACTAATGTATATTCTCAATAATTTGTACATAAATATCCAAACTTGTATTTCAAATATTCAGTTTTTTATCCACCTGATGAAGCCATTGTATGCCGAAACAATATTATAGTGAATTTATAATAAAAAAAATGAAACTTGAAGTTTAAACTGGTTCTTTTACTATTAAGGTCTACTAGACTAAAACACATGATTTTGTTCTTTAAATATAGATTATCTCAACATATTCCATATTAAAGTCAGTACAGTCCAGAGAACAGTTTCCAAAATATTATTTTAATAAACTGAGACCACACTTGAATGATCGAAATAAAAAGTATTTCTGGCAACTTACCTTTGGCATTTGAAGATTAAAGCAACAATGACCCGATGGGGTCATGATTATATGATGGGATGACAACAATTCAATATTTTGTTTGTCTAAATAACCATTTGTCCTAATGGCAGTATGCATGCAAGCGTTAACAGTATAATCCTTCTATTTGATAAATTGTCAGGGATATTTGCAGGACTTCACACAACTATACCGTAGATCTATGAATGGTATGTTAACATTGTTTTTCTTTTCCACCGTGAATTTAATAGTCGAAAATTTTAAATTTAGTTGTTTTACGGATATTTTAAATTCACAGTTACGTGTATCAAAAATCGCGAAAATGTCATCTACGTATCTGATCTCTTGAAAAATATTTAGCGTTATTTTTAAATTACCCTTGGAATAGGCGCCGAAGAAAACAATGACAAACTTTCTGGTTTTACTGGTAAGTTTTTCATTTCATTCATGTGCAAAAGATAAACAGGAAAGAGAAAATGGGTAGACCAAGCAAAGAATGATGCGAAAGCACCCAAGAAGATAAGTGTACCCGTAATAGAATGGAAGATGAACTGGAAAGAATGGAGAGACATTATTAAACTTTTTGTAAATTCATTGTCAACTCTGCTTTGTTCTATGTTATTTCTTATACTCAATATTGTATTTCTTTGGCCTTCAAGGTCTCTTGAGCACTTAAATAAATAGATAAATAAACTTGCGCGTAGATTTTCCGTAATCACATTCCTACTATTATAAGCATTTCTTTATTTTAGAGATATAGTTTTGTACAAATTTAATTAGTGTTGTGTAAAAATACATTTGTGAAGACAAATTACAATAAAGCACAAATTATAGAGTAATAATTATGTATTATAATTGACATTTTAAGCAACAGTGTATCATTTTGTTATACGTGAACGTATCGTATTATTCATCCTAGACATTCTTTAAACGAATTAGGTTAATATTATATGAAAGTTAAATATGCCAAATCATTACCAACGTATTACTCAACATTATTTAAATTAATTACAATAATTAATACACTAAAGATCAGAATTAGATTAATAAATTGAAATCATGGGAATCTAATCTATATAAGCGTAATTATGAAAGAGCTTTATGTTGAAGTACAAATGGAGAGCAGACGAAAATATATCTCCATGAATGATTTTAATTACAGGTTTAACTAATCATCTTTAATGACTGACATTCTTTAAACTACTTGCCAATTTTGGTGTTAAGAAATTAAATCAATTGTATTAAAATCTTTACTACACGTTCATTATAGAGATTTATTACTGGTTATTTCGTGCAAGTATAACTACCTTACCTGAATTATGAGGTTTAGAAGAGATAATTACTAGTTTTCTGCATTTATCCCAAAGTCATAGTGAATAATATTGTGATAGTAAACGTTTCTATAATTTATTATTGCTTGAAAAGTGTGAGAAAAATGCGTTTTCGATTTATTTATAATAACATAATTAGTGTGTGTGTTTAGAAGTGTTTATTGCAACAGAATTTTCGCCGAAAGAGCTTTCTCTTATTTACTATGTTCGAACTATATACATTACATGGTTTATGATGGATTTGATAAATTAACATGATCTACGAAACCCATAATATGTACAGTACTTGTCAAAATAATCAATACCGAAAAAGCATTGTTTATTTTTTTATTATTACCTTGCTGTAGTAGTGGGCGAAACTCTTTCATCATACCTCAATTATATGCATCAGGTGAATTGAAAGTTCAAATTTCAAGTTTAACATCCTCACTAAAATCTCATCGGTAGTGCAATTTCCAACCTTTTGGGAAGCAAGTAAGATAAAATGACGATTGATGTGGTTCCACTGTACATACCATTACATTAACCACATAATGTTTCTTGGGACCTGTGTTTCCTCCACACCTAATTACCGTTTTTGATCTTTCAACTTAGATTTAATTATTTTTTGAATATGTTCGCAAACAGATGGTAGTAAATTTCGTATTGTTTTTCGACTTGGTAATTACGCGTGTTTATTCTACAAAGAGACAAGTGCTTCGTTACAATTGTAACAATGTAACAATGCTTTATACGTGCATAATGTATTGTCATACATAAACACAAGCTTTTTGTATAAGTGCTTCGTTGTCTACTAAAGTAAACGGTAGATTAAATACGATAAGGGTAACACATCTTCGGCACTTTTTTTTTATAAAAATGCTGTGCGCTACTGACGTGATGTTGACAATTCCTTTCGGACCAATACATTAGAGGCAAATTATCAACTACACATGGAATTTTTGCACCATCATAAATTAAATGCATATCTGCAATCAAGTTTTTAAACTGTGCCTGACATTGGTGGTTTTTACAAAGTACGTAACCGCGACATTTTTAAAGCAAACGTACAACAATAAAGTAGTAGTTACGGCAGCCTGCATGTACGAATTAATACAGAGCACGCTCCACATACATCAGGTCCGGTGTCCAGCTGAAGCTGTACTGAAGTGTCGAGCGCGGCCACTATTAGTAGATAAGTTATCAAAGTCTTTGTTCACAATGGATGTAAGACGTAAGCTAAATGTAAGGCGTAAAGTTGAATATATGAGAAATTAACGTAATCGTTACGATTACGTAATCTTACGTTTATTTTACGGACAATTTCAGTAAAATAATGCTTTTAAAGTTTCAAAACTGAATCAATTGATAACAAAATTATAAAAAGGCGGGAAATGTGATGATTAACTTGTCAATGGGAATTTTGATGATTTTCTGTGTTGCTGTGTTTGTATTGATTTCTGGTGAGACTATTTGGGAATAGATAATCATTTAATATACCTACTTTACAACAGTTAGTGCATTAAGTAGAAGCTACTGAGTCGAAGATACTGGTTTTCGAATACAATTTCTTACTAAATGTGGTCCAATAGGATTTAATAAATTATCAAATAATGTTGGGGTCATTCTAGTATTCGTAAAAAAACATTATTTATCATGGATTTTTAGTTCGAATATTATCTTTCGAAATTCTCTCCGTTTATCTCTATTTACATTTTCTCTCTATTACATTTCTCTCTATTTTGATTTCCTTCTTATTTTTCATTTGACGTCTTAATAATAATAAACTGAAAAGTTGAATTGTAATTAGATTTCTGTCAGCGTTAGAATCCATTTTAGCTAATAGGACGGGCGGTGTAATCTCACCACTAAATGTTGCGGACCAGTCTAGTTTAATCCTATAGGTAAATTCCCCACCGTCCGTAAGGATTCACGTTAATGCCATAGGTATTCTCACCACTAGTTTTAATACGTAATTTTTCATTAAATTTTCTAATGAAGGAAGAATGAATTTATTACAGAGTGCCTTTTCAGAATCTATTATAAAAGTTTAACAAATTATAATTTTGCAAACATTCAACACTAATAAATGAAATTTGAGATTTTATTGAGGATAATAATAAAAAGAAGTAGTGATGTGATAGTAATATATATATATTTTTTTGGCTAAAAATACAAAAATAACGAAAAACATCATATGGAATTCAAAACACAAAAATAAAAAGTAACACGTTACATAGCATGCACCACAGTAAACAGTAAACATTTATATACATATACTATATACATATAAAAATAAATCACTAAAAAGTTATAGAAACTATTAGGTATATACATATTATATATAAAAAAAGCAAAATTAATTGGGTAACGAAGAATGACAAACACATTTTATGAACTCTAGCCTAGACAAATGACCTGATTTTAATCGATTTATACAATTTTCCAAATATTTTAATTTGTTTTTCACTTGCCTATCCTTTATTTTATTAGGAATATGTAAACTTTATATTTTGATGTCAGTGTCAACTTGGAATTCTTTAAATTTTTGATAAACACATATATAGACGGATGCGTACTATAAAAAGATGCATTAAATCTGGAATGGAACGACTCGCACGCATTTTTAGTGCGAGTATTCGAGGCAACTTCTTCCGCCCATATATTCGTAGGAAATGTAGCATTTTCCTCTATATACGTTTCTAACAAATAATCGGCGTATTTATCTAACAGGCTATTGTCTGGTTTATAAGCCATCAAATCGAAAATAAAGCAGTCCGCAACATGTTCTGGTTGTAGATAAGTCATACCAAAGGTAAGTTTCAGCCAATTTCCTATTTCTGAATTATTTTTATAATGTTCACTTAATCCAAGGAACTGAATTTTTCTGTACCATGCTTGGTGTAGGTGAAATCTACAGCCACCGATTTTTACACTGGGCCAAACATGAATTATTGCGGTATGTATTGCTTTTTCAAAATCAACATAGATCTCGCTAGCTTCGAAAAATGAATTAAATGATCCAAAAATGTTAGATTTCAACAACAAAAAGAGTGTTTTGTATGTGGTCCAACTTTTGTTTGGCAACAAGCAATACAGTAGTGGGACATAGTGTCCATTCTGAAGTCCATGGATGGTAAAAAATTGTAGAAAGTATTTCGTACAATATGAAAATGTGCCGTCCATATACAAAGTATTCATTTTAGACAAGGCACGAATATTGGCTTCACATGTAAATACGATAATGTTATGTTCTGCTCTATTTATAAACAAAAAGTTTTCACCTTTCGCGGTTTTAATTTTAGGAGAATATAGATTTACAACTTCATACACTTCGCTTATATTTGCAGGTAGGCGACTAGGAAATATTTTCCGACAGCAGTTATACATATTTCTTCGTACATAATTGACATCATTGGTTGTAACAGACTCTGGCATATCGGCACTAAGGACTCTTCGAATAATCTTTGAAGGTTTTTCCAATAAATCTTCTTCTGCTTTTCGCTTGCACAAATTTGTAAGCACGTTCCTGTTTGTTTTTTGCTCATCTACTTCTTAGTTATGAACTATATCACTCCTCGATATTGTAAGCTCAGGACCAACAGTAAATACTTTAGCATTACACTTTCTTCTTTGGACACATCTCCAGAAAACTTCTCCGCTTTTCAATTCTTTTTCTTTAAAATACGGAAAATTCTCAAAGAGAAGTAAATCTTTACCCCGTATATTTTTTACTAACGTAGCTGACATCTTATAAATCGAATACTTATATTAAATTATTATCACAATAAACAACACCAATTGTAAGTACTAACCTCTTCTGTTGAGCAAAAGAAACTAACTTGTGAAACCGTAATAACTTTGCAAGAACGTTAACATTAAATAGACATTAGTTAATATTAGTACTGGAAATTCCCAAAATACGGTATATATTGCTTTTATTACCTGAACTCTGTTAGTTGTGAAAATATCTGCCGGATTATGAGATTATTCTATTGATGCAGGTAGAGGGTAACATTTGGTGGTGAGATTACCTCCGCCGAATAGGACAGTTTAATTCAATGCTATAATATCAACGTAACCAATACAAATAGTACATGTGTTTACCATACCACATTGATAGAGTTGTTAAAGAACAAGCTTTCCATGTTGCTTTTCGGTCTGAGAACACAATCAGAAGTCTCCTAGGTAATACCAAAGATAAAGTTAATTTGAAATTGAAATCAGGTATATATGAAATTAATTGCGACGATTGTAATTTTAAATATATAGGTCAAACGAAGCGTTCAATAATAACTCGTTTTAAAGAATACATATCACATATTAAATTTAATAGACCAGAAAAATCGAGCGTGGCAAACCATGCATTGGACACGGATCATAACGTCTCGATAAAAGGTTTAAAGCTGAAAAACATCAACAACCCCACACATCTCCACGCATACGAAAGTATTCATATGTAATACGTTTAACTCGGATAACGGTCCTATCCCACACAGTTCTCTTTTTCATTCTTAGAAAAGAGGTAGAAAAAGTTGAGGGCGTGAGAATAAGCACATGGAGTTGCCGTTTTCTTAAGAGGTGTAAGTTGACGTAATTTTAGTTTGTAAATTTGTTTTAAAGTCTGTGTATATGTGGACGCCGTATAAAGTTGTGCGCGTGGTGTCACTTAGTGATGATGACAACTTTGTTGTCGATATACGTATTTAGGGTACGATTATTAATTATGGTAAGGGGTTTTATACTTTTTTTTTGAGTTTTTACTTAACCATAGTTTCCAAATAAAGATCTTTTTAACCTTAAAGTTAACAAACGTCAAAAATATTCAAAGCAAATCAACAGTAGCGCTTGCCTGAATCTTTAAGTTTACGTTTGCTTACGTTCATTGTGAGAGGTAAATAAATTTAGATATTTCTTATGTGTTACGTTTTTCTTACGTCTTACGTGATTCTTATGTCTTACGTCCATTGTGAACAAGGACTGAAAGATGAAACGTGTCAGAATCGTACGATATCAAATGTCCTGTTTGCTGGTCGCATAATATGAATAAATAAATCCTTAAATAGGAGTACCACAAGGACAAATACTGGAACCAACATCATTATTCATATGTGATATTGATTTTCCGAATAGAAAATCATGTCGAAACTTTTAATTTGAATAAACGAACCGTGAAATAAATATAACTGAGAAGGAAGATTAATTTGTGGTAAATAAATATTTTTTTATTGAACGAAAAATCATATTGTGACTCTTAAAAAAATAAACACCAGTAATACCCAGCTTATATGTAATTATAATAAATTACATCTGTTACCGTACAAAACTATTAATACTATTATATTTCATTACGTACGATCTGGAAGACGATTATAACCATACGTTTTTGTGTCGAGTATCTGATATTTCGTGTTGTTTTGTTATTATGTAACAACAATAACGTGAGTATAATGTGCCATTTCAGTTGTTTATTTGTTTTTTTTTGCAGATTTGCAGAAAATAGTGTTGAAGGTGTGTTTATATTGTGATAGTGAACGTTCATATGAATGAACGAGTGTCTATCACGTAGAGAATAGACATTCTCTTAGAAAAATGCGTTGATTAAACGTCGCCTACGCTATTCATTTAATAAACAATCACTCTTGGAAATGAAGTCGCGTTTGTTGTATAAATTGAAAGACAGGTTGATATTTTGATGTCTTTGTGATCGTTTTTCTAATGTGCGTTATATTATGTGGTATTTGTGATGTCAGGAAAAATTTGTAATGTGAATGAGGTAATTGATCTTTCTATTATATGAAATTAACAGCAATAACATCTATTTCGCTTGAGCATTAACTAACTTCATAATTTGTTCTATGAATAACAAAAGATACCAGTCAAATACGCACTCTATGAAGATAGCAATTTAATCCTGGAAATGACCAACGGCTGTAACTTCTAACACGAACAAAGTTAACGATATGGTAATCGTACACGAACGGACTTCCGTGGTGGAGAAGAGACTCATATAAGGCGATATTTGCATGTAAAAATGAGATTTAATAGTCATTAATTCTTTTGCAGTAAGTTCAGAAAGAGATTATGGGTAATTTTAAAATTAAATTTTAAGGATTTTGGGGAAAGAAGTCAAACTTCGTAAGAGTTTGTAGATAAACGACCCCGTTTTATTCACCTCTAGATAAACTCCCTGATAGCTACCCTCAAGATAAATATATGATAGATAAACAACATTTGAACTTTTGAACCAAATGTTATTATGGTATATTCCAAAAAGAGAGAGACAAAATTCTGAACAGACCCCCAGCCCTAATTACAACCTATACATTAATTTTACGCGGTAAATTTAAATTTGAAAATTTCTCTGAAATATGAAATCTGTAACAAATTAAATATGAATTGTTTAAATATAGTTATTACAGCTCACGAAAATAAGTAATTTTATCTAAAAAACACATGTTATTTCATTCATTTGTTGAAGAAAAAGGTCAAATAGTGTAAGCCCTTACTGATAAAGATTGTATGTAATACATAATATGCAATACACTAGGAAATAGCTTAAATTCTACAACTGTATAACAGTGGAATAAAAATATCTTATTTTATAAACTATTTGAAGATTACAAATGAAACAGACATGTAATATACACATCCTGTAACTGTACACATGGACAATACACCTCGTATTTTACTGCACTTACTTCTGCTTAAGACACGTGTTTCTGCCATCTATAGGCGTCATCAGTCAAGCTAGTGAAGCAATGTAATACAAAATAATACAAATCTATTTAAAAAACAGATTTGTATCTGTATATACATTTAAGCTTAAATCGCCCACAAGACATAGCAAATTTCGTCCTATCAGGTAGCACTATATAATAAGTGACATCTGAAGGACGAAAGAGACTATGCCGTAAGTAAGTGCTGTAAAATGCGAGGTGTATTGTCCATGTGTACAGTTACAGATGTGTATATTACATGTCTGTTTCATTTGTAACAAATGCGTAATACGTGCTTAACGTATTGATATACTAAACCTTGTTTGTATATTTGAAGATTGTTAAATTAAGTTGGTGAAGAAATGGAATCATCACTATCACTGTCGTCTCCAAGAGAAATTATGAA
This sequence comes from Melolontha melolontha, assembly GCA_935421215.2. Classification (NCBI taxonomy): domain Eukaryota; kingdom Metazoa; phylum Arthropoda; class Insecta; order Coleoptera; family Scarabaeidae; genus Melolontha; species Melolontha melolontha. The sequence continues at coordinate 1,811,564 of OW285235.1, read as the reverse complement.
TGGTTCTATAACTTCATCAATAATTCCATCAATATCTTCCATCCGAGTTTCTTCTTTAATAACATGATTTATGCATTTTTGCCATGTTATTGCAGTTACATTATTGATAGCATTATGTAAAAGTTGCTTAATTTCATTTAATTTAAAAGTTCTATTTTTTGTAGCTACCTCATTTTTTATTTGTGCCCACACAAGTTTAATCGGATTCAGCTCGCAGTGGTATGAAGGTAAACGAAGAACAGTCTTATTTTTTGACTTCGCAATTTCATCGATTACATCTGAATTGTATTTACTTTTGAACTAACTTCAATAATTCTGCTTTAACCATATCCTCCTCTTACTCTATCCGCTTATTTCGTAACCAATTTTATATGTCTGCTTTTCTCCACAATGTTGTTGGTGTCTTTTCAGCCGGTGCATTATCCAGCACTACTACAGCATTCTCTGGTAGATAAGGTAACCAAACCTCAAACACTATGGCATTTATTTCCTCATGATAATCAGAGGTTTTCTTCCCGTCAAACAGTAACAAACCATTTTCGATGAAACCATTCGAACTACCAATATGTAATATTATCATGCGACGTGCTTTACCCGACGGATTTTTTAATCCTGTTGTAAGTCTTTCCGCAAAAGCCTGTTTATGGCTTAAAATACTTGTGTCCATCCACACCTTCTACACTGAATGGGCCTCATTTAAGCATGTTTTATCTAAATAGAAAATTGGTCTCTTCCGAGCCAGCACTTTATCTGACGTGTGCAGTTGATTTTGTCGAAACATGTTGTGAAAGATTTGATGAACAGCAGTTTTGAAAGCCTCATAAAAAGATTTCAATACAGAATGTCTACCAGTTATCTTTTCTGGCTCTGAAGTTTTCCCTTTTTTCTTATATTCGTTGATAACCCGATATACTGTCGGTTTTGAAATTTCTACAATCATATCTTGTAAGACAGAGATATGTTATATATGTTGCACTCTATAAAGTTACTTAGTACTTGAGAAATCTGCTTAATCATTTGGGGTGTATCCGCCACAAGTTGTTTATAAGCATTTATTGCTGTTTGCTTTTCAGCACTACTCGCATGACTTGCTTTCTCTCGTTTCCTAGGAGGAGAACACACATCTGTGCTTTTATCAGCACTTGTGCTGGGTTCTACATCCATATTTGAAATCAACAGCTACAAAATTATAATTTTACATGAACTGAAATTCTCTTATAACATATTACTTACATAATCTATTAATCTTAATCGAAGCTATAAAATGAACTAATCTACACCGCAAAGTTAAAGTATGAGTAATAATGATAATAATTTAATAATATAACAAATTTCTAGAAACGCAAACGTGATATAAAGATGTCAAAATATTTGACAATTGATGGCAAAAAGCGAATGTTTGTACAGTGTTATTTTGCCTTGCTCTGGACCAATAAGAAACAACTGTCACTTGGGTCTGTTCAGAATTTAGTCTCTCTCTTTTTGGAATATACCATAGTTATAGGCCAGTAGATAAATATCGAATGGATAATGCAATCGTATCCGAATTTTTGCTGATTAGCTTAGCGGGTGAAGAGGCATATGATTAAAACATTCTATTTAGCAATTTTCAGAAATTATATTTATCATAAAATTTCCAACATTAATAAAAATAATAGAATATTCTGATACAAAAATAATAGAATATAATTAACTGATATCCCAGTGATTTAGAAGCTGAACGAAAAAATACAAACACAGGTTTTTTACAAATGGTTTTGATTTTCTATTAAATACGAAAATAAAAGAATTCTTTTATATTTTATTACACTACCATTATAAAATACAAGCTGCTACCCAGAAATTCTCGGAATTTGACTATGGCGTGCGAAGGGATGGTAGTACAGATCTATAGCGCTAGATGGTGTGAGCCACGTCTATACTAAGTCAGTCTGTAAAACGATAGTTTGCTACTTGGTGACAAAATAGTTTTTGTGTTTATATCGGTTGAGTTATTCTGCGACACTGCAACGTCTGATCTGAAAGAGCAAATAACATACATCAAATTCTGCTTCAAACTTGGTAAAATAGCAGTGGAGACTCTGAAAATGCTTAAACAAGTATTTGGTGAGGATGCTTTACGCCATACGCAAACTTATAAGTGGCATGGCCGTTTTAAAGATGGACCTGTATCGGTTGATAATGATGAGCGACTTGGTCGTCCGTCGACGGAAAATCTCTCAAAATGTGGCAAAAGTGCGTGATGCTATCCTGCAAGACCGGAGGGGAATATTATACGTCGCATGCTCCAGAGTCGGTAAACCATTTGATCTGTATGTTTTTGCAGAAAATGGACAAACAAGAAATGTAGTCAATCGACTAGATTTACAATAAAACACTTTTTTAAACATCTTTTTTTTTCATTTCCTTTCATTCCACATAGCTACAGTAACAACGCAAGGTAGGATATTGAATTGAATGATGTGTTGTCTCGTTGAATCGATGTTCGCTACAATTCTTTTATTTACTTTCCAATTCATTTCATATCAGCTACAGCGAAGCGTGTCTGGGTTTAGCTGGTATTATATAACAATCGCGTCAGAGCATCTCAATGATTTAATAAACGTGAAACTCCAAAATAAGTTTCCAACCTCGATTTCATCCACAGAATATTTGTAATTGGTTATTTCTTACTTTTTGGCGAAAGCATCATAGTTTGATAGGTACTGCCAATATATTCAGCAAATGACCTATAAACTCATAAACTCAGAAGAAGCTTATTTTGTTATACGATAATGCGAGACTTCACGTCGCTTTTCTAAATTTATTTACTTATTTCTAAGTTTTTCTATCATCTATTGAGACTGTTGAGTTAAATGGAGCTCTTTTTCCACTATTCCCTATTCTAGACCAGTTCTTTCACTTCCCTCCAGTTAATTGCATCTTGCTAATCGTTTTTTGACAAGTTTACCGTGACATTTTTCATCCGTTCTTGTCTTGTACTCTTGTGTCATAAACTCTCCATGTCAATTTCTCTTCCGACATCTCATTTATGTAGCTTCTCATTCCTTGGTGTCTTTCCTGTATTTTTGTTGATACTGGTTTGATGCATTAACCGTTTGATAGCCTCCCAAAAAGGCCCCAAAAGAATATTATAAATGACTATATTTAAACTTTTTTTAGCATAATTTATAAGATTTCTTTGATACTTTTTTGGGATCTGGAATCTACAACTTTTATCAGTTTGACACCTTCTTGTCCACCACCACTATTTGCTTAAAGACTCAAACATATGAAGTATCTTTCCTTTTTTTCTGTTTCAATTTTTCTGTTACAATTCTGTTACAATTAATATAATCAAGCCAAATATATATGTTATGTTACTATAATGTCTTGGTTTGGCTTTTATATTACAGAAGACTTAGTATTTCTTCCGTGCGTTTGCTTACCTATTGTATAATGGAATCAAGGATCTATACTTCATGAATGAGCCGAAAGAAATTGAATTCGAATTGTAGTAACTTCTGTTTATTAGCAACCGTATCGCTAACAGGTGATATATGAATTTTCATAATCGATTTGCGAAGATCCGTTCTTATTACCTTCTTTGCTCCACTTGACAAATTGCAATTGTCCTCTTATTCCGTATAACAAGCGGTAGTCTCAACGTATATTTATACAATACACTCGTGTGTTTTGTAGAGCGACATGTATATTGCTTCTCCACAGAATTCTCGTTTTCATGTTGCGATCGACACTCGACTCCCTACTGGCGACATGTAATCGTGATAAGTGGAGCTGTCGTTGGAAAAGCACCAATAATAAAACTTGTCCGAATTATGGGATGTATTAAATTACTCGGAGATTTGGCTAAAATATTGATGGGATTATGTAACGATTTTTCCCTACGTTTACATCACCAAGAACATATATAATTTACCACTGTGAATCTTACGTTTCATATACACACATACTCAAATTTATATGGTCATACGAATTGACTTATTTTAAGCTGATTCTTGTCGCTTAGGTAAGTAATAATAGTGATTATTTTACACATACAAATATAAACCAATCAGATTCGCGTATTACTGAAGCAACTCGAAATTACAGCGGTAATTTATCGATAATTTTTATAGTAGAATAATTAGGCGTTGTTATGGAAATGCGGTTAATAAGGATAGACATTTCTAAAGTCCTGTCAAAAAACTGGTTTCATTGTCACAAAACAATGCTGAGATTTGGGGAAGAATCAGTTGTAAACATTGATCAAATAGTAAAACAAGCTGAACCGGCTAATACGAAAAAGAGTAAAGCGTCAATTTGGCGACAATTTTGTGAGTTTTGTGATGCGAAAAACTACAGCATCGAACAAAATGTTACAGAAGAGGAACTTGCAGATAGTCTGAAAGACTGGGCCTTCAATATGAGGAAGGTGAATGGGGAAGAATATAAAGAAGGTGTTGTTAAAACGATGTGGAATGTCACGGCAAAATTGCTACAAGAGAAGTTTAATAACGAATATAACAGAAAAATTGATCCTTTTCAGTGCATCGTATTTAAAGCAGCCCGCGACGCAAGGAACTCCAGTAGGAGAATTCTTCAAGCGATACCTGGTAAACGGAAAATGAGTTCTGCAGCTTTACAGAAAAACGAATATGAAAAAATGATAAATGTTTGGGATGAAGAAAATCCAGATGGACTACAAAAGAAATTTTACCTGATAGTGTCGATTGAATTGGCATGGCGAGGAGGAGAAGGCGCGGCATGTTTGATTCACTACTTCCGAGAAGAAATGAACGTATACAATACACCGACTGGAAGTATAGAGTACAATCCCATATTCACGAAAACTACCCAAGGTGGAGCACAAAAATGTGCTGACAGTAAATGGTTGATTCCCAACAAAGTAAAACCAAGTAATTGCCCAGTTAGACTTTTAAAAAACTCATTTCAAAGAGGACAGAAAACGCTCTTATAAAAAGTGATAGACTCTTTTTAACTGTCAATCCAGCGTGGAATAAGAAAAAAGGTAGCTGGTATAAAAATATGCCTATTGGAAGAAATGAAATTTTGAAATGGTTTAAGAAAAGTGCTGAACTCGCTGGTTTCAACACAGAAAACCAAAAAATAAGTAACCATTCCAGTCGCGCGACAGCTGTCTAAAATTTAGCAAAAGCTGGTGTAAATGAGCAACAATTAATTAAAATTTCTGGCCATAGTAGTTCGCATTCTATTAAGCCGTATCTACAACTAGATAAAGAACACCATGAAACTATTATTAATCAAATGCGAGGAAATAGTTACAACAGTGCAAATATTGATTCAAATGCATCCAATAAAAAACAGAATGTATATAACAATTGCACCTTTCAGTGTACTAATTTATACATGAATTAATAAGTAAAGAGTTTAGATAAATTTCATTTTGTATTACGTAAAATAATCTAATCAAATACCATACGAGCTTTGAATTAAAATCGATAATTTCACTCATACTTCCTGCATAACGACTTCGACTCGTGTCAATTTGACAATTAAACCACTCCAGCCCTACGGGTTAAATGCTTGTCAAACTGACACTCGTCTTCGTCGCTATGCAACAAGCATTCGTGAAATTATCGATAAATTCAAAGCTCTTATGGTATTACTACAGATAATATCGCGTAACAATAAAAGTTTTATCACATACGCGTGAACCGCAGCTAAAGCAAATCATCTGAAAAATTCTGAAAATATTATTTAAAACTGCAGTAAGACATTTGTGTATAGGACTCTGAAAACATTAAGAAACGGGAAAAAAAATAACCGAATTAGTGGGTATTGAAGGTAAAGAGGAAAATCTGGAAAGCCATGTTCTAATACGAGGCATGTTTTTTAAGTAAGTACCGTTTTGAAATTAAAAAAAGACGTGCGAAGATATCTCAATAATTTTATTCTTACATTAAAGCCTGTACCTTAATCTACTTTTCTACATAATTTCCTTCAATATTGAGGCACTTGTCATAACGTTGTACTAGTTTATGAATACCCTCCTCATAGAAGTCTGCCGCCTGACTTGTTAATCACTGCATCACAACTGCTTTGACTTCGTCATCGTCTTGAAGACGCTGGCCGCCCAGGTGATTCTTCAAGTGCAGGAACAGATGGTAGTCACTGGGCGCCAGATCAGGGCTGTACGGAGGATGATCTAGAGTTTCCCATTTAAAAGATGTGATGAGATCTTTGCTCTGATTAGCCACATGCGGACGGGCATTGTCATGCAGCAAAACGATGCCCTTGCTCAACTTGCCTCGTCTTTTGTTCTGGATTGAACGGCGCAGATTTTTCAAGGTCTCACAATAAGCTGCTGCATTGATTGTCTCATTACGAGGCAGAAATTCCACAAGCAATACTCCTTTTCTGTCCCAAAAAATGTGCACATGATTTTCCGGGCAGAAATTGTTTGCTTAAACTTCACTTTTCCGGGTGAATCTGAATGCCGCCATTCCATGGACTGTTGCTTTGATTCAGGTGTGACGTAGGCCACCATGTTTCATCGCCCGTAACAATTTGGCTTAAGAAATCATCACCGTCGTTGCGGTACCGCTCAAGGAAAGTCAATGCACTGCCTAAACGTTTGGTTTTGTGCACATCCGTCAACATTTTCGGTACCCGACGTAAGCACAATTTTCGGTAATTCAAGCGCTCGCTCACAATGCCATACAAAACACTACGCGAAACATTAGGAAAGCCATCACACAAGGAGGACATCGTAAAGCGTCTGTTTTCTCTCACCTTATTGTCCACTTCCTGCACCAAACTTTCATTAACGACCGAAGGACGCCCACTCCGTTGTTCATCATGCACATTTGTGCGGCCATCTTTAAATGCTCTCACCCACTTTCTTACCATTCCATCACTCATAATGTTTTGTCCGTAAACTGCACAAATCTCACGATGGATATCGATCAGTTTTAGGTCTTGAGCACTAAGAAATCTTATAACAGCCCGTACTTCACAGTCGGTGGGACTCACGATTATCGGAGGCATCTTAAACACTCAGTAAACAACGTAAACAAGGTAGAATCAGACTGTAATGGCGTCAGTGCCTAGGCAAGAGATGTAGGTCCCCGGTGCGCATACGCAGAACGCCGACCGCAGCGCTGCGGTCGCGGTGTGGAAAAACGGTACTTACCTAAAAAACATACCTCGTACATTATCCAAATATCAATTTATGTTTTTGTAGTAGTATTAATAATTATAAAAATTTAAATTATAAAATTCTTATTTCACATAGACATGTTTCTCAATAGGGAAATTAATTAATTAATTTAGATGATTGTCATGCTTTATCACTAATATTTTTAAGATAATTTGCTTTAATAATGGTAATAATGGAGAGAATCAACAATAAAACGAAAGCATTTAAGATAAAATTTCGTTGAAGTAGATATTACTAACTCAACTAGAAAATTATATTACTTATATAAATTAAAAGTCAAATAAAAATATCACCAACTTTCATTTCAAAACATAGGTACAGTTGTTGACCACAAGCAATTACTAATATATAAATGGAAATCTTTACCTAAGTACCTCATAAATTACATATTGCTATGAAATGTGATTTTATATACTGCTTATTCACAATTCACAACCAATGTGTCCAGCTTCGATATTCAGTCGGTTTAATTTCCAGGATGAGACTGCTCTTCCCTCAGGGTTCCAATCGGAAAAGTGGAAAACACAATTTAATTAGTAAATAGTTGAGTGCCAGTCAAAACTTATTTGAGAAAAGTTATGATAATTTTTTAAAATTACTTGTAAACTTCTTGAAGTAAGGTTAATTTCAAAGACACACACAGTATAAAATAAATGAAACTTTAATACAAGAAAAAAATTAAAAAACGCTATCTTTATGGAATATAAAGATAAATATTGCGTCATTAAACAATATTATTAAGGTAAAAATATTATACGAAAATGACCGTTACGTATAATTAAACTTCCTTATTGACTTCCGAGCAAAATTAAAATCTAATAAATTGCAAAGAAGTATTTCAATTTCTCCCACAATATTTAACGTAAACAAAGTATATGATAGACCGAACAAACTCTAAACGCATGTGCAAACCACATAAAAAAATATGCCCTTGAAACCAAGCGAACAAAATTTAAAGTTATAAAAAATTTTATATTAGAAATTTTGAAAAACGTTCTTTGTCATTTAATTCAACTACTAAGCTTAAAAATATATATAACAAAATTAATACAATGAAACTACACAGTTCAAATCATTCATATAATAATAATAATAAGTAATACAAAGAATTCAAATAAATTTTACCTCAAAGTAGCCCTTGGAAATTATGATTATGTCTTAGCTTGTTACTAATTTTAATAGGAAGTTTGTTGGTTATGAGATGAGATATTTGATTGAAATGACAAATGTCAAAATAATAAAACGAACATTTTTAAGTGAATTATTCCAACAAACAAGCAAAATTTTATAAAAATTGTTCAAAGTGTCCACCACCTTGTTCGAAACATTTCTCACATCTTCTTCTAATGGAGGAAAAAGTGTTTTGTAGTATCGCATTGTCAATTCCATTAATTCTTTCAGCAATTCTGATTTGAAGGCCTGCAAGATCAGGTATCTGTACTTGATAAATTGAGTTCTTTAAGAATGGCCATAAAAAGAAATCACATGGGGTAATGTCACAAGATCTTGGTGGAAATTCATGTTCAGTGTTTAAACTTATCAACCGATTTTGAAAAAATTGCTGCAGAATATTAATTGTTTCACCTGCTGTGTGTGCTCTAGCTCCGTCTTGTTGAAAGTAACCCTGTGTTATTTCTTCGTCGTCAAGCTGTTCGATAAATGGCAAAATTTTATAAAAATTGTTCAAAGTGTCCACCACCTTGTTCGAAACATTTCTCACATCTTCTTCTAATGGAGGAAAAAGTGTTTTGTAGTATCGCATTGTCAATTCCATTAATTCTTTCAGCAATTCTGATTTGAAGGCCTGCAAGATCAGGTATCTGTACTTGATAAATTGAGTTCTTTAAGAATGGCCATAAAAAGAAATCACATGGGGTAATGTCACAAGATCTTGGTGGAAATTCATGTTCAGTGTTTAAACTTATCAACCGATTTTGAAAAAATTGCTGCAGAATATTAATTGTTTCACCTGCTGTGTGTGCTCTAGCTCCGTCTTGTTGAAAGTAACCCTGTGTTATTTCTTCGTCGTCAAGCTGTTCGATAAATGGCATAATAATTTCTTGTCGATACCTTTCTCCTGTTAAGGTTCCGTTAAAAAAAATAGGGCCAATAATTCTCCTTCGACTAATCGCACACCATACACCAATTTTCTGCGGATGAAGTGCGGTTTCAACCAAAAAATTACGTGGTTTCTCATTAGTCCACATCCTCATATTTTGTGAGTTCACATATCCATTCAGATAAAACCATGACTCATCAGAAAAAAAGGTTTTGTCAAGAAGGTCATTATCAAAATTATTTAAGAACCACTGACTAAACGTTATTCTTCTGGGATAGTCGATTTCCTTGATTTCTTGATAACAGGTCATGTGATATGGAAATAAATGTAAGTCCTTTTTCAAAATTGTATGACATGTGCCAATTGACACACCCACTTTTTGTGATAATGCTCGTATGGAAGTTCTTGGTGCATTATTTATAATTTCTCTTACATTATTAACTAGCTCTTCTGTACGCTTTTTCGCCCGACCTGCGCCTTCTTTCTGTTTAACACTCCCTGTTTCTCTGAAAACCATAACGGAATGTGTCCACTGTGTGCCGAAAACTGTCATAATCAAAGATGACGCTAGGGAACTCATTTCTAAATTCTTCTAAACAATCTTGAAGAGAATACTGCCATTGTCCGTCAATCTTACGTCCGTTTCGAAAATAAGATTCTAGCATGAATGATTTGTGTTGTATAGTAAAAACCATGTTAAATCAATTTTAAATTACAAAGCAATTTTTGTCAACTATGCATCTGTCTAATTGACAACTAATACAAATTTAAATTATTAATAATCATACGTTTTTAAAGGAATGGCCTACTAGAAGCAAAGCTTATTTGAACGCTTTTTATAATATTACTTACTTAAATGAAAAAAATATTTTTTTCTCGAGACACCTGAGTTAGAAAACGTATAAAATTCACTACGAGATGAAGAAACTCGTAAATATAACGATAATGAAATCAAGCACAACCACTAATTAATAAAAATCACGAAGCTACTAACTAAGATAAAAAAAATATCTTATAAAACACGTCTTCACAACTCAGATAACATTTAGTGTCTACGGAAATAGCATGGGAAAACGGCGTACTACAACAACGCTAGTCAAAAATACTATAAATAAAAATAAAATATGCATTCATAAATAATAAATTTCAAAAATGATACACTTGCATCCAAAATAATTGTACAATCTAAAATAATGTTATTCAAAATATTTGCGGGGAAAAAACACAGCAATATGTAATCTAATCGACAAACGCTGATACCAAGGGAAGAAAGTTTTGAATGGATTTTTAAATTCTCCCATAAAATGTCTGTAGGTGTTTTACACCTTTTTTTTAAGTTTTAAGTTTTCAAAAATATATGCTCTTACTGGGTTATTCGTTATTTTTGTCATGTAGTATAATAAATATCTTTCCTATTTATTTTATTAACTTCGTGTAATAGCAAAATCACTAAAGCAGGTTATAAAGACCGTATAATAAATCTAATCATATTTACTGAATAGATATTAATAAATTACAGATTGCTTAAAATATGCACGGTACACCCCTTTCCACGCTTTAATACGGTTGACCTTTCATCAACCACTTCAATTTTAAATATCCCAAAGGCAATTTATTCAATAAGTGACAGTGCATTACTGCATTTTTTCGCTCATCTCATCTCCACGTTGCATAAAATAATGGAAAAATCGCCTTTGCAGTTCAGATTAAATAATCTGCCTTGTGAATGTTCAACTGATGAAGTTGTAAAATAGGTAATTATTGATTAAATTGAACGATTAAACGTAAAATTACTATTTTATATTGTGGCACGTTTAAAGAAATCCGCTGTACAATGAAGATCTTTGAATATGTGTAATTACAAAATTAATTGCGATAAAATGATTTCGAATAACCTTCGGATATTTTAATACAGAGATTGCATTCTCGACCGTCTTTGTTACATGTCACATAAAGGCAAATGTAAATTTTAAATTAGAGCTAAATTCACGTAGGTTCTGTTTAGTTATTCATAACTTACCAGTGCAGTAATTGTATTGTTTTAGGTGTTTTAAATTGGCAACGACTGTAATAAATCAAATATAATGGTCATAAGTATATTACCAATAGAAATGAATTACCTCGGATCTAAATGCATATGTTACGCGTTTCCAAGAGTTTAGATAATGCAATAACCTACAACTATTCATTATCTAACAAGGGATATTTTGCAATCTGCACACCCCGCCAAGGCTGAAATTCGGTGCAATTGTGGAAGGCTCAAAGAATGTTGACTTTTATTTTTTATTTTGCCTGATTCGCACCCTAAGGAGTTGAAATTCCCTCATCTTCGTAAAGTACTACTTGAATTCATTGAGCTAAAAGTCGCATTTACCAAACAGAGACTAGAGTAACACTGAATGACATGTCATACATGTTATAGGTGTATAACAAATATATAATTACGAGGAATGTATTTTTAGTGTTGTATATAGCCTCATAGAAGGCTCTAGTAATAAAAGGACAGGTGTCAAAATTAATCTCAATCTTTTTTTAACCTAAATCTAAAGTCTCATCAAGATACATTTAGTCATAGTGAATTTTTAAAGTTTATAAATTGACCGAAAATTGGAATCGTGACGAGAAAATTTTTGCCCAATAATTTTTTACGACTTACCCCAATGTGTTGCTGAGTTGGTTTCTGTTTTTGAAGATGAAGCACCACATTAACCAGTAATTTCGACAGTCAACAGTCAATTATGGATACAACATTATTATATCTGGCTCTGAAAGGTATCGGTAAATGATAAAATATCTGTGACTTTTCAGGCCAATAAATTAATTGTTTCATATATTTTGCAATAACAGGAACAGATCGTTTAAAAATTCTGCTAGCATTACTTAATGACATACCAAAATGTATACCTAAAATTGCAAAGAATCATTTAACCGAAGTTTCTTTAGTGTCAATAATATATTTATAGACGATGATGGTATGTTATCCATCAACGCCTTGATTAAAAAGTAACTGCTATCTGGAAGCCCTAAAATTAAACGAGGGTTTCTTTCAATTGCTAATACTGTGCAATTTCGAATATTAACTTTAAAATCATTTTCAGCAACAGATTCTTCATCACTGGCATCTGTTTCAGGTTTAAAATCATCTTCTGAATGATGTGTTGGAGAACTGCTATTTTCACTGCTACTAGAAGAGCTAAATACATATTTTGTATATAGCCTGATTGGTGATGTTTGCATATTTTTTAATTGTTGCTTTATAGGTGATAGTCCAATAGTCTTCATTATCAATAAATCACTTGTTGTAGTAGCTTTGCTTCGGTAGTGTGGTCTACTGTTTATTTGAACAGCTTTATCCTCTAATATTTTCTTCTTTGCCATATCATCCACATCCCGTTCTGGAGATGTACCTCTTTCATTTTGGGAAGTGGTCGTCTGACATTCACTACTTCTTGAATCAGGGAAGATCTCAGCTTGCGCTTCTTCAAGTAATTATAATCTGCTTTTTTTTACCATATATTTTTTGTCCATACTTAGTGCAGGTTCGGGTTTTTGGCACTCAAATTTATGGGGTACAACATCTACTTTTAATCTAGGATTTGCCTTCATCATCTTACATTCTAGGAAATTTGCCATATCCTCTTCCAACTAGAAAAAATTACAAATTTATTTCTGAAGAGTAGGTATGTATTATTTTACATACATTAAAATGATCTTCACAGCAATGAAGTCTGCTTTGGCTGCTTTTAAACTGATCTCTTCTCATTAGCTTACACCACTTTGTACTGTGGTACTGTGAATTCCAACGTGGACGCACCATTATCAGCGACGATCGCAGGACAGGCGCGCCAAGAACAGCAGTCACCCAGAAAAACATCGATGCTGTGCGTTGTCTGATTAAGGAAGACAGACATGTGATAATTCGTGATATTGAGACATCCATGGGTATTTCAAAGACCTCAACCCAAACGATGTTACATGATGAACTCGGTGTGAGAAAATTAGTTTCGCTTTGGATTCGGTTTTAACAGAAGGGCAAATCTTGGGTCGCTTTAATTAGTGCCGAAAAACTTTGAGTTGTTTCAATAACGGAAACTCAAAAAAAAAGGACTTGTTACATTCGTAATTTATTATTTTTCTTATCCGTCGTGCCTCGGTGTATTATTTAGTTTTGCGAGTTTTATTTCGTTCAACGCGTACAGTATCGCCCTCTGATTTTAATATTTTGTAGCCGTATCACCCCCCCCCCCCCGTCGTTCTCGAGCGTGAAGATTCATTTGACCAGAGGCAGTTATCGAATCCAGTTGACAGTGGTAATAGTGTATATATCCTTTAATATATGTGTTTCGAGAGAACTGACACAAACTAACGTATTCTGACGAACGTTTTGACATCAGTTGCAACTAGTCACTAGATATATAAAGTACCGCAATATACTGACAATATTATTTCATTAGCATAAGTTTCGGTCTGTCAAGTACTTCCGGCTATTTTCATGCTGACAAACCGGGTCATTTATGTAGCGGACGTCATAAGCTTTAATTTGGTACTTAATACCTATGTATTGCTTTTTATATAAGTAATGGTTTATTATCATAAACACCCCTTGCCGCCGGTCTGACGGGCGTGTCCGGCCGCGCGAGAGGTGATAGACCTTAATGGACTTGTAGTGAAAAGCGTCAAATACAACGTAATGATCTTGAAAATTTGCTAGTTCACAAGTAAAGAAATCTAAAATACTGGGCTTATAAACTATTTGATTTGTTTATCTTCAGGTTAAATGCGGCAGATCAAGCGTTTCGTAAACGGTGACTACAAAGACTTATTCGCGTATACATTTTATACTGCTTTTTTTATGGTAATGGTTTGCGTCGCGGCCTCTTAGACTATAACTAAAGATGGAGGTTAATTTTTACTACTGACATTTGATTAGTGTCGCCCTCTATGTCCCATTATGCAAAACATAAAAGACATTACAAGATTCCGCTTATCTATAAACGTTGTAAAGTCATAATTGCTTCTGGAATTCAAAGCTGCAACTTCGCCTTTGGCATTGCTTCCTTCTTGGCTTAAGTTTCGTCCAGTGTTGCAAAGGGCTGCTGCTACTGTTGCACTGAACACTTCTAACACTGCTATACTAAAACTAGTTCTAAAGTCAATCTGATATAATGTAAGCAAAGTTATTGAATTATGTGTTCTTTGGACCTATTTTCGTACACGGAAATAAAAATTCTGTAATTCCCCGATCTTTTTGACTAATTGGGATATATAAGTTGTCCCGTATCGTTATGTTCAAATTTTAGGAGTGTAAAGTTGACATCATTTCAAGTCACAAAAACGCAAAACTTGTATATCCATTTTTATATGTTTCAAAGTTACAGATCTATGAATGTGATTGTGAGATCATGAAAAAGAATGTAATCCTAAAGTCAATAAAAACTGATTTTATTTAAAAAAGTTCAATTAATAATATTTTCGAAATGTCGACCTCATTGTTAAATGCAGGCTTGTGCCCGTAAGCTAACAGAAGAAGTACTTATCCGAATTTCATACTTGTTTTGTCGAATTTACTCGGCAGCCAGGTGAATACGATCCAACAACTCTTCTCTTGTGTTCGAAACTTGCGCGTAGACTAAATTTTTCATGTACCCCCATAAATAAAAGTCAAAGGGATTAAGATCGGGGATCCAGGACCACCTTGACCAATCCATCTTGGATAATTCACGTTAACCCAATTTCGGACAGCAATTCCGAAATTAGGTGCTGCCCCATCCATGTGAAACCACATGTCTCGTCGAACATTCAGTGGGACATTCTCTAAAAGACCTGGCAGTTTGTCAATAAGAAATTGAAGGTAATTCCGCAGTCTGCATTTAACCTCCCAGGAAGAACGACAGGACCAATCAACAAGTCATCGATTAGGACCGCCGAAACGTTAATAGAAAATTCATGTTGAAATTTAGATGGGTGTATAACTTTGGGATTTTCTGATGGCTACCTGTGCAGGTTTCTCAGATTTGTAACACCACTTCTCGTAAACGTAGATTCATCTGTCCAGATGACTGTTCTGCAGAAATTAAAATGAAGCCGTAACTCTCTTAATATCTAGGTAGAATAAACTAGACGAACATAGTGGTCTGCCTCAAGCAAATCGTGTCCCCTGCGGTAGTGATATGGATATAAGCCCTCACGTTTTAAAATTCGCCAAACTGTCGTTCGGGGCACTCCTAGTTGTCTAGCGATTCGACGTACACCGAGAGTTAGATCCCTTGTAACAATAGCTACTGCTTCTTTCTCTAAGTCTGCTGGCAAATTTACTCCTCGGTCCAAAAGATAATCACCCAGTCCGCATTTCCGAAATTGTCTGTGTTTACTTCTAGAAACGTTCTGTAATGAGGAATGCGCCTATTGGGAAACCGATGTTGGTATTCAATAACTGCTTGACGTGCACTGCCGTTACAGTAGCCATACACAAAATGCATGTCGGCATACTCTTGAGAAGAAAATCGGTAAGGCATTTTGAATAAAGAAAACGTGTCCACTCACTAAAAAGCTGTTGTATGAACTGAAATGTAATGTAATCCTTTATTAAATAATGCAACGTTAACAGTCATCTGAACATTTGTTTATTGTATGATATTCATGGTTCAGCACTTACGAAATAAGTAAGAACCTACTTTATCATAAATCAATTTCCAGTACTCTTTTTTGTAAATCTCCAAGAAATTACTGTATGCACTACGACACGTGTTTATTTATTTTAGGATAACATTTTATGATGCGACGTTAACAATCACAGGCCTGTTATTGAATCGTATAACTTTTTTTAAATAAGATCCGTTTTTATTGTCTTTAGGATTACATTTTTTTTCATGATCTGACAATCACATTCATAGATCTGTAACTTTGAAGCAAATAAAAATGGATATACAAGTTTTGCGTTTTTGTAACTTGAAATGAAGTCTACTTTACACTCCTAAAATTTGAACATAATGATACGGGACAGCTTGTATTTAAACGTCTATTTCTAAAGGAATTGTTTATTTCTTTTATTCTATAAATCTTTTGTAAAATAAATCGTCTATTATAAACACAATACTCCACATAAAATCTTTTTGTAATATTTAAATTGATTTTTAAATTTCTTAACCTAGTTTACTTTGGCTCCGAGTCGCTGTACACGAAATAACCCAGTATTTTTTGGATTGCTTTTAATTAATAAATAGATTTGTTTGTTTTTTTTTAAATAAGGTGCATTAATATAGAAATTAAATTAATTACTAACATTTAGTACCCACCGTCAACTCCATGCAAATCGTAGAAATCGGTGCCATATGGTTAATTAATTTTGTCTTGTTTCAGTCGTGATTTATTTATAGCACTAACGGTTTGGTTGTGCATACCAATAATTACAGGCTCCTTATCATACCGTGTCGAGAAAAAGATTTGTATGATCCATATATGTCTGACGTTCTGTACTCTAATAATATCCTGTTCGCCTAATTGGCACCTGTCGAACTGCAACTATCGTAGTCAGAACCTAACCGCAATCTTACACTAATATGTGTAATTAACCTCTTTCCTTTTGTTTAGTCTCCGAATATCAACTAACTGTATGGTATGTCTGTATGTCTATATAATGACAAACAATAAAGTAATTTATTACATTTTGCTTTATTGAATTGGTGTTTTTTTTTGCATTGACGACAAATATAGCTAGAACATATGCATATTATTGTGGGAAAATCGTCTTCTTTCCCGCTATAAATTATTTTTATGGCACAGTATTGGATGCTTTTATGTTTTGCAGTATTAAGAATTATTTATTAACTGGATTGTCTTCATTATTACCCGGTTTTAATTTTCTATTGAATTTCTGTGTAATAAGAAACTATAACTTCATTAAAAGAATTTAATAATAGTCTAGTTTATTTAGTAATAAAATGTATGCGGTTTGGGAACATATATTTACGGCCTCTTTCTTCCTTTGGTTCTTTTTTAATATCTCATTTCGAATTAATTGCTTGTAAATTTTAGAATTAATTTAATTCTTGTAAATTTAGTTTTATGCCTTCCATATTTCTTTTTATATGTTAGTTCGTATGTCAGATAATTAATTAATTTAAGAGAAATATAAACATGTAAAAGACGAAGGAATGGTATACAAGAAGAGACTCGTTTAAATGATTTAAAGTTTCGGTGGTAATATGGAGAAAATGACATCGAAGTTACATAAATATTATGATGAATCTGTTCCTTCCCATGGAATAATTTGTAAGTGATACATAGCTTCAAAAGTGGGCCTATGTGCATAGAATGTATTGGACCTCCCAAGCCTTTGTTCACAGTAACTTCTACACTTCTACGAGTTTCATAAGGCACCATTATGCCGCACGAGATTAGTTTAGAAAACGAGCCGCTGGCGGCGAGTTTTCTAAAGAGCGAGTGCGGCAAAAGGCCTTATGAAACGAGTATTTTATACTATTTTTTCTATTTTGCGTTTTTTACATTAATAAATTGCTTAAATTGGAATTATTTAATTTGAAAGTTCAGAGTTTAATTTTTATATAAAGCATGCAGTTGGTCACATTGATACTTGACATTTTCAAATTTAAATCTTGCTATCCGCGAAGTATATTATATTACATATTATTTATTAATTTTCGTTAACATTACTTGATATTTCATTTAAAAATATAAACATGAGTGACATAGAAATATATATATGTTGTTGTCAATTGTATACAACATACGTTGTTTGTGTAAAATACGAACATATATCATATCTGTCAAATGTACATAAATTCTTAAAATCATATGACAGCAATGATATTTATTTCTGTATTCGAACAACGCCAACATTGAAAAATGAAAAAAAGTGTATCGAAATAGAGCTCATTTCGATACTGTTTTTGGTTTCATAATGAGTTCATTTCGAACGCAAAATAGAAAAAGAAACTTAAGAAATCGTCTCCTGACATAGTTTTTATAAAATACATTGGCGAAAACACTTTTTTCTAATGCACTCTAATGCTAAAGCGGTGATTTGATATTACAGACATACGCGGTCGATCATTGGCGGCCACACTCCACGTTGACTGTCGCTTCGGGGTTAAGCCACTCCCATTCGTAGAATCTGACACATGATAACGATAAGGAAAGAACATCTGGGGTCCACGTTGACTGCCGTATGGATCCAATGAAAAGCGTTAAATCGAATTCAATTACCAATTAAATTGTCTTATTCTAAATATAAAATTATTTGTCGTTATTCCTTATTTGAAATTTTATGATTACAATGTTTTAAATTATCGATTTTATTATTTAGACCATATGTACACATACATGTATTTAATAAGTCATGTAGTTAAATGCATTATAAATTACATTTACAATCTGGGGATTTTATATTAAATATTTTTTAATAAGTTACAGTCTGCTAACGTAAAAGACTGTCTGTATTCATTTCATAACAATACACTAGTTGACTTTTATTTTATACATAACTACAAAAAAATTAATTTTCATTGTTAAATGTCAATTTTCAATCATTTTTTTTTATAACCTCGTCTTTAAATAACATGAAAAATTAATTAGATTTTTCTGCCTTCTGCACAAAACTTTCTTTATATTTGTGAACTAACGACTTCTCTATAAGTAGGGACCGGACACGAGAGGCCGATAATAATAATTTTTAAAAAGTTTTAATTTTATTTATATAATTAGAAAACAAATGGGTGTGGTCATCTATAAAATATGAAATACATATTTATTTGTTTATTTTGTAGTTCAAGTTGAGTAAAGGAGTATTAATATTAATTAGCAATACTTTCTCAAGGTCCTTTTCTGTAAAATTCTCTTAGAATGAAATACATCCTTGTAGATAGAAAACGTCCTCTCTACATTGCAACTGGTTATAGGTGCATACTAGAGATATTCTTTTATTTTAGCATATTTAGCAGTTAGATTTTGAAGCATTGTCCCCATACACAATTGCCGCAATGTTACTAAATCTGGATTTCTATTAAAAACTGCGTCTAACTTTTACCGAAGCCCACATCCGAAGTCACTTGCAATATTTTTTGTAAATTATCGAAATTCTCGGCATAAAAACCTTCCAACTATGTTTCCCATCTAGTTATTACTGCAGAGGGAGGCAGTGACAAAGATGGAAGTTTTTCCCTGTAAAGAGCTACTCTCAATGGTGCTTTTCCGAAAACTTTTTTAAAAGCGGATACAAGTCTATTAACTTCCGATAACTGATATATTCATAGATTCTGTGGAGAGCATGTGCTACACAAGTGATATGTAGCATATTAGGATATGTTTCCTTTAATACTCTGCCTGTTTTTAAGATATATACAGCACTGTCACGACAAATAAAAGTATGTTTTCTTTGTACCTGTCGTCTGAATGAAGTATTTGGTGCATATTCTCGTAAACGGTTTAAGCTACTGTTCCCGCATCAACTGTATTTATAAGTTTTGTTGCTATTATATATGCGTTATATGAAATAGTTGAATGTAGTACACCAGCTACAACATTTACCTCATAGCGTCCTAATAGATCGACAGTTTCGTCGGCACTTATCTATAGGTAGTGATTTGAAAGATGGCTTTTAATACGTTCTACTGCTTTCGTGTAACACCTAGGAACATAATATTTGCGTAAGGTGGATTCATCAGGAACACTTCGACCAGTATATTTTTGGAGAAATATTTTGAAGGTGGAATTGTTAAGTTTATTTAATGGAATAATTCCCGTCATTAAAGTTTCACAGAGTTCTTTGTTAAAATTGTCAGATTCCAACGGGTCGAATTTCTGTTTATGCTAAGTGACGTTTTACTTGCGATTTCTTGGAATTTTTTAACGATATTTTACTGACTTTGCAATAAATTTAGGAATCACTGGCAATGGACATACAATCAGTATGACCCTTCATCCAACTCGCCATTGTTTCACGATGTCATTCTCGACATTGTTCCATATTATATCTGGAAAAGTAACTTTAAAAATGTTCTAGATTTAAATAAACGAAAATAAAAAATGTATGCGTAAGTTATTGAAACTTAGACGAAATTCACTAGACACTTACGTCAAAATAATTTATAAGAAGTAGATTCAATGAAACGATATTAAACAGAATCTTTTACAAAAATTACGATGTATGTAATTAACAGTTAAAACAATGAAAAAAAGAAACCAACTCAACGTATTTTATTTATCTTACGAAATATAAACTAAAAAATAAAATAAATTATAAAAACTCCTCACGCTTCTATCTACGCTCATAAAGAAAGGAATTTAATTGTAATGTTGAAGTAATTGCCTCACAATTCAACGACAAAAAACAGATATGCTGCTAATCCAATGAATAGTGCTATTCAATAACTACGTGTTGCAGTGGCGGCTAGCGCATAAGCGCTGCAGTGCTGCAGAGCTCCCAAAAAATTGGGCGGGCGAACCTGTATTAGTTATAACTAGTTTTCTTTTACATAATTTTTCCGACATTTCTGATGTTTATAAAAGCGTAACATATTGTTATGAAAATTCTCCCCCTGTATATCAAAAAATTTGCATATTTTTCTGCATCAGCTGTAGAGGACATCAAACCCTACAATTTGACACCTCAGTCATCAAAATCCGACAAGTAGAAGCCGAGATATTCGCTTCCGAAATTCCAAATAATATTCAATAGGCGACCAGTGGAATAACCAACCTAATTCGCGCGATCGCTCACTTGTTCCTTATCTGGTCCACACGAGCGTGCGCTCAGATCTCTGTCAAACACCCGCGCGCACCCCGCTACCCCCGCGAGTGTCTAAAACCAATGCGTCATTTTAGCAGGCCTGGTCGCTGCATTAAATGCAGTGCATTTATTCCAGCGCGGAAGGCGATATGATTCGGTATACGATAGGTCCAACTCGCAACGGGCCATAGGCAACAATATACGTATGGAACGTAATGCGGTGGGCAACGTGTGTACGATGCCTATATTGAGTGACTTTCTTAAAATTTAAATTTATTTTGCAGAATTATTGATTTTTTTACTTTTATCTTTTAGAAAACGTTATTGTTTTTTTATTACTTAAAATTACTTTATATGAAAAATAGTATACCATAAAAGTGTAAACAAAGACAGTATACATTGAAACGAATATTCATTCAATTGTATTGTCATGAAATTGAATTTGTCAATCGTTGTTAAATTTGTTAGAATGAATAGATATTTATATTTATCGGAAAATACTAATACTTAAAGCAAACAAATAAGGTGTAGTGTTTTGTTATAGGAATGAGGAATGTATAATATCCATTTCTTCCTGCATATTGATTATGCAGCTGATGCTTTCGTAATATGCTCATATTTGTATTTCTACTATTATCGTGATGTTATTATAATACAGATACCAAAATCTCACGTAATATTTCCATCAGCCTTTTATTAACAATAAACAAGTAAAGTACAACTTCGTAGGTCGACAAACGCTCCAGTCTTCATTATCACTGTATTATACATGAACTGTAGGCTTCGTTTTTCGTAGAAATTGAAGTACGTGTCTGTTCCTTTGTAAAATTATAATAAGGGCAGGGGTTAATTTTATTCTGGCATTTTTAAAAATGCAGAGATCAGTTTTGCGACAGCATTCAGCTAATTACAATCTAAAATAAGCAACATTGTAACGTATTTTGGAATTGTGAATATCCGTAGGTAATAAAAAAAAGGAAGTATAGTTTAATTACAACTGTAGCTTCCTCCTGGTTTGAAGGAAGTCGGTATGTATCGACCGAAGTATAAGTTTAAATAATACAAATATGAGCATATTACGAAAGCATCAGCTGCATAATCAATATGCAGGAAGAAATGTATATTATACATTCCTATAACAAAACACTACACCTTATTTGTTTGCTTTAAGTATTAGTATTTTCCGATAAATATAAATATCTATTCATTCTAACAAATTTAACAACGATTGACAAATTCAATTTCATGACAATACAATTGAATGAATATTCGTTTCAATGTATACTGTCTTTGTTTACACTTTTATGGTATACTATTTTTCATATAAAGTAATTTTAAGTAATAAAAAAACAATAACGTTTTCTAAAAGATAAAAGTAAAAAAATCAATAATTCTGCAAAATAAATTTAAATTTTAAGAAAGTCACCCAATATAGGCATCGTACACACGTTGCCACACCGCATTACGTTCCATACGTATATTGTTGCCTATGGCCCGTTGCGAGTTGGACCTATCGGTATTTAATATTTTCGCGACAATTTTTACGGTGCGGCGAGTTTAACGTAAAAACAATAATATTAGAGACTCTTATTTTTTTGTGTGACAATTGACAATCGTTCCAAAAATCCATTACTTCAGTGCGGAAGGCGAAGAAAGCACGATAAGATCGATGGGAGACCTCTTACTGCCCGTGCAAGGTAAATTTTTTTGTAAAACTTGCAGAACACCTTAAAATTTTTAGCACGAGCCGCCACTGACGTGTTGTATTTAGCGATCTTATAGACTATTTATATGGGTCCATCGTAATTTCGGCCTAATGCGTCCGGTCTCTATCCATAAGATAAAATCAAATAAAATCAACCAGAATAGTTAGTTCTTTACCCCAAAATACATTAATGAAGTGAAGTACCATTTTCTAGATTTTATTTTTATTGTTTGCACGCAAAAGAATTATTTCATATGAGTAAATGTTAAAATGTTCTGAGTTGCTCTAATTTGTCAACGAAACACGCTTCAGCAGTTACTTGACTTACTGCCACAACCTTTTACAGGCTTTATTAGTTCTACCATATTTACATATATTACTAGAATAATATCTTTTTGCAATTCCCCAAATTCATTCTGTAGGGTTAAAAATAAAATGATATGGAGGAAGTCGAAGAACTGTATGGGTATATTGCTCTGCTAATTCATCGGCTTCACAAATAGGTGACGGTTTATACCTTTAAATAGAAATTATTATCTATTTGAACTTAATTTAGTAATTATTTTATGTACTAACAGGCTAACCAACTCCAATAACTGAATTTTTAAAGCTGTCTTATCAAAGTTGATTTTATTGTTAGCTCATCTTTCCTGAATTTGGTATTTTGTTGAAAATGAAGTAAGAGATTTATTTATTATTATCATATGATAGCTCACATTATCCGTAGTAATAACTGTATGTCGATTTTCGGATCCATTCTAGAAAATTTTCTTGATTCATGTCACGGTAGTAATCTATGCTTTTACTATTTGTTGCAAAGATTAATTCTGCTCCAGGAACGAAACTATTATTGCTACCAGCATATACAACTATGTATTTACAGAAGAAGAGTCAATGATATATTGCCCATACCAATTCTTTTTAAATAATTAATACCTTTTGCCACCTACTTGTTTTGCTTTCACAAATTTAATATTGTCATCTTGATATGATTTTTGAGAGCTTCCATCTTGAAAAACACAGGTTTCATTTTGAGAAAAACAAACTGGAATGTATTTTAATTTTTAAAACGCATATTTTGTTGCAAAAATGTTATTCCTTTCAAAGCAATATTAGGCAATTCCATTAATTCTCGTTTCCGTCTTTCTTAAAATGGAAACCAATATTTTGCAATATTTTCCACAAAGAAGCAGTGAATATTTCTTGTTCTCGAAGAACACTGTTCAATGTACCCAAAGTAATATGTTGTTCTGCGATTGTTAAAGAATATGTAATATTTTTGTAAGTTTTATAGAATAATAAAGGGAACTTATTTGAGTGTGAATTTATAGTGGAAGAAAAATAATATTAAAAAAAAATATACTAACCTAGCATTTCGTCCATTTTCAATACACAAACAAACGCACAAATTAGGGCTAAAAGTAACTTTCGAATGCCCTAATCTATTAAATAAACATCACTCTTAAGTATTTTTTCTATATTAACATTCAATATGTTTAAATAACATTGTTAAAAAGTAATTAAAAAGTGTCTATTTTAATACGTCATTTTCATTTTCAAATTGACATAACTTTAACAGCACCAGTTTTAAGCTACCAACTTAAACGTTTACATTAAAATGTTACTGACGCGATGTCTATCTATATCAATTTATTTTTTCCAATTGTCAAATTTAAAATGGCGTTTGTTATGGACGACATAACTTTGTTAAATTTACAATTGATCATCAAATAGAAATAAGATTTAGAACGAGGATGTATTTTTTCTTTACATTTGCTAATAAATTTGTGAGTGATAATATTAATTGATGTGTATGGGATTGATAAAGTTTAATATATGTATTAAAATTTATATGATTTTTACTTGAATACCCTCCTCTCAACTTTTGAGGTTATGTTTAATATATGT
This sequence comes from Melolontha melolontha, assembly GCA_935421215.2. Taxonomy (NCBI): domain Eukaryota; kingdom Metazoa; phylum Arthropoda; class Insecta; order Coleoptera; family Scarabaeidae; genus Melolontha; species Melolontha melolontha. Next base: position 1,786,963 of record OW285235.1, on the reverse strand, counting down.
ATTAAAATTTATATGATTTTTACTTGAATATCCTCCTCTCAACTTTTCAGGTTATGTTTAATATATGTATTAAAATTTATATGATTTTTACTTGAATACCCTCCTCTCAACTTTTCAGGTTATGTCATTGCCTGCCTTTAAATATGACAATTGGAAAAAATAAATTGATATAGATAGACATCGCGTCAATAACATTTTAATGTAAACGTTTAAGTTGGTAGCTTGTAACTGCTGTTGTTACAGTTATGTCAATTTGAACGAGAAAATGCCCTAGAAAAATAGCAATTTTTCACATCTTTTTAATAATATTATTTAAACAAATCGAAGGTTAATATAGCAAAAATACGAAAGAGTGATGTTTACTTAATAGATTATGGAATTTGAAAGACACTATTAGCCGAAAATTGCCCTTTTTTTCCTGATTTGAAAAATGGACAAAATGCGAGGTTAGTAAATTGTTTTTATTTTTTTAAATATTATTTTCAATCAAATATCCTTTCCCACTATAAATTCACACTCGAATAAGTTCCCTTTAGCGTCCTGTAAAAGTTCTATTGATTTTTATCCATCCACTACTAGAACCCGTATTTCAAAAAATCTCCCTTACTATTTCTGTACATATCATAAATTGAATTTCTAACTTGCGCATTAACTAACTAAAAACGTGCATATTAACAGTCGGTTAATTCTTAAAACGATAAAAATCAAATGAATAATAGTAATATGGAACGGTGACTGACAGATGACAAGCGGATATATGATGATCATGTTATGATAAAAATACTATAGAACACGCAATTCAATAGTATTGACAAAAGTAACTGACAGTAAAAAAAAATTGACAGAACAAAATAAACCTGATTTTGCCTGCGCAAATTTAGCCCCTCTTTTAACCAATCACAAGCGTTTATTTTAAGCCCTATCCTTGCCAACGCTCCCTTCTAAGAATGAATGGACCATAGTATATCGAACGAATATTTACACATAATTCAGCTATAAAAAAAGAAACTCAAAAATCCTTAAATAAACGCTATGAGATTCTTCCAGTTTATTAACGTTTTTCGAATTAGCGTTTATGAGAGGTTTGTTCTAGCACCACATAATGTGATGAAGTGTGGATGTGCGTGTGTGTATGATTCAGTTTAGCTAAATTACAACATGTAAAGTAAACTATAAGTAAGCGGTGCCGGTGCCCATCAATTGTAAAGCCGGCCGCACTGGACTACTAAAAGCGTGACAGAAGGTCTTACTTTTCTATTCATCTGTTCATTTTAAGAGAGGCAACACGTTGCGCATTTAACATGAGTGTAAGGCATTTTACGTATTTATAGCATATAAGTATGGTATAGCGGAGCATACACATACACGTATATATATGCATTTTCCCTATTACAGGAGAGGAAAGATATTCTCCCAAGAAAGTATGCGAACACCTAGTGAGTGCTTCTTCTATACGGATTACTTTAAAAATCGATATTTCACATTAACAACAAAATTGACTCGCTAACAACTATAAATTACCTTGTCAACTCTTTCAATAAATTAAGTCTAAAAGTTAAAGGAATTATGTCATATATTTTAAAGTGAAATAACGCTGGGAGTATTTTTATAGCAACGCGCTTCAATTATATTTGAAAAAAAATTGAAAGTGGCATTACGTTTAGCTGGCGTGCATATAGTAGCATAAATCTTTCAGTTTAATTTCCCATTATCTGCCTGTCCAATTTAAATATGAAGTTTATGAGAATTTGAGTGAGCTACTAAAAAATATGATTAATTTTTGAATACATTGATTCTCAAGGATATTGAAAACATAAATGAATGATATTCTTGGCATGTGAATGGCATTTCTCGAATAATCGCCGATATTTTTGTTTGAAATCGTTTAAAAATTGTTCAATTGGAAAGCGTCATCTATCGGGTGGCGATAAACTATTGAAGCAAATATGTAATTTAGCAATTCTTAGAAATTGGTTTGCCCGGTCATTTTCTTTATATTTACTTCTCTGGGTTAGAATATTTTATATAAATATTGATGACATATGGTTAGAATTACTAGTAAATCAGTGTGTCTACGAAGTTAAAGTTAGAACATCTAGGTATGACTTAAATTCCTCAATTTTTGATCAGAAAGGAACTCTAAAAGATTTTTCTTTTCGGAGAAAGTCAAAGTTATATGGAATCTGAACGATTTACGCTGGATTTTTCACTTTTTTGTTTTGTTGAAAGGAATACTCGCATGTAAATATGTATATGTATCCATCATATCGCATTTCTTTTTATTCGTTTTTTAAAATTGCACATTGTTCTCTTCGATTTATGTAATTTAAACATCAAAGACTACTCAACACATTTAATACACACGCAAACACACATATACATACAATATTTACACATATTACACGATAAACAATTTACATGTAATCTTGACACAGACACCTTTTCGAAAGGAAATCTACAATAAACACCAATAAACACTTAACTAGAATACGAAGGAATATTTTCATACTGAAATGAAATAAATGATATAATCTTTTGTAATACTTTTGTAATATTACTATAAAAACTAAAAAAAGTTTTCGAGAGAAGAAACACTTTTTTAATAAATATATATAAACATAGATTTGCTTCTTAGTTTTATAGTTCGTAATTATATATTTATATATTTTTCCACCTGTGTTTTTAATTTTATTTACTTCATTTCGACTAAATGTAGCAAGGTAATATGATATGTTAAAAAATACGATGGTACTAGCTTTAAAAAAGTGGGACCTCGATGTGATGGTGTGTGTTACATTTTGTCGAAGCAATACAGTTAAAGAATAAATAAATATAAAAGGAAAAAAAATATGACAGCTGATGATGGTATATTATGTGTATTTTAAAAATTGTATAGAAGAAACTTATTAATTATTTTTCCTCCCAATTCTTTTCAAATCGATTTATTAGTAAGTTATATATGTTGTAGAAATAGAATTTTACACAGCTGTCTTATAATGTAATTGATACTTTATGATATAATACGGTGTGCTTCATGTAATGAATCCGTGATCCATTCTTAAATTATCATCCAAGATAAATACTTTTTTTTGGATAGCTGATGGGGATGTTAGTTTAGGAGCACCACACGGATACAAATTCTTAATGTATAGTCGGTTCTCACTGGTGAATTTGTACATTATTTACAACGAAAAGAGTCAAAAAAATGTAATAATTATAAATAATAATTGATGATGAGAATAATACAATCTAAAATAATTTTTTTGGTGTATCAAAATTTTAACGTGTTATTAGGAATTTATTATTGGTAAATATAAGTAAATATGTTGTAAGTGATGGAATTTAGTTTTGATTTTGATGCAAATATATGAAGGCAAAAATATAGAGCGAAAGAAAGGAAAAGCAGAAACCGAACTCGAAACTACATTCTACACGGCTCCACTTTTTGATACTGTCAAAATGATCCGGTCGACTTATCAAAAAGGCTGTGTGTAATCAAATGTTAAATACAATTTCATGTAAGTGTGAATGTGTTTATATAAATATATACACTTAGGGTGTTTCCTATAAGACCTGTGTTTTATTTACAAATTTAATAAATCAGTATAGATATACGGATTTATTTACTACGAGATTAATACACTTGATACAGGAGATACATAACAATTGCTAAGTTATTTCTCGTTTGTACGTTAAAGACCAAGACATGTTATGTCTTGCCGTGGTGAACTTTTCGAATGAATCTTTCTTACATTATTTTGTCTGGGTGAAAATGGTCCCCACCCTTGTGAAAGGGGGTTGGGGTAAATAACGGTTCATACTAGATATTGCAACAATATCTCTCAGATGCATTGATTACGTATTTGTGGAATTTCCAAACTTAAATTGAGAATAAATGATTATTGCAATATCTTTACAAAGTATAATAACATGACCGTAATAAAATGTATCGATACAAACAATTTCTCTTATGACCCATGGTTATAATACGCATTTATTTTATGGCAATAAGCGGCTCGGACTTTCAAATTAAGCTACATAAATTCCCATCTGCTAAGTTTAGGGGATAATTACCTTCGAAGGTTTTGTAGTATAAACGCTGTAATATAAATATTAACGAGATTTGCATGTCTTATTCTAAAATAATTCTAGTTAAATGCTTTTGTGTACAGCATTTGATATTATATGGATATGTATACGAATATACAGGTGCGTCCAAAAGAAACATACATTAAATCATTTGATAGTAATAAAGAAAAAACTAAAAATAAGATAGAAACAAAACCTTATTATAAATATTTCCGGGAAACCGGAACAGAATCCAAAAACGTTTTTTGATTATAATTAAGAACGAATCCTATATTATACACATAAAGTGCCTTCAAAAACTTTTCACAATATGGTAGGCTGTTTTTCTAGTAATTAAGTAGTCAAAGATTGGTGCACATGCGTAGCGTTAGAAAACTTCAAATTCTGACAGTTGTCACGCAGAAATTCAAATTATAAACGATTACATGATATAAGCAAACTATCAAAATTATACGTTTGCGACAGATTACGTGCACTATCACCAACCATCATCAAAAAGCATGGCCGTCTCTAATGAGGAAAGTTTTTAATTAATTTAATGAATTAATTAAATTAATAAGAAAAAGTAAAACCCTACTTTAATTTGGAATGACTCCTAAGCGAGTTGTTAAATAACCGCTTTAATAATGTTAGCCGCTTCCTACGTATAACATTATAAAAATAACTATCGTACTGTAAAAGGACTTGATGTCTTCCCTGTCTTTTTTTTGCAATTGTTCCTTTAGACTCAGACGGCTCCGACGTGAGTAAATCTCAGTATAGTTATATTCATCGGAAGAAATTCATAGTATACAACGCCTCCTTTCTCGCCAGATGTACATCAGCTTACGCGGACGAGCATCAGTTTTTTCTCGGAGAGTTGCCTTTCTGTTAGAGCTAAATTATTCATTTCTGTTATTGATGTTAACATGAATGCACCATTTTTCGTCACCAGTAATGATGTAAGACAAAAAGAGTCGATATTGTTAAGGAGGTAACAAAAAGGCACCAATGTTAACACCCTGATTCTTGTTGTTTTTGCACAAGGCAATCAAACAGTTAATTTTCTTAACTTTGCCAATGGATTGTGATCTAATGATTACAATCCACACTAATGGCCTCTACATCTACATCAAAACTCAACAGTCTTCCTAAACGTTGAGAATCATTTATATCAAATTGACCCTTTCTAAATCTAGAAAGCCATTTTCGTTCTATACCCTTCCCAATTACGTTTACGTAAATGGTACTAATGATTCTTAGCACTCGCCTGTTGAATTCGAACAAAAAGCATATGTCAAAAATGCTTATTTTTTTCTAGTTGACGCTCAATTTTCTTTTGGCAATAATTAACACAATCTTTGCATAAATTCAAACACTAATCAAATCTAAGTGCGACTAATTTTAACAGTTAAACTGTGTTAGCTAATCTTTCTATGATGTAATTTTTTATAAAACAAAAACATTGTTAATAATATAAAAATATTTTTTAAAAAGCTAGCGTGGAGAACACAATTACAAGTTCACATTTGTGTGAAAATATCTTGAAAGGTGTTTCACTTTAATATAGAATCATCAGTACATGCTGCTGGATAGATACTTTTAGCATAAATGACACACTTTCTACATTACAATATTGAGATTAAATGACCTTAAAAATACTACACCAAGCCTGCTTCTAAACGTTTTCGATTTCCTTCGACAAAAAAACCTCTCTAAATGATAATACGACGAAGCGTTTTTAAGTTCACATAATGGGACAGTTGGATGGTAGTGAGAGAGCTGTTTCTTGTTGTAACGTGTTTAGTGACTCATTATTAGTACAAACATAAAGTTTTGTCATACTTGGGTCGGTAGTGTTTGAAAGTGCGAAATATTAATAAAATCGAGTACACCGCAAGTAAAGTAAGTCTGTTCAAACCGTACTGAAAGAGATGTCATCGGTTTACAGAAATTCTTGCCCGGGAAAACTATGGTGACACAGTCTCTTTAAACAAGGTAGGGAATTATTTGAAGACGATCCACGGCCGGGGTGACCTATCGAAGTGACCACTCTAGAACTTGTTAGCAAAGTCGAAAAATGAATAATGGGAGATTACTGGCAAAAATTATTAGAGTATCCGATACAACCATTTTTAGAATTCTTTATGATCATCTTGGCATTACTAAGGTCAGCACAAGATAGGTACTGAGAATTCTCACGCCTCCGCATAAGCAACAGCGCGTGGAATGTTCCTGTGCGTTTTCGAAGCTCTGTAATGAAGACACGTACAGTGTATTGAATCAAATTGTTATTGGGGATTAAACTTGGGTTCATTATTATGAACTTGAATCCAAGCAAGACTCCTTGCAGTGACATAAATAAGACACAACATCAACCAAGAAGTTTAAGGTGTTATAGTTGGCCGGAAAACTCTTGGCGATGCTTTTTGGGACTGGTCGATTCATCGTGTCAATACGCGTCGGACAGCATAGGATAGGTCATCTGGAGCTGGTTTCCGAGATACATAGAGGCGTCGAAATCGAACATCATATTTCATCAAAATTCTCGCGATTTTGAAAAATTTTTAATCTCGAATTTCTACTCAAAATCCACCCTAAGGTTTTCGGAGGCGCTAAAGAAGACTGTATGAACTATTCTCCGCTGAAAATTCGCGATTTCGTTTTTTGTAATTTTCACCTGTCGACACTTTTTCGTAAATATCTCGAGAACTAAAACAGATAGTGAACTATAGTTTAGTTTATCGTAATCAGCGGGTCCGATTACATATAGGGTTGGCGTAAAAACAGGGAAAATCGACAATCGCCATTTTTGCAATTTTTAATTTTCATCGCCTTCATCAATACGAATTGATATCAGAAGTGAGATTTATAGAAAATGATAGTTGAAACAAATTTTACGAATTACAAATACAGTAAAACCTGTAAAAAGTCTTTATTTGGAAACTGTGGTTAAGTAAAAATTTAAATAACGTATAAAACCCCCTTACCGCAATTAATAATCGTATCCCAAATACGTATTTCGACATCTAAGTTGTCATCATCAGTATTCAAAACCACTAATCAAAGTGTCGGACATGGGGCACAGTAAATCTAACACATGGAAGCGTGCACAACTTTACACGGCGTCCACTTTAAAATAAAAACTAAAATTACGTCAATTTACCCCTTTTAAGAAAACGGAAACCATGTGTTTATTCTCACGCCCTCAACTTTTTCTACTTCTTTTCTAAGAATGAAATAAGATAACTGTATGGGATAGGACAGTTGTCCGAGTTAAACGCATGAAATATAGCATAGCCTTACTGTAATTGGTATAATTACGGCCCCGTGAGGGATTTAATTGATATTTATATCGGAATTATTCGCTAATGCGATATCTCACTTAGAGGATTTTAAGTGATATACGTAAATACAGTAAATACAGCACTTTATTAATTTCACCGCCATCGAACGATTTCTTCGATGGTGTAACCGACGGGCGAGGAATAACGAAAAACCACCTGAATATTCCCGCATGTGACGCTTTTTCGGAAGGGAGAAGGAACACAATAGCCGTTCTACGCGACAGATAAGCTTTCGTTTATTATTTTATTTCTTTTTTTTTGTCATTCGCCGTTCTCTTATTTTATTATTTATATATTATTATTGCAATTAACTAATAGACCGTTTTAATAAATTCGCAGGTGTTTTTCAAATGAAATAACCTGTGTTGCCTGACCTGTTTTTTTTGGGTAATTTCTTATACTTTTCTTCGTTCGCTTCACGAACAGATGTAAAACTTTTCAATGTTAACTTGCTTTTATTTATGTATATTATTTGAATACTTTAGTTATATGCATTACATCTTTTTCCCAACTTATTTGAATTTAAAACTTCCTTTTTTTTACTTTTGACTGGCCTTCAGCCGCATAATATAAATTCTATATATCCGTTTAATTTTTTCGATTATATATTTTATACATGGTTTCTAAGTAAATTAATAACTTAATCATAAGTTCACCAGTTCAAGATTTATAATTTTTTTTTCCCTTCATCGCATATACTGAGTGTGTCAATAAATAGGAATTGTTTGGTTGGAAACAGCGTAGTTTTTTTGTCTCTCGATCGTCGAGAGTGGAACGAGTCTCGGTTGCAGAACCGGCCTTCTACCCCCACACGCTACTTGCCTTTTTTTTTATATAATATTTTCGTCAATGTTTCCGAGTTTGGGACGTCCAGCGGCATAAATTCGGTGGTGCCCTTGACCACCATTTCAGGTTGATTTACTTACCTCTGGGTCTCCCCACCCCTGGGCTGAGGCAGCCTCAGAAGCCGGGTGGGCCGTTGGACGTTGGCAAGAACGGACAGGGGGCGGTTTCAGTCGCCCGAGACCGGATCTGCTCCTAGATGCATTTAGAATTTTTCCTTTTTTTTGTCCTTAAACGCGACGCTTTAGTCGTAACAACATATCACATATTAAATTTAATAGACCAGAAAAATAGAGCGTAACAATCCATGGATTGGACACGGATCATAACGTCTCAGTAAAAGGGTTAAAACTTGTCCAAAAACATCAACAGCCCTAGAGAGGTCGACGCATATGAAAGCATTCATATGGTAAATGTAGTCTTTCAGTTACTTCGTTAATTAGTTTAAAGTTATCTTCATATTCAAAAGGTTCTTAATTAAGTATGTCGCTAAAAAGAAAACGTTTGTCGCTCAAAGACAAAACAAATATAATCGCGGAAATTCAAAAGTATGCGATAAACTCGCAAATGTTGCCCGAAAAATATGGGGTTGGAAAAACACAAATTACGATATTGTGAAAAATAAAGGTAAATTAAAAAATATGGTTGAAGAAGGTGTTAACTTACAGCAAAAACGAAAATTTCCGAAATCGAGAGGATTGGGAGTAGATCATGTTGTCTACAATTGGTTTCGCAAAGCTGGAAATAAAGAAATTCCAGTATCTGGGCCGCTACTTAATATCAAATGGATGGTTGGAAAGTTTCTGCCGGCGACACAGTATAACGTTTAGATCAATTTGTGGTGAGTGTGGTGAGGTTAATTTGGACGATATAGAGGACTGGATGTCTATAATTCGGACGAAACAGATTTTTATTACCGCGCTATGCCAAATAAGACATTTACATTACATTTAATTTACATTAAAAATGTTTTTTTACATTTACAAATTGATTTATTGCTTTATACAGGCTGATTTATTTTCGGCCGTCACCATGGGGATCTCTCTTATTATTGGAGATAGAGTATAGGTTTAAATTTGGCAAAGTTGTTCAATTTTGTGTTTGTTATAAATACGTAAAGAAAATAGACCTGTGACAAATGACCTTCGTTATTTAAAAAAAAACGCGAAAACCCCATTTTCTTCTTTTACCTGTAGCACCGACATTTGGCCTTGTAGAGAAAAAATAAAAACACATCCTTGTGGCCATTTCTAAACCTCTATCCAGTGGTGTACTCTAAATTTTTATACGACGTTTCGTTTCTTTCTGGCCATCATCAACTATATAATTTCTTATAGGCGCCATATTGGATTTAGACATCTTCAGAAAGAGCTTTTTTTCTGATTTCAACAATGTACCACATGCTGACTAAAGTTTTTGGCATTAGGTTTTATTTGAAAGAATAAATTATAAGATTAAATAAGGTAGCTTTTGGAATTTCAATCTGTCAAACATTTCATTTATTGTTCATTAATACTACAAAAATGTCATACACTAACGAAGAGAAACGAGGCATGATAAGTATTTTCATTCTTCGAAACGAAATTCAACAGTAGCGAGTACAAGATAACAAAAACATTAATAAAAATACATAGAAAAGTAAACAATAAACAATTACAGTAAATGTTCAATTATCTGGCCATCTTCGGTAATGCACAATTGGGCACGCCTTCTGACATTTTGTACTGCCCTTTGTATAGTTCTTCTAGGAACTGCATCGAAGGCATTCTGAAGTCTGTCTCGTAATTCTTCAATGTTTTGTGGCGCATCTACTTTATAAATATTATTTTTAACATATCCCCATAAAAAAAAATCTAGCGGACTTAAATCAGGTGATCTCGCAGGCTATTCAACAACTCCCCTATTTCCAATCCAACGGTTTGCAAACTCTTGATTTAAGAAATTTCTAACAACAGCTGCATTGTGTGCTGGTGCGCCATCTTGTTGCCACCATAAATATTGTAATTGATTTAATGGGATATTGTCGTCAAGATAGTCAGATACGTATGTACGTAAAATGTTTAAATATCTTTCTCCATTTAAATGTTCTTCATACATAACTGGTCCTAAGAGACGATTTGCCAAAATACCCATCCAAACATTTATTCCAAAACGATGTTGTGGTCTTCTAGCCCTGTTTTGTCGGGGATTTTGTACTGCCCAATAGTGCTCCGTATTTCTGTTGAACATTCCAGAATTTGTAAATTTTGTCTCATCTGACCAGATGATTTTGCTTAAAAAATGTTCGTAATTTTCTATCCTTCCCATTAACCAATTACAATATTCTAGCCTTCTCAAATTATCTCCAGGCAGTAAAGAGTGACTAACATGGATCCTGTATGGTTTAAACCTACTTTTATGTAAAGTTCTCCAAACTCTGGACTGGCACAAATTTAATTCTGACGCTACTTCGCGTGTAGAAATTGATGGATTATTATTTATCTATAAAAATACAAGATTAACATGAAATTTGAAAACACGCTTTTAATTTACCATTTGTAAAATATCTTGTCGATTTTCATTTAAATTCCTGTTGTCTTGACCATTACGCGGCTTAGTAAACGATCCATTCTTGACCAAATTTCTGTCGAGATCTAGAAAAATGGTACGATGAGGCTGTTGTCGTTCTGGATATAATTGTAGATATCTTGTACTCGCTACTGTTGAATTTCGGTTCGAAGAATAAAAAATACTTATCATATCTCGTTTCTCTTCGTTAGTGTATGACATTTTTGTATTATTAATGAACAATAAATGAAATGTTTGACATATTGAAATTCCAAAGGCTACCTTATTTAATCTTATAATTTATTCTTTCAAATAAAACCTAATGTCAAAAACTTTAGTCAGCATGTGGTACATGGTTGAAATCAGAAAAAAAAACTCTTTCTGAAGATGTCTAAATCCAATATGGCGCCTATAAGAAATTAGATATTTGATGATGGCCAGAAAGAAACGAAACGTCGTATAAAATTTAGATTACACCACTGGATAGAGGTTTAGAAATGGCCATAATGATGTGTTTTAATTTTTTCTCTACAAGGCCAAATGTCGGTGCTACAGGTAAAAAAAGAAAATGGTGTTTTCGCGTTTTTTTTTTTTAAATAACGAAGGTCATTTGTCACAGGTCAATTTTCTTTACGGATTTATAACAAACACAAAATTTAACAACTTTGCCAAATTTAAACCTATACTCTATCTCCAATAATAAGCGAGATCCCCATGGTGAGGGCCGAAAATGAATCAGCCTGTATATTAGACCGTTTGTTTTATTACCTTGAGTTATAGTGAACAAAAAGTTTAATCCGTATAGTCATTCTCATGATCGCGGTGCCTAAATACGAAGAATCAATTTTATTAATTTAACAAGGGGGGATCCGGAACTACATAATTAGATTTATAAGACCAATATTTAATTAGTTAAGATTAGATTTTTATGATGTTATCGTAAACTTTGTGTATTGTTGTCCGTAGGTGCAATTCCCACGAATTAATAACACAGACACTTTCCCGTTATGACGCATAAAATAGAATGTATAACGAATACACGCATTTAATTATGTTATAGTTTGTAGAGGTGGTGGTACCATATCAGCAAAAATTGTTTAAATAAGGGAAGACCATGGTTGGAAGGATCACTTTCTTTGATAGGTTCAGCCTGTTGTTGGTTCTACATGTTGGTTGGATGTCAGTTTCGATTTGATGTTTTATTCGACATAATTTAAATGTCAGATTTTTTAGCTAACATAAACAATATAATTACAGCTACTTAAAATCAAAACTAACATTTAATTGGCAACAACAAACTGAAATTATCAAAGACAGTAATCCTCCCAACCATGACCATCCCTTATCTAAATAATAATTTTTGCTCATATGGTATATTCTTGTAACTTGTAACACAGTTTTAACACAACAGTCTTATTCGTAATATCATAACGAGCAACAAAAGAATAGAACAGTCATACATCAAGACACACAGTCTTACTTTAAACATCAGCATAACAATCATACTATAAGTCGCCCAAATTGACAAAGTCGATGTTGGAAAGTTTGCAAACCTCCACAAATGCATTAATGAAAACGGACACCTCATGCTAGATGTTATTTTTCACACTTGATTTTGTCAAATGCTATGTCATTACGAAACTCAAATCTGTCAATAATTTTTTTTAAGTAAAAAGTATAAATTTTATGACATCTTAGAAAACGTCCGTCCTTTCTACCCAACCCAATATTTTTTTGTTTAATCAAAAGGAAAAAATAGTCTTGAATCTTAAAATTATTTAAAATGGTGTTTAAATCAAATCTATTCTTCGGATGTTCGTTTTCTGAATCAATTTCTTTCATAATTGAATAGAATAATAGAAAGTTCCTCTCGAATAAGAAAACTATATTATTATTAATCACAAAGAATGACAATGAAACGTTAACGGAAACCAAGAATCTAAGAAAGTTAACGAAAAATAATGAATCTAATAAATATAAAAACTTTCCAGTTTGACTACATTAACTATCCGATATATGTGTTTATGTAGACGTATGTTGTATGTACATACGTCTACATATATATACCTGCATATATGTACAAATTCTGTATTAATTTGACGACCAAAGTATTTGAAATGAAAGTGTGCTATGTTGTTATCGTCTGACCCACACAATACAATATGTTTCGTCTCTGTTGAGGTCGTGGGAACTCACAGTGAAAGAACCGTAAACTACAGGTTCATAGGATGGGCCGCTGGAATAATAACAGTCGAATGATGATTTTGTAAGCGTATAACATAAATATTTCTAATATAGATTCTCTAGTATTCTTCACCCATACACATGTGCTATACGTGTGCGTGGAGGTACACTTATTATAGGTGTTAATTGTACGAACACCACTCTTGATGCTGACGTCGGTACATTTGCTGGTTAAATTTATTTTCTAGTCTCGTAATAATTTTATAAATGTAATGGATTGTTTACCGAAATTGCGTGGGGATATGCAAAACTGATTTATTTCTTTAAAACTTGGAAAATAGCAATTCATAAATTTGAATTGTATTTATTAATTCGTTTCTGTTTTGTGGCCGAAATTCATTTGTGGTTATATATGAGGGGTATATATGCAAAATGCGACATGTCCTTTTAAACGAATTTGAAGAAAACTGCAAACAATTGTCACAAGCGTCTTTATAGCGATAGCCTGGTTTTCTTTTTTTTAATTGAATTGGCTACAGTTTTTCTTTAAGTAACACTATGCCTTTTAAAATGATGTGTTGAAACAAAGCCAAAATTTAAAAAAAATAGATTGACATGTCCAGTTTTGCATTTAAATGGTGGACTTGTCGACATTTGAATCTAAAAATATACAAAAACAAGTACTAAGAGACAATAATAATTTTAATTTGAACTCATGTTTATTGAACATAATAATAGAACACACTCTGGACATGAATAAAATATAATTTAGAGTTAAGTGTCCACTGAACATAATTCAAATTCTAAAGGAAAAACAAACAGACTCATTAAACTTAAAGTAATAGTATCACAAAAACAATACACAATAATAATTAGGAATAATAAAGTTAAGCTTTAATTGCAAACTGCTCGTGCTACATCTTCCGGTTCTGAATTTTCGACGATGGCAGCATCAACGATTTCTTTATTACGTTCAAAAAGTTGAACAACATACTGCAATGCTGGATTTACTCTGTAATTCTCGCCATTATGGTTAAGCAATAAACTTTCAATACTTTTTATCTTATCGTAGTTCTTTTGGCTTCATGCCTATAATTTTTAGGCCTCTCTTACAAACTCCCTTAGCATGCCCCATGTCACTTCTATACAAGGTTTCACCTCTTATTAAAACAGTATCCTTGCTCTTTTGAAAAATAAATCGTTCGCAAGGTTTAAATTGGAAGTGCCAGTTGGATGGACTTTTAAGGATTCTTTGAGTTTCTTTTTTCCAGTCAAAAACTTTAAAGTCTTGTCCCATCTTTAAAACTTTTGCCCGAGATTGTATGATGTTTATGTAACCTTCTGGGTTTAGTATTTCAGATTGTTTTCTCACAGCTTTTTCTATATTGCCGAACACTATGTCGTGTGGTAGAAACGAATGACCTACCACAGGAAAAATAACTTCGCAATGCTTAATATGGGGTGGAGCAGAACAATACAGCCAGTTGCAAAGCATTCATAAATGTGGAGTTCTTGTTCTGCCCACCGCACCCATCACAAAATAGACGAACTGTTGTTATGTTTTCAGAATATTCAAAATTTGATAAAACGTGATAAACTCCAGAGGCAATCTCATTCGAACTTTTCGGTCTGTCCGCTTCTGTCCAAACAAAACTCCAAACATTGTTATCAGAAAGCTTTGATTTTGAATTTCCAGCTACTACACTGAAATTATAGAAATTAATCTGCATAGAAAAATACGCTTGTTGATCTGGCAATTTAGGCAACGGCATATTCTTTTCACAATCAAAAGAGAAATTGGCACTGTGAGGTTCATCTTTTTTCAACAGGTCATAGAAACTTTTAGACTGGAGTTTATGTATCTGTGATTAGTTATTAATTCTGTTTTTGCAGTGGGATCGGTACAGTGCTTAATTTTTTCTTTAAACTGTAAGCATTTGGAACACTGATCTGTCTGGGGAGTCCCAAAACCCACATTAAAATGTCTGTTAAAATAAGTTCTGAAATAACAAAGCTTCACTTTCAGACTGTTTTCGGCCTGCTGATTATACATAAACCAACAATTCGCAGGGTAAATAAACTCGATGAGGAGTATCACTACGGCAGTAATGGCTTTCGGTACATTTAAGAGATTCAACAAATTTCTTTATGCTTTCCTTTTTTGTATCATTTTGATTTTTTACTCTATCTTCTCCTCGAGTTTCTGTGGGTGGCAATTCAGTTTGTCCAAATTTCTTTACTAATCGTATAACTCGGTCTTTTTTTATACCTAATACACCCAAAAATGCCTCTCGACAAAATGGAATTTTTAGTCCCTCTGTAGTTTTAATTGTATATGCAATGGAGATGGCGTGGGCCTTAGATTTTGCTCGGTGATTAACCCTAGGTCCCTTTCTTTTAGGGGGAGTTCCAGTGCAATATGTAAGAACGAATGTGTCTTGAGCGGCTTTGTCTTTCGTACGATAGAATAACTCGTGGAACTTTTTTACATCAGTTATGTTTAGATGTGAAGTACATTGATAAGGCTGGTATGGTTTTCCTTTATGGCCGCATCGAGGAAATATGGGCAAAGATTTAGGGGCATACCTTCAAATAATAAAATAGATTTATTGTAAATTATATAGATACATAACCCTACTGTTATGCTTACCTTGCACGTTTTGCTTTTGTTCGCTTCCAGTCTTCTGGGTTGCAATGTCTTTTTCTTGCTCGATTTTCTTTATCTTCCACTATTCTTGAACATCCCGTTTCCATCTCGTAGTATTTGAAAATTCACTTCACTTTTATTAAACAACACCTGTTGCATTTATCTAATAGCAACCACAATCGGCCATGATATGAACAAGATCACATGAGAATAATTCTTTATTTCTATTGGCTACTGTGGACGTGTCAGTCTTTGCAACTGAACCGAGTAGACAAATGTCGCACTTTGCATCTTATCAGATATTTCAACCTATGAAATTTCTATTCATTTGTTGGATTTTGCAGCTAAATATATAGTAAAACCTTACAGAAACAGTCGACAAGTCTAATGATTAATATAACTCAATTTTCGTTCTTTTGTGACTTGTCGCGTTTTGCATATATACCCCTCATATAATATTATATATATAATATTTTATATTGGGTTTAAATTGGTGCTTTTAGCTAGCCACGGAAGGTTATTAATATTATTTACATTTAACCAATTCCTTATAATATGGTCTGTATGAATAGGTGAATTATCCCATTATTGTTTAGTAACATAACAAAATGAAGTTGTATAATATTACGTATTGGATGATGAAATTATGTTGAAGCCTATCTTGCGCAGGCGGAAGCATCCCTTTGTTAAGTATATCAACATATTGTTGAGCATTTAAATGGCCATCAATAACATGTAATGCTTTTGGTCTTTGGATTGATATCCAGTCCTACAGATAGACGGAAAACTTTCCGCCACTATTTGTTTTCTATATAAATTTCTCCTCGAACTTCTGATCCTTTGGACGGTAAACTCTAAGCTTTCCGTTGCATCCTGGAATCGTCGCTGATACTGGTGCCTGGTGTAATTTACAGTACCAACGTGAAATTAATAATCCTCTCCGAAAGTTGTAAAAAATTTTCTCGACTCAATTCCATTTTTCGATCAACTTATAAACTTAAAAAATCCACTATGATTAAATCACTTGTCGTAACTTGCTAAAACTTTAGAATTAGGTTAATGAAAGATTGAGACTAATTTTGACGTTTTATTAGGGAAGGCCGGGGCAAGTTGATACGGGCGCAAGTTGATACAGTGCTAATTAAGAGGAGCGCAGACGCAGATTTGTCAGCGTCTCAGAGCTTGTTGCTCTTGACCACATCTGTACTCACGCGTGTTGTTAGAGAAATAGCAGCATCTACTAAAAAGTTATTCAAGCAAATCGGTTTTTAGTAGTGAAAACTAAATATTTGTGTTATTGTTTGAAGTCCCACGACAAATTTGTTTAATCCCCTGAATATTTCTTCGTATAGGAATCTTGTTAAAGACTTCAAAGGTAAGAAATTCTCGTTGTTGTCAGATACCTATTTGCTTTGTTTTTGTGTTAATTGCGATTTAAACGTAATGGTGTCGTTTGGGGTAAGTAGATACATTATGAATGAGGCACGTTGATACACTGTATCAACTTACCCGAAGTAATTTTTCTTACATGTTTTCTTGTTTTAGGTATGTAATGGTTCGCAACTACAAAAAGAAGACCAAGCGAGGTGAAATATCGCAAGAAAGATTTGAAAGAGCATATGCCGACATTAAAGAAGGTATACTGTCATTAAGAGAAGCTGCCAAAACCTACAAAATCGACAACAAGATGACCATATTTAGATACAAAAAGAAAAAAGAAACAAATCCAGAGGTTCGAATGGGTTATGCTAAACATCGACAAGTACTTAATGCTAATTTGGAACTTCAGCTGAAGGAGTATATTATTCATAGTTAAAAAATTTACTACGGCTTGTCTCCTAAGGATATATGAGCTTTCGCATATGAACTAGTTGTCGCTAACAACATAAAGATACCAACCAAATAGTTGGATTAATTTAGAGTTTGCAACAGCCGATTGGTTTACGGCATGTATGAAAAGATCGCCGGAGGCTACGAGCGTAAATCGGGCGACCAGTTTCAATAGGCACAATGTCGGTAATTTTTTTTACAAATATAAAGACAGTTTTAGATAAATACCATTTTGAAAGTAAGGACATTTGGAATACTGACGAAACTAGGGTCCAAACTGTCCAAAAGCCTTCAAAAATTGTTACAAGAAAGGGGGCGCGCCGGGTGGGCAAGGCAACATCAGCAGAAAGAGGAATCACTGTAACCCTAGCCACCGCAATTAGTGCTATTGGAAACTCATCCTTCCAATGGTCATCTTTCCCAGGGTGTACTTTAAAGATCACTTCAATAAAAGTGGGCCTCCAGGGTCTATCGGAACCGCATATCTCACGGGTTGGATGACTGGTACTTCATTTTTGCTATTCATTAAACATTTCCATAACCACGTCAAGCCTTCAAAAGAGCATCCTTGTTTGCTTATTTTGGATAACTACGGTTCCCATTTATCTATAGCTGTGTTGAATTTTTGCAAAAATAATGGAATAATTTTATTGTCTTTTCCGCCCCATACGA
The DNA here is from genome assembly GCA_935421215.2 of Melolontha melolontha. NCBI lineage: Eukaryota > Metazoa > Arthropoda > Insecta > Coleoptera > Scarabaeidae > Melolontha > Melolontha melolontha. The sequence continues at coordinate 1,768,825 of OW285235.1, read as the reverse complement.
CCCGCCACCTTCAACCGCTGGATAAATCTGTTTTCCGACTATTTAAAAAGTTAATTATTTTGCAGCAGTTGATAATTGGATGATAAATAACTCTCGGAATACTTTATCCATTTATTACATTCCTGATATGGTCAATTCTGCTCTTCCTAAAGCTTCAAGCCAACAAAATATTATATCAGATTTTGCAGCCACTGAGATTATGCCATTTAATCCTGATATTTTCACGGACGGTGATTATTCATCATCTTAGGTTACCGATCGCTCGTTGCCTGAACATACAGAGCCAGAGAGAGCAAGCTGTTCCTGGATGTTCAACTAGTTCGGCAGACAATATTTGTCATTTTGATTCAGGTCCTTCTATCGGCAGTGGTTGCCAGAAAATACTTTTTACTCCTGAGCAATTGCGTTCATACGCTAAAGCAGGAGAGAGAAAAAAGAATACAAAAGGTACCTAACAAATGAAGTCTGCAATTCTTACGGACACCCCGGAGAAAGAAAGATTAGAAGAAGAAGCTCGAGAAAGAGTTGCTAGAAAGCAAGAGCAAGTAGAGAGAATAAAAAGAAAGTTGAAGAAATCAATTGGTTTTGAAATTCAAGAACGTAGAAAAAAGAATGTGTGAAAGACAAATAAAGATAAAAATCCATCCAAAAAGAAGAAAATAAGAGCACCTAGACATGTGGGGAAAGCTGATGAAACAAGCTCGGAAGAAGAGAAGATTGCTTATGTTTAATGCGTCTCGAGCCATATTCAGCATCGAAACCTGGGGCAAAATGGATTAAATGCATATCATGTCGTAAGTGGGCTCATCTAGAATGTGGATATGACAGTTCCACATATGTGTGCATTAACTGCGAATCAGGCGAGGAGGGTTCAGAAGACGAGGAGAAGTGATGTATTTCTATAATTAACATTTATAATTATTACTTTTGTAGAATAAAATAGATTTTGTTTAGATTTTTTTTATTGTATCAATTTACCCCGTACCAGTATCAATATGCCCCAGATTGGGGAAAATTGAGACGGTCTCTCCTACTCCACTCACTAAGTTTTTACTGGGTTTCTGTTTTTAATCTTAAAATTTCCAATAGGTGTTTGCATAGTAAAAGGCATTACGGTGTTTTTACATATTTTTTTGAATTTTTAAAATTCAAAATTTGGTTGCAAAAAATTGTTAACCAGAAAATGTATCAACTAGCCCCGGTCTCCCCTACTGGCGCCCTCTATGAGGCTCTATGCAACACTAAAAAGATATAATTAATAAATGTACCATAAAAATTAGACTGAGGCAACCCTTGTAGCAAACAAAAAGAACCTAGACAATTTAAAATAATTTCAGAGGAATTTTCTAAGATAGTGAAATTGAAGAAAACTAGAATTCCTTAATCTGATTTTCTTTATGTGAACAGAAACATATTGCTGAAGTAGATGATTAGACAGTTGCCGCTTCTAATAATATTCATTTTTCTTGTCTGATTATTGAATTACACGTTGCCAGGCGTTAAATAACGATTTTGCATTAAGCACTCGCCTAGTTCGCTTATGCTAAAGAACAGAAAATCACTGCCTAGTTTCTATAGAATATTACGAGTTTATGATGGGTATAATAATTGAATTTTGCAGTCCTTAATATTTAAGACGCCCGTAAAATAATTTACTGAATGGAATGAAGAAATAATGTGTAATAAGCGTGTACTTATGGTAATGAGATTTCTTGCGCTAATGTCGTACATGTGAACTAATAAATTTATTAAGTATTTATAATGCCGAAAGAATAACCGTTATCTTTTTGCATGAATTCATATATTCACATACTTAATCCTCGCAAGAAAGGAGGTATTAAATGCAAACGAAAAACTAGTAGCATGTAATGACATCACTTAGGTGAGAGAGTACCTTTAAATTATATTTTAATAGGAACATGTGTGTATCATAAGCTTATTTGAATAAAAAAGATGGAGCACCAAAAACACTTCTGTTTGTGTTTATGTATTTAGGTTGGCGCTGAATCGTCATTACTGTTCACCGCGCTTATTCTATTTAAAGCAGTAGATTTTAATTAAAATAATTTATCAACGGACTACAATACACATTTGTGTCACATCATGCTACTGCTAATTTTACACTTCTTTTCTAGCGATTAAATTGCCAATCCACGTATGTATGGTCGACACAAGATACTAACAAAACCCCGGAAGTTTTTTCATTCTTTTCTTCGAAAAAGATTTTGAACTGTAATTAGCACTAGAAAATGTAATGTTAGTTTCTTTCTCCTGAATTTAGATTTACAAAAAAGGTAAATGGTGTGTTGAAGCAATTTTATTTTGTGTAATTTGCATCTTGATAAGATTTCTTTTATAATTTTAGTTGCGTAATAAAAGATACGCACTACCTAATATTTCATCAATCCCCACCAAAAAACGCCCCATTCATATTTCACGAGATGTTCAAATTTCATAAAAGCCATTAAAATTAAATTCTTGTTTGATGATACTACTTTACACCGAAAATGTACATTTGATGAGAGATAGATTTCCTTATGTATTTTCTTCCGCTGAATTCGAAAATCAACGTTAAATTTTTTTTTATGGAACAGTTTTTGAGATATTGTAATTTTTTCATTTTTTCGACCTTTTTTCACTTGACAAATCATATCTCGAGCTAGAAATGCCCGATTGGGTCGTTCTTGGTACCCAAATGCAAGGTATTGAAATGACGAACAAATATGTATAATCGTATCTTTGATTGGTAAAGCGATTCAAAATATATCGATGACAATAGGGCACATTTTCAAAAAAATCATATTTTACAGTGATTCTGTGCCGACAGAAAAGTACAAATCGTTAAAAAAACGTCTGGTTTCTGTTCATGTACGTAAAGATGATACTTTTACGTAAGAACTAAGACCAACCAGAAGAAAATCTACCGAAAAATAACAAAGTTATTAGCAATTGAGTGAATAAATCCAAATCCCATATTTTCCGAATATTTTATTTTTTTCGACAATTTATTGGGTTTAAACGCTTGCTATACATTCTTGACATTTTTGTGTGTTAGAAATAGTTGTGGCTCTTGCTTTGTCTTCGGTTGCTTTTGGGATCCGTTTCTCTAGTGAGAAACCATACATAGTCTCCCAACATTGCTTCATCCCAAAATCCTTGATAGCGCCGCTCAATGGTCTTAATTTGCTGGTGAAATCTCTCGCCGTGTTCGTCACTTACGTCACCAAGATTGTCCGGAAAGAAATTCAAATGCAAATGCAAGAAATGGATTTTTAGAGACATATTTACACCTGTAAGAAATAAATAAAATGGTAAAAACAATACAATAGAAAACAACGAGGAATGAAATTAAATAATAGCATTCCGTACCCATCTTGTTGTAGTTCTTCAGCAAATCGGTAATAATTCCCTCGTAGTTAGGGCTTTTATTGTTCCCAAGAAAATTGGTAACAACCCGCTGAAATGAATTCCAGGCCGCGTTTTCAACGGGTGTTAAATATTTTGGAAAATCTGTGTTTTTTACCAATTTCTTTATGTGTGGACCATCGAAGACGCCTTCCTTGATTTTTGCTAAAGAAAGCTGCGGGAAAAGGGTTTTCAAATAGGAAAATGCTTGGCCTTCCTTGCCTAAGGCCTTAACAAAATTTTTAATGAGGCCAAGTTTAATGTGCAACGCTGGAAGGATTATATTTTCTTTTTTGACAAGAGGCACGTATTTAATATTGTCTTTGCCCACTGTGACGTTCTCCCTTTCTGGCCAGTCTTTTCTTCTATAATGATGTTCACGAGCACGACTATCCCAGAGGCAAAGAAAGCAGCAATGTTTTGTATATCCACCCTGCATTCCACACGACATGCCGACGACTTTGAGATCGGAACATATTTTCCAGTTGTGATGCTCATATTGAATGTATTTTAGCAAACTGACCATTGTGGCGTATGATTCTTTAGTGTTGATGGCATGAGCGATGGGGATAGAAAGTTTTTCATCTCCAATATGCAGTAGGACTGCTTTCAAACTCCCCTTACTACCGTCAATGAACAAGCGCCACTCATTTGGATCATAAGGCTCTCCGAGTTGCTCAAACAATGCAGGAATATCGTTGCAGTAGCATATGTCGTTTTCCTTCTTAAAATGTTGTGCGTAAGGTTTATCACGGTTTCTGTAAAATGCTCCATTTACTCCCGGAGCCAAACAGTTCCGTTGCTTCAGGCGAGATGCAAGTAACTCCGCATTTTCCTTTGACAGCTCGAGATCTCTCACCAAATCATTCAGTTCAGGCTGCGTAAAATGTTGCAATTGCGACTCCTGTTGAAATTCATTATCACTGCTTGTGTCTGTCTGTAGTGATGATTCGAAAAATTCAATAGTTGATTCGGGGCACTTAGGATGAGGAAATTCACTTGAATGTGGAACTGGAAGCGAAACAGATGCTACTGTCGCATAAACCCATTTTGCACTCTTTCCAAAACCAGTGGATTTGCTCAGGCAAAAGTAACAATCAACCGAATGGCAGAGCGGCTCTCTCCATATCATCGGTACACCGAATTTCATGTATCGTCTAATTTGGAATAAAAATTCACTTTATTATTAATTCATTTGTATATATAAATTTAATCTTACTGTGATGAACCAGAAGCCCACGCGGCAAGAGTTATATGGCACGATAAACAAACATTATTTGGTGTCCATTGCTCATTGAAAAGTTGCAGGTGCTATTCCAAAATATTGCAGATAATTATGTTGTAATGAATCGGTGAATCTACGTCTATTTGGTTGGGGGAGAAAATTGCCACACACGTAACAAAAATTATTTGGATTGTTTACGCACTTAAATTCTCGTTTTCTTTTAGGCATTTTGGTGAACACAATGAAATATAATTTCAATCAAATTTGTGCGTTCCTATAATATACAAACAACCTACACTACGTTTTATAGAAGATGTCAAAACAAAATGTCAGGGTTCTAAGGTTCCTAAATGTGATGTGTTGTTGTTTTGTTTGGAATAAAATCTAAGAACTCTAGCGTCAACGTGAGAACTAATATACGTTGCCAATATACCAACAGGCTATCGATATAAAATCATGTTCCTATACCAAAGACATATAAATATCAAGATATAGCAAGAGTCAGCTGTTTATTGGTACGAATAATAATTATTATTATAATAGCAACAAGAAAGTCAAAATACATAAAAATAACAAATAATAAATTCAATATATTTGCGTGTGAGCAACCGAACTCATAAATTGTCGAAAAAAATAAAATATTCGGAAAATATGGGATTTGGATTTATTCACTCAATTGCTTATAACTTTGTCATTTTTCGGTCGATTTTCATCTGGTTGGTCTTAGTTCTTACGTAAAAGTATCATCTTTACGTATATGAACAGAAACCAGAACAGAAACGATTTGTACTTTTCTGTCGGCACAGAATCACTGTAAAATATGATTTTTTTGAAAATGTGCCCTATTTTCATCGATATATTTTGAACCGCTTTACCAATCAAAGATCCGATTATATATATTTGTTCGTCATCTCAATACATTGCATTTGGGTATCAAGAACGACCCAATCGGACATTTCTAGCTCGAGATATGATTTGTCAAGTGAAAAAAGGTCGAAAAAATCAAAAAATTACAATATCTCAAAAACTGCTCCATAAAAAAAAATTTAACCTTGATTTTCGAATTCAGCGGAAGAAAATACATAAGGAAATCTATCTCTCATCAAATCTACATGAAAAAAATTTCATTTTGTAAACTAGTGTGACAATTTGAAAAATTAAAATAATTGAAGATGGCCATCACGTCTGAAAAGTCTTTCTTTGGAGACTGTGGTTAAGTAAAAACTTAAAAAAGGTATGTAATAAAAGGTATATATTTCGACAACTAAGTTGTCATCATTAGTAGGTAAAACTACTAAACAAAGTGTCGCACATGGGGCACAGTAAAGCTAGCACCTTTGATCACGCAACAACTTTACACGGCGTCCACGTATACACTGACTTAAAATTAAAAATATATCAACTAAAAATTATGACAAAATTACCTCTCTTCAGGAAACGGCATCCACATGTGTTCATTCTCTCTCTGCGCCTTGCTACGTCTTTTCTAAGAATGAAAAGAGACAACTATATGGGATCGGACCCTTATCCACATTAATTGTGTTTCCCTTATACCGCCTGATTCGGAGCAAACGCAACGGCCTGAATGTACGAATATTTCTCCCGCTCCGAATAAAAATCCTCTGAACGCGTTAAGCCAATCACAAAACAGTCTGTTGCTAAACCCCCTCCTCGCGCCAACTTAATTGGCGCTTACTATATGTATGATCGATGTTGACGCGCCTACAGCATTCAGGGGAATTATATTCGAAGCGGGAGAAATATTCATACATTCGGATCGTTGCGTTTACTCAGAATTAGGCGGTATATTTTTCAATTTATGATTTTTAATTTCCTCTAATAAAAATTGCACCATTCTTCAAATTCATTATTGTTCATGCTTTTAGTTAATTTTAAATGCAAATTATATAATTCCAATTCTAATTTACTACGCTTACTGTACCGAAATTTCATTTCTAGGTTCAATCATTTCATTTTTGCGTGTATGAAATGACTTTATCGTTATTTCTACAATTTGTCGTTACATTTACTTTCATGAATTTAGGAAAATCATTGTTAGTTTTACACCGTTTCAGGAAATTAATATCTGTACTTAGGAGCTTAACTTTAATATATAACTTATGAAATCTATTAAACTCTTTTGACGGGGAAGTCATTGTGAAAAGTTTTTCTTTGGAGACTGTGGTTAAGTAAAAACTTAAAAAAAGGTATATAACCCCTTATCACAATTACTAATCGTATCCTAAATACGTATTTCGACAACTAAGTTGTCATCATCAGTAGGTTTTACCTACTGTCGTCATCATCAGTAGGTTTTACCTACTTAGTTGTCGAAATCACGTCTGTGCTTAGAGAATTGACGAAGTGTCATTTGTAAATAATCATAAGTCAAATGATCAGTTTCCCACATGCATTCGCCGTTTTTTGCAATTATTTAAGGAAACAGGAAACGCGAAAAAAGCAGTGGTAGGCCAACACATGGAAATGAGGAATATGATGAAGTGGTAAGACAATTGGTAGAAGAACGTCTTCAGCCTTCTGTGCAACATTTACACCAAAAATTAGATCTTTCTTATAACACTTGCAGAGGTATCCTTAACCCTGTTGTTAGATTAAGCTCATTTGGTCTAATATTTTGCTTGTTAGCTTTATAACTTTTAAACGGTATTATATATTGCTTTAGGATTTCAGCTCACATGTTCTCTTATTAACATAATTTTATACCCACAATTTCAGGTGTCTGACATTAAGCCGGTCTAAAATAAATTAAAATTTACTTATCTTGGATTGGGGATAATTTAGTCCAGTTTACCACAAAACTTTTTCTACAACAAATTTCATTTTATTGATAGTTTTTTTCAGTACATGTTGAACAAAATATTTTTCTGTTGGTTTTGCAAATAAACTTGCCACAAATGTAGCATTTGATGTCTGATTTAGACTTACAGCAACTACAAATTCCACGTTTTCTAGTCCTAGAATTACTCGAAGAACTGTTTGAAGTTGAAGATGATGTTTGTATTTCGGTCAGTAACTGTGCTGAAAACTGTTGTTAGGATAATCCACTCCGCTTGATCATATGCTCCTTAGCCAAAGAGAGTGTTAGTTTAAGCAAAAACCCTGTCTCCTGCGATTTCGATCAGTTGATGTCCATGAAACATCGATCTCAGAAAAAATTATATGTGCATTCAAAGCAGATATACCGCCTAATTCTGAGCAAACGCAACGATACGAATGTATGAATATTTCTCCCGCTCCAAATAGAATTCCCCTGAATGCTGTAGGCGTGTCAACATCGATGTCATATGTCATACATACTTACATATTATGGAGCCGCGTAAGAAAAATTATCTGATTACCAAATTACTATTAAAGGACTATAAATTGTTTAGTCCTGTGTTATTGTAATGATTTTATAATAAATAAATTGCAATACGTTATACTGACGATGGTCACACAAAGCGTAATAAAATTATTAATAAGCGGTTAAGAAAATTGCAAATAAGGCATCAAGAGATTTAATAAATTAAATTTTAATAATAAAGGTAACAAAAACTATTCATAGTAAACTAAATAAACAGAAATAAATAAAAACTAAATTAAATTCCATTAATGTAAAGAAAAATTTACTCTTACAGATAATAAAGTAAATTGTTCATAATGAGAAATTAATTATATAATAACGGAAATTCATCCGTTTAAACTCATCACCGTAAAATAATTGATGATGTTTGGAATATTTATAATTACGAAAACCATTTAATTTTAGTATGCGGTTAACGGAAGAGCAGCATATGCCTAAATCGTTGGAAATATCGCTATGTGTCAAATTTGAATTTAGTTCTATTGCAGCGCATACTAAAATGAACGTATCATTAGGAACTCCGGCAAATAAGTCACATATTCTTTGATAAGAATTATCAGCGTGATACCATTTCATCATTTCGGCTTTCTCTTCTAGTGTATAACGCGGCATTATCACTATTCAAACGCTTAAGAGACTCGGTATAGGGTGACAGTAGTGACACTAATTTGTGACATTAATTGTCAAATCGTTGCGCGACAGACTGTTTTGTGATTGGCTGAACGCGTTCAGGGAATTTGTATTCGAAGCGGGAGAAATATTCATACATTCGCATCGTTGCGTTTGCTCAGAATTAGGCGGTATATAGTATACTGGCAAATACAATGTTCGGCTATTTGTTTTACGTTTTGTGGTGTAGGAGCCAATTATTTGGTCAGCAGTATCTGCACCTCCTGTGAGAAAAGAAACATAAGGAACTATAGACGAGCAACAAAATAGCATACGTTTTGGAGAATTGTAATAAGAAACAATCCGGTTTCTTCTTCAATCCACTCTCATCAACTTCAACTGTTCTATGCATTGCACTTATCAATATCGTTGGTTTGTTTTTGTTGCTGATATATGATACCAATGTCGCAATATCAAAGAAAGCAAATGTAGACTTATACAATGGGAGGTTTTTTACATTCATCAACTTCAGCACTGTTTCTACATATGTTAGTTTTCTTTCAAGTAGTCTTTTTGCCAAATCAAAAGTGGAAAAGAAGTTGTCGTCTGTTATATTTTGTCCCTTCAAGCCTTCCGTCAACTCCAACACAACGCGTTCTCTTTGGTTTTGTTCAGGTTTTGCATTTTTGACTTTTCCAAGATATGGTTGTATCTTCCAGACATAGCCCGACTTTGAGTCCGCTGACAACCAAAATTTCAAACCATATTTTTCAGGTTCTGATGACATAAACAGTCGAAAGGCACATCGTCCTCTGAACGCAATGAGCTGCTCGTTATCAATAGTGACATTTTCGTGGCAGTTATAAAATATCGGAAGGAGTTGTTAAGGCTCCCACAGTTCGCGAATAGGAGCAAATCTGTCGCTACTATGCATTTGTCTTCGACTTGAAACATTATCGAAACGGAGTACACTTAAAATAATATGGAAGGTACCTTGAGATATGATTGAACGGAAAATCGGGCGACCAAAAGACCATGAAGGTCTTCATTTCTTCCGCTGCCATACAGGCATATTATAAAAGTCAACCACTTTGATACATGAGTAAAACACGAATGTACATACCGATATACTCCTGCAAGAGTGAGTACAGCAATATACGCTCTCAATAAGTCTTCATCAATATCGGTCCATCTGTCACTAAATTTTACTCTGCCGTAATTGTTAGTATTTTCGATAATGATTCTTTCTATTAGAGGGGGAAAGAAACACAAAAGTGCTGACATAATATCACTGCATATAGATACTGTAAATCTAGTTGGTCTTGATTGTGCTGAGATAATATTATCAGCAGCAGTTCTAATGGGTTGAAGTAATGGAGTGGCACTCCATACCATTTTGTTTTTAACAATATACAAGGGATTCACAGAGCTAATTGCAGCCACGTCTGGTTCACTTTCTGTCTTAAAATCACTTTATTCGTTATTTTCTGAATTACAGTCAATATTCGGGTCTGAAATATCTGAGTCACTTTCTGAATTGAGCACTTCACTCATATCATTTTCGTTCAAGTAACGTTGTTTTGCTATTTCGTTATACAGTATGAAAAAAACGTGTGGATATTTAGAAAGCAAAACACAAACTGAACAAAACAGTGTAAATTTGCATGTGTTTTCATAGAAAAATGCATAAAGGGGAATCCCATAATTAAATTTGTACTTATAAGTTGTATTGTGATTATGATGGAGGATGCCTCATAGCACGATACACAATAATATTAATTAAATATATTAACGAGGTATTCAACAAATTACATAATTATATTGGACTACATTTTTACTTTTACTGAAGCATCTAGGATTCCTATATATTTTTTAATCTAACAGAGGTTAAGCATGATCTACATTTACACCCCTACCGCTTGCAAGCGATTCATGAAATACTTCCTGTAGACACGGCGGAGGTAATCTCACCACCAAATGTTACCCTCTACCTGCATCGATAGAATAATCTCATAATCCGGTAGGTATTTTCGCCACTAACAGAGTTCAGGTAATAAAAGCAATATATACCGTAATTTGGGAAATTCCAGTACTAATATTAACTAATGTCTATTTAATGTTGATGTTCTTGCAAAGTTATTACGGTTTCACAAGTTAGTTCCTTTTGCTCAACAGAAGAGGTTAGTACTTACAATTGGTGTTGTTTAATGTGATAATAATTTAATATAAGTATTCGATTTATAAGATATCAGCTACGTTAGTAAAAAGTATACGGGGTAAAGATTTACTTCTCTTTGAGAATTTTACGTATTTTAAAGAAAAAGAATTGAAAAGCGGAGAAGTTTTCTGGAGATGTGTCCAAAGAAGAAAGTGTAATGCTAAAGTATTTACTGTTGGTCCTGAGCTTACAATATCGAGGAGTGATATAGTTCTTAACCATGAAGTAGATGAGCAAAAAACAAACAGGAAAGTGCTTACAAATTTGTGCAAGCGAAAAGCAGAGGAAGATTTATTGGAAAAACCTTCAAAGATTATTCGAAGAGTCCTTAGTGCCAAAATGCCAGAGTCTGTTACAACCAATGATGTCAATTATGTACGAAGAAATATGTATAACTGCCGTCGGAAAATATTTCCTAGTCGCCTACCTGCAAATATAAACGAAATGCATGAAGTTGTAAATCTATATTCTCCTAAAATTAAAACCGCGAAAGGTGAAAACTTTTTGTTTATAAATAGTGCAGAACATAACATTATCGTATTTACATGTGAAGCCAATATTCGTGCCTTGTCTAAAATGAATACTTTGTATATGGACGGCACATTCTTATGTTGTACGAAATACTTTCTACAATTTTTTACCATCCATGGACTTCAGAATGGACACTATGTCCCACTACTGTGTTGATTGTTGCCAAACAAAAGTTGGACCACATATAAAACACTTTTTTTGTTGTTGAAATCTAACATTTTTGAATTATTTAATTCATTTTTCGAACCTAGCGAGATCTATGTTGATTTTGAAAAAGCAGTACATACCGCAATAATTCATGTTTGGCCCAGTGTAAAAGCCAGTGGCTGTAGATTTCACCTACACCAAGCATGGTACAGAAAAATTCAGTTCCTTGGATTAAGTGAACATTATAAAAATAATTCAGAAATAGGAAATTGGCTGAAACTTACCTTTGGTATGACTTATCTACAACCAGAACATGTTGCGGACTGCTTTGTTTTCGATTTGATGGCTTATAAACCAGACAATAGCCTGTTAGATAAATACGCCGATTATTTGTTAGAAACGTATATAGAGGAAAATGCTACATTTCCCACGAATATATGGGCGGAAGAAGTTGCCTCGGATACTCGCACTACAAATGCGTGCGAGTCGTTCCATTCCAGATTTAATGCATCTTTTTATAGTACGCATCCGTCTATATATGTGTTTATCGAAAAATTGAAAGAATTCCAAGTTGACACTGACATCAAAATACAAAGTTTACATATTCCTAATAAAATAAAGGATAGGCAAGTGATAAACAAATTAAAATATTTGGAAAATTGTATAAATCGATTAAAATCAGGTCATTTGTCTAGGCTAGAGTTCATAAAATGTGTTTGTCATTCTTTGTTACCCAATTAATTTTGCTTTTTTTATATATAATATGTATATACCTAATAGTTTCTATAACTTTTTAGTTATTTATTTTTATATGTATATAGTATGTATATGTATATAAATGTTTACTGTTTACTGTGGTGCATGCTATGTAACGTGTTACTTTTTATTTTTGTATTTTGAATTCCATATGATGTTTTTCGTTATTTTTGTATTTTTAGCCAAAAAAATATATATATTACTATCACTACTTCTTTTTATTATTATCCTCAATAAAATCTCAAATTTCATTTATTAGTGTTGAATGTTTGCAAAATTATAATTTGTTAAACTTTTATAATAGATTCTGAAAAGGCACTCAGTAATAAATTCATTCTTCCTTCATTAGAAAATTTAATGAAAAATTACGTATTAAAACTAGTAGTGAGAATAACTATGGTATTAACGTGAATCCTTACGGACGGTGGAGAATTTACCTACAGGATTAAAGTAGACTGGTCATTTAGTGGTGAGATTACATCCGCCCTGTAGACAGACCGAAACGTCAGCAATTTTATAACAAAGATTTATTGGTTATTTTGTGGTTAATGATGGAGGCATTGAAAAGATTATGTTTACTGGTGAATTCTGGCTTGATCTCTCTGGCTACGTAAATTCTCAAAACATGAGGATGTGAAACGCAAATATTCCCACTTTTTTGTGGAAGCACTACTGCATCCACGGAAAATTGGAGTTTATCTTTAAGTTTATCTAGAATTTCTTTTGTTTTTTGTTTGTTTGTTAGACTGTGTTATATTTGCGTTCTAAAAAATGTTTTGTATCTGATATATATGTATTTTTGCTTTTCTCCTACAAACTGGTATTGGTTTTTTTAATGAAATTTCTTCTGTTGGACACATAAATTATTATTATTAATTGTTTATTTTGACGTCACAAAGTGCATTTAAATGACCTATAACGTCGACATCAATAAATTTCTTTCTGCATAATATGAATTTACTACATTTACATATGAATGTTAACGCTGTAAATTGTACTGTAATTGTCTGTGTTTGAATATATACTGTATGCATTGACCTTGGATCTTCTATGCCTATCCAGAACATATTCTAAATTCATATGCACATATCGACCCGTGCGTATCTCTATACTTATCTATTTTAGAAAGTCATGTGAAAATGTTTAATTTCCAATTGGGCTTACCATAAATTTTTGTTTTCGAACGCGTCGTGTCTGCAATTTTGTAAAAAGAACATCTTCTTCATATTGACGCTATTTTTAATACACGTACATTGTTAATGTTTAAAGTAGGTTTACGTTTGTCTACTATATGTGCAAATAAAATCCGTACTTAACCGGCTAAACTTTCACATCTAGGTTAGGACGCTTTACTTTCTCGCAAATTTATAGTGCCATGATGAGACAATTTATGTACAATCACCTAACACTATGGAAACAGCGTCAACAACTGAAGTATTTAGTTGACAGCAGAAATAATTGGTATATGTTTTTATTGTATTGCCGCGGTTTCTCTAGCATCTGCACGAATCGTCTTTAACATTTGCTCGTTTTGCATGAATCGTGAATATCGTTTATCAGTTACATGTTGGAGGAAAATGTAATATTTTAAATCATATGTCAATAATTTTTGTACGTTGCTTTGAATTTAATATGGCGTTTAGCACAGCCTTACTGAAAATAAATCAAATTTAAGTCTTGTTTTAATATACGATTTTTCAATAGGAGGTACCTGATTTTCTTCGTAAATAAAATACACACTTCATTGTACGAGATATATTTTTTAAATAAGGCCCGTTTTTGAATGATACGAAAAATACTGTAAATATCATTAAAATATATTTTTTCTATTCCGGTGTCGTAAAGTGCTAATTACGATACCCCGTTGCTTGGTTACACAGTATCGTAATGTATTACTTTACCGCACTCTAATTTTTTTTTTTCGAAGTTGGTCACAAATGTAGTAAGTAACTAAATCGTTTTAAAAGTTAGAAATGGTTAGATATGAACGTTTGACAGTGATAAAAATGTAAATAAAAATTATAGAGAGAATAGTAGAGACATTTGCTAAAACTTTATTAGTACATACTAATTATACATAATAAAAGGCGTTCGACAGACTCTTGCTAAAGGAGTGTATCTATAAATTCGTTAACAAAGCTAGACGCTATAAATACTTCTATTGAGATTACTTATCATTGTGAATACTGCAATTGTTATATACTTTTACTGTAACACTAGAAGATTCGTGGAGATTAATAGATATTCCAGGCAGATTCTGGGAACACACTATATTTTGTTTAAATCCCTGCTGATTCTAATTAACTAATAAAAGTGAAGATTAGAACCGTAGTTTTATTTCTATTTTAAACAAATAAATCACTGTCCATTGAATTAGAAGTTGATGGATTCTCTGTTATTTTAGTAGACGTATTAGATAGTATTTCAGCACGTCTTATTATACATATATTCCAGGCAGATTCTGGGAACACACTATCTTTTTTTGAATCCCTGCTGATTCACATTACCTATAAATCACTGTCCATTGAATTAGAAGTTGGAAGAAGATGTATTCTCTGTGATTTTAGTAGACGTATTAGGTGCAGTGTTAGATAGTATTTCAGCAACGTCTAATTTTTTCTTAATTGAATTATCAATGTAACCTTAAGCCACAGCGGAAGATTTCCATCCTCCATGGCGCTTAATTGTAATTAAATCTCCTCCACTATTAGCCAAATGTGTTACACTGGATCGTCTAAAGTAATATCCAGTGAAGGGTTCAGGATTAGGTAATTTCAAGTATCTAGCCATACTTTTTGGTACTTTTGCTATTGTATTAATACCTATTGGAATATTTACCCACAAGCCATTTCTATATTGCAGGAAGAAACGCCTATGTGTGACATGTCTGGGATGAAAATGTTAATATTTTTTCACCAAATCAATCCATAACCTTTAAGTTATAATAAATTGTCTAGGAACATAAGATTTAGTTTTAGCACGTCAATCATTATGACATCATTTTTAAACTGTATATCATCTATAATCATGTTTGTTATTTCTTCACGATGGCAAGCTCCATTAAGGCCAATTATAAAAATGACCTAGCATAATTTTAATATGACTATTATAACAAAATAATGTACAAAATTAGTAAAATACTACCATAATTTTGTTATTATTACTTACTTTCATTGCTAAATATGTTTTATCATCGGCTTCTATTATAAATCGGTTAATGTGCTCCATTTCTAAAATCTTCGTTTTCTTAGGGTCATAGCCTTCAGACAATCTTTTTAAATATGCTATTAGTTTAGAAAATTTTGAGATATCTGTATTTTTATAAATATTCAAACAACATTTGAACATCGAATATTTGGACCACAAGGAAGATGCCTTTTTTATTTTACTTTCTTTCTCAAAATAGGAAATCATAATGTTTTCTGTAATAGTCACGATGTTATTTTCTTTATACCAAGTTATAAATTGGTTATATTCCTTTCTATAAATGTGTCGAGATGTTTTGGCAGAAGATTTTCCAAATTGTCTTCTGCAATTTTCCGAAGCTCCGGTGGCGTGCAATTACTTATTTCGTCCACATAACAATATTTCAAATATGTATTTGAAACATTCAAATTATAAGTCAGTGTAACCAACATCAAAAAAATAAAATATCTAAAATATTCGTATTGAACATGACTATTATCTTAAACATTTTTTAATATTTAAAAGGCGGAATAGAAAAAAAATAGTATAAAATACACATTTGATAAGACATTTTTGCGTACTCTTTCATTAGAAAACTCGCCTACGGGTCTTTTCTAAACCTTGAATTCGTGCGCAAAAATCTGTCTTATGAAACTTGTATCTTAATATACTATTATGTTATAACTCTAACATTATAATAAAATAATTTAAAAAATATAAGCGTTTATAATTTGAATTTATATGTATGACAATTGTTAGAATTTAAAGTTTTCTAAAGATTCGCATGTGTACCAATCTTTGATTACTTAATTATTTAAAAACAGCCTACTATAATGAGGGATGTTTTTGAAGGCACGTTATATGTCGTTGTATAGCGATTTTGCGAAGGCTATTAGGCACTATTAATAACTCTCTTTTGATTGCCAATATGTTATCCCTCGATTCATCTTCGTGGTCAATTTGATTTCTTCTTACTTGAACAAGTGAACTTACCATGTGCCCTATAGTGACTTTACGTCAACTTCCTCACAGCCTCCTCTGATGTGCCACGTGGGTTCAACATCGGACTTCTTTTATTTAATATTTTTATTAATAATTTACTGTCTGTGATACATTGCGATGTTTTCACTTTACGCGGATGATCTAAAATTTCCCTAAAATTACATCTACTACGGATTGCGTCTTCAGAATGATATTGATATTGTTAATACGTAATTAATGCAACGAAAACATAGTTCGTCTGAATATGGAGCAGAATATAAGAGCAACAATATTATTACTTACTCTAATGGAACTCGGGGATTACACATTACTAGACATTCTGAAACAATGTATTTAGGAGTACTGTCTGATGTTCAAACTTTAACTTCCGAACTATATTTCTAGCATATGTATTTCAGATTCTCGCATTCTTAGCTTTGTAATTAGATCTTGCAGAAGGTCTTCGAATTTTTAAACACTCAAAGTCCTATTTTTCTCCGAAATTTGAATATCTTTAGGTTGCCATATTGTCAATATCTAGAAAAAATTCAGAAATAACGATAAGGTATAAGTATGTACTAAACTTCTAGTTTCAAAAATTTTATCCACTACAATATTGAATAAAAAATTAAAAACCCTTATCACAATAGAATTTAACAATTCTATTTACGTATTTCGACAACCACGTTGTCATCCTCAGTAGAGAAAGCAGTGTAACACTTGAAAGCACAAAAAACACACAACATTCATTGAGCGATATATTGCACGGCTTCTCGTTTAACACTGTGTTAAAAAAGAAGCCGTGCAATATAGCGCTCAGTGAGTGAGACAAAAAACACACAACACTCACTGAGCGCTATATTGCACGGCTTCTCGCTTAACACTGTGTTAAACGAGAAGCCGTGCAATATAGCGCTCAGTGAGTGTTGTGTCTTTTGTGCTTTCAAGTGTTATACTGCTTTTTCTACTGAGGATGACAACGTGGTTGTCGAAATACGTATATAGAATTGTTAAATTCTATTGTGGTAAGGGTTTTTAATTTTTTTATTCACTTAAAAGCCACAGTCTCCGATTTTTCAGTCACTACAATAGTGTTTCGCCAGACAATGGCTTCGTCAGGTGGATGAAAAACTGAATATTTAAAATACGAGTTTGACTATTTATGTACAAATTATTGAGAAAAATGGTGATGGAAACATTTTTGCAATCTAAGTTTAAATCTAAGTGGTAATTGGTCATTTGAAGCTAATCCTAAGTTATTATATGTATTAATTTCTAAGTTTAACTTAAGTTAAGATAAAAGCAAACAACTTAACTTGTTAGGGGATTTACAATAAAATTTTTGAAACTAGAAGTATAGAAAATATTTCTCGAGTATTTAAATTTGAAAATTGATGTGTCCAGTCCACCTCGAGGAGTGGACCACTTTGTAACATGGCAAGAAATGCGAACAAGTTAAATATGGATTTTTTTATTGTCATATGTTTATAGATTAGTTGCTAACCAAATTAGGTAGTAGAGTTTTTCCGGTTTGACCGGTAAGGTATTTTTCATAATTTTTATTACATTCAATTTATTGCTGTTAACCCTCTTGCGGTCTCTTTGAAAACGCCGAGTGAATCTAAAACATTTAATTTTTAAGAAAGTTAGGCATTCTCTTCCAACGAGCAGACATGTATTATATAAACATTGTTTCTATATATATTAGTTCATTTATGTAAATCAAATAAACAAAAAATACATCAGTGTTTTTAATATATTATGTTAAAAATAGCATTTCTCACGGCTTTACAACTCGTGATCCAAAAAGAAGCGAAAAACTCAACGTACAAAAATCTACAGACCTATTTCATCGTTGATGATTTGCATTATTGCATAATTGTGCGTTAAAATTTTTCCTTTTCTGTTGTTATTATTTATTTTTATACTTTGAAATATTTTAGTCAGTAGTCCTTTATTTTCAATTACGTACTGTTCGCTTTTATTTTTTGAAATAGTATTTTGTCCTGTAAATGGCACGACTGTTGAACAATAAAGATCTATTATATCTTTCATTGACTACAAGTTTTTCTAAAAAATAGGTACATACGCCATACGAAAATGTATGCGCCCAACATTGTTCTACCTACTTTCTGTTATTTTGCAGCAAAAAGCACTGGGAAACTCTAAATAGCTCTTCGTGTTTTAATTTTATACTGCATCTTAACAAAAACATGCAATGACTGTCGCTGTTTAGATGAATTGTTGTCCGAGATAATCATAATAGAACACATAACAACTTGCAGATTATCTTTGCGCTTTGCGGTCTGTGCCATAGAGCAGATGTTGATAATTTAGCTTTCGGAACACATAACTATAAACGGATACTCGTGACATTATATAAAATGGTACGACAGAGGCAGATGAATAAATATGTTGTCGTGTCGACTTACATTTTTAAGCGAATGTACATTACGATTAAAAAGTATTTGTACGAGTCATCGTTGATTGAATTGAGAATGTTGTTCGTTTGTGAACATTAGCATTGTTGGAACAGATAATGCGACTTTTCTTATTGATTTTTAATAATCGACACAAGGTACTTGAAATTTTATTTTCTAATAATATATTCGAGAGATTTTTATTCGTAAACTATTTCGTAATCTCGTCTGTCTCTTTTGCATAACAAACAAATGAGTTAATCCATTCACGACTGACAAGCAGATTATCTACATCATTTGTATTTTTCATCGCCATAAGTGCAGCATTAGATAAAGACTGTAGGATCGCATTAAATATTTGCAAGCCATTCGTTTATATACATCAGTCGAAAAATTAACCAAGATCAAAGAATCAACGTTAGCATGTTAGGGAAACGTTCTAATTGGTTAAAATCGCTTATCGAAGAAATCAGAGAAGATGGGGTGAAGATAGGCTTTCAGATTGATCAATTGAAACAGTGACCGAATAAAATATTGAAAGCGCATGATTTTCTAAAAATGTCAAAAAAATCTTCACCGAGATTTATGGCAATGGAAATTTGTGAAGCCTAAAAGGAAAAAATAAAACCAACCCAAAACAAACACGGATTAAGACCTCGGAACAATCTACCTACCTGGATCATATCTTGTTGTTGAACTTCCCTTCCCTGAACTAAGGACGCTGACCAGCCAGTGGGTGAGCGAGTGGATAATATGGAAAACTTTAAAACGAGCAGCAGATAATATCTCAGCGCGATCAATTCTATTGCTGATAAGCTTGAATAGGTTAATAAATACTTTGATTATTCCTCCGATTGGTGAGTATTTGGAATCAAAAACGTAACATAAGTTCATCTTGGGAAACATTTCTGTCCGTAGCACTTCAGCATTTTTGAAAATTAAGAATTTCAAAAAACGTCGTTTGTACAAGTTCAATAGGAAGTTGCTGCGATATATAACAAGGAAACCAGACGACAGATGCGTATTCCAATTTAGGAAGAACAAGGGGAAATAAGGACTCCAGAGGTGCAACATCATTGAAACAGTAACAAAGTCCTAACATTCTTGAAGCAGACGAACATATTTTTGAATATGACTATTAAACGATAGAGATGAATCAAAGGACAATCCGAGATTCCTAATCTCACTCATGCTACTAAGTGGAACATCCTATTGGATAATAGGACAAGTATAGATGGCTTTTCCTAGTAAAAGTGATTTCTTTCGGATCAATTGGCTAGTAAACTCAGATTACGTTGAAGTATGTCTACAATGAATTGATGAAAGATATTATTAATTGGTTTGATATTATCCGAATATGCTAATACTAATGTTAAAGAACAAGGTCTGCAAGTTGCCTTTCGGTCCGAAAATACCGTCAAAAGTCTCCTAGGGAATACCAAAGATAAAGTTAATTTGAATTTGAAATCAGGTACATACGAAATTAATTGCGATGATTGTAATTTGAAATATATAGGCCAAACGAAATGATCAATAATAACCCGGTTTAAAGAACACATATCACATATTAAATTAAATAGACCAGAAAAATCTAACGTGGCCAACCATTCTTTAAATACACTACACAATATGTCGATTAAAGGGTTAAAACTTGTCAAAGCCATCAATCAACCCCGCGATCCTGACGCATACGGTTGTAGACGCGTAGAAATAGAATAAACACATGTGTTGCCTTTTCCTTAAGAGAGGTAATTTTGTCGTAATTTTTAGTGGATAAATTTGTATTTTTAAGTCAGTGTATACATGGACGTCGTATAATGTTGTTGCGTACTTTGATTAGTGGTTTTACCTACTGATGATAACAACTTTGTTGTCGAAATACATATTTGGGATACGATTAGTAATTGTGGTAAGGGGTTATGTACCTTTTTTAAGTTTTTACTTAATCACAGTCTCCAAAGAAAGACCTTTTATGCTAATACTTGACCAGATAATAAAGAAAACAAATCATTAATGTATGTATTAACAAGTAAGGTATCCAAACTTCATCTTTGTGATATTCCAGATGCTGCAACAAATTCTAATGATTAAAACCATTATAAAAAACACATCCATATCTATTGGACAAGTAAGAGTTGACTAACTTACAGAAGGCAGCATTCGGACCAAAAGAATCATGTTCTATTTAAAAAGCTTATGATTAATTAATGATGGGACAGATGCATATAAACCCAGCTTTAAACGTGAAAATTATTTTATTACTACCGAAGGAGTTATAAATAAATAAAACACTTTTTGTCAAGAATTCTGAACAGTTTTTTTTTAAGTTATTTCGGTTATTTTTGGAACATGAGATATATATATCTACAGAAGTTATTCGAGTACAATGTTGAAATGTATAAAAAGGATATTTTTTTGGCACATATGTACACATACGAAACCTTGCAAAAAATATCCTAAATCTAATTTATGCAGAAATATGTGTTCCGAGTATAGGTTCTACTTCGGTCATTATCGACAAGTATTTACACCTGACAAATTTGTTTCATATCATCTGATTATTTGAACCTATCTTCAATAAAAAGACTGTCCACGACGGTAGGAATAACAGAATAGCGTTCTTTTCGTATCTTTGTATTACGATCAGTATTAACAATATTATTGTATAATATTTATTCAAAAGGAAAACATATTGCAAAACGCAAGAGCAAATATTTTCGCAATGTTCTAGGTGTGTGGTCGCGATGTACCGTTTAGGGAATTGGCCTAGATGAAGAGATACAAAAATAAAAATATCCATTTAGTTGCGCATTCGCTTGTGCAATATAGATCAAAACCATAACTATTAAAATGGTATTAAAGGCAAATTAGTAATTACTAATTTGCAATGGGTAAATCCAGTTTCGTGTCATAATTTATGCATTTGAATTTTGTAATTTTATTAGTTTGTTTTGAAGTGAAAATTAACCAATAACATTTCATTTAAGCTCATAAATATAAGCCGATGTAACTTTAATATTCATTTTTATAATAAACATAAATCAAAACACTTGGTTTAGATTGCATTTGCATACGTCGGCCATAAATTTAATAGTATTTTATTATTAATAGTTCCGGCGTTCACATAAGCCACAACGATACTCTGCCCATAGCACTTATTTCTGTCTTATTTCTAAGTAAAAGTATTATATACGCGGTCTGTGTGGAAAATTCACGTTTAGGAAAAAATAACTTTCATTTTAAAATACCTTTAAGTCACAAACGTACGATTTATCGAGTTCTGCAAAATATACCTTTGATTTTGGCGATTTAGTTTGAGAGGAACCGCTTTCCGTTAAACCGTTTTCTTAATATTTGCAGGGGACCAAATCACGAGAACAGCTAATCGAAAAACATGGTACAGAAACTGATTTAAAGAATTAATTAAGCCGTGGCAAATGCTAAGTATAGTGAAGTTAAGGAGGAGAATATTAATTCGAATTAATGATTTGAGCAAATTCACGAATACGGCGAAATATTCAACTTGACACATAAATGACGATCGGAGTATGCTATAGAGTTTATTTTCTTGAGCAACAATATGTTGTGATATATGATGCGCGAGCTGTCATTCATTAATGTACATTCAACAAATTTTCCATTCGAATTTGAAATAAACAGCTTTTGTATATTCATTAATATGAAAAAAAGAGTATCAGGCTGTAATTAAATATAGGATTGTTTCAGCCTCTACTTGATGAAATTCCATTGTAAGTATTATCGCGATAAAATAAAACAAATTTTAATGAATTTCACTACTTGAAAATTCAATTTAAAAAAATCCTCTTTTTCAAAATGTATTATTTTGGTACAGATACGTGAACGATACAAGCTGTCCCGTATCGTTATGTTCAAATTTTGGGAGTGTAAAGTAGACTTCATTTCAAGTAACAAAAACGCAAAACTTGTATATCCATTTTTATATGTTTCAAAGTTACAGATTTATGGATGTGATTGTCAGATCATGAAAAAAAAATGTAATCCTAAAGTCAATACAAACTGATTTTATTTAAAAAATTCAATTAATAATATTTTCGAAATGTCCACCTCCTTGTTGAATGCAAGCTTGTGCCCGTAAGCTAACAGAAGAAGTTCTTATCCGAATTTCATACTTGTTTTGTCGGATTTGCACGGCAGCCAGGTGAATACGATCAAACATCTCTTCTCTTGGGTTCAAAACTTGCGTAGACTAAATTTTTCATGTACCCCCATAAATAAAAGTCAAGGGTATTATGATCGGGTGATCTGGGTGGCCATGCAACAGGACCACTTTGACCAATCCATCTTTGATAATTGACGTTAGCCCAAGTTCAGACAGCAATTCTGAAATTTGGTGGTGCCCCAACCATGTGAAACCACATGTCTCGTCAAACATTCAGTGGGACATCATCTAAACGACCTGGCAATTCGTCAATAAGAAATTGAAGGTAATTGTCCGCATTTAACTTCCCAGGAAGAACGACAGGATCAATCAACAAGTCATCGATTAGGGCCGTCCAAACGTTAATAGAAAATTCATTTTGAAATTTAGATGAGCATATACCTTTGGGATTTTCTGATGACCACCTGTGCAGGTTTTTCAGATTTGTAACACCACTTATCGTGAACGTAGATTCATCTGTCCAGAGGACTGCTCTGCGGAAATTAAAACGAAGCCGTAATTGTCTTAATATCCAGGTAGAATAAACGAAACGAGCATAGTGGTCTGCCTCAAACAAACCGTGTCCCCTGCGATAGTAATATGGATATAAGCCCTCAGGTTTTAAAATTCGCCATACACTTCGACGTACACTGAGAGTTGGATCCCTTGTAACAATAGCTACTGCTTCTTCCGCTAAATCTGCTGGCAATTTTACTATTCGGTCGAAAAGATAATCTCGCAGTCCGCATTCCCGAAATTGTCTGTGTACTTCCAGAAACGTTCTGTAATGAGGAATGCGCCTATGGGGAAACCGATGTAGGTATTCAATAACTGCTTGACGTGCGCTGCCGTTACAGTAGCCATACACAAAAAGCATGTCCGCATACTCTTGAGAAAAAAATGGGTAAGGCATTTTGAATAAAGAAGACGTGTCCACTCACTAATTAGCTATTGTATGAACTGAAACGTAATGTAATCCTTTATTAAAAAATGCAACGTTAACAGTCATCTGAACATTTTTTATTGTATGATATTCATGGTCCAGCACTTTTTATTGACTTTAGGATTACATTTTTTTTAATGATCTGACAATCACATTCATAGATCTGTAACTTTGAAACAAATGAAAATGGATATACAAGTTTTGCGTTTTTGTTACTTGAAATGAAGTCTACTTTACACTGCTAAAATTTGAACATAACGATACGGGACACTTGCATATTCCTGGGTTTCACAGGAACAAAGAGACAATTAAATTTATTATCTTATAATTAAGTTTACAATGGAACAGGAAATAAATAATAGTATTAACTTTCTCGATTAAACCATTACTAGAATTATTATTATAACAAATGTAACTTTGCAACTTTGCAAACTTTGTCAATGACGTTCTTCCTTTATTCTCAACAAAGTTCTGTAACAAATGAAACAGACATGCATTACATACATCTGTATCTGTACACATGTAGATATACCTTGTATTTTCCAGCATTTATTTTACAAAATAAATATTTAGAGTTTGGGCCAAATTTAATTCTGACACCATTTCGCGTGTAGTTGTTGATGGATTATTACTTATGTAGATAATACAAGATTTACATAGACTTTACAAAAACACACCTTTAATTTACCATTTGTAAAATATTCCGCTGATTTTCATTCTAATTCTTGTTAACATAATCATCACGCGGTTTTATAAACGATCCAATCTCGACCAAGTTTCTACGAAGGTCCAGAAAAATGGTACGATGTAGCTGTTGTCGTTCTGGATACAATTGTAAATATCTTTTACTCGCTATTGTTTTATTTCAATTCGATGAATAAAAAAATACTTAATATATCTCGTTTCTCTTCGTAGGTGTATGACATTTTTGTATTATTAATGAACAATAAATGACATGTTTGACAGTTTGAAATTTCATGGCTACCTTACTTAATCTTAAAACCTATTCTTCGTGAATTAAAGTATAATATCAAAAACTTGTGTCAACATGCTATACATGAATGTAGGTGTAGGTTTCCGCGGTCGTTCTCTAGATGTAGATCTCGGTTTCCGGGTTGGAACTGCGTCGATTTGGGCGTAATTGCCAACGTCTTTTTTAATTTTTTTTTAACGATAGGAGCTCATTTTCTTCGTTGACCTCTAGCACGTTTATTTGGGATTGCAGAGGAAAACTCAAAACCCATTCTTGAGGCCACTTTTGATCTAGTATCTAATGGTAAACTCAAAATTTCCATATGATGTTTCGATTCTATCTGGCCATCATCAACTTTATTATTTCTTGTGGGCGCTATGTCGGATTCTGACACCGCTAGAAATTGCTTGTTTTTCTGCTTTCAACCATGTATAACATGTAGATCTCGGTTTCTGGGTTGGAACCGCGTCGAGTTAGGCGTAATTGCCAAAGTTTCGTCGACTGCTTCAAGGGACATCTTCAGGGCTGTACGTAGATGTTCGTCGTTTCGCAGTACCTTGAAGAATGCTAAGACAGAGACCGGCACAACTTATATAGGGGGGACCGGGTCAGATGGTGGCCTGCTATTGGCTGGGGACCATGAGCCAATGGCATGCGTCGTATGGGCGTGGTAATTCTTAGTAGAGTTCAGTAGAGTTTGCCACGTCGGATGTAACGTATAGCCATCGTCTCTATTGAGATTGCGGGGATGTTTGTTAATTTCAATAGATTCACGGATTTTCCTAGGCAAATAATGCGATTCACGGGACAGAAGCTTGACATCTTTGAATAGAATTTGATGACCGGAGTTGAGCTTGTGTTCTGCCCGCGTTGAACCGGCTATATGTAACAGTCTAGTACAACGTTCGTGTTCGGACACACGCACACCGACTGGTGTCTTAGCATTCTTTAAGCTATTGCGAAACGACGAACATCCAGTGGACGAAACGTTGGCAATTATGCCTAATTCGACGAGGTTCCAACCCGGAAACCGAGATCTACATGTTATACATGGTTGAAAGCAGAAAAACAAGTAATTTCTAGCGGTGTCAGAATCCGACATAGCGGACACAAGAAATAAGAAAGTTGATGATGGTCAGATAGAATCGAAACGTCACATGGAAATTTTGAGTTTACCATTAGATAGTAGATCAAATGTGGCCTCAAGAATGTGTTTTAAGTTTTCCTCTGCAATTCCAATGAAACGTGCTAGAGGTCAAAGAAGAAAATGAGCTCCTTTCGTTACAAAAAATCATTTGACACAGGTACATCTTCGGGTTCATAACAAATACAAAATTTAGCAACTTTGCCAAATTTAAAGCTGCCCTCTATGTCCAATAATACGCGAGAACCTCATGGTTAGAGTCGAAAATGAATCAGCCTGTTAGTTCTTATAGAGCTGTTTAACTGCTAAGTTTAATTAAAATCGGAGTCTCCGACTTGGTTAATTAATATTTTGAAAGAGCAAATCTTTCTGATGAATTCACCACCATTCAATGATGAAAGAAAGTTGAAACAGTTTAAAAAAGGAGATAGAGTAATGATAATGATAGAAGATTAACTTGTCATATTCACGGTAAATGTAATTTCCTAATTTTTCCATTTAGGATTTACAAAATTGGTCATATTACCACACGGAACAGCGAGAAAATTCTTCTAAATGCAAAAAAATATATACATAGTTTAAAAGGAATGTGATGTGAAAGCAATGTTTATTTTAAGCAATTGTTTGTATTTACTGTAATCAGGAAGATCGAGCAAGTCGCGGTAGTAAAGTATTCCACTTGAGTAGTGTGTATGTACGTATGTATATAAGACCTGTTGTGTATGTAGCTATCTATACCTATGCATGTACGAACATACAAGCAGCTCCGGCTCTGTACTTTATAATCATGTTCGTTTGAGAGGAACACGACAAATATATGATGTATGCCTGTTCGATTTAACATTGCATCCGCCTGAGAAACTGAAATTCTTGCACTTGCGAATCGATCATGGAGTATTACACATTCAATCTCTATCGATATATCATACGCCCGTGAAGACTTCACGGTACGCATGCCTACATCGTATCACCTTAATCAAGCACATTTATTCGTGTCCGCTCTGATATGCGTTTACATAAGTGGAGCAAAATTTTATTGCCTTCGTTGAAGGACTGGAGAGAATTTGTTGAATTTACGTGAAGCGGTAATTCAATTTGAAATGCGGTGTCATTCGGATATGCCTAGTATTTCTATGCCTTGGGTACTTGATATAATCGCATATTTCATTACTTGCAGAAGAGCGCGTCAGCATGCGTTTTAAGCGATGATATAGTCTCTTGTATCTATCTTAGCTCCAGAAGTTATTTATTGGAGACATAATTATGGTAATCAAATTATCTTAAGTTAATGAGAAGATGTTTGTCTACAATATATCGAGTACGATATAGTATTTCATGAATTTTTTGAATGCATAAAATTATAATTGCCTCCGTTACCATTCTTTTAATTAATCTTATTTTTTAAATAAAATTAATGGATTGTTGATTGGCAAAGGCAGAAACGCGTTATGATATAAGTAATAATTTTATCGTTTCAAATATTTATTGTAAATGTATTCATCAGGTGGATGAAAACTATTACAGGCTGATTCATTTTCGGCCCTCACCATGGGGATCTCGCTTATTATTGGAGATAGAGTATAGGTTTAAATTTGGCAAAGTTGTTAAATTTTGTGTTTGTTATAAATCCGTAAAGAAAGTAGACCTGTGACAAATGACCTTCGTCATTTAAAAAAAAATCGCGAAAACCCCATTTTCTTCTTTTACCTGTAGCACCGACATTTGGCCTTGTAGAGAAAATATAAAAACACATCCTTCTGGCCATTTCTAAACCTCTATCCAGTGGTGTACTCTAAATTTTTATACGACGTTTCGTTCTGGCCATTGGATTTAGACATCTTCAGAAAGAGTTTTTTTTCTGATTTCAACCATGTACCACATGCTGACTAAAGTTTTTGACATTAGGTTTTATTTGAAGGAATAAATTATAAGATTAAATAAGGTAGCCATGGAATTTCAATCTGTCAAACATTTCATTTATTGTTCATTAATAATACAAAAATGTCATACACTAACGAAGAGAAACGAGATATTATAAGTATTTTTTATTCTTCGAACCGAAATTCAACAGTAGCGAGTACAAGATATCTACAATTATATCGAGAACGACAACAGCCTCATCGTACCATTTTTCTAGATCTCGACAGAAATTTGGTCGAGAATGGATCGTTTACTAAGCCGCGTAATGGTCAAGACAACAGGAATTTAAATGAAAATCGACAAGATATTTTACAAATGGTAAATTAAAAGCGTGTTTTCAAATTTCATGTTAATCTTGTATTTTTATAGATAAATAATAATCCATCAATTTCTACACGCGAAGTAGCGTCAGAATTAAATTTGTGCCAGTCCAGAATTTGGAGAACTTTACATAGAAGTTGGGTTAAACCATACAGGATCCATGTTAGTCACTCTTTACTGCCTGGAGATAATTTGAGAAGGCTAAAATATTGTAATTGGTTAATGTGAAGGATAGAAAATGACGAAAATTTTTTAAGCAAAATCATCTGGTCAGATGGAACAAAATTTACAAATTCTGGAATGTTCAACAAAAATACGGAGCATTATTGGGCAGTACAAAATCCCCGACAAAACAGGGCTAGAAGACCACAACATCGTTTTGGAATAAACGTTTGGATGGGTATTTTAGCAAATGGTCTCTTAGGACCAGTTATGTATGAAGAACATGTAAATGCAGAAAGATATTTAAACATTTTACGTACATACGTATCTGACTATCTTGACGACAAAATCCCATTAAATCAATTACAATATTTATGGTGGCAACAAGATGGCGCACCAGCACACAATGCAGCAGTTGTTAGAAATTTCTTAAATCAAGAGTTTGCAAACTGTTGGATTGGAAATAGGGGAGTTGTTGAATGGCCTGCGAGATCACCTGATTTAAGTCCGCTAGATTTTTTTTTATGGGGATATGTTAAAAATTATATTTATAAAGTAGATGCGCCACAAAACATTGAAGAATTACGAGACAGACTTCAGAATGCCTTCGATGCAGTTCCTAGAAGAACTATACAAAGGGCAGTACAAAATGTCAGAAGGCGTGTCCAATTGTACATTACCGAAGATGGCCAGATAATTGAACATTTACTGTAATTGTTTATTGTTTACTTTTCTATGTATTTTTATTAATGTTTTAGTTATCTTGTACTCGCTACTGTTGAATTTCGTTTCGAAGAATAAAAATACTTATCGTATCTCGTTTCTCTTCGTTAGTGTATGACATTTTTGTATTATTAATGAACAATAAATGAAATGTTTGACAGATTGAAAATCCAAAGGCTACCTTATTTAATCTTACAATTTATTCTTTCAAATAAAACCTAATGTCAAAAACTTTAGTCAGCATGTGGTACATGGCTAAAATCAGAAAAAAAAAACTCTTTCTGAAGGTGTCTAAATCCAATATGGCGTCTATAAGAAATTAGATAGTTGATGATGGACGGAAAGAAACGAAACGTCGCATAAAGATTTAGAGTACACCACTCGATAGAGGTTTAGAAATGGCCACAAGGATGTGTTTTTATTTTTTCTCTACAAGGCCAAATGTCGGTGCTACAGGTAAAAGAAGAAAATGGGGTTTTCGCGTTTTTTTTTTAAAAACGAGGGTCATTTGTCGCAGGTCTATTTTCTTTACGGATTTATAACAAACACAAAATTTAGCAACTTTGACAAATTTAAACCTATACTCTATCTCCAATAATAAGCGAGATCCCCATGGTGAGGGCCGAAAATGAATCAGCCTGTATATTTAAAATATAAATTGAGAATATAATATTAGTATATAAAGAGCGTTTTTCCAGAACAACTCATGTTCGCTTAAGCTCATTTTGTGATAATCAGATAAAACTTCTACATAATAATTTTTAGATAAATTTAGTTATTTAATACTATATACTAAATTGTTCGGAGACGAAAAGTATGGAAAAGGCGAATGACTATTTCTCGATCTAGTGTAGGCCTAGGAATAGGTACACGACAAGTTCATGAGATCTTACATGATTGTTTGGGCGTAGGCAAGGCTTTAGTCCGTTGGGTGCCAAGTAGAGAATACAATCCCAAACATGTTTTTCAATCCCGGGATTACGGGATTATTGAAGCGTAATCCCGGGATTACGGGATTAGACTATGTGGTTTCTAATTGGGCTCAAATGAAAAAAAAAACTTAAGTAATTTCTTAAAAATTATTTATTAATATTGTTGCACAACACAATATACAATACACTAAAATAAGGAGCAAAAAAGACAATACAAAAAACTATTTATAATATGAAAATAATTTTAAAACGTAAACATAATAGATCCCCATATATCTAAAAAGTGAAACCTTTTGAAAGCCAAGTATTTTGGCCACAATATTCCGAGCCGTATAGGGTGAATAATCCTGTATATCTTCTTAATTTTGTTCAAAACGCATATATACGCAAGCGCCATGAGAAAACTTGCAGAATATAGTATAATGTACAGGGGAACATTAAAATAGATAGGAAGACATATACAAGGTGATTCTATATATGTGCGACAAATTTGATGGGTTGATTCCTAGGGTTATTATGATCATAAAAGTTCATATGAAACGGCTTAAACGGCTTAGTTTTAAATTTACGGGATATATAAGCAATACGTCGAGCGCCAGTCTAAGGACGGCTATCCCAAAAATAAAAATTGGGACGTTTAGAGGACGCGTAGGAAATCAATTTATCAATTTATGGAAATTTGGCTGTCAAATAGAATGATTATGTCAACTGATGTAAACAAAAGTTTACTACAATGTAACAAATATTAATGTTACTGTTCAGGTATAACACAGAAATACATAGAAACAGTAAAATTTTTCCATAAATGGGTTGGTGGTTCTGTAGCAAACCTTTGTTTACATCAGGTGACATAATCATTCGATTTGATAGTCTAATTTCCAATTTCGTTTATTTACACAATTAACGATTTATTAAAGCTAATAAACAGAAAAAAATGTAGGTGGCATTAGTATAAATCAAGAATACGATATAATGGTCAATAAATAGATGTTTCATGTGTATTTGGACGAAAACGTAACGTTAAAGGTTAGTGTTCATTTTTAATGTATTTGATTTTTTTTAAGAATAACTGTGCCCCAGCGCCAGAAAATTTATTAGGATAAATTGGTTCCCTAAGGGTCCTCTAAACGTTCCAATTTTTATTTTTGGGATAGCCGTCCGTAGACTGGTGCCCCAGGTTACCCCTAACAAGATGTAATATCACACCTACCTTTGCAAAAACATTCGTATTTCCCGTTTCAATCTGATTGTGTTAAAGTATTGTCGAAGTTTTCTAAAATAAATTACACAAATGTTGATACAAATGAAACAGACATGCAATATACATATCTGTAACTGTACACATGGACCAATGTTGAGTTGTGCGATATGCATTTTGCTTATGGTCGTACCAATGGCAACGTGCAGCTGGACGTCCTTATGAAGAACGATACCAAAACCCTGTCATCCCGCTTCATTCGATATTTCCCTGTCTTCATCAACGTTTTGGTGAAATGAAAAGTTTTAAAAAACATTCGGCTGATAGCGGGCACCCACGTACAGTTAGAACTTCACAAATGAAAGAAATGGTGCTAAATGAAAT
The DNA here is from genome assembly GCA_935421215.2 of Melolontha melolontha. NCBI lineage: Eukaryota > Metazoa > Arthropoda > Insecta > Coleoptera > Scarabaeidae > Melolontha > Melolontha melolontha. The sequence continues at coordinate 1,737,103 of OW285235.1, read as the reverse complement.
TGACAAACATCCTTCTGCAAGCACCAGAATAATTGCCTCTGCCTTAAACATAAGTCAGCCCACAGTTTGAAGGATATTGAACAATCAACTGTTCCAGCTTGCCAGCAGATTTCCCGCAAAGATTGGCTTTTTGTCAATGCATACACTACAAATGAAACAGACATGCAATATACACGTCTGTAACTGTACACATGGACAATACACCTCGTACTTTCTAGCATTTCCTTCTGCTTAAGACACGTGTTTCTGCCATCTACTATTAGGCGTCATCAGTTAAGCTAGTGAAGTAAGTAAAGCTTAAACAAATCGCCTCACAAGGTATAGCAAATTGTGTCCTATCAGGTGACACCATATAATCTAGTGACATCTGACGGACGAAAGAGACTATGCCGAAAGTGGCAATGCATACACCATGAAATCGCACTAAATCCTCAGTTTTTGGCTCAAGTATTCTACATCGACGAGGCTAATTTTTCCAGACATGCTATTATTAATTTTCATAATAATCACGCATGAGCCGAAGAAACCCACACGAAATAATGGAAACCCGTCATCAACATAAATTCTCTGTTAATGTATGGGCCGGAATTATTGGAGATCCATATTTTTGGCCGAAGAGTTTAAATGGAAAAGTATGTCGCCGCTTTCTTGAAGAGGAGATACCACTACTTTTGAAAGAAGTCCCGTTGTAATTAAGATTACAAATGTATTTTATGCACGATGCTGCTTCAGCACATTTCAGATTACTTGCTCGTGAGTCTTTGGCCGGTGCTGAATTGATTTGTGTCCTGAAAAGATTCAATTTGCATTGAAAGGACGAAACATGAGGGTATAACTGCGAAATCAATTGATCTTTGCCTTGGAGTCGCGTATTTAAGACATTCAAGTGATTTGTGATGTCTACAAGAAACGCAAGTCACACAGTCAATCAGGGTTGTCGAGTTCGGAGACGTCCTTTTTCTTTTCCGCCAGAAATATTTTGATTTCTTCAATCAAGTGACAAACCACGACTTAGCCACCTTACTTCAGTGTAAAACAAGAGATCACCATATTCGCTTTCAATATCCTCGAAAAATTGTGTGAATTGTCGGTGATTGAGACCTCGTGATTTATAAAGTTTGCAGTAGGTAATATAACTTTCACCACATTTTCAAATCCCAATAATTTTGAACAGAGGGCCTCTTGATGTATAATGCAATGAAACTGCATTAATTCCTTGGTAACTATGTTTTTTGTTTGTAAATACTCTTTTAACATAGTTTTTATCCCAGATTTACTTCCAACCATTGAAGGTGCTCCGTCAGTCGTAATTTCAGATAATTTCGTTAAATCCAAATCCATTATAGAACATTTTTCCAGAAGAGCTTTGAGCATGTCACTCCCCTTGGTTTGACTTGTAAAAGAACTCATACCTATCAGTCCTTCACTCACTTCAAAATTTTGCGTTACACCTAGTAAAAATATTAAGAATTGAGCAGTGGAACTTATATCTGTAGATTCGTCGAGTGCTATAGAAAAATACTCAAAACTTTTCGATTTCGTAGCTAATTGCTCTCCTATATTAGCTGCTAATGTGGTAAGTCGTCTTTGAACAGTCATCCGATTTAGTTGAATTTTCTCAAACCTCTTTGCATCTTTCGGACACTTTTTTTTTTGCGGCGATATCTAAACACTGCTTAACAAACTCACCATCTTTAAAAGGCCGACAAGTTTTCGCTATTATTCGAGATATTTCAAAGCTAACTTCAGTAGCTGTTTCAGCATCTTGAATTGGTTTTGTAAACATAGCTTGTTGGCCTATTAGTTCCCTTTGCAAAGTGGAAATTTTTTGCGTTCGATTTTCGCCGGATAATTTGGTAAAAGTATGATGCTGGGTTTCATAATGCCTTTTCACATTATATTCCTTCGGAATAGAAACACTACTCTTGCATATTAAACAGACACTTTTATTATACGATGAAATAAAAAAGTATTTTTCGGTCCAAATATCTTGAAACTGTCGATTTTCATCTTCAACCTTGCGACTACGTTTTTTATTTGGGCCAGGTTTATCCATATCAAAATTGATATTATATTGTTACGTAGGTAGATGCCATATTGGAACGTCGAAATATTTATTCTTCACAGATTACAATTCAAACAATATAACGTTCGCTTGCCCGTAGTTAAAACTTAACTGCTCCGATAGCGGGCGATGCGTTGTATTTATACGAGTTACCTAACATCGAGAACCTACCACATTGTTCGGGGATAATACCGACGTGTTTCGCGAATCTTCGAGTAATCTAGTTGGTTCGACAGATTTCTAGTCTCGTAACACGTAACAATATACTTGGAGCGACGAGGAGCATACCTGTCCTACGTAGTAAACCTGAACAAGTAGTAGGTACTTAAAGATGCATATCTTACTAACAATTACAAAAGTTAGAATAAAATAAAAAGTTAAGAAATATTGATTTGAATGGATTTTTACCTACTTTTGTAGTTTTTCGAAAAATTTTTAAAATTCGTTGGCGGGCCGCATAAATATCGACAGTGGGCTGCATGCGGCCCGCGGTATGTGCATCGTTGCTCTACTGTAATTCTTTTGTTTTTCTTTAAGAATCTTCTATATTATTATAATTTTTTAGATACTATTTATAATTTAAGAATATCATTATTATTATTATTAAATGTTTTCTTTATATTTATAATTACATTTAACAGAATAACACGAGTAGGATGACAATTTAATTTGGAGTATAACGAAAACTTAAAAATAATGAAATATATGTAAAACTGAATAGATTTATATATGATTTACATTTGATTGAATTCCATACTGACAAATTAAACAAATTTGTTAATATGAGGATGTCCTTTCTTTTTGTTGACGTAAAGGCTTTTTTTATGTAAAATTGTAAAAAAGAAAGAGAGATAAACGGAAGGAATGCGACCTTCAATTAACAATTACTTTTTTCAGTTCATAGCAAATTGTATTGTAAAAAACTAAAACTGTGTAATAGCTTCAAAAATAGCGTGGGAATTATAAAAAAAACTTCGTTTTTCTTAAGTTTACGCCAAGAAAAAATTACCGCTTTTACTATCATCTATATTTAATGGGTACATGGCGCTGATACATAATAAGTTAATAAGTTCAAGTTAGCCATGCTAATTCTGGACGACTCTAGTTCTAATTAAATCTTCCCATAAAAGTTAGGAATATCGTATGATTCTGCATATATAATTAATGTCAGAAATGTCAAGAAAAAATTTAAAAAATTAATCTTAATAGGTTATATATAGATACGATAACTTTGATAATTGAAATGGCGCATCCAAACGCCGTATATTCAGTAATTACTTTCAAAATCGATTTAATTAGTAATATTTTATGGTAAGGCCGATTTTTATTTTCTAAATGTCAGCATCATTATCATGAAATAAAATACTGATTCTTTAATATATGTACATATGTAGATGCATGTATAATAAATACATACGGACATATCACAATTATTATTCGAGTAATTAATAATGATCTTAAATGATCGTATGAAGTAATTATTAATTTTATGATTACCAAGATGTGAGATGGCATTACGATACTCTTACAATATAAAATATAATCAACATCACCGAACTGTAATTAATTTAATATTTTGCATCTTACAAAAGTCATTCTAAACGTTTTATGTTGAAAGATGTCGACGTTTTTTTTTATTTTGCTAAAATCCTTTATTATAAAGAGTAAAAGTAAAATTCAATGTAATTTAATATACACCGTGTCCAGAGTATCTGTTTGATATTGCTAACTTTGTTATTATTTGAATAACAAAGTCTAAGTTAAATGGGCAAGATTGTAATATTTTTTCTCTTGATTACGATAATAGTAATAATAATAATTTGTGTATTTTCAATAGGTATTAAACCCAAGTACAAGAAATTGATATAAAAATACATATACAGTTCGTAAAGTGTTTCTTTTCAGTTCGTACTGTCCAAGTTTGTACCTGCAAATTGTATTTTATCTCTTTCTAACACACATAAATACGCGCTGTAATATTACACAAGTTAGACATTTTAAGGGATTCTTATGCCTTAACCCTTTCAGTACCGGATTTGAAATAACAATGTATGTCGCTAGGACCAGGTTTTTTTACATGCCACCAGGACACGTGCCGAATATATGCGTCAGGTGTAAAAAAATTAAAATGTGCAAAAATTAATTTATTTATAATAGTATTGTTATAAATAGCATATGTACGTATATTTAAAATGTGTGATTTGTATGATACACCTGAAAACAAGATTGTACACACAAACCAATGTTACATTTTGCGCACATGTACCTAGACTTATTTCTTTTCTTTGCGTGAAGCGTGCTTTGGCTGCAAACTATACATCGTCGTACTTTATTATCAGGTACCAGGGCAGGAAAATGCCGCCCAATTAGCCGCTCAGGATTTTTGGTCATAGGTTTTACTCTGGTTTGGTTAGGCTGTAGTACATTGTATCTAAAATTGCACAAAAACTATTAAGCTAAAGTTTTCTCACTAACTAAAACTTACCGCTCAATAAGCTGTCTTATGATTTTCAGTTGAAAATTTGTTAAAGATTTTCTCGCATTTTGTGTTTGATACAATGCATGTGTCTTGAGCATGGCTAGGTCCACCATGTGCAAAAATAATTTTTTGTACCATTTTACTGTTTTTCTCACACATTCTGTAGAACTTAACATCATGTCCGACCTGTCTATAGCACCCATATTTGCATTATAATCCAGAACACATGCTGGTTTCTTGATAGGTTCCTTAGTCTTGAAATCCAACTTGTCCGACGAGATTATTTTGTCCTCATGAAAACTAGTAAGCATATGTACATCGCGACGATCTTTCCATTTAACGGCCAGTAAGTGCTCAGTAGATGTTGAGACCGTCTCGCCTTTGGTTAATTTCGTTGTCAAATTCGGCATACATTTCCTATTCGGACGAACTGTTCCGCAGGAGTTTGTTTTGTGTTCATGTAAGTACATTGATAAAGTTGAACTTGTATACCAATTATCTGTATACAACGAATGGCCTTTCTCCAAATACGGCTTCATAAGATGTGCCACAACTGAACCGGATATACCTAGGTCTTGAAACAGTTCTACGTCTGTTGTTTTACCAGTATAAACAATTGTATTTAACACGTATCCCGTTTCGCAGTCACATAAATGAAATATTTGATACCGAAGCGATGGCGTTTAGATTTGATGTACTGTTTAAAATGTAAACATCCTTTGAAAAGAACTAAACTCTCGTCAATCACAAGATTTGCGAACGGATAAAAACATTCAGAAAAACGGGTTGTCATTTTAGTTAACAATTCTCGTATCTTATAGAAAGAATCACCTTGTTTCTGATCAGCGTTATTTGAAAAATGTAACATGCTCAGTATCGCTAAAAAACGATTTCTGGGCATTACCTGCGAAAATATTGGTGTGTGAAGTAGCGCATCCGTAGACCAATGCTCTTTCATATTATTTTTTCTATGACGTACAGTAAGTAACATAACAGCCAAAAATACATAAAATTCATCCTCATTTATTTCTTTCCATTTTAGGTTTTTGTTCTCCTTATTTTCCGAAGAATATTTATTAGTTTCGTCTACAATTAGCTTCACTACTTCTGAATTTACAAAGAACAGAAAATAGCTAAGTGCATTTGATTTGTCTTCTAGAGATTCTTGTAAACCAGAATGTTTATCGTCGAATGTATGTATTGTGGGCTTGAACGCTGTATTACGCCAATTTAGTGATAAAACTCTTCTTTGTGCACTTTGTTCTTTAATTTCAGAATTATCATCATCAGCTGTAACATTATTATTTTGTTCCAGTTCCGTTTCATCCGAGCTGTCATCACTTGCATCGGATTCATTTTGATCAGGCTCGTATTCACTGCCGCTGTCAACGAAAGGTTCTTCGTCAGAATCTAAACTCGCTAAAATGCTTTCATATTCAGCTGTTGTCATTCCACAAATCCCTACATTGTCATTGTCACGTTTCCTTTTACATCTAGAACCACTTGTATAACTTGTAGAAGCACTCGTACTTGAAGCCATAGCGTACACTCGACTTCTCTATACTGCAATTTACCTAATACTAAAAACATGTCCCAACTTGTACACGGATACCCCCATCTATTTCATTCACAATAACTATACTTTGTAGTGTTGCGCAAATCTGCCGTATATATGAGGCAGTCGGCCAGCAGTTACTGCTTCAGGTACCTTATTTATCCGGCATTGGGCTTACAGATGCAGCACGAAGCGACACATAAATACGGTAGTGGTCCTAGTAAAGGCGCTAAATCTAATACTGCCACATACTCGTATATACGGCAATGGTCTACATCAGGGCTGTCCAACATGAGGCCCGCGGGCCGCATGCGGCCCGCCACGGCGTTTTTTGAGAGTTTTTTTTTATATAGAAGCGAGTCATTCCTACACCAACGATGAAATGATGAAATAAAATAACACATGCATAGGTTATGTGACGCCACTGGCGTAGGATAGAACGCCGCAACGAAGTTACTGGAACATTGGAGATTTTGCTAGGCCGCTTTCGAACATTCGAATAGGCATGCGCGCGTATATAATAAGAAGGTTGACGAGTTAATAGTAAATAGAGTGGCTGTGGGATACAGACTCAGACAGAAAAATGTTGAATACGGTTCGCGAAGTTAATTGTTACGGTCAAGTGTTTATTTGTTTATAATTGTAGTTATTTTGTTCTGGTGTGCGGTACGCAGCAACTCAATTTAAGGTTTTTAAGTGAAATATGTCTTCGCGAAAAAGAAAAATTTCAAACGAACATCGAGTTTATAATGACCGTTGGGAATCAGACTATTTAATCACAAACAACAATAATAAACTTCAGTGCATTGTTTGGATGCAAATACTATCAATTCCTAAAGAATATAATGTAAAACGACATTACACTACGTTACACGAGAAAAAGTTTCAGCAGTATATAGGCGAGTCGAGAAATGGTATCATTACGGATTATAAGAAAAAGCTAAAACTACAAATTTTTTTCAAAAAGTCTGACACTGATAACAAATGCAATATTGCCGCTTCTTACGAAGTAGCGCTGGAAATTGTCAAAGCGAAAAAACCTTTTAGTGATGGAGTTCTTATTAAGAATTGTGCAATGAAAATGGCAAAACAATTCAATGAAACAAAAATTGCCGAAAAATTCGCAACAGTCTCAGTGTCGCATCAAACAATTGCAAGACGTGTAGAGCACTATATGGTCACATAAGAGGATTTCAAAATAAAATTAAGCTTTTCAAGTCTTCACTAGAAAAACAAGATTTTTCATTTTTTCCAAGCTGTAAAGAGCACTTTGAAGAAATGCAGGATTTTGAGAAAGTTTCATATTTAACTCATATAAAATATATTGACACAATTACAGAAGAATTCCAAAACCGATTTAGCGACTTTAAGAAAATCGAAGGAGAAATTTCAGCTTTTACTCAGCCACTTACAATTTCTGTTGAGAACGTAAGCAGAGCAGATCTTCAACTGGAATTGTGTGATTTGCAGTCGGATCTTTTTTACCAGGGAAGAACCGAAATAGGATTGGACTTTTTTAAGTTACTCCCAGGAGAACGTTACCCGAACTTGCGAAACTTAGGCCTTATGATGGGCTCAATGCTGGGAAGCACGTATCTTTGCGAAAGCAGCTTTTCCAACATGAAATTTATAAAGTAAAAATATAGGTGTTCCCTGTCTGATAACTCACTTACTCAGTTGATTCGGTTGTCAACAACAAATATTAATGTTAATATTGATACACTGATTAGTGAAAACCAACTTCCCAGTAACTTTTTTGGTATATTTCTTATTTTTTTTTTGAATAAATAAAAATAATTATACAAACAAACACGTTTTTTTGTACCTATTACAAATCACTGATAAAGTTTCATACGAAGTATTTTATGATGCGGCCCTCACAACCGCAAATTTATTTACAGCGGCCCTTGGTCCACTTGAAGTTGGACAGCCCTGGTCTACATAAAGTCATACAACTCTTACAACCCTGGTCGTATATATACGGCAGTGGTACTGAGGAACCGTTCATACTTTGACTAATATATACGGCTATGGTACAGAAAGGGTTAAATTTGGTCATGCAACTACAAACAAATACAGGGACCGGCAAAATAATCTTACATTTTAATCGTTAATAAAAACACCATTGCAAATGCTATTTAGAATTTATTTTTATTAAATGGAAATGTATACTATGCCATTTCTTTTCATTAAGTTTCGAAAATTACAGAGTCAACGTGGCGACCATTTCTTTCGATACATATTCGAATATGATTTCCGAAGGTTTCCATTACTCGAGCCCTCATTTGAGGTGATATACCTGCAATTCCTTTCAATCATGTTTGAAGACCTTGGCTTTCAGGTAACACCAAAGGAAATAGTCGCATGGGGCAAGATCGGGTGAACGCACAACCCACTCAATATCTCCATGTAACGAGATTACGTGTCCTAGAAATATTTCCCTTACAACGTACATGGACCTTCTTGCTGTATCACCTGAAGCTCCATCCTGTTGGAACCACACGTCCGGAAGTTCAAGTTCTCTAAGTCTTGGTTCTAAAAAATCGCGTAGCATGTCGATATATTGATCGACAGTTACGATAACCGTAAGTCCACCTTCAAAAAAAATAGGAACTCCAAGCGTCAAATAATCTAACTGCACACCAAACGGTAAAATGTGGGCTATGAAGTGGCCTTTCATGGTGCTGCTACGGATTTCCTCGTGTCCAGTAGCGAAAATTCTGCTTGTTCACACAGCTGGGTAAATTGAAATGATCTTCGTTACTCGTTATTAAAAGCGCATTTTGTGGGACTTTTGGAAGAAAGAAACTTTTGGAACAAGTTCTGCGATTTTCCCGGTCTCATTCATTAAGTTCTTGCCCGATCATCAATTTGTATGGGTGGAACAGCAGGTCCGCGTGTAATATTCTTGACACAGAACGATCTGACAAGCGCAAAGCAGCGGCATGTTTAGCACCTGAACGGGTAGGAGATCTTACAGCTGCAATATTTGCAGTGTCTGACCACTTCTGGGTCTACCAGTTGATTTTCGTTTTAAAGCTGAACCTCTGGCTCTATAGTTTGAAACCCAAAACAGTATTGTTTTGCGATCTGGAACCGGAGCATGTCTACCCAGCGCGAAGTGAGTACGAAAAATTAATTGCGTTGTAATCACAGATTCGTTTTTTTTCATAAATGTTTCGATAACGAAGGTACGATGCTCACCAATCGAATTCATGACGACAAATGAAATGGCAAGGCGCGACCAGGTAAATACACTAAGCTCCCCTTCTCTTCAGTGGTTCGGGCACAGTAGCGGTGCATGATGTGGGAGATCATTTTACCGAACCGTTTACTTTATAAACTGTAGAACCACAAAACAGTAATAAAATGATCCGAAATTGGTGGAGACTGTGGCTTGCAATCTGAAACAGAAATAAGAAAAACACCTTAAACATAATATATATCAATAAATACTATATACGTATTTCGGCAACTAAGTTGCCATCTTCAGTAGAATAACCTTAAAAACTGAAAAATGTTAAACGTAGCGTAGTGGGATAACACTGTGTTATCCCACTGGCGATTTGGTGAAGAGCATATCTTCTAAGGTTTACCTTAGCCAAAAACGCTACGTTTAACATTTTCAGTGTTAAGGTTATTCTACTGAAGATGGCAACTTAGTTGCCGAAACACGTATATAGTATTTATTGATATATATATTGTGGTTAGGGTGTTTTTCTTATTTCTGTTTCAGTAATAAAATGAAGAAATACAGATTGCTTTATGAAATAAAATTGACAAAAGAAACAATTTTACTTAATTTCCACTTCGTTGATAAAACAACATGACAATTGTTTCGACACACATTGTCTTCTTCAGATGGGGTTGTATTACAAATTAAACCTAAAAGTTGTTAACATATTTAAACTTAAACGAATTGCTTTAATTAAGAAATACTTAGAAAGATAATTTAATTACAGATATTTTATATTCAAGATTTAGCCTTAATTAACATTTAATATTTAACTTAGAACAAACATAATTAAGGGAAAACCAAAATAAAATCAAGATTTAGTTGTGAAAATTCTTTCTTTGGAGACTGTGGTTAAGTAAAAACTTAAAAAAAGGTATATAACCCCTTACCACAATTATTAATCGAATCCTAAATACTTATTTCGACAACTAAGATGTCATCATCAGTAGGTAAAAACCACTAATTAAAAAGTCGCACATGGGATACAGTAAAGCTAGAAAACCGCTTACGCAACAACAACTTTACACCGCGTCCACGTATAGATAGTCTATACGTGGACGCGGTGTAAAGTAGTTGTTGCGTAAGCGGTTTTCTAGCTTTACTGTACTCCATGTGCGACTTTTTAATTAGTGGTTTTTACCTACTGATGATGACAACTTAGTTGTCGAAATACGTATTTAGGATACGATTAATAATTGTGGCAAGGGTACTCGTACCTTTTTTTAAGTATATAGTTGTGAAATAGGTTTAATAAAGGAGAATTACATAGTTCAGTTGGTTACTAAGTAAAAGGTTCGTAACGAGAAGTTGTTGACGATGGATGATTAATCAAGTAGTTTTTCATCGTTTGTAGGATTTTAATAAGCCGACGTTTCGGTAGTCAATCAACTGCCGTCTTCAAAGTAGCCCCGAGAAGGGCCAGTTCTTGCTAAATTCATGTCTAACATATATGTCTTCCCAATTTTTTTTATTGCCAAATGTACTCGCGTCAGATTCGAACCAGAAATTCGAAACTTTGAACTGAATCAAGCACACTTAACCACTACCAAATAGCGTACTGGTTAGTATGCTTGATTTTAGTTATCCTAGAGATAGAGAATGAAAAATTCGTGAAAAGTCACATCTATCCCGGAATTTGTTGATGCATTTTGCTCATATTGGAGCTTGTCAACACACAGTATCCTGGAGAATTTTTTTCATCGAATTTTTCATTATCCTAACAATCAGGAAGGTAGCGTCGCGACATATAATGTTCTGCATGCTGATACAAACTTAGTTTGTCGAATTGTAGAAATTAACGCAACACATTTGGCGACATTTACACGTAATGTGAGATTTATTACTCATTAGTTCTCATTAGCAGTAAGATCAATATATTAATTCGACGTATCCAACGAATACTATAGTAACTCATTACACAGCGTCCACGTATACTACAGTGTATACGTGGACGCTGTGTAAAGTTGTTGCGAGAACAGTTGTGCTAGCTTTACTGTGCCCCATGTGCGATACCTTAATTAGTGGTTTTTCCTACTGATGATGACAACTTAGTTGTCGAAATACGTATTTAGGATACGATTAATAATTGTGGTAAGGGGCTAGATACCTTTTTTTAAGTTTTTACTTCACCACAGTCTCCAAAGAAAGACTTTTTTTATACATAATTCGTCAACACATCCCATACAACACAAATTAGCGAGTTTCCATAGTTTTTACATATATTAATTAATTATCCACCATCCAAAGAAAATTATGAAAAAGAATTAAATTTAGTCAAACAAATAACTATCAATAACGGCTACACAGATACTTTAATTGAAAATATGCTGACAAAAAAAACTTTTCAAAAAAGCAATCTCTATGATATATTCTGCAATAAAGGATAGGGAAAATTAAAAATTTAGATTACAAACGTACATTGGGACACCTAATAAGCATATTTCAAGTTATTTAAAAAAACTTAATATTAACACGGTTTTCAAAACTAATAATAATTTATCCGAACACATTAAAAACAATAAAGATAAAACAGACAAAAATAAGAAGTCTGGAGTCTATAAGTTAATGTGTGGATGCAGTAAGATATATATCGGTCAAACAGGAAGATCGTTTGGAAAACGCATTGCCGAGCATTGTTCTTCGTTTAAAAATAAAAAACAAGATTCCACTTTTGCGAATCATCTATTATAAGAAAACCACATTTTCGATAAAGATTTTCAAATTCTGCATTTAGAAAATAAAGGCAACAAATTAAATTTACTGGAAAGTTTAGAAATCAATAAATTAGAACAGTCACAAATTTTATTAAATGACCAATTAAGTTTAAATAACTCGCCTTTATTAAATTTATTTACTTAAAATCTGTTTAGACGATAGCATATGTAGTTTATTAAACAAATTTTATGCGTAAACATGTTTAGTACCCTATAATATACAGTTAGGGCCGACCACATGTGCCACATTTTCTCACTACCGACAATACTTGTGTCAATTCATACATTTCTTTAAAAACATTGTAAAATAATACCATCCTTCTTGATTTTATATATATATTTTTAATTTTAGTTTGTAACGTACGCTTTAGATGTAAGCACCTGAGGAAGCCACTATGCTGGCGAAACAATTGTCGTGTTACGATTAAAGATTAAAAGTGAAGATTAGAACCGTAGTTTTATTTCTATTTTAATAAACGTTTCATCAAAAAATTGGGTAGTTTTAATTTTCCCGCTTCACTAGCGGATCCTGTAGTTAGATCAGTAATTTTATGTCAACCCGCGTATTTTACTAAAGATCAACTTATGTATCTGTACTTACTTGCAAACATATTTGGTTTTAGAGAAAAAAATATTACAAAGAAATTTTATTTTCCAATTAAGCTCGTTGTTGAGTTTACCGCTACAAAAAGTGGTTGGTATTAAAGCGTTTATACTGCTTTGCAACAACGATATAAAATTGCAAAGAACATGCATCGATACCAATCCAAAATAAATAAGATCAAAGAAGTTCTTCGACTGGTACTAAACGGAGCAAGAGCTTGTTTGCATTATAGTTGGCACGCGTAAATTTTAAAAACTGTATTGGAACAGAATTTAGTTAGCATATAAAGTATTGTGTAAGCAATTGCAAAACATATTATTTTACAATTGCCTGGCGCGAAGTCATGTTAACATATTTAGCTGTGTTAACATATATCAGACAACGAACGAACAAGGAAAACAACTTCCTCTATATATATATATATATGTGTGTGTGTGTATATATAAACACACCTTAAAATGAGAAAATATTCATTTCGCGCTGTGACCTATGACATCTTTTCAAACACTTGTCCTACATGAATAGTACGCCTGATTGTGTTAGAAAGTGGAAGTTTTATAAATTCGATCACGGTGCGTGACTTATGCGTATCGTCCTCTCGTGTCTGTCGATGAGATAGCCTTAAACGCAGTAATTTTATTACACATTCTTTGTATATAGAGATACATTAACGGTATAAAGAACGTTAATGGCATTTACGATAAAATCTTTATCAGGAAATTAACATATGTGTGTTCCAGTATAAAATTAAGTTATTCGTTAGTTCCAGACGTTTTCGATTAAAATAACCATCATCAAATATTATTAAGATTATCCGAACAATATGTACATGTAATACTCTTCTTCCAGAGAAAGTTTTAATTTCAAGGCCTGCATGTACAACAGCACTTTTAAAATAATTTCTCCTCTTATAATCTAAGTAATATTTGAATTGCTTTAGATTAGTGGTTCTCAATCCGTTAGAATCGGAAACCTAAAAAAAAACAATAAATTCAAAAAAACAATTTTTAAAACCAAAATAAAAAAATATTGTTATTTAGAATTTCAAAGTTTCCTTGTGCTGTTTTGCAAAGCAAAGTTTTTTGTTTATAAAAAGATATACCGCCAATAGACTTCATCAGCCAAACTGACGAAGTCTATTCAGATAGAAACATGTGTCTTTGATTGAAAACGTTGGAAAATACTAGGTATATGTCCCTGTGTACAGATACAGACGTATGTGTTGCAGGTCTGTTTCATTTGTAAAAAATAATGTTAACTAAATAAATTGCTATGTTCCCTCGCGAGCAATAGTTCTGCGCCTGCGTATTTAACGTAATACCTACTTACGTTTAATAACTTACCCCAATAACATGATTGCCCCGGAAATCTTCGGCTCAGAGACTAGCTCAGTTAAGAGTCGAGCTAAGGGAGAGGTCTTACAATATAAGCGTCACCATGTTTAAACTCTCGAGCCATTACAGTGAACATTAGACACTGCCGACGGTATTTTGACTAAATCATAGGTATGTACATGGACAGTTGTTATCATAACAATAAAACAACAATTGTAATAACAATAACAAGAGGGAGTTTATTAATAATAACAAAACAAGAAAGTCGTAAACATATATGGCAAACCTGATATACGACAAAACGGCAAGATATTATGATAATAACAAGTAAAAGTTTATTAGCAACGAATAAATCAAAATAAGGAAAACAAAATTATAAACATCACGCCAAACTTGCTCTACAACTCTGCAAGCGCTCGATGACGTGACAGCGATAAATATATGATTATAATCTTATGAAATAATAACAAAACAATGTAAAAATCTTAAGTAATGTAAGAACAATGATGAAATATTTAAACTAACTCCGCAAGACCAAAATAAGGCAAAAATCTACATAGGCTTTCAAGCCACAAAATTAATAAATAAAAAAACTGTATATCATTGATAGACTTGATAATTACGGTAAAATAGATATATAAATCTCATTGATGCCAAAATAATGACTGGACATGAGTTAAAGACTCACCCAGTATAGTAAATTGTATAAAAATTAAATCGTGCACAATAAAATATGCCTTAACAGCAATAATTGAATAATGACGTTAATTTGAGTTATAATCACAGAATATAACTGAGTTTTAGACAAATCCAAAAATAGTTCATAAGATTTAAATAAAAAAATAAGATCGACATATAGAAATAATTGAATAATGATTATTAAAAAAAAATAGTTTGAAATACCTAAACCTAAAGGATTGTATAGGTAATTTATCTAAGATCTTGGATAAATCTCACATCGAGATTCTTCTACATACACTATATACATAAATTATTAAACAATACAAAAATTTAAATGATCGACAGTTGCAGTTTTAATAAAGGAAATAGCATGCGAATCTACTATTATTTTTTAAGACATGCGCCGGTCTATTCTTTTCTGCAAAATGATCCTGAATTTATCAAAAAAATGTATTAAATAACTTTAGGAAAATGATAAATATATTACATTTACAAAATCGGGCATAACTTTAGTATAACATAGACTATTTCAATAACCTTGTATATACGAAATTATGGATATCGTTTTATTAAATTTACTACAGAACAACTATATGCACAAAAAGAAATAAGTTAATCAATCTAAGCTGAGATAATATGTACACTTTACATAAAACAGTTCGTCGTGACGAGTTGAATTAATGCCTGCAGTTTTCAGGTTAAATTTCAAACAATTGCCTACCTTGGCTGCATTATATCGTATTGCTCACCGGACGATTGATTATGTATTCACCTTAAACACGAAAGACGTAAAATTTTTCTGGTCTCCACCAAAAAATATCACGTTTGAGCAGATACAGTTTTTTTTTACAGGAATGCAATGTGCTCCTTACTGGCTAATGAATCCTATACTGGCAAATGCAGCTATCCTATATTGACAAATGTGGCTGGATTATACTGACAAATATAGCTGGCCTATACTGGCACCCTAATAAAGAAAGAAAAAAAAACACTATAACAAAATACTAACATGAGAGAACAATGCCTTTACACAACGACATCGTGTAACAAGACCAACCTAACGTATGTAAAGATCGAAGGAAGTTTGAAATCAAATACCACGTGCAGATTAAGGAAACTTCTATACCCGTCGTACGACGTTAAAACAATATAGCGGAAACACAATCCTTATTGTTTAATACAAATTTACAATGACTAAATTTGCGTGAGCGAGCAAAATTCCATTGCTTTAAAAGTCATTTGTAATATTAATTTCCTAGCAACGTACGGTTCCGATGACTTCTTAATCCAATCAACTTTACAAACAAAGGAGCCCAATTACCATGTGGTTCGGACTTAAATAGGCCACGCTGCTGGTTCTTTTAGAAAAATCCAAGTTAGATGTAGACACTATCGAGAAAAGAATTTAAGAGGAGGATCTAATTTGAAAAGTATTTCGCTATAGAATAATTAAGAAAACAAAGCGAAATTAATCAAAATTGTAATAGATACATGGCAAACGAATGTCTAATTAAAGAAAAAATAGTTCCGGGCAATTTACTCATAGATGTCGCTAGTAGTCGAATACAACAACGGAAAAATGTTCAAAAGGGACAAAAAGAAATTACTACCTAAAACTTCACAAAATTCACACAATATTAATTATTGAAACTGTTTCCAAAATATAGTATTCTAATTGAATTAAATATATGGGTGATAAAATATTATAGTTCGCCATTTTGTCAAGCTTCTATAGATACACATACATCTCATACACATATTCGTGTAAATACAGTTGACAGACATGTGCAACCGACTGTAAAAATCCTGTATTTTAACCTGATTTAATCATTAAAAACAAAACAACTGAGAAGATATTTAAATAAACTATGAAAACTGTACAATGTTACAAAACGAAACTAAGGTAATTTATAAGACAATGTCCGGCCTATCTTTTAATTAAAAATAGATTTCAGAGAACCCTACCAAGATATTAAACGAGACGCAACTTACGATTTATGCTACGAAATAAAATCGTAATTAGAAGATATTTAAAGTAAAATTAAGATGTTAACATAATACAATGCTCGAGATACAATGTATTACTAGCTTAATGTTTCTAATTTCTAATTAACCCCAGATAATAAAGGTATTGATTCTAAGGCATCTATACGTAGGAATCGATACCTGGGTATCGATACCAAAAAAACTAATACCAGAGTATTGATATCAAGAAACCGATACTAAGGTATCGATACCAAGAAATCGATGCAAACTATAGAAATGACTGGAATCGATCTCAATGTATACCGAAGTATTCGTTCCAAGGTATCGACTTCAAGCAAGGAGTACAAAGCATCGATATTAAGATAGTATGTCACTAATGCTTTATTTTGGAATCGGTTAAATTTCTACAAGCCTCTTATTTATATACATATATATATATATTGAGGTAGGTCAAGCCCACACTCAAGTATGCCCAATAAGCAAAAGGACAATCTCTTAATGTATATAAATAAGTTATTGAATAGTTAATTATATGTCAAAACTGAATTCTTCCCACGTCAAATCAATAAAGTTGAATACGCAAGTTTAATTATTTTTTTTTTAAGACATTCACACATTTATAATCTAACATCTCATTTGTAATAGTATTTTCAGTTCGATAATTTGTATTTAAAAAAAATATCAACTTAATTGATAAATCATTAATGACGCCATTTATTTAGGTATAACTGTACATAATTTGAATTGTCAATCGCGGGAAAATATCCCATAATAAAAACAGCATAATGTATTATTTTTGACATACACATTATATGCATATTAGTTTTAAAATTAAGTAAATATTTATTACAACATGTAAATGTATTTAAAATTATTGAATTGTCATTTTCATTAGTAGTAATTGTCGAGATTAAATGAATACATACCGATGAACGAATCAAAATCAAGTAACAAAAATAAAAGAAGGTTAGCGTAACTTGAAAAATCGCCATTAAAGCATCCAGACGTATTTTTGAGTGTATCACTAAAAACAAGAAGAAAATTACAATAAATACAAGTAAATTCATACGTCCAATTAGTTAAACATCTTACCAATATTCCCAGCTCCTGTTGGACACATATTTCAAGTTCGTACGTGTACTAGTGACAAAAATATTGCCAAGAGCAATTTGCCGAGAAGCAGTTCGTTAGAAAGTGTTTTTGACCGGGGTGACGCCGTTCGAACGCCGACGAAAAACCTGCCTTTCCTAAACCGTTTGAGATCCCGTTTTTATCCAGAATCCTGCACCAATTACTTAAGTATTCTTTAAAATCTCACATCTATATTGAAAAGACAATTTAAACAATCATATTAAAAAAGAATATAGTATATTATTTATATTAGTTAAGATATACATTATTAAATACGATATATAAGATTTAGGTTATTTATTACTTTTAAAGAGGAAGAATACAGTTACGTTTTAATTTAATTTTTCTTTGTTTTACGTCATACATTCTAGTTATATTAAAGTTATTGACTTAATTCTCCTAATTAATTAAAGATTATCTTCACTATTTCTATATTTATCTATTTCATTTATTTCATGTAATATTTATCGTAATTTATCATAGTTAAATAACATATTAAATTTATCACGTTACAAAATTTATATACAAATTATACTTAACAATTAATGCTTATAACTTACCTGTTAATAGAGATCTTAAGAACATTAAAGTTATTATTCGTGAATCTGATCTCGACATTTTATTTTGTAGTATAGCTTTAACAACAATTAACCTATCATTTAGGAATCTAAAAATATCAGTAGTGTTTGATTGAAGTCACCGAACTCGCACTTTAAATTTGGACATATCACAATGCCCTAACACTAGAGTCTATTTTGTTCTCGAGTTTAGCCGGACCCTGAAGATAATAAACGCACATTAATTAATACTTATTAATAAGTTTATATCCGAACAGCTGTTTTAGGTTACATTTATGGAATAATTCGCAAGTAGGCAACTTTGCATCTTGCGCATATAGATTAAACTCGAACAACCCCATCTATATGTTACTTAGAGCAATGTAATTAGTTCGTATATGTAAAATTCACCGAATAAATATAAAAACTAACAAGCCATTTATTCACAGCTGAGCATTTTTATATTCATAAACGTTTACATTATTTTATTACGCATCTTGCTCGTTATCAATTTTCAGTACAACGAGAGGCTGCTCGTTATCAATTGTCGCCGCAACGTGTCGCTTAGAAAACGTGCTCAATCAAACACGTAATACAAAATAAAACGAGAGAGAATAAATTTAAAAAACTGTATTCTTTCTAGATTTATTTAAGATACAAAATTTTTTATAATTGTAAGTTGTATTTTGCTTCTTGTGGTCATTTTTGTGTGATAGGATGCTGACTGGTACCCAGGAACAGGATTTGTAAGTTTGTTTTTTTTAAAAAGGGGTTATTGTTTGTATAATAAACACTAAACGAATAGGTCAAAAAGATTAAAATAATAATTATTTGAAGAGATAAGAATTTATTTATACAATTTATTAGCAAATATAACACTAATACTAAAACATCAGAATAGGAATAATTAATATACATAAACTAATAGAACCTATAATCATAACACTATCATATATATTTTTTCAATAATAATAATAATATGGACAAGCGTACAAGGAGTAAGTCAAGGGAAAACCTAGCAGATAGAGAGGACCAGGCTGATCAGGGTGATTCTGTTACAGCCACAGCACAAGCAGAAGCTTCAAAGGAAGAGGCGACGATGAACTTTAATTCGTTAACCGCTTTGATAATGAATATGCAACAAAAACAAGAAGCTAATTTTAAACAATTTGTAGCGGAAAATAATGAAAAACTAGATGCTAACAATAAAAATATAAGTCAATTAGAAACTAATTTAACGCGAAAATTAGAAACAAATATCAGCCAGATAGAAATGAATTTAGCACGAAAATTAGAAATTAATAATGAAAATTTCAAACAACTAATCACAGAAAATAATAATAGATTAGAGACTAATATCAGTCTCATAGAAACCAATCTCAACAGCAAATTAGAACAACTCAAACAGGACAAGGAAGAAATAAAGATGGATATAAAGGGTTTGAAAGATAGTCAAACAAAGATCGAGAAGATAATACATCAAACACTAGAAGAAAGCGAGTTAAAATGCTTGCTGAAAATGGACGAAACTCTAAATGTCCATAACCAACATTGGGCCAAACAATTAGAGAATACTTCACAGGAAATTTACGTAATTACCAACAATAAAATAATAACCGCAAATACGGAAACAAAAACCGAAATAACAAAGTCCTGTAACGAAGCTCATACAAAATTAAATAACAAATTAACAGATTTTAACCTAAGTAACGAAATAACATCGTTAAATCTAAAACAACATTTTACCGATAGTCTCAACACTCAGATGGGGGAACATAGGACATTCTACGAACAAGAGATCAATCAAGTAAAAGATAATCTTGACACCTTCCGAACGAACCAGGATAATAATAAAAGGTATTATGAATCCGAACTGAGGATAATTGAAACGAAGATCAAAAGATATACTGCGTCTGATAATTGCATAAACACAGGAGGTCTCACCATAAAAATAGAAAATTTAACTCATTTCGATGGGGATATAACGCACGTACACCCCATGCTCTATTTAAATGGACTCCTGCGTTATTTAATTGATGTTCCGGACAATAAACAAAAGATGGACATAATAAGAGTTACACTTAAAGATAGTGCTCAGGAGTGGTTCTTGCGCATTGAAGACCATTGCGAGGACGTAGAGCAATTCGTGTCATTATTTAAGAGAAATTACTGGGATGAAGCACAACAAAATCGTGCCAAAATCAGACTTCTAACCGGTAAATATAGAATGGGCTCAACAACTAGGGAGATATATGCTTCAAGAATGTACAACCTGTGTAAACACATAGCTGATATGGAGGAATCAACCATAGCACGACAGTTACTGAACCATTTCATTTATTCGGACACACAAGCAATTATTTGTCAACGAGTCAATGACATGGATTCCTTAATAGAAATTCTCCGAAGATTAGATGACTTTGCCGAAGGTAATCGTAGTTCTTTTCCAACAGTACAACGTAATACGAATAACAGTCTATATAATTCCTCTAATAATCGACCGAGCAATACAAATTATAACACCATACATAATCCATCTTTTAGACAAAATTACTCACAAAATAATCGACCGAATCATGTACAAGAAACAACCTCATATAATAATAACAGAACTAACAACAATTATACTCAGGCGAATCTAACAACTAATAATAGTAACACTAATTATAATAATAATCACGCAAGTCCTGCACCAAATTATAACACTCATCAAAATTATCGTAACCATTCTACAAATCCTTTTCATAATTATAACAATAGACCCAATCTTTCGAATTATCCACCCCCTAATAATAATAATTATAATAATAATACACGAACGTATGATGCTAATCGTCAGAATAATAACAATCAGTACAACAACCCGCCGGGAAGAAGAGGTATGAATAATTATAGATACCGTAATAGAGGACGTGTTAATAACTACTGCCGGAGACCATTGTCACCACTGCCCTCTAGACAAGAATCGGAGGATGTAAAAAAAAAAATGCCGATTTCGGAAATCGATATGTACACCAACCCGACACCAAGCACCTCAACCCAAAATCTTTAAATAAAATCGACTGTAACTACCCCTCAAAATTAAACAATATAACTTTTTATCAACCCTTTGAAGAGTTCATACACGTAGAAGAAACTGGAACCCATAATATAGATACGCACTCTCTACCAATTATTAAGATTAAATTTACAAACATAGAACTAAGCTGTTTAATAGATACTGGAGCCGAAATAACGTTATTAGAAGAGAAAAAGGCAATCTTAATCGATAATTATGAAAAGAAAATTATAAGGACTAAGGGAACAGTTTTGATAGCCGCTAATGGTAAAAGAATGGGGAAAATTCAAAAAAGAATATGTACGGAAATAATGGTGAAAGATAAGGAATATGTCATACAATGCTACATTATAGGTAAACTGCAATACGATTGCATAATTGGGATAGATAACATTAAGAATTTAAAAATGATATTGGATTTCAAAAGAAAAATAATAATGATCGATGAAATAGAGATAAGGATGGAGAAACAGTTATCTGAGGAAGAAGAATATGAATATAATTATTTTAAGGATAAACATTTACAGAAGGAGATTAATAATATATTACAAGAAAGATTGAATACAGATAGTTATGATAATGAATGTAGTAATAAGGAAGAAGGAATAAATATTAAAATGAATAATGATGATTATATATATGGATTGGAAGAAAAGGAAGATGGAATAGGAATGCAGAATGTAGAAGAAGTGGTAGTAAGAAAAGAATTAAATACCCTCAGAACAGTAAATAATTTAGAAGATATAGAAGAAATAATTAAACTACAAAATATACCATATCATATGATCCCATCAAAATTAGTAAAAATTTTATCTGACAACCTAACATTAATCAATGATGTAGTAGTATTCGCACGTAACTATCAACATACAATAAGAATAGACAATGACAACCCATTATCGAGCAGAAACTACCCAATACCATACCATTATCAGGAAAAAGTTAATATGGAGCTTAACAGATTAGAAGAATCTGGTATTATTGAAAAATCTAATACATATTTCATCAATCCCATAGTTATTGTTCAGAAAAAAGATTTATCGTTAAGGATATGTTTAGATGCAAGATCACTAAACAAACGTATCAAACCTGAATACGAAATGCCTCAAAACATAGATATACTAATAACGAAATGTGGTAACAAAAACTATTACAGCAAATTAGATTTAAAAAACGCATTTTGGCTGATAAATTTAGAACCTAATTCCAGGAAATACTGTGGATTTTTAATAAATGGAGTAGTAACATAATAGCATACGATAAATTAGAATTAATATCAATAGATTTCTTGTCAAATCTCATCTCAAGCACAAAAGGATACAAGAACATCCTAGTAATATGTGACATTTTCTCAAAATATATAAAGTTAATCCCAACGCAAAAATGTAATACAGATACAGTACTACAAGCACTTACAGACTATTTTATCCAATATGGTACTCCACAAGCTATACTCTCAGATCATGCGACCTATTTTACAAATGATAGATATAAACAATTTTTACATACAAGGAATATTAAAACCTACTACACCTCGATACGATATCCACAAGGTAATCCTACCGAAAGATACATACGAGAAATATTAAAGTATCTCAGAATTTTGTTAGATGAAAAACATAATCGTTGGGCTAGACATCTACCACAAATTGAATTTATATTAAATAACACACCCAGCACAGTCCACAATCACTGTCCAATAAAGATTTTTACAGGAGAAGCACCACAAAGACCATGGGTAGAGCCAGAGTTAGTAAATTTATCGGAACGTACAGATGAGGTCAGACTAAAATTAATAAAACGTAAGAATAAATGGGAAAAGAAACAGAATGATTATAGCAAGAAATACAAAACATATGAATTAGGTGACCGAGTTATAGTCAAAAGCTTAAGAGTATCTAATGCAAAACAGAAAATCATGGGTAAGCTACTGAAGGCCTATCAAGGACCATTTATAATAAATCAGAAATTAGGCTATAATACATATGAATTAATCGAGCCTAACACCGATTATATAAAGGGGAGGTATCATATATCAATGTTACAAGATTATACAGCATAAAAAAAAAAAAAAACAAATTTGAATAAGAACTAAACACATATAAATTTAATATCAACAAATCAATATCTATAATTAAAATATAATATACAGTTACACTTGAAAGACATAAAGGGGTAGTTAACAGTTCGAAAAACTGAAACAACACAACACAAATAATATGATATACAAACAAATATAGAAAGAACAAGTATCTACATGATATAATATGATAAACAGTTAAATATGTAATGGGGAAACAAAACGAATATTAACATGCTTAAAATTAAATAAAATGAATTCCTAAAATGTAATATATATATAAGTAATAGTATGCTAAGAATAAATAGAAGGTTTGATGTAATGTTAAAGGAATGGAAAAAGTCTAGATTAATAGAGAGAGTAGGAATAAATATATAATATGGGGATATAAAGTATGAATAAGATATGAATTAGTATTATAAATATGAATATATAGAAATATAGATGAGAATGTCTAATAATGGGGAATTTAATTATATAATAAGGAATGGTATTATAATAAGAAAAGAGTAGGATTCGCTAGTCAGAACATGTATTTAACATGAAAGAATTATTTATTGTGAAAACTAAAACCTATATTAATATATCAAGTTTAAAAAAAATAGAAAACTTTAAGCATGGACCATCAACAAGTAAAATAAATAGAGTAAACCCCCAAAACAAATCATTTTAACTATTAAAACATCGTTACAATATATCAAGAAGAGATAATAATTTTCTTTTAAATTAAAAAAAAAAAACAGACTTCAAAAAGTTAACAGTTCAAAAATAATATTAACAAATCAACACTTAAAGGGACAAGCATTAACTATAAATGTATATTAAAAACAGCTTATATGCACAAAAACTCATATGATAAAGCAAACAACTTAATAGTTCAAAGAGAATAATTTGGATAAGCCTCTTTGCCAAGTCAATAACGGCATACCAAATTACTGGGGAATTGAGGTAGGTCAAGCCCACACTCAAGTATGCCCAATAAGCAAAAGGACAATCTCTTAATGTATATAAATAAGTTATTGAATAGTTAATTATATGTCAAAACTGAATTCTTCCCACGTCAAATCAATAAAGTTGAATACGCAAGTTTAATTATTTTTTTTTTAAGACATTCACACATTTATAATCTAACATCTCATTTGTAATAGTATTTTCAGTTCGATAATTTGTATTTAAAAAAAATATCAACTTAATTGATAAATCATTAATGACGCCATTTATTTAGGTATAACTGTACATAATTTGAATTGTCAATCGCGGGAAAATATCCCATAATAAAAACAGCATAATGTATTATTTTTGACATACACATTATATGCATATTAGTTTTAAAATTAAGTAAATATTTATTACAACATGTAAATGTATTTAAAATTATTGAATTGTCATTTTCATTAGTAGTAATTGTCGAGATTAAATGAATACATACCGATGAACGAATCAAAATCAAGTAACAAAAATAAAAGAAGGTTAGCGTAACTTGAAAAATCGCCATTAAAGCATCCAGACGTATTTTTGAGTGTATCACTAAAAACAAGAAGAAAATTACAATAAATACAAGTAAATTCATACGTCCAATTAGTTAAACATCTTACCAATATTCCCAGCTCCTGTTGGACACATATTTCAAGTTCGTACGTGTACTAGTGACAAAAATATTGCCAAGAGCAATTTGCCGAGAAGCAGTTCGTTAGAAAGTGTTTTTGACCGGGGTGACGCCGTTCGAACGCCGACGAAAAACCTGCCTTTCCTAAACCGTTTGAGATCCCGTTTTTATCCAGAATCCTGCACCAATTACTTAAGTATTCTTTAAAATCTCACATCTATATTGAAAAGACAATTTAAACAATCATATTAAAAAAGAATATAGTATATTATTTATATTAGTTAAGATATACATTATTAAATACGATATATAAGATTTAGGTTATTTATTACTTTTAAAGAGGAAGAATACAGTTACGTTTTAATTTAATTTTTCTTTGTTTTACGTCATACATTCTAGTTATATTAAAGTTATTGACTTAATTCTCCTAATTAATTAAAGATTATCTTCACTATTTCTATATTTATCTATTTCATTTATTTCATGTAATATTTATCGTAATTTATCATAGTTAAATAACATATTAAATTTATCACGTTACAAAATTTATATACAAATTATACTTAACAATTAATGCTTATAACTTACCTGTTAATAGAGATCTTAAGAACATTAAAGTTATTATTCGTGAATCTGATCTCGACATTTTATTTTGTAGTATAGCTTTAACAACAATTAACCTATCATTTAGGAATCTAAAAATATCAGTAGTGTTTGATTGAAGTCACCGAACTCGCACTTTAAATTTGGACATATCACAATGCCCTAACACTAGAGTCTATTTTGTTCTCGAGTTTAGCCGGACCCTGAAGATAATAAACGCACATTAATTAATACTTATTAATAAGTTTATATCCGAACAGCTGTTTTAGGTTACATTTATGGAATAATTCGCAAGTAGGCAACTTTGCATCTTGCGCATATAGATTAAACTCGAACAACCCCATCTATATGTTACTTAGAGCAATGTAATTAGTTCGTATATGTAAAATTCACCGAATAAATATAAAAACTAACAAGCCATTTATTCACAGCTGAGCATTTTTATATTCATAAACGTTTACATTATTTTATTACGCATCTTGCTCGTTATCAATTTTCAGTACAACGAGAGGCTGCTCGTTATCAATATATATATATATATATATATATATATATATATATATATTGGTATTTGTAGCAATTTCCTTTTTTTTATTTAATAGGGTCTTTTTATTTATTGCATTTGTGTTGCAAGTTTAATTTATGATTCATATAAATGGAGATTAATAAGATAAAAAAGTGGCGTCGAGAATTCTTATAAAGCTATTGTAGGTATAACACGTGCTTGGTTTATTTATATTTTGAAATAGAATATTTTAGGCTTTTTGTATAATTTTGTAATAGCACGCATATCTGTATATATTTCTTACCTTTGCGTATTTTTTTAAATGTATGTAAAGGATGCAATATCTTTTTAAGTAAAGAATTTTTAAGAATGTATGCATTATAAATATTATATAATACCGGGTGACTAGAAAAAAATGAATCCTATTTTCATATTATCCGAACGCATAGAGATATCGAGGTAATTTTTTTCCCCTATGGACAAAGAACTGATAATTATGCGTGAAAATTTAATAGGTATATGTTTACAAAAAAGGTTTAAGTATATCAATACGTTAAGCACGTATTACGCATTTGTTACAAATGAAACAGACATGTAAAAAAATACACATCTGTAACTGTAAACATGGACAACACACCTCGTATTTTCCAGCTTTTTACTTCTGCTTAAGACATATGTTTCTGCTATTACTATTAAGCGTCGTCACTTAAGCTAGTGAAGTAATTTAAAAGCTGTGTATGAGTCGTTGAATTTTGTTTTGTGGTCGAAGTTGCCTCCATTTCCACTCCGTTGTTTCGTATCTCCCTGGGTTGTGGCGTGTTTGAGTCTGATTTAACCGTGCGTTATTGTGTTTCTTGTGCGGTCCTGTGTGTATTGTGTGTGTAAAGTCTGTGTGTCAGTAGCTTTTTTGCGTTTAAGTAATATGTGTTTGTTTGCTGGTCATCATCGCATTTTTTTTTGCGTTTCAGTTAAGTGTGTATTTAATGTTTGTTGTTGTAAAGTGTTATTATTGTCTGTGTTTGTGTTACGAAGTATTGTATCTGTTCTTTTGTTGCGTTTGTCGAGTGTAATGTTATTAGCATATTGCCTAAGGCAAGTGCTAATTCGTCAACTGTGTTAAGTGTTGTTTTGTTTTGTCTTTGAGTCCAGGGATTAGTTGTTGGGGGTGGTGCTGGTATGTGTTTAGGTTTGGGTGTGGTTTTGTTTGCTGGGTTGTTTGGATTGTTAGGACAGTTAATGAATGTGGATAGGTGAGGACCACCGCAGTTTGCACACTTTGGTGGGGTTGTTTTAGTCTTGGTACATAAGTGTGGCGAGTGTTCGTCGCCGCATTTCATGCATTTGTAATTTATGTTGCAATTTTTTTGGTGATGTCCGAAAGTCTGGCATTTGTGACATTGTATTATGTCTGTCCGTTTATTTAAGGGTTCTATTTTGATTGCAAGTCCGCAGCAGTCGCGTAAGTTGTAAATTGACTTGTACTGTCTCGTTAGTTCGATTAGTGCCAGTGGTGCAGGTATGCCGTGTTTACCGTTTATTCTTTTAATTTTTAATGTCGGGTAACCTTGGTCAGTCAAGTCGTCGGTGATGTCAGTGTCTGTGATAAAGGTAGGAATGCCACGCATAACTACCTTTAGTGTCTTTTCGCTTCTTAGTTGAAATGTATAGTATTGTATGTCTTCTTTGTCGAGTATTTGTTTAAGTGTACGGTAGTCATTGTCAGTTTTTGGTTTGATGTGAATACCAGGTTTCACAAGTTTGTTTTCTTCAGTGTTAATGTTGTTTGTCTTAAGTATGTGTCGTATGTGTGTCCATTTGTCTTTTTCGGTTACTATTATTGGGGAAATTTTTGTGTGGTTTTCGTGTTTCAGTTTTTGTGTTATGTGTGATGTTGGTTTTGTCACTTACCCTGGGTGTGCTGTTTGATGTTGACGGTTGTGGAGTGAATTCGGAGGTTTCTTTTTCCATTTTTTCCTCGGTTTTGGTGTCGAGGGCGTCGTATGAATTTTTTATTTCTATTGGTGTACCTGCGTGTTCTGTTTTCTGTTTCTTCGCTGTTTTTTTTTGGGTTTGTGAATGCGTCGGTGATTGTGTTTTCATTTTTCTGTTCCGGTTGGCTTTTTGTCGGTTTTATTGGGCTTGTTTCTTCTGTGTGAAATTCAATTTTTGCTGTCGGGTTGTCGCGATCTACCATAAATATTTGGGATTGATTACGCAAAAGTCGTTGGATGTCTTCTTCCTCAGTGGTATTTTGAATTATTGTTTCAGCGTCTCTAAGTTGCTGATCGGTACATCTTCTTCTGAAGTTGGGTCTCAGCGCCAAGTTAGTAATGTAAAAAGTATTTTTATCTGCTCCTTCTCCGGCCATTTCTTCCGGGTTCGTTTGACGAATGTCGTCGTAGGTGCTCTCAACTGCGATGCTGCTGTATCAGAGATCGCAGAGAGAATGATTTTAAAAGCTTAAATCGCCTATAAGGTATAGCAAATTTCGTCCTATCAGGTAGCACCATATAATATAGTCTCTTTCGTCCGTCAGATGTCAATAAATCAACCTTGATTGTGACAATAATGTAAAACTTTAATTATTATATTTATTTACAATAATATACATGAAATATGTTCTTTCCTTTTTGTGTCAAAAGCATAAAAGCATAAAATTTACCTATAAAAAAAAATAATAATTTATTTAAATTAAGTGTTATTTAATAAAATATTATATTTACCGTCATTTATTAAACAATTTAAAATTGAAAAATTTTAAAAAACTGACAATAACAAACCATCATAATAGTATATATAATTCAAATATGGCGCAATTTTTTATAAAAGTAAATATAATAAGAATATGAGATTACATTATAAAAACAAATGACATACACAAAAATATATTAAAATATCAGAACGTTTTTTAAACATATAGTATCAAAATAGTGCTTTTTATAATTGCCTTATTTTATTCAAAAAACATTAAATAAACCCAGAAAACTCATCATTTTGTAGACATACTTTCTAACAACAAACATACATTTTGCATATAATCTGAGCTTTAGTTATTACTAAGTCGCGTCTGCGTACATAACATGTATTATACACATGTCACTGTGTAAACGGCAATTCGTTCCTGCTTTTGATCGTTAGTCAGAAAGTTTGAAACAAATTTCGTACATTTAACTTTTTTAGATGCAATTTTTCCGCAATGGCACGCTCTGAAGTTTTGAATATTCTTTCTAATGAAATGTGATCAATATCTGATTACTTTTGGGTATATACTGGTTTGAATATCATAATTCCCTATCCTTACATCTAAAGATGAAACCTATAACTTATAATAGAAAAAAATCAAATTATGTTTATATTTAGTGACATATATCTTTTGTTTCAGTCATTCTTCGGACGGACGTATAACAATTTAGGATCTATATCGGAGTGCAAGAACAATGATAAGTGCGTCATTAATAAGAAGAATAGAACAGCGTGCAAAGCATGTCGTTTAAGAAAATGCCTCCTAGTGGGAATGTCGAAGAGTGGTTCGCGGTACGGAAGACGGTCAAACTGGTTTAAAATACACTGTCTTCTGCAGGAACAACAGCAGCAAGGAGCCGCTGCCTTAGCATCCGCCGCAAACTTATTAAGACCGCATCCTTACCTGCAGTTTTTCCGGAATAGTCAGTCGATCAGGGACACGAGAAGCTCCGAATCGGACAGCGGTGCGTCTTCCGCAGACCCCGACGACGAACTGCGATCGAACAGTGCCTTAGGTTTTCTAAAATCTCCATCTAGCGAATGTGATTACTTAACCGGTAATTCTTCGAAAAAATTGCCGTCCTCTTCTAGTGATAGTGAATGTTTTACGAGACGAAAACTAGCAACTACTATAAGTAATATTCCGCCTCCTTCACCTTCATCGTTGCCTTCGATGTCTCCGAACGGAATTGTACCCAGATGGTTACCGCATTTTCAAAATATAGCCGACGCTTCTCCGTGGAGGGATTTATGGATACGAGGGCCCTTGACTATAGCCGCTCAAGCCCCAGATCAAGAACAGCCGATCGATTTGTCAGTAAAACAAAAACAGCACGCCCAGTGCAAAGCGGAGAGCGATGTTAGCGTTGGGACGAAAGCAGATGAGCCAGTGAAATCAGTGCCTTTAGATTTAACACTTGATAGACAAGCAGATATTGTCACGAATTGACTTTAACATTTAGTAAAGCAGGTTGTGATCTTTTTTCCAGAATATACCTAGATGCGATTATATTTTTTTATATTTTCAAGAATGTTCCTTGTGTTAATACACGTTAAATAGTATTATAACACACTTACATAAGCTCAAGTCTAAAAATCGCTATCAATTTACGATTAGGGCCAGTTTCGATATAGTGAATGTGTTGGAATTTCGTTTGCGAAACGGTTAATTATTTGAAAATATAAAGGGATTAGTTAAAACCTGTTTTGAGTGACATCCAATAGTGATAATGATAATATGTCATGTCAGAAATTTTGTCGTACGAATGCATAAATACTATCCATCAGTATGAATGTACTTTTTCGTTTGTACAAATCCCCCATCACTGTTCCCAAAATTTAGGTCTATATAATGACAAATTTGATTCCACGCTGTAAAAAGGTCAATTGCAAATGCAAAATTTCAACTCTTCAACATGTAATTAGCTTTTGGTGTATCATTTCATGGTAACTGTCTTTTGCTTCTCCAGTACTATATTTTCCACCGCTCTAATCTTCGAAAAAGTTAACTATTTGAGTTTCGAACATTACTTAGTCAATCGTCATCTTCAAAGACCCATATTTTAATCTGTGCTCTGGTCGAAATACTAGAATAGTAAAGCCAAGTTTCCTCGTCAGTTACGACAGATATTACGCCTTCATAATGTTCGGATTTAAATTCTTTAAAAATTTTCACATTGTTTCCATTAGAAGATCCTTAAATTATGAAGTAGCTAAAACGAATAAAATTTTCGCAGTTGCAAATGCATACTAACAATGAAAATATATCTAGGGGGTCTTCCTAAGTGTCTATAGATTATTTTTCGGTTTGTTGTTATCGCTTCTACAAGTAAATAGGAAAAGTAAATATCATGGAACTATCTTTGGTATCTTTTCAATATACGGTAGAGTTCCAAAGTCTCTATGTGAGAGGGTTGATAATAAAAATACAATCCGACTAGCCAGTGCCCAGGCTAAAATCTCAGTGAAAACGATGGAGTTCTTTTCCAAACGTTATTGTATGGCTACAGAAATAGATAGAAAGAGCTCAACCTCGAATTACGTCATATGGTTGACGTAGAGGCTGTAACGTACCCAACGTATACAAGGAAGCTATTACTACAAATCAATATTCGCACAAATAAGTAACAATAACAATATTTATTGGAACTGCGTTCCCTCAATGTTGACAAATATCCAATACATAAAAAATATCGACGGACCTGTATATTACCACTTTTACATGCGTGACAGGCAAATAAGGATGATCGGAGATTTCCGCGGTCATACATACAAAAATATACGAAAATAACTATGTAACATATGCTATTCTAACTTGACTGAAAATTGCTATAAAATTATGGCATGCAAAAGTGAGGATTAATTATTAATTTTAACTAACTATTATATTATTCGAATAGTAAATAAAAGACTCGCCTAAAGAATGCGAATATTAAAATATAAGAATAACTATAAAAAGGCAAATCTGAAATATAAAACGGAAACTACAGTTCTAGGTGATTCAACGACTTGAGATACTAATTACTTGTAACACCCTAAAATAACATTATACAAACTTAACTTGTGAAGGCAGAGGTCTGTTTCCCCGCTATGTGATAGACGAATTACCAGGTATTAATCAGGTGGCTTGTGCGATCCCCTGTTCCGTAATTCTGGCAGAATTTGCAAGTCTCACATGCAAGTCACATCAGTCTCAGTTTTATTCTCGCTCCAAAATTACTTAGGAAAAAATTTAGTGTCCGTTCTAGATGTTCACGGGCCTATATCGCCGACTGCGTGTTTCAGATCAACTGAAAGTTGTTGCTAAGAGACTCAGCGTCAGACTTGAGGCCGATATCCACCCCAAAAGGTGATTTTGGTCGCAACTTCACCGACTACAGAAAATGTAAAGCGGTCTTAATTCTTTTACACGCACAGCCTGTTCGATATCTCAAGCGGAAGTCAAATGAAAAAGCTATCTCCTTGCTAAAAAACTAATATAAAAACTAGCGTCACTTCGCGTTACCCGGTATTCCTTAACAGCAACATATCTCATTCCGACAACGTTATTGGTGGAATACCCTCGCACGAACACCTGGGTATACTCAAGGTAGACAACTACACGCTAACTTGATAGTCTGATATCTTCAATTTCTGCAACGTTTTCTTGAATCGATGCCTTTACAAGACGATCCAAACATTGATAAAAATTCTATTGTTCAATGAATCTTAATTATGGCCAGTTTGCGTTAAATACACCAGAATATATTTTGGTTGTGTTAAATTACGAAGAAATTTGTAGAAGATTATCACATGAAATTCAGTTGACTCGAGATTTTTATATAAACATTGCCTGGCAAATGCTAAAATTTCTATAACCTCCGTTAGCATTTTAGGACCAAAAAAACCCCGATCTTTCGATTGGTACAAACAAAATTTGTGCCATATGTTTATAAACGTACACGACTGAACCTTTGCCACCTTTACGCTCTTGAACAAGTTATTTAAACTGATTTGTACCAGCTTTGGGTATTTCTAGAGTAATGGCACGATGTCAAGTCTGACCAAAACATGATAATGTGATCAGCATAATTGATGAATTCCCTTTCTGTATACATCGGGGAATGCCCAGAAAGGTTTACCAGCAGCGGGGAAGTCCGGAATCTATAAGCGAACCACTATCTTCTTCTTCGTCTGTTTTGGGTTGCACGCCAGAACGTCCAGGCACGTCCAGCACACTGCTCTTTGTGTCCCCAATAGATCTCTCAGTTCCACTGTGTTAGTCTTGTGTCTTCGATAAAAGCCACTATCCTCCTCAGGGGAAGTTTGAGTACACTCGAAGAATCCAATAGATCTCTCCCGAAATATTTCTGTCTTCAGTTCCTTCAGTTCCTTACACGTGCATATTACATGAAGGCTAGTTTTCTCCTGTTTTTCACATCTCCTACACCAGGGCTCGCTAACCAAGCCCATGCTGTACAGATGCTTTCTTAAAGGACAATGTCCCGTTATTAATCCGAACCACTATCATTGTAAAACACACTCACTTTACCTACATTTATACAGTAAACGACATATGGACCAACGGACCTGGTTGGTGAATCGCGAAAGTATTTTTATACTGCCAAAACCACTCTTTCTAAATTAATTTTTTTGTCAAAATTTTAAGGCTATAACTCGTACTTAAAAACTCTATTAATACCATTAGCCCAACCATAAGTACGATAATACAAGGGTTAGAAATCGTTGCGCGTCCATTCGACCCACTTGCTAGTTCTAGGGTTAATGCAATTTAAGATTTCCCGATGATTCAAAATTCAGTCCCTTAGTAGCTTAATGGTTAAGAGCGTGGTTCGGCAAATCAAAGGACGTAGATTCGAATCCTGCATAAGCGCGATTTTTTTTCAGTAAAAAGAAAAAAAAAATCGAATAATTGGCGTCGTATATGTAGAGCGCATTTATTTCAAGGCTTCTACAAGATTTTGCAACGTCAAAACTTTTCACAGGGTGAATGTCTGTAAAATTCGGTAAGAAAGGCTAACGTTTCTATTTTTTAACAACAAACTTGTTGCCATGGTAACGGAAATAAAAAATATAACGACGAGTAAACCCCATTATTTTACGAACACAAATATGTTTTTATTTTGTGTATACTTTACGATGGGAATTTCAAAATGTAACTTACTTTTGAATAACCCTTTATATGGTGTAATTTGAACAAAGCTTTTATCTATCTATGAAACAATCGCAATATACTCGCTAAATGGAGTTTCTCCTCAATTTTTGTAAAACAAAGTATCGAGTCGCGTTTAAGAAGAATGGCTTATCTGTGATTTTCTTTTGAGATTTGCACAAAATAATAAATTTTGGAGGTGTAGTATGTAATATAAAAATGGATGTCACTCAAAAATTCCTATATTTTCAATCTTTCGAAATAAGGAAGATATTGTCTGTAAACGAAATTTTGGGATGCCTCTGTATGTAAGCAATAAGTATTTTTCCAGTAGTTTCGTTACTTAAAGTAGGGATAGTAATTTTTCGACTGGACACCAGATGAATGTCTATACAAATTCACAAAAAAGTGAGTACCTGATGCATAATTCATTTTGTCTCTCAAAAAAAAATAAAACAAATCTTTTTTTTTATTGTAAATAAATAGTTTTATAACGGAAATATTTATGCAATTAATTTTATTTAAGTTCAAGTTGAGGGCTTATAATTCAGAGTTTATATTATTTGTACATTTTGCTGTTAATGTAATTTTTGTAAGTCGTTTACGATTGTAGTACTTTATATGCGTATTTTAAGTATTCCCGGCCAGTAAAACGTGCCTTATGTTATGATTTTTATGTTTGCTTTTTAATAAAATGTTTTGTTTAATGATGGTTTTTTTCTATTGTTCCCGAATCACGCTACCGTATGAACGAACTTGAGAAACGTATTACAAAAGGCTCATAAAAATTATTTAATGAACACCAATGAATATATTAAGAGCTATTAAAGACGTAATGATTTCAAAATACACTAATAATTTTCATTTAAAACATTTGGCAACTACACAATTTATGAAAGAATAAATAACACATTCAAACCTGTTATGTTGGTAAGTACTGATGAAAGAAAAAGCTTATTATTTTTTCTACATTTAAATATTCATTAATCACCTGACCTTTATTTTTTTTTATGTTGTAAAGGAATAATTATATGCAACCCATGTGTAGACACCTATTTAAAAAGTCAGAAGGTACATCATCTTGTGTTTTCTATAAATAATCATTATAATTGGCATGAATTATTACTATTTTGTTCGTATTTTTTAATTTTTTCTGACGTATTCTATTGATATTCCGTCTTATTAGAAAATTGTTTTCTTTATAAGCATTTTTGATTTAATTTTTTTGGTTAATTTTTTTTGCAGTTTAATCCAATTGTGTAGAAAGGCAATGTTTGCCTTCGCTTCTACTTCAAAAAAAAAATTTCGAAAAATTAAAATATTAGAGTTTTAATTTTTTTTTTGGTACCAGATTTTAATTTAATGAAACAAGTGTAAAGATTTGCGTTGGAATTTTCACTTTTTTTTGTTGTATAATAAAAATGCACTTTTAACTATAATCAGTCTTTATCGTATTCAACGTTTGATATTTAATTTTGATTTATCTAGTGTTTGAAATCTTGCTTGTTGATGTGTTGTGGTTCGAATGAATTCCTTGCCTCTTGTTAGGATTGTTCTTACTGTTTTTAAAAATACTATAAGCAGGCGAAATTTAACATTACCCCCACAAACGACATAATTCAAGGGAATTTTTAACGGTCTTGGTGGATTGTACCTGCTAACAATAATACCCAGCAAAACTATACTAATTAAGTCATAATCTTAAACCTAAGTACAAAGTTTAGATTAAACTTTATTCACATTAATAACGTTTATTGCATATATAGATAATTATTTCGTGACCTTTATATGTTATGGTAAATTCAATTTGTTGGCGATTTAAGGTCTGGTTTTACTTCAATGTATATATATTTAAAACAACGATACATGTTTCGGCAAAGGATGCTTTTATCAAGGTATATAAAATATAAATTACAGTATATTAATGTCATACATTTGAGTTGCTATGGATAAAATTATTCAAAGATACATTCCAATTGAATAATAATAAATAATGCGTTAGTATTCTAAAATAGATAGACAACAAAAACAGAGAAACGCAAGACATGAGTTATTATTATGTATGCACCCGTGGAGCGTCTTAAGATGTAAAGCTGTCGGCATTCGCCTTACACGAGAAGGAAAACCACGAAAACCTACTCGGACAACCAGACAGGAATCAAAATACGGAGCTGTCAGCATTATAAGCAAATGTATAGATATTTAAATAAATTAAGATATATAATTATATAACAGCAATATATATTATGATGGTATATTTTGAAGTAAAATCAGACCTTAAATCGCCAACAAATTGAATTTACTATATATATATATATATATATATATATATATATATATATATATGAATAGATTGTGAGCTTGAAAACAGAGAATTGAATACATTCTGTAATTGAATCATAAATAAAGGTGGAAATAGTCTAATAAAAATGGTAATAAACTTGTAAATACAACGGTTGTCCATTTTTATTTCTTTCAAAGTTACAAATTTATGAATGTGATTGTCTGATCATGAAAAAAATGTAATCCCAAGGTCAATAAAAACTGATTTTATGTCCACCTCCTTGTTGAATGCAGGCTTGTGGCCGTAAGCGAATTTCATAATTGTTTTGTCGGATTTCCTCGACAGCCAGGTGAATACGATCCAACAACCCTTCTCTTGTATTCGAAACTTGCGCGTAGACTAAATTTTTCAGGTACCCCCATAAATAAAAGTCAAGGGGATTGAGATCGCGTGATATGGGTGGCCATGCAACAGGAACACCTCGACCAATCCAGCTTGGATAATTGACGTTAACCCAATTTCGGACAGCAATTCCGAAATGTGGTGGTTGCCCATCCATGTGAAACCACATGTCTCGTCGAACATTTAGTGGGACATCTTCTAAAAGACCTGGCAGTTCGTCAATAAGAAATTGAAGGTAATTGTCCGCATTTAACTTCCCAGGAAGAACGACAGGATCAATCAATAAGTCATCGATTAGGGCCGCCCAAACGTTAATAGAAAATTCATGTTGAAACTTAGATGGGCGTATAGGTTTGGGATTTTCTGATGACCACCTGTGCAGGTTTCTCAGATTTGTAACACCACTTCTCGTGAACGTAGATTCATCTGTCCAGAGAACTGTTCTGCAGAAATCAAAATGAAGCCGTGACTGTCATAATATCCAGATAGAATAAACTAGACGAGCATAGTGGTCTGCCTCAAGCAAACCGTGTCCCCTGCGATAGTGATATGGATATAAGCCCTCACGTTTTAAAATTCGCCAAACTGTCGTTCGTGGCACTCCTAGTTGTCCAGCAATTCGACGTACACTGAAAGTTGGATCCCTTGTAACAATGCTACTGCTTCTTCCTCTAAGTCTACGGGCAAATTTACTCCTCGGTACGCAGTCCGCATTTCCGAAATTGTCTGTGTACTTCCAGAAACGTTCTGTAATGAGGAATGCGCCTATCGGGAAACCGATGTCGGTATTCAATAACTGCTTCACGTGCACTGCCGTTACAGTAGCTATACACAAAATGAATGTCTGCACACTCTCGAGAAGAAAATCGGTAAGGCATTTTGAATAAAGAAAACGTGTCCACTCATTAATGAGCTGTTGTATCAACTGAAACGTAATGTAATCCTTTATTAAAAAATGCAACTTTAACAGTCATCTGAACTTTTGTTTATTGTATGATATTCATGGTTCAGCACTTACGAAATAAGTAAGAACCTTCTTTATCATACATCAATTTCCAGTACTCTTTTTTGTAGATCTTCAAGAAATTACTGTATGCACTACGACACGTTTATTTATTTTAGGATAACATTTTATTATGCGACGTTAACAATCACAGGCCTGTTCTTGAATCGTATAACTTTTTTTTAAATAAAATCCGTTTGTATTGACTAGTATAAGGAAAATAAACAAAAACAGACCAAAATTATTGTTCTCACGCCTAACAACAAGAAATGCAATTTATTGTCGTTATCTGACGAGGTATTTTTTTTGCATTTATTCATATTAATAGTGAAGTTGTTTTTATTTAGCGTAAATTATAAAACAACGTGAAACTGAAAATAAGGTTTTTCATGATAAAAAAGCTTTGCACCAAAAAATGTGAAATAACGTGACCTAGTTTCTGTTGTAATATTGGATTGTACATACTTGGAAATTCTAAGAGAAAGTTGAAATTTGAAAAATAACAATATTTTGGATATCTGTTAAAAAAACTCATCTGTTTCACAATTGGCATCGGATGTACCGAATATCTAACTAATTTTACCCAAATCTCGTCAAAAATACTTTTCATTTAAAAATTAATTTTTTTTTTCATTTTTTGAACTTTCGATAAATGCAATTTTCTTTAAAACCAAGAATCGCTTGTAGAATCCGAGTAATTCATTTTGGGTTTTTTAATATGCGCAAACTTTTGTCGGATTTTGATTTTTAAATAAATCAAAGATCAAAATTTTGCCCAAATGGTGCAAACAATATGGCAGGCACGATATGATGAGCAGCGGCCCTATAATGTTTACACATCTACCTGCATATAAGAGAATCGAAACAAGTAATATTATTTATAACAGATGC
The DNA here is from genome assembly GCA_935421215.2 of Melolontha melolontha. Classification (NCBI taxonomy): domain Eukaryota; kingdom Metazoa; phylum Arthropoda; class Insecta; order Coleoptera; family Scarabaeidae; genus Melolontha; species Melolontha melolontha. The sequence goes on along the minus strand of OW285235.1, from coordinate 1,698,436 downwards.
AGCTTCGTATATGAAAGCGGCTGGTCGGCTCTTACAACAAACATACAGTAGCATGGCGTACATAACACATTTCGCAAATGCTGTTCATCGAGTATCAGTGGAAGTCAGAAAATGCAAACTAAAATAACCGGTTCTTACGAAGCAATGTAAATAGGATATACAACGTGCTTCAAAAAGAACATCAGTACTTGCAAATTATTTTAAGTCACTTGCCTTTTATTTATAACTGACTATTTATCTAATGTCATTTTGTGAATAGCAATGTATAGCACAGGTCTACAGTGATTTTGATGTTTGAAAGCTGTTTGCTAATTTGTATATGTTTGGGGGCCCTTATTCCAAAAAACGCCATATTTTTGCTCTATCACGTAAATTTTTTTTAAAGCGCTCTATATCTTAAAAATGTTAATTTATTAATATACATACCTATGACAAGAATATGTTTGTTCCATGTTAGGCATTATTTTTAAATGAATTGATTTTTATTAAATTAAATGTGATTTGGCAACACTGGTTAATATTAGATTTCTCAGCAAAGCAACAGAGTCGGCGCAGAAGCGTCAATACAACGTTGAAACCTGCTCATGTGCAGTTTGGTTGTGTTAGTCGTCGTGCTACTGTGTCCGCGCGCTTGTTGTCTTTACTGTTGCGTATTTTAAGTCTTCTAGAACGTATAAATATGGAAAGAAGACATTGTGTGAACAATCCGAATAACTTTTGTTATATCTGTGGTAGTTATGTCGTAGTAAAGCAGAGGCAAACTATAACTTCGGTTGTGAAAAATGTATACCACGCTTATTTTGGTGCAAAAATTGGCGACCAAGACAAGTCCTGGGCTCCTCATACTGTTTGTTCCGTTTGCGTTGAAGCATTAACAAACTGGCAAAAAGGTAGGAAGAAATGTTTAAGCTTTGGTGTTCCTATGGTATAGCGAGAGCCTAGAAATCACAGTGATGATTGTTATTTTTGTTCGTGTAATGTTCAAGGATTCAACAGAAAAAATAAGAAACAAATTGTGTTTCCCAATTTTGACTCTGCTATTCGACCAGTTCCTCATGGACCAGATGTACCGATACCTACCGCCCCAAAAGCACTAGAAAGCGTCATATCGTCAGAATCAGAGGAATCTAATTGCGACCCAGATGACTCAGATTTCACACCAGATTTCAGAGAGCCCGAAGTGTTTAACCTGAGCGAACTAAATGATTTAATTAGAGATTTGCACCTTCCAAAGGATGCATCCGAATTGTTAGCCTCCCGACTTCGTGAGAAACATTTACTGGCACCTGGCGTCACATCAAGCTTTTACCGGGATCGCGAAAAAGAGTTATGTCAATATTTTACTCAAGACGGATCGCTAGTGTATTGCAACAATATTCCTGACTTAATTTCAAAATTAGGAAATGTGCCGTATGTAAAACAAGAATGGCGCCTGTTTATTGACTCAAGTAAGCGTAGTTTAAAAGGCGTTTTATTGCACCACAATGGTAACGAGCTGGCCTCGGTTCCCGTTGCCCATTAGGTACATTTAATGGAAACTTATGAAAATTTTGAACTTCTTTTAAAGAAAATAAACTACCAAGAACATCAGTGGATGCTTTGTGGTGACCTTAAAGTGCTGTACATGCTACTAGGACAACAAGGAGGTTAAACAAAATTTCCATGCTTTATTTGTGAGTGGGATAGTCGAGCAAGGGATAGACGTTGGACTCAAATAGAATGGCCCCCTAGAACAAGCCTTACACCTGGTAGCAAAAATGTATTAAGAGATAGCTTGGTTGACCCCAAAAAAGTTTTACTGCCTCCTCTCCATATCAAACTTGGCTTGATGAAGCAGTTTGTTGAAGCCCTAGACAAAAAATGGACAGTGGTTTAAATATTTGTGCGAGACATTTCCAGCCTTATCCGATGCCAATTTAAAAGAAGGTATTTTTGTTGGGCCACAGATAAGAACATTATGCAAAGACAAGGATTTTCAAAACACAATGACCAATATCGGGAAAAACGCCTAGGTTTCATTTAAAGAAGTAATTGATAAGTTTCTTGGGAACTCTAAGGACGAAAACTACGAAAATATTCTTCAAAATATGTTACAACACTTTCATCGTCTAGGTTGTAATATGAGTTTGAAAGTGCATTTCCTGTTTTCACACTTGAACTATTTTCCTGAAAATCTTGGAGCAGTTAGCGAAGAACAGGGAGAGAGGTTTCACCAAGACATTAAGGAAATGGAACGGCGATACCAAGGCAGATGGAGCATAACGATGATGGCGGACTACTGCCGGATGTTAAAACGGGATATGCCCTTAGAAACATACAACCGAATGTCCTGACAACGCAGCTTTCTGGCAAAAAGACAAAGATTTCACTTAAAAAAGACTGAGTAAAGTATTTTTTTCCACTTTTTTAACTTGTATTCCACCTTTTTACTCAATAAACAAATAAATTTTTTTAGAAATATCGTTTTTTTTCATTTAATATTTGCAAAAAAACCTTACGTGATACAAATAAATGCATAGAATTTTTGAAATCAGCCTACCAAAATTATATAAAATCAGTTTTCAAAATAAAAACATCTGTCAAAAGGTTTAATTTTGTAGACCTGTGTAATGTATACACATTGCAAGAAAATATTTTTATTGTTGAAGCATATTTCCGAAGTGCACGATTTATTAACGGATAATGGCAATATTCCTACGCTGAATGTAAGCGACAGTTCCACTTGCAGTTTCCTAATAGAGTTATGGATAACACCGCTTTATATCATCACATTTGTCTAGTCGCGGAGAAGTTTTGGGCTGCAGGATCTATGTTAAATGGCAAAAGTTCTTATAGACCACGTACACAGCAAAATATTGTTGAACACGTAGAAAACCAAGTTGAAGAAAACCCACATACATCAGTTCGTCGTTTATCAGTTCGTAAAATTCGTTTACACAAAGATTGATTTTTCAACAGATCTTACCTAGAAATCACTCTAGTAGGCTTATTATTGCAACTTCTTTCAAGAAAATTTAAATAATGACGAAATTAAATTAAATTAAATTAAATTAACGAAATTCTTGATCTAAGTTATTTTACTGATGAAGCATTGTTTCATTTAAGCGGGTTTGTAAATAAACAAAATTACATCGAAGTTCCTTTACATCCTGTTAAAGTTGGAGTATGGTTAGCTGTGCCTCGTCATGGAAAAATAGGACCAATATTTTTCACAATAACAGTAATAGCCAACGATACCGAGACAGTTATTAATACCATTTTTAACACAAGTGCAAAGAGACGAATTCAATGGCAGTTACTTCCAGCAAGATACGGCTAAAGTATATACAACTCGTGAAAATTTGGCGCTTTTTCAGAATATCACTTAACCCATCGAGTTATAAGCAGAGGTGTTTGGCCAGTAAGTTCACCAGATCTTACTCCGTTAGAAATAAATAATTTAAATGACTTGATGAATGCAATTACAATTAAATGTAATGGTCTAATAACACCAAATGTTTTGCAGAATATTTTTAACAACACGAAATGTCGTATTGCATTATGCATTCAACAGAATAGTGACATTTTGAACACAAATTATAATAATTAAATTTTATGCACATTAGTTATTTACCTTGGTTGTTTGATTAATATCCTATATTTGAAGTTTTCTTATTATGTAAATTAATAATCTAATTGTACTTGTTATTAAATTCATCACCATATCTCTCGATGATAAATTTTGACAGGTGGATAACCTTCATACGATTTATTCTATATCCGCATTTCAAGAATGCATTTATAGGAGAATTTTATGGACAACTAGATGTAATACTTTTTGAAAGATGTTGTGTATCGATAACAGGTTATCTCTAAACATATCCGAGTATTGCTTGGTTTCTTATACAAAGCGACTAAACTAAACTTTTGACACTCTTCATATAATATTGACAGTAGTCCATTGTCTCAGAAAATATCTGTTTTCATGATGACTATTTTGACGAATTTCCAAAAAATTTGTTGAAAAGATCTCGTTACTTCAAAAACGTTAACAGAATTTTTTTTTTAATTGATCTCTGTCTTTCTCTATTACATAAATATCTCCGCTTGTTCATGCATAGTTGTAATAAAAATATATAGCAAATTTTTGTATATTTTCTTCAGATAGTTTTCATATAAGTAGCAAATTGCATAAAATAGACAATTAAATGAAACTTTTCTAGAAAAAAAGGAATATTGGACAAATAGATCTCCACATTAAAGTTTCGTTGCTACAATTCTTGCTAACTCTTAACTAACCTAAAATTACGACAAAAAAAAATTGAGAAAAACACTTCAGACTGAAGATACCCGTTCAATTATAAATAAATAGTTACTTCTTCAGTTAAACTAAATATGTGTTACTATCTATCGCAATTTATTTAATTTGTATTGCAGGATTCCTGTTTACGCTTTACATAATTTTGTTAGAATAACTTCTACCTAACCACATTGTGGTTAAGGTACGAACAAATAACAAATGTGCGATACTACATGCATCCAGTCACTTTCCTACGGACAGTTGCGTGCCTGCAACGCCTTGGGTGGTTCGATGCTACAGTTGTCGTACGCCCACGCCGCAAGATATCACATGTCACTGATATCAACTACATATCTTTGCTCACGCGATGTTTTAGTAAACCTCTTAGAAATCAAAGCAAGTTTTAAGTAAACCGATGTTTCTTAAAAAGTGAACCTATTTTTATTTTATGTGCTCCCTTATCGTCGAACGTTTTTATTTTTTGACGCTAGGCCGCCGTTGGAAAATAACTTTAATTTCGATATTATCCTTTGAAAGTAAAAAAAAGGCGATAAACTTTAAATTAAATGGTATCGAAGTGCATTATGCAGATGTGAGTGTTATTAAATGTAAATTTAGTGACTTAAAAACAACTCTCTGGTCAATTTAGATTTATTTGTTTGGAAAGAGATTAATACAACACAAAACAAAACAATGGTAGCAACCAAGGATTGTATAAGAACATAGGATTGCTCGATCCCGCAATATTTTCGCCGCGTAGTGGGGAGCCATGACGTCACAAACGGACCAGGTTGAACGCGTTCACTACTGTAAAGCACCTTATAAAATGTGTTTAGCTACTACAACAATTAATTATCGAGTTATATTAGTGCTATTATTATGGTATATAATATTTCATTTGATAATAACATATCCGTCAGTGTACTGTTATAAATATAATACACGTTTTTATTGCCATAAGGTTATACTTTGGTTTATAATTTAAAAAAAAACTTTTCCAACTTCAAATAAACACATTTCTTAGGTACATAAACATAAATAAAGAAAGCCGATGAGCATGTATTCTCTATACAAAGCAAAAAATATATATTTTTCAATTAAAAAGTCAGTATATAGTAGCAATATTTATTACGCAGTAATTAAATAAAAACGAATCAAGTAGTGGTTTTTCGCATTTTTTTAGCAAGTGTTCGTTGAGTGTCTGACGGTGTACTAGTAGAAAGCTTACGTTTACTCGATTTTTTAGCATAGTCAAGGGTTCTTTTTGTATTTAAATAATTCATACGGATAACAGTTCTTAATTTACAAAATAATTTTATAATAACAAAGCACAAATTTTCTCGCTTTTTAATTTTTAAAGCTAGTCTTTTAACAACCAGTGTTTCTTTCCGCAGTTTATTATCGCCATGATATATCTCAAAATATTTGTCCCACTGTTTAATGGTACTTAAGAAATCTGTTGAGGGCTTAATAAGACCACCAAAAGAGAGCTGTTGTACCCATGAGGGTAAATTGTAGGCGTGATCGGCTTTAATTTTATAAGTATAATCGCCGAGTTGGGGATGACTGTTTTTAAATTTCTTCGCTATAAAACCAGCAATGTACTCAAATGCACCGTCCGTTGTTTCTGGTGATTTTGCATCAGATATTTCTGAAATCCCTGATGATGAAAACGAGCTTCCATTGCTACTTTGAGTTGCATTGCTGTAATAATTACTATGTATTAGAATAATTTATCTCATAACGTATAAATACATTTATTACCTAATAATTCGTTCCGCATATCACGTTCATAATCGTTTGCATTAAAGTGGATTGAGCAAATTTGGCTAGTATTTGGATTCCACTTATCTGCTCGTTTGCAGCGCCTTATCCATTCTTTACGGACAGTATCGGATACGAAGTTTGTCGCCTTTGGAAAGTTGTGATAAACGATTTCTCTATTGGTAATTTTCGTAGAAATACGACTGTTATGACAGCCAACTACCGCACAACGACGTCCCGGCATTTCAGTCGCTAATTTACAAAGGGTAACGGCGAAAACTAAATTAAAACACTTTTCTTTAACTCAAGCAACCCAAGACCTCAACTATTTATCGGTGCGACTGGTCCGTTTGTGACGTCACAGGAGGCGGAGTCACGGCTCGATGCGAACAACACTGGCAGTATAGTGATCTGGCTATCCTATGTTCTTATACAATCCTTGGGTAGCAACATATACATGTTAACATTAATAATTATTTTTTATATCAACCGACGCAAAACCTAATTGCAGAGTCATAAAAAATTAAAAATATAGTAATAAAATGCAGTAGAATTACCTTAAATTGAAACAAAAATTAAATTTTCATAAAAGCCTATAAAATAGTCACAAGAAGAGACGGTTAGGTTAGGCTAATTTACTGGTATTAAGTACAAGTTATGGCTTTAAAATTTTGACAAAAAAAATATTTTGGAAAGAATGGTTTTGGCAGTATAAAAATACTTTCGCGATTTACCAACCGGGTCCATTGGACCCATATGTCGTTTACTGTATAAATGTAGGTAAAGCGAGTGTGTTTTACAATGATAGTGGTTCACTTATAAATTCCGGACTTCCCCGCTGCTGATAAACCTTTCTTGACATTACCCGATGTATACAGAAATGGGAAATCCCTTTATCATGCGGATTTTTTTGTACTTTACGTGTTTCAGCATATTTATAGCCGCACGTCGTGAACAAATGCTTGCCTAAAGTGCTTGCCGAATCTGTGTAGTGTTACTTTGTTACTGTGAATATGACAAAATTTATATTTTGTTCCGTTGTGATGTGCGATTTGATATTTTAGCATCATTTTTTATCAATTGTCAGGCAGTTATTTCTGAATCTTTTATTGCGGCTATTTTCTACTTTGCGTTTTACTCGTTACGGACAATGGATCGTAGAAATAAGGAATATCTTACACAACAACAGCTAGAGGCGATAGTACCCGAAATGAGTGACGTTGAATACACTAGCGTATAAGAAACTTCAGACGACGATGGAGAGGTAGATGCAGTCGAAGGCCTCATCGATGGAGGTGATACAAGCACTGCAGAAGGATCTGCTGAAAGCAGCGATTATGACTACAACGGAAATCCGGCTGGAGCTAATTCTTTTATATCAAAGAACAAACAAGTTGTTTGGTATCAAGATCCTATTTTACCTCATCACGGTAGACAACCACGACACAATATTTTACAAGAACGTTCAGGCCCAACACGTTTTGGAAATCGCTAGATCGATACACCTGCTTCTTCTTTTTTGGTTTATTTTCGTAAACCTCTTCTTGAAATTATCCTAAAGTGGACGAATGAAGAGGGAGAGATTGTTTTCGGCAAGAATTGGATAAAAATGGATGTACAAAAATTGAAGAAATTTATTGGATTTTTGATACTAATAGGTGTATGCAAATCTTATAACGAGAACGCAACCAACTTTGGAGCAAAAACATTAGTCGAAAAATCTTTGTGGTACTATTATCGCCCGAAATAGATTTCAAAATATACTTCGTGTACTTAGATTCGACGATGCAGCGGAAAGACGAAGAAAAAGGTGTAGCGACAAAATAGCACCAATACGGGAATGCTTGAGTTATGGAATACTTATTTGCGATATACGTATGTACCAAATTGGTGTATGACGGTTTATGAACAGCTTGTAACTTTCCGAGGCAGATGTCCTTTTAGAAAATATATTCCATCAAAACTTGGACGATATGGAATTAAATTTTGGGCCATTTGTGATAGTGTAACAACCTATGCATGGAAACTGGAAATTTTATCTTGGAAAGCTGGGAGAGTTAAGAGACAAGAATCAATGCGAAAAGGTTGCATAATTTTAGTAGAAAACCTGAAAACTCTGGAAGGAATGTCACATGCGACAATTTCTTTACTTCGTACAATCTTGCAAAGTATTTGTTATCAAAAAACCTAACATTAGTTGGTACGATTCGTAAAAATAAGCCTGAATTGCCATCTTCATTTGTTGATACAAAAAATCATCAAGTGTTTTCCACACAGTTTGGTTTTACAGACGATGCGATGATTATTTCGTATTGCCCAAAGAAACGCAAGTTTGTAATGTTGCTGAGTACTCTCCACAATGAAGAAAATGTTGATAATGGCCAAAAAAGAAACCTCAGGTAATCGTGGACTACAATAAAACAAAAGGTGTCAAATTACTATCCGATAAGCGGACGCTCTAATAGACGGACGCGGACACTATATTTCTATACATTTCGTACATCTCTCATAAGCGGACACAAAATACTTTCGAAGTATGTAATACCCAAAAAAGAATTGTAATAAATCCGGTATTCCCCTTTTTACATAGCAGTATGCTCAGTGTGTTTCACGAATCGCAATGAATTCGGTCATTCCCCTTTTTACGCAGTGTGTGTCACAAACAGCAGTTAATAGAAAATTCTTCCGTGCTTTACCTGATCGAATTTTGAAATCTGACAAATGTTTCGGTGATAAGGAAAGATTCACTATTTTGTTTTGTGTAAACATGGCCGGGGAAAAAGAGATGTTGTTAGTTATTGGTAAAGTGGCTCGTCCTCGAGTATTGTAATTAAAGACCTCCTAGCAAATAGGAAGTCCAACAGAAAGGCATGGATGACGCGAGATATCAGGTCTGAATGGTTGCAGTAATTTGATAAGAATATGAGATCAAAGAAAGGAAAAGTTATTTTGTTCATGGATAATGCAGCATCTCATTCTAGAGATTTGAAGTTAACGAATCTTAATATAATTTTTTTTACCTGCAAACACTACTGCAGTATGTCAACCCTTAGATCAGGCTATAATCCAAAATTTCAAAGTTCATTATAGAGGCTTTATTTTGAAGCACATATTATTAAAAATGGATGTAGCCAATTCAGCATCACAGCTGGCAAGATATATTAATGTACTTGACGCTTTACACTTCACTAAAGTTTCGTGGGATAAAGTTGAAGCAGTGACTAGTAAAAATAGCTTTCGTAAAGCAGCATTCATACGAGATAATTCCATCCTTCCAGAGTTTGATGCCGAGGATGAACTACCATTCTTCTTCTTCTTCTCTGTTTTGGGGTGGACGCCACCACGTCCAGGCACTTGAGCACACTGCTCTTTGTACTATCCACAATAGATATCTCAATTCCACTCTGTTAGTCTTGTGTCCTCGATAAAAGCCACTATCCTCCTCAGGGGAAGTTTTAGTACACTCGAAGGATCCAATCTCCCGAAATATTTCTGTCTGAGTTCCTTCAGTTCCTCACATGTGCATATTACATGAAGGCTAGTTTCCTCCTGTTTTTCACATCTCCTACACAAGGGCTCGCTAACCAAGCCCATGGTGTACAAATGCTTCCTAAAAGGACAATGTCCGGTTATTAATCCGGTAATTATTTTAATTTATTTTTTGCTACTACGAATTAGGTTGGCTGAAAACTTCCCGTCCAGCCCCCTTAGTAGTTTTTTGGCATGGAGTTGACCTTCCGTTAATCTCCATTTATTTTTATGTTCTTTTTCTAGCCATAACCAGATATCCCTTTTAGCGGAATCCTTTGTGATTCCACATACAGGTTCTGCTCCTATGAAGTTCCTATTAGTACCTTCTTTGGCCAGTTTGTCGGCCTCATTGCCTTTAATTCCCTCATGTCCTGGCACCCATATCAGCGACACTGTATTGTTTTGTGCCAGGTTATTGAGGACCTGTTTACAATATTTCACCAGCTTAGACCTGGTAGATGGGTTCATAATGGCTTTAATTGCCGCTTGACTATCAATCATTATGTTAATTTTTTTGCTTGCGCAGCCGGCTTCCCGAATTTCATCGGCGCAGGCTGCGACTGCTAACAATTCGGCCTGGAAAACCGTAGCATGTTTCCCCAGACATATCGATATCTTCCTTCCAGGGCACATTCCGTATATGCCTGCACCTGCCCCCTGACTAGATTGTGATCCATCAGTGTACCAAGTGCCGGCACCACAATCGATCGAGCGACTTTTTGCCTGGTCCCTGGTCGGTATAAGTATGTTCAGCTTAGCTGTAAACATAATTTCAGGTGCCATACTGTCCACCGGCATTTGAAATATCGGTTCTTCCAGTATAGTTCCTGTGATATCTGTATGGCTCCCTACGACCTTATTAGGACACCATACGTCATTGGCCTTCAGCCTCAGTATCGCAGCCATTGCCTCCGCCTTTATAAATAGTTCCAGCGGAGGGAGACCCACGATGGCCTCCATGGAAGCGGTTCCCGTGCTGTTCATAGCTCCCGTGATTCCCAACAGGGCCTGTCGCTGGAGAGTCGTGAGGAGCCCCACCGACGATGTCCGCTCCGTCCTCCTCCACCAGACAACTGCCCCCATAGGTAATCGTTGGTCTTATTACTGCTGTGTACAACCAGTGTACCACATTTGGTCTTAGTCCCCAGGTCTTGCCAACAGCTCTTCTGCATCTCTAGAAGAGCTGCGCTGCCCTGTCTGCCGCTTTGGCTAGGTGTATTCTCCAATTCAGTTTCGCATCAAGTGTTATGCCTAGATACTTCACTTCATTGGTTAGTTCTAACTCTTGTCCAAACAGCTTCATGCTGCCCAGATCATTTAGTTTTCTCATGTTGGTAAAGGCTACCAACTTGGTTTTTTGAGGATTGGCAGTTAATCCCTCCTCAAGGCACCATCTTTCTACAATTCGCAGAGCTACCATTGTCAACACTTTTAAATCTACAAAGCAGGTTCGTCGAATTAAGTGATGAAAATTTGGAAGAATTTTGAAACATCGATGAAACAGTCGACGTTGAAAATCACAACATAGAAATTATTAGAAAATGAAAATGACATTATGGAAGTAAAAGATTCAGAGGAAGAAGTGGGCCAAGTCGATGACCAAGCCCCTGATTCGATAAAATTATATGATGAGCTGCTGAAGCAAATTGCCCGTTTGAAACGCTTTGCAAGAGATGACTTTATAGCATTTCAACATCTGAGAAAATTAGAAAGCCATTTTGAAAATCATCGGAATGGAAGCAAGTCAAATTTCAACATAAATTTTTTCAACCCATGTAAATTTATTTTTAAACTTTTAATGCATACATACTATGTTATTTATATCGACTAATACACATGAATTTGTAATAAAAACTATTTATTATAACTGAATTTAGGGAAACACTGTTTTTTATTCGTTACCTTAAAAATGCACGTCAAATAAAACATTTTCTTTCAGCTATCCCATAAGCGGACATCTCCCATAGCCGGACGAAAACACTGGAACCATGAGTGGCCTCTTATGAGAGCTTCCACTGTATTTGCATATACAAGCAGCCTTTAAAACGCTGTGAGGCTATTTTTAAATATAGATCGGTAGGGTTAACAACGTTTCGTCAATAAACCCACGACGACTTCACTTGAGCTACGCTGTGGTACTGGTCGGCTGAGTTGATGATTCCATCAATAATAAAATGGTAATGTCGTTTACTTCAGCTTTCACTATACCAGCAAATGGTTCAATTTTAACTAATTCATCTTCCAAATTTTGTATTAAGGAAAATAACAATTGTACTATGATTTTTAACATTTATGATACAAATAAAAGAGAATTATCAAATGCAAACTCCATTCGAAGTAAATATTTTTATTTGCTGTTTCAGGTAAAGAGATTATCCTTTATTATTATGGATTGTATTATATGTGTATTATATCTAAAATTTTATATTTAATGAATGAAAATATATAAAAAAACTAATCCTTTCGTTGCAGAATAGAATTTCTTTTTACAGAATTCACTTTACTTTTTTAAGTTGAGGGGTAAATTAAATAATTCATAGAACGTGTTTTATGACATGTCTTAGCAAATGTTAAGCATGCCGAAGTTGCATGCTGGAATCTAGTGTCATTAATGCCAGTTAGTGATCCAAGCACGAGCTTGTTCTAGTGCCAAACGTCCATGTATATGTGTTTTTATCCGAAATACCGGCAAGTTGTTAGAACTTTGTCAATATATCGGAAAATAATTGTGCGATAGATCAAAGCCGGAATTCGATTTGGTCGAACGTTATGATGCTCTGGCATTTCAATGTCAGACGAATGTAGTTTGCGAAATAAAAACAATGTACATGATTCTTCACCCGAATACTAATTACTCGACTGAAATCGTCGAACACACACGAGACGCACAAAATAGCACTCGACACATGATGGAACCAATGTGAACTGTTAAATAGGTGTATATATCGGTATAGTTTGCGGATTTGCTGCACGTAAAGGAACTTAAAGTTAATTTAGATTTTTGTTGGTAAATTTTTGCGGAGTTTTCAGTCAAAAGTTTTGTGCTATTTACATTTACGACTTTTATATAAGAAAAGTGTGTTGCTTGTGAAGATTATCTATGTAAATTATGTATACTAGGGGAAATCGGAATGTTCCCGGGTCGAAACAGGATTTTTGGAAATGTTTTTTAAACAGTTGCAATACATTAAACTTTAAACGCAGCGGCGTGCCGTAGTTTTGGCTGCCTGTGTGCATGCATAACTTTGCCGCCCCCCATTTTTTACTATTTTAACATAACATGAGAGCAAAATGAATTGAGGTAGTAGGAGGCTGCGGTTCGCTGATCGTATTTCGTGAATTATAAAGTAAATAAATCTTACTGACAGCACTTAAATGTCTCCTTGATACAAATTTAATTTACAACTTAAAATATTTATAAAATGTCATACAAATGTCATGTTTTATATTTTATTGAAAAGTTTACAATAATTGTTGAAACTGTTGTCCCTCGGCATTCAAACATAAATTTACGCGCCGCTTCATGTTTTCAAAAACCGTTTGTAAAATAAATCCGTCTACTAACTCGCACTGTCGCACGATATTGTTCCGTAAATCGTCTATTGTATGCACTGGATTTTTAAAAATGGAGTTTTTTAAGTATGGAAATAAAAAGTAATCCAGAGGAGTTAAGTCACACGATCTTGGCGGGAAACGGTCAACACTAATAATTCTTTCATCAAAAAATTCACGTAAATAATTTATTGTTTCACGGGCAGTGTGTGGTCGTGCGGAATCTTGCTGAAAGAAACCTAACTGTAACTCGTCATCATGCAGTTGATTTATGAATGTTTCCAGTATATTATTGCGATATCTTTCACCATTTATAGTTCCTTCGAAAAAGATCGGACCAATAAGCCTTCTACGTGACATGGCACACCAAACGCCTATTTTTACAGGATGCAACGTTGTTTCCCTATAATAATGCGGATTGTCTGTTGCCCACATACGCATATTCTGAGCGTTTATGTAGCCGTTCAGGTGAAACCACGCTTCGTCGGTGAAAAATGTTTTATCCAAAACATCGTCGTCGTTAAGATTTGCATTAAAGAAACGACAATAGGTAACTCTTCGAACGTAATCTGGCGGCAATAGTTCTTGATACAATTGAACCTTGTAAGGATGCATACCAATATCGCGTTTAAGAATACTGCGGCAGGTTCCATAACTTATATCCAACTGTTGTGCCAGTCTTCTGACAGATGTTGTAGGTTGTTCTCTAATTGCGTATCTTGCATTATTAACAACATTTTGGGTCCTAACTCGAGAAGATCTTCCCCCTTTCCATTGTCTTTTTACAGACCCAGTTGTTCGAAAGTTATTTATAAGGCCAGAATTGAGAATACGGGTACTGGAAGTGGCTGGATAGAAATCAATAGAACTTTTACAGGACGTAAAGGGAACTTATTTGAGTGTGAATTTATAGTGGGAAAGGAAATTGGAAGAAAAATAATATTTAAAAAAAATAAACTAACCTAGCATTTCGTCCATTTTCAATACACGAACAAACGCACAAATTAGGGCTAAAAGTATCTTTCGAATGCCCTAATCTATTAAATAAACATCACTCTTAAGTATTTTTGCTATATTAACATTCAATATGTTTAAATAACATTGTTAAAAAGTAATTAAAAAGTGTCTATTTTAATACGTCATTTTCATTTTCAAACTGACGTAACTTTAACAGCACCAGTTTTAAGCTGTCAACTTAAACGTTTAGATTAAAATGTTACTGACGCGATGCCTATCTATATCAATTTATTTTTTCCAATTGTCAAATTTAAAATGGCGTTTGTTATGGACGACATAACTTTGTTAAATTTACAATTGATCATCAAATAGAAATAAGATTTAGAACGAGGATGTATTTTTTCTTTACATTTGCTAATAAATTTGTGAGTGATAATATTAATTGATGTGTATGTGATTGATAAAGTTTAATATATGTATTAAAATTTATATGATTTTTACTTGAATACCCTCCTCTCAACTTTTCAGGTTATGTTTAATATATGTATTAAAATTTATATGATTTTTACTTGAATACCCTCCTCTCAACTTTTCAGGTTATGTTTAATATATGTATTAAAATTTATATGATTTTTACTTGAATACCCACCTCTCAACTTTTCAGGTTATGTCATTGCCTGCCTTTAAATATGACAATTGGAAAAAATAATTTGATATAGATAGACATCGCGTCAATAACATTTTAATGTAAATGTTTAAGTTGGTAGCTTGTAATTGCTGTTGTTACAGTTATGTCAATTTGAACGAGAAAATGCCGTAGAAAAATAGCAATTTTTCACATCTTTTTAACAATATTATTTAAACAAATTGAAGGTTAATATAGCAAAAATACGAAAGAGTGATGTTTACTTAATAGATTAGGGAATTTGAAAGACACTATTAGCCGAAAATTGCCCTTTTTTCCTGATTTGAAAAATGGACAAAATGCGAGGTTAGTAAATTGTTTTTATTTTTTTAAATATTATTTTCAATCAAATATCCTTTCCCACTATAAATTCACACTCACACCAAGCATTGTTCACGCTAATGTCAATAAGTTGACTAAATATCCCCATACTATCTACAACATTTTAAGGAATTTTATATAAAACTAACATACCAGCAAGATCAATTCCCCCGATGTGAGTGTTGTACTGCTCTATAATATGGGGACAATCAACATCAACTTTTTTCTTCTCATCTTTACTGTAGCGTTTTACTTTAAAGAGATGGTTATAAGAAATACACGAGCTTACCAGAGTAAGACATTTTTTTGTCCGATGTATTGGACTATGTCGTCCAATCCACCTTTCAGGAAAGTTCTGATTCAAAAAATTCGTAATTATACGAGTTGAATGGTCTGGACATCCATCTTGTTAAAAATGAAAATCTCCTAAATTCATATCTTCCAAGGAAGGCAAAAAAAGTTTTCGAACACATGCAAATAGGAATGTTGGTTTAAATTAGTGTCGAAAAAGTATGAGCCAATAATTTTATCGTACCTTATTGCACACCATACATTTACTTTCTTGTTGACTGTCTATTATTATACAAAAATGTAAATTCTCATGAAACCGATACCTACAATTTTGTGCAGACACGATGCCATTAGTTGTAAAAGTTGACTCATCTGAAAAAATAAAGTTTTTATTAAAAAATATGCCTTTCAAAATTTTTTATCCAGCCCACAAGCAAAACAGCAATCGATGACAATCGTCTCCAGCCTCTAATTTATGAATGAACGTGGGTTTAAATGGTATAACTTTTTTTTGTTTGGGAATTCTTTGTAAATGCGATTTACTTATTGATAATTCAGTAGACGGCTTTCTCAATGATAATTTATTATCGTTATTCACGGATTCTCCCACCAAGAGTGTAGCAGCATCTTCGTGATCATGAACTAGCTTTTTTTTTCTTTAAATTTTGCACACTTTTAATTTCTGTAAACTTTTTCACCAGTTTTTTACTCCATTGACAGAAATCGTCACCATTGGAAACCGCTTGTGAAACTTATTAATAACATAACATAAGATGCTTCCCCAAATCCGTAATATTGTATTAGGTGAATGCGCTGTCCAAAAGTCAACATTTTTAATACAAAAAACTATGAAGAACAAGTAAATTACAAATTGCTGAGATAAGTAATCAAATTAGAACAAATACTTCGAAGTTTTGATGTGTAAGATAATGACAGATAATTGTTTGCTTTATTACGCCGCGATTGTTCGTTCATACAATACAAAAAAAAACCGGAATTAATGAAATTGAGTTGATTTATTATAAAAATTCTTAACGTCATAACTTTTCATTTTGAACAACTTCGGCGTTATGTGAATGGAAAAGGTACTTTACCTGAAACGACAATAATGCTTGTTCAACTGTAAAGAACTACTTGATTTTAAAAAATCGAAAGTAAACTAAAAATAAGTTTTAGACTAAGCAGAGTGGAATCCCAAAATATGAAATTCCAATTCGAAAATTTTTGGTCAATTATACCTATTGTGAACTCAATCCTGGGACACACTGTATTTAATATTATGCGGCAATGATGAAGGAACATTGTTTTAAAGACGTGAACTCTATAACTAAACTCTTATAATAAATACCATTTCATTAAATGCTTTTTTATGTTGAAAAAATATTTTGCCCTTCTAAATGTTAACGTGATTTTTAACACGGTCTGTATATTAAAACAACGTCAATATTGAGTGGTCTCGTAGATCTATTTAATTTAAATATTTGCGTGATTCGCTTTGTAAAACAGACGACAATAAAAAGCTTCTTAATTTCAAAACACTAAATCGTAATAAGCTATTATTAATTTCTTTTATATTCGTAAATTTACATATTCATTATAAATATTCCAACAGATGCCTATATAATTTCAGTATATCTACATATAGCATGGAATTTATGTTGTCGAAATGTAGAGAATAAATACGTTCAATTACAGAAGACCGGTTTTTTACTTGCTCTGTTATTTTTCAATAGAAAATCAATTACGAGGTCACGATTTGTAAACATTAATATTTATAGATTTATACGGAGTTCGTTTTGGTCGAAAATGATGCTTAACAGTTTTGATGTATTGTTTTTTCTAATGCAATTTTGAATTTGGTTTAAATCTAAGACAAAAATATACGTCATAAAATTGGACCTTGATCGTTTTTCTTTCATTTTTTCTTTCTTTCATTAAATGATTGTTAACTACAAGGTGAACTAACGAAAGAGGACGATTTCAAAAAATTATAAAAAAATACAATTTCTTTTTATTTTATTGAATTTAAAAAAAAGGTATAAATACGCCTTACCACAATTAATAACACAGGCCTGCATAAAATTTGTGATGACGTGATTTTTGTTTGTTAAGCTCAGTTTTTATATAGCAATAACTAATTAAAATACAGTTGGTCTCTACCACCCACAGATTTTTTTTTTTTTTTAATTTGTCTTTAGTGTTGTGCGTGGTATTTGATAAATAAACATTGCATAAAAATATGTTTAGCCGGTGTTGCAAAAACAAACCAGATGATTTCTGTTATATTTGTGGATATTTCGTCTTGAAAAAGTTTAAGAGACCAATTGGCGAATTTGTGAAAAATGCATATTATGCTTATTTCAAAATCAAATTAGGAGATCAAGATAAAGATTGAGCACCGCTCGTTGTTTGTAAGGTATGTGAAGAAGGTTTAAGACATTGAACCAAAGGGAATAGAAAAAGCCTTCCTTTTGGAATACCGATGGTTTGGAGAGAACCGCAAAATCATGAAGATTGCTACTTTTGTCTTTGTGATATTAAGGGGCATAATAGAAAAACTTTGAAACATATTTTGTACCCAAACAATATTAAATCAGCTATCAGACCAGTTCCTCACAGTGATCATGTACCTATACCTATACCCCCCAAAGTACTACAAGATGATATTGAAACCTCTTCAACTTCCGGCTCCGTACATATGGATAGTGAACCATTTTGAACCATCAACCTCAGGTCAAAACCAACCTCAGCTATTTTCACAAGCCGAACTAAATGATTTAGTAAGAGATTTGGGACTTTCAAAAGGTCTTTCTGAAGTACTAGGGTCTAGGTTGAAACAAAAAAAATTTCTTGTCCCAGAAACTACCTTCTCTTGGTAGAGATCTTCCTTTAACTGAATATGACAGAAAAACAACCAAACGAAGCTTTTCTGAAAAACGAAAACGTTTTTTTAAGAAGCATAAAGAATAAATAACTATTTCTAATAGTTTCTATGTGTAAATTTTTGTTTTTTTTTAAATATAATATAAAACTTATATAAGTTTTAACCCTTTAATCGTGACGCTGCCATCCGTGTACAGTACATGGTTAGTGACGCTCAATTTTTCTAGTTTATTGAATTTAATATGTGATATGTGTTCTTTTAAATGGGTTATTATTGTGCGTTTCGTTTGACCTATATATTTCAAATTACAATCGCCGCGATTAATTTCGTATATACCTGATTTCAAATTCAAATTAACTTTATCTTTGGTATTAAGAAACTAAGAAACTTTTGATGGTATTTTCGGACCGAAAAGCAACTTAGAGACCTTGCCCTTTAACAACTCTATTAATGTTTTTCGTTATTAGATGGTATGGTAAGTACATGTAATTTTTCTCCTGGTTACGTTGAGATAACAAACTTGTGGATTCGCGGACTGTCTTTTTTAAATTCATTTTTCTAAATAATTTATTAATTATTTCTATGTCAAAATCTCAAAATCATTGTATCTCGCGATGTTTTTAATGAAATCTAATTCTATTTCGTATCTCTCTTTTAAAGGTTCAATGTTATTCTTGTTAAACAAGCCCTCTAAATATTTCAAAGTTTCTGGAATAGGTACAGAGGAAATCAATGACGTTACATCGAGCAAAATTAAAATTTCCTCGTCTTCCAGTTCACAATCTTTAATTAATTGAACAAATTCTAAGGAATTACTAACTGATAAACTTTCTGGTGTCACGGCTAAATGTTTAAATTCATTGACTAACCATCATGATGAAGCCACAGTGTGGTGAAACATTTTTCTAAATTTTCTAAAAGTCCTTTTATTTGGCTGCCTCCTTTCAGGATACTTCTGCAAATACATCCGCTCTGTAACAGAACAATTTTGGTTGGATGAAATGAAACATGTCACCATGTCAAACTTTTCTTCGTTAGAAAATATAATAGAAAAAAATTTAAATTATTCCACAAAAAATTAAATACCAAACTAATGTGTCAAAAAACCAACGCAACTGTCAATCCAAATACAACAGTACCACATTTGCTTTCCAAAGCTTGCCTTCGTCTTGGTGATAATGGTGTATTATACATTTGGAAAAAAATCGAAAAAATGACGAAACCGCAATTAAATGATAAAGTATGATAAGTTGTTGAATTCGCAATAAAAAGGATTTTCAGAATCTAGTATAAACACATCATTTCAAAAAAATAAGTTTATGATGGTTCCGCAAAGACGAAACGTTGAATTAAAAAACTAGCAAAGACGCCTTAAACAGCATTAAAAGTTGCTGTGGAGAAGTGTCATTGGTTTTGCTCTAGATTAAATATTAACGCCAGGAAAAAATAGTTTGTAAAATCGAAAAATTCAATTTTTTTTAAAATTTCTCAAAAACTAAAAAATTTTTCAGGAAAATCTAAACGCCAATTTCTTAGACCTTTGATTACGCAACTTTTATCCAATTTAACCAAATCTGTATCTCTTAAGGTTTCCGAGATCCCCATAGTGGCCTTCTTTATCTAGGACACATCGTATATTTTGAAACTAAATAAATTGTGTTTTCTATTGTTATCTTTTACCCTCAAAAATTAGATTTTGGCCGGCTAGATTGGTCAAATACCAGTCCGTGGCGACGTCTCACATCCGGAAAGATGTTTTGAGAATGTCTTGAAATTTTCACTTAAGTTTAAATGATATCAAACAATTAATGTAATGTGTGATAGGACACCACCTTGCCTGAATCACATATTTTGTCTTATGTTCAGAAGTATACCATCCAAAAAGTCAAGTAAATCGTTTTATAAAAAATGCAAATATTGTTCTCGATTAAGCCTCTGCGGAAGTTGATGGGAAATGGGCTAATCAAGAAATTGTCGATAGTACCGCACCAAATATTTATTGAGAACTCAGGTTGGAAATGTCTTTCTCTAGGTAGGCATGCATTTTCCAAAGCACAGTGATGATTATGTCT
Source organism: Melolontha melolontha (assembly GCA_935421215.2). Lineage (NCBI taxonomy): Eukaryota > Metazoa > Arthropoda > Insecta > Coleoptera > Scarabaeidae > Melolontha > Melolontha melolontha. The sequence goes on along the minus strand of OW285235.1, from coordinate 1,678,100 downwards.
CTAGTTACTAATACCGGGTCATATAAAAGTTACCTCTGTAAAAAATATCTTTTTCAGGAGTATAAGTACTGGCTTGCAAATCTCCTAATTAAATAAATTTTGAACGGTCATGAAATGGGTAGGGAAACAAATTTTCTGCATGGGTGATTTTTGAGACGATTGAATTACCGATTCCCCCAAACACCTAATCCTTAATTCAGGATTTTCCGCCATTACATCCAAGATCTCTTCTTCTTATTCGGCTGCTACAGTATTTGGTCATCCACCAGGATTTTTGTTATAAAATGAACCTGTTTCACATAATTAATTGAATAAGTATTCTTTGAAATATTTTTAGGTCTGAAATTATTCTGGTTGTGTAAAGTTCTTCATACCATCTAAGTGCAGCACGTCCGTTATAATTTTCTTGGCCATAACCGCAAAGAATATCCCGTAAATCACGGTTAGAAAACTTATTAAGCCTGGCCATTTTTAATTGGAAAGATTGCAGTATTTGGGTAATGTAGAAACTAGTTTTTGACATACGAATAGTTTGTAAATATTAAAGGCACACTTTTCGAATTAAATAGGTCAAAATGTGCAACAGAACATTCAAATGCGAAAATCTGGGGAACTACGTGAAAATTAAGTATCACCTTCAACACCCTGCAGCTTTTTAACTTTGTAATTGTTCTCTGCAAATACTGTGAGGTAACCACGATAATTAGATAAACTAAGATACCGAGATAAACTCAAATACTGAGAAATAGATTATTAAGTTTGTTGTAACACGTGAATAAATTATAACGTTAGTTGGGCGCTAAGGGGTTTTACCTTTTTACCCCCAAAGTAGATAGTATGAATTTAATTTTGTTGCTGGGCTAGCTCTGTCGGTAGCATTTAAGAAACCCTCTTATTAAAATTTATAACGTAAATTGGTACTCAATTTCTCAGGGAATGGCATTCGCAGGGTGAACCGCTTGTTTCTTTATTATATTATTATATCAACTCCTATTTTGCTTGATGTTATTGTACTTAAATGATTATTGGGTTAATCTTGATATGAATAAAAACACAGTCTTATAACAGTAAAAAAATATATATTAACATAAAAGAAAAAAGAGAACTTTCTGCGGATAAAGTTTCAGAACTAATCTATACTTAATATTATTTAATAGTACAATGATTGTTTGTTTTATTTTCTCAATGAATAAAGAACGCATATATTCTCCATATAACAAACTATGCTTTGATTGATACAGTATACGTACGTATAAGCACCCACCTTAGATTTACGGCGCACGGCAGCTATACTCCTCGTCAGGAAAGATGATCCCTGCGTCATCAATAAACATTGTATGATTCAAATCAGTACTTCGGCGTCATATTAAATACTGTAAATTGCAAAATGAATATGGAACTATAACTTCGTTTCCGGGCCAAATATATTTGACAGTCGGTCGAATTTGTAGGTTATACGAACTTATATAATCGAATTACATCTTAAGTTATATTAAAATTACTATAAATTGAACAAAGCTGCGTAAACAGCAAACAAATTAAACTATAACACCACATGAAAAATAAAATGAACTATCAAGAATTTACAACATTTATGTCAACATTTAAGATTATGTCATTTTTTAATCATTTTAATGAATGGCAAAACCAAACAGTTTCAAGTTAGTTGTAAAAGCATTATTACTGGAATTGAAATCATACAATAGACCAGAGTATCTACTTTGTATAACTGTAATTACATATTCACTGTTATGACAGTTTTATAAACATTATCTTATAAAAAATATATATTTGTTTTAAAAAAATAAACAATTTAGTTACATCAAATATATTTCAATACAATTTTTAATTTTTAAGGGACAGTTCTACAATACACTAACCCAATTATATCATCGAATAACCCTAGATATCTCTAGTTAAACGTTCTACAGTGCCTAATTTTAAATAAAATTTGGAATATATTGCAGTATAACTTAACACTGCCATAATAGATAAGTTGAGTTTTGCATAAAGGTCGGTATAAATATTTGAAATCGCAGTATGCATTATAAACAAAACATATTCATACAAACTTATTTGCTGTGAAATGTTTTTTTTTTGGTTCGAAATTATTTGTAGACTGCTAGGAAATTAGAACTTGTACGATTGCAGAAAGAAATTTTGAAAAAGGAACATGAAATGGAGCAAGAAAAAAAAAGTAATTGAACTTTCAAAAATTAAATTAGAGCAAACAAAAAATTTTACTTGCAATAAGTTATAGATTTATTATAAGAAACATATAATATATACAAACAATTATTATTATATTATTGCTTTCGAGAGTTCCACATTAACTCTCATACCATATATGTAATAAGATTGGAAATCTTTTTAAGACACCAAAAAATCTTTCAATCCAGTTTCTGGTTCTAATATGAGATTCATCGTACAATTGTTCAGCTCCACTTTGAGGATTTGCTAAAGAGGTTAATAAATATTTTGTAATATTGTAACCACTATCACAAAGTATAACTGAGTTATTGAAATGTTCATTTTCTTAGCTTCTTTTTATTGCCAATCCATTCAAGATTGTTTGGTCATGTGTAGATCCTGGCCATCTAGCTACGATGTCACAAATTCTTAATTGAGAATCTCCTATTACCTGAATATTCCATGAAAAATATCCTTTTCTGTTTCGGTACAGCTCAGCATTATTACCACCAGGAGATTATTTTCTCATGTGAGTGCAATCAATTCTACTTAGTACATTAGGAAATCTAACTACTTGATAAAATCTGTTTAGTTTCTTGTAATTCTTCTACCTTTCTAGACATAGTTAGATAAAAATTGTGGCCATAGTCTGGCAATTGCATGTGTAACATTTTGTATGATTATTTGTATTAATATCATTGCATTCGTTGCATAAAATCTCAGTTACTAAAAGTAATTTTAGATAAACAAGTAATCAGCTGTATATTAATACTTGATACTTTTACTGCCAATACAAGAAAATTTGATATATTTGGCGTGAACTAAAAACAACGTGTAGAACGTACGTTGGCATAAATCTTGGGTTATAATATAGAATAAGTTAAAACATGAGATAGCTAACAGCTTTTATCTGCGGTCATTTAGGAAGTATTGTTAATCACTATCTTCACTGCTGCTTGAATCATCAATGTTAATTATAAAGCAATGTAAATGTATTTCTCTATCATACCATTTTTTTATAATACTTTCCGTGTGTATAACACAATTTTTCCAAATTTCTACCGTACACTGCTGTAGTGATCCCTTCCACATACCTATAACTTTATCATCTCCATGTCCATCCCTGAAAATATGTTTATTATAATATTGTTTTGCATGGTCCCAAATAATTTAATAGCATTAAATTCGCAATGATATGGAGACAATCTTCAATATTTCATGTCCATGACTTTGTAGCAATTCATCCACTTGATACAGTTTTTCTTTATGCAAATTTTTAGCCAAAGGTAGTAGGTCAGTTTTAAATAGAGTTCGCAAGGTATTTTATGTTTCGACAAGTATGTAATAATATCATTTTTACATTAAGCCGATTATGGATGTTTCTTTACTACTAGTGAATGGTAGGGTGCATTGTCCATCACTATTTGAGCCTGTTCTTCCAAATTTGGTATTAAATATTCTTCGATCCATTTCTTGAACATTTCTCCATTCATTTCACCATGATAATCTTCTATTTGTGATTTGCTTGAAAACAATAAAGAAGCATTTGACACAAAACCTAATTTTGAACCTTAATGTAATACAACATATCGCTTGCCCTCGTAACCCTCAGGTTTACGCACACTCTGCAGATTGTTTTGCCAGGTCTCATCAAGCAATACCACTTCTCTCTGAACATTCTTTATGTAATTCCTAAGAAATGTCAATCTTATCTCTGCAATGTTGGATCGTTCCACCAATGCTCTATGATTATTATCCTTTTTATATTTAAATCCAATATTGTGAAGTACACGATTTAAACTGCTGCTATACAATAAAATGTGATTTTCTGCAATTTTTACATTTAACGGTTGTAATGGAACAATATTTTTCTAAAATTAAGGATATTAATATAAAAATAAAACTGTAAATACATAGAGTATAATGTATTTCTGATACTCATTTAAGAACACACAGGATTTTTTAATGACTGAGCTTTGATGCGTTTTACTGTAACTAATCCCAAGCACAATGCATCTGCCACTCACTAAACAAAAGGTTTATTAAAATCTAAATATATTATGTGCACATGTAATAGGTATTAACACCACCATGGTTTTTCTCTCGTTCAAAATATTGCAACAAATTTAAATCAAATTGTCGTGATTGTGAATGTAATGTGCTGCCATTATAGTTTTGAAGAAATCAATTTCAAAAAATATGTATTTATAAAAAGAAAATAAATAACAATTCGATCAAATATCAACGAATGCATGTTGTCAAATGTCAACGAGTAACGACAGAACTACTAAGCGGAAATGTGTGTATTTATCACGGAGTAGGTAATAATCCCGTCTTTGTCTTACTCAAATAAATTGCTTGAGCCGCATGTCTTTGCTAGAAAACACATACTTTCGTTCAAGCTATCCTTGTCATACAAGTAGGTACTGTTTGTTATTTGGATGTGGAGATTATTCTTTGAATGTCGTTGATAGAATTATAGATAAATGACGCAGGGATCATCTTTGGTGATTTGGAGTGTAATTACGCGCTCTTGGGTTAGTCGAAACGCACTACTAACAGGCCCAAAATAATAACGTGTTTTTTCAGTATCTTTTTACTGAAACTGTGCAGTACTTAACACATTCCTGAGTTTATTGAATGCGTTACTTAGTTTGCGTAGCGCGCTTATGTTCGCCCACTATTTGCACGTTGTGTCCGGTAGCTTGTGTGATGCGGATCTCAATGTCCTGTGTTCTCCATCGATGTGTTGCTTGCGCCCTGGTGGTTCCTCTATTTCACTGCTCACTCCTTGAGGAAATTCCTCCTCATATACATATTTGAATATAATACTGTTTATACATTTAGCTAGCTTTTTATTCACCTTCCTTGCTAAATTTAGAACTTATCAAACAGATGTGACATAATTTTAGGAAAGAAATAAGGAAATTTCGGGTTCATTCACTTTAAATTGAACTACTAATTTCAAGTAGTGATATGAAAAGCGTTATATATGTATTTGGTTTGATTTCTACAGTAAAGTGACAAAGACATGTTCGAAATATAAGTACCATTACAACCTGAAACATTATACTGAGGCCAACTATGTTCAAATTAATCATTCTTGTCTATTATCTCTAAATTCTGCATGGCCCAAAATTATGGGATAACCTGTATACAGGCTGATTCATTTTCGGCCCTCACCATGGGGATCTCTCTTATTATTGGAGGTACAGTATAGGTTTAAATTTGGAAAAGTTGTTAAATTTTGTGTTTGTTATAAATCCGTAAAGAAAATAGACCTGTGACAAATGACCTTCGTTATTAAAAAAAAAAACGCGAAAACCACATTTTTTTCTTTTACCTGTGGCACCGACATTTGACCTTGAAGAGAAAAAATAAAAACACATCCATGTGGTGGCCATTTCTAAACCTCTATCCAGTGGTGTACTCTAAATTTTTATACAATGTTTCGTTTCTTTCTGGCCATCATCAACTATCTAATTTCTTATAGGCGCCATATTGGATTTAGACATCTTCAGAAAGAGTTTCTGTTTCTGATTTCAACCATATACCCCATGCTGACTATTGTTTTTGACATTAGGTTTTATTTGAAAGAATAAATTATAAGGTTAAATAAGTAGCCTTTGGAATTTCAATCTGTCAAACATTTCATTTATTGTTCATTAATAATACAAAAATGTCATACACTAACGAAGAGAAACAAGATATGATAAGTATTTTTTATTCTTCGAAACGAAATTCAACAGCAGCGAGTACAAGATAACAAAAACATTAATAAAAATACATAGAAAAGTAAACAATAAATAATTACAGTAAATGTTCAATTATCTGGCCATCTTCGGTAATGCACAATTGGGCACGCCTTCTGGCATTTTGTACTACCCTTTGTATAGTTGTTCTAGGAACTGCATCGAAGGCATTCTGAAGTCTGTCTCGTAATTCTTCAATGTTTTGTGGCGCATCTACTTTATAAATATTATTTTTAACGTATCCCCATAAAAAAAAATCTAGCGGACTTAAATCAGGTGATCTCGCAGGCCATTCAACAACTCCCCTATTTTCAATCCAACGGTTTGCAAATTCTTGATTTAAGAAATTTCTAACAACAGCTGCATTGTGTGCTGGTGCGCCATCTTGTTGCCACTATAAATATTGTAATTGATTTAATGGAATATTGTCGTCAAGATAGTCAGATACGTATGTACGTAAAATGTTTAAATATCTTTCTCCATTTAAATGTTCTTCATACATAACTGGTCCTAAGAGACGATTTGCCAAAATACCCGTCCAAACGTTTATTCCAAAACGATGTTGTGGTCTTCTAGCCCTCTTTTGTCGGGGATTTTGTACTGCCCAATAGTGCTCCGCATTTCTGTTGGACATTCCAGAATTTGTAAATTTTGTTTCATCTGACCAGATGATTTTGCTTAAATAATTTTCGTCAATTTCTATCCTTCCCATTAACCAATTACAATATTCTAGCCTTCTCAAATTATCTCCAGGCAGTAAAGAGTGACTAACATGGATCCTGTATGGTTTAAACCTACTTTTATGTAAAGTTCTCCAAACTCTGGACTGGCACAAATTTAATTCTGACGCTACTTCGCGTGTAGAAATTGATGGATTATTATTTATCTATAAAAATACAAGATTAACATGAAATTTGAAAACACGCTTTTAATTTACCATTTGTAAAATATCTTGTCGATTTTCATTTAAATTCCTGTTGTCTTGACCATTACGCGGCTTAGTAAATGATCCATTCTCGACCAAATTTCTGTCAAGATCTAGAAAAATGGTACGATGAGGCTGTTGTCGTTCTGGATATAATTGTAGATATCTTGTACTCGCTACTGTTGAATTTCGGTTCTAAGAATAAAAAATACTTGTCATATCTCGTTTCTCTTCGTTAGTGTATGACATTTTTGTATTATTAATGAACAATAAATGAAATGTTTGACAGATTGCAATTCCATGGCTACCTTATTTGATCTTATAATTTATTATTTCAAATAAAACCTTATGTCAAAAACTTTAGTCAGCATGTGGTACATAGTTGAAATCAGAAAAAAAAACTCTTTCTGAAGATGTCTAAATCCAATATGGCGCCTATAAGAAATTAGATAGTTGATGATGGCCAGAAAGAAACCAAACGTCGTATAGAAATTTAGAGTACACCACTGGATAGAGGTTTAGAAATGGCCACAAGGATGTGTTTTTATTTTGTCTCTACAAGGCCAAATGTCGGTGCTACAGGTAAACGAAGAAAATGTGGTTTTCGCGTTTCTTTTTAAATAACGAAGGTCATTTGTCACAGGTCTATTTTCTTTACGGATTTATAACAAACACAAAATTTAACAACTTTGCCAAATTTAAACCTATACTCTATCACCAATAATAAGAGAGATCCCCATGGTGAGGGCCGAAAATGAATCAGCCTGTATAGCGCACCTAATTAACCGATTGTTTTCGAGACAAAGGTTGTATATTTTTGAAGAAGTATTTCGCGAATTAAATTGTCACATCTCGTACATATATGCACATAAGGCATTATTACACTATGTGATCTCTATGTATTTATATTTTTTCAATCTATTGTATATTCATCTTGCTAACATTAATCAATACGATTTTAAGTGTATCAAAGACGAGCTTTCAATTATCATGAGACCTACAGAATTCTATATAGACCAACAGTATAGATACACAAGGCGATTAGACCAGCTACAAATAAATGCAAACTACACGGTTGTAACGTCATTAAATATCCTCGTATAAGCTGTACCAATATTTAGAATAATTTTAATCGCTGGCGGATCTTTATAAAGGTGACATTACTGCGTGCTGTCGGCGAGTCTAGGCGAAGACGCGCGCTTCTTCTTGAAGTTCTAAAAGCCGCGGCAGCTTGTCGTATTCGTGGAACATCCACGCTCCATTGTGATTGCAGTCGCTCCATATCACGCTACTTCTGCCGGTGAATACCGCCAGTCACTCGTTCCATAAACTACCGACATAACTCTCTTTACTCAGAGTTGAACATCTAGTATGCTTTGAATTATATTTTACTACATTTCTACGCATTCCGCAATATCGAACTATTTTATTCGCATGTTACATCTGTTATTTATTGCCACATTATGTACTGGGAAATTTATCGGTTTATATGAATAAATTGTTAGACGTAATTTGTCATATTCATAAAATTAATTTACTTATTGTATTTCTAATGCGATACGAATGTTCAATATATTTTGTCAAACGATTAATTGTTGATATCGGAGAATCTTGAATCGATCAATATTGTTATGTTAAATGTCTTGTTATTATTTACAAGATATGGAAAGAGACCGACCGTCTTTTAACATTTCTATTACTAACACTGGCCTAACAATTAAATTCTTTTTCCGCTGACTATGATCTGAGACTTGTTTTTAATTAATATTGGTATACTAATGCCAAATATGAAACCCATTTGTCCCCATTAAGTCAAGTTTTCTTTCTACGGCACTTCTTGTTTGCCGATTTCAAAATTCTTGAAAATCCTTAAGTAAATGCAGCAAATTCTTAATTGTTCAAAGAATTGAAAGACATTCAAAATACATTTATGTCATTAGCATAATGTACATTTGTACCTGATAATATTTAAGCACTAGAGCAGACCAATTTCCGTGCGCGCCATGTGCGCCGATGTGAGGATGATTGTATTGCATCAGAACTAATAAAAAGCATTCAGCATGTGTTTGGTACTTGCTTAGACTGCATGTAAGTGTAAGCATACGTAATAAAATGTCGCCGACACATAAATCGAGCAAACTACCATTGTCAGACGAAGTGAGTAAGTTTATTATGAATTTCCCGGACTTAATATACGTTGGCTCAAAAATTAAATGTTTAGTGTGGAATACATATCTAATGTGTTGGTCAAAAACACATTGTAAAGAACACGTAAGCAGTTCGACGCACAATAATAACAAAATTAATCGACAACAGTTTATACATGAACTATGTGTAACTATGATTGTGTGTACACTGCCGTTTACCTTGTTAAGTAATTATTCATTTATTTCATTTTAGAATAAACACGCGAATCAAACATTACCGAGCATGACAACGTTACGAAGGAATTTACCATCGGTGCGTAAACAGGCTGAAAATAAAATCAAAGCCGAACTGAAAAATAAAAAACTGTGGTTATGTGTGGACGAAACAACTGACAGCAAAAAACAATCTGTAGTTAATGTGATGGCGCGTAATATGGAACCATATCAACCAACGTCTTCAATTTTATTAGCATCCAGACGAACAATGTAATGCCGAAAAAATTTCAGAGGTACTATTAGATACTTTGGAAAAATTGGCATTTTGAGCACTTACTTTAATTGAAAGATGGTGAGGCGAGAGGAGATCTAGCACTCTGATATGTGAGAAGCGAAGGGACTTCCATAAATGAAGCCCGCTGATACGTGAAAGGCAAGGGGACTCAAGTTAATCGAGCACAATACGGTGATTCTGCGTACACGTCGTTGTTGTTGGGTTACGCTAAAAGTAATGAATAAATTACAGCAATTTACATTTCTATAGTTGACAGTTTCACAGTTTGACAGTTATTCGAAATTTGTAAAATGAACAATGTTTTTCTAATTTTAATTATTTAGAAAGGAAACGTATTTTTTATTGCACACTTATTGCAGAATCGTGTGCATAGGTTCTCATTGTGAGAAATTGAAAAAAATTGAATTTCATCGATTACAGCGTCATCTATCATGAATTGAAACAAAATGCTTCAGACAAATCCTAGGTACTTTTGCCAGTAAAATTCGAATCTGTAATCAAATATACGGACTCCTATTTAAGATTTCAAAGTTACCCCCACCCCGTCTACATGGAATAATTCTAGTACTGATGTATTTCCTATATTGAATTATTAAATTTTAATTCTGGACATTATTGCGTGAATTGCTTATTTTTCGATATTTTTGAAAGTTTCAAGTTAAAATTTACACTCGGTATATTGTTTTACTAAACAAAAATTTCACATTTAACGCGATTTTTTTTTAATAATCTGGTTTGTACCTACTAATCTTTCATACCAAATTACCAGTACTATTAATTTTATGCAGAATATGTGCAAATGTGTTGAAATAAATTTCACTGGAGGCAATCCGTTGATGCCGCGAAATCTTCTAATTTTTTGTTTATACTATACAAGATGTCCCGTACCGTTATGTTCAAATTTTAGGAGTGTAAAGTAGACTTCATTTCAAGTAACAAAAACGCAAAACTTGTATATCCATTTTTATTTATTTCAAAGTTACAGATCTATGAATGTGATTGTCAGATCATGAAAAAAAATGTAATCCTGAAGTCAATAAAAACTGATTTTATTTAAAAAAAGTGCAATTAATGGTATTTTCGAAATGTCCACCTCCTTGTTGAATGCAGGCTTGTGCCCATAAGCTAACAGAAGAAGTACTTATCCGAATTTCATACTTGTTTTGTCGGATTTGCTCGGCAGCCAGGTGAATGCCAGGGGAATGCGCCTATCGGGAAACCGATGTCGGTATACAATAACTGCTTGGCGTGCACTGCCGTTACAGTAGCCATACACAAAATGCATATCGGCATACTCTTGAGAAAAAAATCGGTAAGGCATTTTGAGTAAAGAAGACGTGTCCACTCACTAATAAGCTGTTGTATGAACTGAAACGTAATGTAATCCTTTACTAAAAAATGGAACGTTAATAGTCATCTGAACATTTGTTTATTGTATGATATTCATGGTTCAGCGCTTACGAAATAAGTAAGAACCTTCTTTATCATAAATCAATTTCCAGTACTCTTTTTTGAAGATCTCCAAGGAATTACTGTATGCACTACGACACGTGTTTATTAATTTTAGATAACATTTTATTATGCGACGTTAACAATCACAGGTCTGTTATTGAATCGTATAACTTTTTTTAAATAAAATCAGTTTGTATTGACTTTAGGATTACATTTTTTTCATGATCTGACAATCACATTCATAGATCTGTAACTTTGAAACAAATAAAAATGGATATACAAGTTTTGCGTTTTTGTTTGTCGAAATGAGATCACTCTAACAAGATATAAGACATCCCATCCGAAGAAGAGACAACAGTCTTAGCCCAGTCTTAGCACAGTCTTAGCAGAGTCACAATACTCAGACGGTACGACAATAGTGAGATTGAGTTAGAGCCTCCTTTCGACTACCGTCTACATTGTTAATTATGTAAATACCATCTTTGTTGAATAGCTATAAGTGTTGGTTAATTAAACTATGTTAAACCTATTATACTTGTGCATTATTTAACGCTACCACGACATCTGCGTAAAGACTCACCGATGTGGCCCTCAGGGCCGGGCCCACATCACAACTTAAAATGAAGTCTACTTTACACTCATAAAATTAGAGCATAACGATACGGGACACCTTGTATAAATGCCGCGAAATCTTCAAATTCTTTGTTTATACCATATATCTTCAGGAACAAACAGCAAGGAGATTACAGCAAAATCTGCCAGAAATAAATTTATTTTTATTGCAAAGCCACTGCATGTAATTAATAATTAAAACTACCGAGTCATTATTTTAAAGAAGGCTATCAAGAGCAAACGTTTAAAATCATATTTCATCCGATCGGTTTTTTTTTTTAGTAACCTTGAATATGCATATGTGTACAGTTATAAAGATATTTTCGTCAACAAATTAAAATTAAATTAGTGTACATAAACGAATAATATACACATATAGAAGCGCCTTTGTTTTTTTATACAGGAGCAGAACTGGTTTTAAAAATTCCTCAAACAATAAAAATTAATTGATGATGAAAAAGTGCTGATCCATGTAAATCTCTCACAGTAATTTATTGAGTATTGTAAAATATGACATTTGAATAGTCCACGACTTTTAAAAAGATAATTTCGTTGGACGCAGTATGCAATCTATTTTAATTCCTCTTGAGGGAACGACGTTTATTTTCAATATTAATGTCTCATTTAATGCCGCAAGAATTATTGGGAGCTGCGTATAATAATCTCAGTCAGAATAAATGTACTCCCACACGTCAACTATTAAATCAACATAACGAAAAGTCGTCAGAATAAACTTTTGTCTAAAGCAGTATATTACAGGCAATTAAGGAAATATTGAAAGGTGCGTGGGAGGAAAAACAATCCATTTTATTTTAACAGCATTACTACATTTCTTGATTTATTGTGACTAATGATATCATTTTTCATGTGTATTTCAATAAAATCTGAGTTTCGTAATTTTAAAGAAGAAAGATATTTTTAGGAGTTTAAATAGGAAATAGTCTATGTCATGAATAGAGCAGACCAATTTCCGTGCGCGCCATGAGCGCCGGTATGGGAGTGTAATTCGTAATATATTAGAATATGCGATAGAATAGTGACGCAACATGAGCTTGTTACCGATATAAGTATAGAAGTAGAGACATTTATTCTATCAGAAATAATTAAATATACATTTGGTTTTCTGCTATTAAAGTAATATGCATAAACACACGAAAAATAAGAATAGTACATTTTATAGCAGCTTTGTATGTACCTATAAATAAAATGGAAAATGTATGAAATCAGTAATTGTGCGCACAACAGAGGATTAAAAAAAACACTTACCGTTTTAAGCGTCTTTCAAGGATTGACAAACTGGAGAAACTCGATTGTATATTTTCAACATCAGGTGCGTTTCTAAGGTTATTTCCGAAAAACATGTCCGCCGTGAGGAAAAAATATGTTTATATTCGGAAAACGAGCGTTCTACATCTAGTGATGTTATATTCGCATAATCAAAATACTTTTTTAAGCAACTTAACGCATCTGTAGACGTGCCCTCACAAATACGTGTTAAGGTGTCAACATCTGCATTTCTGTCTAAAACACTTTAAAATTTAATTAGAACACATTCACTTTTTGCGTCTTCTACAGCACACAGTTGTGCGTGAACATATTTAACGATTCCTCTAACGACAGCGACGAATTTTCTAATTTTGTTATTGCTTCTTCTAGTCCCAAGTAACTCTCACGAATACTTTGTAAATCCATTTTAATCTGGGCATCTTGAAATTTTTTCTGGCTTGTATTGATAGCTGCACTTTCTTTCGGATCAAGTTATAAAACCACGTCCTTAATTTTTTCAAAATGTTCATGATAGTAAAACCCCGCCCGTAACCATGTACCCCAACGTGTCAGAATCGGCTGTGATGGCTCAGGGGTATGGGGACACAATTCGTGAAATTTCCGAATACGTTTTGGAGATTTCAGGAATACTGCCTTTGTACTCGATATTAAAGCATATACCTCTGGATAACATCTACAAACCTGTTCTGCCACAAGGTGTAGAATATGAAGTTTATAAGTAATATGTAACAAGTTACGACAATATTTTCTAAGAGACCGGCCTACAGAACACATGGTTTCGGCACCATCGGTCATAAACATTAATAACGTGTGTTCATTTGAAAAGTCAATCTAGGTTACTTTGAAATTTTGATAGAATAAGACGCATATATATTAGTATGTGTTTGTTGTTCCGTAAACGTAAATCCAAATGACATTTGATAATGTCAATCACATTTGTTATTTATTTGTATGTATGAAACTGTCAAAATATACGACTTCGTAGGTTAAGTAGTAAATTTTAATTTACGACATACTTCAAAATGTTCTCAGTAAATCACATGCTACTAGATTGACTTTTCAAATGGACACTCGTTACTTGGTCTTTCGAAAGTTTAAATTTTTCCAAAGTGCCTAATAGCACCTCTGAAATTTTTTCGGCATTACATTGTTCTAGTCGTCTGGATGCTAATAAAATTGAAGATGTTGGTTGATGTGGTTCCATATTACGCGCCATCACATTAACTACAGATTGTTTTTTGCTGTCAGTTGCTTCGTCCACACATAGCTACAGTTTTTTATTTTTCAGTTCGGCTTTGATTTTATTTTCAACCTGTTTACGCACCGATGGTAAATTCCTTCGTAACGTTGTCGTGCTCGGTAATGTTTGATTCGCGTATTTATTCCAAAATGAAATAAATGAATCATTACTTAACAAGGTAAACGGCACTGTACACACAATCATAGTTACACATAGTTCATGTATAAACTGTTGTCGTTTAATTTTGTTATTATTGTGCTTCGAACTGCTTACGTGTTCTTGACAATATGTTTTTGACCAACACATTAGATATGTATTGCACACTAAACATTTAATTTTTGGGCCATCGTATAGTAAGTCCGGGAAATCCATAATAAACGTCGACGACATTTTATTACGTATGCTTACACTTACATGCAGTCTAAGCAAGTACCAAACACATACTGAATGCCTTTTATTAGTTCTGATGCAATACAATCATCCTCACATCGGCACACATGACGCGCACGGAAATTGGTCTGCTCTAGTCATGAATACTGAAACAAACTTAATTTTATTCTATTACAAATTTTCTCCAAAAGGTTCGGGGATTTCTTGTTTATAATTAGGGAAACCCAGATATGCAAGTGGAAAATCCAAAAATATACGCATAAATATGCAAATGATTTAGTTATAATATGTACAAAAATGTTGAAAGTATGCAAATAAAAAAATACTTATAATACATAAATTTATTGATTCACTTAAGAACAAAAAGATATTTTCATTTTTCTACATACTGAACTAAACCTAAATATGCTTCTCTTAAACAGAAATAAGAAAAACATCCTAACCACAATATATATCAATAAATACTAAATACTATATACGTATTTCGGCAACTAAGTTTCCATCTTCAGTAGAATAACCATAAAAACTGAAGAAAAAAAAAGTTAAACGTAGCGTTTTAGGCTAAGGAAAACCTTAGAAGATATGCTTTCACCAAATCGCCAGTGGGATAACATAGAGTGTTATCCCACTGCAACAAACAGTCACCGAAGATTTAAATACTAAAGTGTATACAGGCTTACAACCTGTGTACGGTGAAGGAAACAACGGGGTCGTGACTCTAGTAACCGGAGTTGAAGCTTCACCGCCAGAAACCGAAGCAATCGCAAACATTTGGTTCCACGATGTAGCAATACATTTATTTTTGGAAATTGTACTTTAATTTTTAATGTTGTACAAAATTACACGAACTTACACTTTATAAAATAAATGTCCTGAATGTATAAAAAGATTTCTATTAGACATATTGTTTCAGACTGTTAATAGTCTGTTACAGTCATAATTATTATAACATCCGCATATACTGACAAACAAGTGTTTTGATTGATGATTGGGCAAACAATTATATATACATTGGCATATTTCGTAGACTTTTTCCGGCAATCTATTCGTTCAGCAAATTACCAATTTCCTAATTAGTTACGTAAATAATGATTGTAATAAAACTGTTTATTTGCGTTGTAATTAAAAACAACAGATTTAGATTATAATATTTTGTAAATTTTATTAATTGTTACACAATTTCCTGAATATATATTTTGTCAGCGAAATCAATGTCAAGTACGTAGAGATTAAGTATTTTTTTTAACTTCTTATTTTAAATTTTTAACTTTCGTATCTAAACGAACATCAACACATAATAATTTTACAATTAATTTTTCATTCACACATGCTAATACGTTCATTAATTTTATTTATATGTTACAAACTCTACATTTAGCCACATACTATACAAGGCGATAAGTCAGTCATTGACTTTGAGTGTATTATCATGATGAATAATCCACATCAGATTTCAATTCGAGAATTCATAGACATCAGGATTTTCCAAACCAACTGAAGCAAGATTTCCACCTACAAAAACGACAAATAAAATAAAACAATAATAGGTTGAAATTACTCAAGAGGAGCTCAATTTACAAAAACAATAGGAATTTATTTGAAATTTTGGAAAAAATTACAAAGATTTTTCAAATTCGGAATATAAAGTAGAGTATATTTAGATAACATTTGCTGAAAGCGCATAAATTATAACTAACAATACTAAAGGGTGTTTCAGTAAGAGCGCAAGATTTTAAGGTTCAATCAAACATGGTTTTCTGTAGTAAAGTATTGAAATATTTATTGATTTATAATGTATACATTTGGGAATTATGTACGAAACAAAATATCTTGTAAATGACTGCCATGGCTTTGCTGGCATAGCCATACTCTTTCGACAAAATTCGCAATAACGTTATTGTATACATGTGGCGATATTCCATTGATAGAGCCTCTAATTTCGACCTTCAATGCTTCGGTGATTGCGGGCTTAACGGCATAAACCCGTGACTTCAGACAGTCCCACAGCTAGAAACCCAAAGGTGTCAAATCGCAAGAACGTGGCGGCTAATTCTGGTCACCAGACCGGGAAATGACACGACCAGGAGCAAACTCGTGCAAGACAATGAATGTCTCACGGGCGGTATGACATGTGGCCTCGTCCTGTTGAAACCACCATATCGTCAAGAGCAATATCTTCCAATCGAGGCACAAAAAACTGCGTTATCGTATCACGATAATAATCTTCAAAGAAATACGGTCCAATTATTCCTCCAGACCACAATGCACACCAAACAGTAACATGTTTCGATGCACTGCTTTTTGATGAATCATTCGTGGATTTTCTGAGCCCCAAATGCGGCAGTTTTGTCGATTTACGCAGCCATCAAGGTGTCAATCATTTTCAGTGATGAGGCCATCACTGAAAATGATTTTGTCCGCAAAATCGGCATTCACTTCTGTTTGCTCAAATATCCAATTGGTGAACTCTCTTCACTGTGCATGGTCTGTTGGCAGAAGTTGTTGAGTCAATTGGATTTTTGTAGCTGTGGAGATGCAAATCTTGAGTCATAATACGCTGAAGAGTGACCTTTGTTGACCCCAATTCTTGTGCACGGTGACGAATCGACGTCTCTCGACTATCGGCCACACTCCTGCCGTGATGTTTTGTTCTGAACGACTTCTACGAGCTCGTGCCGTGTGTTTCACATCACTAACCGCACCAGTCCTTTCGAATTTTTCGATTATTATTTATAAGAAAAATAGGGCTAATTTTCAATGTTAGTTTCATCAAATTCCAAAAAGGCATTTGAGAATTAAGAAGAAGAAGTATTCCAAAAAACGTATAGCTTTTGTTTAAATTGAAAATGTTATAAAAACCGGATTCTCAAAAAATTGTGGATTTATGGTTTCGACATTTTAATAGTAAACATCTACTTCGTGTTGTCAAAGGCAAATAGTAAAGACGTACTTCGTGTTGTCAGACTGCTACGGTGCTAAATACCGTTTCGACAATAAAAGGAAGATAGAGAATGTTTCGGGCGATATGGATTACCCCACTTACTTGCTCCAGGGAACGTCTAACGGCACAGCCGGCTACCAAGACAGCCTCAGCGCAGGGGTGTGAGACCCAGAGGTACTAAAAAGAGAGGAAAAGAGGTGGAAATGGGCGCCACCAAATTTGGTACCGCTAGACAAATTTGGTACCGCTAGATTCAGAAAATGACTAAGACAACGCTTTATTCAAATCGCTATTAACGACAAAAACAAACAAAAAAAACAAAATAACAATAGAAATATCTAATATATATATATATATAGATATTTAATGTTTAAAGAAATTTGTTTTTTCTTTTTTATTTTATTGGCCGTGTTTTAATATTAAAAATAATAGATTTTTATTGGTTTTATCTAAATTCAATAAAAGGTCGCTAAAACCAATAAAAATCTATTATTTTTAATATATATATATATATATATATATATATATATATATATATACGTGTTTAGATCATTTCTTAGCCGTATATTAAATATAACAATTGATAAATTATTGGAGTTTTTCGGCTTTTATATGAAATATTTACAAATATCAAATTAGAATGTATGTAATTGCAGAGTAAGTGGGGATGTAAACATTGCTGTCCCCACTTACTCTGCAATTACATACATTCTAATTTGATATTTGTAAATATTTCATATAAAAGCCAAAAAACTCCAATAATTTATCAATTGTTATATTTAATAAACGGCTAAGAAATTATCTTAAACACTCATATAGCTATGGAGTAATAATTAGCATTTTCAAACATTCAAATCTGACATCTGCTCTCAAAATACTGACATCTGCTTTCAATAACTCACATCTACTTTCAAAATAGGCATCTGCTTTCTAATCTGACGTTTGCCTTCATAACTGACACCTGCTTTCAAAACAGACATCTGCTTTCAATAACTGACATTTGCTTTCACTAACTGACATCTGCTATCAAAACTAACATGAGCTTTCAAAACTGACTTCTGCTTTCAACTTGACATCTACATTCAATAACTGACATCTGATTCATTAACACTGTTACTTTATAATGCATTTCTAAATAGCTTGAACCTAGGTCTATTGTGGCTTAGTGGTAAAAGTGACAGCCCGGCAAGCTGTAGACTAGGGTTCAAGTCCCAACGTAGACCATATTTTTCAATTAAAAATTTCGTATGATTTGCTTTGTAATTTGTAGACAGCAATGTTTACATCCCCACTTACTCTGCAATTACATACATTCTAATTTGAAATTTGTAAAATATTTCATATAAAAGCCGAAAAACTCCAATAATTTATCAATTGTTATATATATACGATATATATATATATATATCCAAATATAATCAGACGAGATGTCTATAATAGAGACCGGTATGTAGTGTATGTAAGTAATTCAAATAACAAATGCATGTATGTAGATCATAAATAATAAACGGTATAAACTTTACCCAGAAAAATTAATAAACCCCTTCAAAATACGTATTTCTCTGGTGCACAACTAAATACAATTTATAAGCCCGATCTATAGGGCAGACCCGGTAAGTGTCTGCCGGTTTTCCTATGTTTTAAAACACCCTAAGTTAAAAATGTACAAAATTGAATAAAGCATAAATTGAACAAGAATGTGTGAGGTTCCATAATATCGTAGAAATATATAAATGATTAATTACTTAAACACAATCAAAAAGAAAGAGAAAAATTTAATATCTTAAAAATGAGTTAATTATTTAATTTAGATCAAACGAATAAATGAGAACAGGTAAATCTTAATTTAAAATCATATATTAAAAAAAAATCAGAAATTAAATTTATCTGAACGTGTATAAAAAAAACCTATCCCTATACACGTTTCGACATTGCACCAACCACAGAAAAAGTCTACAAGAAGAGATCGTAATTTTATCCACACGTTGGTGTTTTTGTTAACAACGAACATGTGTGAAATTACGTTGTATACTAAATTAAATGTAAGCGTTTAAATATAGCAAACCAAAAGAAAAAAAGAAACAGTCATTGATGCTTTTAAATTAATAAAACAAAAGAATCGATATTTTGAAGGGAATTACGTACGAAAAAAAAGAAACGCAAATTTGAATATGTAAAAGAAATACAAATTTGACTATTATGATAACGTATTAAGGGATTGCACAGAAGTTTTTAGCTAAACTATGAATTTAAATTAGTAAATTACGTACGTAGCGTGTATATAAAAAAAAACTTAAATCAAATAAAATTAGTTCGATAAATGAGAGAACGATAAATAAATAAAAAAAAAAGGAAAGTTCTGGGCTCTATTGTCCGTCAGCGCAGTGGGTAATTAGATTTGATTGCATTGTCTTCTGGACTTTCGTATCACGCAGATGAATCTCTTGCTGCAGGCCGTGGAAAAAAGCTACGTAGATATTTCAACAAATTGGGTTACGTCCGTCGCCCGTACAAAAAACCATCTGTTGTAAGGATGCAACAAAAAAAAAGAATAAAATTAAATGAATTTCAAAATTACGTTCCAGAATAGTTCTAACGGTTTTTATAACAACTAATGTATCTTGCTAGTGTGAAACGATACCATCTCGTCCAAAAAATAACCCCTTACGGGTAATGGGTGCTTTCAAAAAAAAATAGCGTGGTGCTTAAGAAACCCCTAAAGGCAGGAGAACTACAAAAATGATACTCTTCATTAAGAGATACTTAAAGCCCTATAACTAAGCAACCACGATGATGAACGAGAGCGGTATCACAACTGATCGATAGCGGTATCAAGTCTACATCTCCCCGATCTCGCACTCGATAACAGAGGTGAGGAAGAAAGCCACGAAGAAAACTAATACACCAGCATTTTTTGCAGATATAAGTATAAGTAAGCATATGAACATACAGGTAGATACAAAATTAATAGAACAGTATAAAATAAAGAAAAGACGCTAATTTGCGACAAAATAATGAAGTGTCTACGAATACGTAACAAGACATTTTCGTTCGAATCTAAAAAAAAGTATGCGAACACATAAATAGTGTTAATTAAGTATGTTACAAACGAAAAAAGAAGCTACTGCCTAGAATATAAATACGAGAATCAGAAAGAAAGGAAATTTCCAGAAATCAAAGAGCCATCTATCATTGAATAACACAAGGTCAGATAAATGCAAATTTAAAAAACACTTGAATGTCAAATTATAAACATTAAAATAAAGAATATAATTCAAAAACTTAATTCAAAATGAAGAAATTCAATTATAAAGAGTCCATAGAATTTTTTTTACATTGGCTGTTCTTTGTTCTTGTTTCTAGAGAATCCAAGAACCTGATTTAAAAAATAGCATATTAAAAATAAAACTTTTAAAATATAACCTAAGACAAGTAAATACCAGTTCATGCGTCCACGATAGAAAGAGCTAGGTGAGGGAGAAAACTGAAAATACATAATAATACATTAATTTTGTCTCTTGTTGTTAACGTACATAAATATAAATGAAAATAATGTAGAAATACAAATAGAGATGTAAGAACAGCCAGAGTTTGTCCTACATTTATTTTAAATTGAATGAATGTTTTCAAATTTTTGAAAAATATTTTGCGACATTAAACATAGGTACATACCTTCATACACGTACATTCACATGCACTTAAAGCACTAACTTTGCAGAATTTAATTACCTATAAATCATATTAGCTTTAAATTAATTTATAAGCATGTACAACTTTAGCAAGGCGTCCGTGAATAATAAATTGCAGTGAAATTCTTCAACACGTTGAAGGGCAAAGTTGGAATAACTCTGGAACCTGGATTATATATCAGTTTCGTTTAAACTTACAAGATATATAGAAGAGTGCCGGTCGCGAAGGGGACAATAAGAAATAATAAAAAGTGAAATATGCCGGAGAAAGGTGTGTATTCCAAAATAATTCAGAACATTTATCTTACTTACATACTAAGAATTCTTTACAAAACCAAACTTGTTTGGGCAGACCTGATATATACACACGTAACTGAGATACTATTTATTGTATGTTATAAGATTTGCGACACTTTTTTCACAACGTTTCACAATAAATTATTCATAGGCATGTCACTCTCGAGCAAAGTAATAGATTTAAAATTAAAATCACAATATATATTTATTCGATTTCTATCGGCGATCTTCATGGGTGGTATAAATATCTTACCAGCAAGACGCCAATTTTGGCAAGGGAGACACTGGAAGGTATAAGACGGCTTTCTAACAAAAACAGATACGGTCTTTAATTAAAACGATCAGTAAATCTGGCAAGTAACGAATAAGATATTTGGCATGGGCAAAAGCTACACTTTCAATTTAAAAACTAAAGTAAAATAATACATAGATTCTTAAAATATTTAAAAATTACATTGGCCAACAATTAAATTTTTTCTTCTGCTAACTATGATTTGAGACTTGTTTTTAAAATAATATTCGTATGTTAATGCCCTAATTTGTCCCTATCACGTCAAGTTTTCTATGTACGGCACTTCTTGTTTGCAGATTTCAAAATTCGTGAAAATCGTTAAGTAAATGCAGCACATTATTAATTGCTCCAAGAATTGAAAGACATTTAAAATACATTTATCTCATTAGCATAATGTACACTTGTAGCTGATAATATTTAAGTACTTACTTAACTAATTAAGTAATAAACAATTATCAAGAAATGCAAGTCTATTAAGCTAATCCTGTTCATTAAGTGAACATAGGGTTTAATGGGATTTTATTAGAAAGTATTGATCACTTAGGACTATTCAAAAGTAAGCAAGGGTGATAATAAAACGTTAGTTACATGTTAGTTGTTAGGGAAGAAACTACATCATGTCTACTACTCGAAGATGTGCAAAGAGTGCCGATTCGTTCTGTTACATTTGTGGCAGTTTTTCCGTTCCCAGTCAAAAACTATTACTGCTTTCGATAAGAAAATGTATTTGGCTTATTTTGGCGTAAAACTTGCTGATCAGGACAAGTCATAGGCTCCACATAATGTATGTAAACAATGTGTGGAAAATTTGCGGCAGTGGAATAAGGGAAAACGCCAGAAATTAGATTTTGGCGTTCCAATGATATGGCGTGAACCGAAAACTACGTAGATGATTGCTATTTTTGTTCAGTTCACATATCCGGTTATAATAAGAAGAATAAGAATAAAATTACTCATTTGAGGAATCAGAAAATGAAGCTAGTACAAATAAGGAAGATCTTGATCAAGTGAATAATAGTTCAGACGAAGAACCTGTAAATAATATTGTTCAGAATGCCGATACATCTACCGACACAAGTTATGCTAGCGATGATAATGACCTGCCCGTTGAAAATGAATATGTTGAAAATGAATATGAAGAAAATAGTCGAGCTTTTTATGGGAAAAATAGAATGAAATGGTCAAAGTGTGAACCTGCACGGAATAAAAGAACGGAAGCTCACAATATTGTTAGGTTTTTACCAGGATTGCGGGGGCCTATGAGAACTTTGAATAACAATGCAGATCCCTATAGTATTTGGAAGTATTTGTTTACTGATGAAATGATAGAGGAAGTAGTAGACAGGACAAATGAAAAATTAAGCAGAGAAAGGATAAACTACAAGAGAAAGACAAACCTGAAGTAAATGATATAGATACAATTGAAATGAAAGCATTTTTAGGCCTCCTTTACTACTCGGGGGCCTTTAAATCAAACCACGAGCACCTAGAGGCTATATTTGCAACGGATGGCACTGGTCGTGATATATTTAGAAACACAATGTCACTTAAACGATTTCTGATAATCTTGTCTAATTTGAGATTCGACAATGCTGATGACAGAATTATGCGATTACTTGGTGACAAAGCTGCAGCGATATCCAGCCTATTTGACCAACTCGTTGCTAATTCACAACAGTGTTACTGTCTAGGCCATTATGCGTGTATCGATGAGATGTTGTTGGCTTTCAGGGGCTGATGCAAATTTCGAATGTATATACCAAATAAGCCAAATAAGTACGGCTTAAAAATTATGATCTTAGCTGACGCACGAACATCTTACATGTATAATGCGTACATATCGTATATACAGGAAAATCCAGTGACGGTCGCGGCCTGTCTGATGCCGAGAGAAAATTAGCTGTGCCAACGCAGTCGGTCATACGGCTATGCAAACCAATTTACGGATCCAATAGAAACATTACTGCCGATAATTGGTTTTCGTCAGATGAACTGGTTCAGTCACTAAAAACACACAATTTAACTTACGTTGGGACAGTAAAAAAAAAACAAAAGAATGATACCCCCAGAGTTTCAACCTAGTAAAACTAGAAAAGAAAAGTCTGTCGTGTATGGGTTTACAGCTGATATGACTTTGTTGTCATATGTTCCAAAAATAAAGAAAGCAACTGTCATGATATCCTCAATGCACCACACCATCAACACTGATGATGACAGTAAAAAACCGGAAATTATAGCATTTTATAATTTGACTAAGGGTGGAGTTGATAGTCTGGACCAACGCTGTTCCAATTATACCACTAGTAGAAGGACGAGGAGGTGGCCGATGGCAGTGTTTCATACCATACTTGACATCTCAAGTGTAAATGCCTATATCCTATATGGTTGTTTTAGGGGTAATGACAGCATATCCAGACTAAATTTCATAAAAAGGCTGTCATTTCAATTGGTTGAAGATCACCTTAACAGAGGACTTCGGAACACATCTATTCCACGAGAAATACGCCTTTCTATTGGCAGAATATTGCAGAAACCTCTAACAGAAATTGGTAATGTAGCTGAGGTAGTCGACAATAAGAGAAGACGTTGTGGGAAATGTCCTAGAGGAGCTGATAAAAAGAAAATTTAAACTGGAGTATTTGATGGACCTCAAATTAGAACTTTAATGAGAGATCCAAATTTCATCAAGTCTAGGAATGAAGCTGAGAAAGAAGCTTGGACTTCATTCGCGGTGGTCGCGAAGAATTTTTTTGGAAACAAAAAAGCTTGCAATTATAAAGATCTAGTGCAATCAATGTATAAAAAATTTCACCGCCTAGGTTATAACATGAGCATAAAGTTTCGTTTTCTTTATAGTCATCTTGGTAGCTTTCTCGAAGATTTAGGCACTAAAAGCGGTGAACAATGCGAGAGATTTCCATCAAGATTTAAAAATCATTGAAATTCAGTACTAAGGAAGATGGGATCCTGACTATTGTTGGAGTGTTCAAAGGGACTGTCAAACCAAAATACAGTGACTTCATCAGGTGTATAAAATACTTCATCTACCTGATGAAGCCATTCTATGGCGAAACAATATTGTAGTGAATTTACAATAAAAGAATTTTTGAAACTAGAAGTTTAATACTTATTTCTTCTTAGCGTTAGAAACGCTTGTATTTAGCTGGAGTAAACGTTGCAAAATTTGAGGTGTTTGTCCATGTGTACTAATACATGATGTTGTTTAATCTGATTTTGGTTTCTATGTTAGTTTTCAAATTTTATTTTTCGGTATTTTTTCATGTTGAAACAGATAGTACTCATAAAAAAAACTATATATTTTGTAATAAATCATTGTACTTTACACATTCGAACAACCAATACTTTCAAATAACCGTCTTTTCCCTGAAATTAAATTTTTCTATAGACTTAAATATTAGGTTAGCTTAAGGCGACTCTTATTTAACGATTTAGCCTATTATTAGTAGTACGACATGCAGCTTAAATCACTTAATTAATCTAAGACATAACTGATTTAATCCACGGCATACTCTGAAAACTTTTTTTGTAGCTCACTTAATAAGTTAACATTTGGAATTTACTGCAAGTGAGAATTAATGAATATTAAATCACATTCTTACATGTAAATGTCGACTTATTTAATGCGTATAAATCTACAATCCGTCAAACTAAGTTTGCACTAGTATGCAGAACACACTCTTTCGCGACAACGAACTTCCTGGTAGTTAGGTTAATTAAGAATTAAGAAATACTGAAAAAACAAGCCTATCAACGCGAGGACACGTACAGACGACCGTTTCGTTCTAATTGGAACTTCTCAATGTACGGCATTCCCTTTCGATGACGACCTTGCTTTTTCATTTCTATACTTTCTGTATATATAGTTAACATTTGGAATTTACTGCAAGTGAGAATTAATGAATATTAAATCACATTCTTACATGTAAATGTCGACTTATTTAATGCGTATAAATCTACAATCCGTCAAACTAAGTTTGCACTAGTATGCAGAACACACTCTTTCGCGACAACGAACTTCCTGGTAGTTAGGTTAATTAAGAATTAAGAAATACTGAAAAAACAAGCCTATCAACGCGAGGACACGTACAGACGACCGTTTCGTTCTAATTGGAACTTCTCAATGTACGGCATTCCCTTTCGATGACGACCTTGCTTTTTCATTTCTATACTTTCTGTATATATAGTTAACATTTGGAATTTACTGCAAGTGAGAATTAATGAATATTAAATCACATTCTTACATGTAAATGTCGACTTATTTAATGCGTATAAATCTACAATCCGTCAAACTAAGTTTGCACTAGTATGCAGAACACACTCTTTCGCGACAACGAACTTCCTGGTAGTTAGGTTAATTAAGAATTAAGAAATACTGAAAAAACAAGCCTATCAACGCGAGGACACGTACAGACGACCGTTTCGTTCTAATTGGAACTTCTCAATGTACGGCATTCCCTTTCGATGACGACCTTGCTTTTTCATTTCTATACTTTCTGTATATATAGTTAACATTTGGAATTTACTGCAAGTGAGAATTAATGAATATTAAATCACATTCTTACATGTAAATGTCGACTTATTTAATGCGTATAAATCTACAATCCGTCAAACTAAGTTTGCACTAGTATGCAGAACACACTCTTTCGCGACAACGAACTTCCTGGTAGTTAGGTTAATTAAGAATTAAGAAATACTGAAAAAACAAGCCTATCAACGCGAGGACACGTACAGACGACCGTTTCGTTCTAATTGGAACTTCTCAATGTACGGCATTCCCTTTCGATGACGACCTTGCTTTTTCATTTCTATACTTTCTGTATATATAGTTAACATTTGGAATTTACTGCAAGTGAGAATTAATGAATATTAAATCACATTCTTACATGTAAATGTCGACTTATTTAATGCGTATAAATCTACAATCCGTCAAACTAAGTTTGCACTAGTATCCTCGCGTTGATAGGCTTGTTTTTTCAGTATTTCTTAATTCTTAATTAACCTAACTACCAGGAAGTTCGTTGTCGCGAAAGAGTGTGTTCTGCATACTAGTGCAAACTTAGTTTGACGGATTGTAGATTTATACGCATTAAATAAGTCGACATTTACATGTAAGAATGTGATTTAATATTCATTAATTCTCACTTGCAGTAAATTCCAAATGTTAACTATATATACAGAAAGTATAGAAATGAAAAAGCAAGGTCGTCATCGAAAGGGAATGCCGTACATTGAGAAGTTCCAATTAGAACGAAACGGTCGTCTGTACGTGTCCTCGCGTTGATAGGCTTGTTTTTTCAGTATTTCTTAATTCTTAATTAACCTAACTACCAGGAAGTTCGTTGTCGCGAAAGAGTGTGTTCTGCATACTAGTGCAAACTTAGTTTGACGGATTGTAGATTTATACGCATTAAATAAGTCGACATTTACATGTAAGAATGTGATTTAATATTCATTAATTCTCACTTGCAGTAAATTCCAAATGTTAACTATATATACAGAAAGTATAGAAATGAAAAAGCAAGGTCGTCATCGAAAGGGAATGCCGTACATTGAGAAGTTCCAATTAGAACGAAACGGTCGTCTGTACGTGTCCTCGCGTTGATAGGCTTGTTTTTTCAGTATTTCTTAATTCTTAATTAACCTAACTACCAGGAAGTTCGTTGTCGCGAAAGAGTGTGTTCTGCATACTAGTGCAAACTTAGTTTGACGGATTGTAGATTTATACGCATTAAATAAGTCGACATTTACATGTAAGAATGTGATTTAATATTCATTAATTCTCACTTGCAGTAAATTCCAAATGTTAACTATATATACAGAAAGTATAGAAATGAAAAAGCAAGGTCGTCATCGAAAGGGAATGCCGTACATTGAGAAGTTCCAATTAGAACGAAACGGTCGTCTGTACGTGTCCTCGCGTTGATAGGCTTGTTTTTTCAGTATTTCTTAACACTTAATAAGGTTGACAATGATTTCGCCTTTTTTGTATATTCTACAGTTTTGTGTATTCTACAGTGTGGAACGACAAATATTAAAGGAATCCCTTGGGCTGAAATTTTTGGAAGACCTCAAGCGCAATAGGATAATCAATATCCCTCTAGAAGTCAGGCGTTTAATTGACCAAAATCCTTTAGAAACATACCACACTTTCCATGAACTGGAAATTCAATTAATCAAGACAATAAATACACCATTAATGCTCGTATATGATCAGAAAGACGAGTAACATTATGTTAACCCATATATTCCCATAGTTGCATAGTTCCCATATTTAAACAACCTAATAAACATTTTGGGAACGGGTAATCGCATTTTCAATTTTGAATAAAAATAAAATAAAACTATGGAATTTTCAAGAAAAAAACTTGTGTATCTAAGTTTAAATTGAATAACATACAGCTTACTTTTTCATTTATCATTAAGAGGTTTCATATAAAAGATACTTCACGTAACATTATTTTGGAAAAAAATCAATCCTCTTTTTTCCGGAAATATTTCTCAAACGGATTTGAAACATAGCGTTGCGAAAACGCAACTTGGGACAAATGGTGTAATTGTAGTCATGGGTAATATTCCTGTCTGAACATGCTTTTTCACGTCTGGGGGAAGTTTATTGGGTATCCGTTGTGTGATGCGAGTTTATTCAGTTCATTTACGCTGTGGGATAGAGAAGTTGAAGAAGTTAGAGTTCATAATAGTGTTATCTTGAGGATTACAGAAATATTATACAATGGTAAGTACAATAATTTCTGAAGTATGTGTTGGTCGTTGATGTTGATAATAAAATTATTTTAGAGTCACATGAAATATCGCGATGATCCTACCAGGCCGTTGACTCTGAAAGAACTTGAGGCAATTGTTGAAGATCTTGATCTGAATGAGGAAATTGATGTTTGTCATATACCAGCCGACGTTGATGATATAACGGACGAGGAGGACATTGATGATAATGTTGTAGGTGGAGTAGAAAATTTGCATGTAGATATAGCGGGAACTTTGAGATAGTGTGTCCGAATAACGAAATTGAGATAGGGGATGGTATACATCATGAGGCAGCTTTATCTACACCAAACAAAACGGCAAGAATTGAAGACATTATTTGGTTTAAAACGCACGTTGACTACGAGGAGGTCAAATGAGGAAGGGAATGTACAGATTATTGTTGAGGCGCTACATGGAAAGTCTGTACTTGATTTCTTTATGCGAATGTTTGATAAAAATGTTGGCCAGCTTATTATTTCAAACTCCATAAAATATGCGAGAGATAATAACCGTACTCAATTCGCCTTAGATCAAAATGATCTAGAAATTTTTTTGGGAATATTGATTTTGAGTGTTTATCACATTCTTCCACAGGTAAAACTTTACTGGTCATCTGATGAAGATAAAGGTGTTCAATTTGTGAAAAATGCGATGTCTCGAAACAGATTTCTCGACATAAAGCAGTACATTCATCTTACAGATAAACAATCAATTAGACAAGGCAGACAAATTTGCGAAAGTAAGACAGTTGGTTGATCTCTTGAACAGCAATTTCTTGAAGTATGGTGTTTTTAGACATCACTTATCAATTGTTGAGCGAATGGTACCCTACTTCGGTCGCCATTCAGCGAAAATGCTTTTGAAAGGGAAGCCGTTTCGGGTTCAAAATGTGGTGTCTGGCATCTAGCGATGGGTATTTATATCAATTTATATCTTATGCTGGAAAAACTGGTGAAAATGCCAAAAGAGAATTTGGTTTAGGTGAAACAGTGGTTATCAATCATTTGAACGTATTAGAAAATAAGTCGACTCATAAGGTATACTTTGATAACTTTTTTACGAGCTACAAGCTATTAGTTCAACTGAAACGTAAGGGATACTTTGCTACTGGAACTGTACATGAGAACAGAATGCTGAAATGTCCTTTAGAGACTTGTCAGTCTATAGGAAAAAAAACTCGTGGCATAATGGATTCTCGTTACGATCACGTAAATGAAATAAGCGTGGTCCGTTGGAATGACAATTCTGTGGTTACAGTAGCAACCAATTGTGAGTCTGCACTGCCTAATGTGTTTGTGAAGCGGTACAATCGTAGGAAAAAAAAGACATCTCTATACCACAACCAAATATGATTGCCAAATATAACAAATATATGGGAGGTGTTTATCTAAACGATAACGCTGTTGCAAATTACCGAATAAATATTCGTGGAAAAAATGATGGTGGCCGTTATTTATAAATATGTTAGATTCTACTGTGGTGAATACTTGGAAACTGCACAGACTTGTATACACAGAGAAACCAATTTCTCAGCTTGATTTCAGGTCTGAACTTGTACGAAGCCTCATTAGTGCTAACAAATGTAAAACACAATCTGTACGAGGACGTGGTTCCAGTGCGTCTCTATATCCAGTGCACGTTTAGATAATGTGGGCCACCTAATTGAAAGAAATCGTGAAAATTGGAGGAGACGTTGTAGAGTATGCAAAAGTACAACCGTATTTATGTGTAATAAATGTGGAGTTCCATTACATTCACACTGCTTCAAAGACTACCATAATTAATAATAGTAATATTTTTTTTGTGCATATAGTCCCATTGTTGCGTTAACGCAATGCAAACAAATATAAGAATCAATGGTTTGTCTTTTTTTTACATTAAAGGATGTTTATAAATACCTAAATAAAAGTTTATTCCTTAAAGAATTTGCGTTTTTGATTTGTCTAATAGTGGTCCTAAATGGGTTAAATATTTGAAATCTTACAAATAGTGTCAGAAGTGCCGAAGATATAAAGATAACTGATTTAATTCATGGGATACTCTGAAAACTTTATTGTGGCTGACTCAATAACAAAAGTTAATATAAAGTAATACCATATGAGTAAAATTCTCAAATTTTGGCGATAATGGCGTTCGATAAAATAAAATAGTAAAAAAAATATTTACTACACATATTTTTAATTTCTTTTTAAGGTGAGGTATGTTTCGGTAGTGTTTTTAGTGTTATAAGAACTTTAGAACGAGAAATGTACTAAATAATGAAATAAGAAAACTGTGACATTTTTGTTTAATGTAATTATCATCATAAACAGAGAGGCTGTTATATTTTGTAATGTGGTACTTAAGTAGTACGTATAAATGCTATCTACCTACGATATTTCTTACAAATCTTGCTTGGAAAATATCAATAACTAATTTGTATATGACAGGTAGTTATTAGTTAAGCAGTGTACGTAACATGTATTCGAAAAAATAAGCGTACGCTTGGTACAGCAAGAAGTTAAATATTATATTCACGTGTAATATTTTAGTGACTTCTATTATAGTTATAAAAACTGCTTCATTGTGACTATGGATTCTTGTAAAATATGTACGTGCGTTTATTTTACGCGCGACAGACCAAATAAACTGAAAACTCAACAGGTTTAGCAGAGATTTTTGAAATAGATTCGAGTGTAGCGGTGCAAGTTTAGTATTTGAGGTGGCAGCACACTCTATACCCACGTGAGATATGCGCGGGCATTTGTAATGGGATCGGGGTCAGAGGACATAAGCGATGTCTGGACGATGCTGGTGGTCTGCCGGTTGATTTCACCCGGGATGGGAGCGGCGACATAACTCATGTACTTAGGATATAAGATCGTAGTATTTAGACTGTTATCTACTTCTATGTCATTAGAGATACTTAATTAAATTAAATATTATATCACATTACCATATCTAAAATTGGATTTTTGGATGATATTCGGATTGTTTATTTATAAGGTGAGTAACGATTCCATTGCACTGATTTAACCATCGATCCACCATTTTAGCATAGCCAAAAATAAGAGAATCAATTATTTTAGTTAGAATGGTTGCCTTTGCAGCCGTATCAATATTGTGAAAATTAACATATCGGGGCTGGAAAATAATACGGAAAGGTGCGTGTTAAATTACGAAATATTATCCCGTTGGAACAGAATATACATTAAAGTGAGAATCGTTCGATACACCCATACAGACGGGACTCAATAATAACCTTATTTCTAGTTAGGGAGGGCCATTGCAGATTTTTACTTGTAATTTATTGGCTGTTGGATGCTTGGATTTTTCGGGCAATAAACCAAGAGTAGTTGCGTCGGCTTTAAGCTTAATTTCTGGGGGTGTACATAATATAAATTCATCGGCAACACTATCCATGATAAAACCGATAAAACCAACACTAACACACTAAATTTAAAAAAATTGCTCTGAAGTTTAATGTATCGACGACACGTTTGACAATTAGAATATCCGGGCTTGTTTACCGTTACTATGGTAACGCTGGTAAGACTATGTTTTATTGTCGGAACACATTGAATAAAGAAACATTACGTTATCATTATTCCCATGCATTGCGCCAATAAGAACGGTAGCATTTCATTATTCCTTGCGATAATTATAAGTCCCATTATTAACTAATAATCACTAAAAACTCAAAAAAGATGTAAAACCCTAAATACGTATTTCGACAACTAAGTTGTCATCATAAAAGGATAAAAGTTGCCATAGATTTCATAAGTTATATATTAAAGTTAAGCTCATAAGTAGAGCAGACCAATTTCCGTGCGCGCCATGTGCGCCGACGTGAGGATGATTGTATTGCATCAGAACTAATAAAAAGCATTCAGTATGTGTTTGGTACTTGCTTAGACTGCATGTAAGTGTAAGCATACATAATAAAATGTCGTCGACACATAAATTGAGAAGACGACTGTTGTCAGAAGAAGTGAATAAGTTTATTATGGATTTCCCGGACTTAATATACGATGGCTCAAAAATTAAATGTTTAGTGTGCAATATATATCCAATATGTTGGTCAAAAACACATTGTGAAGAACACGTAAGCAGTTTGAAGCACAATAATAACAAAATTAATCGACAACTGTTTATACATGAACTATGTGTAACTATGATTGTATGTACAGTGCCGTTACCTTGTTAAGTAATGATTCATTTATTTCATTTTGGAATAAATACGCGAATCAAACATTACCGAGCACGACAACGTTACGAAGGAATTTACCATAGGTGCGTAAACAGGTTGAAAATAAAATCAAAGCCGAACTGAAAAATAAAAAACTTTGGTTATCTGTGGACGAAACAACTGACAGCAAAAAACAATACGTAGTTAATGTGATGGCGCGTAATATAGAACCACATCAACCAACGTCTTCAATTTTATTAGCATCCAGACGACTAGAACAATGTAATGCCGAAAAAATTTCAGAGGTGCTATTAGATACTTTGGAAAAATTTAAACTTTCGAAAGACCAAGTATTAATGTTTATGACCGATGGTGCAGCAACAATGTGTTCTGTAGGCCGGTCTCTTAGAAAATATTGTCCTAACTTGTTACATATTACTTGTAAACTCCATGTTCTACACCTTGTGGCAGAACAGGTTCGTAGATGTTATCCAGAGGTAGATGCTTTAATATCGAGTACAAAGGCAGTATTCCTGAAATCTCCAAAACGTATTCGGAAATTTCACGAATTGTGTCCCCATACTCCTGAGCCACCACAGCCGATTCTGACACGTTGGGGTACATGGTTACAGGTTTTACTATCATGAACATTTTGAAAAAATTAAGGACGTGGTTTTAGCATTCGATCCGAAAGAAAGTGCAGCTATCAATACAAGCCAGAAAATATTTCAAGATGCCAAAATTTAAATGGATTTACAAAGTATTCGTGAGAATTACTTGGGAATAGAAGAAGCAATAAAAAAATAGAAAATTCGTCGCTGTCTTTAGAGGAATCACTGCAAATCGTTAAAGATGTTCACGCACAACTGTGTGCTGTAGAAGACGCAAAGAGTGAAAGTGTTCTAATTAAATTTGAAAGTGTTTTAGACAGAAATGCAGATTTTGACACCTTAACACGTATTTGTGAGGGCACGTCTACAGATGCGTTAATACTTTTTTAAGCAACTTAACGTTGCTTAAAAAAGTATTTTGATTTTGCGAATACAACATCACTAGATGTACAACGCTCGTTTACCGAATATAAACATATTTTTTCCTCACGGCGGACATGTTTTTCAGAAATAACCATAGAAACGCACCTGATGTTGAAAATATACAATCGAGTTTCTCCAGTTTGTCAATCCTTGGAAGACGCATAAAACGGTAAGTGTTTTTTTAAATCCTCTGTCGTGCACACACTCACTGATTTCATACATTTTCCATTTTATTTATAGGTACATACAACGCTGCTGTAATATGTAAGAGCAGAAAACCAAATATATATTTAATTATTTCTGATGGAATAAATGTCTCTACTTCTATACTTATATCGATAACAAGCTCATGTTGCGTCCCTATTTTATTACATATTCTAATATACGAGTATTACGAATTACACTCTCATACCGGCGCTCATGGCGCGCACGGAAATTGGTCTGCTCTAATAATCACTAATACAATACCTACTTTATTGTATAGTCGTAGATATATAATGGGTGTTCAGAAACATTCCAAGTCAAAGTAGTCCTTGAAAATATGAAGTCATGTCTGAGATATATTGATTTTTGACAGACAACAGTTGACATTTACTAATTATTACAAAGCAGATACTTAAGTAAAGATATACGATTTCTCGTTCAGAGCCCACTTGACTTCGAATGTTTCTGAACACCCGTTACATTTAAATAACATGATAAGAGTGTCTCCCTCTATGTATTCTCCTTGGTATGTATCGTAAATTCATTCTGACAACTAACCTAAAACGTCAAATGCCAATATTATCATTAATAGAAAAGATTATATATAATTAAAAAATGTAAAAACTCAAAGAAATTCTAATTAAGCGCTTGTCAATAATAATTTTGAATGATCCTATTCACAACCTTGTATTGAAAGAGTTCATTTTTGTCCGCCGGCAGTTTTGTCTTTATTATTGTAGGAGAGATTTGTGCGTAACTAACCTAAAACATCAAACGCCAACAGTATCATTAATAAAGGCAATTAAATATGTAATCTGCCATTTGAGCCTAACCTAAAAATGACTTTACAAAATCTCAAAGAAATATGCTAATTAAACGTTTCGAACAAAATAGTATATAGAACACGGCAGCGAAAGCATATTAATTGCCTCGCACACATTCTACTACCTCGGCTAGCACCTTGGCAGTGAACTGTATGCTCGGCAATAATAAGAGCTTTCTCTGCCTAGTCTATAATATACTATTTTCTCGTTCAATTATTTTTCATTATTATTTAGACTATTTCACGACTCCCTTTTAATATTACCGCGACCCCTAGGTTGGGAAACGATGGTGTAGATTTAACACCATTTACTTTCATCTTAAAATTGATTTTTAAATTGGATTAAATTTTACAAATACGACAAGTCATGTATTCTAGAATTGGAAGAATAGTTTATTCTTTGTTAATGTATGTTTTCAATAACGGTATTTTGTTCTCGTTTCCAATAAAAAATTCTAATGAGGATTAATGTAATGTTGATGAAATATTGTTTCATTAAGCCTTAGGTGCAATTTGTTATTTATTATTCGACTCGTCGGATTACGATACCATACATTATACATATATACAATTACATGCTACACCAAACATTTGCAATGCAGAACATGGAAATAATAGGAGTTTATTGTTGTTAACAATTACTGTATAAGAAT
This sequence comes from Melolontha melolontha, assembly GCA_935421215.2. NCBI lineage: Eukaryota > Metazoa > Arthropoda > Insecta > Coleoptera > Scarabaeidae > Melolontha > Melolontha melolontha. The sequence goes on along the minus strand of OW285235.1, from coordinate 1,642,710 downwards.
TGGTTTGAGAAAAATATAATAACAATAATGATCATCATCATGATGATGATGGAAATGTCCTTAACATTTAATAATAATTTAGACTACGGAGCTGTAGTCTTTATGTAATCAATACACAATGTTATAAATATAATTACTGCTACGGTTGTAGTTTGAACGCAGAGGAATATCACGCGTTTTCTGTATTATTTCTATGCAAGTTATTCATAAAAACTCCGATGTAATATCATAATGATGAGACGGTGTCAAGGATGCTTATTATAAAGAGCATGTTCATATAGGAGAACTGCTCTTACGAAAACAAAACTTGCTTTTTTATTTTGCTAGTAATTTGTGTTTGCCGTCTGTCAAGTACGATAAATAATTATATTTATTTAAAATATTATTAACAAACTTTTATATTTAAACAAGGATATATATCTTAAAAAATTAGATGAAGATGACAACTTAGTTGTCAGAATGCGTATGTAGGATACTAATAATAATGTAGTAAGGAGTTTTTACACCTTTTTATATATTTTTACTTAGGCACAATATACAACGAAAGACCTTCCAAAAAGGTATGGACAAAAATGAAGGACGACGTAAATATCTGTCAAATTAGTAAAGATATTGAAATGAAATTAGAGACACGAAAATTAGCGGCGAAGAGCCATCATTTGAAACAACGTTTAAATATACTGGGTGTACTAAAAAGAATGTGGCGTCATGAAATTATACTTTAATAATAATAGTATCTAATAATAATAATAATAATAATAATAATAATAATAATATGATAATATGATAAATGATAATCGACACCCTTATTACCGGAGAGGCAAAGAAGAGCAAAAACCCTCTCCACATCCTATATAGACTACCAAAAAGCATTTGACAGCATTCCCCATACTTGGCTATTACAAACACTGGAGATATATAAAATAGATCCGCAAGTAAGACAAATGCTAAAACATATTATGAAGGATTGTGAAACAACATTGACAATCAACAGCAGAAGTAGGTAAAATAAAAATACAAAGAGGAATATTTCAAGGCGATTCGCTAAGCGCTCTCTGGTTCTGCATGGCAATAAACCCTCTATCAACTATGCTCAATACGGACGGGAGAGGCTATGAAATTATGGGAAGTGGGCTGCAAATATCCCATCTGTTCTATAGGGATGACTTGAAACTTTACTCAACAACAAGAAAAGATCTCGAAAAGCTATTGAGAACAACAGAAACTTTCAGTCATGACATAAAAATGAACTTTGGCCTAGACAAATGTCGCATAAACGCGATAACCAAAGGCATCTGGATTGAATCGGAGAACTATACATTAGAACACACATTAGTCGCACAAGAATTTATACAGACAATGCAACCTCAAGACACATACAAATACATTGGCCTCGAACAGAGCAGAGGGATAGACAAGAACCGCACAAAAGAACAAATACGTAACTCAAGAGGTCAAACGCCGAATTAATCTGATCCTAAAGACAAAACTTTCAGGTCGAAATATGGCCACCGCAGTAAACACGTACGCACTACCAGTGCTAATGTACACGTTCGGTATAGTGCGATGGACCGCAACGGAATTAGAGGAAATAAACAGACTAGTACGGGTCACATTCACTAAACACCGTGCCCACCACCCCAGAGGTTCGAACAAGAGATTCCACCTTCCCAGGAAGAAAGGAGGCAGAGGTATAATTGATATTAAAAATATCTACTATGAGCAGATACATGACCTCAGAGAATTCTTCCAAGTAAAGGCACAAACTTCAAACATCCACAGAGTTGTGTGCAACAATGATGACCGTTTCACTCCACTCAACTTAAAGGACACGCAAAACAATATTTAAGAAAAATTGTACACGACAACGAAAAAATTGACGCGTGGAGAAGCAAAGAACTACACGGCAGGTACATACACGCTGCATACAATGTATACATCGATAAAGAAGCGACACTACAATGGCTATGTAACACGAACTTATTTGTCGAAACAGAGGGCTTTTATGATGGCTATGCAAGATCAAGTGATAGCAACTCGCACCTACAAGAAACACATACTAAAAGAAAACATCGCATCAACGTCATGCAGAGTATGTGGCGAGAAACCGGAAACCATAGAACATATACTCAGCGGATGCTCCATTTTAGGCCCAAAACAATACACCTGACGCCACAACAATGTTGCGAAAGTGATCCACCAGGCAATATGCAAATTTTATGATGGAACCACTGGAATAACGCCATATTACCAGTACCAGCCGAAAAATGTAGTGGAGTTGCCTGAGGCCATGATTTACTGGAATCGGACAATACAAACTGATAGAACTGTCCAACACAACAGACCAGACATTACGTTACGAGACCATAACAAGAGCATTACATACCTCATAGACATCTCTGTGCCAGCGCCAGCGAATATCCAGGCGAAGCACAGAGACAAGATCGACAAATATTTACCACTTGCCCAAGATGTTAAAGAAGTGTGGAGCCAAAACAAAGTGGTTGTAGTACCCATCATCATCGGTGCTACAGGAGAAATACCGCTGAAGTTACATGAGGCTCTAAAGACCCTAAATATACATCCTATGATATATAAACAGCTTCAAAAAATTGTCATACTAGAGTCAACGAGCATTGTGCGGTAGGTGCTGAGCCAGAATACATGATAAAAACAACAACGAACACATCTCAAACCGAAACACCATATCTCCGAAAACACGAACTAAACGGCTCCTACGATGCCTATTTTGAGAACCTTCCGAAATCCTAGTTTTTGGACGGCTTGAAAATGTTGAAGAGACGCTGGGAAAAAAGTGTATAAAGCTAAAAGGAGATTTTGTTGAAAAAAAATTCCAAAATAATTTGTTTTTCTATCTTTTTCTAAGAAACTGTTGTTCCGTGAATAATTCATATGCTTATTCTGCTTATTCGTATTAAAAGTTAGTAAGTCAAGTGTGTCACAGACATCGGCATAAACATTATGAAATCCTAGACCTACTATAACGTAACAATGTATTATAAGCTTCCGTTTCAACTCTTTAATAAAACTAGGTGATACACTAGTGACCACCGCAACAAATATTATACCTCCTAGATTTTAACTACATTCACTTGAGGTGCATTAAAACAACATTTTGACAACCACTAGAATTAAGTTATAAATAGAATTTGTATACCGTATGTGTTAAATATCATTAGGCATAGAGAATCAACGTATGAGTACATACAATGTATACGAAGACCGCGACGACTGACGATTGTCTCCGATACCGATTGACTGGAAATTTTGCATTCAGTCTAGCTGCGCCCGTTACAGTTTGAAAGCGTACTAATGTATAATGGCTCTTTATACACCCACTGAAAAGCTTCAGTTAGTAAAATGGTTTTATGCTAACAAGTCTGCAATGGAGTGCATGAATTTTTTTGCGCTGACTTTTGCAGACTGTTCTTTACCTTGCAGACAAATAATTTATAATATTATAAATAAATTTGAAACTTGTTTCTGTCTCAATAACTGTACGAAATGCAAACCAAGAGAGGTATCACCACAAAAAAATGAGGAAAGAGAACGGCGGGATGTATTAATTTGTAGTATTGTGGAAATTGATAACACGAGATCTACTAGAAGTGCTGCCGAGGAATTGGGTACAAGTAACACAACTATTTAACGTATTTGGAAACATAATGGTTTAAAATGTTCCAAATATTCGAAAACTCAAGAAATATTTCCCGAGGACAATTTCCGGAGAATGAAGTTTTGTCAAGATGTTATGGAAAAGATACATCGAGATAAAAATTTTGTTAAAAATATTCTCTTCACCGATGAATCAACTTTTCCATTACACGGAAAGCACAATCCCTCTGTTCTTCGATATTGTGCTTCGCAAAATCAACACCGGCATTTTGCAAATCGCACTCAGTATCCTCAAAAACTAAACGTTTGGGCAGGTATTTTAGGTTACCATGCTATAGGCCCCTATTTTATTGATGGTATATTAAATGCCGACAAGTATCTCTAATTACTGAAAAATCAAATACTTCCCGCCATTCAAAACATTGGAATAAATCAGGAAATCGTTTGGTTTCAACATGATGATTGTCCGGCACATAATGCAGTGAGGGTAAAGGAATGTCTAGGAAATACTTCTCCTGACCGTCTTATTACTGGAACAGGAAACATTAAATGGCCCCCACGATCTCCTGATCTATCTTCAAGTGATTTCTTTTTGTGGGGATATCTAATAGTTATTTACGAACCAAGTGCGTGAAATCATATTTCGCGAATGAGTGACCAGTTTAAAGCGCGAGCCGTAGGCGAGCGCTTTATGGGTACGAATTCGCGAAATGTTTCACGAACGAAGTTTGTACAATATTTTTTGTACGAGAACTATAATAATAATACATATTGTTAAATACGTTATCGTTTATGACACAGTACTAATCTCTTGATATTAATTTGAAAAAGTTTGAGTTGGCAGTATTGATTATTTGAAGTGACATTTAATTTAAAATTATCAAATTCAAAAAATTCCATACAAAATAAAAACCTCACCAACAACATGAATTCTGATAACGAAATGCAATGTACACCGCCTGAAATTTGCGAAGCTGCCAATATTGCAGTGGATAATTTATTACCCATAAAATCAAAAAACATATACAAAAGCACTTATACTAAATTCGTAACTTGGGCTAGATCTAAAAATATACAAAAATACTCCGAAAATTGTTTATTAGTTTATTTTCAAAGTTTACAATCAAATAAATCATTATGGTCCACTTATTCTATGTTAAAATCATGCTTAATAATATATGATAATACTAATATATCTAAATATGCAAAACTCATAGCGTATTTAAAACAGATAACGAAGCAACATCAGCCTAAAAAATCAGCAGTATTAACCGAAGAACAAATTACTAAATTTATTGTTGAAGCACCAAATTCTTTGTTCCTACTAATGAAGGTAAAGTCATTTCCATATATTTAAATTCCATACAACACTATATGTATGTATAGGCTGTATTAATTTTGGGTATTTCTGGAGCGTGTCGAAGCGACGTGAAGAACTTTGCAAAATGTCATTGCGAGACATAGAATTTAAATCGAATTTAATTATCGTGACAATTCCAGAAACTAAAACAGGTAACAGCCGTACATTTGCAATCATTAAGCCTGAATGGATTGCATTAATTCGGCAATATGCAAATGTAAGACCGGACAGCCAGCAGCGATTCTTTTTAACATATCGCAATGGCAAGTGTGTTTGTTCACCTGTTGGTCTTAATACAATTGGCAAAATTCCAATGCGAATAGCTGAGTACCTTCAGCTTGATAGCGCAAGTAACTTCACAGGTCACTGTTTTCGAAGGAGTTCAGCGACATTGTTGGCAAACCAAGGAGGTGACTTGCTTTCAATTAAAAGGCATGGTGGATGGAAATCATCTACGGTTGCAGAAGGATATATCGAAAATTCTCTGAATAGTAGAATTCAATTAGCTAAAACAATGACCCCGTTAGAGATATCGACTCCGCCTGCAACTTGTTCGACATCTGAAATACAAGACATATGTAATAATACAATCAACGTTACTCTACCTTCGCAATCAAGATCAATTCAAACAAACCAGTTAATCCCTGGGGTATCAATCTCTGGTTGTCAAAATTGCCCAATCAAAATTTTTAATAATTGTTCCGTTTCAATTTCTGAAAAGAATGAATAATGGTAATTTATATAATATTTGTTGCTGTTCTGACATTGAATTACATACCTTCCAAATATAACAATTTCTATTTCATTTCTTTTTATTTTCATAGAAAAACAACAAACTGGGTAACATATTATTAAGGTTAGGGATTTATGATTTTAAAATGTCACTAAATTAATCAAGTTCCAGGAAGTATCAACTTTACTTTTAAGCACTCGTGTTTAAAGTGACTTTTTACGCACGCAAATCGAATCGTGAAATGACAGGTTATGATAAGCGAGTACAAAAAAATATTGTTTATCCTCATGAAGCTGGTAGAGCAGAAAATCTAGTTGCCTTGAGAGAAAAAATAACTGAGGCTGCGAATTCATTAACTGCCGACATGTTAGCCAATGTAAGAGCTAATTTCTACGACCGCCTAGAACAGTGTCTTGCTGTGCAAGGAGGAATTTTTGAACCTCTTGTATAATTTATTATAATTTTTAGAATCCTTTTTTATTTATTTTATTAGGATTATTCTTTAATTTTATTAGAATTACGCTTTTGTTTATGCGACGCATCGCAGCTTAAAAATTTCCTGCATCTACTGAAAGAAATAAGAAAAGCAAATCCCTTGCAATTCGTAAATGTTATTTTAGAACGCATTACAAGTACCTATGTCGATGGTCAAATGATTACTGCTAATTTGTATTTGCGAAACAATCGGAGACAATCGTTGCCGGCCGTCGCGGTCTTCTCCGGCATTGGATCGGCTTTTCCATATACATATACATCGTATGTACTCATACGTATTCCCTATGCCTACTGATATTTGACACATGCGGTATATACTGTAATTTTGTTAAATAATTATTAAAGAATGTTCTGTTATTTAATTAATATTCACTTGTACTAATCTAGAACCAAAGGCGACACGTTTTGTTGTAGAATGTGGCCTTAAATTCTTGTAGATTTTTTTAATTTTTTTAATTATATCAAAGACATTGTCATGTTTATCCATATTTTACGAAAACTTGCTTCATTTGACAACTTTGCGGTCATTTTCTACGAAAACGTCGAAATAACTGGAACAACCTTGTTATAATAGTATGACATTAAATGCAACACATACACCGATATTTACTTTTTCATATATACCTAAATGAAGCGGATTTCTGGACAAACAAGCTAAATTCTACCTGCTCGGGATAAGTGCAATAAAAATTTAAAATTAGTGCACGACATCCAAAGCAAATAATAGCATGAATATGGCCGTGGTATTTCCATCTCATTTATTTCACCGTCGTTCGAAATTCACAGTAAATATTTGTGTTTAATTATTAGAACTTTAACCTGAATATCGCTTAAAGTACGTCGTAATAAAATCAGATGGTATGTGGAAGCTACTTTGGTTTGAAATTTTAACGACAAAACAATGTAAGCGTAACATTGTTTTAGTATGATGTTTTCACAATAAACACGTACAAGAGGTAAGAGATTGGATTGCGAGATAGCATACTTATTTTTATGATTTTCTAAACATACCTTTTTATGTAATTGTCTTTAGAGAAAATCTTTACGCGCAACATATATTTTTATATAAATATTGTAACGATTATTATTCAAGAATCTATCCGCTATCCGCAGTTTAACCTCTTATCCAAATATCTCTTATCCTTCTTGGAATTCCAGTAGCTATCTTATCTTGGCCGTTCAGTCACCCAGCATTGTTTATTCTATTTATGATTCTAGCGGCAATTTATTGGCCGATCGTTGTCTGGAAGCGCACATCTCCAGCTAACAGTTGTTTCGATAATCATCCTTGTTTTATGTAAGCGAGGTCCCTCCAGTTTCAGAGCAGGAAACGTGCAATTACTAAGCAATGGACAAATTAATTGGTGACTGGATCATCGCAATTCAGTCGTAAATATCTCGTCCGTTGGCAGTCGGAGCCGTGTGCCGCTCTGGAAGACATTCAATGCAGATTTATGCCCCGGAGCCATTGCCAGCACATGCCATAACTGTTATATTTTTGCCGCTGTGTTTATTCAATGTATATTAAGACTGGGTTTCGAGTTATACATTAAGAACAATAAGATGATCTGCAATGCAAGCACGCGCACCGAAAGCATCACGAGGAAGATTTGTTATTACTTCTGCTACAGGACGTTTTGAGAAAACGGAACAAATGGACACTTAAATTATTCCGCTACTTGTTTATGTTGAGATATGCGGAAACTATATTAGGACGAGCTTCAGTATTTATTAATCCATTCAGCTATCGATAAGTGCAATAATTTATCCCAGACCTACCGCAATACTTTTACGAATGTAGGAACGGATCTGCGATGCACTCGGCATCTCGTTTTTACTACACGATATACAGTGTGAAGTATGAAATAACTAATCAATATAAAACTAATTGGTATTTAATTGAAATTAAATAATCTAAGTGAACATTGATTCATTTATCAGTGCTAAGCACCCTAATTACAACGTACAGTGCTCAACAATTGCTAAGGATCACATGTATTTGCTGCTCTTTTTCAAGTTGTATTGTTGTAATTACGTAACGTGTTTCAAAAAGAATTACATCTAGTTGTCTATGAATTTCTCCTATAAATTATAATGATCTGCATTCTTGAAATGCGGATATAGATTAAATGGTATGAAAGTTATCTACCACCTGTCGCTGTCAAAATTTATCATCGAGAGATATGGTGATGAAATTAATAACGAGTACAATTAGATTATTAATTTATTTAATAAAAAAACTTTAAAGGTGGGATATTAATCAAACAACCAATGCAACTAATTTGTAGAAATTTTAATTATTATAATTTAAAACAATTTTTCAAAATGTTCACCATTCTGTTGAATGCATAACGCAATACGACGTTTCATGTTATCAAAAATATTCTGCAATAAATTTGGTGTTATTTCATTACACTTAATTGTAATTGTATTCATCAAAAAATTATTTAAAGTTAAATTTTCTTCAGAAATCAAAAAATAATCTTTATTGATATAAATATACAAAGTGTCCCGTATCGTTATGTTCAAATTTTAGGAGTGTAATGTAGACTTCATTTCGAGTAACAAAAACGCAAAACTTGTATATCCATTTTTATTTGTTTCAAAGTTACAGATCTATGAATGTGATTGTCAGATTATGATAAAAATATAATCCTAAAGTCAATAAAAACTGATTTTATTGAAAAAAGTTCAACTAATAATATTTTCGAAATGTCCACCTCTTTGTTGAATGTAGGCTTGTGCCCGTAAGCCAACAGAAGTAGTACTTATCCGAATTTCATACTTGTTTTGTCGGATTTGCTCGGCAGCCAGGTGAATACGTTCCAATAACTCTTCTCTTGTGTTCGAAACTTGCGCGTAGACTAAATTTTTCATGTACCCCCATAAATAAAAGTCAAGGGGATTAAGATCGGGTGATCTGGGTGGCCATTCAACAGGACCACCTCGACCAATCCGTCTTGGATAATTGACCCAATTTCGGACAGCAATTCCGAAATGTGGTGGTGCCCCATTCATGTGAAACCACATGTCTCGTCGAACATGCAGTGGGGCATCCTTAGTTTGTCAATAAGAAATTGAAGGAAATCGTCCGCATTTAATCTCCCAGGAAGAACGACAGGACCAATCAACAAGTCATCGATTAGGGCAGTCCAAACGTTAATAGAAAATTCATGTTGAAATTTAGATGGGCGTATAGCTTTGTGATTTTCTGATGACCACCTGTGCAGGTTTCTCAGATTTGTAACACTACTTCTCGTGAACGTAGATTCATCTGTCCAGAGGACTGTTCTGCAGAAATTAAAATGAATCCGTGACTGTCTTAATATCCAGGTAGAATAAACTAGACTAGCATAGTGGTCTGCCTCAAGCAAACCGTGTCCCCTGCGATAGTGATATGGATATAAGTCCTCGCCAAACTGTCGTTCGTTGCACTCCTAGCTATCTAGCAATTCGACGTACACTGAGAGTACCCTTGTAACAATAGCTACTGCTTCTTCCTCTAAGTCTGCTGGCAAATTTACTCTATTTTAAATTTACTTTATGTGTACTTTCAGAAAGGTTCTGTAATGAGGAATGCGCCTATCGGGAAATCGATGTCGGTATTCAATAACTGCTTGACGTGCATTGCCGTTACAGTAGCTATACACAAAATGCATGTCCGCATACTCTTGAGTAGAAAATCGGTAAAGCATTTTGAATAAAGAAAACGTATCCACTCGCTAATAAGCTGTTGTATGAACTGAAACGTAATGTAATCCTTAAAAAATGCATCGTTAACAGTCATCTGAACATTTGTTTATTGTATGATATTCATGATTCAGCACTTACGAAATACGTAAGAACCTTCTTTATCATAAATGAATTTCCAGTACTATTTTTTGTATATCTCCAAGAAATTACTGTATGCACTACGACACGTGTTTATTTATTTTAGAATAACATTTTATTATGCGACGTGAACAATCACAGGCCTGTTATTGAATCGTATAACTTTTTTTAAATAAAATCAGTTTGTATTGACTTTAGGATTACATTTTTTTTTCATGATCTGACAATCACATTCATAGATCTGTAACTTTGAAACAAATAAAAATGGATATACAAGTTTTGCGTTTTTGTTACTTAAAATGAAGTCTACTTTACACTCCTAAAATTTGAACATAACGATACGGCACAGCTTGTATAATCACTTGGATTTAATTGTTTTTGCGAGTTTTATTAATTTTTTCGGAGCTAAATAATTTTACGACGTGTTCGTTATCAAGGTCTGGAAAAAGACGCTCTTCGTCACTTGTTTTTATCAAAGCCTTGTCAAGAATAATTTACCTTGAAATTAATCTTGTAGTTGTATTATAATATAATTTTGACATATAGTTATCATGATCTGCGCGTATATCTAAATGTATTTTTCGCGCTCTAAAGAATTTTAAAATTAGGGCCGTGTGCAAAATTCAATGTCTATACAATTACTAAATATTCATAAACTAAATATCCTATAATTCGCGTATTTTTGAATTGAATGAAAGATGAAATGTTAAAAACCAAATTTTAATTAATATAATGATATGCAAAATACGAAGATTGACGGGATATTCATTTATTTAATATTTAGACATTAATTTTCCATGCATACATGTATGTCATGTTTTTTTTAACTCAAATTTATATATATATATATACATACAGGCTGATTCATTTTCGGCCCTCACCATGGGGATCTCGCTTATTATTGGAGATAGAGTATAGATTTAAATTTGGCAAAGTTGTTAAATTTTGTGTTTGTTATAAATCCGTAAAGAAAATAGACCTGTGACAAATGACCTTCGTTATTTAAAAAAAAAAACGCGAAAACCCCATTTTCTTCTTTTACCTATAGCACCGACATTTGGCCTTGTAGAGAAAATATAAAAACACATCCTGGTAGCCATTTCTAAACCTCTATCCAGTGGTGTACTCTAAATTTTTATACGACATTTCGTTTCTTTCTGGCCATCATCAACTATCTAATTTCTTATAGGCGCCATATTGGATTTAGACATCTTTAGAAAGAGTTTTTTTTTCTGATTTCAACCATGTACCACATGCTGACTAAAGTTTTTGAACTTAGGTTTTATTTGAAAGAATAAATTATAAGATTAAATAAGGTAGCCATGGAATTTCAATCTGTCAAACATTTCATTTATTGTTCATTAATAATACAAAAATGTCATACACTAACGAAGAGAAACGAGATATGATAAGTATTTTTTATTCTTCGAACCGAAATTCAACAGTAGCGAGTACAAGATATCTACAATTATATCCAGAACGACAACAGCCTTATCGTACCATTTTGCTAGATCTCGACAGAAATTTGGTCGAGAATGGATCGTTTACTAAGCCGCGTAATGGTCAAGACAACAGGAATTTAAATGAAAATCGAAAAAGATATTCAAAATCATCTGGTCAGATGAAACAAAATTTACAAATTTGGGAATGTTCAACAGAAATACGGAGCACTATTGGGCAGTACAAAATCCCCGACAAAACAGGGCTAGAAGACCACAACATCGTTTCGGAATAAACATTTGGATGGGTATTTTGGCAAATCGTCTCTTAGGACCAGTTATGTATGAAAAACATTTAAATGGAGAAAGATATTTAAACATTTTACGTACATACGTATCTGACTATCTTGACGACAATATCCCATTAAATCAATTACAATATTTATGGTGGCAACAAGATGGCGCACCAGCACACTATGCAGCTGTTGTTAGAAATTTCTTAAATCAAGAGTTTGCAAACCGTTGGATTGGAAATAAGGGAGTTGTTGAATGGCCTGCGAGATCACCTGATTTAAGTCCGCTAGATTTTTTTTTATGGGGATATGTTAAAAATAATATTTATTAAGTAGATGCGCCACAAAACATTGAAGAATTACGAGACAGACTTCAGAATGCCTTCGATGCAGTTCCTAGAAGAACTATACAAAGGGCAGTACAAAATGCCAGAAGGCGTGCCCAATTGTGCATTACCGAAGATGGCCAGATAATGAACATTGAACATTTACTGTAATTGTTTATTGTTTACTTTTCTATGTATTTTTATTAATGTTTTTGTTATCTTGTACTCGCTACTGTTGAATTTCGTTTCGAAGAATAAAAAATACTTATCATATCTCGTTTCTCTTCGTTAGTATATGACATTTTTGTATTATTAATGAACAATAAATGAAATGTTTGACAGATTGAAATTCCAAAGGCTACCTTATTTAATCTTATAATTTATTCTTTCAAATAAAACCTAATGTCAAAAACTATAGTCAGCATGTGGTACATGGTTGAAATCAGAAGAAAAAACTCTTTCTGAAGATGTCTAAATTCAATATGGCGCCTATTAGAAATTAGATAGTTGATGATGGCCAGAAAGAAACGAAACGTCATATAAAAATTTAGAGTACACCACTGGATAGAGGTTTAGAAATGGCCACAAGGATGTGTTTTTATTTTTTCTCTACAAGGCCAAATGTCGGTGCTACAGGTAAAGGAAGAAAATGGGGTTTTCGCGTTCTTTTTTTAAATAACGAAGGTCATATGTCACAGGTCTATTTTCTTTACGGATTTATAACAAACACAAAATTTAACAACTTTGCCAAATTTAAACCTATACTCTATCACCAATAATAAGAGAGATCCCCATGGTGAGGGCCGAAAATTAATCAGCCTGTATATATATATAATTAAAGAATACAATCAAAGCAATACTTAATTGATAAAAGGGAATTAAGACTACAAAATAAAGCATATAAAAGTGCAAGCAACAACCACGTGTCTGAATCAGAAAAGAATAGGGTTAGATAGCGATACAGGAAACAAAACATTCATAATTTTGCGCGGGAAAATAAAATGTGGCTGACAGCGCCAATGTGACTAGCGTAATAAACTAATAATTAAATCCGGGAATTTGCTAATTAGACAATACCCTGTGGAAGTACTGACGACATATTACATACCTCCAACGATAGATTTATGCTGTTATGAAATTTTCTGACTTATAATTTCGTATAATTGTGAAACATCAATAGTATGTCTATATGTTCTATGCATTTATAGGTACATTGTATAATATTATTAAATTTATTTTGGGATCAATAAATTTCGATTGTTTAATCGAACTATTAATATTTCGTGCAAATACTGGTTTACGCTTTTCAATCTTTTCGCTCGATATGAATTTCTTAAATGAAAGAAGGTTGCAGTCCTATAATTATTTGGAACTGATTGTACTATATATTTAAACTGTGAGAAGATACACATATTCCTACGGATATTGTAATCTTAGACTCATAGAAAATTACTGTCAATTTTCTATACACGATATACATCCGTTACAGCCATTAAATGTATCGCTTGAAACATAATTTTATTATATAATAATATGTTTCCGAAATGTATCTAAAATGTCCGGGTCAAATAGTTCATCTTTTGAAGTATCAGCAACACGCAAGAGAATTGAGTTGTCAGTTTGAAAGATTTGAATCAGACAGATTACTATTTATCATTATAGTTTCTGGTATAGTACTGTAAATCGTGTGAAATAAATTTATTTGGTTAAATGTAATTACTTAGATCGCGTGACGATGTTGGTTGTTTTCACCACATGGGGTTCCAGCGCACAACTTTAAAGTGAGTGATGCAATATTAAGCACATTAATCATCTTAGGACTAATTTTCTATAGAAAAGGCATTAATACAAGGTACATAGTTACATTTGACATAACTGTTCAACATACACAAAAAAAGATTAATTACTGTTTGTTAGAAAAGTAACAACGCAACATGTTAGAACATGACACATAAACTGATTTTTTACATGAGTGAATCAGTTCTCGAAAATACCTGGAATAAGAATGCGATGTGAAGTAGGATAACTATATATAGTATTGGCTAAAGCGTATTAATTTATTCAATAAAATTGGAATGCCATTTAAAAGAGAGTTCGGTTTTTCTGTTCCATTAACTTTATAAACAGAAAAGAAAATCGATGCCAAATCTTCTACAAATTTCATATTAAGCAACAAATAAGTGAAACCAAATAAAACAATATTTGAACATACAACCTAAAAGTAGAAATACAGTAAAACTCGCTTATAACGTACTCGTTGGGACCATACAAAACAGTATGTTAAAAAAGAAGTTGTTATATACGATGTGTTCGAGATAAAGAGGGCCACTAATGGGGATCTCGGAAACCTTAAGTGATACAGATTTGGTTAAATGGGAGAAAAGTTGCGCAATCAAAGGTTTAAGAAATTGGCGTTTAGATTTTCCTGAAAATTTTTTTAGTTTTTGAGAAATTTTTAAAAAAATTGAATTTTTAAATTTTTTTTCCTGGCGTTAATATTTGACCTAGAGCAAAACCAATGACACTTCCCCACAGCAACCTTTAATGCTGTTTAAGGTGGCGTTATTAGTTTTTTAATTCAACGTTTCGTCTTTGCGGAACCATCATAAACTTAATTTTGTGTTTATATTAGATTCTGAAAATCCTTTTTATTGTGAATTCAACGACTTATCATACTTTATAATTTAATTGCGGTTTCGTCATTTTTTCGATCTTAATCAAGAAAATTCCTAGTACGGACCTGTACCATTTTTTTTATTTTTTGAGAATAAACCATTTATTATGTTCATTAACGGTTTATTTCATTTACATATTTAATAGCAATCCAATGGCTACATTTAAAAAACAAAGAACAAATCAGGTTAAATTAATAGAAGACATAAAAAGTAAATACAACAACAAACGAATATGAACAAAACAACTAAGTTTAGAGCGTATGTTCGAAAAAATTTCCATTATTTTCCAGGCACAGATAGCACCTTCTCACCGTCGATTCTAACACCCTAATAAGCATTTGTGGAGTAATATTGGCAAATGCTTCCAGAACTAACCCCCTCAGTTCTTCATCAGTTGCAAAATCTTGCTGATAAATATGATTCTTAATGAATCCCCATCTAACGATTTTCTCTGGAAATCTCATTTAAAGATATTCCAGAACGACTCTAGAATGATGTGCAGGTGCACCATCTTGATGTATCCAAGAGTTACGAATCATTGCTAGGGGCATGCAATCGAGAGCATCCTTTAAATCGTTTTGCAGCAAATGTAGGTAACGCTCTGATTTTAAGGTATGATGGTAAATAATCGATCCTACAATCGTTGTACCGAAAATACCAGCCCACATAATAAAACCAAAACGGTGTGGATGCCTTGACATTTTCTTTAAATGTGGATTGGTTCCAGACCAATAATGGACATATCGTCTATTGAAAATGACATTATTCGTAATCATATTCTCATCAGACCATATTATTTGATAAGGAAAATTCATATTCTCTTGACATTTTCTTGTGTACCATTCACAGAATGAGCGACGTCGTTCTATATCACCTGGTCTAAGTTCTTGAAAAATTCTGTACTTGTACGGATGTAATTTTTGTATTTTTAAAATACAATGTGTCGTTGATTTTGGTATACCAATGTTTTGCTCAATCCGCCGGACGGATGTACCGGGATCATTCCTCGTTTTTCGTCGGGAAACTACAGGTTTTCTAAAAGAACCATATGCTTTAAGGTTTGCTACTAATTTTCTAAAAGTCCTTTTATTTGACTGCCTCCTTTCAGGATACCTCTGCAAATACATACTCTCTGTAACAGAACAATTTTGGTTGGATGAAATGATGTCAAACTTTTCTTGGTTAGAAAACATAATTAATAGAAAAAAATCACCAAACTAATGTGTCAAAAAAACAACGCAACTGTCAATTCAAATACAACAGTACAACATTTGCTTTCCAAAGCTTGAACTCAAAAAAATCGAAAAAATGACGAAACCGCAATTAAATGATTAAGTATGATAGATCGTTGAATTCGCAATAAAAAGGGTTGTCAGAAACTAATCTAAACACATCAGGGCCGTATTATTAAAAAAATTAAGTTTATAATGGTTTCGCAAAGACGAAACGTTGGATTAAAAAAACTAACAACGCCACCTTAAACAGCATTAAAAGTTGCTGTGGAGAAATGTCATTGGTTTTGCTCTAGGTTAAATATTAACGCCAGGAAAAATAGTTTGTCAAATCGAAAAATTCTATTTTTTCAAAATTTCTCAAAAACTAAAAAATTTTTCCGAAAAATCTAAACGCCAATTTCTTAGACCTTTGATTACGCAACTTTTCTCCCATTTAACCAAATCTGTATCTCTTAAGGTTTCCGAGATTCCCATAGTAGCCCTCTTTATCTCGGACACATCGTATAGGGACCGGATGCATCAGGCCGAAATTACGATGGACCATTGTCGTTGAATTGTAACACAATCACTTTAATTTTACAGTAATATTTCATTCCAAATATTATGTTTCTAAGTGCTACACGAAAGCAGTAGAATGCATTAGAAGCCATCTCAAATCAGTACCTATTGATAAGTGCCGACGAAACTGCCGATATATTAGGACGCTGTGTCGTAAATGTTGTAGCTGGTGTACTACATCCAACTATTCCATATAACGCATATGTAATAGAAACAAATGCTATAAATATAGGTGATGCGGAAACAGTAGCTAAACCATTTATGAAATACTTCATTCGGACGACAGTGTCAGTGACAGTGCTACCTGCATATATGTTAAAAACAGGCAGACTATTAAAGGAAACATATCCTAATATGCTGCATATTACTTGTGTAGCATACGCTCTCCACAGAATCTTTGAATATATCAGAGACACATTTCGGGAAGTTGATAGACTCGTATCCGCTTTTAAGAAAGTTTGCAGAAAAGCACCGTCTCTGTAAAGAGTTATTTCTTTACAGGGAAAAACTTCCATCTTTGTCATTGTCTCTCTCTCCAGTAATAACTAGATGGAGGCTTCTTGTTTTTATCACTTATTTTGAGAATCAAAATCTCAAATTAAATGATGGATTAATCACATTAGATGTGGCTATTAATAATTTGAAAAATATTCCAAGTGACTTCGGATGTGGCCTTCGGCAAAAATTAGAATGTTAGACGCAGTTATTAATAGAAATCCAGATTTAATAACATTGCCGCAATTATGTATGGGGACAATGCCTCAAAATCTAACTGCTAAAAACAAGGATTCAGAAGAAATTGCTCAGAATTGGTCTATGAGTGACGATGATATTGAGAAATTAGCCGATAAAAGCGATAATTTTGACTTCAATACGATGCCAATTGTATTTGAAGACGACGGTCTGACTGAAGATGGCGACGCTGTATTTGGTGAACTGCAAGAACTTGTGGACGAACCGAAAAATAATGAATATGAAATTATAAACTACAAAGAAATTATATGAAGAAACAAAAATATACTTTTAAATGAGGATGTGCTATCATTTAAAGGTAAGACGACTCTGCCAATACATTTGTACAACTTGATACTCCATATCAATTTTTTTCATACTTTTTCAACAATAAACTTTTCAAAATGATTAAAGAAAAATCTATACCATAATCTTTATGGTATACTAACTCATCCATCAAAACCTATCAATATTAGCATAGGAGATTTGAAAAAGTACATAGGTATAATAATTTATACGTCGGTAGTTTATTTACCAAGTATAAAGTCATACTGGTCTCAAAAGATTGGTCTTCAATAAATAAAGGACTGTATGAGCCAGAAGAAATTTCAATTAATTAAAACATATTTACATTTTAATGATAATGCGACATTGCAAACAAAAATTATTCTAATGCAGACAGATTGCATAAAATAAAACTTTTTAAACGAAACTTTTGAAACGGTTCCCTATGAACAATATCTGTGTGTGGACGAACAGTTGTGTAGCACTAAAACTCGTTATTATTTAAAACAGTATTTACCGATGAAACCTCATAAATGGGGTTTCAAATTATTTGTTTTGAGTGGCGTCAGCGGATACGCATATAAGTTCGAAATTTATACAGGAATGGAAAACAAAAATAGATTACACAGCGAACCTGATTTAGGTTATAGTGTAAATGTTGTAGTTCGCCTAACCAGGAACATCCCGTGTAATCAATCCTTTAGATTGTATGTTAACAATTATTACGCTTCAGTAGCACTTGTTCACTACCTGGCAACTAAGGGTGTATATTCCTTGGGAACTATTAGAAGGAATTATATTCCAAAATGTAAATTACTTAATTAGCAAAAAATGAAAAAAGAACCTAGGGGAACATCTTATGAATATGTAGGAAACGTGAAAGGTATTGATGTGTCAACTGTTGTCTGGAAGGACAATAAGCTTGTTACACTTATACCAAACTTTAGAGGGAAATTACCTATGCAACAGGTTGATCGATACGATAAAAAGCAAAAAATGTTGTTAAAATTGATTCTGTAAACTTGATCAAAGAATATAATCGTCATATGGGTAGCGTGGACTTCTTAGGTAGTTTAATCGGCCGATATAAAATTCAAATTCGGACGAAGAAGTGGTAAATGAGGATTTTTTACGATTTAGTTGATTTGACTTTAGTCAACAGTTGGATTATTTATCGTAAAGAAATGATCTCACAAAATGAAAAATATCTTTCGCTATCAGAGTACAGAATCGAAATAGCTGATTGTTTCTGCAGAGAAGGAAGCCAAAATATTTTAAAACGTGAAAGACCGTCGAATGATATTGAGAGGAAAATACAGTTGAAAACGAAGACAGGCCCCACAGCATATATAGCACCTAAAGATGTCCGTATTGATGAAATAGGACACTAGCCTGAGTGTATACTCAGGCCAGAGTCACCACACTTGCTGCATTGAACAAACGTCGGTTATTTACAATTTGGTTTCTTAGATCTTACTCTATTTGTAGTGTTACAAATTGAGAAAGATGTAAGAAACCGAATTGTAAAAAACTGACGTTTATTAAATGCAGCAAGTGTGGGGCTTTCCATTATGTTTTAACAAGGACTGAAATTGTTTTAAGGAATTTCACGTGTAAAGAAATTAAAACAAATATTAAACAATCAGGGTAGTATTTTTATTATTGTGTATTTTTTATGTCTCAAAAGCGCCATGGATCATATTTGATACACTACCAAAAACACCATTTTTCTTCAAAATTTAACGAAACAGATTTTTTTAAATAATTTTGCTGTTATTACTAGAGCAGACCAATTTCCGTGCGCGCCATGAGCGCCGGTATGAGAGTGTAATTCGTAATATATTAGAATATGCGATAGAATAGAGACGCAACATGAGCTTGTTATCGATATAAGTATAGAAGTAGAGACATTTATTCTATCAGAAATAATTAAATATATATTTGGTTTTCTGCTATTAAAGTAATATGCATAAACACACGAAAAATGAGAATAGTACATATTATAGCAGCGTTGTATGTACCTATAAATAAAATGGAAAATGTATGAAATCAGTGATTGGGTGCACGACAGAGGATTTAAAAAAACACTTACCGTTTTAAGCGTCTTCCAAGGATCGGCAAACTGGAGAACCTCGATTGTATATTTTCAACATCAGGTGCGTTCCTAAGGTTATTTCTGAATAACATGTCCGCCGTGAGGAAAAAATATGTTTATATTTGGAAAACGAGCGTTCTACATCTAGTGATGTTATATTCGCATAATCAAAATACTTTTTTAAACAACTTAACGAATCTGTAGACGTGCCCTCACAAATACGTGTTAAGGTGTCAAAATCTGCATTTCTGTCTAAAACACTTTCAAATTTAATTAGAACACATTCACTTTTTGCGTCTTCTACAGCACACAGTTGTGCGTGAACATCTTTAACGATTTGCAGTGATTCCTCTAACGACAGCGACGAATTTTCTAATTTTGTTATTGCTTCTTCTAGTCCCAAGTAATTCTCACGGATACTTTGTAAATCCATTTTAATCTGGGCATCTTGAAATTTTTTCTGGCTTGTGTTTATAGCTGCCTTTTCTTTCGGATCGAATGATAAAACCACGTCTTTAATTTTTTCAAAATGTTCGTGATAGTAAAACCCCGCCCGTAACCATGTATCCCAACGTGTCAGAATCGGCTGTGGTGCCTCAGGGGTTTGGGGACACAATTCGTGAAATTTCCGAATACGTTTTGGAGATTTCAGGAATACTGCCTTTGTACTCGATATTAAAGCATCTACCTCTGAATAACATCTACGAACCTGTTCTGCCACAAGGTGTAGAGCATAGAGTTTAAAAGTAATATGTAACAAGTTAGGACAATATTTTCTAAGAGATCGGCCTACAGAACACATGGTTGAGGCACATCGGTCATAAACATTGATACTTGGTCTTTCGAAAGTTTAAATTTTTCCAAAGTATCTAATAGCACCTCTGAAATTCTTTCGGCATTACATTGTTCTAGTCGTCTGGATGTTAATAAAATTGAAGACGTTGGTTGATGTGGTTCCATATTACGCGCCATCACATTAACTACAGATTGTTTTTTGCTGTCAGTTGTTTCGCCCATACATAACCACAGTTTTTTATTTTTCAGTTCGGCTTTGATTTTATTTTCAACCTGTTTACGCACCGATGGTAAATTCCTTCGTAACGTTGTCGTGCTGGGTAATGTTTGATTCGCGTATTTATTCCAAAATGAAATAAATGAATCATTACTTAACAAGGTAAACGGCAGTGTACACACAATCATAGTTACACATAGTTCATGTATAAACTGTTGTCGATTAATTTTGTTATTATTGTGCTTCGAACTGCTTACGTGTTCTTTACAATGTGTTTTTAACCAACACATTAGATATGTATTGCACACTAAACATTTAATTTTTGAGCCATCGTATATTAAGTCCGGGAAATCCATAATAAACTTATTCACTTCGTCTGACAACGGTCGTTTTCTCGATTTATGTGTCGACGACATTTTATTACTTACATGCAGTCTAAGCAAGTACCAAACACACACTGAACGCTTTTTATTAGTTCTGATGCAATATAATCATCCTCACATCGGCGCACATGGCGCGCACGGAAATTGGTCTGCTCTAGTTATTACTAAGATGTAAGATATTACTATGATTTTTTATTACCTAATATAAAAAAAAATGCGCCGTTTAGTGTTAAAAATACAAATTTTCAATAGTACGCCCGTGGGCGATGTGGATCATCGGCCTGTCGTGTCCGGTCCCTAGTAATAACTACCAATGTCATTACAGTAAATTTAAAGAAAAACCCATCAAAATCATACTTATCTGAGGCGACTTACTATATTTCTATATAATAAAGGCATTATGTTACAGGATATTAGGAATCTTTAACTATTTTTTTTTAAGCAGACGTACATTAATGTATTTTTACTATTTGGCAACCGGGCAAGGCATCACAACGACTAAAACTATAACGTAGTTTACATAACCACTTTGATATTGCGTAAAAATGCGACATCACGCTCCAATTCCAAAGTTCGCGCCCAATATAATTCTATTGTTTGTAGACCTTGCCGTATCCTGTTGACTCACTGTAAATTAGATCGATTTCCAAATGATATGTTCATCGTTCGCTCTATATACCCGAATAAAATATTGCAACATGACACTTCCGACGTCGTTATTTTGCATTTGTAATTGCTTCGATATGGATGCGGCCATAATGGGTGGATTGTTACGTTACGTTATGTAACTAGGTCAAATGCGCGTTTCTATATACACATTTCAATATCACTTGAATAAGTTTATTAAGGATACAATACTGACTCTTAGATAGATTTTCAAATGAAATTTTAAGTATTTTTAATACATTTTGTTCCAAGATTTTACATAGAGGTCAGCGAAAATAGCATTATGCATATTTGTTGATTCAAACTTCAAGTTCGTTTATATACAAGGGGAGTTTTTTATGTTATATATCCAGCTATGAAAACAATATTCTGTCGTGACAATTTTCTTACGTCAAGTTTCTGTGACATTTTATAGTGTCACATCCAAGTTTGGTTCGAATCGCTTAACATTTTTTACTTTTAATTTCGTTTAAACAAGAGAAAATGTTTTGAAACTTGAACAGAGCGTCATGAAATTTTTATCAAAAGAAGGCCATAGCCTGAAGAATATTCACGAGGGAATGGAAAAAATAACTCGTCCTATTTCCAAATCAAATTTTGCTGTAAGCAGTTCAAATTGCGATAGAGAATCCATTCATGTACGGTAACATCAAATCATACCTTCTTTAATAACCCCCGTTTTAAAGAACATATATATCACATATTATTAGAGAACGGACACGCTTACCACATGACGCAAAGCCCAGTGCAGTACTGGCGAAAGGCTGTATTTCTAAAGTATTTAATTTTATTTATATAATTGGAAAACGAAATTGTGGTGATCTATAAAATTACGAAATACATATTTATTTGTTGAAAAGTTGTATTTATAAAGTTTTTAATTTTATTTATATAATTGGAAAGCATACGGGTGGTGATCTATCTATCTAAAATTACGAAATACATATTTATTAATTAATTTTATTTATATAATTGGAAAACAAACGGGTGGTGATCTATAAAATTACGAAATACATATGTATTTGTTGAAAAGTTGTATTTTTAAAGTTTTTAATTTTATTTCTATAATTGGAACATTTTTATTTGTTCATTTTGTCGTTCAAGTTGAGTAAAGGAGTATTAATATTGACTAGCAATAGTTTCTCAAGGTTTTCTTCTGTCAATTTTGTTCTCTTTGAATTAAGTACATCCTTATAAATAGAAAACGTCCTTTCTACATCGCAACTGGTTATAGGTGCATACAGGAAATATTCTTTTATTTCTTCATATTTAGCCGTTGGATTTTGTGGAATTGTCTCCATACATAATTGCTGCAATGTAATTAAATCTGGATTTATATTACGAATTGCTTCAAACTTTTGTAGAAGGCCACATCCAAGTCACTTGGAATACTTTTCAAATTATTAACAGCCACATCTAATGTGGTTAATCCGTCATTTAATTTAAGATTTCGATTTTCAAAATAAGTGATTAGTTTTGGCAATTTTCCAAAGTGTTCGTGAAGAAAGTACAACTGATTTTTTAAATTTGGGATTTGTGTGAGCTCCTTGCACTTACCAATACTTCTAGCATCCTCCTTTAGCAGTGTTAAGAAGTGTTTTAGACTATCGAAATTCTCAGCATAATAACTAGTAGCTTCCAGCCATGTTCCCCATCTAGTTATTACTGGAGTGGGAGGCAGTGACAGAGATGGAAATTTTTCGCTGAAAAGAGCTACTCTCAATGGTGCTTTTCTGAAAACTTTTTTAAAAGCTGATGCAAGTCTATCAACTTCCGGAAAAGTGTTTCTGATATATTCACAGATTCTGTGGAGAGCATGTGCTACACAAGTAATATGCAGCATATTAGGATATGTTTTCTTCAATAGTCTGCCTGTTTTTAACATATACGCAGCACTATCACTGACAAATAAAAGTATTTTTTCTTTGTACGTGGCATCCGAATGAAGCATTTTTTGCATATTCTCCTTAATGGTTTCAGCAACTGTTTCCGCATCAACCCTATTTATAACACTTGTTGCTATTCCATAGGAGTTATAGGGAATAGTTGGATGTAGTACACCAGCTACAACATTTACCACACAGCGTCCTAACATATCCACCGTTTCGTCGGCGCTTATCCATATGTATTGATTTAAAAGATGGCTTCTAATGCGTTCTACTGTTCTCGTATAGCACCTAGAAACATAATATTTGCGTAAAGTTGATTCACCAGGAACATTTCGACCCGTATATTTTTTCAGAAATGTCTTCAAAATTGGATTGTTCAATTTAAATAATGGAATATTAGCTGCCATAAAAGTTTCACAGAGTTCTTCGTTAAAATTGTCAGATTCCAACGGGTTCAATTTTTTTTCGTGCTCTAACGATCCTACGTGACGTTTTACGGTTGATTTATTGCAATTTTTCAATAACGTTTCACACAATTCACAATAAATTTCGGAATCACTGGCAATGTACATACAATCAGTATGGCCCTCAATCTAATTCGCCATTGTTTCACGATGCCATTCTCGACGCTCTTATCTGAAAAAGTAAGAATATTCTAGATCCAAATAAACGAAATTAAATAACGAAATTTTATGCACACTTACGTGAAAATAATTGGAAGATCTTGCTTAAATGAAAAGAAAAGGAATGTACGTGCTATTTCTCTTATGAAATACGATAAACTTATTTATTTTATCTACGTACTCGACACCACTGAAAACACTATATTCTCCGAATACAATAGCTGGGTTGTCCATTGTTATCGCTGCGAGACCAGGTGGCCGAGTAAGTCAAACAAATACTTCATTGAATTACGCCGGGATGTACTGAGCGACGTTATACACAATTCCAATTGCCGATTGCGTTTTACGGAAATTGCATCCGTTCTCTACATATTATATTTAATAGATCAGAAAAATCGAGTGTTGCAAACCATGCGTTGGACACGCATCATAACGTCGCCGTAAATGTGTTAAAACTTGTTAAAAATATCAACAGCCCCAGAGATTTCAGCGCATATGAAGGCATTTATATCGTTAAGAACAAATTTAATTCGGTTTGTTCGGACAACGGCCTTATCCCATACAGTTGTCTTTTTCATTCTTAGAAAAAAGGTAGAAAAAGTTGGGCGTTGAGAATAAACACATGGTGTTGCCGTTTTCACATGGTGTTGCCGTTTTCTTAAGAAGGGTAAGTTGACGTAATTTTAGTTTGTGTATTTACTTTAAAGTCAGTGTATACGTGAACGCCGTTTAAAGTTGTCCGCGATTCTGTGTGTTAGCCTTGTGCCTTGTGATAACAAGATAACAATAAAAGAATTTAGGTACGCCCTAAAAATAGAAATACGAGAATCAGAAAGGAAGGAGATTTCCAGAAAACAAAGAGCCATCTATTATCCAATAACATAAGGTCAGATAAATGCCAATTTAAAAAACACCTTTTCATAAATGTCAAATTATAAATATTAAAATAAAGAACATAATTCAAAAATAGAAATACGAGAATCAGAAAGGAAGGAGATTTCCAGAAAACAAAGAGCCATCTATTATCCAATAACATAAGGTCAGATAAATGCCAATTTAAAAAACACCTTTTCATAAATGTCAAATTATAAATATTAAAATAAAGAACATAATTCAAAAATAGAAATACGAGAATCAGAAAGGAAGGAGATTTCCAGAAAACAAAGAGCCATCTATTATCCAATAACATAAGGTCAGATAAATGCCAATTTAAAAAACACCTTTTCATAAATGTCAAATTATAAATATCAAAATGAAGAACATAATTCAAAAATAGAAATACGAGAATCAGAAAGGAAGGAGATTTCCAGAAAACAAAGAGCCATCTATTATCCAATAACATAAGGTCAGATAAATGCCAATTTAAAAAACACCTTTTCATAAATGTCAAATTATAAATATTAAAATAAAGAACATAATTCAAAAATAGAAATACGAGAATCAGAAAGGAAGGAGATTTCCAGAAAACAAAGAGCCATTTATTATCCAATAACATAAGGTCAGATAAATGCCAATTTAAAAAACACCTTTTCATAAATGTCAAATTATAAATATTAAAATAAAGAACATAATTCAAAAACTGAATTCAAAATGAAGAAATTCAATCATAAAGAGTCCATAGAATTTTTTTACATTAGCTGTTCTTTGTTCTTGTTTCTCGAGAGTCCACGAACCTGATTTTAAAATTAGCATAAAAATAAAACTTTTAAAATATAACCCAAGACAAGTAAATACCAGTTCATGCGTCCACGACAGGAAGAGCTAACTGAGGGAGAAAACTGAAAAGAAGAGTTCGAGTACGTCCACCTATCATTAGTTTTCAAATACATATGCTATAATCTTTATTGTTTCTGTAGAATAAATATATTTAGAAAAATAACAGTTTTTTTACTATATAAAACATAGATTTAGTAAAAACCCCGATAAAACGATTTTAAATAACAAAGCGCAAGAACTGGAAAGGCAAAAAATGCAAACAAGATTCAATTAATAAATCTAACGGCGGACGCTAACGCCTAGTGTTGACTATGGTAAGTCACCAGAAATATAAAAAAAGATCAATTCCCCCATGTAGGCCCCATAAGAAATGCGGATGAAAATTAGGCTAGGGATAAGAAATAGGTCAAGGCATTTACGGAACACCTAGAAAATATGTTTAAACCTAATGTAACAAACAATAGCATGCAACTACACGATATTCCAGATAACGCTAACGAAGACATAATATATGTGAAATCTTGAAGAACTTCCCACGAAGGTTTTTGTGATGCTTACAGAATTATCGGAAATAATAATGTTGCAGAAATCGGATCTGCAAAAAAAGTCTGCAAATGTAGCTATATCGTACGGATGGACCTATATCACTGTTACTTATTCTATCTAAATTATTCGAAGAATTATCATTGAAGAAACTTGAGTCTATTATTGAAAGAAAAGAAATGAGTCTTATCCCACTGGCGATTTGGAAAAGTCTATATGAATACGTCTAGTAACTTAAGTCCTCTTACACTTTCTTCTCTCTTTCTCTTTCTTTTCAGCTTCCTTTTCTTTTAGTTCATTTAAAAACAGACTTTCGGAGAGAACACTATGATATTTATTTTTCTTCAAACGGCATGATGACGAGGAGACACTTGCCACCGGAACTGAAGACAATTCATGCAGTAATGCCGACGCATCAATTTCCTCATTTTGGGGAGAAGCGTCCTCTAAGAAAACGGTACCGTTTAATGAGTTACTGAGAATTTGTTTCTCATTTGTTAAACTGCTGTTCGTTTATTGTGTTTTCTTCAACGATATCAGTAGCAGTGCTGGGTAGATATAAATGGTCAGGGTAAATATTGGGGTTTAATGGAGAAATGCCAGTGGCTTTGAATCCACTAAGAGGTATTCCAACGGTGCCAGCCTTATTGTAGGCTTTTGTAAATAAGGAAGCTATTTTGTATATTGACACAGTTTTCGCTGAATGTATCTTCAGTCATGTCGTGATTTCTTGATCATGGTATGTTGCTAAAGATCCAAAAAATGCGACATCTAGGGGCTGGAGTCCGTGTGTGCAATAGGTTGGGAGATAGAGCAATATGACGTGATTTTTCTTAGTAAATCCAAGAGATTCCAGATTTTTTGTGGCTTGCATGGCCAGTTAAAATTAATAATGCTTCATTTTCAATCGTAAGTCTTACAAATTTCATGAAGTGTTTAATCCATTTGAAGAAGAGGTCTCCGGTCATATATGCTGATTCATTATATAGTGGAAGGGTACCTGGTAAAGCTCCATTGTACAAATCTGGAATGATTTTTTTCCGTGGGAAAATCAATGCCGGCTGAACTAAATTTCCAACGCTGCTCTTGCACACCACAGCTGTCGTATAAATACCCCTTTCGACAGAAGTAATTGTACCAACTTGTTTTTTCCTCTTTTGGGGATGACTTTTTGAATCTTTTCTTCAATTGTTACTTTAATCTCGTCCATGCTAAAAATCATTGTTGCCTGTATGTTATAAGTTCGAATTATTTTTTCCAATTTTGTGAAATAATTCCAAACCTGAGGTCTATTAAAGGTTTGGGACATTGCAGCTGAGGTAGCTTCAGGAATTCTTAAGGATATGTTCGGATGCCGAGAAATAAAGCTAGCAACTCATTGTCTACTAGCCATTTTTTTGGTTTTATTAAATTGGTGTTCGCTTCCACTGCGTTTGGTAAGCTTCTATGCTAATTCTGGCAATTCATAGGTATTCAGGCCAAACAGTTGTGATTCTAGGTCTAATATATGTGCGATTAATTATTGTTCCAGATCACCACTGAGTGATTTCTTGAAGAGACCAAGACGTTTTGTTACACCACAGGAATGAATATCTTCTCCTTGAGTGCATCTCCGCAATGTTGCTTGAGGAACATTGATCGTAAAAGGTGCCTTTTTCCATCCCATCTTCTTACCATTCACCGCTTTTATCGCCTTTTGCATGTCTTCACTCGACCAAGATTGTCGATTCGATTTTTTTTGTAATTAGAAACCATCCGAGGCAAAAAGAAAGTTATGAAATTAATGTGAGACAAAACAACACACTCCGTATTTATGCGTTGTAGACATGGTTTCGTCAATTTGTAGGTTGCATGTTTGTGCAGCAATAATAACAGGTGCTGTAGACAACAATGGGATAAATTGGCACAATTAGTACTAAAATTATTACGGCATTTTTCAACTTATATTGATTCTGAAGTATATACATGTGTCCCGTATCGTTATGTTCAAATTTTAGGAGTGTAAAGTAAATTTCATTTCAAGTAACAAAAACGCAAAACTTGTATATCCATTTTTATTTGTTTCAAAGTTACAGATCTATGAATGTGATTGTCAGATCATGAAAAAAATGTAATCCTAAAGTCAATATAAACTGATTTTATTTAAGAAAAGTTATACGATTCAATAACAGGCGTGTGATTGTTAACGTCGCATAATAAAATCTTATCCTAAAATAAATAAACACGTGTCGTAGTGCATACAGTAATTTGGTGGAGATCTACAAAAAAGAGTACAGGAAATTGATTTATGATTAAAGATGGTTCTTACTTATTTCGTAACTGCTGAACCATGAATATCATACAATAAACAAATGTTCAGATGACTGTTAACGTTGCATTTTTTAATAAAGTATTACATTACGTTTCAGTTCATACAATAGCTTATTAGTAAGTGGACACGTCTTCTTTATTCAAAATGCATTACCAATTTTTTCCTCAAGAGTATGCGGACATGCTTTTTGTGTATGGCTACTGTAACGGCAGTGCACGTTAAGCAGTTATTGAATACCTACATCGGTTTCCCGATAGGCGCATTCCTCATTACAGAACGTCTCTGGAAGTACACAGACAATTTCGGGAATGCGGACTGCGAGATTATCTTTATTCAAAATGCATTACCAATTTTTTCCTCAAGAGTATGCGGACATGCTTTTTGTGTATGGCTACTGTAACGGCAGTGCACGTCAAGCAGTTATTGAATACCTACATCGGTTTCCCGATAGGCGCATTCCTCATTACAGAACGTCTCTTGAAGTACACAGACAATTTCGGGAATGCGGACTGCGAGATTATCTTTAGTAAAATTGCCAGCAGATTTAGCGGAAGAAGCAGTAGCTATTGTTACAAGGGATCCAACTCTCAGTGTACGTCGAATTGCTAGACAACTAGGAGTGCCGCGAATGACGAATGGCGAATTTTAAAACGTGAGGGCTTATATCCATATTACTATCGCAGCGGACACGGTTTGTTTGAGGCAGACCACTATGCTCGTTTAGTTTATTCTATCTGGATATTAAGACAATTACGGCTCCGTTTTAATTTCCGCAGAACAGTTCTCTGGACAGATGAATCTACGTTCACGATAAGTGCTGTTACAAATCTGAGAAACCTGCACACGTGGTCATCAGAAAATCCCAAAGATATACGCTCAACTAAATTTCAACATGAATTTTCTATTAACGTTTGGGCGTCACTAATCGATGACTTGTTGATTGGTCCTTCCGATCTTTCTGGGAGGTTAAATGCGGACAATTACCTTCAATTTTTTATTGACGAACTGCCAGGTCGCTTAGAGGATGTCCCACTGAATGTTTTGACGAGACATGTGGTTTCACATGGATGGGGCACCATCATATTTCGGAATTGCTGTCAGAAACTGGGTTCACGTCAATTATCCAAGATGGATTGGTCGAGGTGGTCCTGTTGCATGGCCACCCAGATCACCCGATCTTAATCCCCTTGACTTTTATTTATGGGGTACATGAAAAATTTAATCACGCGTAAGTTTCGAACACAAGAGAAGAGTTGTTGGATCGTATTCACCAGGCTGCCGAGCAAATCCGACAAAGCAAGTATGAAATTCGGATAAGTACTTCTTCTGTTGGCTTACGGGCACAAGCTTGCATTCAACAAGGAGGTGCACATTTTGAAAGTATTATTAATTGAAGTTTTTTATATAAAATCAGTTTTTATTGACTTTAAGATTACATTTTTTTTCATGATCTGACAATCACATTCATAGATCTGTAACTTTGAAACAAATAAAAATGGATATACAAGTTTTGCGTTTTTGTTACTTGAAATGAAGTCTATTTTACGCTCCTAAAATTTGAACTTAACGATACGGGACACCATATTTTAATTAATTGTTATAATTATGACGGAAATCGCTTCTTGCATGTCTAACATGGTGCATGGCACTGAGAACATTACTGTCGTAGTGCTGCCATGCACTGAAAACATAATCCCCAAGTTAATACGAAGAAATAATTGGTGTTATTTTGCCTTGTATGTCATTTTGCCTTACATGCCCCTACGCGAATTATATAAGTGAAAGTCATGTCTATCCAGGATACTGTGTGATGACAAGCTCCAATAAGACCGAAATGCATCCACGCATTCTAAGATAGAAGCGACTTTTCATGAATTTTTCATTATCTTAACAATTCTAACCGTCGAAAATATCGAACGAATAACGTTTATGTAACTCCCAATATTCTTTTTTCTTTTGTAATTTCTGTTCAAATAAATCTAAAATTAATAATTACTTATTTGATTTCTATTATTTGTCGAATGCCAAACTAAAATAAATTTTTAACTCGTTGAGAAATTTTCATTTTAATGATATAACTGATCAGTATCACATATTCGAACATATATATATATATATATCGGATTTAATTGACATCACGCCATTAGACATTAGAGAAACATTTCTCTGGTTTAACGTTTCTAATACAGTTATTTCGTAAATCTAAAAAAAAAAAAATTCGAGAAAATTCGGCGATCTCTTAAATCTAACCCATCAAAGTTATATGTCTTAATAAAACTTAGAACACATGAAACATATCAATTTGTACGAATTTATCTAATGTCTATATAATAATAATGATACCGAACATGCGATCTAACAAATTAAGCGGAGACTGAAATTTATAGGATCTCAAACGATGCGTATAAATCACGCATCATTAAAGTTGTCAATTTGTTAGACTTTCAAATGCGTTACATTTTCAAGAAGATAAATAGGTGGACATCATTGTGATTCAAATATTTAGCATTGAATGTTATACATTCATTTTCAAGTTTTTTTTTTTAATTTGGCGCATTAATTAATATTGCAATTATATTCCATTATATTGACTTTAATTATCTACTGATTTTGGATTATCTAATTTTTAAAATCTACAGCCAATTATAAAAGTTTTTGCTTTACTACTAAAGTTGAAGATCATTATGTGTAAAAATATTTGATTAGGAATAAAGTATCTATATTTATTTCCAATTAACAAGTTTAAAAACACTAATTACAAAATAAAAGCTATTATGACAAAAAAATCAAAAAATATACCTAACGCTTTCTATGTCAGCGGGGGATTGCATATTTGAGGTCCTACCTTGGTGGTATTAGGTCGATTGTTGCTTAAGTAGTGCAAATCTTCAGTGTAACGAAAGCCTTAGTCACGGCTTTTCGATATATCGTTTTGTTTAACGCTTAATGCGGATCACGTCGAAAAAATTAATATATTTATCAGGAACAGCCAATTTTGTTGTTAGCATCTTGCGAAATTTGGGAAACTAGGTTTATGTACGGCGTTCCGTTTCGATCCAAGGAAAGAAATAGGCTCTCTGACGACGATTTTTTGCATGCGCTACAGCCTAGAACATCTGGATCAATCTCGCCAGACAAGAGAAACACCGAATCGTAGCGAGTATTCCCGTCAAAAGGGCGATAATAATTTACCATTCCTGAAGGACAGGACGAATTTAGGAAATCTAGTAATTCGCATGATTAATATTTTTTGTGTAATCTAATTTCATTTGATCTTTTGTTTTTTTGCTTTCTTATCCTGCTGTAATTAAATTACGTAGCATTTTTAGAGTTCGACTCATAGTAAATTCAATCTGTCTTATTTATTCCAAATTAGAAGTCAGACAATTCTGATATTAGATCTGTTAGTTGACAGAAATTCTCGGAATAGAAAAAAAGGCTTCCAACCAAGTGCCCCATCTTGTAATACCAAGTTGAGGTGGAAGAGGAGTGTTTGGTAGTTTTTCTTTATAGAACTGAACCCTTATAGGCAGTTTAAGGAAGATTTTTTTATGTTGGACATTAAACTATTTACAAGAGAAAAATATTTCCCAATCTCTCCAGCAACCCTATTTAAAACATGAGCAAGACATGTTACATGTATTAAGTTCGGATAAAAGATTTTAGAATTTTGCCCGGTCTTAATCATGTACGGTGCTGCATCTGACAAAATGAACAAAAAATTATCTCCAGGAGCAGGCGTAGGAAGAAAAAATGTTGATAGATCCTCTAGAACAAATCTGGCCACTGTGAGTGCATTTGTTTTTTCTAACTCTTTAGAAGCAATGAGGTAAGATTTTGGCAGAATCTCGTCGCTAAGAACACCAATCAATAATTGAGCTATATAACCTCCTCTTGAATCGGTGGTTTCATCAATATATATTCCTATGGACTTTTCCCCAATAAATAGTAAAAATTTATTTAAAAATGAATGTAATATTATTTTGGATGTCTGTGTATATCCGTATGTATTTATGTGTATGCAAAAAACTTGTATGTTTGAAGGACGGCTTTATGCGAAACCGAGGTCAGACACAAGTTAACCATAAGACGAGAAGTACGTTCTTTTTATTTGGAATAAATAATTATCTATTATAAAGTAACTTCCGGCTTGTTTTTGATTTAAAATAGTTGATGTGATTGTATTTCAATTTCCCGTATATATTTTACGAGTTTGTTAGTCTCGTAACTTTGAATATTTATTTTTATAATGATTCTCGTTAATGTCTCACATTGTTTTTTTATGTAAGTAAATATATATATATATATATATATTTTAAAAGATATCTTATTATATTTAAAAGAGTTGAATATTGTATTTCACTTGTATTTAATATTGTTGTATTGAGATTTAGTCTTAGTTAATTGATTTAGATAACAAAGATGATTTTTAACATTTCTAAGTAAAAAACAGTAAATGTAAAATTTTATACGTTGGGATTTCAAGGGCATTTTTTCTTGGACATGTAAGTGCGCAAGTTTTTAGAATTTTGTTCGAGATGTCAAGTTTTTTTATTTATATTGTTCTCTGAAATTAAAAATATTCTTTGTGATTTAGTTTATTTTTAAATTGTTCGGTATTCATTAAGGGTTTTTGAATGCACGCTGCGGTCATTTCCGTGCGTTATTTTTACCTTTTAAAATATTGTTTAATGATGCAATATTAATCTTAATACTCTATAAATAAAAAAAATAAAAGAAAAAAGAAATAAAATTCAGAAATCGATTTATTATTTACCTACTTATGTAAATATACGTACAATAAAACCCCTGTTAACGGTTTAAATCGACCTATTTTGAATTTTAGGAATTTAAGACTGGGAATACCCGTACCCTTGTACCTCATAAAAAAATTATTTCATGAGAACTCCAAACATAATAAAATAAATTATTGTTTATCTTGAACTCTTGAAACGCCTGCCAAAGATCTACATCATTCAAAATTCTTTCAATTATGCACAATATGATATTTATTAAAGATGTATGCAAGTATTTAAAAAAAATGTATATAATATGTAATATATGCAAAATATGCGCTTTGCATATTTGGGTTGCATTAATGATAACTAGAGAACGGATGCAATTTCCATAAAACGCAAGCGGTAATTGGAATTGTGTATAACGTCGCTCAGTACATCCCGGCGTAATTCAATGAAGTATTTGTTTGACTTACTCGGCCACCTGTCTCGCAGCGATAACAATGGACAACTCAGCTATTGTATTCGGAGAATATAGTGTTTTTTAAAGTGTTTTCATGAGCGTAGATAGAAGCGGGGTTTTTATAATGTATTTTATTTATTAGTTTATAATTCGTAAGATAAATAAAGTGCCGTGAGTAAGTTTCTTGTTTTCATAGTTTTAACTGTTAATTACATCGTAATTTTTGTGATAGATCCTGTTTAATATCGTTTGATTGAATCTATTTCTAGCAATTATTTCGACGTAAGTGTGCATTGAATTTCGTTCAGTTTCAATAACTTACGCACACATTTTTAGATTTCATTTATTTAGATCTAGAGCATTGTTTAAATTACTTTTTCAGACATGATATGGAAGAATGTCGAGAACGGCATTGTAAAACAATGGCGAGTTGGATTGACGGTCATACTGATTGTATGTCCATTGGCAGTGATTCCGAAATTTATTACAAAATCCGTAAAATATCGTCAAAAATTCGTCACTTAGGATCGCAAACACATCTGAACTCTGTAAAACTTTTATGGCGGCTAATATTCCATTAAATAAACTTAGCAATCCCACTTTAAAAATATTTCTTCAAAAATATACTGGTCGAAATGTTCCTGAAGAATCAACTTTACGCAAATATTATGTTTCTGGGTGCTATACAAGAACAGTAGAACGCATTAGAAGCCATCTTTTAAATCAATACATATGGATAAGCGCCGACGAAACGGTGGATATGTTAGGACGCTGTGTGCTAAATGTTGTAGCTGGGTACTACATCCAACTATTCCCTATAACTTATATGTAATAGCAACAAGTGTTATAAATAGAGTTGATGCGGAAACAGTTGCTGAAACCATTAAGGAGAATATGCAAAAAATGCTTCATTCGGACGCCACGTACAAAGAAAAAATACTTTTATTTGTCAGTGATAGTGCCGCGTATATGTTAAAAACAGGCAGACTATTGAAGAAAACATATCCTAATATGCTGCATATTACTTGTGTAGCACATGCTCTCCACAGAATCTGTGAATATAGCAGAGACACTTTTCCGGAAGTTGATAGACTTGTATCAGCTTTTAAAAAAGTTTTCAGAAAAGCACCATTGAGAGTAGCTCTTTTCAGGGAAAAATTTCCATCTCTGTCACTGCCTCCCACTCCAGTAATAACTAGATGGGGAACATGGAAGCTACCAGTTATTATGCTGAGAATTTCGATAGTCTAAAACATTTCGTAACACTGCTAAAGGAGGATGCTAGAAGTATTGGTGAGTGCAAGGAGCTCACACAAATCCCAAATTTAAAAAATCAGTTGTACGTTCTTTACGAACACTTTGGAAAATTGCCAAAACTAATCACTTATTTTGAAAATCGAAATCTCAAATTAAATGACGGATTAACCACATTAGATGTGGCTGTTAATAATTTGAAAAGTATTCCAAGTGACTTCGGATGTGGCCTTCGGCAAAAGTTTGAAGCAATTCTTAATACAAATCCAGATTTAATTACATTGCAGCAATTTTGTATGGAGATAATTCCACAAAATCTAACGGCTAAATATGAAGAAATAAAAGAATATTTCCAGTGTGCACCTACCTATAACCAGTTGCGATGTAGAAAGGACGTTTTCTATTTATAAGGATGTACTTAATTCAAAGAGAACAAAATTGACAGAAGAAAACCTTGAGAAACTATTGCTAGTCAATATTAATACTCCTTTACTCAACTTGAACGACAAAATGAACAAATAAAAATGTTCCAATTATAGAAATAAAATTAAAAACTTTAAAAATACAACTTTTCAACAAATACATATGTATTTCGTAATTTTATAGATAACCACCTGTTTGTTTTCCAATTATATAAATAAAATTAATTAATAAATATGTATTTCGTAATTTTAGATAGATCACCACCCGTATGTTTTCCAATTATATAAATAAAATTAAAAACTTTATAAATACAACTTTTCAACAAATAAATATGTATTTCGT
The DNA here is from genome assembly GCA_935421215.2 of Melolontha melolontha. Classification (NCBI taxonomy): domain Eukaryota; kingdom Metazoa; phylum Arthropoda; class Insecta; order Coleoptera; family Scarabaeidae; genus Melolontha; species Melolontha melolontha. The sequence continues at coordinate 1,606,656 of OW285235.1, read as the reverse complement.
AATTTTATAGATCACCACCCGTTCGTTTTCTAATTATATAAATAAAATTAAATACAAAGGTATTTTTAATAATATAAAATATTATTAAAAATCTGGTGTGAAGAACACAAATGCAGGTTCACTATTAATATTTTCTGTGAACGTGTCCGAATATATCCTATCCCCAGAGACGTAGATACGTATTTCACCTTTCTACAGGCTCATCGGTACGCCCCTGCTGGAGAAAGGATATTCCCAGACACATTTACAGAAAAGAACCACATCGCCCTATCACCGTAATTATTCAGACCGAGCGCAGAAGTAAATTCGGCGCTGCCTGTTGTCAGACAGCCGAAGTACCTCGCATACCGTCCACATAATAGTGAACCTGCATTTGTGTTCTTCACACCAGATATTTAATAATATTTTATATTATTAAAAATACCTTTGTATTATACAAAACTGGTGGAGTTTACCTACTCATGTATGTTTCAATTATTCTGATACAATAAAATTAAATATTTTAGAAATACAGCATTTCGCCAGTACTGCACTGGGCTTTGCGTCATGTGATAAGCGTGTCCGTTCTCTAATGATAACTAACAAGTGCTTCAATGAATTTGATCGTTAAGAAAAATTGTATTTTGTGTTAAAACTTCTAGAACATACGTTATGGTAACAACTTAAAATAAAATATTTTAAGTTGATAACCAAAGTTTAAGCAATAAATACATATGTTGGGTTTTAACTCAAACTTACCGTGTTAATATAGTATTTCACAGTTAATTTCCGCATATATGGAACTGAAAAAAAAAGCTTCATGTAATAATACGGAACCTGTTACCGAAACGTGAAACGTTCCAAGGCTAATCGTGTTTTCCAATCGACACGAAGTTTCTGCATACCAGATCTATCATTCTCATCCGAATTGTTATTTAATATAATAAGTATAACGATGAATCCTGACACGCAACCTCATTTTCGTATTTTGGATTCCCGTTCATTAAAGATATAGTTGTATTGAATGTTACCATTTACAAAAAATCAGAGTTTAATTGCCTGTTATTCATTTAAATATTGAGATATTCACTTCCAAGTATGTATATTTATGTAGCCTCATTTATATGCGGTACAGGTTTAAAGAGAGTAAAGTAAATAGTTTCACATCCATATTATTTTACATCGATCGGTATTGTATTACTGAATATTTGTTTCTACGAATAGTTAAGCAAAAATTCTTTTACATGTTTAATAATGTGGACAGTAATTATTATGCTCTGTTCCTTGTCCTTAGAAATATTTTCTTTGTGTGCTCTATAAGAAGAATCAATATTAAATGCCACAAAACAAACGATTGCACACATTATGCAAACGTGCATAAAATAGCTAATTAGGTTATATTTGTGGTATACATCTTCAAATATTGACTTAAGAAAACATCGTTCTTATTGGAATTGGCTTAAACAGTTTATTTTATTTATAATTTACATCGGTGGAAACTCAATAGTCATAGTTAATTTTAACCAGAAAATTATTAAATCAGAATATATGCCGTTAGGCAAATGTAATTAAAATGAAACGATTAATAATAATTATAAGCATATATAGTCAGTTTCCTTAAACTAGTTGCAACTTCACAAAATGATAGTAATAGTCAATATTAGAAGCAGGTACAATTTACTATAACGTATCACAAAAACAACAAATTTAAATCGAACTGCTACAAGATCTAATTATATGTTTTGCATTTGAGAAATTGTGATACTTAATGTAACTTAACTTGTTGGGGACGGTAAGAGATTGATTATTTTATTATTGTTATTATTATCATTTATCTACAGGTAACCCCCGCATAACACTGTAGTTAGGTTCCTAAAAATACCATGTTGTACGAAGAAAGATCTGATACAGAAAACAGAGTTAGATTCCAAAATTTTGAACAATAAAACAAATTTGATTTTTCAACTAAAAGAAATTTTTATTTATTAAAGCAATAATTAATAAAAAAGTTGTACATACATAGGTATTACATAATGGCTTCCTCATCATTACTGGTTATCACTCGAGGGCGTTTTCTTTTTGGCAAAATATCCTCATCTTCTGCTCTTTATTCAATAGCACCTCTAGTTTCATTCTCTATTTTTTGCAAAAAAATCTGTTATTATAGGTTGTTTGGTTTTAGCTCAGAGATCTTTGTATTTGATAAGTTCTCTTTTAGATTCCGTGCTTCTTTCAATGGAAGGATTCTTTTTTGTGTGGTACAGTTAAACAAAATTGGCTAACCGAAGATATAAAAATGAAAACAAGTATAAAATGACAACTATATGAAGTGATGATGAGCTCTGGAATATCTCAAGAGGATCACAAATCATATTGCGAATATTTGAAGCAACAAATCCAGAAATCTAAGAAACGAATATATTCAGAGCACATTCAGCAGTCGAGAAACGAAGGGAATGCGGGATGTCGTACACAGTCTTCAAGGGAAATAAGCAAAACCAGATTTTGATTTACAAATAATCAAAACCAATGGGGTCTCCAACAAAGATATACTGACGCGGATGAACGAATACTTCATTCGAAAAAACACACAATGTTGTATTAGATTTACACTTTATTTAATAAAGTGTAAATCTAATACAACATTGTGTGTTTTTATCGTTTGATATGGATTTACATCAAGTAAAGGCAGAATCGATTCAATTTTCGAATACTTCATTAATACATCAAAAACAAACCACCCCGAAAATTTCAACGAAATGGACAACATGGATACGGTTACCAGTATATTCTCATTCTTCCAGACAGCCCACCAGGAGGTGATGGATACAATAATTGGCCTGAAGGGAACAAGCTCAGTGGAGTTTGACGAGGTGCCGATGGCTTTGCTGAAGAAATGCGCACACGATAAATAATTCATTCCTGTCCGGTATATTCTCGGATGGATTAAAACAGACTTGTTGTAAAGCCGATATATACGTCCGGAGACAAAAAGTATTTTAAAAACTATAGACCCATAGCTTTGATATCAAATGTTTCGAAGGTCTCTGAAAGGCTGGTTTAGAAGTGAATTGCCGGTTTTATAAACAAACAAAACATCTTGAACCTCAACCAAAATGGTTATGTAAGGGGGAGATTTACAAGTCGCGCTCCGTTTCAGCTTATGGAAGAAGTGACATTGGGACTGAGTGAAAAGGAGCAAACGGCTTGTGTCTTAATTCGATTGTGTGAGCCATCTGATTTTATTGCAGAAACTGGAGCTGATGGGATTTCGTGGCATTGGTCCGGATTTGGTGAGGTCTTATCTGTCAAATAGAGCAGTGGGTACTAGTGCGTGTGATAAGCTGGGAAAGAAGTTGACATCTAACTGGAGGATCATCAAGGGTGGTGTGCCTCAGGGATCTATTTTGGGCCCGACTTGGTTCCTGCTTTATGTGAACTATCTGCCAGTGATCATCGAGTCCTGCGCCGCGTGAGCCGCCCAAGTTTGTGCGGAAGAGTAGAAATACTATAATTTTGTATGATGAATGGTTCCTAAGAAACAACTTGGTATTGGATGTAAACAAGACCAAGTTACTGGCTTTTAATAAAGAAGCTTTTGAGGTAAAGTGCAACAGTGATATCTCTGCCTTCAAGTGAGGCACCAGTTTCTGGGATGGATTCTGGATGCTGACCTTTCTTGGGGGGCATGTAGATGGTCTGGCTGATAGGATCGCCAGAGTATGCTTTAGTTTAAGAACCATAGTAAAAAACGTAAGTGCTAGCGTGGCTTTGTCCGCATATTATGCTGATGTGTTCTCAATAATTAAATATGGTATTGTGTTTTGGGGTAGTTTATGTTGTTTTTTTTTTGTTGTTTATATGTTGTTTTATTTTAATTTTTGAAATTAGTTTTGGTATCAGGTATAACACATTTTTGAAAAGGGAAAGAAAAATTCTTTTCGATGGTGTCATAGCCAACTATGACCCCCATAAGAAAAATGAAACTTGACCACTGTAGCTCAACTACTATAGCAGTATTCAAAAATCTAAATATACCACCAGATTGCTATTAAAAATATGCCTTAAGGAAGTACAAATTAAATTTGTCTTACTAAAAATAAATGAGTTATTGAAGAAAATAGAAAAAACAAAAATTCGCTTTTTTTGCTATAGCGCCCGAAGTACGTTAAATATTCAAAGTTAGTGTATAGGGTTTGGTAAAACTTTACCTCTGGAGTATTTGATCCTATTTAACCAAATCTCTATCTCTCATAATAAGGGAGATCCCCATGTTGAGATTGAATCTGTGGAGACACTGTATATACGGTTGCGGCCCTTGAAAACTCAGACACTTGATTTTGACGCGAATGTCAAAAATGTAAAATTTTTTTAATGTGTGTAAATAAAATTTTCATGAGCCATTTTGATGACAATGTCACATTTGACAAATCCATAATTAGTTTATTTTTCTAAAATGCTGCAATTATTAAAATACAAAAATTTATTATCAAAACTAAATACTAATTTTGAAGTAGAGTTTTGCATTCTCATAATCGAAATGATATTTTTGAAATTTAAGCAAAGCAGGACACTATCTCCAATTTTATTAATTTTTTTTTAATTTACTATTTTTGCAACACATTTTGCATTTTGTGCCAATAATTGGTTTGAGTAACGTTTAAACAAGTTTACATCGCTTAACATGTTTTTGTATTTAAGTGTCTGGGTTTTCAAGAGTCACAACTGCACGTATGTATACTGTTTTCAAGTTGCCTCTTAGCAATTGTCTCGACAGAATAACAACTACTTCGACATTACGCTGAGAAATACATTTTTGTCTGCGAACACAGTTATAGAATTGCTATGTGTGATTGCAATAGCTGGAAATTATCAATCCTCATGTACATATATAAGTTCGCAAATTGGGAAGCCATCTGATGTATTTGTTTATGCACCAGATGGAATAACGAATAATATTGTGTATCCAAAGGCATTAGGAGTGATGGATTGATTATAATAAAATAAAATTGATTCGTTGTTTAGCTAGAGAATAAACAAAAATTTTATATAGGTTTGTGGCCGAGCAACGTCGGGCCACGGGTAGCTAGTATACAGATATTAATCAAAATTTTGAATACGTTCCTTTAAGTTTTGTTTTTAAATAATGTTTGACGCACGATTAAATATTAATTATATACAACGTTTACTCAAATAAATATGGTATATATGCGCTTGTGTCATTTTTCTTTTGATTCTATACATGTAACATATATGAAACGATCTTTAAGATCTCATACCTACATACGCCAAAAGGTCTCGAGCAGGAAGGCGAGGTGTGTGTGAACATTATGAAGTCAGGAATATTCACACGCTACAAAGTGGGCGTAGAAGCAAGTGCCCATTGTATGGGTGGAGGTTATAATATTCTTCGTGTACAGGACAATGAAATAGATTATAATGTTTAATAGGAACTCGAACAAAGCAGGTCTAAATTGCATATCTTAGCTGTGCTTTTCTTTCAGCCTTCTAAATAATACGCACGCCAGGCATTTTCCTCGCGGACGATCGCAAATAAATCTACAATCGGCGATCAATAAAATAACGATAAGCAAATTCATATGTCCTTATAGGTAATATATGTAGAACGGAGTCCAGTTCTAATTCTAAGATTGTATTAGTAAATTTAATCCGAATATAGAAGCCAATGTGAGAACGTCGTTGTAGCAGTCGAGTGCTGCTCCAAGAACGGAATTTGCACTCGTTGTTCTATATGCGCTCACTTTGTAAATTAAGACTTTGCATGACGACGGATACTATGGCAATATTTTTAAAGACTATCTGTAACAAATAGCCGGATCGTGTATATGTAAATTCTTTGGACTACTTGCAGAAGCACGTGATAATTATGCGGACTTGGACAAGTTCTTATCAGATACGTTGCAACAATTGGCTATTTACTTAATGAATAATTTATACTGGGAATATCCTACTACCTGAATGCAAATTAAATTAATTAACTCTGCATTTTCTTTATAGTTTATTGTGTGTATACAAGGTACGACAATATTTCAACATGTAAATGTACAATTTACAAGTACTGAAGGCTGCATTAATTATATACAGTACTGCTCGTACTTGCTGCAACGTCTAGTAATATTTAACTCTTTGAAATAGTACTCTAGATTCCAGATGATATGTTGAATTTGTAACCGAGTACATACTGTGAAGATCGGCTCTAACGGTGCTTGTGTATACTCAAAGGAAGCTGCTATAATTGCGGTGTGCCGCGGTGCAGAATTTTAGGACCACTCGTGTTTGTGATTTATTTTAATGATATTTATGTCGTCGAAATTTCTTCGAATGAATATACCTCCTTTATATATAGTTAAATATATACCGATGATATATTTTTCGTGACTAATGGTGATACACTTGAGATGGTCGTCGGTGTTAGTTCTAGATACATGTGAAGTCTTGATCAATATTTAAACTTGTTTATTACAAAATGCCCCGATGGGACAGAAAAAGCGTAAATACACTGCAGGTTGGATAAAATTTTATTTTATCCATAGCAACTCAATTATATGACATTCGTATACTGTCATTTATATTTTATATCCTTGATAAAGGTATCATTGCCGAAACATGTAGGGTTGTTTTAAATACGTATATATACTTTAAAGTAAAGCCAGACCTTAAATCGCCAACTGATTGAATTTACCATATATATATATATATATATATATATATATATATATATATATATATATAATTGGAGTGAGAAATAGCAATTATTCAAATCTCCTCTCACATGTAATTGTCGCTAAATTTGTGCAATTGATTCTACAATCTGACAAGATTACTCCTGCCGAAGAATGTAGACGCAAACACGTCGCGACGTTAGCCATCCACCTGTGCGGATAATGAAAATTGTATGAAAAAAACCACATCCGTCCAGAAACGTGCATATATCGATATTTCACTGTCGTTACAGATCATCAGTACACGATATTCTAACATGGACATGATTTTATTATTATACTTTCGTGTATATATACGAATTATATTGAATTTAATTGGAGTGAGAATTGGCAGGAGTAATCTTGTCAGATTGTAGAATCAATTGCACAAATTTAGCGACAATTACATGTGAGAGGAGATTTGAATAATTGCTATTTCTCACTCCAATTAAATTCAATATAATTCGTATATATACACGAAAGTATAATAATAAAATCATGTCCATGTTAGAATATCGTGTACTGATGATCTGTAACGACAGTGAAATATCGATATATGCACGTTTCTGGACGGATGTGGTTTTTTTCATACAATTTTCATTATCCGCACAGGTGGATGGCTAACGTCGCGACGTGTTTGCGTCTACATTCTTCGGCAGGAGTAATCTTGTCAGATTGTAGAATCAATTGCACAAATTTAGCGACAATTACATGTGAGAGGAGATTTGAATAATTGCTATTTCTCACTCCAATTAAATTCAATATAATTCGTATATATACACGAAAGTATAATAATAAAATCATGTCCATGTTAGAATATCGTGTACTGATGATCTGTAACGACAGTGAAATATCGATATATGCACGTTTCTGGACGGATGTGGTTTTTTTTCATATATATATATATATATATAAGTAGACAAAGAGTTTTTGCCGTTAAAACAAGTATGTAAAATAAAAATTGTTGGGGAATCCGGCAATAAAAACCTTTAGTTAGTCAATTAGAGTCCTTTATTTTTTACCTTATATTTCGCTCTGTAGATTTAGAGCTTCATCAGAGGTCAAAAAGCGAAACTATTTTTTGTGAGAGATATAACATTTTTAAAAAAACAAAACCTATAGAGAAACAAGCAGTCCACGTAATACAAATAAAACTTTATATTAATTAAAAATTGTTACTTTAAAAGCTTATTGTTTTTACATATTAAAACCATTTAAAAAATTATTATTTTTTCAACAAACACATCTAAAAAGAAACACACACGTAGTAAAGAACTACTTGTAGTGTATTAAATTTTCGAAACCAATTGGTTTCGAAAATTTAATACACTACCTTGTCGACACTTGAATTGTTAAAATGTAATTTAAATCAAGACAAGTAGTTCTTTACTACGTGTGTGTTTCTTTTTAGATGTGTTTGTTGAAAAAATAATAATTTTTTAAATGGTTTTAATATGTAAAAACAATAAGCTTTTAAAGTAACAATTTTTAATTAATATAAAGTTTTATTTGTATTACGTGGACTGCTTGTTTCTCTATAGGTTTTGTTTTTTTAAAAATGTTATATCTCTCACAAAAAATAATTTCGCTTTTTGACCTCTGATGAAGCTCTAAATCTACAGAGCGAAATATAAGGTAAAAAATAATGGACTCTAATTGACTAACTAAAGGTTTTTATTGCCGGATTCCCCAACAATTTTTATTTTATTTATCTTTTTTTTTTTAATTTTTATTTTATATATATATATAATATATATATATATATAAACCACATCCGTCCAGAAACGTGCAGATATCGATATTTCGCTGTCGTTGCAGCTCATCAGTACACGATATTCAGACAAGACATGACTTTTATTTGTATACTTTCATGTATATATACGAATTATATTGAATTTAATTGGAGTGAGAAATGAGAATTATTCAAATCTCATCTCACATGCAATTGTCGCTAAATTTGTGCAGTTGATTCTACAATCTGACAAGATTACTCCCGAGAGATGTGAGATGAGATTTGAATAATTCTCATTTCTCACTCCAATTAAATTCAATATAATTCGTATATATAGATGAAAGTATACAAATAAAAATCATGTCTTGTCTGAATATCATGTACTGATGAGCTGTAACGACAGCGAAATATCGATATATGCACGTTTCTGGACGGATGTGGTTTTTTTCATACAATTTTCATTATCCGCACGGGTGGATGACTAACATCGCAACGTGTTTGCGTCTACATTCTTCGGCAGGAGTAATCTTGTCAGATTGTAGAATCAACTGCACAAATTTAGCGACAATTGCATGTGAGATGAGATTTGAATAATTCTCATTTCTCACTCCAATTAAATTTATATATATATATATATATATATATATATATATATTTAGTGTTAATAAGAATTAAAATTTATTTCTTATTTATTTTATTGGCCGTGTCATAATATTAAAATAATAGACATTTTCTTGGTTTAGCGACCTTTAATATTTCAGTTTTTTACTACGACGTTTAGACTTTTTTTATATAGTTAAGTGTTTTTCAAGTGATTAGAACTAAAAAATGAATACAACGAAAGGTAAGAAATATGTTTACAATTTGTATGAATGAATTAAAATTAAAATAATAATTAAAGTAAGGAAAATTAAAGAATACAAAACTCACCAATTTATTTCGTGTTAAAACACATATTTTGTGTAATATTTATGGTCAGACATGTCGACCTTTTTAGGGTCGAACTGCCTTTCTCGGAATATTTAGTGTAACTAAATGTCTTGGTGCAGAAATGAAATTGTTTATTTCGTTTCAAAATTAGTTTGGTCAGGCCATATGTCTGGGAAAATACAGTATACATTGGGAAAATTTTTTTTTTGTGTTGTTGGGGTTGTCTTCTATTGTTTAATGAGCGGATAATAAAGTTTAGAAAGGCCATCAATCTCGTTACGATCGTTGATTGTTGAAATTCATTAAAGGTCGCTAAACCAAGAAAATGTCTATTATTTTAATATATATATATATATAAATATATATATATATATACACACATATATATATATATATATATGGATATATATAGTAGCTTAGTTGGTTAGAGCAACGCTCCGGCAAACCGTAGACTTGGGTTCAAGTCCCAACGTGGACAAAATTTTCCAAATAAATTTCGTATGGTTTGGGTTGTAATTTGTAGACAGCAATGTTTACATCCACATTTACCTAGCAAAATAACATACTAATTTGAAAATATTTAATATTAGAGCCGAAAACTCCAAGAATTTATAAAATGATATATTAAATGAACGGCTAAGAAGTTATCTACATATATTAATAGCTAAGGAGTAAAAATTAGCAATTTCATACTATCAAAACTGACATCTGCTTTCAAAACTGACATCTGAATTATTAACATCGTCGTCTTATAAGGCGTTTCTAATAAACTTGAACCAAGGTCTATCGTAGCTTAGTTGGCTAGAGCCACGGCCCGGCAAACCGTAGACTTGGGTTCAAGTCACAGCGTGGACAAAATTTTTCAAATAAATTTCGTATGACTTGCGTTGTAAATGTGTGTCTTGTCGGTTAGACCTTTTTTTTATGAGGCATATGTTTATTATCGTTTTGACGTGTGCAAATGTTCGTAGTGTCACCGGGGCGTTGGTTTAAACTTTCCTCGGACATGTGTTTTTTTTAAATTTTAGTTTTGTAATGTTTATAATTGTTATCATACGGCGGGGAGGGGGGTTGTTATAAAATGGGTAGGTATATGGTAGGCAAGTTATTTGTGTCTGTTCTGTGGTTTATAGAATCTGTGTTTTTTGTATGCGTATGCTTTCTAATATGTTTCATGCCTTGTTATTTTTTTCGGATGTAATTATTGAGGTTTTATGGAAACTGAAAGTGTGATTGGTCTGCTTGATGTGTTTTTTAGGGCTGTACTGTTGTTTGAGAATTTATGTCCATTTAAACGTTCTTGCAGATATTGTGTTGTTTGGCTGATGTATACACCTTTGCAGTCTTTCCATGGGATTTCATAAATAACGTGTTTTTTAATGTTAGTATTTTGTCTTTTAATTTTGAGTGTAAGTTGTTGAGATTGTTGGAGTTTTTGTGAGCTACTTTAATGTTATATGGTGCTCAGATTTTGTTTTATTTTTTCTGATAGGTTGTTTGTATAAGGTATTTGGACATATTTATAAGTAGTTTGGCGAGTTGTTTTCGTTGGCTTTTATGGTATTTGTTCTATATGTGTTGTTCTACCGATAGGTCCAACCCGCTACGGAACGTACGCAACAATATACGTATGGAACGTAATGCGATGTGGCAACGTATGTACGATGCCACTCCGCGTGCGCATACATAAGTCCGATGATCGAGAGCAATAGATTGCCCGACATTCGTATCTAGCTATGCAAACGTAAAGTTGCAACAGTTGCAAGTTCAACTGTTTAGAATTTTCGAGACAATAACCCCTTGAAATCTCGAGGGAGTGAGGCGGGAGTTTTACAATAGGCTCGGCTATTGTTTGGGGAGAGAGGGCGGTATTTTCGAATCCTATATTTAGTGACTTTCTTAGAATTAAAATTTATTTTGCAGAATTATTGATTTTTTTACTTTTATCTTTTAGAAAACCTTATTGTTTCTTTATTACTTAAAATTACTTTTCCGTAGCAGCTAAGAATACAATAATAATAACTTGGAGATATAACGACCATATTATATCTGAAACAAATGGGCAAATTACATATACAGAGCGAATATGCAAACGACTATATCCTTGCGCGGTTTAAGTCTTACTAAATTCATAACTCTGCAATGTATGGTAATGTAAGCTACCGCGCGTAGAGGGGATACGCTGTTGCCACTTATTGCCGGGTATGGCCCGTTGAGAGCTGGTCTTATGTGTATAATGCTGACATAATTTTTGTTTTATTATTTTGTTAATGAATGAGAGGGAATAGTTTGTAGAAAATCTTTTGTTCGTGATAGAATTTCTGGTCTGTATTCTAGGTTTGTTAATTTAACAAGCCAACTGCATGTGATCGTTTTTTGAATTTCGATTCATGTCAATCACTGTCACATAAAAAAATGTAGAAACGGGGTTAATTAATAGAGCAATTAAATTAACAAACCCTAGAGCTCATGCTTGCATTAGAACTCAAGGAATATAATTTGAACAATTTTTGTAATAATGCATTTAAATAAAATGTCAGTACATTACTGATTATAAAACATTCACTTCTTGTACTTCCTTAAGTATACATACTAGGACATTGGTTCATAGGAAGTTTTTCACTCGGATGTCTTTCCCGTATACGTTGGTACATCCGTTATGACTAGAGAACGGACACGCTTACCACATGACGCAAAGCCCAGTGCAGTACTGGCGAAAGGCTGTATTTCTAAAATATTTAATTTTATTTATATAATTGGAAAACGAACGGGTGGTGATCTATAAAACTACGAAATACATATTTATTTGTTGAAAAGTTGTATTTCTAAAGTTTTTAATTTTATTTATATAATTGGAACATTTTTATTTGTTCATTTTGTCGTTCAAGTTGAGTAAAGGAGTATTAATATTGACTAGCAATAGTTTCTCAAGGTTTTCTTCTGTCAATTTTGTTCTCTTTGAATTAAGTACATCCTTATAAATAGAAAACGTCCTTTCTACATCGCAACTGGTTATAGGTGCATACTGGAAATATTCTTTTATTTCTTCATATTTAGCCGTTAGAGTTTGTGGAATTGTCTCCATACATAATTGCTGCAATGTAATTAAATCTGGATTTCTATTAAGAATTGCTTCAAAATTTTGCCGAAGGCCACATCCGAAGCCACTTGGAATACTTTTCAAATTATTATCAGCCACATCTAATGTGGTTAATCCGTCAATTAATTTGAGATTTCGATTTTCAAAATAAGTGATTAGTTTTGGTAATTTTCCAAAGTGTTCGTGAAGAAAGTACAACTGATTTTTTAAATTTGGGATTTGTGTGAGCTCCTTGCACTCACGAATACTTCTAGCATCCTCCTTTAGCAGTGTTACGAAATGTTTTAGACTATCGAAATTCTCAGCATAATAACTAGTAGCATCCAGCCATGTTCCCCATCTAGTTATTACTGGAGTGGGAGGCAATGACAGAGATGGAAATTTTTCCTTGAAAAGAGCTACTCTTAATTGTGCTTTTCTGAAAACTTTTTTATAAGCTGAAACAAGTCTATTAACTTCCGGAAAAGTGTCTCTGATATATTCACAGATTCTGTGGAGAGCATGTGCTACACAAGTAATATGCAGCATATTAGGATATGTTTTCTTCAATAGTCCGCCTGTTTTTAACATATACGCAGCACTATCACTGACAAATAAAAGTATTTTTTCTTTGTACGTGGCGTCCGAATGAAGCATTTTTTACATATTCTCCTTAATGGTTTCAGTAACTGTTTCCGCATCAACACTATTTATAACACTTGTTGCTATTACATATGAGTTATAGGGAATAGTTGGATGTAGTACACCAGCTACAACATTTACCACACAGCGTCCTAACATATTCACCGTTTCGTCGGCGGTTATCCATATGTATTGATTTAAAAGATGGCTTCTAATGCGTTCTACTGTTCTCGTATAGCACTGAGAAACATAATCTTTGCGTAAAGTTCATTCATCAGGAATATTTCGCCCAGTATATTTTTTCAGAAATGTCTTCAAAATTGGATTGTTCAATTTAAACAATGGAATATTAGCTGCCATGAAAGTTTCACAGAGTTCTTCGTTAAAATTGTCAGATTCCAACGGGTTCAATTTTTTTTCGTGCTTTAACGATCATACGTGACGTTTTACGGTTGATTTATTGCAATTTTTCAATATCTATTTCTCTTACGAAATACGATAAACTTATTTATTTTATCTACGTACACGACACCACTGAAAACTATATTCTGAACACTATATTCTCCGAATACAATAGCTGGGTTGTCCATTGTTATCGCAGCGAGACCAGGTGGCCGAGTAAGTCAAACAAATACTCATTGAATTACGCCGGTATGTACTGAGCGACGTTATACACAATTCCAATTGCCGATTGCGATTTATGGAAATTGCATCCGTTCTCTAGTTATGACTCACCTAGTATAAATAATTCTCGTATGACCTTTTCAAATTCCTACTTTACTTTAAGTGAGCCATAATTTATCAATTTATTGCATGTTTGGAGTACGTGTTAGCACTAGGCGCTTACTTCAAATATTGCCACCAAAATAACCTGTAAACTATGAGAGGCTATCATTTTAAAATCTGTTAACGTTTTACGCACACAAAGTACGATATAATCTTGCACTATTGCGACAAGCTGGCTATTGTAAAGATGTGAGTGGAGAAAAAATTTAACGAAATACTCTGCGCAATCATCTAATAATGAGAAATAATTTTAAACAAGATAGTATAGTAGAGGTATAAATACAAATGCGAAAAATGATGATATAAATACCAAGGTTTATAGCAACACCCGCAATTAGATTCTCAAATATCATTAAACGAATAAACTTGAGCTGCTCTCAATCGTGATTTCAGTACAATTATATAAATGTTTAGTTAAGTAACATTAACAATTGACCATTTACCATTTACTGATACGACGTTCAATTTACACGCAAAATTCATATTCCGATTTGGATCTGCGGTAAAGTGATCGGTTATGCAAAATTTTCCGTTGACTGCGTTCTGTGTTACTCGTAAACGGAGTTTGAGATTCTGTGAAGGTAGTTATATACATTATAATTGCACAATTAATTCGTAAATATCATGTGTTAACGTGTATAACGACTTTTTAATACTCCTGAATAAGTTCATAGATGTGCGAAGTGCTATCGAAAAAATCCTTTAAAAAGCGCGCATTATATGCGAGCTATAACCAATACCACATAATTATGTAGTTTTATGTTATTGAAGAGTGTTATTTATATTGCGGACAGAGATTTTTTCTCTCTAATTAAAATAAAGAAGCCTAAAATGTTACGTAATTTACATGTATGTATGTTACGTTGAGTGAAAGTTAGGATTAACATTTTATTTTAGTACAAAAATTACGATTCTGTGTAGTGTAAATACTATTAGAAAATTTTTCAATTTCTTAAAGAAATTACTATTTGAAATCAACATCATTTTTATTACATAAACACATCCTCCAGTTCGTTCTTTCTTGTACTTATGGAATAAATCCAGTAACATCAAAACTAATGATAATTATAGAAAACGTTTCAGCGTTCAGGTAAATTCTTACTCCTCAGAATGATTAGGGACCGGACCCGAGAGGCCCATAACTCATTGCCCACGGGCGTACTGTTGAAAATTTGTATTTTTAAAAAGTTTTTATTTTATTTATATAATTGGAAAACAAACGGGTGGTGATCTATAAAATACGAAATACATTTTCATTTGTTCATTTTGTACTTCAAGTTGAGTAAAGGAGTATTAACATTAACTAACAATACTTTCTCAAGGTTCTCGTCTGTAAAATTTGTTCTCTTTGAATGAAGTACATCCTTGTAGATAAAAAACGTTCTATCTACATGGCAACTGGTTACAGGTACATATTGGAAATATTCTTCTATTTCAGCGTATTTAGCAGTTAGACTTTGAAGCATTGTCCACATACACAATTGCCACAATGTTATTAAATCTGGATTTCTATTAAAAACTGCGTCTAACTCTTGCCGAAAGCCACATCCGAAGTCACTTGGAATATTTTTCAAATTATTAATATCCACATGTGATTAATTCATAATTTAATTTGAGATTTTGATTTTCAAAATAAGTGATTAGTTTTGGCAAATTTCCAAAGTGTTCCTGAAGAAAGTAATACTGATTTTTTTAATTTGGAATTTGTATTAGTTCCTTGCACTCAGAAATACTTCGAGAATCGTCATTTAAACATGGAACGAAATTTTGTAAACTATCAAAATTCTCTACATAAAAACTAGTAGCTTCCAACCGTGTTGCCCATCTAGTTATTAGAGGAGAGGGAGGCAGTGACAAAGATGGAAGTTTTTCCCTGGAAAGAGCTTCTCTCAATGGTGCTTTTCTGAAAGCTTTTTTAAAAGCGGATACAAATCTATCAACTACCGAAAAGGTGTCTCTGATATATTCACAGATTCTGCGGAGAGCATGTGTTATACAAGTAATATGCAGCATATTAGAATATGTTTCCTTTAATCGTCTGCCTGTTTTTAACATACGAATGCAGCATTGACAAATAAAAGTATTATATCTTTGTAAATAAAAAAAAAAATAATAATACTCCGTGAGTGATGGAACATGTATGAAACGGGCGGCATTTTAAATGCACTCTGTATGACAACAATTGATAGAACAAATTTTAATATTTTTACTTTAAGAAATACTTAATTATACCTTTGTATTAGGCACACAATCTAACTAAGCAGATCGTGTTTAAAAATGCATCTGTGTTACATGACAACTTTTGTGTTTAATATTTCATATCAATAGGTCATTGTTTACATCAGGATTTAGTTTTACAGGTACTAAAATTTAAAATAAAAGCATGCATTACGTACCAGAATTAATTTAAAAGCGATATAAAAGACCATTTGTGCTAGTACAATTTCATGAGTAATATGTATAATCAGCAGAGAGCGGACTGAAGCGATTTAATGATAAGTTGCCGTGATAAAACGTTATGGCGGTATCCGGTATAGAATGCATGTTATAACAGCCCAACTATTTGCTTGCTCGATTGCATTCGTCGAGCAGATGTTGTTACTTCCATCGTTATGAATAGTACATTGTACGTATTTCTTAATAAATTTAATTCAACAGTGGCGTGTAAGACGCAATATACTATTATATATATATTTTTTATAGACTTCGTTGAAATAATCGCTTAAAAAATTATATCCTTTAATTTCCAAAATGTATTATCGTGTTTACATAGTATATTTTCTATCCTCTTGTATAAGGGATTATTTCTGGTTTCGTTTCCTTTAGCGCTATTTGGTTACAATCTTTAGTATTTTAAAAGATCCGTTTTTTATTGTTATATTGTATACTTATCCTATAATTTTTTATAAATATTAAGTTTAATCTCTTACCTTATTTTATGAGTAGTTTTCGTTTCTTCTTTTCAGCCCATTTCTTTCTGTTCTTAGTATTTCTCGTTATTTTCATTAACTTTAGAGAATTCTCGTAGGGCAACCATGGTAGGATGGATTAGAGACCATACAGTTTGGTTGCATTATCGTAATGATACCGAGCTATATTGCAGTGTCTGTTCATTAAGTTTAAGGTGTCAACAAAAGTGTAATGTGCAGAGACATGTTTCTTCGAAAACTCATGAAGATAACATATGACGATCTGCTCCTGACACTTTTAACGAAGAACTATATGAAGCTTTCATGGCGGCCAATATCCCATTAAAAAAATCCAGTCCTCAAGAAGATTCTTACAAAATATACTGATCGTCATATACCAGATGAATCTACTTTAGGTAAATACCACTTACCAAAGCTTTATTTGAGAACCATTGAAAAAATACGAACCAACTTTAGTTCGTATTTTACGTCTCGAACTTTAATAAATTGACTACATATATAACAAAATGCATCAGCATCATATTTACACTTTCGCGACGACATTTTAAGTTTTTCTAGACTTGTACAAAACACCTGATCGTTGTTTATCACTCGAGTGCCATCTAGCGGCACTATGTGAACGTAAAAACCCCACTCTGATCGCGCGGTATTTTTGAATGTATTAAAATTAATTAAAATTTATAAAAAAAATCAAAAATGTGTATTATTACTATAACTATCACGAAAGCAAACTTTACACCAAAAAAAGCTGTTTTCTTTTCGTTTTTGTGCATAAGTAACCGAAAAATCATAAAATAAACTTTAGGACAAAGAACGAAAATTTTTTTGTGGAGTCGTGTAATCAGTAGGTTTTCTTTTATAAATATATCCACTGTTCGTTTTGTGTCCTAGAGATACGTTTAATTTTGGGTAGTAAAGTTTTCTTCTGAAACCAAATGAAAGACACATATCCTTCCATTATATAATCCTTATAACGTATTGTGAGAAAATAGTATATTAAAAAACAAGTTTCATAAGGCACCATTTTGCCGCACGAGATCAGTTTAGAAAACGAGCCGCGATAGCGGCGGGTTTTCTAAAGAGCGAGTGCGGCAAAAGGCCTTATGAAATGAGTTTTTTATACTATTTTTTCTATTTTGCGTTTTTTACATTAATAAATTGCTTAAATTGGAATTATTTAATTTGAAAGTTCAGAGTTTAATTTTTATATAAAGCATGCAGTTGGTCACATTGATACTTGACATTTTCAAATTTAAATCTTGCTATCCGCGAAGTATATTATATTACATATTATTTATTAATTTTCGTTAACATTACTTGATACTTCATTTAAAAATATAAACATGAGTGACATAGAAACATATATATGTTGTTGTCAATTGTATACAACATACGTTGTTTGTGTAAAATACGGACATATATCATATCTGTCAAATGTACATAAATTCTTAAAATCAAATGACAGCAATGATATTTATTTCTGTATTCGAACAACGCCAACATTGAAAAATGAAAAAAAGCGTATCGAAATGAAGCTCATTTCGATACTGTTTTGGGTTTCATAATGAGTTCATTTCGAACGCAAAATAGAAAAACATTTTATTAATGACTAATAAAGTTCATGCTTTCATTAAGAACCTTGACATCTGCGTTATTTGCGTTCAAAGAAAAATTTGTATATGTTCCCACTCACTTTGTAATATATTGAGAAAAATTTGAACGAACAAGACACTATCATTCACCACATTTTGGATTGTATAAAGATGCATTTGCGTGAGTTAAAAACACAAGTGACGGAGTATTTCCCGGAAGATAATAATGATTTCTTGAAGAGATCGGTACTGAATCCGTTTAGTGAAATCGTTGTTACCGCTGCTAAGTTACCAGTTGAGATTGATAACTAATTCATCGAAATGTCTGCCGACAAAACGTTACAACTGCAATTTACATCTGAAGATTTAAATATGTTTTGGCTTGCTTGTCAAAATAAATATGAAAATTTAGTCACAGAAGCATTGAAAATATTAAACCCTTTATCTCTGTGAAAAGGGTTTGCGCTAAAAACTACAGGAATCGTCTCTTATCACTCGAACACAATTTGTTTTCGTGTTTGTCAAACGTAGATCCACGTATGGAGAAACATTTAAATGAAAGACAAATGCAACCATTACAATAATTTCTTTTCTTTATTACACTTTACACTATGTGTACTTATTGTAAGTAAAATATAATAAATAATATTTTCTCATAAATTTTTCAATATTGTTTAGGCTATTTTGCGACCCCCTTTTTAACCCTTTAACGAACATTGTCGATATATCGACCACTTGTTTGCCAGTGGGTATCAAGTATGAACAAAGTTCTATAATCAACCATTTTAGTATAACAGACTGGCCTGCAACGTTTGAACTCGAAATATTCAACCACAAGTAAAAATCCCGCGTTTTCTATGACAAGTGGTTGATTATTTAACACTGCGCGTTACGCCTACCGCCCATGTGTTATTGTCATGCAAATGTGTTTGTCGGCACCGTTTATTTACATTTGTGGTTTATTAGTGCACTGTAAAGTAAGTATATATCAATAAAAAAGTATAAGGAACTCGAATAAATGCATTTTATTTAATTAGAGTTGCAAAATTTGGAAGAATAAACATTTAATCAGCACTTTTGTAGAAATAACCCTACTTTTCAACAAAACATAACATTTTGTTTTATTTTTTTTTATACTAATTTTCCAAAAAACCTAAAACAAGGTACATTTATATGCATGAGAATGTTGAAGCTTTGGTAATTTGATGCCGTTTGTAGTCACTGCATTACGGCTTAGAAAATATTTAACATTATATTCGAGTTTTTGACAAAATTTTAAACGAAGCCTAGGTGGATGAAATCTTCTAAATTGAACTATATTATTATCTAATCAATGCATATGTGAAATTATTACGTTTGTTGTCAGGTTTTCTTTATTATGTCCAATTGTAGATGTCTAGAATAAATTTGGAGAAGTTGGGTGTGATTAACAATGAGGATATGTTTGACTGGTTGGAGGGAATACCAGATGATCAAGCTGAAAATTCAGACGTCGGTGGAGACAGCGACGCAGATGATGAACCACATATTGTTACACCATCCACGGGTAGTGCTACGCGTTTCTTGCATACAAATACATCATCTTTCAGCCTTTCTCAAAATACTCCAAAGCTTGTGGTGGAAATACATAATACTTCAAGTACATCTAAAGGTGTATATTATAAACTTTTTGATAAACAAGTTTATTTTTATCTAAACTTACAGGTATATTGTCTTCAAGACAACGAAGGAATCATGATAAGAAAGTCACATACATTGAGCAAAATAATGAAGATGGCACTGACTTCGATTCCGATGACACTGTAAATGATAAAAATTATGAATATGAAGCACAGAAAGAGAGGCTGCTGGTGCAAGCAGAAACAGATGGAAGCGACATCGACAATGACGAACTTGACGCGAAGACGATGCACCTTCTAATCCGTTTAACTTTACCAAGCACTCATCAGAACCAAAAAATATTCCGAAACTGTGTTCAGTGAAATTTGTGGTCCAAATATCGACAATAATGAACGTTCGTCGCCGCTAAAACTTTTTGAGAAAACTTTTGCAATGGATACTTTGGGACTAATGATCTATGAATCAAATCTCTATGCCACCCAAAATGGAAAGAATTTAGACCTACATTTAGAAGAACTCAGAGCTTTTATTGGAATCCTCATTATTATGGGGTTTCATCGACTTCCAAGCATAAGACATTATTGGTCAACAGATGACAATTTTAAAGTTAACCGAATAGCCAGTCTAATGCCGCTGAAAAATTTTTATTTATTTTACGTTTCCTTCATCTAAATAATAACGAAACTATGCCTAAGAGAGGAGGCAAAAAAATTGACAAATTATATAAAGTGAGGCCACTTTTTACAAAACTTAACGAAAACTTTAAGGCTTTATACGTTCCGTACAGAGAATTGGCCATTGATGAGAGCATGGTAGGTTTCAAGGGGAGAACTACTCTAAAACAGTATATGCCTATGAAACCTACCAAGCGTGGATTCAAAGTATGGGTTTTAGCGTGTAGTGCTAGTAGATACATGTTCTCATTTCAAGTTTATCAGGGAAAAGAGAAATAAACGACCCAAGATACACTGGGAAAAAGGGTTGTAATTGAAATGTCTGAGCCATTTTGGGGAGAAGGTTACTGTTTATATTTCGACAACTTCTTTACCACTTTTAACCTTATGAAGACTTTAATGGAACAGGACACGTTTGCCTGCGGCACATTCAGGGTGTAATGGGACACATTACGCCCATCTTATTTCAAAGCAGTTATATCCATTTGTAAAATTTTAAATAATATTAAATTTTTTTTATTTAAACTAAAAAAGTCACATTGTATAAATTTTAATGCTTTTCCCGCCATTAAATATTATTGCAGAACATTTCGCAATAATATTACACACGTATTTCGATCAGTTCCTTCTATGCCAAATCATCATTTTGTATAGTTAAGTGTGTATAGTTAGCCATACATAAACTCTATTAGAATAACCTAGTGTCACGTATACGTATCGTTAGAATCACTGTATTGCATCATCTATGAAACCAGTAAAATCAAGAACTCTATAAGGAAGCCAGGGAATTACCAAGAGAAAACCGAAGTTCGGACGCATCAAGAAAAGCGAAAGAACACTCGACTCAAGTCAGTCAAACGAGTCAAACGTGATACCCCTTAACGTGATAATAAAGTTAGGGAATACTGCAATAAAAGTACTTGGCTCAAGGGAGTCAACCTAGTAAAACGTGCGACCCTATAAGCAAGTGTAAGAAAGGGTTAACCGCATTTTGTGTACTTAAGTACAATAAGTACACAGTGTAGCAAAAGTATCACTTGCCTACAAGTGCAGTCATTTAATTAAACGTGAATCCCACGCTTAATACATCAGGGCTCTTGTCTGGAATACCCGGCACCCTGAGGCGTGAAGAAACAGTGTTAATACAGTGAACAAGTGCATCACTCCGGAAGCACCGAGTCAACGATAAAGTGAAATGGCCATTAGTGCTGCGATGTAAAGGTTAGTCTTTATAAATACTGTTTATTAATCTGATCAGACTAAAAATCTGTGTTAAATTTACTGTATCTCGCCCCATATGTATATTAGTATTTAGTAAACTTTTCAGAATAACCCTAAGTAAATTTGTAATTAATCATATGTAAATTAACAAGCTTTATTTATCAATGTAAGTACATTTCGTAATCATTTGTTCTTTTATTTCAATTCATGTAATCTAAACTTTACTGGAAAAGCATATTAAAGAAAAGGAATTGATCGAAACATTTATTAAGTAAAAAAAAGAGGGATTCATTTCTTTTCACCTTAGTTTTCATACACGCTTTGAGAGAGAAATGCGTAAGTCGCATTTCGACTTACCCGCTTTATTTAGAGACTTTTTCTATATCTCTCCGCTATTTTTTTGCTAACCGGCAATTATACCTTAGAGTGGGTAATCCTCTTGGCGCCCAACAAAGCGGTAATTGGATAAGTCAATTACTCAATATTCAACTTTAATCTATATCTCAATATTTAGGATAACTGCGGCATTTAAGTATTTTCAGCACCAAAGTTATCGTTTGTACAGCAACCCCGAAACCCTCGAAGCCCGGGACATTATTAATATAACGCCCAATGTTAAGGGTTAAAGAGGACTGTTACAAGGGTCAACAGAAAGTATTACCCTAAATTAATTTTGAAAGATGACAAAAAATGAAAATTTGTGATTCTGATTTTGCTCAGGCGGGAGATATATCTATTGTAAAATGGAAGGACAGAGGGAAGAAATCTATAAATGTGGTAAGCAATATGCACAACCCGACTAAATTCAACATTGTTAAAAGAACAAATAAAACAGGAGAACGACAAGAAGTCCAATGTCCCGAGTCAATAGCAGCCTACAATAAATATATGGGAGGGTTTGATAAATTTGATCAGGCAATGGAAGCGTATTCCATTTCATGGAAATCCAGAAGGTGGTGGGTCAAGCTCCTATATTATTGTATAGACAGTGCTATTGTGAACTCGTATATTTTGTATACGTCTGCGCAGACTCGAAAAGAAAAACATTGCTCACAATTAAAATTTAGATCTGTGCTGGCAGATGAGTTGATAGGAACCTATAACTCCAGGAAGCGGAAAGGCCCGGCTCAACGTGTAGCTCAAAAATTTAGAAATATTGATGGCAGGAGTGTGTCCATCGAAGACATTATAAGGAAGACAAATGTGGGAGAGCACCTACCTATAAAGGGGACATATCGACGGTGCGGCTATTGCAGTACTAAACAAAATCCAAAACGTTCGCAGATGGGATGCCGCAAATGCGGCGTTGCGTTATGTTTAGACTGTTTTGCCCCGTTCCACGAAGCATAATACCTAAAATGTTTTTTATTTTTATTCATTATTAAAATAAAGTTTAGCTTCATAATTTTCTGCCTATACTATACAAAATCTGCCTATACAAAATCCAAAACGTTCGCAGATGGGATGCCGCAAATGCGGCGTTGCGTTATGTTTAGACTGTTTTGCCCCGTTCCACGAAGCATAATACCTAAAATGTTTTTTATTTTTATTCATTATTAAAATAAAGTTTAGTTTCATAATTTTCTGCCTATACTTTTTGGAATCAAAATAAAGTGGTTGAAAAATCGACCACGAAGTTTTCGTTGTGTCTAAGGCCCTAAACGGTCTTTGGTCGAAATATCAACCACTCTGTAGAGCCAAAATGACAGACAATTTAAAAAAATGATTTCAATGAAAGTTGCTCACAAAACATTTTGCTAGTCAACCGCGACAGAAAAAAACATCTAAAAAACAAAAAGTAGTACTGCCCGTTAAAGGGTTAATATCAACCGCGACCTTAGGTTGAGAAACGATGGTCTGAAGTAGAAAATATTTAATTTATTTATTTGGTATTAAATATAAAATTTAAGAGAATAAACCCATTCCCTGAAATTTCCTAAATTATACGGAAAACGACATAATTTCGACAATAAAACAATCTCAAAGAATTATCTAAATTTCGCAATGGAATTTATATTTATTTAGAACAACTTGTTTGATGGTAGCGATAGAGTTAATAAATTTTGAAGTAGGACTACAATTCCACGTAAAGAGGACATTGCTTACAGCAGAGATTATCTTATTTAAACGTTGTGAAATATGTAACATAGTAAGACTTCATCGTACTTATTCTGAGTTGAAAAATATTGATGCACCACACACACGTAAACATAAATAGTCTATTAGGAGATAAGAGAAGAACGTTCTTGAGAATGCTAACTGGAAAATGAATTCTTACAATTAGTGTAACAAACAATGCTGTTGCTTCATGTATCGAGAACATTATAAATTTTACTCTGTTGTCGTTTCCTTAATAAGAGAGGTGATTATTAACGGTTTTAAAATTTACTTACATAACAAATAATTACGGTAATATAAAACTATAGTACCGTTCAATATTCTTCGGGAAAATTCTACAAGGGGAGGACCGATGCTTGTATATACTTACTATTTGATTTACTATTATAGTCTTTAATGAACGATTTTGCTGCATAAGCATCGTCTAAGATGGCAGACGGTGAGGCACCGTGACATTTGCGAGCAATATTATTTATTACTTGCTTCTTTATGACTGTGTTATTCTGAATACATAACTGGAAGGGTATTGTTTAGATTTTTTTATTCAATTTATATGACAAGTGTAGGTTCAATTATTCGAACCAAGGAGGTCACGAAAATGACACTTATTACGGGCAAATAATAAAATTTAACAAAGGTTGTTTCGTTCATGTCCTAAATAATTACTTTTGTTTAATGAAGTTTCTGCAAAGGTTCCACCTTTTTTTTTTTTATTGAAATTTATGGGAAAAGGAAGGAGTTTTCTTGCTAATAATAATAATAATATGTAATACACTCGACTCTTGCAAAGGACTTATTATATAGTTATTTAACATTATAATTGAACGAAGCGAGGCAGAAAAAAAAACTTGATCTTAATGTTGACAAATATAGTTTTACAGTTTATACGAAGAAATGTAACCCTAACAATTGAGGTCATCGTGGGTTTCCCTCCATTGGAACTATTTGTGAAAGTGAAGTTTCGGTAGCTTACTTTTTAAACTATTTAAAAGATTTCCAAAGGCGTATTTCTAAAGTGTATTATAGAATTCTATGGGAATTATGTTAAATATTTCGTTGCAAAGTTACATTACACCGTCAAATTACCCTCTTGTATAATTCGCAACGGCTTAGAGCTTACTCGAATTCGTCCTGAAATATCCAAAAATCGCATTTTAAAATTTATATGATGCATCGCTATTTGCAACAACCTAAATCAACCTCTCTTTAATTCGAATTTTGCACTAAATCGAATTCGTAATACGAGGGACACGTTTTATATTTGTACAATTGACCACTAGATGGCGCTTTTGACATATATAATCACTATATTTTTAAAGCTTGGCATTTGTCAATGAGAAATCCGCAATAGCTTAGAAATTGAGTTAGTAGTTTGTTGACAGTGACAGTTTTAAGATAGTGAGTTTGAAAAATAATGGAGGTTATTCGTGAAGGTTTTCGTTGGATGATTTTTTACGATTATAAAAAAGGCATAACGCCACAAGAATGCATTATATCGCTTCGGTCAACTTTTAGTAATCAAACACTAGCAGAGAAGACAGTTTACAATTGTTTTGCAGAATTTCGTCATGGTCGTGCCTCAGTGAGTGATGAATCACGTAAAGGTCGACCAAAAACTGTTTTGATTTCAAAAAAATATCGAAGCTGTGCGGAAAATGATAGAACACGATCGACATGTGACTTACAGTGAGGTAGAGGCATCTCTTGGCATATCGCAGACTGCAATTCGTTCAATTTTCCATAAATATTTATTTGTAAAAAAAATATGTACCAGATGAATTCCACATAACTTGACCGAAGCACAGCAAGCAGCTCGTGTTAAATGGTGTAAAGAGATGCGCAAAAAATTCGACGTAGGAACCGTAAAATCCGTATATAACATCGTCACAGGTGACGAAACGTGGATATATGCGTATGAGCCGGAAACTAAGCAATAATCTACTGTATGGGTGTTCCAAGACGAATCGAACACCACAAAAGTTGTTCGTACAAGGGACACCAAGAAAATGATTGCTTGTTTCTTTGGTTGTACAGGACACATCGCAACAATTCCTTTAGAGCAGGGATGCACAGACTTATAGGGAACAGGGGCCACTCGGGAAAAATTATAAGCCGAGGACGGGCCACTACAAAGAATACTTATTAACACAAATATTTTTATTTTTAAATATGTAGTATGAATTACTACAAATGATAAAAATAAAAGAACATTCAAAAATGTGTGTTGTAATTATGTAATCGTAATGTAATATTTCATGTTTTATTATTTTGATGGATGACATTGCATTGACCTTCAATTTTGTTTATGTTTGGCTCCACATTACTTGTCGCCACACGTAAAATTGCTTCCAGATTTTCATTTGCCAGATGGTTTCGATTTTTTGTTTTGTTAAGTTTCATCACTGAAAACGCTTGCTCACAAATATACGTCGATCCAAATAGGCCTGCACATTTCAATGCATTTATTCGTAACTCTTTATAAACGGTTTTGTCAACGCCACTATAAAAGTTGAGTAAATTACCTTCATTAAACTTGTTTCGTAAATTATCATCATTTTGCATGTCTATCAATTCCAGCTCTATTGATTCCGGTGTATTTTCGGGTGAAATGTTGAAAGGATTGCTGAAAATGTCTAATAGAGGTTTAACTTTTTTGAAGTCTAGAAAACGATCATGAAAAGCTTGTATTAAAATATCAATTTTTTCAACATAAGCGAAATTGACATCAGTTTTATTGAATTTCTCCATAATTTTTTTGTAGTTCGGAAAATGGCTGTAATTAGCTGAATTGATTTGTGTTTTGAAAAGATTCAATTTGCAATGAAAGGACGAAACAGGAGAGTATAACTGCGAAATCAATTGATCTTTGCCTTGGAGTCGCGTATTTAAGACGTTCAAGTGATTTGTGATGTCTACAAGAAACGCTAAGTCACACAGCCAATCAGGGTTGTTGAGTTCGGAGACGCTCTTTTTCTTTTCCGCCAGAAATATTTTGATTTCTTCAATCAAGTTAAGAAACCGCTCTAGTGACAACCCACGACTTAGCCACCTTACTTCATTGTAAAACAGGAGATCACCATATTCGCGTTCAATATCCTCGAGAAATTGTGTGAATTATCGGTGATTGAGACCTCGTGATTTTATAAAGTTTACAGTAGGTACTACAACTTTCATCACATTTTGAAATCCCAATAATTTTGAACAGAGGGCCTCTTGATGTATAATACAATGAAACTATATTAATTCCTTGGTATCTATGTTTTTAGTTTGTAAATACTCTTTTAACATAGTTATTGTCCCAGATTTACTTGAAAACATTGAAGGAGCTCCGTTAGTCGTAGTTCTAGATAATTTCGTAAAATCCAAATCCATTATAGAACATTTTCCCAGAAGAGCTTTGAGCATGTCACTCCCCTTAGTTTGACTTGTCAAAGAACTCATACCAATCAGTTCTTCACTCACTTCAAAATTTTGCGTTACACCTCGTAAAAATATTAAGAGTTGAGCAGTGGAACTTATATCTGCAGATTCGTCGAGTGCTATAGAAAAATACTCAAAATTTTGGATTTCGTAGCTAATTGCTCTTCTATATTAGCTGCTAATGTGGTAAGTCTTCTTTGAACAGTCATCCGATTTAGTTGAATTTTCTCAAACCTCTTTGCATCTTTCGGACACATTTTCTTTGCGGCTATATCTAAACACTGCTAAACAAACTCACCATCTTTAAAAGGCCGACAAGTTTTCGCTATTATTCGAGATATTTCAAAGCTAACTACAGTAACTGTTTCAGCATCTTGAATTGGTTTTGTAAACATAGCTTGCTGGCCTATTAGTTCCCTTTGTAAAGTGGAAATTTTTTGCGTTCGATTTTCGCCGGTTAATTTGGTAAAAGTATGATGCTGGGTTTCATAATGCCTTTTCACATTATATTACTTCGGAATAGAAACACTACTTTGCATATTAAACAGACACTTTTGTTATGCGATGAAATAAAAAAGTATTTTTCGGTCCAAATATCTTGAAACTGTCGATTTTAATCTTAATCTTAATCTTCGTTTTTTACTGGGGCCTGGTTTATCCATATCAAAATTGATATTATATTGTTACGTAGGTAGATGCCAAGTTTGAACGACGAAATATTTATTCTTCACATATTACAATTCAAACAATATAACGTTCGCTTGTTCGTAGTTAAAACTTAACTGCCCCGATAGCGGGCGATGCGTTGTATTTTTACGAGTTATCTATCATCGAGAACCTACCACATTGTTCGGGGATAATACCGACGTGTTTCGCGAATCTTCGAGTAATCTAGTTGGTTCGACAGATTTCTAGTCTCGTAACAATAGGCTTGGAACGACGAGGAGCCTACCTGTCCGACGTAGTAAACCTGAACAAGAAAGTAGTAGGTACTTAAAGATACATATCTTACTAACAATTACAAAAGTTCGAATAAAATAAAAAGTTAAGAAACATTGGGTTGATTGGATTTTTACCTTTTTTTGTAGTTTTTTAAACAATTTTTAAAATTCGTTGGCGGGCCGCATAAATATCGACAGTGGGCCGCATGCGGCCCGCGGGCCGCGGTATGTGCATCGCTGCTTTAGAGGATCGAATAACTGTTAACGCTGAATAGTATGTTTGAACACTTTCAATGTTTCACAGAAAATACATAGTTTTGAATTTTGTTCTTCGTAAATTATTTTTATGCAAAATTCGATACGCAATTCGCTTGTCAGCATTACTTTTGTTTCAGTAGTAGTTGCTGCCGGCAAACCGTTTATTACATTCGCTCTGTTGTGCATTGACAGATACATATTAACTGCATATGTAGGTATGTGCAACTTATGCAGCTTACCACATGTATCAAATTGTTCGAAATTCACAGATCGCTTACAGAAATAAATCTATTGTGAATACAAGCCTATGAATCAGCAATCGCCCGACTACGCTCTCTGGTTATTATAATATAGAAATATAAATGTTTTAGAATTTCCAGATCATCAGGTTTATATTCAGTGGGTGAAAATTGCACTATTTTGTGGAGAATTTACGGAGGGTCGTGAAGTCTAATTAACCTGTAATAATTGTTAGGATTTTAGATTGATTGATTGAATTTACACGTGTCGAGTCTTGCTGAATACTTTTATAGAAATATTTATCCTTACTTGTGCTGTAGATTTTCTTTGAATAAAATTGTGTAGTTTTCAGTTCGTACTGCCCAAGTGTGAACCGCAAATTGCACATTATCTCTTTCTAACACACATGAATACGCGCTGTAATACTACACGCGTTTGTCATTTTAAGTTAAGATGTACGTTTTTGAAATATTATATTAAATAAAAAGGATAAGTTGTCCAGGTGATAGTCTTATGATATGCGGCTTGCTGTGAAATTATTTTATTACTGTTGTTTATTGACTTTGTTTCCGGTATTCTAACTTTTTGGTTAAGTAATCTTCTAATTTGAATATCTAGTTTGTCATAAAAAATTACAAAATATGTTCTTTTGAGAACAATACTGATAATAAATAATAATATCAATTAGTGGCAATAAGTACGAAATTGTTTTATTTTCACTTTGACATTTCCAACTTATTTAATTTATATAATATTTCTTAGATGCCTGGTAAGCCTCTTGGTTCTCAAGCTCAGCAGCTTGTATAAAATCTAACAGCCTATTTTGAACGGGAAAAAGAGAATGGTGGACCATTCTGTCAATCGATCGTGTTCATGAGGTAATTCACATAATCACATAAGGCAGTCTTATAAAATTAGTTTTATTTTAGAGGGTAGCAAAAGCCCTTAATATTTCTAGTAGAACGGTGTACACTATTAAACATCGTAGCGCTCAGAATCCAGTCTTATCATCTCCTGGCAAAAACAGGTCTTGTAGGAAGCCAAAAACTAAGGATTTGCCAGAAGCAACTAACATGGAAGTTCGAAATACTGTTTATGACATGTATAAAGATAGTATGTGTTTAATATATTGTAAACATTTATTACATGTTCAAATTTTTCAGAAAAACATCTGACCTTGAAAACTCTAAGAAATGTTTTGGCTGTGAAAGAATTTATTCATACGAGTACTTCTTTAGCAATATTGCTTACAGATATTGGTTTTAAATATGTATAATTTTAAATGTAATTTGAAGACATATATTGATATAACTCTCAAAAGGTTTAATTCTTTTTAAAAGAGTTGCAACCATAATTTTTACATTCTTTTCCAATATATTAAAATTTATTTAAAATATAAGCAATATATAAAGTAGAAATCTAAATTATATATCAAATTAATACATTCCCAATCTTCTTAGCCCAGATATAGTGCAAGAAAATTATTTCGGTAGGTATGTTATTCTTAATAATGTAAACATTTTTTAACACTAAAGATCATTTTCAACATTTATGCATTTCAGTATTGATATCTGACTTGAAGTATTTCATTTTAAATAAATTTTTGATTGAATATTCTCGTGAGTGTATAATTATAAGTAACATTTAAAATAATTTGTTCGAATATTAAAGTAATAATTTCCTCATAGTTTTCTTGGATACAATATATTTTCACAGAGCTAGAAAAGAAACAATACTTTTGAACTATTCATGTTCCCACTTTACCCATAATTATTATTTTGACATGCATGTTATATATCTGCTTCCTTTGGTTATATTTTAAGTAACATACTAAAATTTTGACACTATTGGAATATTGCAAAACATGACGTTTATATTTTATGATGACAGACGGTTGTTTCCGCAATTGACTACAAACTTCATTTGACTCTGCAGTACTGATTTGAATCAGATGCTTCAAATTTGACCTTGAACTGAAAACTTATACTTTATGTACTATATATTATTTTTGGAACTTACTGCAAGTGAGAATTAATGAATATTAAATCTCGTTCTTACATGTAAATGTCGACTTATGTGATGCGTTCATAACTACAATCCGACAAACTAAGTTTGTACCAGTATGCAGAACACACCTTTTCGCGACAACGAACT
This sequence comes from Melolontha melolontha, assembly GCA_935421215.2. NCBI lineage: Eukaryota > Metazoa > Arthropoda > Insecta > Coleoptera > Scarabaeidae > Melolontha > Melolontha melolontha. Next base: position 1,575,618 of record OW285235.1, on the reverse strand, counting down.
TCCTGGTAATTAGGTTAATTAAGAATTGCTGAAAAAAACAAGTCAATCAACGGGAAACGTACAGACGCGCGTTTCGTTCTGGTCTTAATTAACCTAATTACCAGGAAGTTCGTTGTCGCGTAAGGGTGTGTTCTGCATAATGGTATAAACTTAGTTTGTCGGATTGTAGTTATGAACGCATCACATAAGTCGACATTTACATGTAACAACGAGATTTAATATTCATTAATTCTCACTTGCAGTAAGTTCCAAATGTTAACTATATATACAGAAAGTATAGAAATGAAAAGCAATGTCCGTCTTCGAGGAATGCCGTGCATTGAAAAGTTCCAACCAGAACGAAACGCGCGTCTGTACGTTTCCCGTTGATTGTTTTTTTCAGCAATTCTTATATATTATTTGTTTGACTAATGAAATTTGACTTATCTAAGATAGTAAAGATCACAATAATCATAAAAGCAATATTATAATTTTTTATCTTTTCAATGAATAATTAGAAAATGCATAGAAAATAATTAGAAACGCTTAAAAAAATCTGAAACCTAGAATAGCAAAAAGGCCTTGTTCATTATATGTAGTTCTTCTCTAAAAATAACCAAAATATTTTCCAACAAATATGGTCTAAATATGATTAAAAAAGTAAGAGTTATTTCAAGGATGATTCCGCGAGATATAAATCTCACCACAAAGCAGAAGTCCAAACGATAGCAATTACTCCTACATGTAATATCAGCACCTCACCTGTCAGTAAAAGTCGTAAATTACAGTTCTATCTAATTTTGTCTTGGTAGTTTATTTCTGACAAATTACGAGAACATTAATGAATGTATGATGTATTTATGATTAAACTGTAGTTCACTTCCAATGATGGTAATAATTCTACGTTTTACGTAATGACGTTTAAAGACTGGCGGAAACTAATGGTGCACCACGCTTAAGGTGTAATATGTGTCTGAGCGTATTTAGAAATGAATGGTTAATTCTAGATTAGTGAATCATGTATTTTGTAGGTACATTTTTAAAATATAAAATTAATTTTCTAGCGTTACAGTAGTTGTGTTTTCGTTTTCATCTTCAAAAAGAAAGATGAATCTGCAGTCAAATCATTAATTTGTGACGCCTAAATAGAAGGGTGGAATCAAATTTCCTTGGCCTAACATATATACCGGTGTCCCTGATTTTAGTTTACAGACTGCAACTCCTCACACTGTATATCTATGAGAAAATGTTTTAAATGAATGTTGCTTTCCTTCTTAAAGTCTTATACAGGCTGGCCCAAAATGACCGAAGGGGTTCTAATTCCTTATAACTTTTTTATTATAATTTTTTTTTTTTTTGTTTTCAGTATTTTGTAAAGAAGACTTGGGGAATTTAAAATGGAACAGTACACAATTGAACAACGTGCCAAAATCGTTGAACTTTATTTCTCAAATCAACGATCCATTGTTTTGACTCAGTGTCCATATCGTCGTTATTTTAATGTGCGGGTTGAACCCTCAGAGTCAACAATAAACCGTCTGGTTGCAAATTTTCGAGAACAAGGGGCAGTAAGGAACCTTCCTGGTGCCGGCAGACGACGAACGGTTCACACGGATGACAATATTGAGCGGATACAGGAGAGTATTCGGGAAGATGGAGAAACATCAACTAGGAGACGTTCGGCACAACTTGGCCTCTCACGAGGGTCGCTGCAGAGAATTTTGCATAAAATAAGAATGTTTCCATATAAAATTTAGCTTGTCCAACAATTGAAACCAACAGATTACGAGCAACAACTTGATTATGCAATTTATTTTCGTCAAAAAGCAGAAGAAAATCATGATTTTATTCATAATTTAATTATGAGCGACGAAGCCCATTTCCAATTCAATGGGTTCGTTAATAGGGAAAACTGCAGGATATGGGCTACAGAAAATCCAAGAGTAGTTCAACAGCGAGAATTACACCCACTTAAGTGTACCTTTTGGTGCGGTGTTTCGTCGGAAAGGATAATTGGTCCATATTTTTTTGAAAATGAGGCCAGCTGTGGAAAACCATCCGCAAGTATGGTTCCAACAGGATGGAGCCACAGCGCACACTGCGAGGGACACAATGGCTCTTTTACGCGACATCTTTGGTGAACGAATTATTTCCCGTACAAGCGATTTTAATTGGCCTCCGCGTTCACCGGGTTCAACCGCTTCAGACTGTTTCCTTTGTGGTTATTTGAAAGGAAAAGTCTATATTAATAAGCCTCGAACCATACAGCAATTAAAAAATAACGTACGCGACGAAATCAACAACATAACACCTGAAGTTTTGCGAAAGGTTATGGAATATGTTTTGGAAAGAGCACGAATATGCGAAGCAGAAAATGGCCACCACTTGCGAGATATAATTTTTCATAAATAAATTAAAAATATTCTCCATTAATATACTGTATTTAAAATTAAAAAAAATTAATAATTACATATGTCTTAAATAAGAAGTTATAATGAACTCAAACCTTTTCGGTCATTTTGGGCCAGCCTGTAGAATCACGTAGTTAGATTTGCATTTAGTTATCGCCTTATTGGTCATATTAACGTCAACTTTTTTTTTAATGGAAATCTATATTTCTTAATGTATCATAATATTAATCAAGAACACGAAAAAAACTTTCACCTGAATAATTTTTTCACTATTTTTGCATTTTTTTAAATAATTATTCTATAATAAACTTCTATGGTCAAACGTTATTTAAATGTAAAGTGTTTTAATCATTATTTGCTAATAAATTATAGAAATGATAGAAAACAACTAATAAAATTGTTTCTAAAGAAGAAAAATTTTACAATAGGTGCTCGAATTGTAGGTCTGTCTGCATACAAGCCTTCATACGTCGCATTAACGCTCTGGTTATTGTTTGGCAACCTGCAACCTGCAATAAAAACGTACTTTCTCAAGCACTAGCACACGCACCTTACTATACAACGCACTACCTAGTTAACTTACCCAACAAACACGATTGCCCCGGAGATCTTCGGTTTAGATGCTTGGGAGAGGTTCTTTTTAACAATAGGCGCCACCGTGTTTATAATCTCAAATCGGTACAACGAATATAGACGCGCCGAGAGTAAGCTAAATAATTTACAGGTAATACGTGGATAAATTCTAATACAAGAATAAAACGCTAAATAGTATAACAATAAGTATACGTAATTTATTATAACAGCAGTCAATATATATCAAAAATCCTGTATGTCGAACATAACAGCAATAAACATAAGAAATATAATATTGAGAAATGACAGCAAAAATAATTGAAAGATCTGAACTAGGCTTGCGAGTCACAATTAATAACGAATTAAACATAAAAAATTAAAAATGTCAGCAACTAACTTGCTTAATGAATACAAAAGTTATATAAATAAGTCTAAAGAAAAAGTAATAAGTTTATAATGAGTTTTTGACTCACCCAGTGTAGTAGTTTTAACTTACAGAATGATAATGCATATTTAATATACATAAGAAAAGCAATTAAATACTGAAGTTTAAATTGAAACAAAATTATAATACTAATAAATTTAGACAAATAAAAGTTATAAGACAAAAGCAATAAGATCTCAGTATTTAAGTAATTAATAAATAATTTGCGTACTTAATCCAGATAATAAATCAGTGCGTAATTTATCCAAGGATCCTTAGAAAAATCTCACAATAAGATTCTTACACACGCAGTATAATAGTTATGTTATTAAATATTTAAAAAAATAAGTTTACAATTTAAAATCGGAATAAGGAAAATTAAACGGTGAAAATGTAATATAAATTTTAGCAATAAGTTGGTCTTAAGATTCTACCAAATTATAATTAATATTGAAATTTAAAAATATATTTACGATAACGGCAATGAAGTGTAGAAATATTGGGCGTAACCCTAGTATGTTAATGTAAGTTTCGACTACCCTGTGAAAAATTAAGGGTTACCTACTGACTCTAAATTACTCTAAAAAAATCTGACTCTAACTTAAGATATATATTTTACATGTAACACTAACAAATTCCTCGCAGTGAGTTTTAAATTAACTGTCTAGTCTCTAGAAGAACATAAAACAAGTAGATCCAACTTTGTGAATTTAGTTACGTTACACTCATCTGAATTTGTTTAGTTCATTGCAAATCGCCTACTATTCCTACTATTCCTTCTGCGATATTAGAATTCGTCGATTCTGCCAAGATTCTTCACATATAAGAATAATGCCTCACAACTAGGTAATATGTGTGCCTCATACTAAGAACATAAAGTCTCATTGTGGGAGAATACGTGTGCCCCACACTAGGAAATTATTCTGTGCTCCACACTAGGAAACTATCCTGTGCTCCATACTAATTCAAGAAAAAAATGAATGCATCAAAAATAAATTCTAATTAAAATAAATGCCATTAATATGGACATTAAAAAGACTCAGCTTCAACTAAGGAAACGATCTTGTTTCGAAAAGAAAAATAAAAGATTGCAAACACGTGTTTTCAGTGGAAAATTATATCCGCGAAACGACAATTTTAGTATCTCCAATATACCATTTTTGTCGTTTACATTAATAAAAATGACTGTACAACCGCTAACGCGAAGTAACCGTGTACTTTTGAGTAGCAATTGAAATTTATTCCAAATGAAATTTGTCTCTGTAGCCCTCAGATTACTTCGTTGAAAATTCGACAGCCAAGATAAAAAGATTGACTGCCTCGTGGCTTATATAGATCAGATTCATAGTTCTAAAACCATCTGATAGAATAATCGTCTCAAAAGAAGAATTAGCAGTGAATTACGTACTTAAAAAAATATTTTGCTACATCAAAATTAAGGCAATAAAATACAAAACCCAATCAATAAAGAACTTTAATTAATTACTTCTATATAAGGAATTTTTAATAAAAGACCATTGTCCCGACAATAGGCACAAGATGTCACTGACACTTTAAAACAACAAAGGATATATTAAAATAAATAAATAAAATATTATACGACAATTCTAATTAAATTCACAAAAGGCAAACCCATAATCCAATATAATAAACGTTGAATAAAGATTCGAACTAGATTCGTTACAATTTACTGAATTTATATGGTTTACAAAACAAACTACCATTATTATCGAAAATTCATACGCCATCTACAGCCAAACATATGAGCGATACTAAATTCACATTATCAAGTAACCGAGGTTGCATACATATTCTTGTTAATATATTTTCAATTTAATTAAATTAAACAACAATTACTACGACGAAACTTCCAATTTCCTCTAACAATAGAATAAATGTTCCTGAAAAGGAAAACATTATACAAATCCTCAAATAGCGAAATTGCAATTTATAAGCAAAATTCTACGATATACAGATCAGTTCACAGTTAATCGACCAAACGACCAAGAACATCAAACGGGCGAATGTGCCCGTTACCAGGTTTGATGAATTTTATTCTTTAAATCATCCAAGTTGACAGAACTCCCAAAATATACAATTTTCTTTAAATAGGAGGAAATCAAGAAGTAGAACGCACAGACCAAGGAATAGGAATTCCGTTGCCAATCAAACTCATATTTAAATAATCGTTGACAATACGTGTATTGTGTAACGCTAAGTAACGCTGTTCGGTTAGGGTTTCCTCATAAAAATAAGGACCAATTAAATAACTATTGAAAAGGCCACACCAAACATTGGTTCCCCACACTGTCTAGAAACGCGCTTCTTGCATCAAATATGGATTTTGGTTTGACCAGTCATGAACATTATCTTGTTAACAATCTCATTATTGTGAAAACGACATTCATCGCTCCAGAATATGTAGTTAGAGATATTTAGATTTTTGTCTGCTAAAACATGTAAACGTGTAATGAGGTCAAGCCTTGTTTGGAAATAATTCGGCGTCAATCCTTGGACTAAATTTTCAATGGATGGTAGAGGGTAAGAGTGTATGCGTTAAATAAAAATGACTTCAATATTCTTGGGACACCCTAAAGTATATGTTAAAATAGGAAAATAACAATTAAAATCTTTTATTTTTGGTAATCAATTATATAATTAATTACTATATCTTTAGATGGCAGAAAGACGTACATCTTTAAAATATATATGTTTGAATTTATTTACCAATTTATGTCGTAACACTAAGAAACCATTTTATTAAAAGGTAAGTTACAGTGTAAAATTTGTCTTAAATTGCAATATTACCGGCAAATAATGAATAAATATAAGTAAATCACGTTTGAGAAAACCTATTTTATCCTTGTTCGGATATTTCTAGTCAAGAGTGTATAATACACAAATACACATGTAAGTGAATACGTATTACCCATATGTTTGTTTGTTAGAAAAGACAAGAAACCTATAATTGTATATTTGGTGTGAATAATGTAACATCAGAGATAATTAGGTAATGCTAGTCGAGAATCGTTAAATATCAGAGATTCAATACGCTTCGTAAAGTTCGTTTTGAAATGATACTTATAGACTTTATTTTCAAATTGGAAGTTGCACACCTGAATTCTCTCATAACAGCAAGAATGCGATAATGTCTTAACATAAAGTTAAACACCTTTAATGAGATTTAACTATCACGAGATGGTATTTCTCGTAAAAAATATTTATTAATGTGGTAAGCGATGTTCTTTGTATGCTGTGAGTTATTTGAAAAATACATATAGGATTATTATTTGAAAAATCATTTTAAGTTGTGTTCTTAACGTGTTCAATGAGTTACTAATACTCTTATCACGAATTTTTCAAAATTTTTCTAAATTATTCTTCTGTTCTTAAAACAGCTTTTTCAAATACTACTTCTTCAGCAGACTACGCCGCTCTAATCTTATAATTATGGTTTGTATTGCATACCAAATTTCATTAATCTTCCAATCGGAAGATGATAATATTTGTCGATCGTATGGTACGAGTCTCTGTAGATCTATAGGGCCTTAAGTTCATGATCCCATAAGCATCAGAATTTAATTATCAGCGTTGTATTTTAATTATCTGATCTATTTATTATGTTTCAAAAGTGTGCATTCAATATTAATTTAAAACAAGGTTTCATTGTCATTGTGTTGTGCTCTATTGGAGTCATACGTAACTCGGCACGCAAACCAGGGGGCAGCACCAGTTTTCCTGGATGCCCTGTACGGTGCAGGACCTAAATGTGTGCAAGATGGCCGAAGATTTTGCCATCATTATTGTTGACTGGTCATAAATTTGGGTCACGTTACAAATTTGTTTAACAAATTTGTAGCAATTGTTTGACAATATACGCATAAGAGTAATTACACCAAATATTTAAGAAACCTCAGTACATGTATATGCAACAAAACAAGACGTTCTAACAAAATGTACATATGATTAACGGTTATCCCCGAATGGGTTATTCGATATTACACACAAATTTATAATATTATGAACGCCTAATATTGATGATAATAATAATTTAGAGGTTAATAATAATAAGAATAATAATAATACGATGTATAATACGATATAATATGATGAACCACAACAGAATTAGAGGAAACCAACAGACTACTACAGGTAACATTTACTAAACACCGTGCCCACCACCACAGAATTTCGAATGAAAGATTCCACCGAGCAAGGAAGAAGGGAAGCAGAGATATAATTGACATCAAAAACATCTACTATTAAGAGATACATGACCTTAGAGAATTCTTCACAGTAAAGGCACAAATATCAAATATCCACTTACCACTCAACTCAAAGGACACGCAAAACAATATTAAAGAAAAAAATTTACACGACAACAAAAAAAATTAACGCGTGGGAGAACAAATAACTACACAGCAGGTACATACACGCGACACACAATGAACATATCGATCAAAAAGCGATACTACAATGGCTACGTAACACCAACTTATTTGTCGAAACAGATGGCTATACAAGACCAAGAGATAGAAACTCGCACCTACAAGAAACACATATTAAAAGGAAACATTGCATCAACGTCATGCAGAATATGTGGCGAGAAACCCGAAACTGTAGAACGCATACTCAGCGGATGACCCATTTTAGCCCCAAAAGAATACACCGGACGCCGCAACAACGTTGCGAAATTTTTCCACCAGGCAATATGCAAACTGTGTCATGGAACCACTGGAACAACACCATATTACAAGTACCAGCCGAAAAATGTATTGGAGCTGTCTGAGGCCATGATGTTCTGGAATCGGACAATACAGACTGACAGAACTATCCAACACAACAGACCAGACATTACGTTAGGAGACCACAAGAAAAGAACTACGTACTTAATAGACATATCTGTACTAGAGCCAGCGAATATCCAGGCGAAGCACAGAGACAAGACCGACAAATATCTGTCTCTTGCCCAAGACGTTAAAAAAGTGTGGAGCCAAGACGAAGTGATCGTAGTACCTAACATGATCGGTGCTACACGAGAAATACCGCTGACGTTACATGAAGCTTTAAAGACCCTAAACCAGTGTTTCTCAACCTGTGGGGCGCTAGATAACATTTTAAATAAAAAACAAAAGCCATATCACAAGTATACCCAATATTAAATAGTAATAACACCCAGAAAATTAAAATGATCACGTTTATAGGCTCTTCAAGCACAAAAATTTGTAAATATTTAAGAAAGTTTGACATTAATACAGCGTATAGGACTAACAACAATTTATCCAAATTTATAAAAAACAATAAAGATTTAACAAATAACAATAAACAGTCAGGAGTCTATGAGTTAACTTGCGGTAGTTGCCCCACGACGTATATCGGACAGACAGGCAGATCGTTTGAAATACGCATCAAAAAACATTTTTCTTCATTTAGAAATAATAAAAGTGACTCTTCATATGCGTCACATTTTAATTTAACAAACCACAAGTTTAACAAAGAATTTAAAATATTACACGTAGAAAATAAGGGCAAAAAATTTAATTTATTAAAGTCACTTGAAATTAATAAATTAAAGAAAACCGACGAGATCCTCAATGATCAATTAGAAACTAATAATTTACCCTTACTCAATTTATTTATTTGATATTCATACAGTCATATATTGTATTTTTCCATAGAACTTTTTTACCTCCCTGTAACATAATTGTAGACCCTCAGTTTTTTCATTTAAGAACAGTATTGTATAAACCGTAGTGAATGTTTTGTGCATAGACATTTTAGTAATAAAAAGTACCCATTCTTCAACTATTCAAAACAAAACATGTGTTTGTTACGGTACACATGTGTAAAAATTTGTACATAAATTAGTTATGTCTGATGAAGCTCAGGTTGGTGTAAATTAAAAAGTGAAATTCATTTTATTTTATCCTGATAATATATTTATTTACCTTTTTTTCTGTCCAATCTGGGAATTTTTTAATAAATTAGTTTTATTATATTTCAATATACGTTTTCACCTCGCATATACATGCACCGATTATATATACGTACATATTTCTTTGTTATAAACCTAATAATTGCATAAACACCAACGCAATATCTCGTTTGCTATCAAATAGTAGTATCCTTGTGACTAATAACAATAATCTTACTACAAATGAAACGTAAAAATTATGCAAATCAAACAATTAAATAATTTATTAGCCGCTTGAAATCATATAAATATTTTAACGCTGTTCATCACATAATTCGCTCCAACCAAGACAACTTGATAGATTTATAAATAATAACGATAACTTTTATCCATTAGCAAGTGAACTTCCTCGAGGTTGACGGCAAAATTATGTTAAATTGTACGTCGTGATATTTTTTCCCGAACGGTAAGGCATCATTGTAGGTGTAGTATAACATTGTGTAATCGTATGCAAACGCGCAGAGTCATTTAAATTGTTAAATATTCAACTTATAAGCAATCATCAATTAAAAGTTTTTCAATACGTATAAAGACTATTTGTTTGCTTAACAGGTAATATATTTGAAACGACAATACATAGTTGTTCAATACTGAACTGTGACCTTACGGTTTTCAAAATGATAAACTGAACTTATAGATTTAATTTAAATACAGCATTGATGAACTTAGTATCGCAGGTTTGGCATTCGCGGACTTTAAAAGATTGATCTGAATTTAGGCTATTATTTTAAATCAAGGAAAATTAATGATTTCTACGTGTTAATCGCACATGATATACGACATCTACACACGAACAAACATATACACATATAGACAAAATATCGCGATAGAATTAAAAAAAAAATTGTTGAAAAAATAAGATATATTAATGGAAATATATTTTGTGTTACGTTGAAAAAGAACAGAAAAAATCGAACGTTATGGGCTGCTATTTTGATATTTTAAAAATTTGTCAATTCACTAATGGGAAGGTATTTTACCTTTGCTAATGAAAAATTTATTATTTTGGAGATGAATTTCATTTAAAGGCTATCCAGGGCAATTATTCGAATTTACTAAGTAATCATAACTTATTTTCACCTACTCTCTGTAGGCAATGGAAATATATTTTGTGTTACGTTGAAAAAGAACAGAAAAAATCGAACGTTATGGGCTGCTATTTTGATATTTTAAAAATTTGTCAATTCACTAATGGGAAGGTATTTTACCTTTGCTAATGAAAAATTTATTATTTTGGAGATGAATTTCATTTAAAGGCTATCCAGGGCAATTATTCGAATTTACTAAGTAATCATAACTTATTTTCACCTACTCTCTGTAGGCAATGGAAATATATTTTGTGTTACGTTGAAAAAGAACAGAAAAAATCGAACGTTATGGGCTGCTATTTTGATATTTTAAAAATTTGTCAATTCACTAATGGGAAGGTATTTTACCTTTGCTAATGAAAAATTTATTATTTTGGAGATGAATTTCATTTAAAGGCTATCCAGGGCAATTATTCGAATTTACTAAGTAATCATAACTTATTTTCACCTACTCTCTGTAGGCAATGGAAATATATTTTGTGTTACGTTGAAAAAGAACAGAAAAAATCTAACGTTATGGGCTGCTATTTTGATATTTTAAAAATTTGTCAATTCACTAATGGGAAGGTATTTTACCTTTGCTAATGAAAAATTTATTATTTTGGAGATGAATTTCATTTAAAGGCTTTCCAGGGCAATTATTCGAATTTACTAAGTAATCATAACTTATTTTTATATGCCACAAAGATATTATTAAAATATATCTGTATGCGCACAAATGGATACATCGCTTTTGGCGGATAGATTGCGGGAGATATTCTCCTATGGACAGGTTTTCGTATGAGATTGGCACAAGCGGCGAAACGACCAGAGCATGATGACTTTACATTATGTCAGAATGTCCTACGTCTCTCTGTAGGCAAGTAATATCAAGTCGTCGGGTAAGCTTCCGATCTCTAACGTGGTACCGCAGGGTAGCATATTGGGACCTTTGCTTTTTCTGCTGCACTTCAATGATATACCTTTTAATGACAATCGGCATTTATTGCTTAATTATGTTGATTATACAATATTACTATAATCCGATAATACCTTTGAAAGTATTTCTGAAATCGGCAGTAACTACGTCCGTCGTCTTGACGAGTGATTTGAAACTAATGGTCTGAGAATAAATTTTCAAAAAACCAATACGGCCCTATTTGCACCCAGGACGCCTAATGATAACGCCACCCATTTGATGCTCAATCACAGAAACTTTCTTATTGATAATCATTTAAAATGGAATAATCATGTTGCGTTTCTCTGCTCAAAATGAAGTACAATATGTTTTGCAATGCGCAAAATTAAATATCTTCTCAACACACAGGCACTATGTACCTTGTACTATGGTTGCTGTTTCCTTTACACACCTTCCATTAAAATTAAAGAATTCTTGGAAAAAAGAACGCATACACTTATTTCATTTAGAACTAACAACACACTTCATAATTATATCAACAATAGTAAAGGTAAAACCGATAGGAACTTAGAGTCTGGTATTTATAAATAAACAAGCATAAAAAATCTAAATATTTGCCACACCATTTAAATTAAAATTCCACGAATTGTTTACATATAAAGAAGTTTCACAGATGTTACATACATATTAGTATTTTCTACACAAAAGTTTTTTATAATGTGAATAAAAAGAGAAAAACAATATTTTATGTGAGAAAAGTAATCCCAAATACGGAATAAAAATAATTACTTCAAAATGCATTTTAAGAGAGAGAAACATTTCTTATCTAATATTTAAAATCAACGTGTCAAACAGTAGAACAATTCATGGCAAAAAAACATCTAAAAAATCGTAAATAAAATCCATTAGCGAAAACAGTTCTTGGAATTTGTTCGAATTCATTCTAATGCTAGGGCATTGACCTGATTTAAGTGCATGCGTACGCGAATGGCTATTGGCGTTCGCCGTTCACGTGGACTGCCGTTCTGTTGCTAAGCCATTTCCACTCCGACAATTTGACATGATAAGAGATGCATAGTCCACGTTGCATGATCGTATGGTTCCCATGACAACTGTTAATTCGCATTCAATTTCCAATGAAATATAAGTAAATATTAACATATTTTCTCCGTTATTTCTTATTTGAAGTTTTATATTTGCAATATTTTAAGTTACCCATTTTAGTATTTAGAATTACGATGCCTGAATATTCATTTTCTGCATTTAGTCAACTACATTTACAATTAGATATTATCATAAGTAAAAACACAAGAGCTTTTTTTTTATCGGATAAATTTCTCTTTGTAACGAAATTATTTTGCCAATCAGTAATTTGACGAGAAAAACTTACATGAAAAAATCGCGAGACCGAAAGGTCGAGCGATTTTTTCTAATGTAAGTTTTTCGAGCGAAATTACTGATTGGAAAAATATTGAGTTAAAAAGAAATTTATCCGATTGAAAGAAAAGCTCGAGTGTTTTTTGGCAAGATAAATTAACGACATGAATAAAACTTTTTAAATTGTCTCCATATTGACGATTTTGTATTTCTTGCGTATTGCGGTATTGATCTTTTGATATTTGTTGAAATTTCCCCAAACCGACTCGTACATTTTACGTTCAACGATACTTAATAATTATTACCTGTCAGCTGCCAAAATAAATAAGTGATGCAGGGCTACTAGATATGTAACAGGAAGAAGCATTTTTATCGGAGGAAGAAGCATTTTTATCGGTGATAAAAAGCTATGTAGGTTTTTATCGCTGTCAAAGTGACATAAATGTCACCCGCAAATGGACATTTTTATATAGGAGTTAATTTATCATATTAAATTTAAAATCATGGGATAATAATTTAGTAATCTGTCAGAAAATATCACTATTAATTGTTACGTTACTTAGCAACAGTACCTATCAAAAGCATTTGTCGAAATGCCATGAAATTTAATACTATTATATGTTTGAAATTTAGTGATTTAGTAGTTTATATATAATTAATTAAAGTTTTACATTATTGTCACAATCAAGGTTGATTTATTATTTTGGTTCATTAATGTATTCAATTATGACAATAGGTAAAGAGTTTTTTTTGTTGTCGTATTGTGATGAGTTAGCAATATAATTTTAAAACTTTTCAGATTAATTTATTAATATAGTATGAAGTATCAACATGAATGAATAATATACTTACTTTGGTGTATAAGTTTCTGAAATGGGGTCTGTAGTTTATTTCGTTCCTGTAACTCTCTCGCCAATTAAAATCTTCTATAGCTATTTTATGTTTGGATGCTAAATATGATTCTAGTGCTCAATCATTTTATAGTGTTGGAGCCATTGTGTTTTTTAAATGTTTTTTGAAAAGTGATAATAAATCATAATAATTATCTTAAATATGTTTAAAAATATTGCGCACTTCTTTACTTTCCTTTAAATATGTAATGTACTCAAATAGATGTCATTATTTATTCACTTTAATTAAAAATGTGTAGATAGTCGAGTAGTTTTGCTTGCAAATATAATACGATTAATTAAAAATGTGTAGATAGTCGAGTAGTATTGCTCACAAATATATTACGATTTTGTATTACCTTGTAATTATGACAGTTGTCTAAGTCTAATTTTTTGACTTCTGTCGTTTTCCTAAACTTGACAATTTATGTTAGTGTTGGCCACTTGTTAAAAGTGAAATAGTACCATTGTTCGTAAAAAAAAATTTATACAATGAAATTATATATATATTTTTTTTTTAATTAAGGGCACACAAAGTGTTATTATATTGGTGTTTTCGACATATTTCATCATTAATTAGCTACACTGTGTACGTATCGTGCGGACAAAGTTTTCATGCCTGGTTGCCATGGCAACTTAGCGTTTATTAAGATCTAATTGAGATTGTGGATTAGCTTATATTGGACAACCGGTAGATCCTTTTCTACACGCACGTTCATTTCTGGAGATAATCTTATCACCGAAGACTTCCTTCAATAAATCGATGGTTTTGCTATGTGGCACCGTCCTGTTGAAACCAAGGGTCTTCCAGACTATTTTCATGCACTTCTGGGAATAAACAATCGTTGGACATGCCTCTGTATCGACCGACACTGTTGATGACAGCTCTATTATCTTCGTTCTTGAAGAAGCATGGCCCGATTATGCAATCGACCAACAAACCGCACCATACAGCACATTTTTTGGGCTGAATCGGTAGCTGATGAGTCACCTGTGGATTAGTGTCACTCCAAATGCGATAATTTTACTTATTCACAAAGCCACTGTGCCAAAAGTGAGCCTCATCACTGAACTCAATTTGACCATAAAGCAGTGAATTGACTTACAACTGTTCAAGCGCCCAATTACTGAACTGACGTTGAAAACGATGGTCGGTTGGCCTCAATTTTTGCACAAATTTAATCTTGTAGGCATGTATGCCAATATCCTTGCTCAAAAATCTTCCACAAAGTCGATGGACACAGGCCAAGTTCTTGCATACGGTGAGGAATTGATGAATTTGGAACATACTCAACACTCGCATAAACGGTGACGATATTTTCTTCAGTGCAACACATTTTTCAAATGTGTTGCGAATAGTCGTCTCAGTTGGCCGATGATGTATGTCGTGAATTGGGCGAAGCACTTTGTCAACATTTTTAACTGAACCTGCTTTTAGAAATAAATTTCCATAATTTGTAGACGCTGCACGGCTATAAGAATTTACATTATGACATATCAAACAATACTGAATAAAATGGCGGTATGACATGTCAAATTAACTGTTATAATGTAAGAGTTTTTCCCTATTGAAGAATAAAGGTATTAAAAAAACACACATTGGAACATGAACATAAGTTTAATAATAAATTCATATTACACACACAGGATAAGAATAATAAATTGAATTTTTTAGAGAGTTTAGAAACAAATAGGTTAAACAAACTAAACCTCATTTCAAATGACCAATTATTAAGACTCCGTTATTAAGACAGAATATTTAAAATCATGCCTTTCTTTGGAGACTGTGGTTAAGTACAAACTCAAAAAAGGTATAAAACCTTTTACCACAATTAATAATCGTATCCTAAATACGTATTTCGACAACTAAGTTGTCATCATCAGTAGGTAAAACCACTAATCAAAGTGTTTCATATTGGGCATAGTAAAACTAACACACAGAATCGCACACAACTTGACACACAACTTACCCTTCTTAAGAAAACGGCAATACCATGTGTTTATTCTCGACGTCCTCAACATTTTCCACCTCTTTTCTAAGAATGAAAAAAAGACAGCTGTGTGGGATAGAACCGTTGTCCGAGTTAAACGTATTAAATTCGTTTTTAACGATATTCATGTTTTCGTATGCGTCGAGATCTCTGGTGTTGTTGATGTTTTGGACAAGTTTTAACCTCTTAACCGAAATGTTGTGGTCTTTGTTTGGTCTTTTGCGACATTATTATTGAACGTTTTGTTTGACCTATATATTTCAAATTTCAAAAGTCGCAATTAATTTCGTCTATACCTGATTTCAAATTAAAATTAACTTTATCTTTAGTGTTACCTAGGAGAATTTTGATATATTCAATGTATATAATATATTCAGTGGTGTTGCAAGAATATTACGATGAAACTATTGAGATGAGACACATCAGTTGACGTTGAGCGAAGTTTTTCAGCATACAAGCTATTATTGACAGATGGCAGAAGATTATTTTTAGTTGAGAATTTAGAAAAGAATTTAACTGTAAATGTTTACAATACCATACAAGAGCAAATATAAATACAAAGAGTTACATTGTTTAGCTTACTTATTCTTATTATTATTAAACATGTATTTTGTAAAATTTCGAATAAAATTTTGATATAGTACATATTTATTGTACCTTTAAATTTATTTATTTATATTATTTATATTTATTTATTATTTATTTATTTATATTTATATTATTTATTTATTTATATTGACATTATTTAATATTTTGACAATAATTTAATTTATAACTATCATTTAAACTTTACTTATTTTTACATATTTTAATAAAAGTTCTGCATATTTTCATTGAACTTTGGAAACGTGTGCATATAATTCCCAGATTTACTGATCACTTATCGAATTATCCTAAATACATTTCGAAGTCTGAAATATGTATTCAGGCAAAATTCTTTCTTATTTAATCTTTTCTAGTCACAGAGCATCCCGACGCTCTTATTATAGTCAGTTAATAATCCACCCCCGCTAAACAGCAATACACTACAATGCTGATTAACTATAGAGCGTTTCACGCCCGCGATGTAGTATGGGCTCTTATGGAGCATTCCCCTCTTTTATTTTCTTTAAGAAATTGCATCGCGCTATCCTTTTCTACCGCTCGCTATCTCGAAAATTTATATTAATTTTTATTGAAGATTTTTAATTCGTACAGATAACCAGACTGCTACAGTACAGTAGTTTGTTCACTTTGTTATCTTGTCAAGTGTCAAATTGTTCCTTTCCATATTTTTATTAAATATTATTTGTTGTTCTTCGTTCTTGTTATATTGTTATATTGTTATAGTGTTATTATATTATATACCTTATATTCTTATTATTATATATTATATTCTCTCTCTCTTTATTATATTCCCCCGTGTTGTTCACAATAGTTTGTGGTAAGAATGTGTAGGAAATGTGCTCGTAAATAAAAAATATTACCGTTACAGATTCTAAACTTCAGTAATGGAGCCTGGAGAGAAAAAATCACGAAGGGGTGAATGTTTTAGTCGAAGAGAAAACAGATGATACTAAATGTTTTTAATTATTTTCTTAAAAAACCTATGATTGTTACTGCTGCTGCTGCTGAAGCAAGTGAAGCACTACATTGTTCAGTACACAGCATATACAACATGAGAAAGGAACAAGAAAAAGGACCGTTGTTGAGTCCAAAAAAAACAAGCAGAAGATAAAAGGGGTACAAGTAAATGCTCGTCTACACCGTTATGATGAAAATATACACGCACTTGTACGACAACAAGTTCATAGATTTTTCATGCAAAACATACCACCCACTGTGAATACAGTCCTTGCTACCTTCAACAATGACAATGATCTCCCTACTTTTACACGATCAACATTATATAGACTTTTGAAAGATATTGGTTTTGAGTTTCAAACTGTAAAACGGAAAAGCATACTCATTGAACGAGATGATATTATAAGATGGAGACACAAGTACATATCTGCGAGATATCAAGACATTTCGAAATGAAGGTAAAGTTTCTTTGTTCTTTATATAAAAGCATATACCTATAATAATATTTGTTCCAGGTAGGTGTATAGTTTACACGGATGAGTCGTGGGTTAATGTAGGACACACAATAAGTAAAGTCTGGCAAGATACTACATACAACAAAAAGTACTCGAGAAGCATTTGTTCGAGGATTGAGTACAGGATTAAAATCTCCGAGTGGTCCTGGTCCTCGCTTTGCATTAGTACATGCTGGCAATGAAAATGGCTTACTTCCTGGTGCCGAATTAACATTTCTATGCAAGGAAAATACAGCTGATGCACATAATGAGATGGATGCAGATACGTTTGAAAAGTGGTTCATTGAGCATTTATTGCCAAATACTACTGAAAATGCTGTAATTGTTCTAGACAATGCATCATACCACAGCAGAAAGGTTGAGAAGATACCTACAAATGCATGGAGAAAAGAAAATATAATTGACTGGCTGACTGAAAAAAATATATCCGTTGAAGATAATATGTTAAAATGAGATTTGTTGTTTAGTGTATCACAAGTAAAATATCAATATAACAAATATAAGCTTTATATGTTGGCGAAAGATGCTGGCTGAGACGTTCTACGTTTACCACCTTACCATTGTGAGCTGAATCCAATAGAGATGGTTTGGGCCCAAGTGAAAAATCACATAAAGATGCACAACACTACGTTCGAAGTAAAAGATATGGCACCATTAATTACGAGTGCCTATAGTAATGTGGCAGCTGACAATTGGAAGAATTATATTCAGCATGTAAAAAAAATTGAAGAAGAAATGTGGATTGTCGATGGATTGCAAGATGATGTTGAGGAGTTTATCATCCATGTGGGAGACTCAGGTTCAACTGATGATATGAAAGACGATTTATTAACTGACCCTGTCGGCTATTCGAATGCTGCTTTAACATCCAGTGGATTGTAGGTCTGTTCCAAGAACGAATCTACGACAGTTTGCATCTCTTTTAGCCAATTTGTAGGCAGTATTATAGTACACGATGATGGCTGTAATACAGATTTAAATTCCGATTCACTAAAAATAATAGGGATTCTTCTCGGAACAAACCTATAATTAATGTTACTACAGCAGTCAAGTTTTAATTGAAATAAAAAATTAGGTTTTTAAGATGTTGATATTTTTATGTTATTGGTTAAATAAATCTATATTGCAGTATTTTTTGTATGTTTATGGTCTACACAAAAAAACTTTTTCTTATTATTGCTTGTATTCTAATAGACAAATCAAATTATTTTTTATAATAAAGGAAACCAATATATATCAAATAATTGTTTTAATTCAAAACAAACCTTGAGTATACAAATGGTGTGTTGGTTAAACCAAATTATAACTTAAACATACAATTTGAAGTAGTTTGTTAATATAATGATTTACTTTTCATATACATTAACTAGAATGATATTTCACTCTTAATTACTTTTTCTTGGCATCGAATATATTATAAACAGATGCAAACTAAGAATAATAATTTTAAAATTTTGTTCATTATAAATACAATTAAGGTTATGTCAATACAATACTATTGACAGCAGGCCTGATTAACAGCAAGTTAGGTATGTTGGCAGAAATTAGTGCGCGACTTGGCAACTATGTACGCAATCTCCATATGGCCTGTACTTCATCATGGGCGTGAAACGCTCTATAGAAAGAAAATAAAACGACTAGTTAAATTCTTGAAATTTCATTACAAACAGAGTATGCGAATTTCCGAATTTCTATTTTTGGTGTAAGTTCAAGTAGATTGTATTTCTTAGTCTACGTTGGATTCTTCGTTAATAGACAAGGACTGTTTTCATTGACGTTTCGTTAGCATGACCTTTTCAAAATGACCTACGTTATGACTTCATTAGGAATTTGAACAAGTCTTAATACAATATCTATGAGAAAGAAAAAAAGTTTTAAATAAAAACGCTTGAAATAAGGCATTCATAATAGGAAATTGTTTTTGGGTAAATAAATTTATAAATTCCGGCAATATCGTCAGTGTTTAAGTAACGGATATATTCCATATTTTCAGGCGATTGGTGGACGACGCAAGTTATGTACAAATCGTTCGAAATTCTTGGAACTAAAATTTAATGACAATAATTGCCTACGAATCTAACATTACAGCAAAAAATTTACCGAAATTAGTAAATTACATATCTATGTATAACATGCACTTTACTGCCTACTTACAAAATATCACGATTCTAGCACTATTCTGCTCTACGATTGGCAAGTACGTGCCTTTAAAACTAATACAAATTAATGCCGGCGCGGTAAGAATATTGCAGAGTGGTGTACGGATGATAGCTGTTATCATAGTAGCCGTCGTCCGTGAGAAACAGGCACCTATTCAAAAGCTTCATTGTCCAGGTTCACACGATCTCGAATGCCAACTCTATTATACACCAATTATTTGGGTTGTGTTATACATATCACGCTCTGCCCGATATGGAGATGCGAACGTGCGCACGAATTTGTATTTTTACAGAGACTAACATCTGGTTTCATCAATATCTGAAGTCGAGTTTCAAATATAAACAGGCGACAAGGAAATTAACAGGGCTTTCTCTTCGGTGTCCGCTGCATAAAATCAACACGACAAACATTCTGCATTATGACATGATTCCCTGAGTTTATAAATAGTCTCCTTTGATTACACCACTTGTTTCCGCGATCATGTAAACAACAAAGCACTCGTACAAGTGCTATGACTATGTATTAATAATATTTTTCATGAATTTGTAATAGGGATGAGTAATAAGTATTAATAATGGTTCTAGGTTGCATGTTAACAATCAGAAATAATAATATACAAAGTATCATATAGATGAACGAGATGGCGACACCGAGATGGCGTATTTTTCCGCTTTTTTTCGTAATAGCCTTGCTATTCGAGCGGAAGATCGCCTTTTCTGGCCTAGTCGCTTTCTTCCGTCAGATGTCACTGATTAAATTGGTGTCGCCTGATAGAACGAAACTGGTTATAGCTTGGAGACGATTTTAGCTTAATGTAGATACAGATACAGATCCGTTGTTTAACAGATCTGTATTAATTTGTATACACATTGCTTCACTAGTTCAACCGATGAGGCCTAGATGGCTGAAACATATGTATTGAACAGAAGTAAATGCTAAAAATACGAGGTGTTTGTCCATGTTACAGTGACGGATATGTATTTTGCATATCTGTTTCATTATATAACAACTGCGTAATACGGCAAAAACGTATTGATAAATATCCCTTTTTTGTATATTTACCGCCATCTGGCGCGTGTTAATGGACAGCACCAATATACGTATTTTTCCGCTTTTCGTAATAGCATCGCTATTCGAGCGGAAGATCGCCTTTTCTGGCCTAGTCGCTTTCTTCTGTCAGATGTCACTGATTAAATTAGTGTCGCCTGATAGAACGAAACTGGTTATAGCTTGGAGACGATTTTAGCTTAATGTAGATACAGATACAGATCCGTTGTTTAACAGATCTGTATTAATTTGTATACACATTGCTTCACTAGTTCAACCGATGAGGTCTAGATGGCTGAAACATATGTATTGAACAGAAGTAAATGCTAAAAATACGAGGTGTTTGTCCATGTTACAGTGACGGATATGTATTTTGCATATCTGTTTCATTATATAACTTATTCGCCTTGTTTAACCAAAATATGGATAACACAGAAAAAACGTTACTAAAAAAGCGCGGTAGCTTAAAAAGTAAAGTCACAATCTTTAATAACTTTCTAAATAAATTCAAAGGCATTACAAAGCCTCTAGATAAAGACATTGTTGAACTTGAGGAAAGATTATCAAAATTAGAATCGGTATATAGCGAGTATGATGAAATTCAAACGCAATTAGAACTAACTGTAGACGACGCGGATGATCAGTACAAAGAAAGGGATGAATTCGATCAAATTTATTACGGTATCATAAGCGATGCAAAGTGTCTGTTGAAAGAAAGCGTACCTAACGTAAACGTACGTGACAACGACTCGGTTTCTTCTAGTAGATCAGGTAAAATATACAGTTAACAAGAGCGGTTAAGTTACCGGATATAAAGTTGCCTAGTTTTTCGGGACTTCATGATTATTGGATCGAGTATAGGGACATTTTTAGGTCTTTAATACATGAAAGTAACGACATTACCGAAATTCAAAAATACCATTATCTTCACGCGTCACTAGAAGGTGTTGCTGCGCAAGTTATAAAATCATTTGAATTTTCCGCCGAAAATTATAACGCCGCGTGGGAGCTCTTATGTAAACGATTTGATAATAAGCATGTTTTAATCCATAATCATTTAGATGCATTATTTAATATTGAAAAAATTAGTAAAGCCACTTCAAGTAAAATTCATAATTTAATAGATACCGTTTGTAAACATTTGCGATCATTAGAAAGTCTTCAACAAAAAATTGAATATTGGGATACAATAATTATACATTTAGTATCAAAAAGGCTAGATGACGCGAGTCTTTCAAAATGGGAAAAGTATAAAATGACCAAAGAAAGTGTTTCATTAGAAAATATGTATGATTGCTTAAGAAGACGCGCTGATTTATTAGAACGATTAGAAACGAGTAAGCATATGTCTGATAAATCAAAAGAAATTTATAGCAGTAAATCAAAAAATTTCTTTGTCTCAGAAAATGAAAATAAAAAACATAGCGTTATTATTAATTGTAGAATTTGTAACCAAGCACATAAAAATCATGATTGCGAACAATTTAAAAAATTATCGGTAGAGGATAGGTTAGTAAAAGCGAAAGAATTAAAATTGTGTCTCAATTGTCTCAGAGCTGGTCATTTTGCTAAGCAATGTTATATACGGGGTTCATGCAAAAAAGTGTAAACGAAAACATAACACTTTATTGCATTTGGAAAGTACCACAGATGATCAGCCAGTCGAACATAATATTAACAATAGTGTAGCTTTAACCGTCAATAATGCTGAGATACATGAATCTACGTTATTACCTACAGTCTTAGTAACTATCTATGATGGACATCGGAGAGCATATCTCGCACGCGCGCTTTTAGATTCTGGATCGCAATCATGTTTTATTGCTGAGTCACTTTGTAAACGACTTAATCTAAACTTAATTAATATAAACTTTGCAGTTTCGGGATTGAACAATTCTATTTGTCAATTAAAATCCAAAACTCATGTGACAATTTGGGCCAGAAATAATGAATATAATGTTAATTTGTCGTGTTTAGTATTGCCTAAAATTACTAGCACATTACCGGCAAGCAAAATAGATGTTTCTGAATTGAACATTCCCGAAAACCTAAACTTAGCTGACCCTACATTTGATAAACCGGGTCCTGTTGAAATTTTGATTGGTTCTGATGTATTTTGGAATATATTGAGCGAAGGACAAATTAGTTTAGGTAATAACAAGCCATTCCTACAAAATACAAAATTTGGATGGATTATATCAGGGATGGTGTCAAATAAAATACCTACGCAAATCAGTTGTAATTTCAACAGAAATAGCTGCTTAGATGTACAGGATCAATTAGAAGCATTTTTTAAATTAGAAGATGTTTCATCGAAAAGGCCATGGTCACTGGAAGAAATTAAATGCGAAGAACATTTCGTTAATACCACGAAGCGTCTTTCAAATGGGCAATTCGAAGTCTCTATACCTTTGAAAGATTCAACAGAAACTTTAGGCGAGTCATTTGAACAAGCACGAAGACGGTTTTTGTCATTAGAACGCAAATTTGAGCGAAATCCAATACTACAAGGTAGATACTGTGAGTTTATGCAGGAGTATCAGAGCTTATAACATATGACAGAAGTCACAACAAACTGCACAGACGGAATTGTATCTTCTACCCCTTGTGCTTATTACCTTCCACATCACGGTATAATACGGGAAGACAGTTTAACAACAAAACTCAGGGTAGTTTTTGATGCAAGCGCTTGTACTACTTCCGGTATATCCTTCAACAACATACAAATGGTTGGGCCAACCATTCAAGATGATTTATTTGCAATCCTTTTGAGATTCAGACAGCATTCGGTGGTATTTACAGCAGACATTGAGAAAATGTACCGACAAATATCTGTAATACCAGAACAAAGAAATTTGCAAAGAATTTTGTGGCGAGAAAGTCCGAACGAAGAATTAAAGATTTTTAGATTAAATACCGTTACATACGGAACAGCATCAGCACCATATTTAGCTATTCGCTGCCTCCAGCAGTTGGCGCAGGAACGATCCGACGATTCACCTAAGATATCGGAAATTATATTGCAAGATTTTTACGTAGACGATTTATTAAGTGGTTGCACAAATGTGGATGAAGCAAAAGACATTTGTGCTAAAATGTCGAATATTTTGCAATCGGGATGTTTTTCGTTGAGGAAATGGCGCTCAAACTGCTCTCAAGTATTAAAACACTTGAATACTAGAGGTGAAACACAGATATTAAGTTTGGGAGAAGACGAATTCGTTAAAACGCTGGGTTTGATGTGGTCATGTGAAACTGACAGTCTGTTATTTAACATTAATAGTGACTTTAAATCAACGATTGTTACTAAACGTACAATACTGTCCAGCATTGCAAAAATTTTCGATCCACTAGGCCTTCTAAGTCCATGTATTATAATTGCGAAGGTAATGCTGCAGACTTTATGGCTAGAAAAATTGACGTGGGACGAACCTGTGTCATCCAATTTAAACTCTCGATGGTTTAAATTCGTAAATGAATTATCTGCGTTAAATAAGTTAAGAATAGACCGCCACGTTATGTGCAAGAACCCCACGAAAACGCAACTTCATTGCTTTTCTGATGCTTCAGAAACTGCGTATGGTGGTTGTATATACATACGATCAATCGACGAAAGCGATACAATCTATTCTAAGCTTTTATGTTCAAAGTCAAAGGTAGCGCCGATAAAGCCCAGTACTATCCCACGCCTTGACCTATGTGCAGCATATGTTACCGCGAAGTTAGCAGACAAGGTAAAAAAGTCGTTACGGTTAACGATAGATAGAATATTCTTTTGGACCGATTCTCAAATCGTACTAGGCTGGATCAATACCTCGGCAAACTTACTTAAGCCATTCGTGCGAAATCGGGTAGTAAAAATTCAAGAATTAACAGACGTTAAGAATTGGCGATATGTTTCAACAAAATGTAATCCCGCTGACTTAGTTTCAAGAGGCGTGGAACCCAGAATTATTGTGGAATCAAATTTATGGTGGCATGGACCTGCATGGTTGCAATCAAACGAAAAGGAGTGGCCAAGATGTCATACATATTATAGTTCGGATATATTACCAGAAGTTAAAGCGCAAATTCCAATTTCATTTGTTAGTATCGAACTGAACTTTTGCTTTGACAAATTTTCAAATTTAAACCGGTTGAAACGTTGTTGCGCGTATATTTTCAGATTTCAAAATAACTGTTTGCGTAAAGGTGCATCTAAGCTAAGCGGTCCACTAACTGCAACAGAAATTCATAATGCCTTCATAGTCTTAGTAAAGGTTTCACAAAGAATTTCATTTTTTGATGATTTAAACAACTTAACACTACGAGGTCAGGTGGGCAAAGGAAGCAAATTATTAGGTTTAAATCCATACATAGACGAAAATGGTGTAATCAGAGTCGGTGGTCGTTTAGATAATTCAAACTTTGATTTCGAGAAAAAACATCCAATTATATTATCAACTAAACATCATTTAACAAAATTATTATTTCGTGCATATCATGAAGAGCTTTTCCATGCTGGTCCGCAGCACCTAATAGCGAGCATTCGCGATAAATTTTGGCCTATATCAGGCAAAGGTTTAGCCAAGCTAACTGTGCGTCAATGCGTAAAATGCCAACGATACAAAGTAAAACCTAGTCAACCATTAATGGGGAATTTACCTGCTACGCGGTTTTGCACTGGTTTTCCTTTTCAATCCGTTGGGTTAGACTATGCGGGTCCAGTTTATATTAAAAATAAAAGAGGACGTGGCTGCAAATTAGAAAAATGTTATATATGTCTGTTTGTTTGCATGTCCACAAAGGCCATTCATTTAGAGTTGGTAAGTGACCTTTCAACAGATATTTTTTTGTTGGCTATGAAACGTTTTATTGCGCGTCGCGGTAAACCGCTACACATATACTCAGATAACGGCAGAACTTTCGTTAGAGCCAACCGTGAATTGAAAGAATTGAGCCGATTCCTTTGTACAAATCAATGCAATCTAGAAAGCGCTTTTAACAATCAGGGCATAAACTGGCATTTTGGTCCAGCATACGCGCCCACATTTGGAGGTCTTTGGGAGGCAGGCGTCAAATCCACCAAATACCATTTGAAAAGAGTTTTAAAAAACTCTCATGTTACTTACGAAGAATTTAACAGTTTATTGACGCAAATAGAGGCTATTTTAAACTCTCGACCCATAACCCCCCTGTCAACCGATCCTTCCGATTGTACTCCTCTGACTCCGGCTCATTTTCTCGTTGGACGACTTCTGACTGCAACATATGAACCAGACATCCAAATTGTCCCAGAAACGCAACTTTCGCGATTTCAACGATTAGAGCAACTTCGGCAGCATTTTTGGACGAGATGGAGAAAGGAGTACATCAGTGAACTTCAACAACGTACGAAGTGGAAGTCCAACATTAGCTACTTAGAAGAAGGATCCCTTGTACTGGTGAAAGATGATAATTTACCACCTATGCAATGGAAATTAGGCCGTATCACAGAAGTATTTCCAGGAAAGGATAACATCAATAGAGTGGCAAATGTGAAAACCGCATCCGGCATTATTAAACGAGCTTTTACAAAATTGTGTCCTTTACCAGTGGAAGACAAACCATAGCTATATTTGTTAAAAGACTTATTTCTTTTAAGGCCGGGGGCATGTTATGACAATTATGTATTTTAAATTTAAATATTTTACCGCGCTAGAGTAGGGGTAGAAAGTGTATATATGTAGTTCTTTTTTTTGACTAGAAGTAAGGGTGAGTTGGGTGTAAGACACCACCAAGCATGTAACGCCAAATGTATATTAATGTATATATATATCAAAATTTACTCTTGAGTTAAGTAAAAAGTTAAAAGGGTTACAAAGTGTGTTTTATTGAAATGAAACAAGAACCAGCATTCATTACCCCAACATATATATATACATATATATATATATATATATATATATATATAACAATTGATAAATTATTTGAGTTTTTCGGCTTTTTTATATGAAATATTTACAAATATCAAATTAGAATGTATGTAATTGCAGAGTAAGTGGAGATGTAAACATTGCTGTCTACAAATTACAAAGCAAATCATACGAAATTTTTAATTGAAAAATATGGTCTACGTTGAGACTCGAACCCAAGTCTACAGCTTGCCGGGCTGTCGCTTTTACCACTAAGCCACAATAGACCTAGGTTCAAGCTATTTAGCTTGAACAATCAAGCAAACCAAGCAAACCAAACAAACATTTAATTTCTAACAGACGACTTTCATCACATCCGATAAAAACAAGAAAGACAGAAAGCATCTATATTAAAATAATCTTTCAACAATATATTTGCCCATCGGCGATACTACAACCACAGTCCTCCCTAGCGAAAATAGACACTTGAGTTACGAAAGGAATATCAAGAACATAAATATAAAAATTAAGAGAAAAGACAGATAGTTGTTATAATACATGCATACATTAGAGTTTTAGAACGCAGACTGATAACATGCACTATTTCATATAGCTACTTACTTTAATAGGTAAATAGTCTGTTTAATGGGTTGGCTATGGCATAAGTGATCTTTATTATGGAATAAGCCTTTAATTTTGTCTGTTAGTTTTGGAATGTACTGTATACTCTTGGAATCCAGAACAATTACACTAAATTTAAGATAATAAAAATAAGAGCATGACGTAATAGGAAGTAATTATATAAATCGCACAAGGAATTTAAGTTATGAACAGAAGAGAACCAACATATTTCACGTACGTACATTATGCATAAATACTCAATAACATCAATCCATATGATAGCATGTTACATTGTACACGTTTACTTCGTGGTATTGAAGTACACTTAATTATAACCAACGTTGAATGTAATTAGTTCCATTGCAATTTGATTTATTGTTTTATTTGCATTTTAACGTATAGCGTGGCATATTAAATAGAAGTTAAATAAAGTGATGAATACTGTGAAGATACGTACACATCAATTAGCCTATTTGCTGGTTATATTATTTGCCGCATTTCAAGATTTTTAAGTGAATGATTCAATGCAAATATTTTGATCTATTTAGTCTCTAGACCAATGATTCTCAAGTTGTGCTTGCTTTTCAAAGTCTGTAATTCTCACCATTAAGGAGCCATCACTCTTAAAATTGAGAATTACTGTTCGAAATACTGAATTATTGAATAAAATATAGAAACAATTAACATATTTATATATTTTTTAATTTATATAGAAATAAAATTGAAAATGTTCCAAATAGGTACCGAATTATTGAATAAAATAATACATGCTTAGGTAGCGAAATTAAATAAAACGTAAATAATTTCAAAGATAATTTCTAGGATCACAAAGCTCATATGTGTATGTAATATGTAATGTGTATGTAATATGTAATATGTAATTTGTAAGTTTTTCTATTAAATAATTATCCATGGTTTAATATAGTACTGGTAATAAGATCGGAAAATTATTCAGCACGATTTGAAGTTCCAAATTTTATCGTGGATAACTTTTATAAGCTATTTATTTAGTTTTATACTCAAATTTTAAAAATAATTTCGGAATTAAATTTCTACACTTCTCGCGTCTATGTATATTTTTTTGAAGAACCACGCCGATAGCCCTTATTTTCTTGTATTTCATTCCATAGCTGGGTTATTTCAAGAATTATGTATATAAATTGACATGAATTTATTATTGCCAACAAATTGATTATTATTATTATTATTTCAAAATCTCTTTAAATTAATTTTACGATTTTACATGCATAGGGAACATTGGTTGGTTGTGAATCAATACATCTTTTCGCGCTATATATTTTGAAAAGTACTGTCAAACCATGATTATATTCTATTTATTTTTCCGTTTTTGTATCTTAAATTATCAAGCTATGTGATTATTATAAACTGATTTTATTTAATAAATAGTACATATTTCCTGAGATTTGAATAGAGATACTACCACAATATACATATATATATATATATATATATATATATATACATATATATTATTGAAATCTTTGAGACAAACGTTTACTAAAAAGTGTTTTTAAATACAAAATATTATACTTTAAAGCAGTAAAATGAATTTAAAATTCGAATTTTTAGCACCGCATTCTGATATACTTCTGCGCAGGTCCAATAATTGAATATAAACGTTTGCAATCATAACCTGTACAACCAAATAGTATTTTGGTCTTAAAAGAAAGTTTGATATTTAGTATAATTTGGAGAAACAACGAACATGAGTTCTCTAATATCTCCCAGGGTCGTGAAGATTCTGTCTGACAAAGAAATTAAAAGGTATGTTAGCTCAGTATTAATATGATAAACTAATTGAATTCAAACGACTTGTCTTGGTTCTTAAATTCCGTTTATTAAAAGGAAAATCTTATCTTTATAAGTGAATATTTAATTAGGTACATTATATTAGGTAATATTTAACAAAACATTCGGAGTAAACAATAGATTAACAATTTATTTTTATTCTTTCTTATAGGTGAAAAATTGAATCTACGGAAATGAGACAAATACTAGGCTACATAAACAAATAGATTCTGATAAATCAAATTGCTGAATAAATGAATTTGTATATAACTTCCCTACTTATAATGTTTTAAACAAAATGGTCATTAAAGGAATCTTTATTTACCTTCGGTAAGTAAATGTATCTGTTACTTAATAAAAAAAAATGCAAATAATAAAGACTTAGCTCAATATTTTATCACAATTATCCGTCTAGTCTCTGGAATTAAGTCTTGCTTCCCTGACGTACGGCTGGTATATTTTAACTTAAGGAACAACGGTCACAATCCTGGCAGATCTCGAAAGTTAGGATCCCGGTCACAATCCTGGTAATATAAGGCCTTGTAATGTTTCCCAATATTTATCTAAAGCTGGTACACGTCTCATTAATGGCAATTATGGCTCATTAATTGATAGCGGAGTATAAGATGAAAACAGTTCAAATCTTGGTAATATAAATTATGCTTGTTTTTATACTTTTTTAAAAAAATTAGTTTTTTCCAAAAACACATTACATTAATTCAAGTGCAAAAATTCTTCTATCTCTAATTGTTTTCAATAACTCACTATGGCAATCCAACAGCTTTTTCTGTTTTTGATGCTCATTGGTCGCTTTAGTTATATAGAATTTTCCAAAATATTTGACATTTATACTATAATTTTGATTCTTAATTAATATTATGAACTTACTGGTTTACAATTAAATTTTACTACACACATAACCTTTGATATTACCAAACATTAACAATAGTATACAAAAATTTTTTATACTATATGACGTAATTTCGGATATAAAAACAACTTATTTATATTAATAATTCGTACAGAAGAAGAGATTAATAAAAGTATCCGAATAGAAAAAAAAAGAAATAAATCAACGACGATATAAAAAGCACGCTTAAAAATTCTCCGAAGAATAATATTTAAATTTAAATGGTATATTCTATACTGACTCGCCTGAAAATGCAATAGTTAACTGCAGAAAGTATTTATTTCATCAAACAACATATAAAAGTCCGTAATCTAGAGGATTTATCGGAAGAAAAACCGATTGATTCCCGATCTATTTCTATCATATACGAGTCCCAGAGCACCGTTGAACATCTCGTACCATACCATAGGAAGACAAGTAAATACTTAATGAAAATTTATATTTTATATCAAAAAATACGACCATAACCCAACTTTACATTTTATACAATTTAATTTATATTTAACTTAGAAAGATCAATTTTATAACCTTACCTTGTTATTGAATGGTGGTTCCTATAATTTAGCACTAAATCCAAGCGCATAATTATCATAATTTACTTGATTTATTGTAAAACTCATTTACATGAAGATTTTACGTATATTTAATATTACATAACGTTTATGTATGTGTTCTGCGCATAATAAGAATAGCTGTTTCAGTTTGCGGCCAGATAATAATAATACTGTTTATAGTTAATTGACGAAGGAGATACTTGTTGAAACTTCATTATAACGCTAAGAAATCAGTAATTAAACTTCTAGTTTCAAAAATTATTTTATTGTAAATACCACTATAATATTGTTTCGCCATACAATGGCTTCATCAGGTGGATGAAATACTCATCCACCTGATGAAGCCATTGTATGGCGAAACAATATTGTAGTGGTATTTACAATAAAAGAATTTTTGAAACTAGTAGTTTAATTACTTATTTCTTAGCGTAATACTGTTTATGTTTAATTTTAAGCCTGTTAGACACTCATTTTGAATCCAAACTTTTATTTATGCTTTACTTCAGATTAATATCTTGTTTGTTATTGTTAATTTTGAATCTTTTAATTAAACAGTCATACTTCTGAATTAATAACTTTTCTGTTATAAAATAAGCATAACATTTAAAACACAAATTATTATACAGAAGAACCGACTCTCTGAAATAAGATCTCTAGCTCGCACATACCCGCAGGTAATTAACTAAATTGATTATAGCACCTTTGGTCTATAATCTGGCGCGCAATTAACTACGATTAAGTAAAATAAATTCATTGTAAATCGATTCGCTCGACCACTATTTAGAGTGACATCTAACTTTTATGGAAATAAATAAGCATAACCGAAGGTAGGTAGAATTCTATCTTATATTTATTATCATCGTATATTTTATCACAATATTATTTTTAACATCGTTACAATCTTACAATATATATATATATATATATATATATATATATATATATATATATATATATATACATAATGTACACTGATGATCTGTAAAAACAGTAAAATATCGATATTTGCACATTCCAGACGAATATGTTTTTCACAAAAATTTTCCATTTTTCATTTGTACTGACAACTTATACTGTTGACGTTGCGGCTTGTTGCGTCTACAATCTAGGGCAATAGTATATTAAAGAACAAGTTGCATAAGACATGATTTTAGTGCACGCGTTCAAGTTTAGAAAACGAGCCGCAAGGCGAGTTTTCTAAAGAACAAGTGCACTAAAATGTCTTATGAAACGTGTATTTTATACTATTTTTTCTATTTGCGACATTAAAAGTTCAAAAAGACATAAAATAAGAGGCATGTTTTGTACGAAAATTGTAGAAATTTTCTTTTTTTGAAGTTGGTAGCATTGATGTTTAACTAGAGCATTTTAAATATTTGAAAATCGGGGTGTTATATGTCATTTTAAGTTTAAAATTTAGATTGATTTATGCAATGACCAACCTCTAAAAACAAAATTTTGCATGCGAAAAAGTAATACTTTATGCAACCCAAACGGCTGTCGAAAAGTGCACTTTATAGCACCGAAATAGATAAAAGTGATTTGTCAGATTGTAGAATTTAATGCAACAAATTATAGCGACAATCGCAAGTAAAATGGGATTTAATAATTATTAGTTCTCATACACATGAAGTCCATTATAGTTCGTATATATGTATATACGTAGTATAGAAGTGAAAGTCATGTCTATCTCCGGATAATGTGCACTGATGATCTGTAAAAACAGTGAAATATCGATGTTTGCGCATTCCGGACGGATGTCTTTCACAAAAAAATTTCATGATAACAATAAAGCTATTATTATTGTTATTATTTGTAAAAGTTCGCCATATAGCATAAGCCTACAAAGGTCTTTTGTTCCACAAGCTCGTCTTATAATAAAATGGAGTATTTTGAATGTGACAGTAGCCTCTAGTGTATCATTTTCATATTTATGTTTTTCAAAAGTGCATTCCGAGAATTGAGTTGTCACACCTTGTATGTTAGATATTTTCCGTAGTGCTTAGGTATGTATGTATATTCAAATGCATTTTGTATAATAGAACAGAATTGTGTGGAATGCTAATTTCATTTACATCACTTATTTATTCCATTTCGCAAAATAATATATTTGTGTGCAAGGCGCACATAATAATACGACATTTCTTGACATTCTTTATATTCATATTAATGGTCTGTTAAAATGTCAAGGTCGTAAGGAAAGCTCTATATAATCCACATCATATGTATTTCGCATAATAATGAAGGATGAGCAAATCCTTGAATACGTTAACAATACAATTAACAATAAACGAGATTTCGTAATAACGCGCGATCATAACTCGCCTAGCCGTCGTCGTCAGTCGAGTTACAAATTGTCGGTGATATTTGTCAGTGTCGTGAAGAAATCGTAAAGTTCTGGTCACAAGAAATCGTTCCTTCGAGAAACAGGAGCAACGATTCCATTTGAAATTAATCCAGTTCCACATTTGTGAAAAGAAAGGATAAATTATGCGGTGCACTGTCGCAAATAGCTATAAATTGAACATGAAAAAATAGATTTATTAAGACTTATTGATTACAATGACTTACTTGAATTAATACTATAATTATTGGTCATAACTCTTATATGGAATTTGATCGTCGTATATAATTACAGGTCACTAAATATATAAGGATTTTTATTTTTATATCTCGAGCAATCAAAGAAATTATATAGCGAATATTCTCCGCGTTCACATCGTCTCCTTTCAACATTGTCGTATATTTACGGTCCATCAGAGGAATTTTTAAATTATAGCACTTGAAATGTATAATAATTAACTCTTTTTCTAAGAAGAAAGAATATATTTTATATCTCTTAAAGCATACTCTAATATCGATTCCAGAACATGTATGTATACACTGCTGTTATAAAGTTTAGAAACATGTACGAATTTCTGCAACTTTGTTAATAATAATAACCGTTATTGCGTAACGGAGGGACAAATACACAAAAAGAAACACGTAGGTTTGAAAATTTTAAAAAATATGGAATAAAAATGTATTGAATCAGATATGAAATAAACACTGTTGCAGCGTTCATGGTTTGAAAGGCTTTTTGTTATGCACAGTTTTTCCGAATAAAACACTTGTGCGTGAACTAAAATATTTTAGTCTACTATGTACATAACTATTTAATTGTTCTATGAAAGATAAGCGAATGCGGAGTTTTCTGTCTGGCTCGATGCTTTTCGAGTTCTCGCTAGATGTTTGCTCGCTGAGTTCTTCGTAGATACTGTTTTTATATGCCACGTAAATTATGGGTTCTCATACACAATTATTTCGATAACGTAATAAAATAAAATTAAACTTATTTTAAGAAATGTTGAATATTAATCAATAGGAAAAGGAAAAGCCCTCAATGAATAGGACAAAGAGAACATAAGCTGTAAGCGTAGAACCCTTAATGAAACTTTACATTCAATGTCGCCGCCTTTGCATATTTAATCAAATAGCCGGCACGTGACGGGCAACAGAATTACATTTATTATGTTAAATCAATTAGGAAATTTTAAGTACATCACTTGAAAAGTTCGGCATTTCGCAAGGATTATAATGATATGTAATTAACATTTAATAGCCATTCCATTGACCCAAATGCAAGATCTTTTAAGTATACTAAATACATGATGAGTATTAATTTAAGGAAAATAATTAGCTAAATATAGATAAACTAAACTAAATCTATGTAAAACAAAGAAACACAAAATAATTAAGAATATTATTGTTTTGCATTGAATATATACATATACAGTGTCAAACAAATGTTCACCATTGTCTTAAGCTTTCTTAACAAACACTAATAAAACGAATCAAGAACTTAAAAACTTATCCCAAACTCTATGTAAAAATGTCACTATAAACGATATCCGTACAACGGTACATATTTCTGTATATTTCACTTTGATGAGAATTAAATAAACAAAATTGAACATGGATAGCAACGAAACGTATTTGAAACAGGCTGTATTATAAATGCACCCAGTATAACAATTGGTAGAGGATAAATTCAGTGCCGTTATGTAAAAAGGTTTTTAATTATACTCTCACGAGAAACTAAACGTAGAGAAATACGCACAGAACGTAATTAAATGAATTGTGTTTTGAATGCATCTATCAATAGGTTATTTGCTATGTTACGATTTAATAATATATAATATATAAATAAATGGTTTAACTTAGAAAATACATGCTTACATACCAAAATTAAATAAAAAGATTTAAAATAATTTCTGCTATTTCAAAGATTCATATCCAAAGTACGATTAATAAGTTTTTCTTTTAAATAAATATCCATGGTTATAAAATGTATTGACATGTTATAGTTATATAGTGTATAAAAAAAAATTAAACCCAGAAACTGTGAAACCAATTATATAGAATAAGAAAATTCTTCAACAAAAAAGAAAAATTGGACAGAGGTTACCCTAAGATAAGGCATTTTATTATTTTAATTAGCAAAATCCTCTTTACTTACTATAAAAATTAAAAAACTACTATTAAAAAAGGATATATCGTAAAATATATGTTTATTGAAAAAACCTCGTAAAGTTAAATTTCAACTCCATCAAACAAAATAAAATCCATGTCTACCACTGAAAGAAGAGCAACCAGTATGAAGTCAAAAAAGGAACCAAAATACACACTAAACAGTTAACAAAATTAACATCCATAGAGAATTTATAGACATCGGGGGTTTCCACGTCAACTGAAGGAATATTTTCACCTAAAAAAGAAATAAAATCAAACATTAACAGGCATAAATTACTCAATTACTCAGTACGGTGCTCAAGTTACAAAAACAAGAAAAATAACAAAACATAATAAGAATTTACAAAAAAGGGATATTTATCAATACATTTTAGCCGTATTACGCAGTTGTTATATAATGAAACAGTAAACATGGACAAACACCTCGTATTTTTAGTATTTACTTCTGTTCAATACATATGTTTCAGCAATCTAGGCCTCATCGGTTGAACTAGTGAAGCAATGTGTATACCAATTAATACAGTTAAACAACGGATCTGCATCTGTATCTACATTTACGCTAAAATCGTCTCCAAGCTATAACCAGTTTCGTTCTATCAGGCGACACCAATTTAATCAGTGACATCTGACGGAAGAAAGCGACTAGGCCAGAAAAGGCGATCTTCCGCTCGAATAGCAAGGCTATTACGAAAAAAAGCGGAAAAATACGTATATTGGTGCTGTCCATTAACACGCGCCAGATGGCGGTAAATATACAAAAAAGGGATATTTATCAATACGTTTTTGCCGTATTACGCAGTTGTTATATAATGAAACAGATATGCAAAATACATATCCGTCACTGTAAACATGGACAAACACCTCGTATTTTTAGCATTTACTTCTTTTCAATACATATGTTTCAGCCATCTAGGCCTCATCGGTTGAACTAGTGAAGCAATGTGTATACAAATTAATACAGATCTGTTAAACAACGGATCTGCATCTGTATCTACATTTACGCTAAAATCGTCTCCAAGCTATAACCAGTTTCGTTCTATCAGGTGACACCAATTTAATCAGTGACATCTGACGGAAGAAAGCGACTAGGCCAGAAAAGGCGATCTTCCGCTCGAATAGCAAGGCTATTACGAAAAAAAGCGGAAAAATACGTATATTGGTGCTGTCCATTAACACGCGCCAGATGGCGGTAAATATACAAAAAAGGGATATTTATCAATACGTTTTTGCCGTATTACGCAGTTGTTATATAATGAAACAGATATGCAAAATACATATCCGTCACTGTAAACATGGACAAACACCTCGTATTTTTAGCATTTACTTCTTTTCAATACATATGTTTCAGCCATCTAGGCCTCATCGGTTGAACTAGTGAAGCAATGTGTATACAAATTAATACAGATCTGTTAAACAACGGATCTGCATCTGTATCTACATTTACGCTAAAATCGTCTCCAAGCTATAACCAGTTTCGTTCTATCAGGCGACACCAATTTAATCAGTGACATCTGACGGAAGAAAACAGAAAAGGCGATCTTCCGCTCGAATAGCAAGGCTATTACGAAAAAAAGCGGAAAAATACGTATATTGGTGCTGTTCATTAACACGCGCCAGATGGCGGTAAATATACAAAAAAGGGATATTTATCAATACGTTTTTGCCGTATTACGCAGTTGCTATATAAAGTTGTTATATAATGTAGTTCAACCGATGAGGCCTAGATGGCTGAAACATATGTATTGAACAGAAGTAAATACGAGGTGTTTGTCCATGTTTACAGTGACGGATATGTATTTTGCATATCTATTTCATTATATAATAATAATTTATTTGAAATTTTGGAAAAAATAAGATTTTTGAAATTCGAAAAATAAAGTATATTATTTCAAGGTGACATTTGCTGAAAGGGCATAAATAAATAAATAACAATATTTTAACATCAAAAACATCATTAATTTAACAATTTAATATACAGATGCATTCAAAATTTTGACTTGTTTAATATAAAAATATTAAATAAAATAATTACCTGGACAGTTATAAGAAAAATAGGGCTAATTTTCAATGTTAGTTTCATAAAATTCCAAAAAGGCATTTGAGAACTAAGAAGAAGAAGCATATCAAAACAAGCATCGCTTTTGTTTAAATTGAAAACGATATAAAAGCCACAGACCGAAAAAAAAATCTTTTTTTTTTGACACTTGAATAGTAAACACGTATTTCCTGTTGTCAAAGTCATTTGGCCCGAACTTAAAAAAATAGGCGAATACAACAATAGTGTCAATTAAGTGTGATATGGACTGAGCCACAAAAAAAGTTTTCAGAGTATGCCATGGATTAAATCAGTTATGTCTTAGATTGATTAAGTGATTTAACCTATACGTCCTACTATTAGTAATAGGTTAAATAAGAGTTGTCAAATGACATTTATTAAGCTAACCTATAAAGACGGTTATTTGAATGTTTTGGTTGGTGAAATGTGTAAATTACAATGATTTATTATAAAAATATATATATTTTTTGGAGTGCTATCCGTTTTAAAATGAAAAGATACCGAAAAATAAAAGTTGAAAACTAAAATCAAATGTCAAACCAGATTAAACATAAAATCTTATAATATTCAGAATAAAGATGAATTAATAATTATAGTAAGAACAGCAATTTATTTATGTAATATACAAAACAAGCAAGTATGATATTAATGCATTCATTAATTTTTTCTTTTAACAGAAATGTGTAGGTTCTCAAAAGAAACGTTTTTTTTTAATGGAAAAATGAATCTTCGTCATCTGTGAAGTCATCCATTGGAGTTTGTTGTGTGACGTTTTGATGATCCGTTTACCTTATTGTTTAAATCAAAAGAAGAACAAAACAAAATAAATACGATAATCAGAAAGAAAGAAGATTTCCAGAAAAGAAAGAGCCATCTATCATCCACTAACATAATTTCAGATAAATGCCAATTTTAAATCACCTTTTCATAAACGTCAGTAGTTTTTTCAATGTCACATTGTATATATATATATATACATTGCAATCCAAATTAAGTGTTCACCATTGGTAACTTTGTTATTATTAAAGATACAAGATTGTTTAAATTAGCAAACTAGTAGTACTTTTAACGCTCTTTAAGATGGAAGAATTTAAAAAAAAAGAGCAGCGCGTTTTCGAGTTTTCCCGAAAAATATGTTTTTTTCAAATGGAAGCCCTGTATATTATATCATTTTCTGTTAGAAATTCAATTTTTAAACAAAAAATCTTATAAGAAATTTTTTACTGGGATTAAAAATACTTTAGTTATAGTGCATAAACACAAACAGCTAAGTCAAGTGCATTTCTATGTTTCTATGATAACGACGTTAATTCTTTCTAGTAAACGTCAAATATTAGTACAGTTTTATTAGTCTTTCACTCATAAATTTCATTTTGCTAGTTATTAATTTGACAAAAAAATGATTTTTACCCATGCAGAAAAGTGTGATATGTTAGAATCTTATTTAGTGTGCAGAAAATCCTCTAGGAGGGCAAAAGAACACTACGCTGAATTATATCCACTCCGAACACAACCAAATGAGCAATTTTTTCTGAGACTGTACCGAAAATTTAGAGGCAATGAGAGTGTTTTTGCCAAAACAAGAACAAGAAGGACTTTTATAATAAGCGAGGCCACGGAAATTCTAGTTCTTGCATATTTTGAGGCCAACCGTGAGAATTCCATACTAGATATTATCAAGGAATCTGATTTGAGTCACGGTACTGTGCATAGGATTCTGAAGAAACACAAATTCATTCCTTATAAGTACAAACCAGTTCAAGTTTTCTTGCCAGGGGATCCAGAGAGAAGAATGTTTTTTTGCCACTGGTATCTTAACTTTTGTCGCCAAAATGTAAACAACTTTCGTTATATTTTAAGGACCGATGAATCAAATTTCTCAAATTTTGAAATGTACAATACAAAAAATCATCATTACTGGTCAAAGGAAAATCTTCTTTTAGTACATCCAAGACGCCCGCAAGTCCGTTACAGTTTTAATGTTTGGTGCGGTTTAATTGGTTCAAGGATTGTTGGTCCTTTCTTTTATGAGGACACTCTAACTGGTGAAAGGTACATAGAATTTTTGACTGAAATTTTGAATAATTTCTTAGACGATATTGATCTCATAAGTAGACAGAATCTGCATTTTCAGCAGGATGGCGCACCTGCGCACAACTACAGAGGTACTCATCAAATTTTAAATACTATTTTTAACAATTCATGGATAGGAACAAATGGTCCTATTCAGTGGCCTCCCCGATCGCCAGATTTAACACCGCTTGATTTTTTTTTATGGGGTTATTTAAAGACAGAGATTTATAAGCAAAGGTACGAAAACGTAAGCGCCCTAAAAATTGCAGTTAGTGACAAGATAAACCAAATAGATGGTAGGACCATACTAAAAGCAGTTCGACAAGTTCAGAAACGTGTTCAAAAATGTATTGAACAACAAGGTGGTATTTTTGAACATCTTCTATGAAAAAATCAGTGATTTTTATTTTCTTTTAATGATATGTTTATGTATAAAATAAAGTTTATAAAAATTATTTAGCTGTTTTTGTTTATACATTATAACTCAAGTGTTTTTAATCCCAGTAAAAAAGTTCTTATAAGATTTTTTGTTTAAAAATTGAATTTCTAACAGAAAATGATATAATATACAGGGGTTTCCATTTGAAAAAAACATATTTTTCGGGAAAACTCGAAAACGCGCTGCTCATTTGTTTTTTTAATTCTTCCATCTTAAAGAGCGTTAAAAGTACTACTAGTTTTCTAATTTAAACAATCTTGTATCTTTAATAATAACAAAGTTACCAATGGTGAACACTTAATTTGGATTGCCCTGTATATATATATATATATATATATATATATATATATATATATATATAATGAACTTCATGTGTATGAGAATTAATAATTATTAAAGCTCATTTTACATGCGATTGTCGCTATAATTTGTTGCATTTATGCAACAAATTATAGCGACAATCGCATGTAAAATGAGATTTAATAATTATTAATTCTCATACACATGAAGTTCATTACAGTTCGTATATATACACGTAGTATAGAAGTGAATATCATGTCTGTCTTCGGTAAGGTGCACTGATGATCTGTAAAAAACAGTGAAATATCGATATATGCACATTCCGCGCAGATAAGTTTTTCACAAAATTTTTCATATATATATATATATATATATATATATATATATATATATATATATATATAGATAATAACTTCGTGACCTTTGTATGTTATGGTAAATTCAATTTGTTGGCGATTTAAGGTCAGGTTTTACTTCAAAATATATATATTTAAAACAGTCCTACATGTTTCGGCAAATGATGCCTTTTTCAAGGAATATAAAATATAAATGACAGTATATTAATGTCATACATTTGTAGTTGCTATGGATAAAATTATTCAAAGATACATTCCAATTGAATAATAATAAATCATGCCTTAGTATTCTAAAATAGACAGACAACAAAAACAGGGAAACACAAGACGAGTTATTATTATGTATACGCCCGTGGAGCGTCTTAAGATGTAAAGCTGTCATATATACTGTCATTTATATTTTATATTCCTTGAAAAAGGCATCATTTGCCGAAACATGTAGAACTGTTTTAAATATATATATTTTGAAGTAAAACCAGACCTTAAATCGCCAACAAATTGAATTTACCATATATATATATATATATATATATATATATATATATATATATATATATATATATATATGTGTAAGTAGACAAAGAGTCTTTGCCGTTAAAACAAGTATGTAAAATAAAAATTGTTGGGGAATCCGGCAATAAAAACCTTTAGTTAGTCAATTAGAGTCCTTTATTTTTTACCTTATATTTCGCTCTGTAGATTTAGAGCTTCATCAGAGGTCAAAAAGCGAAACTATTTTTTTTGTGAGAGATATAACATTTAAAAAAAAAAAAAAACAAAACCTATAGAGAAACAAGCAGTCCACGTAATACAAATAAAACTTTATATTAATTAAAAATTGTTACTTTAAAAGCTTATTGTTTTTACATATTAAAACCATTTAAAAAAATTACTATTTTTTCAACAAACACATCTAAAAAGAAACACACACATAGTAAAGAACTACTTGTCTTGATTTAAATTACATTTTAACAATTCAAGTGTCGACAAGGTAGTGTATTGATACACTACCTTGTCGACACTTGAATTGTTAAAATGTAATTTAAATCAAGACAAGTAGTTCTTTACTATGTGTGTGTTTCTTTTTAGATGTGTTTGTTGAAAAAATAGTAATTTTTTTAAATGGTTTTAATATGTAAAAACAATAAGCTTTTAAAGTAACAATTTTTAATTAATATAAAGTTTTATTTGTATTACGTGGACTGCTTGTTTCTCTATAGGTTTTGTTTTTTTTTTTTAAAATGTTATATCTCTCACAAAAAAAATAGTTTCGCTTTGTGACCTCTGATGAAGCTCTAAATCTACAGAGCGAAATATAAGGTAAAAAATAAAGGACTCTAATTGACTAACTAAAGGTTTTTATTGCCGGATTCCCCAACAATTTTTATTTTATATATATATATATATATATATATACATACAGTGAAACCTCTCTTGGGTGGACACTTACGGGACCCTGAAGAAGTGTCCGTTCAAGGTAGTTGTCCGTCCAAGAGAATATGCATATGAGCGAAATTAAACAACGTGCTATGATATTTAAATTGATTTTAATAATATGTATTTATGTATACAAATGCTCATAGATACTTTAAGACGTTTGAAAAATATGGTCTACGTAGACCATATTTTTCAAATAAAAAATTTCGTATGATTTGCTTTGTAATTTGTAGACAGCAATGTTTACATCCCCACTTACTCTGCAATTACATACATTCTAATTTAATATTTGTAAATATTTCGTATAAAAAAGCCGAAAAACTCCAATAATTTATCAAATGTTATATTTAATTAACGGCTAAGAAATTATTTAAACACTATATATATATATATATATATATATATAATAACTTCGTGACCTTGGTATGATATGGTAAACCTAATCAGTAGGCGATTAAAGGTCTGTATATTACTTCAAAATATATGTATTTAAAAGCTCTACATGTTTAGGCTGTATACGCCTTTATCAAGAGAATACAAAATATGAATGACAGGATATAAATGTCAAGTAATTAAGTTGCTATGGTTTAAATTATTCAAAAATACATTCTAGTAATAATAATAAATCATGCCTTAGTATTCCAAAAAATAGATAACAAGGTGTGAAAATATGTGTTGTTCGCTGCTAGCAATTTGTGTCTCCTTCTGGGTATGAACTTGTGTGTTGGTTGCTGCTGGCAGCTTGCGTCTCTCTATGGGTGTGTGGTTTTGTGTGAGAGCGTAAGTGTAGGGTTTTGTATGTCGGTGCGTTCGTGCGTGTGTTTAGTGATCGGTCGCATGAATTTAGAGAGGTCGGATAACCAGCCGTTGCGTAGGGCCGCCAACCCTTTCCCGACAACTTCTTTACAATTCCGTGCAGTACTTCGACGGTCTGACCCCCACCCCAACGAGGCAAGGCGCAGACAGGCGAAGCGCACCCTGTACGGGGTTGCTCATCGCAACTAAGGGAACACTCTTAGTGGCTACCTCGGTCGACGATGGTCACACTTATGCCATCTTAACGTTTTCCGCCGAAGCGGGGGCATAGCACACACGTCGAACGTGTGTGTGCTGTTAACGGCAGCCTAGCCAGGTTGTCGCCCAGGACCGGTCCTAGTGGTGTGTGCATTGCGCGGCGACGAGATAGCGCCGCGTAGCATGGTTCCTCACTCTTGCTGGAAAGGCGGAATGGCACCTGACTGCCCAACGGGCAGACCCCCCTAGAGTTTTGTAGCGCATATGCTAGGCTGCAACCCAGTAGAGGACCACATCAGCAAAAAACAGAAAACAGGGATAGGCAGGGAAAAGCAAGACGTGAGTTATTATTACGTATGCGCCCGTGGAGCGACTTAAGATACAAAGTTGTCGGCATTCGCTCAAAACGAGAAGGAAAACCACGAAAACCTGCTCGGACAACTAGACAGGAATCAAAACACGGAACAGTCATCATGATAAGCAAAAGTATATGATATTTAAATAATATTTAAATAACATAAGGTATATAACAAAAAAAAAAAAAAAAATATATAATATGATGGTAAATTGTAGATCGTTACAAAATTAAATTATAGTATATACTGCTTAGATTTTTTATATCATTTCTGTTGTTAATTGAATTTTTTTCCTGTTTAATACTGATTATTTCTTTAATTTGTCTTTTCACTGTGTGTTGTTCTTTATCAATTATCTGTGTGTTTTCAAAATCGAAATGGTGATCGCGTTGTAGTTTGTGTGTAGACAATGCAGTTTTGTCTGTTCTAGAGTATTTGTGGGCTTGTATTCTTTTGTATAAATATTGTTTCGTTTGGCCTATGTAGTAACTATCGCAATCGCGACATGGTATTTTATATACGACATGTGTTTCTCGATTTTTTTCTATTTTAGGTTTAAGTTTTGAAAATAAATGTTTATTAGTATTACTAAGTTTATATGTTGTAGCTATATCATATTTTTTTAAAGTGTATTTAATTTTTTCCGATAGTTGTGGAACATATGGAATTGTGATATATGTTGTGTCATTGTTCAAATTTTTATTGGTGTCTGCAGTGTTGTATATTTGGTGTACTCTTTTTTTAATAGTTTGGTCTATAAGTTGTGGTGGATAATTATTATCAGTTAGGATTGTTTTAATCAAAAAAATTAAAACAATCCTAACTGATAATAATTATCCACCACAACTTATAGACCAAACTATTAAAAAAAGAGTACACCAAATATACAACACTGCAGACACCAATAAAAATTTGAACAATGACACAACATATATCACAATTCCATATGTTCCACAACTATCGGAAAAAATTAAATACACTTTAAAAAAATATGATATAGCTACAACATATAAACTTAGTAATACTAATAAACATTTATTTTCAAAACTTAAACCAAAAATAGAAAAAAATCGAGAAACACATGTCGTATATAAAATACCATGTCGCGATTGCGATAGTTACTACATAGGCCAAACGAAACAATATTTATACAAAAGAATACAAGCCCACGAATACTC
Organism: Melolontha melolontha; assembly: GCA_935421215.2. Classification (NCBI taxonomy): domain Eukaryota; kingdom Metazoa; phylum Arthropoda; class Insecta; order Coleoptera; family Scarabaeidae; genus Melolontha; species Melolontha melolontha. Next base: position 1,531,240 of record OW285235.1, on the reverse strand, counting down.
TAGAACAGACAAAACTGCATTGTCTACACTCAAACTACAACGCGATCACCATTTCGATTTTGAAAACACACAGATAATTGATAAAGAACAACACACAGTGAAAAGACAAATTAAAGAAATGATCAGTATTAAACAGGAAAAAAATTCAATTAACAACAGAAATGATATAAAAAATCTAAGCAGTATATACTATAATTTAATTTTGTAACGATCTACAATTTACCATCATATTATATATATATATTTTTTTTTTTTTGTTATATACCTTATGTTATTTAAATATCATTTAAATATCATATACTTTTGCTTATCATGATGACTGTTCCGTGTTTTGATTTCTGTCTAGTTGTCCGAGCAGGTTTTCGTGGTTTTCCTTCTCGTTTTGAGCGAATGCCGACAACTTTGTATCTTAAGTCGCTCCACGGGCGCATACGTAATAATAACTCATGTCTTGCTTTTCCCTGCCTATCCCTGTTTTCTGTTTTTTGCTGATGTGGTCCTCTACTGGGTTGCAGCCTAGCATATGCGCTACAAAACTCTAGGGGGGTCTGCCCGTTGGGCAGTCAGGTGCCATTCCGCCTTTCCAGCAAGAGTGAGGAACCATGCTACGCGGCGCTATCTCGTCGCCGCGCAATGCACACACCACTAGGACCGGTCCTGGGCGACAACCTGGCTAGGCTGCCGTTAACAGCACACACACGTTCGACGTGTGAGCTATGCCCCCGCTTCGGCGGAAAACGTTAAGATGGCATAAGTGTGACCATCGTCGACCGAGGTAGCCACTAAGAGTGTTCCCTTAGTTGCGATGAGCAACCCCGTACAGGGTGCGCTTCGCCTGTCTGCGCCTTGCCTCGTTGGGGCGGGGGTCAGACCGTCGAAGTACTGCACGGAATTGTAAAGAAGTTGTCGGGAAAGGGTTGGTGGCCCTACGCAACGGCTGGTTATCCGACCTCTCTAAATTCATGCGACCGATCACTAAACACACGCACGAACGCACCGACATACAAAACCCTACACTTACGCTCTCACACAAAACCACACACCCATAGAGAGACGCAAGCTGCCAGCAGCAACCAACACACAAGTTCATACCCAGAAGGAGACACAAATTGCTAGCAGCGAACAACACATATTTTCACACCTTGTTATCTATTTTTTAGAATACTAAGGCATGATTTATTATTATTACTAGAATGTATCTTTGAATAATTTAAACCATAGCAACTTAATTACTTGACATTTATATCCTGTCATTCATATTTTGTATTCTCTTGATAAAGGCGTATACAGCCGAAACATGTAGAGTTTTTTAAATACATATATTTTGAAGTAATATACAGACCTTTAATCGCCTACTGATTAGGTTTACTATATATATATATATATATATATATATATATATATATATATATATATATATATCTGCTTATAACGTATGATAGTCGAGGCAGTATTTTGTTAGCATGGATGAAATATTTCGTATATTGAAGCTTTACATCTAAAATGGTTACCGTTTCATCTACAGGCATTTTCGTGATTAAGGATTTGATGTCAAAACTCACCAACAGGTTAACAACCTTATTTGATGTGGTGTATGAAATGAAGTACATTTTTGACAAATCTGTTTGTTTAGCTAACCACTTCAGCGTACCTTAACAATTTCAAATTACAGCTATTATTTTTAATTAAATTCAATTTACGCTACATTATATTAAAAGTGTTCAAAATTCATTCGTTCAATTCATTAATTCCAAACCACTTGTTATTTAAATATTGGAATAAACAATTTCAATAAGTTTTGACAACAAGACAACGGTCACCTCATCGAACTCAGGTAATAGTAGAGACATGCGTGTACGTAAATAATTAATTAACATTCAATTCGCTCATGTATTGAATCTTGGCAGGTGATACTTAAAAAAAAAATAAGTTAACATGTGTGAGTTCTATTCTGATGTGCAGGAGATATCTCATTTATCATTGCGTATAGAGCCAATCACCGAGGTCTTGCTTATCTATACCAACAACAGAATCAATCACTTTCTAAAACATACAATAAAGAAATTCTACAATGGTATTCGCGTAATTTATATTACGATAGGTAATGTACTTTTTACATATGGAATTGTGATGACCTAGTAATAAATATTGTAATCATATCTCGTTTATCACATACATCGCACACGTCATTAAATAAATCATAGAGAAATGCTTATGTTAATTTCTATTTGGTATATGCCGGGTGAATTAACGATCTGACAAAAGTACTTTTGCTCATAAATGGTGAAAATAATAAAAAAATTGATATACTGAAGTTGATAGGGTTGTTATTACTGCGCATTTAAAAAATGTGTAGGCTTATACAGGGTGTTCTGTATAATGATGGCATAAAAAAAAGATAAAATTTTTAAAATTGAATGGACTGTATATTTAATTCTAATCTTTGTTTATAAGTTAAATTTGAAATATTTTTTGTTAAGGATACTTAATAGTTAGAGCCAATAGTTTTCAAGATATTTACTATTAAAGAGAGAAAGTGACATTTCTATTAGCGTCTTTAAGTGCCAATAATTCGAGAGTGCCATGGCATAAAATAAAATAACTAGGTATGACGTTTGCACAAAATGCGCTATGAGATACTTTTTTGCGGAAATTATTCTAATGTATACTGGGTGTTCGCGAAGGTTCGATAAATTTGCGCCTAAAAACTTTCTGCATTTTAAATGGAACTGTTGGGGCAACTAGTGTATTTGGTCGTCGCTCCTATGTTGACTCACCACGCACGGGTTGTAAGGCCGTATACGCACTAATTTATTTAATCTTCGGTGACAGTTATTAATGAAATGCGGCACATCCAATTTAAAACCTTTATTTACATATATACATTAATTCATACATGAAATTGTTGGTAAAGTAAGGTTGTTATTTTGAACATTGTTCTTACGAGTATTGTAAGAACGTTGTTCTGTGACAAAAATAGCTACTCGAATTGTCTTATTGACTTTGAGTTCGCGGCTTGCTTTAGCGAATTGCTTTATTGTAATGCTGCTGTAGTCATCGCGCGCAGACCTATTTAAAGACCTTTTAAACATGGTAAGCAAAATTTACCCTTCCCTTCCATTAACAAAATAGGCCACATGCGGCTAAAATGATCAACAAAGTTCGGCAAGTTACAAAGAACCGCTTTGATTGTAAATTGTGCCTACAATGCAAACGTTGCATCTAGTTTTTGAATCTAACTGTATACATGGCATAGCACGTTCATTATTAAAATAACATAATTTGAAACGTATCAAATACTATAATTTGAAACGCATTTTTGAGAAGGCGGCAATAAATAACTGCCGGTAGAATAACATTGGTATACATGTGGAGGCACGTTAATCGATAATAACTTGAAACTTATCCAGAAAATACAGCGATAAATAAGCGCCGGTATAAACAACGGTCTACAAATACGCGTGAGGCAGCTTATTGCCGCAGACATATACAAAAGTGCCTGGCGTCAATATCTGTTGACAAAAACGTAATACGCGGTATCATAGATTTATGAAACGTCTGCATCTTGATATAATAAGAAAAATATAATTACATATACAGAAGGTTTTAAGTTTGTTTCTGATTCTTATATTTAAATACTAAAATCTATGATTTTATCCAAATGAATAATACTTATATTTAATATATAATGTAAAATTAATAATATTTATGTTTAATATATCATATATAAATTGGTTTCGCGTATAAGACGAAACATACTGCCCGCCTTGAAAGTATGCACTTTCAATAAAACAATGATCTGATATGAAACGGGCGACACTGCACTTGTTTTAATTGTCACTTGTCTCTAGCGGAAGTATATATAATTTGGCTGTGGGTCTCTTCAAAATGTTTTTGTGGAGGCGAACACTTGCCGTACGGATAACACCATCCTGCCCGGGATGCAGTTCCACGATGCGTCCGGTAATCCAATGCAGCGGGGGAACATTGTCTTCCTTGACAAGCACGAGTTGTCCTATGGAGAAAGCGTTTTCGAGGTTCTGCTTCCATTTCCCTCTCGGTTGAAGCTGACTTAAATATTCATTAACCCATCTCTTCCAGAAATGCTGTTTGATTTTTTGAATATGCTGCCAACATGACAAACGATTTAATTTTGTATGAGTTAAATCAGGTTCTGGTATCGCCACAAGAGAGTCTCCAATCAGGAAATGACTGGGAGTTAAGACAGATAATCATCGTTGGTGAGAGGAGTGAGAGGACGTGAGTTAAGGACTGATTCGATTTCGGTTAGCAAGGTATAAAACATTTCATACGTTAGGCATGCCTTACCTGCTGTTTTGATTAGGTGCTGTTTCATTGACTTTACTGCAGCCTCCCAAAGACCTCCAAAATGAGGAGCTCTTGGAGGAATGAAATGCCAACTTATACGTTCTTCGATCAGTAATTCAGATAATCGCTTGTTATTTTGCGATAATAATTTGCGCATGCCTTCCAGTTCCTTACTAGCGCCTACAAAGTTTGTCGCATTATCGGAATATAAATTCTGAATTTTTCCTCTGCGTGCTACAAAACGTTTCAATGTATTTAGAAATGCTTCTGTAGATAAATCGCAGACGGGTTCTATATGTACTGCCTTTGTAGATAGGCATACAAATATAGCTACATACATTTTAATGTTTTTACTGTTTCTTCGCTTGCTTTCGCGAACTTGGAACGGTCCGCAATAGTCAACGCCACAGTTTGCAAATGGACGTGCAGGCTGTATACGGTGAGCTGGCAAATTTCCCATCAAATATTGATTTCCATATGGTTTTGCCTTAAAGCAACTAATGCATCGCCTCACAATTTGCCGTACGTTAGATTTTAACGATAGCGGCCAATATTCTGTTCTGATCGCTGCCATGGTTCCTTGTATCCCTGCGTGTAGCTGTTTTTTGTGGAAATATTCAATTACCAACTTTGTAAAAATGTGTTTTCCCGGAAGTAATATCGGATGTTGATGTGAGTATGCTAGTTTTGCGTTCTTGAGTCGACCTCCAACTCTGATAATGCCTTCGTCGTCGATAAAAGGATTTAAGCAAATAATGTGAGCCTTTGAGTTCACCGCGTTATTTTTTTGTAGTTGTTTTAATTCATTGCTGAAGCACTCAGTTTGAACTAACTTAACTATGCATATCTGAGCGGCGGTAATTTCTGACGAGAGAAGCGAGCCTGTAAAGGCATATGTGCCGGTTTTTTGTCGGGACATAATATTACATTTAAAGCGCAGACAATACGCTACTACTCTTAAAAGTTTTGATAAACTTGAATACTTGACTAATATAGACTTGAATGATGCTACTGAATTTTGAGCGCAAATAAGAGTTGCTGACTTTTCTTCTGGAACGTTTACAATTTCTGGAATTTCAGAAGGAATGACACAATCTGTTTGTAGCCAGTTAGGACCATGCCACCATAAGTTATTATCAAATAAAGCATCTGGTAACATACCCCGTGATATGATATCGGCAGGGTTGTCGCTTGATTTTACATGATTCCAAGCAGCAACATTGGTTAATTCCCTTATTTCACTAACGCGATTAGCTACAAAGGTTTTCCATTTTTTGTTAGTTGCCTTGAGCCAAGCTAAAACGATTGCTGAATCAGTCCAATAATGAATTGATTGAAATTCTCGATTGATTGTTTCAGTAACCTTATCAATTAATTGAGCTAGTAATAAGGCTGCGCATAATTCAAGTCTTGGTAATGAGGTACTTTTTATAGGAGCCACCTTTGATTTGCCGCATAATAGATTACAAAAAATGTTTCCTTCGTAATCAATACCCTTGATGTAAATGCAAGCCCCGTAAGCCACTTCACTAGCGTCACTGAAGCCATGCATTTCTAAAATAGATATGTTTTTTGTGTGTATTACCTTTCTAGAAATTGTTCTAGACGATATGTGGTATATGTCTTTCTTGTATTGTTCGAATTGCACGTGTATGTCATGAGGAACGGATTCATCCCAATTTTCAATTGCCACAGTTTTTGGATTAATATTTTACCTATGACAATAACAGGGCCGATTATTCCCAATGGATCAAATAAACTGGCGATAAAGGAAAGTATCGAGCGTTTTGTTATTTTTGTGTTTGAAATCGTATTTGGCAAATTATACATGAAATTATCTTGCTCTGAGTCCCATGAAAGGCCTAGTGTTTTACTGTTTTCCTTTTCTAATGACTGAAGGGGATTGTCAGTGGAATTTATTGATAAATCGTTGAAGATTTCAGGATAATTTGAACGCCATTTACGCAATTCAAAGCCACCTGTTTGAAGAAGAGCTGCTGTTTGCGTGATTGTGTTTTTTGCTTCCTCTATAGAATCCGCGCCTGATATCAGATCGTCTACATAAAAATCTCTTAACACTGTGGACGCGCCAATAGGATAATTATGTTTTTCATCTTCAGCTAATTTATAAAGGCACCTGATTGCTAAAAATGATGCAGAAGCGGTTCCGTACGTGACAGTGGAAAGCTCATAGATTTGTATCGGTTGATTACTGGTTTCTCGAAACAAAATTCTTTGAAATGGCCTGTCCTGTTCGCGAACCAATACCTGCCTATACATTTTTGTTATGTCGGCAGTTATAACAATTTGATGTGTTCGAAAACGAATTATGATACTAAATAAATCTTGTTGAATGGTGGGGCCTACCATTAATTTATCATTCAATGATACTCCCGTGGATGTTTTGGCGGAGCCATCGAAAACAACACGCAATTTAGTTGTTAAACTAAATGGTTTTTCAACGCCGTGATGCAGTAGATAATAACCGTGAGACAGATTGAATGAAGGAGTTGAATTGTCAACGAGTCTCATATGATCTAATTCTAGGTATTCCTTTAAAAAGTTCGAATATTGTTTTTTAAGACCGGGATTTTTGTTTAATCGCTTTTCTAAGTTATAAAACCGTTTTAGTGCAAGGCTATAAGATTCACCTAGTGGACTGCTATGGTTTGTAAACGGCAGGCTTACTATAAAGCGCCCGTTATTATCGCGAGTGGTATTTTCTAGGAAATTGTTTTCGCAGCTTTGTTCCTCTGGTGTAAAATTGATTTTTTTTGAACATTCTTCTAACTTCCAGAATAACTTAAGCCTTTCATCTAATGACGTTTCCAGTGAAAGATTACAAAGTGACCCGGTTGACAGTGACATGTTACCAGTGAGAGAACCTGATACTATCCAACCAAAGTGCGTTTTTTGCAAACATGGATGTTTGTCGTTAGACTTGATTTGGCCTATACACAAGATTTTCCAGAACAAATCTGCTCCTAACAGCATATCAATAGGCCTTGAAATGTTAAAATCGGGATCTGCTAATCTAATATTTTTTGGAATATTAAATTTGTTACAATCAGTCGTTCTGATTGGAAGGTTTTCAGTAATTTTATTAATTACCAAGCATTTAATGTGGGATTGAAATGCATTGTATCTTGATTTGATTTTAACATGCACGGCACTATTTATTTGTGTAGGTGACTGATTTATACCAACAACTGGTATTTGATATGGATCGGGTTGTAATCCTAATCGATCAACGCATGATTTAGATATAAAGTTCGACTGCGAACCAGAATCTAGCAAGGCTCTGCATGACTGCAGAGTACGATTTTTGCCATATATGTGAATTATGGCCGTGGATAAAAATACCTCTGAAGCTACCTGTTCATTAGAGCAATGATTATTGATAGTTGCATTTGTAGCTTCTGATGATGTGGATGGTTGAGGTGGAGCATTTTCTTGTGTATAATGTAATAAAGTGTGGTGTCTTTTGTTGCATTTTTTACAAGACCTACATCTGCATTGTTGAACTGAATGATTTTCTCGCAAACAATTAATACAAATTCGTTTGCCTTTTATTTCTTTGAATCTTTGTTCTGGTTTCATTTTGAGAAATTTATCGCATTAATATATTAAGTGATTTCCAGAACAGACTTTACAAACTATATTAGTTGTAATATATGAAGTATGTTTATTGACTTTATTATCTTTTGATGATGAACTATTCACTTGTTGTGTGTACTGTCTTGATATCGACTCTAACGTTAAGCATTTTTTGTTTAGAAAATCAGTCAATTGTGCAAGTGTGGGAAGAATGTCTGATATTGGTAACTGATTTTCCCATTCTCTATTTGTAACCGAATCTAATTTAGTTGTGATAATATAAATTAGGAAATGATCACAGTTGTTTGTGGGAAGACCAAGTGACTCTAAGGCACGTGTATTTTTTAAAATACCGTCTTGTATTTGTCGCAATTGTCCTAGGTTTTCCCTTGACATTATGGGCAGATCAAAGATGCTTTAATGTGTTTTTGAACAATGATTTTCTTATTATTATATCTACATTTTAACATGTCCCAAGCAATAGTGTAATTTTCATTAGAAATTGAAAGTGACTGTAGTATTTTACTAGCATCTCCTTTTAAGGCTGATTTTAGATAATGAAACTTTTGCACATTGGGTATTGAATCATTAAAATGTATTAATGATGAAAATGTGTCATGAAATGATGTCCATTCTTCATACAAACCGGTGAACTCAGGCAACGTAATTTGCGGTAACCGTACGCTATTCGTTTGATTGTTGTCTGTGTTAATTGAGTTAATTGTAGCATTCGGATTAATATTTGCATGATTTTCTAATAATTGGTCGACGCGACCTACCAGCTTGAAATATGTATTTTCAAAGTCATCTAAATCTGTTTCTTGCGTTTTAACATTTTCTAAACAGCTAATTTGAATTTGTAATTCGTGGAACTGATCAAAATAATTTTCTATTTTTTGATAACGCTTTTTCAGTTCAAATATATTAGTACTTTTGTTATCATTGAAATTGTCTAAGTAAGCTTCAAATTTGGTGAGAGCTGCTTTAATGACACCTCTTTTGCATTTTAACGCCTTTAATGTATCGGCATCTGACATTTTGAATAAGGATGGTTATATGTTTATGAAATAAAGGAATTGATTGGAGACCTACCTCTTTGTCTTCAATGATGATAACTCGATGCTATGTGTCGCTGTTATCCGGCTCGAAGGACCATATGTTGGGGCAACTAGTGTATTTGGTCGTCGCTCCTATGTTGACTCACCACGCACGGGTTGTAAGGCCGTATACGCACTAATTTATTTAATCTTCGGTGACAGTTATTAATGAAATGCGGCACATCCAATTTAAAACCTTTATTTACATATATACATTAATTCATACATGAAATTGTTGGTAAAGTAAGGTTGTTATTTTGAACATTGTTCTTACGAGTATTGTAAGAACGTTGTTCTGTGACAAAAATAGCTACTCGAATTGTCTTATTGACTTTGAGTTCGCGGCTTGCTTTAGCGAATTGCTTTATTGTAATGCTGCTGTAGTCATCGCGCGCAGACCTATTTAAAGACCTTTTAAACATGGTAAGCAAAATTTACCCTTCCCTTCCATTAACAAAATAGGCCACATGCGGCTAAAATGATCAACAAAGTTCGGCAAGTTACAAAGAACCGCTTTGATTGTAAATTGTGCCTACAATGCAAACGTTGCATCTAGTTTTTGAATCTAACTGTATACATGGCATAGCACGTTCATTATTAAAATAACATAATTTGAAACGTATCAAATACTATAATTTGAAACGCATTTTTGAGAAGGCGGCAATAAATAACTGCCGGTAGAATAACATTGGTATACATGTGGAGGCACGTTAATCGATAATAACTTGAAACTTATCCAGAAAATACAGCGATAAATAAGCGCCGGTATAAACAACGGTCTACAAATACGCGTGAGGCAGCTTATTGCCGCAGACATATACAAAAGTGCCTGGCGTCAATATCTGTTGACAAAAACGTAATACGCGGTATCATAGATTTATGAAACGTCTGCATCTTGATATAATAAGAAAAATATAATTACATATACAGAAGGTTTTAAGTTTGTTTCTGATTCTTATATTTAAATACTAAAATCTATGATTTTATCCAAATGAATAATACTTATATTTAATATATAATGTAAAATTAATAATATTTATGTTTAATATATCATATATAAATTGGTTCCGCGTATAAGACGAAACAGGAACACCTCATATTTTTTTAAATAGTCATATTAAGTGCTTTAGCAGCTATATTTTTTAAGCACATCTTATACTTATCTTCAATATTTTGGAAGATATTTGTTTTGACCTGACTATCTGGAAATTTTGACTGGCTCTTCTTGATAACTGGAGCACATTTTGGATACAATTTAAAAACCACGTACTGAATATTATCAAAATACTTTTGATAGTAAAATGCTGCCTGTAACCATGTTCCCCAACGTGTAAGAATCGGGTGTTGTGGTTCAGGAATATCGGGATACAGAAGTGAAATTGGCGACAAAGTTTTGGAAAATTGGGAAACACAACGTTTGTACTTGCAATTAATGCATCTGTACATTTGGATACCATCTACGAATAGTTTCAGCCATCAGATGTAAAGCATGGATATTATCGTAATATGTAACAAGTTCACAATCTTTTTCTAAAGACCGGCTTACAAAGAGCAAGTTTGTGGCACCATCACTCATAAATAAAGCTAGGATTATATGAAAATACATATTTTTTATTTATATGTTTAATAAAATTTTTGCAGATATATACGGACCACGTCAAAAAAAGCATTTGCCACTACTTTTGTTTTGCATATCTTGCATATAAATAAATACTCTCTTGAGCAAATTTCATATAAAATTGTATATTTGTTCATATTTTATAATTTATTTCTAAAATAAAAATATATAAAATCATTTATTCATAATATATCAAAATTACTAAGCTATCGCGGATCTCTCATTGACAAATGTTAAAGAATATAGTCATATGTCAAAAGCACCATCTAGTGGTCGATTGTAAAAATATAAAATGTGTCCTTCGTATACAAGTGTCCCGTATCGTTATGTTCAAATTTTAGGAGTGTAAAGTAGACTTCATTTCAAGTAACAAAAACGCAAAACTTGTATATCCATTTTTATTTGTTTCAAAGTTACAGATCTATGAATGTGATTGTCAGATTATGAAAGAAAATGTAATCCTAAAGTCAATACAAACTGATTTTATTTGAAAATAGTTTTGCGATTCAATAACAGGTCTGTGATAGTTAAGGTTGCATAATAAAATGTTATCCTAAAATAAGTAAACACGTGTCGTAGTGCATACAGTAATTTCTTGGAGATCTACAGAAAAAAGTACTGGAAATTGATTTATGATAAAGAAGGTTCTTACTTATTTCATAATACTGAACCATGAATATCATACAATAAACAAATGTTCAGATTGAATTTTTTAATAAAGGATTACATTACGTTTCAATTCATACAACAGCTTATTAGTGAATGGACACGTTTTCTTTATTCCAAAAAAATGACTTACCGATTTTTTCTCAAGAGTATGCGGACATGCATTTTGTGTATGGCTACTGTAACGGCAGTGCACGTCAAGCAGTTATTGAATACCGACATCGGTTTCTCGATAGGCGCATTCCTCATTACAGAACGTTTCTGGAAGTACACAGGCAATTTCGGGAATGCGGACTGCGTGATTATCTTTTCGACCGAGGAGTAAATTTACCCGCAGACTTAGAGGAAGAAGCAGTAGCTATTGTTACAAGGGATACAACTCTCAGTGTACATCGGATCGCTAGACAACTAAGAGTGCCACGAACGACAGTTTGGCGAATTTTAAAACGTGAGGGCTTATATCCTCTTTTTTGAGGCAGACCACTATGCTCGTCTAGTTTATACTACCTGTATATTAAGACAGTCACAGCTTCATTTTAATTTCTGCAGAACAGTCCTCTAGACCGATGAATCTACATTCACGAGAAGTGGTGTTACATCCCAAAGCTATACGCCCATCTAAATTTCAACATGAATTTTCTATTAACGTTTGGGCGGCCTTAATCGATGACTTGTTGATTGGTCCTGTCGTTCTTCCTGGGAGGTTAAATGCGGACAATTACTTTTAATTTCTTATTGACGAACTGCCAGGTCTTTTGGAGGATGTCCCACTGAATGTTCGAGAAGAAGAGTTGTTGGATCGTATTCACCTAGCTGCCGAGCAAATCCGACAAAACAAGTATCAAATTCGGATAAGTACTTCTTCTGTTGATTTACGGACACAAGCCTGCATTCAACAAGGAGGTGGACATTTCGACAATATTATTAATTGAACTTTTTTTAAGTAAAATCTGTTTTTATTGACTTTAGAATTACATTTTTTTTCATGATCAGACAATCACATTCATAGATCTGTAACTTTGAAACAAATAAAAACGGATATATAAGTTTTGCGTTTTTGTTACTTGAAATGAAGTCTACTTTACACTCCTAAAATTTGAACATAACGATACGGGACACTTGTATATACGCGCTAGTATGAGCCGCCGGTAGAACGTTACTCGAACGAACTTTTCTAATAATGAAACCTAAAGTACAATTAAATATATACACCATTAGTGATTTATTATAAAAGTGTTAAACTCAATTTTATAGAAAATGTTAGGGTATTATACTCGGCAAAGTTTTGTGTTATTTCTATCACTAAATGCGAATAAAGAGAAAAAATGTTGTAACATGTATGTAGATTCAGTACAAGATAAATCACCTAATGAGATTCTTGTAGTAATTTTTCACGAAGTCAAGCGTTAAAGACAGGTTTATGTACAAGACTCGCAAATATCAGTTTAGTAGGTACTTTAAGCCTTATCTTGGAGATACAGCGGGAATAAAATTTTGTAACGTTAAAATTTAGTACTCCAATTAGACAAATATTGTACTCGTTTGTGCGTTTACGTATATACGTATCAATATTAACATGCGACATGTTCTAATTTAACAAGCCAATTCCGAAGATTAAATAAATTTGTATGTTATTCATGGTGCTGTTGTTATCAATGTCTATTATTTTAAATGTTTGTAATAATTTATCTAGAATGGATATTTCATTATTAGGAAGAGATTAGATAACGTTTCGCATGTATATTCACGCTAAAATAGTTTTTATAATTTGCATTGTCGAATGGCGTTGCCCTTTACGGGATAAAAAAAGTACATAAATCGAAAGAGGTGCAGTAGAATAAAATAATAACAAACAGTTTTTAGTCATGGCTAAATGGCAATCGTATATTCTAAGGCGGAGTATTACATTCTCGATCTTAACCATTCGATACTGAAGGGTGTAAAAATGACGAAGGGGGTATATTATGCACCCCATATTTCAAGTAGGTAAGTATACTCACAAAAATGCTCATACACCCGCTCATGAAAGTAAAAGGAAATAAATATGGGAATATTTTTTCTAATAAAAAATATTTATCTAATAAACATATATTTATAGGATTATTTTAGCTTTTACTTGATGAAATTCCATTATAACTATTATCGGGTTAAAATTAAACAAATTTTAATGAATTTCACTACTTTTTACTTTACAAAGTTACGATCGTTTCACTCACACAGGAGCTTCGTCCTGTTAGTTAGATGGTCAGCTATTATATGGCGATCCTGCAATCCCATCATCCGATATTACATGGCGGTGTGTGTAGATTTAATTAGTTGGCGATTTAAGGTCTGGTTTTACTTAAAAATGCATATATTTAAAACAATCTTACATGTTTCGGCAAATGATGGCTTAAATATATGCATTTTTAAGTAAAACCAGACCTTAAATCGCCAACTAATTAAATCTAATATAACATACAAAGGTCACGAAATAATTATCTTTAGATATATATATATATATATACAGGCTGATTCATTTTCGGCCCTCACCATGGGGATCTCGCTTATTATTGGAGATAGAGTATATGTTTAAATTTGGCAAAGTTGTTAAATTTTGTGTTTGTTATAAATCCGTAAAGAAAATAGACCTGTGACAAATGACCTTCGTTATTTAAAAAAAAAACGCGAAAACCCCATTTTCTTCTTTTACCTGTAGCACCGACATTTGGCCTTGTAGAGAAAATATAAAAACACAACCTTGTGGCCATTTCTAGACCTCTATCCAGTGGTGTACTCTAAATTTTTATACGACGTTTCGTTTCTTTCTGGCCACCGAATAAAAAATACTTATCATATCTCGTTTCTCTTCGTTAGTGTATGACATTTTTGTATTATTAATGAACAATAAATGAAATGTTTGACAGATTTAAATTCCAAAGGCTACCTTATTTAATCTTATAATTTATTCTTTCAAATAAAACCTAATGTCAAAAGCTTTAGTCAGCATGTGGTACATGGTTGAAATCATAAAAAAAAACTCTTTCTGAATATGTCTAAATCCAATATGGCGCCTATAAGAAATTAGATACTTGATGATGGCCAGAAAGAAACAGAACGTCGTATGAAAATTTAGAGTACACCACTGGATAGAGGTTTAGAAATGGCCACGAGGTTGTGTTTTTATTTTTTCTCTACAAGGCCAAATGTCGGTGCTACAGGTAAAAGAAGAAAATGGGGTTTTCGCGTTTTTTTTTTAAATAAAGAAGGTCATTTGTCACAGGTCTATTTTCTTTACGGATTTATATCAAACACAAAATTTAACAACTTTGTCAAATTTAAACCTATACTCTATCTCCAATAATAAGAGAGATCCCCATGGTGAGGGCCGAAAATGAATCAGCATGTATATATATCAAAAATTAATTTAAATTCGGGTAAGCGGTCAATTAAAAAACACCTTTATTAAATATACCCTATATTTCGCAACAGACTTTGTCCCTTCTTCTGGGATAAAAAATGTAGAGTAGAAAATAATAAAATTCACGCACAAAATATTAAAAAAAAAAAAATAATTGAGATATATTTGATTACAATTACCAGATGCTTTCCTTCAAAGGTAAATTTATATAATAACCCATGTTTTTTGTAAAATTTATATATAGTTATGGTACTTACAATAGGTGTTCCTTTTTTTTACATTTTTTTAAAAATTCGGCAAGTAAAAGCTCGTTATAAATCTTATTACAGTTAATTTACTTGTTTTGTTCAATTCTTCTGTACTAAATAAAAAGGATTGGCCGGCGCAATTTTCAATTAAAATGCAAATAAATGCAAAAAACAACGCTGTAGTGGAAATCTACAATAAAACTTATGAAGTTTCAATAAGTGTATCCCTCATCAATTAATTCTTTTCCTTCTTTAGTATTAGATATATTTAAATTTAAAATAGATATAAGAAATATTTTTCAAAAATCAGATGTGAATTATGTAATGTTCAGTATCACGTCAAACAATGTGTGTACAGTTTATGCTTGGCATTCAGTTTAGAGCGAGCATTAGGGTAATTTTTAAAATATTATGGTTTTTTAAACATTTATGTATCATAAGTGTCAAAACTTGTATATTTATTGTTAGACAGAATTTTTATTAAAGCGTCTTCCGCTCTCTCCATATAGAACAATTGCGAAATTCCTCGCACTCTATAAGATAAAATTCGCAAAGAACAGATCTCATGAAATTTTAATATTATGGAAATGTCGCAATATAAGCCAGTATTACTATAGGCTATTAAACTTCTCCTAACACCTGTCAATTGCTCCTTATTAGTAAATCTCCTCTTTCCAGATTACAAATTACCAATGATGATCTAGTTCAAGATACCAATAAAGGTGTTACAGTGAACATATATATGCGCTCGGGTATGTATTATGGCATTTTAAAAGTTTTTTAGAATTACGGGTATTTACCGAAGCACATTAACACTTACTTTGGCAAGCGCTTTCTTAGAAAATACACCTGAGAATTTTACAATTACCTGTCAGTTTCTTCACTACTATAAAACCCATTCATAAACTTAATTGATAAATATAGCGTACATATGATGTACAAGACCAATGTAAAAACGAACTGTTGTCCTGTAAAAATCATTTACGCCTATCTGAACTGTACAAAAAGTACAGTTAATAAACACATGAATTATAAATCACTTTTGATGTTTCTCTATACACTATTTTGAAATGACGATTATAAAAATGTTTAAAATATTATTATTATTTAAATTAATTTATTATAATTGTAGACTGGTTATACTATGTTAAAATTTCCGACTACATAAATCATGAAACTATGTGAAAAATCTTGACACATATTGAAATCTCATTCTACTAATCGAGATGATATACAACTAGAGAATACAATTCCGAGATGTTTTTCAATACCGGGATTGCGGTATTTTTGAAGCGTAGACTATGTGGTTTCTAATTGGGCTCAAATGAAAAAAAACTTAAGTAATTTCGTAAAAATTATTTATTAATATTGTTGTACAACACAATACACAATATACTAAAATAAGGAACAAAAAAGACAATACAAAAAACTATTTATAATTTCGAAAATACAATATCAGAAATATCAAAGCATCCAATGTTTGACTTCCAAGCCGTAGTTCTTCGTAGTTTATTGCCAACATAAGCAGCAGCTGAAAACGTTCGCTCAGGTTCTACACTGGTTGGAGGAATAGACAATAGATATTTATATGCAAATTCTAAGTGATATCCACGAACTCCGCCATTTTCGAACAGGCTCATTTCGCGTCTAATTTATTTACCAACCCCGATTCATTTTGTACTTCAGGATCTGAAGATTCCATGCTCTTATTAATTTCCAGCTGTAACTTTTCCTGTAGTGTCAATTGGGGTTGGGACGTTTGTTGCCTTGGCTCATCATCTGTTTGTGATCCTGACCTTTCATCCTCTTCCGTGTCATCTCGACTATTTAGTCTTTTAGCAATACTCTTTATTTGCGCCCTAACTAAAGCCTGTGTAGGAACTGGAAATAAGTCAAGCCATTCCACATTCGATAATAACTGATTTTCATAATCTTTTCGTGGATTTTGTAAATAATTAATTCAGCACACTAGTTAAATCATCATTTCGTCGTTGCTTTATACGTTTCATTAAGGATGTTTTCATTTTATTGGCAAGTGAGTTTTTGCTAAACAATTGCTTTATAAGAAATTTCAAAGCGGCATCAGCTGTGCATAAATTAACATTTCGTCGACAGATTGCTTCTACTGTTAATTTAATTGGGGTCATCAATTTTATTTACCAAATAAAAATCAGCATCTTCTAAACGGATTTGATGACTGAGATCTATAAGAGCTTTTTGAATACAGGTTTTTAAAAGAGAAAATTGTTCCAACATGGTTAAAAGACTATTCCACCTGGCTTTTCAGTCCAAAAGAAGTGACAGCTCTTTTTCATGTACAATCTTCACATATTTTTGAAGTACTGTTTCATTTTTCAGTGGTGCTCATTAAAGTTTTCATCTTTCGTTAACTCTGGTATGTGTTCTCGCGCAAGTTCATATTGTGACATTAAAATTAGACCTGATTCTGGACAGTCTAAGTTTTCTAAATTGTCATCATCATCGCTATCGTTCATATAATCAGCAGTCACAGCTGGTTTTGGGATCATATAAAAAGCATCAAACCATTCGATCGGATCTAGTGCTGTGTCGGTCCTTGCGAATGCTGGTGTCGAAGAACAGCAATTAATGAACTAACTGGGCACGACAACAGTAATTCCGTTGTCTTAGTTGCAACTGGAACACCATCAACAAGTAGTGGACAGGATCTGATAGCAACAGCAATACCAACGTTTTATTTCAACATGATAGTGTTGAAAATATCACAAAAGAAACAGAATTGTTTTAAATCTGTTCCAATGTCAGTTTTTCAAATTGTGCATTTCAATTTGTTAGAAAATAATATTTCTGTGTGCATTTTCGCTCTAAATAATCTCTAAATAAAGATTCGCATTTATTTGAGACATTCACATCCATAACTACAATATGATCATTTATATTTACCCTCTAGCAAGCCATGAAATAATTTCTTGAAAATATCGTGTTGGTAGTGACAAATAAAATACATCTGTCATTATGTGTATGTTCTGATAAATAAAACTCATCTGTCATTAATGTATTTATTAATTGACACTTAAAAATGTTTACAATAAATCATAAAGTTTTTCTGATCGAATCATACTTAAGGAATGGTGTAAAATTAGAAAATGGAGAATGGTCGTACTCCTTGCAGCCTTGTATAGAAGAATTTCTGGCAGAATTTCCAAATTTTCCAACAACATATGACAGTTTGCGGCAATTAATTCAAAAGTCAGTGGTTAAATTTCGTGAAACAGGGTCTGTGTCTCGAAAACCAGGTGCTGGTAGACCACTAAAACGGACAGTTGAAAATAAGATGTTGAGGGACGAATAAATCTATCACCTAAGAAATCGATCCGTAAGCTTTCACAACAAACCTGCCAGAGAATCCTTAAAAAAAGACTTACAAAAATTTCCATACAAATTTCATTGCGTGTAAGAGCTTTTACCAATCGATCATGTAACCAGAGTTAATTACTGTCAGTGGTTCTTAGATACGATTAATAACGATGACGTTCTTGACACATCCTTCTGGTCCGATGAAGCATGGTTTCATTTATCAGGATATATAAATAAACAAACAATGCGCATCTGGTCTAGTGAAAATCCACATGAAATTCTTGAAACACCCTTGCATTCACAAAAAATAGGCGTTTGGCTTGCTGTTTCTCGTAGACGGATTATTGGTCCAATATTCCTTAATAATACGATAAATGCAAAACTATATCGTAATAATTTATTGCTACCATTTGTAAATCAATTACATGATGATGAGCTCCGCGAGGGATATTTCCAGCAAGATAATGCAACAGCCCATAAGACAAGAGAAACGATGGAATTATTGCATGTATTCTTTGAGAATCGAATAGTAGACTTTCCACCACGATCTCCGGATTTAACAATTATGGACTATTTCATTTATCCACATCTAAAAAATAGAGTATTTACGAATCGTCCACATACAATTGAAGAACTTACTAATGCTATCCGAAATGTCTGTGAGGAAATTACACCACATAATTTAAGGAATGCCTTCAATAATATGAGACGAAGAGTTGCGCTATGCATAGAAAATGAAGGAGCTCACTTTGAACATTTATTGTAGCTGTTTTTATTATTAAACTTTTTATTTTTTCAACTGAAACGTTTGTATGTAAGTATTTGTCAAAATGACAAAACCTAATCTGTCATCAGTATAAAATAACCTATGTCACACACACGCTGCAAAATAAGATAACTTAAATTATGGTACCAACTTAAGTTTAAAAAAGAAAAATGTCATTGCCTTCTAGAGGGTAGAAATATATGATCATATGGTATAATATTGGATGCAATTTTTACTAGTCCAACAACAGCTGCATTTTTTTTTGGAAACCATGGAAATGACTAAAATTAAGGTTTTTAAGGTTAACGAACATTACATGACAGATGAATTAAATAGTCAAAGTAATCAAAATATTCAAAGTAATTAAAATAAAGAATACATCAACGATTACTCGAGGATTGAGTAACGAATAGCAACGATTACTTAAAAGTACCGAAAATCGCCACATCTAGGTGAGATTGCATTGCGTTGTTTGATTTCCAGATATAAAAAAAGCAGCGTAAGGCGAAAATGAAGTAATTTTACGTTTTCAAACGGATGGCACGTAAAGCTACATTGAATAATAATGGAAGTACTAATTTTAAAACAATAACATGGGATTGATATTTGGAATATGAACACATCTAGGAATTTAACTAAAGCCATCTATTATTGAAATCCGAAATTACTTAGCTACTTATTGATTAAAATTACTTTATTTTACAGTGTTGTTTGTTAATATTTAAATAACGTAATTAGTAATTTAGCAGTGCACAGTATATAATATATGCTAAATAGAAGAAATCAAGGGAAAGCTTTGCCAATCGAAAATAATTCCATAAGTATTTTCAGTCAACTCTACACGAGATGAGTTTTATGCTGTGACATTTACAGTTTATCGTACTTTTTAATTTCCTTTTAACGTTGGTTGAAGATGAGAAAATCTGTGTATCAGATATCCATTTGTGAAATTTTAAAAAATGTCGGGAGTCGGTGATATATCGTAAACAACGAAGTTCGCTGTACGGAGTACTCTTGTAATTGTGGGATATACCCCGACGCTTCACGAACCGTTGATATTTTTCTCTACGGTACCAAAGCTGGACTCGAGAGACAGAAATTCTCGAATAACTTATTGATTGATTAATGAATTACGGACTGAGCCAAATTGTGAACAAATAAAGTGTGAAATCATGTGTATTTATGGTGAGATTCGAATCTACTTTCTTAGAATTAATTAAGCCGACAGAAAAGAATTATAAGAGTTTTCATTTGATGCCGTGCATTTTATTACACGAACTCGGTTAATCTACCGTCTAAGTAAAGGATGTCGGTATTCAGTGTTCATCCGTATTTGGTCGAGTCTCGGTTTCATTGGCAATGGTTGTTTTTGTCACATAATCTCAGTTGTTGACAAATACTTAAATCCCAATAGGATTTACATTATACATGTTTAATTTAATTAATGAGGTAGTGGCGTCGTTTCGTCGATATCACGCGAACTCATTGATATTTAAACAGTAACAGAGGACGTATCTGTTTTATTTTAGATTTTTTCTCCTTTCCCCGTTCGTTCTGCAAACGAGAAACTATTCCGATAATAATTACGTTCATTATAATACAATACGTAATCGGCGTCATGCCCCGCATTAACTATCCTAGTTTTGCTTCAATTATTGTCGGAGTTATTATTTAAAATTAATTGCCCACAGATAACGAGAATTTACGTTGTTACGGGAAATAATGGGGACGTTTCTTCTATAACCATAATTGAAATTAATGATTTCAAAACATCTCGAGGAGGTAGTTTATATTATAGCAAAATAATTATTTTTTAAATATTTTTAAATATCGTAATGTTTTCAACAATTGTAAACTCTTACGCAAAACAGTGGTATAAGTTTTAGAACACATTACAAATTAAACCTATAATAGCTTTGCTCTATATGTTATCTTTAGTCTCGAGGTAACTGTCTTCTGAGCCTGTGTGAACGCTTTACTTTTTGTTGACATTTGTATGAGTACTGATCGTGCACCAGCATATTTTCTACTATACTATAGTCCAGGGGCGGCCAAGAGGTCGACCGCGGTCTACCGGTCGACCGCGAAGGCGATTTAGGTAGCCCCCAAGAGATAAATAAATAAACTGAAAAAGAAGACAAAAAAATCAAGTGTATTCGCGCCAATAACTACCCACGCGCTTTGGTCGTAGCGCAGTGCAAGTTACGCCATCTAGTTTCACTAGGTAGTACTAACTTGCCTAGAACAATATCGACGGCGGCGATGGAAGATTCTTGAAGACGCGCGAGCGAACGCTGTGTGGGTTCGCAAGTTGTTTCTCGAAATTTCTAGATGTCGCTAATCCCATATATTGTATGATATGATGACTGGCTGGCGGAAGCCACAGCCAGTCAGTTTGAATTCAGAAGCGATAAGAAACGATAAAAAGTGCGTGAAGAGTCCTGGACTGAGTGCGTTTGGACAGACGTATGCATTGTGACTGTGAATACCGAACTCTCGATCGACATCGTTCGTTCGTTCGTTCCTCACGTGAAATTCGTCAGGCAGCCGCGTAACAATACTAAGTAACGTAGGGACCTTTGTGAGTGTGCCATCTGGTTCAAGTGCAAAAAAAAGTAAGACTTGCCATTATCACAGTGAGTGGGAAGAGGAATTTTTTTTCGTTATGGTCAACGACAAATGTGTGTGCCTAATTTGTAATTCAAGTGTAGCATTACCGAAAAGAGCAAATGTGGAAAGGCACTTTAAAACTACACATTCCAAATACGCCACAGATTTTCCATTTGGCAGTGAAATTCGGAAGGTAAAAGTACGAGAATTAAAAAGCAGCTTAAGTGCGCAACAATCTTTTTTTCCGAAACCAGACTTGGAATGAAAAGCTGCTACACTGGCGTCATTTGCTGTTACGGAAATATTGATAAAATGAAAGAAACCTTTTGAAGATGGAGAAATGATCAAGGAAGCCATGCAGAGAGCTGGAGAAGTACTGTTTAATGACTTTAAAAATAAGAAAAAAATTATTTCAGCCATAAATGCCATTTCTCTGTCACGAAACACTGTGATGCGACGAAGTGAAGCCTGAAGTGGAAATTTGGAACAATTGCTTAAGGAAGACTGACAAAAATGTAGTTTCTTGTCACTACAATTCGATGAATCCACCGATGTGACGGACACTGCTGAATTGTGCATTTTCGTGCGTCTAGTTTTTGAAGATATGACGTCAAAAGAAGAATTATTGACGATGATTCCATTGAAGGGGCAAACAAGAGTCTACAGATCTTTTAAAGATTTTGTAGAAAAAACTGAGTTTACGATTCACAAAATAGTTGCTATTACGACAGATGGAGCACCCGCTATGCTGGGACAAAGAGTTGTTTTATTTCATTGTGCAAAAATGATGACAACATTCCAAGTTTCACCAACTATCACTGCATCATACACCAGCAAGTTTTGTGCTCTAAAATTCTTGACTCGGATATTATCATGAAAATTGCCTTTAAAATAGTTAATTCTATTCGAGCCAGAAGTTTGCAAAGGCGTCAATTTCGAGCTTTACTTGAAGAGACTGAAGCCGAACACTCGGATCTTTTGCTACATACAGATATTAGGTGGCTTAGCCGTGGTGCTTTTTTGAAGAGGTTTCGCCAATTACTGCCAGAAATTAAAACATTCATCCATTCGAAAGAAGAAAATGTACCTGAGCTTGAAGATGAAAAATGGCTCATGAAGCTCGCCTTTCTTTGTGACATAACGGAGAAACTCAATCAGTTGAACTTAAATCTTCAAGGAAAAGACAGGAATGTGATTGATATGACAACTTTGATTAAAACATTTAAAAGTCAAATTCAAGTGCATGCATCTCAATTAAGACGAGGTGAACTAAGAAACTATAAAAACATGGAAGAAGAATGCACGCACAACTCAAATCGGGACTTTGAAACTTTCGCGAGAGAGAGAACTTGCACCTGGAGTTCGAAAGAAGGTTTTTGGATTTCTTCGCTCTCGAAGAAGTGCTAAGTTTCATGACATTCCCTTTTAATGAAAGCAAGGACCTTCACAGCTTCACTGCAAAAATCGGCAAGTTAACTGATTCTGAATCTGTTGTGGTGGAAGAAGAAATAATTAAAATGAGATGCGACATATTTCTGAAAGCAAGAGCATTTGGCAGTAATACTGATTTTTGGAAACTGATTTGCAAAGAAAAGTTCCCATGCCCAAGAAGGGTTGCCTTATATTTGACTTCGTTTTGACACCTATTTTTGCGAATCGACATTTTCTACTATGAATACAATAAAAACCAAACATCGTTCTCGTTTAACAGATGCCCACTTAACTTCCTGTTTGCGCATCGCAGTTACTTCTTACACTCCTCAATATAATAAACTTGTGGAGAATATGCAGTGCCAAATATCCACCCAAAAACCTAATACAGAATGAACATTATGTATTTTGTTTTCAACGTATATAATAGAAAAATACTTACTAACTTATCGCTAAAATGTTTTATTTCTCTCTTGTAAACTCTATCTTAGAGTCGCCCGCCAGAAACATTTTTGAACACAAGTAGACCTCAGAGGTCAAAAGTTTGGCCACCCCTGTACTATACTATAGTCCTCCCCTAGCAATGCCTTTATTTACGAGGTACTACTCGGATTGCAAAATTGTTCTTGCAACTAATTCACTACCATCCTCTTTAAAGTACTCCACTTCCACATGCACACAGATTCCAGCGACTTGTCCATGATTTCAAAAACAGGAAGAAGTCACAAGGGGAAAGATCTGGGAAGTAGGGAGGTGGTATAGTCTTGCCGTCTTCGTTGGGACTAGACTCTAACTCACAGCAAGTGACGACGTGTGGCTTGGTGCATTGTCGTGGTGTAGGATCCACGAATTATTGAGTCACTTGCGTTGTACGACACGCCGACAATATTACAAATGCTGTGGATTATAAATTTGCCTTTGTATAGTATTGTAAACATTTACAATTAAATTCTTTTCTAAATTCTCAACTAAAAATGATCTTCTGAGATCCGTTAATAATAGATTGTATGCTGAAAAGCTTCGCTCAACGTCAACTGATATAATAGGCGCATACTTATATTTGCAGATGATGGACTCATCTTAATACTTTCATCGTAGTTTCCCTCCAACACACTGGATATTATACTAAGCTGATTAAAACCCTCATCTTTATCTACAATTTATGTTAATTTAGTTTTGAACCGTCTCCCATGGTACCTCTCGAATTTTGTTTTTGAAACCTTGAATCAATTCTATTGATTCTCTGAATTCAATACTTTGAGTTTCAAGTTTTCGTAGTGTTTCACTAATAAAACAACAGTTTGCTTTGATAGAAGTTAACTCTTGGCGCATTTGAGGTTTATTTAGTATATCTTTTCAATCTGCAATTGTTATCGAGTTGTTTGAAAAAGAGAGAATGCTGTTCAAAGGTATCCGCTCGGAATTCGGCAAATAAAATCTCGTTAAAGAAAAAATTTATAAATTTTGTTATAGTTAAGTTATTTGTTTTCTCCAATTCTTCTGTACCAATTAAAAAGGATTGGCCCGTGCAATTTTCATTTAAAATGTCAATCAATAAGTTGGCAATATAGCGTCCACAACTCATCGACTACAAAATAAGTATAACTTTCACTTACTGTTTCCTTAGTTTTTATTATAGTTTCCTCAAACAATAGATTAAAATACGTTTTCCTTGTAGTTGAACAACTAGGAACTGACAGTTTCGTATACTTCTCTAAAAAAAACGTTGAATTATTCAACTAGACTTCAAAGTAGAATGTTGGCACTTAAGAAGGCGTTACATAAGTCATAATGGAAACTATTGTGTTCTATGTTTTTACTTGTTGAAGTAAACGATCGATTCAGAGTAGCTTGTGGTGCATTTTTAAATCTTGTGATTCGAGGGGTAAGCTACAATTATTGAGAATAGAAAGATTGATACAAGTTTTCAGAATTTTTATTTTAAATATGTTGAAAGTAATTGCTATCAACAATAATATACTTAACCATTCTTTCCTTCCATAATTTAAAAGCGTTCAGCCAGCTGTCTTTAGGGGTACTATCCAAAACACTTAACGGCGATATCAATCTCTTCTTCTGACTGGAACCTTTTCCCTCTCAAATGTTTTTTCTGACCTCAAAAAATAGCCAAAAGTCACCTGGTGAGTAAGGGGGATGTTCTATAACATTGATTTTGTTTCAAGCTAAATACTGGACAGTTATCCCTGCTGTACGGGACGACGCGTTATCATGATGTAACATAATTCCCTTTCTTGGCACTTTACTGAACATAGTAGGCAAACAATTTTCAACATACCATTTAGCGGCAATTGTCTTCTGATCTTCTAATTTAATTGCGACCACTAAACCTGTACTTCTAAACTTTCGTTATCTTTTTCATTGTTCGCTGTTTTTTCACAATCGTATCTTCATATATCCAGATTCGGCTTTCTTGGCGAGTGGGAACATCAAAAAACGGTATATACGTTTCATCGCCAGGTACAATTTTAGAAATAATTTGATGACATCCAGCATTCAACATATCTAAAGTTTGTTCAAAAATTCTAACACGTTCTGCTTTTTGTAAATCTGTCAGATGATGGGGTATAAATCGAGCTAGAACCTTTTTCAAATGTAAATGTTTGTGCAATATTGATCTCACTTGCGAGGATCCAATCTTCAGTTTGGACTCTATCATTGCATAGGTAATGCGGTTGTCCTCTTCCACCATCTTCTCCACTGCAGAATTTTTTTGGGGATTAACTGTTGAAGGAGGCCCAGCTCCTTTTCTGTGTACCACCGAGTTACAACCTCGTTTAAATTCTTTATACTATCTATAAATAGTAGCCAATGATGGTGCGAGATCCTCAAACACCGATTTTAAACATTACTCGAACTCATACGCGCTCAGGCCTTTCTTGAAATCATAGTAAATCATTATCTGAAAGTTCTCTCGTGATAATTCCATTTTTTCGATAACAGAAGCGTATTCTATAGGTTATTTCTCAGACACTATTCAACCGAATTGCACAAACTAAACTGCATTTGACAGATAAAATAATGCACTATTTAATAAGCAACAATTTGTTTTTCATAGGTAACTAGATTTTCTATTCTCAGTAATTGTAGCTTATCCCTCGTGTTTGTTTTATGCAAATCAGTTTCTACATGCTGCGTTAATTGACTTTTTTATCGCATCGAATCTACAATAATGAATTGCAGGTATTAAAATATGAAATTAAATGTAAACAAATATAAACGTACAATTTTACTGCAATACGTACAAAACACTCTGCCATTATCTACACAAAATTCAGGATAATCTTTTATTCATATTCACACATGAATATGATTTCGACATGTCAAAAATAAAAAGGTAAAATTTCGTGTACATATTTCGAGAACTAACTAAACGCAACTGACTGTAGGACTGACCTATAGGTCAACCTCATTGCTCGTAGATTCACTGGAACTTCCCCGACTTGATAAATACAAATCTGCCAATTCCCGCTGTACGGAAATACTTATGCGGACTGTGTAACTTTGATATATCATGAATAAATGGTCTTATATATTTTTTACGGTGCACTTTAGAAATAAATCATAAAAGATGAGTAAATATGCAATTTTATATGAAATAAGCTCAAAGCAGTTTTTATATGCAAGATATACAAAACAAAAGTAATCGCAAATGCTTTCTTTGTACGTGATCCGTATATATCTGCAAGAATTTTGGCAAACAAATCCTAATTAAAGAATATGCATTTTCATATAATCCCAGCTTTAGTCATGATACAGGATCCAACCGATGTCTTGATACTTTTGTTTAATTTTGTCTTTAGGATTCCTCGAAGTACATTAGAATAGTAATCTCCAGTTACTGTCTGTTCTCTAGCTACAATGTGATCACTGTGCATCACTTTATCGACGCCTTTCACAGTTTTCGCCTTCTGCGGTTTTAGACTGCCTTTGTGCTTCCATCACATACTTTGAGACTTTCATTCAGGGTCGTAATGATAAAACCAACTCTCGTCACATGTAACCACATTGTTTAAAAACTGTGGGTTATGTTGGAGTTGCCTTTTCAAAAACCGACAAATTGTCAATCGATTGGCTTTTTGTTTGTCAGTCATCACTTTGTAACTACATTTTGCCGCGATATTTCGGAACCCTAAATCTTTATGAATCATTTTTTGGGTGGAACCATAAGTCAAATTAACAATTAATACTGGTAGCCGTAACTTTTTGGTAATTCATTTTGAAAATAAAATAAAATAAAACAATAACTTTGTTATATATACCACTTTATTCACATATAATCGTGACCGCGATTTCGACATACAATGTCATTATCAAACTGCAAAAGTTACAGGCCTACATAGAACTTATAAATGACACAAAAATATATGGGGGTGGTTTATGATGTTATTTAAAATTACTACTATATACTTAACTATTATATACAACATTGGAAAATAGGTGTATATATAAGATCCAACTGGTCGTTAAGAACAATATCTATTATGTTGTTTCCGCTTTTAAAAATTTCAAATGACTCTAAAAGATTTAATTTACGACCTTTCTCGGCCAAATGCAATATTTTACGGTGACCAAATGTATGCCTCTCTATAATAAGATGGTTTGCCAATGTTGAATCTGTCTTCGTTAGTTTATATGACCTCCTGTGTTCTTTTTCCCGTATAATAAAACTTCGATCAGTCTGACCTATATATACACTTTTACAATCGTTACAATATAATTTGTACACTCCTGATTTATTATTAATATCTGTTTTAGGTTTTGCGTTAAAAATGAAATTTTTAACGCAAAACCTAAAACAGATATTAATAATAAATCAGGAGTGTACAAATTATATTGTAACGATTGTAAAAGTGTATATATAGGTCAGACGATCGAAGTTTTATTATACGGGAAAAAGAACACAGGAGGAACTCATTCTTACATGTTGATTGACACGTTGATTGACTTGTTTTTTTCAGCAATTCTTAATTAACCTAATTACCAGGAAGTTCGTTGTCGCGAAAGGGTGTGTTCTGCATACTGGTACAAACTTAGTTTGTCGGATTGTAGTTATGAACGCATCACATAAGTCGACATTTACATGTAAGAATGAGATTGAATATTCATTAATTCTCACTTGCAGTAAGTTCCATCTGATCTAATTTGTTTAATTTTAAATCCAGGAAGTTAATACTGTTATTCTCTTCTATTTATACTGTAAAATTGATATTAGAATGGATTGAATTTATGTAGTTCAGAAATGTTTGTAGTTGTCTATGAGTACCCTTAAAGCAAACTAGGATGTCGTCTACATACCGATACCAAAATTTAATATGTTTTTTACCTAGTTGTGATGAAAGAATTTTTTCTGTAATATGCTTCATGAAAATTTCAGCTAATAGAGGACTTAGAGGTGAGCCCATTGCCAGACCTTCTGTTTGTTTGTAGAATTTGTTGTTAAATGTAAAGTAACCTTGGTTGGTGACTAACTCCGTTAGAGATATGATTTCGTGTGTAACAACCAGGTTTGTATTTTTCTTTACTAATATGTTTTCTATTAACCTTAAGCATTCCTTATGTGGTATTTTTGAAAACATGTTGGAAACATCAAATGATACCAGGATTTCGGTCTTTTGTATATTACAATCTTTTAATTTAGCTGTTAACTGTATTGCGTTTTTTATGGAAGAGCTATCTGTAAATTCGGTATATTGTCTAATTATTATGTTTAATATTTCGGCTAATTTTTTATTGGGGCAAGAAATAAACGAAACAACTGGTCTGATGGGTGCTTCCTCTTTGTGAATTTGTACTAAACCGTAAAATTTAGGGGGGGAAGGATTCATATGGAAAAGTTTTTTTTTCTTTTCCAACCGCGGTCACGATTATATGTGAATAAAGTGGTATATATAACAAAGTTATTGTTTTATTTTATTTTATTTTCAAATTAACAATGTTAGAAATTCAATATATGCCAATCCGACGATTATTTTGGATCAAGTCGTTAATTTCTGCACTTTTTGAATCAATCCGTACAATTGGTGGTCGCCCGGTCCGGAGTTCATCTTCAACTGATTCACAAACGTCTTTGAATTTCTTATGCTACTCAAACACTCTATATCGTTGTAAACTATGATCTGGGTGCATACTTAGATGGTAGTTTTAAATAGTTTGAATATTTTTAAAAGTTTCACTTGGAGTTTAACCCAACCGAACACAAAATTTTATCGCTAATCTTTACTCCACTATAATTTTTTTGATTGGTACGTCAAACACTGACAATTCGGTAATTAATTTATAATAAACGTCAAAAGTTAAATCAAAGCCTACTTGTGGATAACTACAGTAGAGATTGGGGTTTCATGTTCTATTCTTTGTGTTATAAAATTGGGCGGATGTAATCTCACCATTAGATGACCAGTCTACTTTAATCCTATAGGTAAATTCCCCACCGTCCGTAAGGATTCACGTTAATACCATAAGTATTCTCACCACTAGTTTTAATACGTAATTTTTCATTAAATTTTCTAATGAAGGAAGAATGAATTTATTACTGAGTGCCTTTTCAGAATCTATTATAAAAGTTTAACAAATTATAATTTTGCAAACATTTAACACTAATAAATGAAATTTGAGATTTTATTGAGGATAATAATAAAAAGAAGTAGTGATAGTAATAAATATATATTTTTTGGCTAAAAATACAAAAATAACGAAAAACATCATATGGAATTCAAAATACAAAAATAAAAAGTAACACGTTACATAGCATGCACCACAGTAAACAGTAAACATTTATGTACATATACTATATACATATAAAAATAAATCACTAAAAAGTTATGGAAGCTATAAGGTATTATATATATTATTATATATAAAAAAAGCAAAATTAATTGGATAACGAAGAATGACAAACACATTTTATGAACTCTAGCCTAGACAAATGACCTGATTTTAATCGATTTATACAATTTTCCAAATATTTTAATTTGTTTTTCACTTGCCTATCCTTTATTTTATTAGGAATATGTAAACTTTGTATTTTGATGTCAGTGTCAACTTGGAATTCTTTCAATTTTTCGATAAACACATATATAGACGGATGCGTACTATAAAAAGATACATTAAATCTGGAATGAAACGACTCGCACGCATTTGTAGTGCGAGTATTCGAGGCAACTTCTTCCGCCCATATATTCGTAGGAAATGTAGCATTTTCCTCGATATACGTTTCTAACAAATAATCGGCGTATTTATTTAACAGGCTATTGTCTGGTTTATAAGCCATCAAATCGAAAACAAAGCAGTCCGCAACATGTTCTGGTTGTAGATAAGTCATACCAAAGGTAAGTTTCAGCCAATTTCCTTTTTCTGAATTATTTTATAATGTTCACTTAATCCAAGGAACTGAATTTTTCTGTACCATGCTTGGTGTAGGTGAAATCTACAGCCACTTATTTTTACACTTGGCCAAACATGAATTATTGCGGTATGTATTGCTTTTTCAAAATCAACATAGATTTCGCTAGGTTCGAAAAATGAATTAAATGATTCAAAAATGTTAAGATTTCAACAACAAAAAAAAGTGTTTTATATGTGGTCCAACTTTTGTTTGGCAACAAGCAATACAGTAGTGCGACATAGTGTCCATTCTGAAGTCCATGAATGGTAAAAAATTGTAGAAAGTATTTCGTACAATATGAGAATGTGCCGTCCATATACGTACAAAGTATTCATTTTAGACAAGGCACGAATATTGGCTTCACATGTAAATACGATAATGTTATGTTCTGCACTATTTATAAACAAAAAGTTTTCACCTTTCGCGGTTTTAATTTTAGGAGAATATAGATTTACAACTCCATGCACTTCGTTTATATTTGCAGGTAGGCGAATAGGAAATATTTTCCGACGGCAGTTATACATATTTCTTCGTACATAATTGACATCATTGGTTGTAACAGACTCTGGCATATTGGCACTAAGACTCTTCGAATAATCTTTGAAGGTTTTACCAATCAATCTTCTTCTGCTTTTCGCTTGCACAAATTTGTAAGCACTTTCCTGTTTTTTTTTTGCTCATCTACTTCATGGTTATGAACTATATCACTCCTCGATATTGTAAGCTCAGGACCAACAGTAAATACTTTAGCATTACACCTTCTTCTTTGGACACATCTCCAGAAAACTTCTCCGCTTTTCAATTCTTTTTTTTTAAAATACGTAAAATTCTCAAAGAGAAGTAAATCTTTACCCCGCATACTTTTTACTAACGTAGCTGACATCTTATAAATCGAATACTTATATTAAATTATTATCACAATAAACAACACCAATTGTAAGTACTAACCTCTTCTGTTGAGCAAAAGAAACTAACTTGTGAAACCGTAATAACTTTGCAAGAACATCAACATTAAATAGACATTAGTTAATATTAGTACTGGAAATTCCCAAATTACGGTATATATTGCTTTTATTACCTGAACTCTGTTAGTGGTGAAAATACCTGCCGGATTATGAGATTATTCTATCGATGTAGGTAGAGGGTAACATTTGGTGGTGAAATTACCTCCGCCGACATTATAGCACCGGTCTCGTTATATTTTAATATATCCTAGTATATTTAACATATTCATTATTATTAATATTAAATTGTATCCATAATTTTGGTCGCCCTGTTCTTGAAGAATTGTTAAATTTATATCGTATTATAAAAGTTGTTTTTTGTTTTCTTTTTTACTTTCATGTTATTTATGTGAAATAATGGTTTTATTTGTCTATGTTTTGATTATATGTTACGGTCGTTTCAAGTATACTAAAACTTTATGTCCCGATTGTACAACTTTTAATTTCAATAATTATAACATTTATAACCTATAACCTGCAATATGCAAAATTATTCTTCCTTATTTGTAATTTCTCGGAGAAATAAGACCGCAGTCACACACGATAAATATGCATAATTAAGTTTAATTGATCTGCATTGTAGATAATCGGATAGCTTTATATTGGACAGCATTTAAGATGTTGTTTCTTACTAATAAGGAAATTATTAAGAGGACTGGCGAGTATTGTGTAATGGAAATTATGCCAAATCAGTTTTAATTTATGTAGAAAATTTACATAGGTACATATATACGTCTGCGTTCGAAATCGTTTTCTGTTTTAATCATAAAATGCCTTAATCAACCAAGATTATCTCGATGATCATGCTGACCGGCGAATCTTTTTTGCCTAAGTTAAGTGCGTGTTTGTACTGCTAGAGTCTCTTTTAACGGAATAGTGAACTTTGATTTGATCAAATTGATTGCAAAGAATTGCATGTACGCATAATCAAACGTGCATATCTTAAAGAAGTCGTGACATTAAAGTTGCTAAAATTATTCTAAACGAAAGGGTTTTTATGTATGCAAAGAACGCATGTTCGCGGACGAAGGATACTTTTTCATGTCAACGTTCTTGCCAGAATGACTATGTTACGCTTAATAATTTGTCATTGTTTCATAAATACCGGAGCAGCAATTTTCTAGAACTACAGAAGTTAATACAAGAAACATTCCTATTATAAAGCGTTGGTTCTCAAGATGATATTTTGAGTGTCCGATTACCAGTACTAATCTTTCGAATTATTAAATATCAAGCGAGCCATAAAATTTGTATCCTAGGTAGGGTATAAACGACTGAGATAAGCATTTGAGTCACGCGTCATTTGTGAATAATCATGAGTCAAATTGACAAGTTGGAAGATATCTTTGCAATTTATTAGCTCTTTAATAAAGGCTTTTGTATTTAACGGACAACAGAAACGGAACATGGTAGAAATTTATTTTAGAAATGACATTAAAATTAAAGGTGAATGAGTTTATGCTAGCAGGGATTCATACCAGAATTTTTTAGAAGAATTTCCAGATACTGCTATCCCATATGATCAGTTTTCCACGTGCATTCGCCGTTTTGTGCAATTATTCAGAGAAACAGGAAACGTGAATCGCAAAAAGGGCAATGGTAAGTTAACTGTTACAAATGTTGAAGGGGTAAGGCAATTGGTAGAAGAACGTCCTCAGCTTTCTATGCGGCATTTACACCAAGAATTAGATCTTTCTTATAGTACTTGCAGATGTATCGTTAAGCATGACGTACATTTGCACCCCTACTGCTTGCAAGTGACTCATAAAATACTTCCTGTGGATAGACGTTCTTGACAAATTTATCTTCACTGCCAATATGCACAACAATTAAACGGTTTGCTTTTCCTGTAGGATGTTTTAGGTAACGCCTTCAATGAGTGCTTGTCTTGGAGTTAGAATTGTAGTATCTATCCATACAGTTTGTTTGGTATGACCTACGTTTACCCAAGTTTTATCTAAATAATAACGTGTGTTCATTTGAAAAATCAATATAGGTTACTTTGAAATTTTGATAGAATAAGACGCATATATATATTAGTATGTGTTTGTTGTTCCGTAAACGTAAATCCAA
The DNA here is from genome assembly GCA_935421215.2 of Melolontha melolontha. NCBI lineage: Eukaryota > Metazoa > Arthropoda > Insecta > Coleoptera > Scarabaeidae > Melolontha > Melolontha melolontha. The sequence goes on along the minus strand of OW285235.1, from coordinate 1,497,660 downwards.
ATGACATTTGATAATGTCAATCACAAATATCAGTTAGCGCATAAAATAATCGTTCGTCGATTCTGGTTTAAATAAATTGCTCAGTTTTAAAATGGCTTTCACTTTAGAACATTTTTTTAGTCCAGGCTTATTTTCGAAGTGGTAATAAAATTGATGGTTTATGGGTTTATTCAGTTCAAGATTGCATGGTGGAATTTCAACTTGAGTTTCCACATTTTGTAATAGATTATATACAATTTAAGAATACTTTGGTTAGAATTTTAAAACCTTTTTCTGAAACTGGTAGTCTCTTAAGAAAATCAGGCAGCGGAGCAGTTAAGAAACTTACACCTCAAGTTGTCAATCGCGTTCAAGAAATAATGGAAAATGAACCACAAACATCTGTTCGACATTTGAGTCAACAAATAAACCTTTATGTTGGTACAACTCACAAGTTATTAAAAAAAGATATGCATACTTTATCCATACCGTGGCACAGCAGTACAAGAATTGTTAGAAATTGATTACCCACGTAGACTAAAGTTTTGTAATTGGTTTGTAAATATGAACAATAACGGAGAACTTTCGCAAAGAGTCACCTTTACTGATGAAGCATGGCTTTATAAAACGGGATACCTAAATTCACAAAATACATGAATTTGGAGTAGTGAAAATCCACATGTAATTAATGAAGAATCGCTACATCCAGAGAAAATTGGTGTTTGGGCAGCGATAAGCCAAAGGCGAATCATTGGACCAATATTTTTTTAGGGAACCTTAACTGCTCAAAGGTACCGTACGGAAATTTTACAACCATTTGTCAATCAGTTGCATGATGATGAAACACAAAATGCATATTTCCAACAAGACGGAGCACCTTGTCACTGTACTGCAGAATCTTTGGATTATTTAAGAAAATTTTTTGATGAGCGTATAATTAATCGAAATACTGAAATTGCCTGGCCTGCACGTTCATGCGATTTAACACCTTGCGACTTCTTTTTGTGGCCTTATCTAAAAAATAACATATTTCGAACACCTATATTGAATTTGAATGATATGCTACAGAGAATCGAACAGAAATGCATGGAAATTAATAACAATCCATTAATGTTGCAGAATATCATCAGAAATTTTGAACGGAGGATTTTAAAGTGCATTGATCTTGAAGGACAACATTTTCAACATTTGTTATAGTTTTCAATAAATACCTATTATTTGTTATTTATTTGTATGTGTGAAATTGTCAAAATATACGACTTCGTAGGTTAAGTAGTAAATTTTAATTTACGACATACTTCAAAATGTTCTCAGTAAATCACATGCTACTAGATTGACTTTTCAAATGAACACTTATTATATTTTCTTCCCTTCTGCGCGAAACTTCCTAATATTATTGAGGTAACGACGTCTACATAAAACTATATCTTGGCGTTTCACTAGTACATTCTCCCGACTGCGTTTTACACATGAATTCCAACTTCATAAGGACCTTCAATAGTGTTGTTCGCTTTCAATTTGGTAAACTCTCATCTGCATTAACTACCTTCAAATTAATTCATTAGATCATGTTAACATAATTTCAAATATATTTACGCTTAACATTTTTGCACAAGCAGTTAATTCATTCATCAGAAAAAAGGAATGTACAATCACGGACACGGAATAATTTCAAGCTGTTTTTGCTTATTGTAAATTGAGTTTAAGTACATATACTGTTTAACTGCTTAATAAGTTATATTAGTTATCATTCTTGTGTTAAAATAACGTCAGTAAAATGCCAAGAATTTTTTTATTTTCAAAAGGGAGCAATATCGTCACAGTTAGAAAATGGTCTGTCAAATAGACAAGAAGGAATGCTTTACAACGTAAACCATACATGTATTCTAACAATACGACGAAGATGGTTAGGAATTTAATACGGCGCTATTCTAATTATATTATTTATAAATATTTCATTTTCAAATAAAAATATTTTGTCAATCAATTAACAAGGATAAAAAATCTAAGTATTTGTGAACGATTTAAATTAAAATTCCAGGAATTATATTACATTAAGAAATTGGACAGATGCATACATTCAAGTATGTTTTTCATACAAAAGCTTTTTATAATGTGAATAAAAAGAGAGAAACAATATTCTATGTGAGAAAAATAATGTCAAATACGGAATAAAAAATTATTATTTTAAAATGTATTTTAAGAGAGAAAAACATCACAAGAAGAATTCACAGCAAAAAAAAACAACTAAAAAAACTGTCTCCTGACCCACTTTTTATAAAATCCATTAGCGACAGCAGTTCTTCGAATTTTATCGAATGCGTTCTAATGCTAGGGCATTGACCTCATGTAAGTACACGCGCCCGCGAATGCTTATTGGCGGCCGTCGTCCACGTTGTCTGCCGTTCTGTTGCTAAGCCGCTCCCACTCAGACAATTTGATATATGATATGATAAGAGAAACATAGTCCACGGTGTCTGATCGTATGGTTCCCATGACAACCGTTAATTCGCATTCAATTGGTAATTTAATAGAAGTAATTTTAAAATTATATTCTTTTCGTGCTATTTCTTATTTATAGTTTTATAATTGTATTGTTTTAAACTGCCCATTTTAGTATTTAGAATTCGGATGCATGGATATGTATTTTAGGCATGTAGTTAAATGCATTATAAGTTAGCAATTATAATTAGCTATTTTCACATTAAATATTTTTGAATAATTAGTAAGAGACTATTTCAAAGGAATGTCTATAATCCGCTTTATATTAGAATACAATACAAGTTCGTCCGCATTTTATACGAAAAAAATTAGATTAATGTGTATTTTTAAACACTAATTGCCAACCATTTCTTTTGTAATCTCAACTTTCATGAGCTTCTTTTAATAATATACTTATTTGTAAATTTTACTTAATGCAACATAAATATTGAATAATTATTTACCTATAAATTTACGCTTTGTAAGTTTTTGGCAAATAGCAGCTTTAGAAACTTTGCCTTATCCTTTCCAATGCTGTATTATTATATAAAACAACAGTAAAAATATTATGAAAGCAAATAAAATCGATGATTGAAGCTCGGATTATATTATTATACAAAATGCATATTTGTTGTTAACAAAACTATGAGTTTTCTAGGTTTATTTAATGTTTGAAAAAGATTTTTACTATGCGCAAATATTTTCAGATACTATCAAAATAAGAGAATGATTTCAAGGGTAATTTTGTACGATTTAATTATTTGTATTTTCTACAAGGTTGATATACAGACTGTCCCGTAAAAAACGCCAACATTCATAATTCCGTTATTTATTGTCCGGTTTTATTTAAACAAAAAGTAAATTTAATAGCATCAAAAACACTATAAGATAGCAGTGTTTTATTTGTTTTCAATTGTTTTCATTAATGTCAAACAACAGTCAAGTTTTTTATTTTAAATGGCAACATATATATTTTTGGCTATATTCTGATTGTATTTTTTTTTCTGAATTCAACGATGTATAACACGTTTATTTTTATTATTTATAAATATTCGAATGTGTCATGAAACATTTGAAATGTAAGTATTATAAATATTATTATAAGAAACAAAACACTTTACAATAAATGTTGAAATTGCCCGCCACCTTGTTTAACACATATCGCACATCTCCTAATAATAAAAAATAAAAAAAAACTTTATAAATTTCATCTTTCATTATAGTAGACTTGGCCCAGTCCACTAGCATTATGTCAATGTGCCTTAAGTGTCGGTTTGACTTTATTAAGTTTTCTGTATTATTCTGTTTGAACGTTTTGCCGCAACAAAAGCGTATTTTCGTTAAAAATGAATAACAATGAATGAACGGACATGTTACAAGTGTTCTTTGAATGTAATAAAAATCGCCTTCAAGCAGTTCGTCGGTACAGTGCTCGTTTTCCGGACAGAGAAGTTCCAGGTTCGAAAATATTTCAGAGAATTGAAAAGAATTTAAGAAATTATGGATCATTTACCAAACCAAAAACACAAAAACGGAAATTCTCCGAAGATAAGGAATTAGATGTTCTTCTTGCAGTACAGCAAAATTCACGAACTTCGATTCGCGAAATTGCACATAATATTGGGGTATCAAAAACTACAGTTCATGGTATTTTAAGAAAACACAAACTTAAACCGTACATAGTTCGAAAAGTTCATGCATTAGAACAAAATGATCCTGGCCGAAGAATCCAGTTTTGTCGTTTTTATTTAAATGCATTAGAACAAGACCCGAATTTTTACAGAAGGATAATTTGGTCTGATGAATGCACTTTTAGCAACAACGGTATTTTTAATAGAAACATACATCGACAGTGGAGTGCAGACAATCCGAGATTTGTAATTGAAAATAATTTTCAAAGACGTTTCAACGTAAATGTTTGGTTTGGCATTTTAGGTGATCAATTAATTGGGCCATTTTTCATAGATGGTTGCTTAAATCAAGAAATCTCCAAAACTTTTTAGATGAAATTTAAATAGAATATTTTTTCAACAAGATGGGGCTCCCGCACACAACGCCAGAGTAAATACTGATTTGTTGAACACCCAATTTGGAAATAGGTGGATAGGAACATCCGGTCCTATCGAGTGGCCTGCGCGTTCACCGGATCTTACGCCCCTCGATTTTTGGTTGTGGGCTTATCTACAAGATCGAGTTTATTTAACAACTCCAGAAAATGTTGACATTTTAAGACAAAGAATTATTAACACTTGTCAAGAAGTACCTGCCGCTTGTCTTTTAAATGCGACCTTTGGAGTAATTAGGAGATGTGCGATATGTGTTGAACAAGGTGGCGGGCAATTTCAACATTTATTGTAAAGTGTTTTGTTTCTTATAATAATATTTATAATACTTACATTTCCAATGTTTCATGACACATTCGAATATTTATAAATAATGGAAGACAAAGATGAAATTTATAAAGTTTTTTTTTTGCAATAAACGTTTATCAAAAATAAACATGTTATACATCGTTGAATTCAGAAAAAAAAATCCAATCCGTATATAACCAAAAATATATATGTTGCCATTTAAAATAAAAAACTTGACTGTCGTTTGACATTAATGAAAACAATTGAAAACAAATAAAACACTGCTATCTTATAGTGTTTTTGATGCTATTAAATTTACTTTTTGTTTAAATAAAACCGGACAATAAATAACGGAATTATGAATGTTGGCGTTTTTTACGGGACAGTCTGTATATCTCAACTTTTGAAAATAGTTTTTTAGAAGACTACTAAATGTGTAGTTACTTAGAGTTTCTATTTTCTGCCTGACGACTTTCAATCTACAAAAAGTTTAAGTGAATATAAAATGTTAAATGAAACATTTTCATTCAATTGAAGCTGTTTTTAGATAGAAAAATATTGATTTTGGCGCTTTCTCACATAGAATATTATTGGTGGAGAGTTACGAGGTAACCATATAGATTTTGGAACCTTAACTCGGCGTGCCAATTCAAATTAAAACGATTTTGATTTTCATCTTATCATTAGTTAAATATGTATAAATCGAGTAAAGTAAAATTGCTTGTTCTAAAATTCTCCTATACAATTCATCACATAATTTTTCCTCTAATATATTACATACACCTGGTATTTCTGGCACTAATCCATGCCCAGATGTTCACAGAAAAATGACCACATCATAACGCATTTTTGGCGGTCGATAAACACCAATTTGGCCATTATAAGAGGATTGGAAAATTTTCTCGTCTGAGAAAACCATATTATTCCAAATATCATGCTGGTTAACATATTGCTGAGCAAATGCCAATCTTCTTTGCTCATTATCTTCCATCAAAAATATCTTATTTGCGTTACAGCAGTATTTAAATTCCGTTTCAGCAATTCGTTTTTGGGGAGTTCTGACGCTTCCAGGAAAATTAATTACTTCTTTTACTCTTATAGATGTATCAAAGGGGTGTTCTCTAATCAAATTTACCAGTTTTTCATCTTGCTCCCAAGATTATATTTTTCGGCGTTCCTTTTTCCGAAACTTTTTTTCGGAGAAATGCTTCATTTTGCAAAACGTTTTTCTTAGCTCGTTGTACTGTATTTTTACTTATATTTAGTTCGCCCGCAATTGTTCTAACAGTCCATTCTTCTTGAAGCTACGTTATCAAAGAAGACTTCCTAAGGTGGTTCAAATTTGACATTTTAAATTACTTTATTTAACTTTCATGTTAGTTGGCGGGAGTTGTCAGATGCGTTAAGATTTACACCAAACAAAATACTTGTGTACCCGTTTTTTTTAGGCGCCGATTGTACCTCTCATATTTTCTCCACTTAAGCAAAAATAACCAGTTTAAAATTCTAAAAGCAGTGGAATAATATGTATGTATTTTAAGCGAAAGCATACAATTACCAGGAACTGTGACCAGCATATGAGGATGCCTGTATTAAACAACCTGTATATACGCAGTTTAACTCCTAGCGTCATTCATATGTCACTTTTATACTCCTTTCTATACGTGCTCCGAACCGTGTGTCGTGTGTGTGCGTTGACCTGGCCTAGAAGGCTAGCCTAAGTTCAAATGTTAATTAATAAATTACTAATTCTCCAAAGTAACATTGACACTTTCTAAATTTACACAAGCACATTATTTATAAAAACTACATTACACAGGTTGGAAATTATTAATCGAACAACGCGGTCGATGTTTAATGAAGTGCTAAAACAAAGTTGCGTAACTTCGTTTATAGCTCATTTATATGTGCTGTACGGGATTGTTTGCAGGTCAACTTGAGAGATGCTCCCATATTTTTATGTAATTAAATTAAACGACATTGTTTCTGTTGCTATTTATGTTTTCTTTGGAAAAATAGTGTGGGTTTAATGGTCTTAGCATGTCTTGTTAATTAATTATTCCTATAAGGGCCTTCCTGTACACATTTCAATATAGAAAAATTAATATATTAGAAGAATAAAACTTCTTTAAGCGTTAAGTAATTTCAATGTTGTCAGTTTGATAATTTGTAAGAAAATGTTACTTTTGACCTTTAAAACACGTTTTCAAAATTGATCGGGTTAATGTATCGATTCTTCAAGCTTTGTATACTAATGTGCACAAAAATATTAAGAATCTCCGATTTATTATCTATCGATTACACAGGTCTGAAAAAATATTATACACTTGTCACAAAAAGTATCGCATCATGTAAAAAAGTAAGAATGTTTTTGAAGTATGGAATAAATCTCAACTGAAAATATTGTACTTATTTCGTAAATGGCATACTTTACTTATTTTATCTGACAGTTAATTTTTATCAGATGTTTTTTCTTTGTTAATGTCAAAAAACGTAAAAAGTGGAAAGTGTAAGAAAAGGCGTAGTTCATTAATTCTGTTAAAAAGTAAATTTGCTTAGGCATTTGTTAACTGTTTTTTTATTAAACAGATTTTGTTTGGAACTTACTGCAAGTGAGAATTAATGAATATTAAATCTCATTCTTACATGTAAATGTCGACTTATGTGATGCGTTCATAACTACAATCCGACAAACTAAGTTTGTACGAGTATGCAGAACACACCCTTTCGCGACAACGAACTTCCTGGTGATTAGGTTAATTAAGAATTGCTGAAAAAAAACAAGTCAATCAACGGGAGGAAGCGTACAGACGCGTTTCGTTCTAGTTGGAACTTTTCAATGCACGGCATTCCTCGAAGACGGACATTGCTTTTTCATTTCTATACTTTCTGTATATATAGTTAACATTTGGAACTTACTGCAAGTGAGAATTAATGAATATTAAATCTCATTCTTACATGTAAATGTCGACTTATGTGATGCGTTCATAACTACAATCCGACAAACTAAGTTTGTACTCGTACAAACTGTTTAAGATTTAATATTCATTAATTCTCACTTGCAGTAAGTTCCAAATGTTAACTATATATACAGAAAGTATAGAAATGAAAAAGCAATGTCCGTCTTCGAGGAATGCCGTGCATTGAAAAGTTCCAACTAGAACGAAACGCGTCTGTACGTTTCCTCCCGTTGATTGACTTGTTTTTTTCAGCAATTCTTAATTAAACAGATTTTGGACAAAAATGAGTAATTTGACACCAGTACAAGCAGCCCAAAGTGTGTGGCCTTAAGTGAGGATGGAAGATCGCAGCGATATATAGCCCAACTTATGAATATCAACCAATCGAGCGTATCCAGAATATTAATAAGGTTCAGAGAAACGGGAGTTTACCATAGAAGACCAGTTCCAGGACGTCCAAGATGTACCATCCCTGCAAATGACCGTTTTCTACGTCTACAAGCCCTGCGGGAACGTCATATTACTGCACGAAAACTGCGCAACGATCTTTCCAGAGTCCGTAATGTCCAAATAAGCATTAATTCTGTTAGAAACAGGTTAAGGCTAGTTGGAATTAGAGCTAGAATGCCTGTTACTGCACCATTGCTAACCAGAGCACACCGTGTGGCACGTTTGAGATTCGCAAGACAACATGTAAATTGAAATGTAAACGACTGGGCTAATATCCTGTTTACAGATGAGTCCAGATTCTCAATTTTCGGGTCAGATAGACGTATTCCAGTTTACAGACGCGAAGGCGAGCGATTTGCACAGTGCAACATAAGATCAGCAAGGAATTTTGGCGGTGGCTCTATTATGGTATGGGGAAGCATTTGTTTAGAAGGTCGCATAGAGTTAGCTGTATTTCGCAGGGGATCTTTGACAGCTGATTGGTATATAACAGACGTTCTAGAAGAACATGTGGTACCATTTGCTCCTGTTATTGGAATAAATTTTGTTCTAATGCATGATAACGCACGTCCGCACGCTGCAAGAATAACAACCGATTATCTTCGAGAAGTAGGTATTCAAGCTTTAGCATGGCCAGCAGTAAGCCCAGACTTGAATCTAATAGAGCACGTTTGGGACAACCTAGAACGCCGCATAAGATCTCTTGATATCACTCCAGACAGCTTAGATGACCTTCAACAAGCATTATTAGAAGAATGGGAAACTTTAGATATGGAGTTTGTAAGGAATTTGATAAGAAGCCTTCCACAACGGATGCGAGCTGTTATTAGGGCCAAAGGTGGCAATACTAGATACTAAAACTCGTTTACTTTACTTTAAGACATTTTTTGTTACTTTAAAATTTTCTTGTTTTGGAGAATAAAAATTATCTTTGCAATTTCCTCAAAAATTTTCAAATAAAAAAACCAAACATCTTTTAAACTTAACGAAAAATCATTATCATTTTTTCAAAAAATGTATATATGTATATCGTGAGGAGCATTTTGTCAAAATCCATTTATTTTGAAGTGATGCGATACTTTTTGTGACAAGTGTATTTTATAGTCTGCAAAACCAAAAATTATCCTCATTTGCAACCGTCACGTACAGTTTTTTGCATGTTTACTAAAAGAACTAACAAAAAAAACACCATTTTATTACTAAAAACTAAATCATATTTCAGAAAATTAAACACACAATTTGTTCATGATATATACTTAACATTCTATGTTCATTATTTTTGCGCAATAAATCATTTCTTCTTCTCTAATCTCTAATCTCTAGTCTCTAGTCTCTAATCAACAAAACATCTAAACTCGTTCTGGTGTTTAACGTGTTTCTATCTTCAGAATCACTCATGGATGTGGAACTGGTATTTCGGAACTACGAGGTACTGGACGAATAAATTAATTAAGGTTTGGGAAAGGCATTTTCTTTATATTTTTTATATTGAAACATTTTACATCTACCGAAAAGAAAGTAGCAGTCGGTAGTGTGATTTTGCCGTTCGCACCACATCATAAGAATTCCGAAATGAAATTAGTGTCTTTTACACTTAAACCACAAACGAAGATCTTCCCCGCACCTTCTGTAGACATTATGAGAAGCCCAGGCTTTCCCCAAGCTTGATCTTAGGGAACAAGACCACATATATTTTCTTCATGAAATCAATTATGTTTCTTTGTTGTCTTTTAACAGTGTGCTCACCACAAATAAAGCAAAAGTTGTCAGAAGAAATAACACAACCTCTTGGAACCATAATATACCGGGTGTCACAATAGCGCGGTGTCGGTCGATTCGCTTCGCAAGTTTCGTATTTCTATTCAAAGCAGCATGAAAGACTCTTGACGGTTGAAAAATACTGTAATGTTTCTGTCGATTACGATACACAGAAATATGTTCCATCCATATCTACATATTCAATGTAACACTTGTTCGACAAAATCCGTCCTCATTAATTGTTGCAATTTCGCATTGTTTAATTGAGTAACTAGGTTAATATAACGAGAACGAATCTAATCAACTCTAAGCGAATCTAATCGAATCTATTTGAATCTAATCTAATCAATAGCGTACATGTGAAAATCGTAATATGTAATGTTATTGTTAGGTATTTATTAAATGTTGTTTTTATATTTTTTCCGAGTGTAGGTATTATTTATTTAATCAATAAAACCGGTCTCTAATATTTATTTACATATGAATTTTTTTCTTTAGTAATCGTTATTAAAATATTTCATTCTTTCTAATAATATGCCCTAAATAAGGAAAAATGTTTATACAATTGTACCATACACATTTCTAAAAATTTTAGCAATGTATGCTCATATATATGGAAAGTTTAGCTGGTAATTTATGTATATTATGTAGTAATTTAAAATTCATGAATTTATATGTCACTAGTTTATCATATTTAGTAATAAAAAATGGAATATATTGCACAATAAAACGTATTTATGGTTATTACATTATGAGGAAATAAGGCTAACATCCAAGAATTACAAGTATCTTTGCATGAACAAATATGTATATTTTCTGTTATTAGATATATTATATATGTATGTATTGTGAGTAATCACTTAATTAAAAGACACGAGAATTTAATTATACTTACGATTAAATATCGGATATTAAATATAGTATGATTATCACTACTGAATTAGTGTTGCCTAAAGATAAGTAAAGCTCTACAGTTAAATGTACTTATTAAACCGAATATAGTAAATTGTAAAATATCTCCATAACGAAGCAATTATGGGAAACTTAAAAAACATTGTCTGTTGTCGAAAAAGTAATTTGCTTTTGCTTATTCTAAATAAAAACCTTTTCTTATGAAAATACTTTTAATACATAACAAAGTTTGCGAAGTTTTTGCTTGTTTCTCTTTCGTAATATTATTTAGAAGACAAAAACATTTTAGAACTTTGGTTTTCCTAGATCGTTGTTAAAGTTTTTCTTATGGCAAAAAAAAATAATTACAAATTGCGTAAAAATTCCACGCTTAATTTCGGCAAAATTAAATGAGGCATTTTTTGGAACGGTATTTAGTATTTCTGAATAGAAATAGAATAGTAAGAGATCCGTTTGATGTTACCGTGACTTTTCCATAGACGGCACTATGTTTATCAATATTAATACGTTTTTGATATTGATATAGGAGAGTTATGAAACAAAGCTAGACCGTTTGTTTCATAGCTAGGTAGTTGATCACCAATTGAAGATAGTCAAATAGCTCCAGTTGTTAACATCTCTACTGTACGTGTATTCAATATTTTGCATGAATATTTAAGTATGAAACAGCTATCGCTAAGGTAGGTGCTGGGTTTACTGCCAATGACTGTCGAGAAAGTATATACAGAAACCCGTTTCAGTGCACTATATTTTACATGGTATCAAGAACGTAGTATTTTTATGTTACATCTTACAGTACAGGCTGATTCATTTTCGGCCCTCACCATGGGGATCTCGCTTATTATTGGAGATAGAGTATAGGTTTAAATTTGGCAAAGTTGTTAAATTTTGTGTTTGTTATAAATCCGTAAAGAAAATAGACCTGTGACAAATGACCTTCGCTATTAAAAAAAAAACGCGAAAACCCCATTTTCTTCTTTTACCTGTAGCACCGACATTTGGCCTTGTAGAGAAAAAATAAAAACACATCCTTTTGGCCATTTCTAAACCTCTATCCAGTGGTGTACTCTAAATTTTTATACGACGTTTCATTTCTTTCTGGCCATCATCAACTATCTAATTTCTTATAGGCGCCATATTGGATTTAGACATCTTCAGAAAGAGTACCACATGCTGCCTAAAGTTTTTGACATTAGGTTTTATTTGAAAGAACAAATTATAAGATTAAATAAGGTAGCCATGGAATTTCAATCTGTCAAACATTTCATTTATTGTTCATTAATAATACAAAAATGTCATACACTAACGAAGAGGAACGAGATATGATAAGTATTTTTTATTCTTCGAACCGAAATTCAACAGTAGCGAGTACAAGATATCTACAATTATATCCAGAACGACAACAGCCTCATCGTACCATTTTTCTAGATCTCGACAGAAATTTGGTCGAGAATAGATCGTTTACTAAGCCGCGTAATGTTCAAGACAACAGGAATTTAAATGAAAATAGACAAGATATTTTACAAATGGTAAATTAAAAGCGTGTTTTCAAATTTCATGTTAATCTTGTATTTTTATAGATAAATAATAATACATCAATTTCTACACGCGAAGTAGCGTCAGAATTAAATTTGTGCCTGTCCAGAGTTTGGAGAACTTTACATAAAAGTAGGTTTAAACCATACAGGATCCATGTTAGTCACTCTTTACTGCCTGGAGATAATTTGAGAAGGCTAGAATATTGTAATTAGTTAATGGGAAGGATAGAAAATGACGAAATTTTTTTAAGCAAAATCATCTGGTCAGATGAAACAAAATTTACAAATTCTGGAATGTTCAACAGAAATACGGAGCACTATTGGGCAGTACAAAATCCCCGACAAAACAGGGCTAGAAGACCACAACATCGTTTTGGAATAAACGTTTGGATGGGTATTTTGGCAAATCGTCTCTTAGGACCAGTTATGTATGAAGAACATTTAAATGGAGAAAGATATTTAAACATTTTACATACATATGTATCTGACTACCTTGACGACAATATCCCATTAAATCAATTACAATATTTATGGTGGCAACAAGATGGCGCACCAGCACACAATGCAGCTGTTGTTAGAAATTTCTTAAATCAAGAGTTTGAAAACCGTTGGATTGGAAATAGGGGAGTTGTTGAATGGCTTGCGAGATCACCTGATTTAAGTTCGCTAGATATTTTTTTATGGGGATATGTTAAAAATAATATTTATAAAGTAAATGCGCCACAAAACATTGAAGAATTACGAGACAGACTTCAGAATGCCTTCGATGCAGTTCCTAGAAGAACTATACAAAGGGCAGTACAAAATGCCAGAAGGCGTGCCCAATTGTGCATTACCGAAGATGGCCAGATAATTGAACATTTAATGTAATTGTTTATTGTTTACTTTTCTATGAATTTTTGTTAATGTTTTTGTTATCTTGTACTCGCTACTGTTGAATTTCGTTTCGAAGAATAAAAAATACTTATCATATCTCGTTTCTCTTCGTTAGTGTATGACATTTTTGTGTTATTAATGAACAATAAATGAAATGTTTGCCAGATTGAAATTCCAAAGGCTACCTTATTTAATCTTATAATTTATTCTTTCAAATAAAACCTAATGTCAAAAACTATAGTCAGCATGTGGTACATGGTTGAAATCAGAAAAAAAAACTCTTTCTGAAGATGTCTAAATCCAATATGGTGCCTATAAGAAATTAGATAGTTGATGATGACCAGAAAGAAACGAAACGTCATATAAAAATTTAGAGTACACCACTGGATAGAGGTTTAGAAATGGCCACAAGGATGTGTTTTTATTTTTTCTCGACAAGGCGAAATGTCGGTGCTGCAGGTAAAAGAAGAAAATGAGATTTTCGCCTTTTTTTTTTTAATAACGAAGGTCATTTGTCACAGGTCTATTTTCTTTACGGATTTATAACAAACACAAAATTTAACAACTTTGTCAAATTTAAACCTATACTCTATCTCCAATAATAAGAGAGATCCCCATGGTGAGGGCCGAAAATGAATCAGCCTGTATATTCCAAGGATACATAGAATTGTCGGCAGTGCAGGTCTTTTATTTCGCTTGGCAGCTTATTATATAATTTAAAATCCAAATGATTCGTGCTTATTTATTTGTCCCATAAAAAGGAATGGTGATTTTTCTTCAATTTCTGGCATTATAATGGTGAAAATTTTTATTTTTAATAAAGTTTGTTAGCTTTTCATGCATATAACCAAGATAGGAAAGTATGAAAAGGGCATAGCCATAATGTTGTGATATTTGAATAGGTCTCTGCAGTTGGTTCTTCTGCAAGTTTTATTTAAGGCTCTGATAATATCTTTTTGTTTTTTAGAAATTGCTTTCGTTTTGCATCAAACCCCACAACAAAATGGCGTGATGTTCCACCCTAAAAATTGCTTAAATAAGCAGTTCTTGGCGCTTTATAATTCGCCGTTAGCTTTAACCTTCTAATAGTACAAGCTACAGTTGCTAATCGCAGAGATGATTGATATGGCAATTCAAGCTGATGTCACTGGAAAAATCGATTCCCAAAAACAAAAGTATCAGTTTTGGATTACTTCTCACTTTTCGTGTCGTTACTAAAATCATTGGTGTTTTGTTTCTCTTTAGTTTCAGAGAATTGCTGTTAAACCATTGCTTGGTTTCTGCACAGATATCTTCCACTATATGTGTAACACCATCTTTTCCGTTTATATAATAATGTATTGACATGTTATGGATAATAAATAAGCGTATTATAAAATTTTTAAATCTAGAAACGGTCAAACCGAGAGAAAATTCTTCGACATAAAAGAAAAATTGGCCAGAGGTTACCTTAAGATAGGACATTTCAGGATTTTAGTTAGAAAAATCCTCTTTAATATTATAACTAAAATACTACTAAAAGTAATACATCAAATATAACAAAATTACATTTTATTAACAAATTATTAAATTATTATTAAAAAAAGTCCATCTTCATTTGAATAGAATAATATCCATATCTACAATTGAAAGAAGGACAAACAGTTAAAAATGAAGGAAGGAACCAAAATACACACCAACCAGCCAATAAGAAAAACATCCGAACAGAATTCATAGGCATCGGGATTCTACAAGCCAACCGAAAGAAGATTTTCACCTAAAAGCAAATAAAATAAGACAATAATAGGCTTAAATTATTCAATAGGGGCTCAATTTATAAATACAAGTACAATAACAAAACATAAAAAGAATTTAGTTGAGATTTTGGAAAATATAACTAGAATTTTTGAAATTTGTAAAATAAAGTAAAATATAATGAGATAACATTTACTGAAAGGGTATAAATCTTTAATAATAATAATATAACATCAAATACAGCATTAATTCTAAAATAAACTGAAATTTTGGTGAATGAAAATGTTTAATATACAAATATTAATTCAAATAATTACCTGAATAGTAATAGAAAAAATAGGAATAATATTCAATACTAATAACATCAAATTCCAAAAAGGCATTTAAGAAGTAAGAAGAAGAGGAACTGAAAAATTCGTATGGCTTTTGTCTGAAATGGTAATGTTATAAAAGCTAGAGACCGAAAAAATTGAGAAACTGATTGTTTTGACGCCGATAAAAACACATGTACTTCGTGTAGAAACGTCAAATAAATAATACTTACTTCGTAATAGTAAAGTTAAATAAACAATATGTACCTCGTATTAATAAAATAAAAAATATACATGTACTTCGTGTGAAAAAACAAATAAATAAAATAGTGTCAACCAAGAGTTGAAGAAGTTAAGTAAAGACAAATAGTCATTTAAGAAGTTAGGTACTGCCTAAGGAAAATAAACACAGATATTAAATAAAAAAGAAAATTACCATAGGAAGAAAGTGCCATCTGTCATCAAATAAAATGCCAATAATAAAGACACCTATTTTTGTAAATATCAAATCATTAATATAAAAAAAATATGTCTCTAATTCATGAATCAAATTCAAAATTAAACATCATATTACAAAGAGTCACTGAATTTTAAATACATTTTCTGTTCTTTGTTCTCGTTTATCGAGGATCCACGAACCCAATTTAAAATAACAGTCAAAGAAAATTTAAAATCATAAATAATCCCCTGAGAAAAAAAGAAGATACCAGTCTATGTGCCCACAACGAAGAGCTAGTCGAGGAAAGAGTTAGAAAACACCACGTCCACTTTTAATTATCCTATTTAAAATACTAATGATATAATATACCGGGTGCGGCAATAGTGTGTCGGCGGAGCTTAGCATGAAAACTAATAAAGTTGTAGCAATGAAATTTTACATACACATGTAGTATGCTACAGTGCATTTTCTATTTTTATTTACATATTTACAGATGTTCCAAATTTCCGCAAACACTTTCACATTTTTTAAAAAATAGATTGCTATATTTTCCTGTTAGTATGATGTTAGTCACCCAAATTATATTTGCAATGATATATGACAATGTGCACTTACAACTGTTAGTTTTGGTTTTATTGCAAATTTTGTTAAAATCTTGACAGTTGCAGCGTCTAACATTTTAAGTCTTAGCCTGAAAATGGGTGCAGTGTCTCACGTAACTCTTTTGTTACCAATTTATGGACTAACACGTTGTATGTTTTGAGGGTGAAAAACGTGACAACATATACAGAGTGTTAAATACGTCGTGTCAAAGTTATTGAAGTTTAAAGTCTATTTTCTCTTTTTCTTTTTAATTGAACCTATAATTTTTTTATTAGTCAGCAAATTCCTTGTAAAATTGCCGTTAAAATGGTACCAATCACATAGTACTTATTTCCAGTATTTTCGAAGTTATAACTCTTTAATGGGATATACCTATGTTCATAATATTCAATATGCGGTGCTGCATCTAATAGTTGGTTGGTTGGCCATGAAATGATATTAAGCATAAATTGCTGTGTAACCAAACGTCAAATATCTACTTAAAATTTCCGTATAAAGTGTTTTTCTGTAGTTCCTCTTTGCTGTAATCGCGTTTAATTGTTATAATTTAAGTTCGGCTAGTTAATTATCAATTTCAGTTTGTTCGTTATTAGTTGTCATCTTGTTATCAGTTATATCGTTTTGTGTCATTATTTTTTATTTACATGCCGTAATAGTTTATAGTTGTGTTTCTTTAGAATGAATTTTTCGAAAGAGGAGCTAATAGACATTGTATTTGTTCTTGGCGCTAGAAATAGAAATCCACTTTTAGCATCAAGAACATATGCTATGGAGTATCCTCACCGAAGAGCACCGGATATTAAGACGTTTGAAAATTTGTTGACAAGGTTTTTTCGGACGGGTTCAGTGAATTACGTCAAACATGAAAGAACTAAGACTATGGTTACAGAAGATAATGAAGTGACAGTCGTTCAGTCCGTTGTGGAAAATCCGCGCGTATCTACAAGGATAATTTCGAAAGAACACGAGATAGAATAAGGATTTTAAAAAAACATAAATTTCACCCTTACAAAATTCAAAATCATCAAGGCTTATTACAAGCGGATTTTGAAAGGAGACTTGTTTACTGTGAGTGGCTACTTTTTCAATTACGACAAGATGTAATTTTCATGTGCTTTTCACAGATGAAGCAACATTTGCTAATTGTGGAATAACAAACAGAAAAAATTCTCATTATTATGACACTAGAAACTCTCATTTTGTGCAACCCATTTTATACCATCGAAAATGGAGTGTTAACACCTAGGGAGGCATCACAGGAAACACTATTATAGGTCCATTCTTTTTTAATACTACTTTAAATTGTGAAATCTGCACAAATTTCCTACAAAATAATTTACCATTGCTGCTAGAAGGCCTACCAGATAACGTCATAAGCAGATTGTGGTACCATCATGATAGTGCACCTGCACATTACGGTGCTGCTGCAAGAGCACATTTAGAAAACGTATTCACCAATAGGTGAATTGGGAGAGGAAGCTTTATAAGCTGGCCACCGCGATCACCAGATCTAACCCCTTGTGATTTCTTTCTGTGGCCTACTGTAAAAAATATAGTTTACGAAACACCTCCTACAACGGCAGAGAACATGCAGCAACGAATCAGAAACGCTTTTCTTCAATTAAGTGAAAACAACATGGCTCAAAATGTAAGTCTGTCGATGCAGAGGGGATTAAGAGCATGTGTAGAGCAGAATGGACATATATTTGAACAATTTTAAATTAATTTTGTTTTATTATGGAAAAATTACAAAGTGTAATTCTAAAACTAATAATAAAGAATTAAAAAACAGGTGTTTGTAAAAGTTACTTTGTTTGATATCATTTCATAGCCAACCAACTATTATATGCACCGCATATTGAATATTATAAACATAGATATATCCCATTAAAGGGTTATAACTTCGAAAATACTAGAAATAAGTACTATGTTATTGGTACCATTTCAACGACAATTTTACAAGGAATTTGCTGACTAATAAAAAAAAATTATAGGTTCAATTTAAAAAAAAATAGAAAATAACCTTTAAACTTCGATAACTTTGGCACGACATATTTAACACACTGTATATATTGTCACGTTGTTCAACCTCAAAACATATAACGTGTTAGTCCATAAATTGGTAACAAAAGAGTTACGTGAGGCACTGTACCCATTTTCAGGCCAAGGATTAAAATGTTAGAAACTGCAACTGTCAAGATTTTAACAAAATTTGCAATAAAACGAAAACTAACAGTTGTAAGTGCACATTGCCATATATCATTGCAAAGATAATTTGGGTGGCTATCATCATAATAACAAGAAAGTATAGCAATCTATTAAAAAAAAAATTGAAAGTAGTTGCGGAAATTTGAAACACCCTGTAAATATATAAATAAAAACGGAAAATGCACTGTAGCATACTATATGTGTACGTAAAATTTACGTAAAAAATAGAACAACAAACCTTTGACTATGTGAGAATACAATAAAACATAAATAACTTAATGAATTCCATAAAAATATAAAAACATCATTAAATAAATCACTTGCGTTTCTTGACGAATGCACCAATGGAGCCTCCTCACAATATATTAGTCCTTGGTGTTGAAAACACGAAACATGGGGAGTGTCCAGCAGCAATGCGTGGTACCAGTAAATTTACTCGAGCTAACAGCGATGCCGAGTCAAATCTCCGTAGTTTATGTTTCGTTCTGGGTAGTACTTCAAAAAATTTACGCTGAACACGTTCAATTTGAATCACGTGTAGGTTTTAGATCGGGTACCAAACGCTAGACGCATATTCCAACTTACTAACGACATATTCGAAATATAGATATTTAATGGTATCAACGTTAGTGAAATTTCGGGACATTCTATTAATAAAACCTAGAGACTTAACAGCAGATCTAGTAATGTTTGAATGATCATCTATGAAGGTTAACTTACTATCAAGTATAACATCAAGATCCCGTGTAGAACTTCGTTTCTCTTTAACAGTATTATCAACGTAATAAAGAGAGTTTGTATAATTTATTTTCCTTGTAAAAGTTACAACATAGCATTTGGAAATATTTAAATTAAATTTATTTATGTGACACCAACTGTGAACAGTATTCAAGTTCTTTTCCAAAAACTCCACATCAGTTATGTTTGTAATAGTGTGATATATTTTTAATTCATCTGCATAAGCCAATACATTGCAGTCAAGTGATGCTATTAGGTCGTTAACAAATATATTAAACATAAGCAGGCCCTCGTTGGAACCTTGAGGAACTCCAGAAGTCGGGTAAAGAAATCTTGATTTATAGCCATTGTAGGTAACATCGCTTGCTCTATCTGTCAAATATGACTTCATAAACTTGTGTATAGAATCATTAAAAGTAAAATATGGTCGATGGTATCAAATGCGCGACTGAAGTCCGTAGAAATAACATCTAATTGACTAGCATCGTCTAAGCTTCGGCTATATCTTGGGTTATGCAGCACAAGTTTGTTAGAGTGGAGAGATATTTCATAAATCCTTGCAGACATTTGATCGAGATAATTTTGTACATGACGGATTCAAACATTTTCGCAAAAACAGAAATAATAGATATTGGCATATAATCAGAGATGTTATCACCTTTTTGAAATACAGGACAAATTCTAGCGATTTTCCAAGTTTGTGTGAATGAAGATGTTTGAATGCATAAATTGAAGAGTTTGTAGAGCGGATGAACAAAAATATTAGCGCAGTCCTTAACCAAATACGTAGGAATATTATCACCTCTGGCAGTATGTTTATTCTTCTGTTTTCCAATGGCCTCGATATGAGGACGGACAACACAAGGAACGATGATAAGCGGAAAACTACCTCAAGTGACGCATCATCGGAGTTTTCAGGACGATAAACTTCTGCAAATATAGATGCGACGGCTTCAACAATAGTTTGTGGTTTGGAATATTCTTGGTCATTAAAATGTAGGTTACTTGGAATTCCAGACATGTTGCGTTTTAAATTAACGAAACCCCAGAATTGAGACGAATCATTAATCATTTTTCCTTCTTTGTCTTGTGTATAACATGCACAACGTTTAGAAATTTCTGTTTTAGTAATGCTTCGAATTCTCTGATCTCCGATTTATAATAATCATTACCAGTAGATTTCCACTTCCTATGATAGTGACGCTTTAACAGAACATATTTATTTATGTTCTTATTGAACCGCGGAGGGTAGGTCTTATTTGAGGAAGATCTTTGGATAGGAACAGAAAGGTTCTGCCAACATCATTATAACTATCTAGGAAAGATCAGTAATCAGAATTCAGTTTTATAAAACTAACATTTTAAAGTTATATCTAAGATTATTATTTCAAAGAAATTTATGTATCATAGCCATATTGAATTACTTTACCTACAGAAACACTGCGAGGAAAGTCCTTTGCGTGAATGGGAAAAAGAACGGAACCAGGAACCTATCCTTGAGGAACACCAAACTTGATGGGAATAGGTCTCGAACGATGATTATTCCATTGTACAACCTGAAATCTATTTTATAGGTATGACGAATTAATTAATTGGCCGTTCCTCTAATTCCCTACATGTCGTGTTTATTAATTAATGTAGTGGTCTAGGCTGTCAAAAGCCCTACTCAAATCACATCGCCTCAAAACTACGTTCTCATTATCATCTAAAGCTATCGCTATATGCTCGAGCACTTCTGCCATTGTTGATACACCTTATTTAAGTATAAAAAGTATAAAAATTGCCCCCAATACTTACATTATATGAAAATATCATTGACGCTGTTTTTACATAAATTTTCATAAACATCTATATATCACATAATGCATATTGGACGCAAAACTCGAATGATGTCATATACCATATACTGACTATCTAAATGATATATAATGCAATTAAACGAGAGATACTGCGTTAAAATAAGAGACCGATAATGGTAATTTGGATCTATATCAGCCCACGGAATTAGATATACAGCGGTAATAAGGAATTATATAAATGCCCCAATAAGATTTTATTATAATGATTATGGTAAGTACCGGTTGTTAATGAATATTAACGAATGCCAGGTAAAATTCTTAGTGATTTCTTAACTAACACTCGGTTATCTTTATATTCGTAAGGGTAAACGATAATTACACCACTCGGCATCTTAAGCCATTACCGTTATTACGCATGTTACATAGAAGTGTGCAATAATTATGCCTTAATCTACTGAAATGGGCGATATTGCAAATTAAGCTCCATTTTATTGGTATATAAAATATATTTTATTTAGTCTCTTACGCATAATTTAAATATTTTTAATGTTTTAGTAACGTGGAAAAATTATACAAACTTTCTTAAGATGGATAAAGAGATCGATAAGACGGAAGATAATTTGATCGGAATTGTTTAACTCAAATTTAAAGACAGATACTTTGTGTTCGTAGTAAGTCCGGATTTCTGTTTGTACAAATTTGAACAGGACTATATTGCTGTAGTATATTGTGCAATATAGTAGAATTTCGTAAAGCTTTTATGATTGCAGTAATATTAAATGAATAGTCTTCAAATGCGTTCGACAAGAACACATTCGTGGACTGTTCATACAATACTAATATTGTAACTATTGACAAAAGTTTTTACCAATATGTCAAACGTCACATGTCAGTTATTTTTCATAGTTTTTGGCGATAAAAGGGCTGAAGCAGAGATTTCAAATAAGAACAGAATCTTTTGAGAATAAACCACGTTATTACTAGTCCCTTCAAATAAATAATAATGCAATGATTCACTATATACGAGGTGCATTCAAGTTCTAAGGCCTCCGATTTTTTTTCTAACTAACTACTCACCCGAAAACTATGAAACTGGTGTTACTTCTCGACGTAATCTCCCTCCAGACGTACACATTTTTCACAACGTCGACGCCATGATTCCATGGCCGCGGCGAAGGCTTCTTTAGGAGTCTGTTTCGACCACTGGAAAATCGCTGAAGCAATAGCAGCACGGCTGGTGAATGTGCGGCCACGGACAGTGTCTTTCATTGTTGGAAACAGCCTAAAGTCACTAGGAGCTAGGTCAGGTGAGTAGGGAGCATGAGAAATCACTTCAAAGTTGTTTTCACGAAGAAACTGTTGCGTAACGTTAGCCCGATGTGCGGGTGCGTTGTCTTGGTGAAACAGCACAAGCGCAGCTTTTCCCGGACGTTTTTGTTGTAGTGCAGGAAGGAACTTGTTCTTCAAAATATTTTCGTAGGATGCACCTGTCACCGTAGTGCCCTTTGGAACACAATCGGTAAGGATTACGCCCTCACGGTCCCAGAACATGGACACCATCATTTTTTGTGGCTGTGAATCTGTGCGCTTCCATTGAGCTGACTGGCGCTTTGTTTCTGGATTGAAAAATGGCATCCACGTCTCATCCATTGTCACAATCGACGAAAAGAAAGTCCCATTCATGCCTTGGTTGCGTGTCAACATTGCTTGGCGACATGCCACACGGGCAGCCTTGTGGTCGTCCGTCAGCATTCGTGGCACCCACCTGGAGGACACTTTTCGCATTTTCAGGTCGTCATGCAGGATTGTGTGCACAGAACCCACGGAAATGCTAACACTGGAGGCGATCTGTTCGACTGTCATTCGGCGATCCCCAAAACAAGTCTCTCCACTTTTTCGATCATGTCATCAGACCGGCTTGTGCGAACCCGAGGTTGTTTCGGTTTGTTGTCACACGATGTTCTGCCTTCATTAAACTGTCGCACCCACGAACGCACTTTCGACACATCCATAACTCCATCACCACATGTCTCCTTCAACTGTCGATGAATTTAAATTGGTGTCACACCACGCAAATTCAGATAACGAATGATTGCACGCTGTTCAAGTAAGGAAAACGTAGCCAATTTAAGTATCTAAAACAGTTCTCATTCTCGACGCTGCCGCTACAATTCCAGTTACAATGCAATACAAGTTACAATGTTTTTAAAAAGAGACACATATTTAAACACTAAAGAGAAAATATAAATATATATATTGATATCAATGTGAGCTTTTGAATGGAATAAAATAATAGAATGCTAACTAAATATTGGTAAGTTATGAATTAATTTTAAATCTTTAATAGATAAAATGTAAAATATAATGATACCTACCTTGTCGTATTGCTTAGTTTGACCAAAGTTTATTAGATGTCGCTCTGACAACTATATATATTGGCAGGTATAGATTACAAACATAATTTAAATTATACTTTTCAAAAAAGGTGGACGCCAGCTTATTTAATGCTTTTATTAAATCAACAAAATAGTATGATATTATATTACTTAGCGGCAGGCAAGATCTCTTTCTCAGGAGTCGATTCTTCTTTTCAAAATCAAATCTTATTTTACATCAATAATCATCCTCGGGCTTTCACACTGATAATATGTCCAAAATGCAATATTCCAAGCATACGAAATTAAATAAGATAAACGATAAATAACAATATCGTGTGAAGTTGGTAAAAATTCAAGTTTAATAGTTATTTTGTTTAAGAAATTTTGTTCAAATTAATTACATATCTGTATCAGCTGATATTGTGCGTCAATCACGTTACATAATAGGATTAGCAAACGTACAAGTACTTATAATAAACATATGGTGTAGCAAATGTGAATAATATTACTTAAACTAGTGATTTTAGCTGATATTAAACTTTATGAAAATATAATTCGTAGGAGACCATCCAATTTCAGGTAAGTTCGACCTTATTTATATTTCTAACTTTGAATTCTATTATTATGGTACAAATAATAAGATTATATTTTTACGATATATAAATATGGATATAAAATAAAGATATTTTTATAAATACGTGTAGTCCGACGTCTATTAAATAATTTTCTAGGTGATGGGATTCAAGCGGGAAGCAGACAGAAAATTGGTGCAGGTGTGGTTACGACAATCAGGTACTTTTTATTGTTCTTCTTCTATACAGGCTTGGGCAAAAGTAACGCATCAGTCGAATAATTCCGTAAATGTAAACTTTAGAACAAAATGTTGTTAACAAAAGTTTTTTGACAAGTTATTTTGTATTGGCTTCAATCATTTGTTTTTTTTTCATGATGATTACATATGACAGCCAAAATATATTTTTTTTTTAAATGGAAATAATATTATTTTTTGGACAATTCGGAATCTTTATTAAGTTCTGAATATGAATGCGTACTATTTTCATGGGGTTAGATAAAAAAAATATTGAGAATAAAATTAAATTTAATAAAAGTAAACAAACTACAAAATGCTCAAAGTGACGTCCTTCTACGACCTGACAGTGTCCTAAACGTTCCCAAAAATGACGAATTGTATTTTGTAAACTATTAGGTGGTATGGCTTGTATCTCACGAGTAATTTTTGCTCTCAAATCCTCTAGGTTTCTAGGTTTCTCCTTGTATACTTGCGACTTCAAGTGTCCCGAAAGAAAGAAATCGAATGGATTTAAATCGGGGGACCTAGCGGACCAATCAATAAAACCCCGACGTCCAATCCAACGACCGGGAAAAATTGTGTCTAAATACTGTCTAACATTAATAGCATAATGTGGTGGTGCTCCATCTTGGTGAAACCATAGATTACGGTTTGGCATGCTTGGTTGATTGTCGTTAGGAAATAAAATCAACAGATCTGGTACAATATGGTTACGCAATAAATGTAAGTAACTATCACCATTTAGGTTGTGTTCCAAGAAGTACGGACCTATGATACGTTGCCCAACAATGACAGCCCACACATTAAGTTTGTGGCGATGCTGTGTATGATTTTCTCGTATCCAATGTGGTTTCTCAGTCACCCAATAACGGCAGTTATGCCTATTTACAAATCCATTTAGACAAAATGTAGCTTCGTCAGAAAATACGATGTTGTTTAAAAAATTTGGATCGTTATTGGACAATTCAATTATTGTTTCACAAAACTGTAATCTTCTGTCCGGGTCATCTTCGTTAAGTTCGTGCAGTAAGTGTATCATATAGGGCTTGTATTTGTTCGCTTTTAATATTCGTCTAATAGATCTGCTACTCATATCATTTTCTAATCCTAGTTGAGTGGTTGACGTAGTGGGATTTTCCGTTACAGCAAGTAAAACATGAAGAGATCGGTCTTCATTAGTTATTTCTTTTGGTCGGCCAGCTTTAGGTATATCTCTAATATCGCCCGTTTCTCTAAATTTAGTAACCAATCTCGAAACTGTTGATTGAGCTATAGGATCTCGATCCAAATAAACATTATTGAATAAAGTGCAAACTTCGTGATGTGAACGTTGCCTGTCACCATATCCGACCATCATAAGAATTTCTATTCTTTCTTTAGTAGTTAATTTGACCATTTTCACATAAAACACGTATTAAAAAAAGCAAGTTTTACGATGGAAACTATTTTATTGTGAAACGTCAATAATTTAATGACAGTCAAAAAATCTACAATTTCCAAAGCAATCTACAAAACACTGCTCTAGTCCAAATGTACGTTCATTAATTTTTATTTTTTTCTCAATATTTTTATTATCTAACACCATGAAAAAAGTACATATTCATATTCAGAAATTAATAAAGATTCCGAATTTTCTAAAAGAAAATATTATTTCCATTTAAAAAAAAATTTTTTTTTGCTGTCATATGTAATCATCATGAAAAAAAACGCAAATGATTGAAGCCAATACAAAATAACTTGTCAAAAAACTTTTGTTGACAACATTTTGTTCTAAAGTTTATATTTACGGAATAATTAGACTGATGCGTTACTTCTGCCCAACCCCGTATATATATATATATATATATATATATATATATATATATATATATATATAATTTAAACTATCGTAATATATTGAATAAAATAAATTAAAAGCGGGCAAGCGGTCTGTCAATTAAAAACTCATTAATTATCCCTATATTTCGCAACAACTTTGTTGCTTCTTTCGGAGATAAAAACGTAAAGTTCAAAAAAATAATGAAAGTGACGTACAAGGACAATAAAGGATATCAATTTGGGGTCTAACACTTTATATGTTTCAAGATGGCATAATGTAAAAATATATACAGGGTGTTGAATAGGTCGTGTTACATTTATCGAAATTTAAAATTTCTCTCTCAGTTTTTTAAAATGGATGCTATGATTTTCGATATTGTCAACAAATTCCCTATAAAATGACCTTAAAAATGGTACCAATATCGTAATACATGTTTCCAGTACTTTCAACTATCAAATAAACATCAAATAAATTAATGTATGAAGCAACTAACTATTATCGGGATAAAATAAAACAAATTTTTCCAAGACATACCTATACGTATAATAATATTAGTGTTCAACAGTCAATTATTTAGGGTTGTCTAGGCGAATTAAGTGGGGCCCCTATAGAAAGCGTACTTATTATATCTAGAAATATTGTTATTATGTAGACTTTCTCTGGCGAAATAAGCCCGCAATTACAGCTGTAACAAAGTTAGATATCTTCATTTATAATCATTAGTGTAGGACCCGGTAAAAATTGTTGATAATGACTTAATAAAACTGCTTGAAATGTAATCGACTTTTAATTGATTTGTAAATAATCCAAGAAAGTCCTTAATTATCAGTCTAATGATGAAACCTAGAAATTAGTTTTAAATTTATCTAATAAAAATAACTAGCTTTTCGAAAGGAGATTGATAAAAGGTATGCTTAGACATAATTGTACTATTGGTAATATTACCAAATTTGGACTAAACTAAATTAGTTTTTATATCCGATTACTGCTTTCATTTAAAACAACCTGAACAATTTATAAAGAAAAGTTTGTGGGTATAGAACACGTCTACGGATATCACTTCAATATTAAGCGTTTGCGGAAAATAAATGAAGGTCTTTTACGACAACATAAAATATAGATTGCCGCTATGTAACTAAATACAACGCATAAAACGTCTTGACATTTTCCATGCACTGGTCTAAATCTGATAAATTTCTGCATTTCAAATATCGTATTGCAGTGTTTAACATTGATTTATTCTACTTAATTATATAAAGTGACATATAGTGGATTCGCATTTACAGAGTTATATTACGGAAACGTACTAATAGGTCCTCGCAAAGAATTAATTGATTGAGACAATTTACTATAAAATGTACAGTTGCTTTCAAAGATAATGTTACATGATAATCTTGTAATAATCTGTAATGTTTTTTCCCTTTTATACCATTAACAAACTATTGAAGTTTTAATAACAGGCCTGCAAATTTGGAGATATGACGTCACCTTTTGAATTCGATGACTGATGAAGTATTTTGATGCGCTGATTACGAATATGTTTGAAGTGTTTCTCCATTACGTCCAGAGTTTTCAGAATAGACATAGAAAAAAATCGCAAAAATTATATTAAAAAAATATATTAGAAAAGTACTTAATTCTAGAACTTGGACTATTGAAATTTTATAAATGATTACTTGTTTATTGTGCAAACATGTCATTTATCTTTTTTTGTGAAATCTTTTTCTTTTTTCGCCGAAGCTTCGATTTTGAGATTTTCTTTTAAATTTTCGTTTTGGCTCATCTCGTCTCAGCAGTCAATAGGAGTCCTTTCACCTTACCCTTCGCTAACGACTACTCAATTTTTCGGAAATAGTCAATGTGCGAATTCAGGAAATTAAATTTAATGCTCATAGAACAGCCTATTAATCCAAAATTTGCACTATATTTGCCGCTATTGCTAACGTTTGATCAAAAAGTCTTTGGATCGTGATAGCCATGAAGTGTAAAAACAATCTATAGAATTATTTACTTCTAAGATACATCTGTAAAAAATGTTAAGTCAAGGATATCGTTATTAAACCAGGTACAGTACGATACTCTTTTCTGATAATCTGGTGGCAGTGACTCCTGATACATCTGCATTTTATAAGCAAACATGTTCAAGTCATGTTTAACAATGGTTTGACACGTCCCATAACTTAAATTGGTCTCTTGTTTCAATCTACGCAAGGATAAGGTTATATTACACTTATAACGATCCATCGAAAAAATTCATAATTGGAGTAGACCGTAAAATTGGGTTGGTACTTTAGCCACTTCCACACAATGACACATTACTTGATAATACCAAGGTATTTTTATTAATATAAAATATTATTAAAAATCTGGTGTGAAGAACACAAATACAGGTTCACTATTAATATTTTTGTGAACGTGTCCGAACATATACCTCCCCAGAGACGTAGATACGTATTTCGCCTTTCTACAGGCTCATCGGTACACCCCTGCTGGAGAAAGGATATTCTCAGACACATTCACAAAAAAAAACAACATCGCCACATCACAGAAATTATCAAGACCGGGCGTAGAAGTAAATTCAGCGCTACCTGTTATCAGACAGCCGAAGTACCTCGCCCCGTCCACATAACCAATGTGAAGTAACGACGCCCTTCCAAAGGTGGCACAGCTAATCTCTCTAGAAACTGCATTTTGTTTGTGTCTTCACTCATACTACGGACTAACCGCATGTGTAATGTATCAGAATAATTGAAACATACACGAGTAGGTAAACCCCACCAGTTTTGTATAATACAAAGGTATTTTTAATAATATAAAATATTATTAAAAATCTGGTGTGAAGAACACAAATACAGGTTCACTATTAATATTTTTGTGAAATACTCATGTATGTTTCAATTATTCTGATACATTACTTGGTGCTTGACAGTTTCATTTGGTTTCATTGTAAAAAAAGGTTATGGCATTGAAATGATACTACAACAAAAAAGAAAACAAATAATTTATTTAATATCGAAATCATAATCAAAATTTACATATAGCTACAGAAGTTGTTGAAAATGTTGTCCATTTACATCTAAATAAATTTAATTTTCTTAATAAGAGTTTATAGAAACTTATAGTTTCAATGTCAAATAATAAATGTCATTATGTGAAAGTGGCTAAAGTACCAACCCAATTTCACAGTCTACTCCAATTATGAATTTTTTCGATGGCTCGTTATTACCTGTTCCTTCAAATTTGTCCAAAGTTCGTTGAAGTTGCCGAAAAAAATCTCGTTCGATTATGGCGAAGTTGGGAAATCTCTCACGAAACTCATTCAAACATAACCGAGGCGGATAAACCCAATTACCATTTTCACAATGGTTTCCATTACTATAGTATGATTTAATATAAAAATATTGTGTTTAAAAGTTGTCAAGTAAATGCCAAAACTAATTGAAATAAATAATTTCATAGATATTTCGTAAATTCCACGGCAATAGCGATCCAAAGACTTTCTGGTAATACGATATTGACTACTACTTATTACTGCTTAATCATGGACGTGGGTTCGAATCCTGCGTAAGTACAAATTTTTTCAATTAAAAAATTTGAATAATTAGCGTCGTAAAATGTAGAAAGTAATATTTATTCACATTACTTAGAGAAAATGCAATTAATTTGCAACAAGTGCCGCCTATAGGCAAAAAATATTAACATCTGTTTCCTTAATGTAATTTTAGGCTTCCAGATGCATTCGGAACCACAGTCCTTAATAGCTCAGTGGCAGAGCAATGGTCCGGCAAACCATGGACGTGTGGCGATTTTTTTAAATTAAAGAATTCGAATAATTAACATCGTAAAATGTAGAAAACAATATTTATAGTAAGCCTATGTTTTGAGTAAATTAATTCGTCTCGTTTTCAGATCCATTAATGCATATGCATCAACCAAAATGCACATAGGTATATGGCACGGGCCCAGTGAATAACTTAGTAGAGAACGGAACCTTTCCTAGGTTTTCCGCCAATGTGTTCTTTTATGGTATACATACTTTATTGAATAAAACTTTCAATTTCGAACATTGGTTTATGATTGTTATTAGTTAGAATTGAAAATGCTCCTAGCATTAAAATTTTAAATCTCTACTTTATTACATTCCATTATACAGTCTCGCAGATAATTATGGAGTAGTGAAGTCAAAATTTTATTGACTCCACTACACTTATTTCTCAATTAAGTGGTCATTAAAACAATGCCATTGTAAATATAGTGCAATATTACTTATTCGTGTCACTCAGTTCACGCAGGTGTGCTATAGAAATTATTATGGTAAGAGGTCTCTTACAATATCACAAGATACTATCTTGTAAAACATTAAAATGACCATCATTTTATGATGCGACGGAATGTCGTTTTTATCAGATAGCGCGAACGTTTTAACCGCGTATGCGAACAAACAATCGCGGAAAATATTATTTAATAATCTATTATTACGTACATAGGATTCGGAACTGTTTCAAAAGGTGTATAACTAATGATAGATGCTGTCATAAAAAACTATTAGTTCAAGCGCGATACCATTATTATGAGCTATGAAAATTAATACATTTGTACCGAATTGTTGGATATAAACGTACACTCAAATTAAATATGATTGATTACACCTTAATAAAATAAAAATTTATGATAATTTTTCGTTAGATATTAATTATATTTTAATAGTATACTGCCGACATCCTGTTTTATTTGAAAAAGCATACAAGGATAAATAACTGAGACCAGAAATAATTTTTTAGTCATGATCCGTCAATAGATGTGAGAATAATAACTAGAGCTGAGGATGTTTGCGGTACGGCAGGACCGTATGTAGTGCATCCCCACATTTAACTATTTATCTAAATATTCTCTGAAATGATTTGCCGGATCTCATAAATTAATAGAGTGATATTTTAGTATGCACTGGATATTGTTATTATACAAAATCATAATAGCCATTTGTATTTATGGATCATAAATAATAATACGCATGTATTTGTACTTGGTTGTGAATTCAATTTAAACTTAAAACGAATCGTAATATTTTAACGACAAGCCGTCCTTACAATACATGCATTCGAGACAAAGTGTGCAACTCTACGAATAACTTCCATAATTGATCGAAAATGGACATTTTGGAGCTGAAGTAAAGCCCCTATTCTTAGAAAATTTTATTATTGTCGTTAAGAACTATTATTATAAACAACAAAGGCCTTTTATTAGTGTTGAAGTTTTAGTTTCATTGAATTTCCATGTTGTAAGTAGTCAATTGTAAAGTGTTCATTCACAATATTCTAAAACAAGGTGTAAATTTAACTAAAATCCAGAAAAACACATTCTGATAATATATTACTAGATTAGAAGCTGTGTTTATTACTATTTATTATATTATTTTTATAACCAAATGCAGTAAAAGCTACGAAAACAAAAGAAACCTCGATTTATTAAAATCTTGTCACACAGCCTTTCAAAGCCTGGCAGCACATATTTTGCATATATTTTATATATACTACCTACTTGAACTAGGTGAATGAAGTTAGAAGTTATAAGTTATAACTTCTAACTTCATTCATTAAAAAGAGTAGCAATCTTCATGAT
The DNA here is from genome assembly GCA_935421215.2 of Melolontha melolontha. NCBI lineage: Eukaryota > Metazoa > Arthropoda > Insecta > Coleoptera > Scarabaeidae > Melolontha > Melolontha melolontha. The sequence continues at coordinate 1,465,896 of OW285235.1, read as the reverse complement.
GATTTTGCGGTTCTCTCCAAACCATCGATATTCCAAAAGGAAGGCTTTTTCTATTCCCTTTGGTCCAATGTCTTAAACCTTCTTCAAATACCTTACAAACAACGTGCGGTGTCCAATCTTTATCTTGATCTCCTAATTTGATTTTGAAATAAGCATAATATGCATTTTTCACAAATTCACCAATTGGTCTCTTAAACTTTTTCAAGACGAAATATCCACAAATATAACAGAAATCATCTGGTTTGTTTTTGCAACACCGGCTAGACATATTTTTAAGCAATGTTTATTTATCAAATACCACGCACAACACTAAAGACAAATTAATTTTACTAGTTTACTGATCGACACTCAGAACTATAATGAAGTAAATGACATTAAGATATACATTTTGTTTGAAGTGATAAACTTGAAATCCTTCTTCGCAGTACTAATAAAGTGAAAGCATAATAAATATGATTTAGCAAGTAAAAATTCCCGGAAATCTTGTCCAAAATTAATACATGTAATAAAAGATTTACATCAGGTAGGTAATGAGAGCCTATTTAACAAATTTCTTTAAAACCACAACAGAAAATCATTTTTGGGTTAATACCTAGAATTTGAAGTAGTACATTCATTTTAAAATGTATTAAAATGCCTATTATAAGATTTTTTTATATTATTTTCTTTTTCTTTTGTGCAAAAAAAAAACTGTGGGTGGTAGAGACCAACTGTATTTTAATTAGTTATTGCTATATACAAACTGAGCTTAACAAACAAAAATCACGTCATCACAAATTTTATGCAGACCTGTGTAATTGACGTTAACCCAATTTCGGACAGCAATTCCGAAATGTGGTGGTACCTTATCCATGTGAAACCACATGTCTCGTCGAACATTCAGTGGAACAACCTCTAAAAGACCTGGCAGTTCCTCAATAAGAAATTGAAGGTAATTGTCCGCATTTAACCTCCCAGGAAGAAAGACAGGACTAATCAACAAGTCATCGATTAGGATCGCCCAAACGTTAATAGAAAATTCATGTTGAAATTTAGATGAGCGTATAGCTTTGGGATTTTCTGATGACCACTTGTGCAGGTTTCTCACATTTGTAACACCACTTCTCGTGAACATAAATTCACCTGTCCAGAGGACTGTTCTGCAGAAATTAAAATGAAGCCGTGACTGTCTTAATGTTCAGGTAGAATAAACTAGACGAGCATAGTGGTCTGCCTCAAGCAAACCGTGTCCCCTGCGATAGTGATATGGATATAAGCCCTCACGTTTTAAAATTCGCCAAACTGTCGTTCGTGGTACTCCTAGTTGTCTAGCGATTCGACGTACAGTGAGAGTTGGATCGCTTGTAACAATAGCTACTGCTTCTTCCCCTAAGTCTGCTGGCAAATTTACTCCTCGGTCAAAAAGATAATCACGCAGTCCGCATTCCCGAAATTGTCTGTGTACTTCCAGAAACGTTCTGTAACGAGGAATGCGCCTGTCGGGAAACCGATTTCGGTATTCAATAACTGTTTGACGTGCACTGCCGTTACAGTAGCCATACACAAAATGTATGTCCGCATACTCTTGAGAAGAAAATCGGTAAGGCATTTTGAATATAGAAAACGTGTCCACTCACTAATAAGTTGTTGTATGAACAGCAACGTAATGTAATCCTTTATTTATTAAAAAATGCAACGTTAACAGTCATCTGAATATTTGTTTATTGTATGATATTCATGGTACAGCACTTACAAAATAAGAACCTTCTTTATCATAAATCAATTTCCAGTACTCTTTTTTGTAGATCTGCAAGAAATTACTGTATGCATTACGACACGTGTTTATTTATTTTAGGATAACATTTTATTATGCGACGTTAACAATTACAGGCCTGTTATTGAATCGTATAACTTTTTTTAAATAAAATCAGTTTGTATTGACTTTAGGATTATATTTTTTTCATGATCCGACAATCACATTTATAGATCTGTAACTTTGAAACAGATAAAAATGGATATACAAGTTTGCGTTTTTTGTTACTTTAAATGAAGCCTACTTTACACTTCTAAAATTTGAACATAACTATACGGGACACTTGTATATTACTTGAATAACTTCTAAATTTCATGAATAGCTCTTTACTGAATTACTTACTACGCAATAAACATGGATTAATACAAAAATATAACCCATATATCACTTAAGTGACGTCAGACATAACATATTCTATAATTGTCAGTTAACGGGCAACAATATGGAGGGGAAGTGGCGTTTAAAAAATCGGAACTTTCAGTGACGGGAGTAAACATAGTAATATTTTGCTACATTACCTCTCCTAAGAATTCCTACGTTGTATAGTGTCTTTATTACCACAATTCTTACTGCAACTATTTCACCTAACTATCGTTTGTTTGTTTGTAGTTAGGGCAATTACAATTATAGTAAGCTGCACCATATATTTTTGTCAGTGTATTTGATAGAGTTTACCTTACTTATTCAATATTTATTATTTGATGAATCAAATTTTATTGTTTCTTACTATTTGTTGAAGTTCTACTTTGTCGGCATTTTATTCATTAATTTGCGATTATTGACTTCATAATATTGAAAACTAAAGTAACTAATGATCGAAGCGTTACAAAATTGAGAAGTTCTAATTTAAAGTTACGAATCAAAGGGATTAATTAAAATTTCAGATTAATTTTTCTAACGCACATAGTTGAAATGTCCCAAAGGTTTAAATTGTTCTAATTTTATATTCCAGGAAAAATCAAACAATGGGAAATTAAAATTGTTGAAGTTTACAACGGAATAAATAATTTGTCGGGTGTTTTTATCCGCCATTGTAGACCACACACGTATTCTAGATAAAATACAAGCGTGAGCGTTTATGTCCAAACGGCGAATAACACGAAACAGTGCAAAAACTGTGTTACCGATAGCCGCTATCTAGCAAAAAAAAATAAAATGTAAATGTCGGATATCAAAAGAAACTTCTTTTCCGAGGCTGCTTTATGTCAACTATAAATTTATGAAATTCAATTAAAGGTTTTATAATCGGCGTTTAATGACTGTTCAATGCGATGTGTAGATGGAGCACTTGCAGCAGAACTTACATTTATTAAAAGTTTATACGTCCTAAATCATCAACAGTAATATTGGCCATATAATATAATATTTACGATATGGTAAGAGCGTCGAAATAGAATAGCAAGCGAGCGATCGGTTTTACTATCTATGACTATAAATTTTACGTGTGTTTTCTTTATAGCATTCGCTGAATAAGTTTGGTATTTACAAGTGCAATTACTTAAGGACAAGGTGCTTATTTGTGTTTACGAATGTTCATTACAAGATGTAATTACACGACTTTCATCCCATAAAAGAGTCTGCGTTAATTTTTGCAAATTATACAACTCTAATATAATGCCCTGAACTTTATCGTTTAATATTCATCTCTATTGGCATTGAACATATCGCTTGTACTTTACGTATTAGTTCAAACGCGCTATGTACTGCAGCTGTTAAATTTACTTTTTTAGTTCGAGACTCTAAAGATCCAAGTAATATCTACAACACCTGATACGACCTCTCGGGTATTGAAGTGTTCTTCGTCAGGAGTTTATTGTACTAAAAACACCGACCCTTGTACACAATTATATTCGGTCGATGCATATGCTATATCGGTTTTTCCTTTCGTACAGTATAGTGCGCAATTTTGTGTGATATTTGTGATAATAAAAACGGATTTATAGTATGAAAGAGCCAGTTGATCCTTGTTTACTATGCGTTTTATACGAGGGTTGTCTTTTATATTTCGCATATAGAGCTGGAATAAAACAGCAGATAGCTTTCAAAGACTTTTTTTAAAGATTAATGCACACTTTTATGCACTCCAACCAACTCTGTAAGCAGTTATTCCACTTGTTCGTTTCTACAGTTAAAATTGCGTTTTTGAAGGCATCGACTGCTCCTTTTGAAGACTGAAACGTTAGACCACGCAGTTCATCTTTAATTTTCAGAAAGGTAAAGAAATCGTTGGGACCTAGTCGAGACTGTACGGAGAATCGTGTAACAATTCGACGTTTTCTTGCGTTAAAAGTTAAATTGTCTCTGCTCAAATGTTTCAATCACATGCCTCTTCACTACTTAAGCAAATCAGCAAGAATTCAAATACTACATTGGCTTTAATATCACTTTAAGTAAGGTATATCATTTTAAACAACATTTCCAGTTTATACGATTGCAATATGCATTAGATACTTACCTACCTGATACGAAGCTATAACATCTGGCAAAGAAATTCGAATATTTTTATTCTATTCCGCTGTCGTCAAGTGCTAATTACGATACCCCGTTGCTTGGTTACACAGTATCGGAATGTATTACTTTACCGCAAGTTGGTCACAAGTGTAATAAGTAACTAAATCATAGAACTAAATCGTTTCAAAAGTTAGATATGGTTAGATATGAACGTTTGACAGTGATAAAAATGTAAATAAAAATTATAGAGAGAATAGTAGAGACATTATTAGTACTAATTATACATAATAAAAGGCGCTCGACAGACTCTTGCTAAAGGAGTCTATCTATAAATTCGTTAACAAAACTAGACGCTATACATACTTCTATTGAGATTACTTATCATTGTGAATACTGCAATTGTTATATACTTTTACTGTAACACTAGAAGATTCGTGGACATTAATAGATATTCCAGGCAGATTCTGAGAACACACTACATTTTGTTTGAATCCCTGCTGATCCACATTAACTAATAAATCACTATCCATTGAATTAGAGGTTGATAGATTCCCTGTGATTTTAGTGGACGTATTAAGTGCATTGCTAGATAGTATTTCAGCAACGTCTAATTTTTTTCTTGATGGAATTATCAATGCAACCTTCAGCCATAGTGGAAGACTTCCATCCTCCATGGCGCTTAATTGTAATTAAATGTCCTCCACTATTAGCCAAATGTATTAAACTGGATCGTCTAAAGCAATGGCCAGTGAAGATTTCAGAATTAGGTAATTTCAAGTAAGTAGCAATACTTTTTGGTACCTCTACTATTGTATTAATACCTATTGGAATATTTACACACAAGCCATTTCTATATTGCAGTGTAACATTACTGGGACGGAGATGATAATATTTTTTCACTAAATCAATCCATAATCTTTGAGTTTTAATAAATTGTCTAGGAACATAAGTTTTAGTTTTTAGCACATCAACCAGTATGACATCATTTTTAATCTGTATATCATCTATAATCATGTTATTCATGTTTGTTATTTCTTCACGACGGCAAGCTCCATTAAAGCCCATTACAAGAATGACCTAACATAATTTTAATATGACTATTATAACAAAATAGTGTACAAAATTAGTAAAATACTACTATAATTATGTTTTTATTACTTACTTTCATTGCTAAATATGTTTTGTCATCGGCTCCTATTATAAATCGGTTATTGTGCTCTATTTCTAAAATCTTCGATTTTCTAGGCTCATAGCCTTCAGACAATTTTTTCAAATATCCTATTAGTTTAGAAAATTTTTAGATATCTGTATTTTTATAAATATTCAAGTAACAGTTAAACATCGAATATTTGGACCACAAGCAAGATGCCTTTTTTATTTTACTTTCTTTGTCAAAATAGGCAATCATAATGTTTTCTGTAATAGTCACGATGTTATTTTCTTTACATTAAGTTATAAATTGATTATATTCTTTTTCATAAATGTGTCGAGATTTTTTTGGCAGAAGATTTTCCAAATTGTCTTCTGCAATTTTCCAAAGCTTTGGCGGCGTGCAATTACTTATTTAATCCACTTTGATGTTAGATAGTTGATTTAAATTTCAAAATACATAACAATATTTCAAATATTTGAAATGTTCAAATTATAAGTCTGTGTAACCAACGTCAAAAAAATAAAATATCTAAAATATTCGTATTGAACATGACTATTATTTTAAACATTTTTTTAAAAGGCGGAATAGAAAAAAGTTGTATAAAATACACGTTTCATAACACAGTTTTGCGCACGTTGTTCATTAGAAAACGAGCCGTAGGCGAAACTTGAACTCGTGCGCAAAAAATCATGTCTTGTGAAACTTGTATCTTAATATACTATTTTCTATTTTGCGTTCGTAATGAACTCATTATGACACCCAAAACAGTATAGAAATGAGCTTCATTTCGATACGCTTTCTTAAATATATTATTGCTGCTACACAACCAACAAAACCAAAAAATGCTACACAACCAACAGCAATTGACATCAAGATATACTAGTTTCTATGCCAGTAATGTTTATATTTTTAACTAAAACATCAAATAATGTTAACGAAAATTAATATATATGCAAGATTTAAATTTGAAAATGTCAAGTATCAATGTGATACGGTACGGTATGCTGGTACGGTACTGCTAACTGCAGTACCGTAAACGTCTTCGACTTGGTTAGACACAATTGTTGATGGCAAACCACAACCCCGTAGTGTAGATAACACTATAAAACGGTCTTCTCTGGTTTGTGTTGCGTGGTCTGCCAGATCCTGACCTTCTTGTGTATTTACCAGTTCGACGATGTTTCTGTATTGCGTTTTGGACGGTACCTACTCGTGGGAATATTCAAGACAGCAGCGATGTACCGAATACTGCGTCCATCTTCGTTCAAAGCTACTGCTTGGGCTATATTTTCTGTTTGCATTTTCTCAACCAATGAGTGTCAGTACCAGTGATGGTAATCCTAACTCTTACTAGTTCGGTAGAAAGGTCGGCAATATTCGGTAGATTATAGAAAATATCGGTAGATTAAAAAAATTACTGCTTTTTTAGGAATATCTTCTTTTATTTATTATTTACAACAATATATAAGTAACATACATTAAATAGAATAAATTTACTAAAGAAAACAATCGGTATATTTGTTTCACAAAATATAGTTATTAAATCTCTAACACGTGTTTCGACTTTTCAGTCATTGTCAAAGAGTTTGTAAACTGAACTAAAAATACACTTCTACCACTATTTATGAGTTTTTAAAGACTTTATTATGGCATCAATAGTAGGGGTATTGAAAAAAAATCCAGCTGTGTATTTGTGACATGTCTATTAAGATTTATGGCTTTTCTAATTTCTAATATTTCGAGAAAGTCAAGTCTTTTCCCTTTATTACAAGTATGTAAAAGTTTAAAATTATTGGTATTGAACAAATGTGTGTTTTCTCGTATTCATATTACCATAAAGAATAGAAATTCTATGCTCTTTAATACGTTCTTTTATTGAGCGTCCTCATTGGCCAATGTAAAAAGCGTTCAAATAAGCTTTGCCTCTAGTAGGCCATTCCTTTAAAAACGTATGATTATTATTATTAATAATTTATATTTGCATTAGTTGTCAATTAGACAGATGCATAGTTGACAAAAATTGCTTTGTAATTTAAAATTGATTTAACATGGTTTTTACTATACAACACAAATCATTCATGCTAGAATCTTATTTTCGAAACGGACGTAAGATTGACGGACAATGGCAGTATTCTCTTCAAGATTGTTTAGAAGAATTTAGAAATGAGTTCCCTAACGTCATCTTTGATTATGACAGTTTTCGGCACACAGTGACACATTCCGTTAGGGTTTTCAGAGAAACAGGGAGTATCGACAAGAAATTATTATGCCATTTATCGAACAGCTTGACGACGAAGAAATAACACAGGGTTACTTTCAACAAGACGGAGCTAGAGCACACACAGCAGGTGAAACAATTTATATTCTGCAGCAATTTTTTCAAAATCGGTTGATAAGTTTAAACACTGAACATGAATTTCCACCAAAATCTTGTGACATTACCCCATGTGATTTCTTTTTATGGCCATTCTTAAAGAACTCAATTTATCAAGTACAGATACCTGATCTTGCAGGCCTTCAAATCAGAATTGCTGAAAGAATTAATGGAATTGACAATGCGATACTACAAAACACTTTTTCCTCCATTAGAAGAATATGTGAGAAATGTTTCGAACAAGGTGGTGGACACTTTGAACAATTTTTATAAAATTTTGCTTGTTTGTTGGAAATAAACATATTTCATTCACTTAAAAATGTTCGTTTTATTATTTTGACATTTGTCATTTCAATCAAATATCTCATCTCATAACCAACAAAATTCCTATTAAAATTAGTAACAAGCTAAGACATAATCATAATTTCCAAGGGCTACTTTGAGGTAAAATTTATTTGAATTCTTTGTATATCGCATCACAATCACTGCAACTTAATTCGTACACACCTGACTTATCACACAATTCTGTTTTTTCTTTATTATTTACTAAAATATTTCCTATATTGACTTTATTCACTTGGATGACATTTAACCCTAATTTATTCAGTTTATTAGAAACTTTATTGCTAACCCCAGGTATATAGTTGAGTATGTGATACGTTTTATTCGTTTTTGTATATGTGTCCCCGTAGTAAAAATTCTTCGTAAGAATAGTACGTTGTTTTTTGTTAATCATTTTATCTATAAATTCTGTTTTATATCCGTTGTTTCTAGCTATTGTTTTTATGGTGGTTAGTTCTTTATCGTAATTCTCATTATTTAAAGGGAAATTAATCAGTCTATGTATAAAACTATGAAACGCTGCCATTTTTATATTCCATGATTGATTGGAATTTGCCGGGATTACTGTATCCGTGTTGTAGTGGGTTTTCTAAAAATATCAAACTCAAATCGTTTATCCCTTCTTGTTAATTTTAAGTCTAAAAAATTTAGCGTTCCATCTAACTCTTTTTCTATAGTGAATTGTATTTGATTGTTAAGAGAATTTAAATACTTGAGAAATTGGTCTAGTTGTCTATCTGTGCCTGACCACAGGCATAAAATATCGTCTACATATCTGCCCCAGAAGGAAATGTATTTTAATAGTCGACCGTGGTTGGAATTGTTTATGTGTTTAAATTCAAAAGCTGCCAAATATAATTCAGCGAGCAAAGTGCTTAGAGGGCTACCCATCGGTAAACCGTTGGTTTGTGTATAAAATTTGTTGTGAAATTTATAATAGTTTTGTTTAAGGCAAATATTAATTAAGTTAAATAAACTATTCTGTGTTACGATGTTCGGGATAGACTTTTGAATGTGATTCTTTAAAATTGTTTTTAGTTCCACTAAGGGGATGGGTGTGAAAAGACTTTTTATATCAAAGGAGACTAATTTCATGTTGGAGGTTAAAACAATATTCTTTAATTTGTCTATTAATTCAAAAGAGTTTTTTACTGCTTTGGGTGAAATGAAATTTATTAAATCCGGTAAATGTTTGTTTAACGATTTGCATAATTTATAGGCTGGAGCGTGAACGTAAGATACAACGGGTCTTAAGGGGATTGATTCTTTGTGTAACTTAGGTAAACCATATAATACCGGAGCTCTAGGGTTCATTATTGTTAAATATGTTTGTGGCTGAATATCGTTGAAATCTTTTTGCGCTTGTCTAATTTGTTTCTGGTATGTATGAGTTGGGTCCGTTTTGAGTTCTGAGAAATCTTCAACATTTAATAAATTGTACATTTTATTAGAGTAGCTTTCTTCAGACATAATAGTTACTGTATTACCTTTGTCTGCCTTACATAAAATTAAACTATTCTCCGAAATCTTATCCTTCACCTGTTTAACAATATTGATATCTTTCGATTTGTTCTTAAAGTTGATATTATTACTAATAACTTTCGCGATATTGTATCTTTCGAGATTATCTATATCCTTAGTGATTAATTCTGTGTTAGCAGCTAAAGTTTCTAAATTTTTAATACTATAACGATGTTATATTTCATTATATTATATGTACATAATTATTATTCTATGAATATAGAATATATTTTTATTGTTATTTAGATTGTATGTATAATTTTACTACATGATTTTAATGAATTATTTGTGTTTCCCAAATGCAGATTTGTGTACAATTCATCACAAGTGATAAACATAAATTTCAAATACAAAGAAATAACTTTATGTTATCTCTATCTTTTTCTTATTGTCCGCATAAAACAAAATATGAATTATATTTATTTTATGATGCTTCTGGTCTTAATTTGTTATATATTTGATGTATATTATTTGTTAATTCAACAACTAACATCCTGTTTGAATATGATATTTTGTATACATTATTAGTCTATTCGATAACTTTTATTCCATTCATAATGTACATAAATCACTATCAGAAAATACACAAATTATGATTATTTTTAATATATATACATGTGTTTAGGGAAGTAATAGTCAGTAAGAGTAGAACTAAGAAGAGCATAAATTCTGTTATTGTAAATTATAGTGTAAAATAAAGTAGAGTTAACAAAACCGTAGTTATTTCAATACTGGAACATAACAACGATATGGTGAAAATTTCAAACCTTTTGCTAATAAAAGCTGTTCATCATTCGTGAAAGTTGTCTGTGTTAAATTAATTACTCTCTCATAAAAGGGGGGCAAAGTATGGATTTGTTTTTTGTCAAGATTATTAACAGAATTGTGAGACTTACATTTAATATGTGATAGTTTCTTTAAGTGTCTGATGTGTTGTTGTTGTACTTCGAAGTTGACATTTTCTCTTATTTGCCTGTCTAATATTTCGAATTCAATGTAGTTGAAGATGTGTAACATTTCTGTGTGTATGAGTTTCAAGTGTAGACCCAAATTGCCTCTTCTGCTATAACATTTTTTGATTTCTTTTTTAATCCAGAATTGTACTGAGAAACAAACTGCTTCTTGTGCTTCTTGAGAATGATTATTGCAAACTATTTTCATAAATTTTGGTTGTGTTCCTGCTTTTTGGCACTGTTTGTTAAACCATATGTGGTTGGATGACTTCTTCAGTTTTAGGAGAGTTTTTTGATATAAAACCGTTAACTTTGCTTTACTTGCACTTTTAATATAATGTATCCTTGCGAAGAATTTTTACTACGAGCACACATATACAAAAACGAATAAAACGTTTCACATACTCAACTATATACCTGGGGTTAGCAATAAAGTTTCTAATAAACTGAATAAATTAGGGTTAAATGTCATCCAAGTGAATAAAGTCAATCTAGGAAATATTTTAGTAAATAATAAAGAAAAAACAGAATTGTGTGATAAGTCAGGTGTGTACGAATTAAGTTGCAGTGATTGTGATGCGATATACATTGGCCAATCAGGACGCTCAATAAAAGAACGTATTAAAGAGCATAGAAGTTCTATTCTTTATGGTAATATGAATACGGGATTCGCGGAACATTGCATCGAAAACACACATTTGTTCATTACCAATAATTTTAAACTTTTACATACTTGTAATAAAGGGAAAAGACTTGACTTTCTCGAAATATTAGAAATTAAAAAAGCCATAAATCTTAATAGACATGTCACAAATACACAGCTGGATTTTTTTTTCAATACCCCTACTATTGATGCCATAATAAAGTCTTTAAAAACTCATAAATAGTGGTAGAAGTGTATTTTTAGTTCAGTTTACAAACTTTTTGACAATGACTGAAAAGTCGAAACACGTGTTAGAGATTTAATAAATATATTTTGTGAAACAAATATACCGAGTGTTTTCTTTAGTAAATTTATTCATTATGTTGCACAAAGGCCAACCGTGGATTCTATACATTATATTAAATAGAATATAAAATTTGAAAACAAATTTTTTAAAAAAATCTCATTTTACAAAAAATTACTCGTTTTCGCAATCTTTATAGAGTGTATGCTTAGCCATTCGCAAAATTAGTTTTTTTTCAATTGGAAAATCAAAGCAACTTTTATTTCCAATATATTGCTTAGCAAGAATTAACCCGTTGATTGTATCCGTACCTAGCTTGTTTCTCTGTTTATTTTTTAAATTATTGACCGTAGAAAAAATTCTTTCAGTGCGGCAAACAAAGTAAATTAAAAACACATTTTGTAAGACAAATAAATATACGTGTTCCGTCGCCGAATGTCGTCGTTTCTACTTTTTGCCAAAATAATTCTACATTATCAGAAAAAGAGTTAATTTCGTTAGTATTTCTTAAAAGATGCCATTCATTGGCCAAAGTCTGAAGGTCGGAATTATATAAAAAATCCGGGAAAATAAGTGCTGTGTAGGTAATAGATTGAATTGATCCTGATATTACAACTACTGGATCTAAAAACTGAAATTTTTCTAAAGCATTATTCTTTAAAGGAAACCGTTTCATTATTTGATCATATCCTTTTACATAAAAATCCAAGCATCTTAGTCTAAAAAAGAATAATTGCTCTTTGGTAAGTGACGTGCTGGATATTGTTTGTATCACTTTCGCGCCAAAATACATATCCTCAATCTGCAGATAATGTCTAGGATTTTTAAAATCTACATCTGCCACTGAAATACCTTGAAGGTAATCCCTTTTTATGAAACAATCGAATAACGTTTTTAAAATAGTAAGTATGTTTTTATATAGACAGTGTATTTTAGGGTGTTCAGTTTGCATTTCCTTATTCAAGCTATTAAAAAAGGGTAGAACAAATTCTAAAAATTGTCAAAAAAATTGTTTAACGGTTTCAATATGTTATCTACAGACATGATACCATTGGTACTATCGACATCGGTGAAATATAACTGTAGAGGTCCATACTGTTCTAATAACCGCGAAACAACGCTACTTACGGATAACCATCGGGTTCGACATGGGCGTAAAATTTTATGGATTTTTGTATTACAAAATACTTGAAACTCGGTATATTCGCTAATTCGGTTGGGACTATGAGCAAAGTAATTATAGATATCTCTTGTGAGCTTCTCTATATATGGAGGTAGCTTTTCACATGCATATGAAGCGCACAAATGGAAGGAGTGACATATACATTTCATTACAGAAAGCTTTGGAATGTCATTTTGCAATAAAGTCATTACTGAGCGATGCTGTCCTGCCAGAACATTTGCCCCATCAGATGCAAAACCGACCAGATTTCTTTTATACGGAATTTCGTCGGTTGCTTTAATTTCAATTTAAGCTAAAAAATTATCACAAATGGTGTTACTATTATTTATTCTTACGCATATAAAAAGATGTTTAATATTGCTCGTATCAGTCGACTCCTCAACAATAAGGGAAAATTTGTTCGTCGGGAGATGATCACATAATACTTGCATATTTTCGTATCCCAGTACATTTTCTAACTATTGCAGTGGTTTTCCTTCTTGCACAGGCTAGTCTTTGGGCAATTTTTGAATCATGGCATACTGCGGCAACGACCTTGGTCCATAGTGATCCATAGTAGTAAGTGGTAAATTATGTTCGGTGATGAAAGCAGATAGACGTATTTCACCTATAACATGTACATAAAAAAATAAAAACTAAAGTTATGTTTAAATAAAGTAATTACCCTTTTGAACTTCGTCCTCTAATATAGAAGGAGCAGCAGTTGCAAACGCTTCTAATGTGGGTTGTTTCAAAATCGCTTTTAGTTTTGTTTGATGAGTAGCTGAATTATTATGCTTCATGAGAGCATCCTTTCCACTAATTATATTTATATTTTTGTCGTATGAACTGCATTTTGCGTACTGAAACCCCTTTTCACTTTTTTTTAACCAGCCTTTAAAAGCATCTATCGTTTCCCACTCTTTTTTTATAAGTTTACTTGTATTTCCTTTTTTTAATAACGCCGGAGCTACTACCTTCATTGCTACCATCACTATCACTCATTTTTGTTAGTGAGTTAATAAGAAAGCACGACTAGATTTCTACATTCAATCTACTAAAATAAAATGAGGGAATATGAAGTTGTACGTATATATAGTGTTTGCTTGGTGATTTTCCTATATAAATGTATTTATTTTGAAGTGAATTGAATAAATAACATCGAATAGGAAGTTAAACGTATATATATAGTTTTGGCTGGTGGTTTTCCTATAAAACCATCGGTGAATACCCTTATATTGAAGTGAATTTAATGAATAACAATTGCCATCTATCTATTTTTAATTCCTTTTCTTTCTTTATTATCAATCAGTTTTAGATAAATAAATTATTTCTTAGAGTAAGACGAGGAAAATGAGAAACAGTTTTTCGTTAAAAATACTAATATTAGTAAAAATAGTAACACCTAAAGTAACTGCCTATCTGTTTATAGGTAGCTAACATCCGTCAGATTGGTTATTCTAATTTACTTATTTGTTGTGCAGATTAGCCATTTAAGAATTGAAATATTTCGGTAGAATTCCATAGCACTTCGGTAGATCGGTAGATCGGTAGATTATACCTAAATTCGGTAGATCTACCGAAAAATCGGTAGAGTTACCATCACTGGTCAGTACTGACAGTTCAAATGACCTTTCAACACAACAGATAAAAACTGAATAAAGAGCACACCAAGGTTTTTTGGATTGGGTTCGTCATTATTTTAGTTTTTCATGCATGCCTTGCTAAAAAAAACAAAAAAAAGGAATTTTAATTATGATAATAGATATTTACTTCGGTTTCGGAATTTTTTGTCCACAATGTGTATTATTATTATTATTACTATTGGTGATCAAGCAGTTGCTATGAAACATGTATTGTTCGATTTCGATTTCGAAGAATCATTAATTTATGTGGTATTTTTCTTTACTATGGAATTTATTGTTTTATTTTTTTGCCACACACACTTTGTTTAACGTAATTTAATTTATTTAGAAATTCGTCTAATAGTTCTATTAGAATACTGTAACTATAAAAAGTAGTACAAGTTATTAATTCATAATTAAGTAGAACTCTTTTATATAAATTAATGACCAACTCTAATTCTAAGCTGTAACATAATAAACTAAACAATAACAAATGATATTTACAACTGAACATAAATATTTTGAAATAGCAGGCGGAAAGCTTTATATTTTTTTTTAATTTTTCGACAAGTTCTTATTCGATAAAAGAATGTTATCGTTAAGAATCATCTTATACAACGAGAACTTAAAAAAAAAGTATATCTATACTTTAGTTCTTAGCTATAAATAATCCGAATTTACTAGGTATGTTGTCTGATAAAATTTAAATATTATAGACAACTCTTTTTAACAAAACGAACTGTGTAGATACATTCCCGAACCACTGGAAATTTAAATGGTATTTCGAGCGCGACATACACACATCTCCACTCGGTTCCATAAATTATCGAGATTTACGATTATCACTAATAGTATCATATATTAGAGTCCCTCAGTAGATAATGTTATAATCTCATAATTATAATATATTTCACCAAACCGTAGGATTTATTGTGTCTTATATAAATTAAAATTTGGTGGGATAGTATAGATACATATATTTAAAGATTGTACAATCGTCTCGTTGAAATTCAAGTCTAATGCGTGTGAAAGAATAATTTAGATTGGAATCGGTAAGTTATGACAATTCCCTTATGCGTGTTTTTATGGAAACATTTGAACAACGCTATCTGGGATGTATCTTCTATTTTACATTTAATTTACTTTCTATGAGTGTTTATTGTTTGATAGAATATAATGAAATACATCTTTAATGATAACATATAGTATACGCGGAGGAATTCTTTTATTATTTCTTAAGAAGGAAGAAATATAGCTTTGTTACATTAAGATTCTTTTTCCTCGGTAACACTTATATCCATCCTATTTTGACTTCAATATATAATAATATGTACCTTTATTAACACAGTGTAAGTACTGTAAATAAATTACCGATTGCCTAAATTGGGAAAATGATGGATAAGTAAATATAAAATTAGTTACACAGCCTACAAACCACTTTGCGGACAAGCTGTTACCTGCCTCATGTTAGCAATAAAACTCGCGTTTTACTAAACTTCCTAAATATAATAATAATATATTTATTTGTTCAAAATTATACAAGTGTATAGAACTCGTCAAGTATATGTACATGTAAATATATAAAAACAAAATAAAACGTGACACAGACACCACATTAAAATTTTTTTGAATAAAATTCATCCAAAGAATAAAAAGATTGTACATATAAAAATTTTCTAATGTTTTCTTGGAGCACTTTTCCCTGCTCAAGTCCTTAATGTAAGGTACGTTGGGATATGATTGTAAATATTTAAGACCTGACTAGCTGCGTTCTTTTGTACCCTGGTCAGAGTTGTTTGTGGCACCGCGAAATAAACACTTTCTGTCCCGCGAGTACTGTACTTATGATTTAAGACATACCTGCCAAACGCACTGCTCATAGAGTAAAATTACTTTCGGATGAGACTGAAGATGCGCGAGCGATGACGTTAGAAAAATACTGAACACCTTAAAAACATTGAGCAGTCTTAACAATATAGGCGGCAGTTTTAAATTTAATTAATATTTAGTTATATTAAACCATAATAATTATGTTTTGTTGTCGATTTTAAATAAACTTATTACTTCGCGAAGAATAAAATAATTATTAAATCAATTGGTATTATGTAACAAATTTTTTATAAATTGTATTTTACAATGAAATATTTCTTTTTATAGTGCTTTCACATTTAAGTCTTTGTATTTACAAATTATTATTATATTAATCCATATTTTGTAATATGGTTTTCATTAACCTTAATTTTGGTTTTTCTCATTATAATTTTACTCCTAACCAAAATCTCACTTTATAGACATTAAAAGAAGATAAATACACAAGCATGTGCCTAGATAAATTTTTGTATTTATTAAAACAAATATACATACATACAATATATAATCAAATATTTATTTTCGCTGATGACAAAATTGATATAATATATTTTGAAACATTTAAAATCTTCAGTCTTCATCGCTTGAAAAACCGTAGAAATCATCTTCAGAGTCATTATTGACATTAATAATAAATTCTTTACAAAAATCATCCATTATGTGCTCCTTCATAATGTAATCTTTTTCTACACCTTCCACATGTGGACAAGTTTTTGACCATTCCTCTACCTTGATGTTTGAAAATTCTTCTCTCGCCAATTTTTAAACATCATTTTTATGAAATGTAACATTTCTTGATGCAACCCGATTCTTTACAATGACCCAGATTTTTTCAATCGGGTTTGGTTCTGGGTGGTATGGTGGCAATCTCAGGACGGTGTGGCCTTTTTTTCCAAATATACCATCTATGCTGTACTGTATATGTTTTGGCTTGTGAAGTTTTACTAAATTGTACAACTCCGGTTTAGTACAATTTGCATCGTAAGTTATGCCCTTTTCGTTTAGCCACTGTATCATATCACACTTTCTACTGGCTGATGTTGGATGTTTATATGACATAACGTTATGGTAGCTGGCATTATCTACAACAATCACATAATTATCAGGCAAATTAGGAATTAAAGATGTTTCGAACCATTTTTTATAATTTATGAAGTTCATGTCGTCATGGTAGTCGCCACTTTTTTGACCTGATTTGAAAATTAATACCGCATCATTAACAAAACCCTCTGCAGAACCAGCATGAACAATTATTGAACGCTTCCCTTTTGAAATTGGACACTTTAATCCTTCATTAGATTGATCAACCCATCCAAAAGGAGATATATGCCCTGCATGTATGTAAGTTTCATCTAAAAATTACTTATGTACTTAAAATATGTACTAAATAGTTTTTCTAAATGCTTTTTATACCTGTATATATTATTGGACGTCCTTGGGTACGATAATTTGTTATTTTGCGGATGTAGGACCACCTCGGCTATCTTATGTCAAACCGCTCCATTAAAATCTTACGGTTATCAGTAGTTTTTTTCCATCTAGCAAATAAAAAGTTTAGAGTGATATTACTAAAAATAATAAAAAAAGTACCTGAATCCTATTCGCAGCAATAATTTCCTAAAAGATGATAGCCCTCCTGCAAAACCGATTCCTTCATCATCGTGAATTTTATTATAAACGGCTTTTATTGTGGGTCTTCTCTTTTCAGTCACATGAAAATTATGTATAATTCTGCGAATAATTTCTTCCCCACAGTTATCGACAGCAGATTTTGATGATGATTTTGGTGGTTTTATTTTTGTCGATAAGAATGAATTTACTTTTCTTGTTTCAACAGCATGACCTTCTTTAATTATTCGACCTACAGTGCTCCTAGAAATACCTGTTGCTTCTGCAACTGTATCTAGCAGCTGACCTATAAATGATGAACAACATAAATTATAATTTTGAATTTGATTTAAAAAAAGTAATATTATTACAGGTTAAATATTATGTATCCACCTAATTTGTAAATATATTTACCTGTCACACCTTGTTTTTTAAAATAGTTATATACATTAAAAATTATTTCACGAGATTGTTCAAGAATAACTTTTCTCTTTTTCCAACAAGGGCTCACTTCCTCCAGGACAGAGTTTGTTGCCATATCTGACATTTTACCCTGTGTAAATAAATACAACTAAATTTTCAGGAATTTTATGATAAGTATATTTCTACTTACAAGGGGATGCATTCTTACTCTTGAATAGCTCTGAAAAAAAATTAATTAATAGATAAAAACACAACAATAATATTACAAATAGGAAAACTCTCAATGTACGTACAACACCACTACGAAACACACCGATCAAATGCCTGGTACCGACTGACAAATAATCGATAAACGTTTGTGGCTCGTATAGTACACGGATTTATACTACTAGCTGTTTCTCTCATTTATGAGGTGGCTCTCTTTCTAATTACTAAAATGTGTTTCTGCGCCAGTCTCATCCGAAAATGATTTTACTCTACTCCTTCTCGCACACAAAGTACACTCCAGAATGTAGAGACCGGTAAGCGTATGTATTTTTCTTTTTCTAAATATTTCTCGGCACGAGTCAGCAAGTCCAAATTTAAAAACCGATGGGTGTTTAAGTTATCGGAAATTACTGACGGCAGCTAACGATAGAAACCAGTAAATAATTCCAGTACCAATAAGCCCTAAGGTATTGTCTGGATAAGATTTTTCAAATATTCCAATCATCAGATATGTCTCCACAGTTGTTTCACTTAAGTTAGTGCGACGTATGGAATAAACGTGTTTTAATGTCGAAAAATGTTATATTTGCATATTCAAAATAATCTTGGAAAGAACTTAATTGTTCTTTAGACGCACCTTTACAAATTAGTTTTAATATGTGAAAATCGGAATTTTTGTCTAAAACACTTTCAAATTTTTCTATCCAACACTTATTTCTTTCGCCTTCTACACCGCATAGCTTAGCGTGAACATCATTCATAATTTGAACTGAATTCACAAACGACATCGAAACATTTTGTAAATGTTTCTATTCCCTCGGCTAGTCCGAAGTAATTGTTGTGTATAGTTTGTAAATCATCTTTAACCTGATCTTTAAATAATTCCTAACTTTTATCGATACCAGCAGCTTCTGTCATATTGAATTTTAAAACTACCTTCTTTTCATCATCAAAATATTGATGATAGTAAAACGCAGCCTTCAACCATATTGTCCAATGCATAATTATCGGCTCTAGTAGTTCGGGTATTTTGGGCCACAGTCTGTGAAATAGTCGAGTACGTTTCGAGGACTTTATAAATACTGATTTTGTACTATCTATTAAATCATTTACTCGTGGATAATATTCACGAATCGGTTGTGCCACAAGATTCAAAGTGTGGATTTTGCAAGTTACATGTAAAAGGTTGGCATTATGTTCTTTAATAGATCGATCTAAAGACAGCATGTTTGCGGCACCGTCACTCACAAACATTAATATTTGCTTCGGTGAAATTTCAACTTTGTCCAATGACTTCAACACCATCTTCGAAAATTCGCAGTACACTTTTCAGCTAGTCTGGAAGCAAGTAACATAGCTGGTGACAGTTGATGAGATTTGCTGATTGTTATTTCGATCCATCGTTTCATGGGCGCATAACCACAATTTTTTATAAAATGTATATATCAGTGTATACGTGGACGCTGTGTAAAGTTGTTGCGTGATCAGTTGTGCTAGCTTTATTGTGCCCCATGTGCGACACCTCGATTAGTGGTTTTACCTACTGACGATGACAACTTATTTATCGAAATACGTATTTAGGATACGATTAATAATTGTGGTAAGGGGTTATATACTTTTTTAAGTTTTCACAGTTTTTATCTTTAAATTCCGATTTAATTCTTTTTTCAATACTTTTGCGAGCGAATTTCGTAACCTTGTCCGACTTAGCAATTCGCACTTTGCGTATTTATTCCAAAAAGAGATAAATGCATAGCGGTCTACTACGGCAAACGGTATATTACATGCAATAAGAGTTAAACATAAATTAAAATCAAATCTGTGTTTTTCTGGCACACTCCTTTTTTTGTTGGTATGTACTATGCTGTTTACAAGTATTTCGCAATCTCTTCTCCTACGACACATCAGAAATCTATTGCACACTGTGCATTTTATTCTACATCCATCGTATTTTAGATCCAGGAAATTATCATTGAATTTGCGCACAGTATTCCACATTGGACAGTTAAGCGATCTCACCAATCGTGGCATACTTATATACAACACGACTGCTTACTAATTTGCAATTCAAGATTCCTTTCATTCGCACGGCTAGCTGCCGATATCAAACCCGATAAGGCCCGGAATATCTCCGGCATCAAAATGCAGTCTCTAGTTATCAGTCCGGATACACAAATTGCTACCCTTCTAAATAAAGCACTTAGTTCATGTGAAAGCAGACCAAAATTAACCCATTTTTAGAAAACTATTTTACAATATTTTGATGGTTTCCGTAATAACGGTGTTTATAAATTATTTCATCTTTTAATATGCAAATCATATTCTTTTTTCTTCATCCAAGAAAAAAAGAACAACTGATATTGGAATGATAATATCTACTTACATATTAACAGAGAAATGGTGCTCATAAATTTGTTTTAAGAGATTTTTATTAACATCATAAAACGAGGTAATAATGAACTGGGCTATATATCAAAATATTATAAATTCAGATCGAAATTTTAATGAGATTTCATATTTGAATAAGGCCTGCCTTGCTAACAAGCATCTGACGTTAATTGAATATGTTGAAATATATTTTGTGGAATTTTCAAAAGCATAAATGACAATATAAACTCTTATAGGATCGTTTAAATTGTAACTTAGTATCGTAAATTTGCGTTTTGGTTTCTTGAAACAATTCTTTATGAGGACATATTCTCACACTTTGACAGCACACTAAAGCCGTCTAAATATGAGTTTATAGACAAATTATACACATTCTCCAAATTTTATCAGTTTTATAAGGTTCCTATTTGGCATACCAGGCACCTGAGGGTAAATGCACGTGTATTACACCGTTTTGTACAAAGAAATCTATCGGAGTGAATCGGATTGAATTTTCTTTAATTAGATATACAATAATATTAACATTAAAGCTTCTTTTCCAAGCCAACATTGGTATTCCGGATTCCAATCTTGGACTAATATTGTTTCTTATTTTTATTAATGATTTAGACAATGTAATTTATTTTGAAAAATGTTTATTCGCAAAGTAGACTTAACGGTAGGCTGTATATTCCTACAGAGAGACCTTACTTGGTGTGAACATAATCAACTGAATATCGAAAAATGTAATGAGATAAGCTAAAGAAAATTTGCAATTGCGAAGTAGTACATATATGCAGAGTAGATATTCTAAATGCAATTGCAAAGGCTCTGGATGAACATAAGAACGTTCTCATGAATTGTTTCTATCTCGCTCATGTGTTCGACGCCATTGTTCATGACATTTTGTTGAGTAAATTGCAATACACTGATATTTGTGGAATAGCAACAGATCTATTAGTCTATTATCTAAACAAGAGAACACAATATACTGAAAGAAATGGTCTGAAATCAAAAGACACAGCAATAACTCGGGGTGTACCATAAGGTCAACACTTGATCTGCTATTGTGTGTGATCTATATAATAACCTAGAAGAAAATCTGCCCGATACAGGAACATGTTTTTATGCTAATGACACTACCGTGATTACCGTTTGATTACGGAATAAAGAAGTTGTCAAGAAAGAATTGATATGCCGGTAACGAGTTGAAGCTTAATCTTAATGAAACACAGGGAATAAGCTTTACAATCCACCAATGCAAAGAAAATACCTTAGAGACACTTGTTGGTTTAAACATCTATAACTGGAGTACCTACACATATAACAATTAGCACAGAAGCTAATATAGCGAACGTCGAAGGAAAACCATTGTCATTTACATGCAACCAAAATTAAGCAACTTTATGTTCTGCAGAAAGTTCAGGTAAACAGTGCCTATTAATTGGTTTGGTAAAACAACATGGCCTAGAAACATGTCGCCTACAATACCCACCAAAATGTTTAATAAAAAAACGTATGTGATGTCCAGATTCCATTACATAATTTGAATTTTCGTCGGCCCAAACATGCGTATTGTGAAAATTAACAATTCCATTTCGTGTGAACCCGGTTTCATCCATAAAAAGAGTATTGGCATTAAAACCGGGGTCTTCAGCATCATTGCGTAGAAACCAGCGATAAAAAACCATACGTGCTTGATGATCAAGTGAATTTAAGGTCTGCACTCGTTCTACATGGTACGGATAAAGCAGCCGCTCGTGTAGGATTTTACAAATAAGACAAGCTTAATACCAGCCTCGACTGATATTCTCCTGACACTCATCCCCGGATTATGCTCTATTGTGCACTGAAAACAACAGTAAAATACTTAATGTTCATATTTAACAAACCTTCAGCCATCTCTGGTAAAAAAAAACTCCAAGGTAGACAAAGAATAACATTCCATATCTCCAAAACCGTTACATTGCAGAGCCGTGTTTATTAAGACTTTTTTGTTTATTTTGGTTGATACTACTACGTCCATGAATGTTTTACATTCTTTTTTTAACAGACGGTATACGAAAATTCAGCCTGCGTATGTTCGCTTAACTTGAAATTTTGACACAACGTTACATTCAGATACACGAGTGATTTTATAGTAAAATGAAATTTTTTTCAAGTCTTCTCGCACCGTTGAAATAAGTAGACATAAGTAGCGCAAAAATTTCTCCGTTACTCGATTTGGTAGTACTTTTTTATTAAAAGTTTACGTTTGCTAATCATATACTCTATTTACGCTAACATATTGTTATGAAATCGTAATTATAAAAAGGAAAATAACTTTGATTTAAACCTGAATGAATTGTCTTATATGAAAACTTAAAATAATGTGTATTAGTTAGATGTAAATGTCAAGAAAATGTTATTTAAGAAAAAAATATGACAAACAAATGTCAAATTTGAAAGGTGAAAATATTAATGACGATATTTGAACGTTAATTAAACAAGTAGCTGAGTTTTTAAAAGAAAAAAAGGAGAATTTATTTATTTTATAAAGATGCCTCGCCATTGTTCGAATATAGCTCGCGCAATCACAGAACGTCAAAGGAGATAAAACTGCAATGATCATAACATTTAGACGAAAATGAACGTCTTAGAGTCACAACTTCTCAAAGGCGCGTAGAAGAATCGGCAGATCAATGGGAAGAAAGGCTTACGAGATAAATCGAGAAGAGGAAGATGAGCACAATCGTGTCAACAACATCAGGAACAATTAGACCAACAGTTCCAACAATTTCTGGATGATCGAGTTTCATATCACTGAATTGATTTTTCATGCGAATACAATACCTCATGTAATTTCATTTAAATCTGAAAAATGGACAAGGTACAAAGCACACGATTAGTAGTTAAAAAACTGATGAACAATCTAATTCAAGCAACAATTCTGATTAGACCTCATAAAGGTGAAGACGTACTGCTTCCACGATTCCATTTGAAACGACTTCAATTTACAATACACCATGTATTTGCTATAAAGGGCAAGGACAATCTCTACAAGTGTGCGGTTTGAATTTGGAAAACGATTGCTTCTTTCATGGGCAATTATACGTCGAATGCTCTAGAGTCGGTAAACCATCTGATCTTTATGTTTCTGTAGAAAACGGACATACAAAAAATGTAGTCAATTCACTAGCTTTACAATAAAAAATATTTCTTTGTGAAAAACTCTTTTTTTTCCTTTCCTTTTATTCCACATAGCCACAGCAACGCAAAGCCAGGGTATTGAATTGAATGATGTGTTTTCTCGGTGAATCTATGTTCGTTAACTAGTTACATATATGAGTTAATGTATCAGAATAATTGAAACATACATGAGTAGGTAATCCCCACCAGTTTTGTATAATACAAAGGTATTTTTAATAATATAAAATATTATTCTGTTATGTTCTTCACACCAGATTTTTAATAATATTTTATATTATTAAAAATGCCTTTGTATTATATGCGTTAAATAATCCATTTATAAGATCAAAATTAAAGCTGAATTGAGTTTTATACATCTGAAATCTCTTACACATTTTGTTAAATTTTAAAGTTTCCTCTACTTGGCTAGGTCTCATTAGAAATAAAGATATCGTTATTAGTAAAAATGTTTTTTCATATTAGCATATGTCTCGTATAATATCAAGAGATATTTAGTAACGTATTTATCGATAGCAATGATGTACACACTCTAACTATATAAAGTATATTCCGTAAAAAGTAGTTCTACTGTTGACATCCACGTGCAGCTAATGCTAAAGCTTTATTGCTGTACTTAGCGGTCTGCGGCGAACGCGTTTAGTTCAAAGCTAACGTAGCGGATTGTTCACAAGAGACAGTTGGCGCACTATTCTCTATGGAACTAACCTGGTAACACCAGCACTTGTTATCGCATGAGAAGTATATAGTTTGTTATTTCTTATAAAGCAAGAACAACTAATAAATGAACCATTTGTGTTTTTTCCTATGAGCGCGTTTCTTCAAATCTGCAAATGAACGATACTTCCGACAACACTGTATTGATCTTGTTCGCCGTCAATGCCCGTGCCGCATATTATTCGAGTCCCACTGCGAATAGCTAACTATATGTCGGCCGCAAAGACCGTTAAAAAAATGCCATTAGCGCTTTCCATTAATGCCAATTATAGCGCTTATTCGCGAATGTAAATATAGTGTTTCCACTTATTCTCACAACGAAATATTGTCCAAAGATAACTTAAATATGATTATATTCATATGGTACTATACAATGTAAATATCAAAAGGAATCCAGCTTGGATGTATATGAAAGTATTGATTTTGATAAGTCGTTAGTTTTTTAATATTTTTATATGACTTCCGCTGTAAAAATAAAGTGCAGGCACGTGAATTTTAAATATAGTCTGAAAATATTTTTAGTAAAACTAAATCATGCAGCAATTAAAATTAAATTTATTGAAATAGAATTGTCGGAATTGTCTGTTTCCTGCAAATTAAAACTCTTTTAAATCAAAAAACTACATATTAAAATATATAATTATAACAAACGAGCAGGCAGTACCACAATCTGCATACTCTAATTTTAATGAAATTTGCTGGAAATATAAAAGGGATTGAATATATTCCACATAGACACTGTTATATAATGGCTCAAACCCTAAAAGATCTAAAATCGTTGGTCTTACTTGGTTGGTTATGAATAGAGCAGACCAATTTCCGTGCGCGCCATGAGTGCCGGTATGGGAGTGTAATTCGTAATATATTAGAATATGCGATAGACTAGTGACGCAACATGAGCTTGCTACCGATATAAGTATAGAAATAGAGACATTTATTCTATCAGAAATAATTAAATATACATTTGGTTATCTGCTATTAAAGTAATATGCATAAACACACGAAAAATAAGAATAGTACATACTATAGCAGCGTTGTATGTACCTATAAATAAAATGGAAAATGTATGAAATCACTGATTGTGTGCACGACAGAGGATTTAATAAAACACTTACCGTTTTAAGCGTCTTCCAAGGATTGACAAACTGGAGAAAATCGATTGTATATTTTCAACATCAGGTGCGCTTCTAAGGTTATTTCTGAAAAACATATATTATATTATATATATTATATTCGAATAATCAAAATACTTTTTTAAGCTACTTAACGCATCTGTAGACTTGCCCTCACAAATAAGTGTTAAGGTGTCAAAATCTGCATTTCTGTCTAAAACACTTTCAAATTTAATTAGAACACTTTCACTTTCTCCGTCTTCTACAGCACACAATTGTGCGTGAACATCTTTAACGATTTGCAGTGATTCCTCTAACGACAGCGACGAATTTTCTAATTTTGTTATTGCTTCTTCTAGTCCCAAGTAATTCTCACGAATACTTTGTAAATCCATTTTAATCTGGGCATCTTGAATTTTTTTCTGGCTTGTATTGATAGCTGCACTTTCTTTCGGATCGAATGATAAAACCACGTCCTTAATTTTTTCAAAATGTTCATGATAGTAAAACCCCGCCCGTAACCATGTACCCCAACGCGTCCGAATCGGCTGTGGTGGCTCAGGGGTATGGGGACACAATTCGTGAAATTTCCGAATACGTTTTGGAGATTTCGGGAATACTGCCTTTGTACTCGATATTAAAGCATATACCTCTGGATAACATCTACGAACCTGTTCTGCCACAAGGTGTAGAGCATAGAGTTTACAAATAATATGTAACAAGTTCAGACAATATTTTCTAAGAGACCGGCCTACAGAACACATGGTTGCAGCACCGTCGGTCATAAACATTAATACTTGGTCTTTCGAAAGTTTAAATTTTTCCAAAGTATCTAATAGCACCTCTGAAATTTTTTCGGCATTACATTGTTCTAGTCGTCTGGATGCTAATAAAATTGAAGACGTTTGTTGATGTGGTTCCATATTACACGCCATCACATTAACTACAGATTGTTTTTTGCTGTCAGTTGTTTCGTCCATACATAACCACAGTTTTTAATTTTTCAGTTCGGCTTTGATTTTATTTTCAACCTGTTTACGCACCGATGGTAAATTCCTTCGTAACGTTGTCGTGCTCGGTAATGTTTGAATCGCGTATTTATTCCAAAATGAAATAAATGGATCATTACTTAACAAGGTAAACGGCAGTGTACACACAATCATAGTTACACATAGTTCATGTATAAACTGTTGTCGATTAATTTTGTTATTATTGTGCTTCGAACTGCTTACGTGTTCTTTACAATGTGTTTTAGACCAACACATTAGATATGTATTGCACACTGAACATTTTAATTTTTAGCCATCGTATATTAAGTCCGGGAAATCCATAATAAACTTATTCACTTCGTCTGACAACGGTCGTTTTCTCGATTTATGTGTCGACGACATTTTATTACGTATGTTTACACTTACATGCAGTCTAAGCAAGTATCAAACACATACTGAATGCTTTTTATTAGTTCTGAAGCAATACAATCATCCTCACATCGGCGCACATGGCGCGCACGGAAATTGGTCTGCTCTAGTTATGAATTATTGATACTGTTTCTGTGATGCATCAAATTAACGAAAGCTAAAGCATTTTGAGGTTGTGCCATTGCTGTAATCATTTTTTGTATAGTAAAACATCTTTGCTAGATGAATTTTTTAAGTTTTAAAAATTATATATAATTTCTGAGAATTATTATAAATGAAAATTTACATTATGTGTGTTATGGAAGTATTCCAAGAGGATAAAAATTGGTAGAATGGTGAGTCCTCTATGTTCTTTGAATGTATTTCTACAACCCGGCTTTGTATTTTTAATCTTCGTCCATGCTTTCGTTACTTTCTCCGATGTAGAAATATTTTTGCTCATCAAGCAGTTTCTATATAATACAGTAAAACCTGTCAATAACAGGCGCCGAAAATAGAAACAATATTGTCAAATAAAGCACATAATTGGTTTTAAAGATTTTTTCTTTATTTTATTAATTATAGTAAATATTATATAAATACACATATGTATACGAAAAACTAAAAGTATTTTTGTATGTAATATGTGCAAAACATAGACTAGGTACAGTTAAGCTCACATAAATCTAGTATATCTAGTATTTTTGAATTTTTGTTTTGTTGTAATTCATTCTTGTAACGTTAAAATGACATTTGTCACTTTTTCATATCCAAAATGGCAAGAAAACTGACTCTGGCAGGCAAAGTACAAATTTTATTAAATTTCGAAAGCTATACGCACCATTAA
Organism: Melolontha melolontha; assembly: GCA_935421215.2. Classification (NCBI taxonomy): domain Eukaryota; kingdom Metazoa; phylum Arthropoda; class Insecta; order Coleoptera; family Scarabaeidae; genus Melolontha; species Melolontha melolontha. Next base: position 1,437,843 of record OW285235.1, on the reverse strand, counting down.
ACAAATCTACAGTACTACAAGTTAAAAAAGATGGAAAATGAAAGCAGTATATGTTGCAAACGAGGAACTGGTATTAAAAGAATATCAACTGATATAAATTACAATTTGTTTGAATATTTGAGAGAAAATTGAAAAAAATGCAAAGCAAATTTATAGATCTCTTATAAGATTTACTAATAGGGAACAATTATGGGAATTTATTGAAAATACCTGGGAAAACATTGCTGAAAAATCTAATTTTTCATTTCTCATTGATTCTGCATCCAAAAGAGCAGTAATTGATGCGAATTAAGTATTAGTTTATTTGTGTATTAAAAAATTGTATTAAAAAATTACTTGACATTTGACTTGTCTTTCAAACAAAGTTTAATAAGCACTAAGCAATATTAGAAAATTTTGACCATTTTGACAAGTTGGGTTATACTAGATTTATGTGAGCTTAGCTGTCCATATTATAGATAATATATGATGCTGTGAAACTGACTTTGGGTATAAAATAGAAACAAAATTTAATGAAGTACAAATTAATCAAACGTAACCTGAATAGCCAAAAACATATTAAAAAGAAATCCACCGTGGTCGTGTCTTTTAAAATGCACCTCGTACATAACAGTCCAATTTTGTATTAAAAATTATATGTAAATAATTTTACGATATGTTGATAAGGTTAAGGTTATCTTAAATATTAAGCACACTTAGAGCCCAATTAAATAAGAAAACATGCTGTACGTATTGAAAATGTTAAAAAAAGGTTACAGAATAATCTTTTATTTATGTATTACTCTTAATTATATTCAACTTAAATTTGTTATATTTTATAAGCAACATTCCAAATGGGCATGCAAACACGAGGCATCGAAGGCATTTAGAAATAAGAAAATCTAATAAATAAGCTATTCGACATCAAGAACAAAAGTAGTGCAATCTGAAAACATCAAAAATATCAATAACAAATGCAAACAAAACATTATAATATAAAAATAATACAATTAAATACACCAATGTTTAAAATGTATGTCTACATATAATCTAAATAATAAAATCGATAATTTAAATCATTGCAATTATAAAACTTCAAATAAGAAATAAACACAAATAATTTAATATTTAGAATATTACAATCTAATTATTGGTAATTGAATTCGATTTAACGCCTTTCATTGGATAAGTACGATCAGTCAACGTGGACCAAATGTTCTTTCCTTATCAGTATCATATGCCAGATTGTCCGAATGGGAGTGGTTTAGCCACGAAACGACAGTCAACGTGGACTGTGGCCGCCAATGATCGACCGCGTATGTCTGTAATATCAAATCACCGCTCTAGCATTAGAGTGCATTAGAAAAAAATGTTTTCGCCAATGGATTTTATAAAAACTATATCAGGAGACGATTTCTTAAGTTAATTTTTCTATTTTGCGTTCGAAATGAACTCATTATGAAACCAAAAACAGTACCGTAAAGAGCTCTATTTCGATACACTTTTTTAAATTTTTCAATGTTGGCGTTGTTCGAATACACAAATAAATATCATTGCTGTCATTTGATTTTAAGAATTTATATACATTTGACAGATATGATATATGTTCGTATTTTACACAAACAACGTATGTTGTATACAATTGGCAACAACATATATATGTTTCTATGTCACTCATGTTTATATTTTTAAATGAAATATCAAGTAATGTTAACGAAAATTAATAAATAATATGTAATATAATATACTTCGCGGATAGCAAGATTTAAATTTGAAAATGTCAAGTATCAATGTGACCAACTGCATGCTTTATATAAAAATTAAACTCTGAACTTTCAAATTAAATAATTCCAATTTAAGCAATTTATTAATGTAAAAACGCAAAATAGAAAAAATAGTATAAAAAACTCGTTTCATAAGGTCTTTTGCCGCACTCGCTCTTTAGAAAACTCGCCACAAGCGGCTCGTTTTCTAAACTGATCTCGTGCGGCAAAATGGTGCCTTATGAAACTCGTTTTTTAATATACTATTTTGGTGTTCAAATTGTTTTTGTGATTTTAAAATAAACTAAAAAATGGTTTTTCTATTAAAATACATATTGAAATAATTATTTTTATTCCATATTTGAAATTATTTTCTCACATAGAATATTGCTTTTCTCTTTTTCTTCACATTATAAAAATACTTTTGTTTAAAGAAATATTTGAATATAAACATCTGTCCAGCTTTTTAATATATAAACGGTTCCTGGGATTTTAATTTAAATCGTGTCACAAGTATTTAGATATTTATGCTTGCAAATTGATTGACAAAATGTTTCTATTTTAAACGATATTACATTCAAAATGAAATGTGAATAATACACCAAAGAAAGTATGGCGTTAGATTCCTTAACATGGGTTTTTAAATAAATCAGATCTAGCTTCGGGGACTATAGTTAGGCATTTGAATGTTCAAATTAAATAGATAAAAAGTACAGAAAGTATATATACAGGCTGTTCAATAACTTATGGACAATACAAAAAAAGGAGATAATAGACATAAAAATAGTAATTTTTAAACTAGTTTATCTAAGCTAAATGTTGCAGGCTAAAACGATACAGGGTGTTGAAATAGAAAATTATGAAAACACAATATTAACATAATATTTTAATCTACTTTAGTAAATGTTGAAAGTGTCCACTGTTAACTTCAATACACTTTCTTGCGATTTTTATCAAATGACGTCTTACATCATGAAAAATATTTCGAGAATTTCTAATAACAATGGCGACTTCTTGGATTTTTTGTTTAACTTCTTCCTATGTATTGATTTCATTAGCGTATACTAAACCCTTCATGTGACCTCACAGATAAAAATCTGACGGGTTAATATCTGAGCTACGAGGTGGCCAAGTAAATTCACTACCACGGCGTATCGATCGATGCGAAAAACGCTGATTGAAATGATTTCGATCAATAAATGTAAAGTGTGGTGAGGGATCATTTTGCATCAACCACGTATTTGGTCTTACATTTGTCTTACATTTTTTCCAACAATCATTTAATGTCGTCAGTTTTATTTCTCTGATGGATGAGTTTAATATAATAATGCAGTCCAAAATTGTAAAAAATTTCCACGCCTCCCTGAAGTCTGTAGATTCATAATTGACTTTGCTCGAAATCCATTGTAATTATTCGCTTATGTTATTAGTTTTAAATGTAGCTATAATTCTCTGATCTTACGGTTGAAGTGAAGCAATTGTATTTGGAGATAAAAAACTATTTTAACGTTTGGGTTATTTAAGTCTTGCTAATGGCTGGATGCATTATCCAATATAAGTAAAACTTTCAAATCTAAATCTTTCTGTTTTAATTAACGAGCCATCGAAAAAATTCATAATTGGTGTAGGCTGTGAAATTGGGTTGGTACTTTAGCCACTTCCACATAATGACATTTATTATTTGACATTTAAACTATAAGTTTGTGTCAAATTTTTCAAAACTCTTATTAAGAAAATTAAATTTATTTAAAAAATGGTATTCAACATAGAACAAAAAGCAAAAATTATCGAATGTTACTTCCGTACAGGTGTGAAAGTAAATGGCGAGTGGCAGTATTCAATTTCGGAATGCATGGCTGATTTTAGTGAAGAACATCCTGAATTAGTGTTTGACTACAATGATTTTTACAATGTTTTGACAAATTGTCTAAAGTTATTCAGAGAGACTGGTCGCGTCGGTCGAAAAACTGGATGTGGACGGGCATCTAAACGTACAGCTGATAACATTGAAGCCCTTCAGCATATTATTGATGAAAATCCAAAAACATCCATTTCAGTAGTGATCCAACAAACAAATTTATCTTATGGTACGTGCCAATTCATTCTTAAAAAAGTCTTACATTGTCATCCATACAAGCTGCAATATTTTCATTAACTTTATCCAGTGGATTATTTAAGACGAGTAAAATTTTGCCAATGGTTTCAAAATAATCTACACAATCAAGATATCCTTAACACAGTTTATTTCACGGATGAGGCCTGGTTTTATCTTTCTGGATATGTTAATTCACAGAATATGAGGTGTTGGTCCTCAGAAAAACCTCATTTTTTTGTTGAAAAAACATTGCATCCTCAAAAAGTTGGTGTTTGGGTTGGAATATGTCGAAGAAGATTGGTGAGTCCGATTTTTTTTTTGAAGGTACACTTACTGCTGCACGATATCACAATGATATACTCGGCTCTTTCATAAATCAACTGGATGATGAGGAATTACAAAATGGGTATTTCCAACAAGATGGTGCAACAGCACATACGACCAGAGAAACACTTCAATATCTTAGAGAATTTTTTGATAACAGAATAATAAGCAGGAACACTGAAATCCCATATCCAACTGGGTCTTGCGATTTAAACATATGTGATTTTTTCGTATGGCCATACATCAAAAATTCGATTTATTCAACGCCAATTCATAATCCGGAACAACTGAGAATTCGCATAACAGAAACGTGTGAAGCGATCGACAACTCACCGCAAATGCTGCATAAATTTTTGGCTGGATTGCGGAGAAGAGTTGGTTTGTGTTTAGATGTAAATGGACAACATTTTCAACAACTTCTGTAGCTATATGTAAATTTTGATTATGATTTCGATATTAAATAAATTATTTGTTTTCTTTTTTGTTGTAGTATCATTTCAATGCCATAACCTTTTTTACAATGAAGCCAAATGAAACTGTCAAGCATCAAGTAATGTGTCATTATGTGGAAGTGGCTAAAGTACAAACCCAATTTCACAGTCTACTCCAATTATGAATTTTTTCGATGACTCGTTAGTTTTCCCCAATTTCAAATTAGATGACGTTTACTTTTAAATTTTTTTATTACATTTCGTTTGGTACGAGGATTCTACCCAATTTTTGAGCCATGTAGAGTGAAACCGTATTATACGGGAATGTTTGCAAATTTTCGAACCATGTTAGAGTGATCCGTGTTGCAGAAGTGCCGTTACACATGGGGGTTACCTGTGAAAGAAATTTCTTTCTTTTTTTTCTGGGACAGGTCATACTAACACCACAGTGAATTTCATGGTTTTAAATAAAACTTAGATTTATAATTCTGTTCGCTCTATTTTATTTTAAATAAACACGAGCTAGGGATTTAGATGATGTGAAGCAGATCAACACGATTTTCGAAGAACGTATAAATAATGCAAGTTCTAATCAATATTCAGGTTAGTGTACCTCTTCGCGAATTCATTTTGTTACAAATGCGGTAATCATAGTCGATACATCTAAGCTATTAGGCTCTTACAAGAAATTAATGTATTTTCATTACTGGAAGCCATAAACTACTTCACGAAACGAAAGTAAACTCTCTGAAATAATTCAACATCTATAAATCTGAGTGGCATATACAGTAATCAGATTTCACAATTCCATACCAAATCGTTGCTCATCTATTATGGACGATACATGTCGGCGGCTTAGACTAGTATGATCTATGACTGTATGTATTCCCATCAGAGAGCGATATGTCGCCGATATGGAGTGGACGGATAGCTGTCTCATATAGGCAATCAAAGCGAAAGACGGCGTGCGTAGTGAACTAGATGATAGAAAATGAGAAGTGAATATAGGTACTCCTTTGGATATACGGCATGCTTGAGCGTGCTCTCTATTTCCGGTACTATTCTTGATGTACGTCATGTGCGTTGTAAGTTGTTTTTACTCTTGCACATCTCTGGTTTCTTTTAAGTATTTGTACGTTTTTTTCTGCGGCGACTCTTGTGTATGTATGTATATATGGTGTTGTTTCTGTTTGATAAATATTGTGTCATTTCTAGTTTTACACATTTATCTGACAAATACACGTGAACGTTATAAATTCACGTCTTAATAAACACAAATATATTTGATCATAGAAGTATGATAAATATTCCAATATTTTATAAACATTTCCTGGTTAAATATCTTCGTCATTAGTTACCTTTAATGCATCTTCCTTGATTTATAAAAAGCATTTAAAAAGATAAGGTAATTTGATTAAAATCGAAACAATTTTTGATGACGAAGTTTGACATAGGTACCGGTCGTATTTTTTAACTTGAAGCTTTCAAATATCTCGAAAAGTAAGCAGTTCACGGAAAAATATCCAGATTTAAAACATAATAATTACATGGAGGAAATACATTAGTGCTATAACACAGGTCTACAGTGATTTCGATGTTTGAAAGCTGTTTGCTAATTTGTATATGTTTGGGGGCCCTTATTCCAAAAAACGCCATATTTTTGCTCTATCACGTAAATTTTTTTTATAGCGCTCTATATCTTAAAAATGTTAATTTATTAATATACATACCTATGACAAGAATATGTTTGTTCCATGTTAGGCATGATTTTTAAATGAATTGATTTTTATGAAATTAAATGTGATTTGGCAACACTGGTTAATATTAAATTTCTCAGCAAAGCAACAGAGTCGGCGCAGAAGCGTCAATACAACGTTGAAACCTGCTTATGTGCAGTTTGGTCGTGTTAGTCGTCGTGCTACTGTGTCCGCGCGCTTGTTGTCTTCGATGTTGCGTATTTTAAGTGTTCTAGAACGTATAAATATGGAAAGAAGACATTGTGTGAACAATCCGAATAACTTTTGTTATATCTGTGGTAGTTATGTCGTAGTAAAGCAGAGGCAAACTATAACTTCGTTTGTGAAAAATGTATACCACGCTTATTTTGGTGTAAAAATTGGCGACCAAGACAAATCCTGGGCTCCTCATATTGTTTGTTCCGTTTGCGCTGAAGCATTAAGAAACTGGCAAAAAGGTAGGAAGAAATGTTTAAGCTTTGGTGTTCTTATGGTATGGCGAGAGCCTAGAAATCACAGTGATGATTGTTATTTTTGTTCGTGTAATGTTCAAGGATTCAACAGAAAAAATAAGAAACAAATTGTGTATCCCAATCTTGACTCTGCTATTCGACCAGTTCCTCATGGACCAGATGTACCGATACCTACCGCCCCAAAAGCACTAGAAAACGTCATATCGTTAGAATCAGAGGAATCTAATTGCGACCCGGATTACTCAGATTTCACACCAGATTTCAGAGAGCCCGAAGTGTTTAACTAGAGCGAACTAAATGATTTAATTAGAGATTTGCACCTTCCAAAGGATGCATCCGAATTGTTAGCCTCCCGACTTCGTGAGAAACTTTTACTGGCACCTGGCGTCACATCAAGCTTTTACCAGGATCGCGAAAAAGAGTTATGTCAATATTTTACTCAAGACGGACCGCTAGTGTATTGCAACAATATTCCTGACTTAATTTCAAAATTAGGAAATGTGCCGTATGTAAAAGAAGAATAGCGCCTGTTTATTGACTCAAGTAAGCGTAGTTTAAAAGGCGTTTTATTGCACAATGGTAACGAGCTGGCCTCGGTTCCCGTTGCCCATTCGGTACATTTAATGGAAACGTATGAAAGTTTTGAACTTTTTTTAAAGAAAATAAACTACCAAGAACATCAGTGGATGCTTTGTGGTGACCTTAAAGTGCTGCGCATGCTACTAGGACACCAAGGAGGTTATACAAAATCTCCATGCTTTATTTGTGAGTGGGATAGTCGAGCAAGGGATAGACATTGGACTCAAATAGAATGGCCCTCTAGAACAATCCTTACACCTGATAGCAAAAATGTATTAAGAGATAGCTTGGTTGACCCCAAAAAAGTTTTACTGCCTCCTCTCCATATCAAACTTGGCTTGATGAAGCAGTTTGTTAAAGCCCTAGACAAAAATGGACAGTGTTTTAAATATATTAAATAAATATTTGTGCGAGACATTTCCAGCCTTATCCGATGCCAAGTTAAAAGAAGGTATGCAAAGACAGGGATTTTCAAAACACAATGACCAATGTCGAGAAAAACGCCTGGGTTTCACTTAAAGAAGTAATTGATAAGTTTCTTGGGAACTCTAAGGACGAAAACTACGAAAATATTGTTCAAAATATGTTACAACACTTTCATCGTCTAGGTTGTAATATGAGTTTGAAAGTGCATTTCCTGTTTTCACACTTGAACTATTTTCCTGAAAATCTTGGAGCAGTTAGCGAAGAACAGGGAGAGAGGTTTCACCAAGATATTAAGGAAATGGAACGGCGATACCAAGGCAGATGGAGCATAACGATGATGGCGGACTACTGCTGGATGTTAAAACGGGATATGCCCTTAAAAACATACAACCGAATGTCCGGGCAACGCAGCTTTCTGGCAAAAAGACAAAGATTTCACTTAAAAAAGACTGAGTAAAGTATTTTTTTCCACTTTTTTAACTTGTATTCCACCTTTTTACTCAATAAACAAATAAATTTTTGTAGAAATATCGTTTTTTTTCATTTAATATTTGCAAAAAAACCTTACGTGATTCAAATAAATGCATAGAATTTTTGAAATCAGCCTACCAAAATTATATAAAATCAGTTTTCAAAATAAAAGCATCTGTCAAAAAGTTTAATTTTGTAGATCTGTGTAATTAGTCCCTCTCTCGATGTAGGTGAGGCGGGGCTAACTTTGAAATCTTGTAACGGGCTGAAATCGCTCGTTGTTAATTTTTAGACGTTTATTCAGTAATCTTTAACGGACCTGTATATGGTAAGATTTTCACTTGTATTTTGTAAATTTCGATATTTAAAAATTTTTATAATATTTTCTTTCGCGGATATTTATCTTAGTGTTAGTTAAAATTAGAAATTTCATTATAATAATTTTCTGAGTTGATTTAAATTTAATTAAAATATACTATATATTGTACGTTGATGTAAGCAACTGTGTTTTCAGTATAGTTTTCGTTTGTAATCGTTCATATTTTACGCGGTGGATGGCGTTAGAGTTGTCGATAAAAATGGTGGAGTTAGTAAATTGTGCACAGTTAATTGTTAATTAGTTTATATTATAACAGGTTTTAAGCGAATCTTTACTGTTAAAATTAACTAAAATATTTTACGACTTTGTCTGTAGCGAATTCCGTTAGATTTGTCCTTAGTATTTTTATTTAAAACTTCTTGAGTATTGAAACGTCAGAGTCATCTCATTTTCATTTTTTAGAATATAGTTTTCGATTAATAATTCTTAATTAAGTACGTAATTAATTAATATTCTTTGTCAGTTAGATTCCGAATTTTATTGTCTTAATTTTGATGTAGCGAAGTAATTTTCTAAATATATATTTCATCCTTAATTTCTTCTATACAGTAGCTTCATTTATCGGTTAATTTTGTAAGATCTACGTACGTTTACGTATATATGAATTGAGTTGAGGAATTTTGGTCCTTTCTTTTTTGCTGTTTAAGTTTCATCATGTACACGTCGTACTGAAGACGTACTATGCCATTATTAATTACTGCTTATAAGTAATTTTCTTTACTTTGTTGATGCGGCTTTGAGTCATTATTCATTAATATATATGCTAGAAGGTCCTTTGACTTACGGAAAGGCAGTTTTTGTGCATTTTAATAGGTGAGTTTTTTACGATGTCCCTGCTTTGCCGACGTTTTGTCCGCCCTTGCAAGAGACATCCCCAACGCATCAGTGTCGGAGAATTCGAGAAGAAATAATGGACGATAGATCGCTGAAATTTACAAGCCAGATTTACAATTTAAGTAACTTTTTATTATTGTTTTTAATTATTATTTATAGAGAGTTAGGCAAATGTATGGATCTATTCGAATATCTTCTATATGGCTGTTTAGATTTTAATAAGACTTTCCACAATTATTTATTGGCAAATCGGGGATTCGATGATTATATGCTACAGATGACACATTCTTCCTTTTTAAAAATTTTATTAAAAGCTAAGTTATTAACAATTTTCGAAACTACTGCTAGAAAAATGTTCAATTTGCTCGGTCTAGTGATTATTACGTTTGGCTGTGGAGTGTGTAAGCCCATTGAGCCGTAAATTTTTTTCTGTTTCATCGACGCATTTTGTAATAAACTAATGTATAAATAAATGATTAATAGTTTCCAAATTGGTTAAAAAATTGGAATTATGTATAATGGATCCAAAAGTTTTTGAAACCGATTAATATATACCAGTAACGTGTGCAGCAAAGCTAAAACAACTATAGAATAGTACTCATAAGTCTCTTATAGATTTCTTCCAATAAAATACACAATTATATATATTATATTGTATATAACAAGTGTTCATTTGAAAAGTTAATCTAGTAGCATGTGATTTACTGAGAACAGTTTGAAGTATGTCGTAAATTAAAATTTACTACTTAACATACGAAGTCGTATATTTTGACAGTTTCATACATACAAATAAATAACAAATAATAGGTATTTATTGAAAACTATAACAAATGTTGAAAATGTTGTCCTTCAAGATCAATGCACTTTAAAATCTTCCGTTCAAAATTTCTGATGATATTCTGCAACATTACTGGATTGTGATTAATTTCCATGCATTTCTGTTCGATTCTCTGTAGCATATCATTCAAATTCAATATAGGTGTTCGATATATGTTATTTTTTAGATAAGGCCACAAAAAGAAGTCGCAAGGTGTAAATCGCATAAACGTGCAGGCCCGGCAATTTCAGTATTTCGACTAATTATACGCTCATCAAGAAATACTCTTAAATAATCTAAAGATTCTGCAGTACAGTGACAAGGTGCTCCGTGTTGTTGGAAATATGCATTTTGAAGTTCATCATCATACAACTGATTGACAAATGGTTAGCAGGTGGGCAGTTAACGTTCTCTGAAATAATATTGGTCCAATGATTCGCCCTTGGTTTATCGCTGCCCAAACACCAATTTTCTCTGGATATAGCGATTCTTCATTAATTACATGTGGATTTTCACTACTCCAAATTCTTGTATTTTGTGAATTTAGGTATCCCGTTTTATAAACCATACTTCATCAGTAAAGATGACTCTTTGCGAAAGTTCCCCATTATTGTTCATATTTACAAACCAATTACAAAACTGTAGTCTACGTGGGTAATTAGTTTCTATCAATTCTTGTACTTGGTCTTATGAAACGTGTATTTTATACTATTTTTTCTATTTCGGACATTAAAAGTTCAAAAAGACTTAAAATAAGAGGCATCTTTTGTAAGAAAATTGTAGAAATTTTCTTTTTTTGAAGTTTGTAGCATTGATGTTTAACTAGAGCATTTTAAATATTTGAAAATCGGCGGTGTTATATGTCATTTTAAGGTTAAAATTTAGATTGATTCATGCAATGACCAACCTCTAAACACAAAATTTTGCGTGCGAAAAAGTAATACTTTATGCAACCCAAACGGGTGTCGAAAAGTGCACTTTATAGCACCGAAATAGAAAATAATATATTAAAAAACAAGTTTCATAAGGCACCATTTTGCCGCACGAGATCAATTTAGAAAACGAGCCGCGTTAGCGGCGAGTTTTCTAAAGAGCGAGTGCGGCAAAAGGCCTTATGAAACGAGTTTTTTATACTATTTTTTCTATTTTGCGTTTTTTACATTAATAAATTGCTTAAATTGGAATTATTTAATTTGAAAGTTCAGAGTTTAATTTTTATATAAGGCATGCAGTTGGTCACATTGATACCTGACATTTTCAAATTTAAATCTTGCTATCCGCGAAGTATATTATATTACATATTATTTACTAATTTTCGTTAACATTACTTGATACTTCATTTAAAAATATAAACATGAGTGACATAGAAACATATATATGTTGTTGTCAATTGTATACAACATACGTTGTTTGTGTAAAATACGGACATATATCATATCTGTCAAATGTACATAAATTCTTAAAATCAAATGACAGCGATGATATTTATTTCTGTATTCGAACAACGCCAACATTGAAAAATGAAAAAAAGCGTATCGAAATGAAGCTCATTTCGATACTGTTTTGGGTTTCATAATGAGTTCATTTCGAACGCAAAATAGAAAATAGTATATTAAAAAACAAGTTTCATAAGGCACCATTTTGCCGCACGAGATTAGTTTAGAAAACGAGCCGCGATAGCGGCGAGTTTTCTAAAGAGCGAGTGCGGCAAAAGGCCTTATGAAACGAGTTTTTTATACTATTTTTTCTATTTTGCATTTTTTTCATTAATAAATTGGAAATATTTAATTTGGATGTTCAGAGTTTAATTTTTATATAAAGCATGCAGTTGGTCACATTGATACTTGACATTGTCAAATTTAAATCTTGCTATCCGCGAAGTATATTATATTACATATTATTTATTAATTTTCGTTAACATTACTTGATATTTTATTTAAAAATATAAACATGAGTGACTTAGAAGCTAATATATCTTGTTGCCAATTGTATACAATATACGTTGCTTGTGTCGAGTACGAACATATATCATATCTGTCAAATGTACTTAAATTCTTAAAATCAAATGACAGTAATGATATTTATTTCTGTATTCGAACAACGCCAACATTGAAAAATGAAAAAAAGCGTATCGAAATGAAGCTCATTTCGATACTGTTTTGGGTTTCATAATGAACTCATATTTCGAACGCAAAATAGAAAAAATTATTAATGGCACTGTAAATCAGCGAATTGCACTAAACGGTGTTCGCATGGCGAGTGACAAAATATATATATGCGCCCGGTAGAATATTACTCGAATGAACCTGTCAAATAATGAAGGCAATAGATTTGCAAAATACCACTTAACATTAGCTCATTGTTAATCAGAATTGCATGCTATGACCATTTTGCACAAATTTTATCGAATAAAATAACAATTTTAAATCTTTAACTGAACATAACTTTTAGTAATAGATTGTATAAAGTTCCAATAAAGGTCATTTTTATTATACAAACACATGGTCCATCGTCGCAATATTTACTGTAATCGTGTTAAAAAGACAATAAAAGAAGTTCGTAAAAATGTAAACAATGCGTTTGCAGACTACATAAGTATCACACAAGTGATATGTGTAAATCAGATCCGTACATGTTACCTGTTCTTGTCAAGACGGTATAAAATGCTAGCGCCACCTTATGGACACCGCGGGAGACCACGAAGATGTTCACCAACTGATATCACCTGTCAACTGTCATTCTATTTCTTTCCTAAACACAAAATACTCGCGGTCTGAATTCCGAGTTCCCACGTTCGTTATTTTGAGCATTTTTCGAGCACGATTTTTCATTAATTACGTTTCACGAGAATTTTCGCTGATAGATTTTAAATAAATAATTAACGGATCCGAAAATAATTAATCCAGTAATTATGTAAACGTGTTAAGACGATGACGTCCCTAATTAAAATCTTTCTCTAATGACGTTCTGACGAGACAGCCTATCACGAAGGCACTTTTCATGTGTGACATTTATTAAGCACGTACATATGTATGTGTTTGTCTCTATGAACCATATACTCGTATTTGTAGTTACATATCTACGTAACGTCATTTATATTTATGTATGTAACATTAATTATTCAATAATTATTATTGTATGATATATGATGTTTAAAGCTTTCCTGTTTGTTCATTCGTAATTGACTGGGACTACTTTGAATAAGAAATACACAAATATTGAGTCGTATACCTTGTAATTAAATTAAGATATTAGGTAACAGGTTATTCAATGCCTCAAGAAATTTTTATATGCATTTGTTGGAAAAGGAGCATATTTATGTATATGCAATATTTTAATAGCTATTTTCATTGTTTATAATACCGCGATATCATAAAGTTTCTGGGTCCAAGATGGCATTGAAATAGAAAATATATGTCTGAACTTTATCCATATTATCATACTGGTAACTTAACCTTAATTTTTGAAAATTATTTTGATAGTGTCATCGTGACATCAATAAATATGTCATTTGATTTAATAAAAATACAATAAAACAACAAGCTCAGCTTGTATTCAAAATTTTATTAATAAAAAAAGGCAAAATTAAAGCAAATGTTGAAATTGTTGTCCGTTATTTTCAATTCCCAATGTGACACGCCTTTTCATGCTGTTAAAGACATTTTACAGCATTGCGGGCGTTATTAATGCACATTCGTCAATAATTCTTTGTTGCATATCTTGCAAATTAGCAACAGGAGTTTTAAATATTCTATTCTTTAGGTGAGGAAACACGAAAAAGTCCATAATTGTCAAACAAGGTGATCGTGGTGGAAACTCAACTTCCGTATGTAAACTTATGATCCGATCGTCAAAAAACTCACGAAGAAAAGCAATATTTTCTCGGGTTGTGTGTGCCGTTGCACCATCTTGTTGAAAGTATCCATATTGCAATTCATCATCATGCAACTGTTCAATAAATTCATTCAGAATGTTTCTATACCTCTCAGCATTAATTGTGAAATTAAAAAAAATAGGGCCAACAACTCTGCGGCGAGAAACTGCTAGCCAAACACCAAGTTTCGCATTATGGAGAAACGATTAAATAAAAATATGAGGATTTTCACTACTCCACATTCGAGTATTTTGGGAATTGACATACCCCGAAAGATGAAACCATGCTTCATCAGAGAAAAATGACAAATTTATCTTCTATTAAGTTATTTGCAAATCACTGGCAGTACGCACGACGTCTAGGATAGTCTACCGGCAAAATAGCCTGATGTGATTGCATCTTATACGGATGCATGTGTAAGTTTTTCTTTACAATTTTCTAACATGTTCCATAAGAAAGTCCAATCTCTTGAGAAAGGCGTTTCAAAGGTTTTGTGGGTTCATTTAGCATACGTTGACGAACATCATTTATAACTTGTCCCGAACGAACAGTTGGTCTACCAGTACGTGATTTATAACCCACAGAACCAGTCTCACGAAACACACCAACACGATTGGAAAGGCAATTATAAAAATCTTTGGGAATTACAGCTAACTCTGGAAAGTGCTTTCTAAAATCATCCAAACATGCACGTTGACTGTACACCCAAATTCCATCAATTCGCACTCCACTCCGAAAATAGGCTTCAATCATGTACGCTTTTTGTACTATATTGTAAACCATATTTGAATTTACTCGAATGTGCTATGTTTCAAACTCGACGTTCAAACTTGCTTTCAGCAATTCTAACACATTAATGGATGACAGATAATGTCACTGTCAAAATAATTTACAAAACAGAGTTATAGTTCCTAACTTAAGTTCAGACATACAATTTATATTACAAAGCCATCTTCGTCCTAGAAACTTTATGAAACTTATGATATCATGGTATAATAAATATTATTGTTCGGGATAACTCCGGTGAATGTAAACATTGCTGTCTACATTCACACTTACTTCACAACTACATACTAATTTGATAATATATCATATAAAAGCCGAAAAACTCCAAGAATTTATTAATTGATATATTTAATGAACGGCTTAGAAATTATCTATCCATATATACAGGCTGAGTTTTTTTGAAAGTTTGGCATTAGGATCTCAGAAACTACTGGAGATAGAAAAACGCTTAAATGGGGAAAGATGCGTAGTTTTACGAGTTTGATTTAAAACTGCTTTTGTTTCTCCGATAACTTTCATGGCTTATTAGATATTCAAAGAAAACTAAATTTTACGATTTTCTTTAAACATGCTTAGCATCGTTAATAGTAATTTTAGAGAAAAAGTGTTACGACAAAAGTTTTAGATAATTTTACGCCAAATAAAACTGTGTAGCTAATATTTTTTTTTCGTTCACCATTATCGAGTTATGACACAAACTTTTGTTTTTTTAAATGGAAATCATAGTTGGTTTTGACATCATTGAAAAGCTTATTTTTTGCTGATTATAATGATATAAGGTTTGATATGGTTATTTTAAAAAATAAAGAGGATATAGACATTTCTATGATTGTTCACTTTTTAAGATAAAAACTTAAAAAAAGAAAATGTTTGGTGTTTTGTAATTCAAAAAACGAAAAATCTGAGTTACAATAGTGTTCGTTGGAGCAGTCGAGATAAATATACATACTAACATTGCTTTCACGTTGAGTCACAGAAGTGAGAGCTGTTAATTTTTACTTTTAAGTCAAGTTAATTGTCAAACATTGACAATTAACTATTAATTAATTTAATTGTAACTTAACTATAAGCGGTGCAAACGGCCGTTAATCATAAGTTTGCATTGGCTATGGAATTTTCTAACGTAGAAAAGCGTGATATGGTTGAATGTTACATCCAGTGCCAGAAAAATTCTACTAGAGCTGCTGAAGTTTATTTTGAAAATTATTTTGATCGACGTCAGCCGTCGCTACCTACTTTTAAGAGGTTATGGGATAATTTAGCAGATTATGGTTCGTTCGTTAATTCAAAATCAAAAAAAGGGATGGATGAAGATAGAGAACTAAACATATTAGCAAGTGTGGCTCAGAATCCATCTACATCGACCCGACAAATTTCAACAGAAATGGGCTCCTCTCAACGCACTATTGTCAGAGTGTTGAAGAAGCATAAATTTCGTCCCTACAAATTATCAGTATCACAAACTTTACATGAAGGTGATAACATCAGACGAATAGCTTTTTGTAGATGGTTTGAAGATCAGTGTCACAACGATCCACACTTTTCAATGAAAATATTATGGACTGACGAATCGCGTTTCACAAATTGTGGAATGTTTAATAGGCACAATGAGTACATATGGTCTCAAACAAATCCACTTCACGTAGAACATAGGAGACCACAAATTAAATTTGGGTTTCATGTTTGGTGCGGTGTTATAGGATCAACTGTTCTTCCTCCTTTTATTTTTGATGGATCACTAACTGGCAATCGTTATCTTAATTTTTTACAAAAAGATTTCGAGGAAATGTTAGATAATTTAAATTTAAGAACCCGAGCAATGCTGCAATGGTTTCAACATGACGGAGCGCCTCCGCTCAATCAACTGAATGTTAGAAATTATTTAAATTTGAACTTCCCAAATCAATGGATAGGACGAAATGCACCCATTGAATGGCCGACTAGATCCCCTGATTTATCAGTTTTGGATTCTTTCTTGTGGGGTGTACTAAAGGACACAGTATACAAAAGAACATATGAAACAATCGACGCTTTAAGAGAAGCTGTCTTAGTTGCTTTTAATAACATCGATAGGCGTAAAGTCCGCAATGCTACAAATTCTGTTGTGAAGAGATGCAATTTGTGTATTAATAATAATGGAGGTATCTTTGAACATTAATAATGTTGTGTGCCCTTAATAAAAGTTCTTATAGTTTTCATTTTATTACTACATAAGATTTCAAAATAAGTTTTCGTTTGGTTTGTATTTTATCAGTTCGAAATTCAATTGTTTTCCATAAAAACATAAAAATGTCTATATCCTCTTTATTTTTTAAAATAACCATATCAAACCTTATATCATTGTAATCACCAAAAAATAAGCTTTTTAACGATGTCAAAACCAACTATGGTTTCTATTTAAAAAAACCCAAGTTTGTGTCATAACTCGATAATGGTGAACGAAAAAAAAATATTAGCTACACAGTTTTATTTGGCGTAAAATTATCTAAAACTTTTATCTGAATACTTTTTCTCTAAAATTACTATTAACGATGCTAAGCATGTTTAAAGAAAATCGTAAAATTTAGTTTTCTTTGAATATCTAATAAGCCATGAAAGTTATCGGAGAAACAAAAGCAGTTTTAAATCAAACTCGTAAAACTGCGCATCTTTCCCCATTTAAGCGTTTTTCTATCTCCAGTAGTTTCTGAGATCCCAATGCTAAACATTCAAAAAACTCACACTGTATATATTATAATGGGATAAACTTCCATTATATTGCTTGATGAGCTATTTCTAATATTATGTCTATGCGATTTTAAAATTGGAACATATGCAAGAGGTTTTTGATTTATTTGAATTTGAAATTGTTATTATGTTTATAAAAAAATAATTGTATAGGTATCTTATTCTTAATAACTTAACTTTGTAAATATAGATTAGAGTTGAATCTTGGTAGATATTTTTAGTTAATTATATTTTGAAAATTTAAAAAAGGTATATAACCCCTTACCACAATTATTAGTCGTATCCTAAATACGTATTTCGACAACTAAGTTGTCATCATCAGTAGGTAAAAACTACTAATTAAAAGTCGCACATGGGGCACAGTAAAGCAAGAGAAACGCTTCCGCACAACTACTATACACTGCATCCCCTATAGACTCAGTCTATACGGTTTGGAGCACGTATAGAAAGGAGTATAAAAGTGACATATGAATGACGCTAGGATTTAAACTGCTTATATACAGGTTGTTTAATACAGGCATCCTCATATGCTGGTTACAGTTCCTGGTAATTGTATGCTTTCGCTTAAAATACATACATATTATTCCACTGCTTTTAGAATTTTAAACTGGTTATTTTTGCTTAAGTCAATAAAATATAAGAGGTACAATCGGCGCCAAAAAGAACGGGTACACGAGTATTTTGTTTGGTGTAAATCTGAACGCATCTGACAACTCCTGCCAACTAACATGACAGTTAAATAAAGTAATTTAAAATGTCAAATTTGAACCACCTTAGGAAGTGTTTTTTGATAACGCGACTTCAAGAGCGGTGGACTGTTAGAAGAATTGCGGGCGAACTAAACATAAGTAAAAATACAGTACAACGAGCTAAAAAAAAACGTTTTGCAAAATGAAGCATTTCTCCGAAAAAAAGTCTTGGAAGCATGATGAAAAACTGATAAATTTGATTAGAGAACACCCCTTTGATACATCTATAAGAGCAAAAGAAGTAATTAATTTTCCTGGTGGCATCAGAACTCCCCAAAACCGAATTGCTGAAAAGGAATTTAAATACTGCTGTAACGCAAATAAGATATTTTTGATGGAAAATAATAAGCAAAGAGGATTGGCATTTGCTCAGCCATATGTTAACCAGCATGATATTTGGAATAATATAGTTTTCTCAGGCGAGAAAGTTTTCCAATCCTCTTATAATGGCCAAATTGGTGTTTATCGACTGCCAAAAATGCGTTATGATATGGTCATTTTTCTGTGAACATCTGGGCATGGATTAGTGCCAGAGATACAGGTGTATGTAATATATTAGAGGAAAAATTATTTCGTGAATTGTATAGGAGAATTTTAGAACAAGCAATTTTAGACCTAATAATCGCTTTAAACTACAGCAACGCCTTATGGAAGCATGGCAAAATATCACGCCGGAATTTACTCGGAATTTGGTGCTGTCAACGCTGCGATGTTTACAAAGTGTAATTGACTGCAATGGAGTAATGACCAAATACTAAATTTCTACTTAAAATTCTAATTACTGCGTTGATTAAAGGAGTACATAGAGATACGCGAACGATTACTGTCATTCTATAAAACCTTTACACATCGCTTGACATAAAAGCCAAAACACACTATGCAATTTTTGAAAAGTTACGTCAGTTCATCTGTCAATGTTGACCTGTTTTTTTAAGCGCCGATTAATTCCGTAACAGTTCATTGAAAGAACTGGGTTGTCACACTAGAATACTAAATTAATTAATTAATATGTGACGGTGTTTCACTGAGCCAACCACCTTCATTTCCCTTATAATTTATAAGAGGAATTTTTTGGCAAAAATATTTACATTAAATACTTTTTACACCCCATGCGTACACCAATAACAAGCGTCATTAATCATTACCTATAGCAATATTTTGAAATAAAGAACGAAATACTTTCTGTAAATATATGTGATTAGATCATACATAAAACAATCGTTTTGTCTATAGAAAACAGTGATTTACTTTACTCCATTTATACATATTTAACTAATGATAAGATTAAAATCAAAATCGTTTTAATTTGAATTGGCACGCTGAGTCAGGGTTCCTAAATATATATGGTTACCTCGTAACTCTCCACCAATAATATTCTATGTAGGAAAGCGTCAAAATCAATATTTTTCTATCTAAAAACAGCTTCAATTAAATGAAAATGTTTCATTTAATATTCTATATTCAACTTAAATTTTTTTAGATTGAAAATCGTCAGGCAGAAAATGGAAGCTCTAAGTCTAAGTCTAAGTAACTACACATTTAGTAGTCTTCTAAAAAACCATTTTCAAAAGTTGAGATATATATCCTCTTGTAGGAAATACCAATAATTAAATAATATAAAATTACCCTTGAAGTCATTCTCTTATATTGATAGTATCTGCAAATATTTCCGCATAGTAAAAATCTTTTTCAAACATTAAATAAACCTAGAAAACTCATAGTTTTGTTGATATATCTTTCAACAACAAATATGCACTTTGCATAATAATAATCCGAGCTTTAATCATCGATATTATTTGCGTTTATAATATTTTTAGAGTTGTTTCATATAATAATACAGCGTTGGAAAGGATAAGGCAAAATTTCTAAAGCTGCTATTTGTCAAAAACTTACAAAGCCTAAAGTTATAGGTAAATAATTATTCAATATTTATGTTGGATTAAGTAAAATTTACAAATAGGTATATTATTAAAAGAAGCTCATGAAAGTTGTGGTTACAAAAGAAATGATTGGCAATTGGCTTTTAACAATAAACATTAATTTAATTTTTTTCGTATAAAATGCAGACCAACTTATTGTATTCTAATATAAAGCGGACTATAGACATTCCTTTAACATAGTCTCTTACTAATTATTCAAAAATATTTAATATGAAAATAGCTAATTATAATTGCTAGTTGACTACATGCCTAAAATACATATCCAAGCATCCGAATTCTAAATACTAAAATAGGCGGTTTAAAACATTACAATTATAAAACTCTAAATAAGAAATAGCCACAAAATAATTTAATATTAAAATTACTTCTATTAAATTACAAATTGAATGCGAATTAACGGTTGTCATGGCAACCATACGATCAGGCACCGTGGACTATGTAACTCTTATCATATCATACGTCAAATTGTCTGAGTGGGAGCGGCTTAGCAACAGAACGGCAGACAACGTGGACGACGGCCGCCAATAAGCATTCGCGTGCGCCTGCACTTACATGAGGTCAATGCCCTAGCATTAGAATGCATTCGAAGGAATTCCCAGAACTGTTTTCGCTAATGGATTTTATAAAAAGTAGGTCAGGAGACAGTCTTTTTAGTTGTTTTTTTTTTGCTTCTTGTGATGTTTTTCTCTCTTTAAATGCATTTTCAACTAATAATTTTTTATTCAGTATTTGACATTATTTTTCTCACATAGAATATTGTTTCTCTCTTTCTATTCACATTATAAAAAGCTTTTGTATGAAAAAAATACTTGAATGTGTACATCTGTCCAATTTCTTAATATAATATAATTCCTGGAATTTTAATTTAAATCGTTCACAAATACTTAAATTTTTTTTATCCTTTTAATTGTTTGACAAAATATTTTTATTTGAAAATGAAATATTTATAAATAATACAATTAGAACAGCATCGTATTAATTCCTTAAAATGGATTTTAAAATAAATCAGATCTTGGACATTTGAATATAAAAACCGAATATTAAAAAATTAAAATATATTCAGGATGTGCCACTTAAAACTCCCTGGTCAAATATCTAGGAAATGGATATAGATATTTGAGTTTTGTAAAAAGCAGTTGCTACAGAATGTGATTGACTCCAGTTTTATGCTTAATTAAAGCACCATTGTTATGAAAACGACATTCGTCACTACACATGATCTGATTTATTAAGTTACTGGTTCGTGCTAATATTACAGAAAATTCTGTCAGAAATTCGAGTCTGCGTTGATTGTCTCCTATTCTTAAATGGTGTACTAAATGAACTTTATATGGAGAGTATTTATTTTCTTTTAGAATCCTACGGCAGATAGATCAGGCTGTTCTTTTAATTGTCGTAATGATGTATGTGGGTTGTTATTAACTGTTTGTAGTATCGCTGCCGTAATTTCATCATCTCTAACTCTTTCCTGCCTTAATCGTTTTTGTTTTTTGAGGCTACCGTAATTTTTGAGATTTGCACACAGATTAATGCACTTGCACACAGATCTGGTAAAGGCCTGTTTGGAAAGCGTAGAGCAAATAATTGCACTGCTTCTACGGGATTCTCCATAAATTAAAATCATATTTATTTTGTGTAAATTGTGTACGTCAATTTGTTTGCCGGAAGTTATAGATGAAATCAGAAAAAAACAACATAAACCGACGAATCATTGTTCATCATGACAGTGCAAGCGCTCACACAGCACGACAAACTGTCGAGTTTTTGACCAACGGGAACATCGAATTAATACCTCATTGCTCATATTAGCCCGATTTAGCGCACAGTGACATCTTCTTATTCCGAAGCGTCAAAAATAAAATGCTTGGAAAGCGGTTTTCATCGCCTGCATCGTGTGCATTTACAAGGTCAGTATAATTTCGGTTCCATGAATAAAATTATGATGTAAGCTATTTTTTAAATAAATTTTAAATTAAGAGAAAGTCATCAAAATGTGAAAATATAGCAGATGTATTTTAAAGCATACCTGTTAAAACTTATGTCTACGTACAAGTGGATACCCGATACATATCAAATTGGCATCGGAAACAAGCAAATTTATGTACATACGCTTCGGTCTGCCATTGCCCTCATCAGCGCACGACGTGGAAGTCACCCACAGTGAGAATCGTTTCGCCACATAGGCACAAGACTACAAGTGATGGACACCAATTTTACGTACAGAGTTTTCTTCTGGCAGTTTAGTTGCGCACGGAAA
Source organism: Melolontha melolontha (assembly GCA_935421215.2). Taxonomy (NCBI): domain Eukaryota; kingdom Metazoa; phylum Arthropoda; class Insecta; order Coleoptera; family Scarabaeidae; genus Melolontha; species Melolontha melolontha. The sequence continues at coordinate 1,415,203 of OW285235.1, read as the reverse complement.
CCGTCACCAAACGTTGCCGTTTTTCGTAGATAAATGCCATGAGATATCTTTCATGGATGTGTTTCGTAGTTTAGCTTATGCAGCAAACCCATTCTGGATATCGGTGACATTTCACGTTATACGCTGACGAGGCCGATGGTAGCTTGAAACACGTGTCTATTACCTTGATTGTCTTCAATACGATTTTGGCATTCGTTGTGTATTCATAGGTGCATCTTCTTCTTTTAATTTTAGGTTTGACGCCAGCACGTCCAAGCACTTGAACACAGTGCTCTTTGTGCTACCACCAATAGATATATCAGGTCCACTCTGTTAGTCTTGTGTCGTCGATAAAAGCCACTATCCTCCTCAGGGGAAGTTTGAGTGCCCTCGTAGGATCCAAAAGATCTCGTCCGAAATGTTTCTTTCTGAGTCCTTTCAGTTCTTGGCAATTGTATATTACATGATGGCTAGTTTCCTCCTGTTTTTCACATCTCCTACACATCTCCTACATGCTGTACAAATACTTTCTTAAAAGACAATGTCTGATTATTAAGCCGGAAATAATTTGATTTCTTTTATAGCTACAAATTAGGTTGGCTGAAAACCTAGAGACTAGCTCCCTTAATAGTGTTTTAGTATGGAGTTGACCTTCCATAAGCCCCCATTTATTTTCATGTTTTCTTTCTAGCCACAATCAGATTTCCCTTCTATGGGAATTTTTAGTGATTCCACATACAGGTTCTGGTCCTTCGAAGTTCCTATTAGTACATTCCTTGGCCAGTTCGTCGGATATCTCATTGCCTTTAATTACCTCATGTTCTGACACCTATATTAGCGATACAGTCTTGTGCCAGCCTATTGAGTATAGACTCAATCCTCAATAGGCTGTGCCAGTCTATTGAGAATTCCATTGGTTCACGTTTCAACATATGTGTTTTATCGTATTTACCAAAGCATATTCGCAAGTATCGAAAAAATTTGGTAGTAGCTAATAATAGGGTTCGTAATCGGTCATTGCAATCCAAAACAAAAACATTTATATACAATTAGTGTATCCTTAATGATGAACTAATTTGTAAATTATGTAATGACGGAAGGAAAACTATCGCTTATGTCATCGTAAAATGCAATATATTATATCAACACATGCATTGATAAAGAACTGGTGAATAACTTAATAAATTCCATTCAAGTTACGAAATTGTTTAGCCAGTAATTAGAGTTGAAAAGGTCTTTATATGGCTAAGGTGTGGAATGAAGTTATATATGGAATGCAGATTTTAATTAATTAATTAATCTGTACATTTATACGCGGAAAAATGCAATATTACTCATTTAAAATTACTTTTTCAAATTCTGTGTTTACACACATATTAAAATATAATTAATTAATATTTATTTATTTTACAAAGATTTTGTATATTCAAATAAAAACATATAAATCAGAACAATGCACACATTACCATTTCCCTCATTGTCCCATTTTTTACACAATCGTGTAGGAAACCCACTTGAATCGTTAACTAGCCTGAAATGTAATCGTCACGGATATGCGTTCGGTTAGAAGATGAAACAGGTACCAGAGACCACGAACGACCTTTGCATTGCACCAGTTATCTGTATCCGCGATCAGACTATACTTTCGCAAACGGTTCTCATCTCTCTGTGTTTTTCAATGCCAACCTTTACTTTTATTTATAAATGTTGCGTATTGTATTCAATAAATATCGGCTAATGATTACAACTTTAGATAATTTTCGCATTTACTCAGGAATAGGTACTAAGACATGTAGAAGATAAACATATTTAGTTTGAGAACGAAATCTTGATAACGTGTAATTGCTTTCTTAAAATATTCCACTTTATTAAATTATGTTCGTGTAACGGGTATGTGGATATCTAATTCCATCTAATATCAACGTAAAATGGGTAGCTTAATCGATACAGTAGTTCTACTAATAACTGTTTATTTCTTATTTTATTAGTATCCAGAGCGAACGAACAGTCACATTTTGATAATATCTCAGATAAGTTGCTACAGCGCGATTTTGTTTTCGCAAATATTTAAAATCACTTTTATATCCTTTATAATCTACTTATTTATGTACTATACATATAAAAACATTGAATGCTACATATTCGAATCTTGATTGGGTCATATTATGAAATATATTATTGTTACATCATTTGAAATATAAATTTGCACTAAACTGTCTTTAAATTATTATAATTAGATGGTATTTGTGTTTTGTTTTTCTTTTTTTGATAAAATAGATTTCCTGCTCGCAAGGATCAGAACATTTGAACATAAGCACCGTTAGGAAATGAATTTATTTAAGAAAATGTTTATTTAAAGCTCCAACGCAAATTTTCCCGAATCTCGTAGAATTCCTATAACTGCACCCAGGAACCTGAGAGATCAACCAAATCCTGATTCAGTATCCTGGACGGTCCTGTTCGACATAAAGAATATCTAGGAAAGAAAACATACAGAATAATTTAACAAATAAAAGTACTCCATGTATGTGTTCGTATTTAACTCTTTTATGACGTCCATAATCAAAAAGATCTCTTACAAACACGAAATATACAATACAAATCTCTTCCCTATAGTCACCTACAAACGTGTATTACGTATGTGTGCGTTCAAGAAGCGAGGAGTGGGGACGCACGAAGCGATGCATACATATGCCATTAGTTACAGTTTACTTGTGAAGTTGGATGGTTTGCTCAACTTTTGCGAATAGTCCGTATTCACGATGGATATTTTTACCCTTGTACAAAAAAAATATGTCGTAAAACAGTATCATAATTGGTCGCAGCATAAGAGAAATTGCACGGGTATTTAATTAACTTTCAACGTACCATTGCGTTTGAAACGATAATTACGGGCGAAAATAGTTGAATCTATCCTAAATATTCAACCGCAAACGATTTTAAATGTTCAGAGAAACTTTTATGACAGATTAGGACATTGCTTGTTTGCATTAGGAGACCGTTTTGAGCATACAATACATTAAATAGTTTACTTTTTATTTTTTTAATTCTAGTTTTATTTATTATGTATAGAATATAGAAGTTATTATGATTTATCGCTTTATTTATTGTTATTGTTATAGGTATATCTGACATTGTTTTAAACGTTAAAAATATTAAAATCTTCCAAAGAGTCCACACTTATTTTGTGTTTATTATTACATAAAGTCCCTATTATTGACGGTAGTTCCACATTCATCGACGTTTATACTATGTATGTGCTTACTGCTTACATCCAAACTGATCTACAGTACATACATACATGCTATGTGCGTCCCCACTCCTCGCTTCTCGAACGCACACATACGTAATACACGTTTGTAGGTGACTATAGGGAAGAGATTTGTACTGTATATATACATATATACAGTACAAATCTCTTCCCTATAGTCACCTACAAACGTGTATTACGTATGTGTGCGTTCAAGAAGCGAGAAGTGGGGACGCACGAAGCGATGCATAGTAATACATACATGTGATACATGCCATTAGTTACAGTTTACTTGCCAAGTTGGATGGTTTGCTCAACTTTTGCGAATAGTCCGTATTCACGATGGATATTTTTACCCTTCAACAAAAAAAATATGTCGTAAAACAGTATCATCTTGGTCGCAGCAAAAGAGAAATTGCACGGGTATTTCAAATTAACTTTCAACGTGCCATTGCGTTTGAAACGATAATTACGGGCGAAAATAGTTGAATCTATCCTAAATATTCAACCGCAAACGATTCTAAATGTTCAGAGAAACTTTTATGACAGATTAGGACATTGCTTGTTTGCATTAGGGGACCGTTTTGAGCATACAATACATTAAATAGTTTACTTATTATTTTTGAATTCTAGTTTTATTTATTATGTATAGAATATAGAAGTTATTATGATTTACCGCTTTATTTATTGTTATTGTTATAGGTATATCTGACATTGTTTTAAACGTTTAAAATATTAAAATCTTCCAAAAAGTCCACACTTATTTGTGTTTATTATTACATAATACATAAAGTCCCTATTATTGACGGTAGTTCCACATTCATCGACGTTTATACTATGTATGTGCTTACTGCTTACATCCAAACTGATCTACAGTACATACATACATACATGCATGCTATGTGCGTCCCCACTCCTCGTTTCTCGAACGCACACACACGTAATACACGATTGTAGGTTACTATAGGGAAGAGATTTGTACTGTATATATATATATATATATATATATATATATATATATATATATATATATATATATATAAGGTAAACTTAATAAGTCGGCGATTAAAGGTCTGGTTCATTACTTCAAAGTATATATATTTAAAACAACCCTACATGTTTCGGCAATGATGCCTTTGTCAAGGGAATAAAAAATATAAATGACAGAATATAAATGTCAAATAATTGAGTTGCTATGGTTTAAATTATTATTTGAATAATTTAAATCATAGCAACTCAATTATTTGACATTTATATTCTGTCATTTATATTTTTTATTCCCTTGACAAAGGCATCATTGCCGAAACATGTAGGGTTGTTTTAAATATATATACTTTGAAGTAATGAACCAGACCTTTAATCGCCGACTGATTAAGTTTACCTTATCATACCAGGGTCACGAAAATATTATATTTATATATTTACATATATATATATATATATATATATATATATATATATATATATATATATATATACATATATATTATAGTCCTCCCCCGAATATCGGTGCGCTTTTTGCTTGTATAAGGTAATGTGTAGCTGATTATTCGCTTAATATTGATAGTGATAAAAATGTAAAATATTAATATTTAATATATTGTGAATGCATGAGACAATGTAGTAATAACAAATATAATGTACAATGTTCTATAACAGGTGAGGTACCATGTAACTGTAAATACTTATCTGTATAAAAATGTGCTTATTATTTTTATAGGTGGCTAGCTCTATATCTCTTATCTCTTTGGGTTCATATGCGAGTTCAGGTATTTCTACTCCCGGGCGCTTGTTTAAATAAATGACTCAAAATGAATCGAACAACACTTCAAGTAAAGAAATAAAACCAAAATATAAGGCTAAATAAATTAATTTTATTGTTCAAACAAACTGGCAAATATTCAAAATTAAATAAGTTTTTCCTTTTTTTTTTTTCGTGACACACACAAAGTTACGTACGATAACAGTTGGTACTAATACATATACTTATGATGGTGAACAAAGAACATGTGGTTAGAAATATAGTTCTAATAAATTCGTTAAATATTATGAAAAATAACTAAGTGGTAATATCTTTTACAAGTGCAAATGAATTTAATGTTTTTAATAAAAAAAAAGGTTTACAATGTTTGAAGAACTAATAGTGAAAGGTGAGTATGAATAAGTAGAATATACAAGGTATTTATGTGACTTTGATTATAAAAAAATGGCGTGTAAAAATTATTAATTTAAAAAAAACCTTTTTATTCGGAAATTGACTTCTGGGATCTCTGCCGATAGGTCCTGGAATGTTTCTTGAATCAGGCAACCGTGTTCGAACAGGATCTGTTCCTTTTAGATGGCTTTTCTGGAGATATTCAAAGTCCGGCAACAGCTGTTTTCGTGACGGCGTTCGCGGTCTCGGCTGGCGGCTTGATCTTCGGTAAACTGTTCGGGTATGTGATTTATATGGCCAGAATTTCCAAAAATTCTAACTTCGGATCTTGATGTTCTGGTCTCTTGCAACTTGGTCTACAGGTCGACGACTGGTATGGTAACCGTTTTACTAATTTTGAAACTTGTACACTGGTTATTACCGTAGAAAATAATTAATTTGTACGGAGCGAAAACGAACGTGACCGTTTGTTACAATGATGGTGGTAAAGACGCCGTTTTATTCAATAGTTTTTAGTATAATTACTTGCCGTTAATCGCCTTATTCGCCTTAAACAATATTTAAATGCAAATTCGTTTAAACAATGATATTATGAATTAACAAATACATTAGGTTAGGAATCATATGTTAGTTTCTCTATCATAACTCTGTCAACATGTGTTCCTATACAGGTTATTTTGTCGTTAAATTTGGAGGCGGAGCTTAATTGCTTTAAATATATTTGAATATAAATACGTTATATATGTTCTTTTAAATCGCATTAAATATGAATTTGAAATAGAAAATTGAGTATACACAACAGTATTAAAAATATAGAATAAAAAAATTTAATTATTTTAAAGCAAATTTGGTCGTCATAATAAAGTATTTATATTTTGAATTAATTCTTCCCCTCCTGTATGAAAATATATATAGTACATGTAAATATTATAATTAAATGGTCTTTTGTATCTCTTTCAGAGGAGGAGCTGTTCTTGACACGTATCAATATATATAGATAATTATTTCTGGAACTTTGTATTTTATTAGTCTATTTTACTTTAATATGTATGTATTTAAAATAATTCAACTCTTACACGTTTCGGAAATTACTGCCTTTTCCAAAGAATTTTAAATTATAAATAGTATCTCAGTATCTCAATGTCATATTTATATATGTGAAGTTGTCATGGATAAAATTACATTATTTAATAAATACATTTTAAGTTTATAATAACAATTCAGGCCTTAGCATTCTCCATCAGCTTCACTCCAATTACAGCGGGTAATGGCAAGCCCAATTATCAGAAAAAATAAAATGTACTTTAAAAAAATATGACATAGCTACAACATATAAACTAAGTAATACTAATATACATCTATTTTCAAAACTAAAATCTAAAATAGAAAAAAAATTGAGGAACACATCTATAAAATACCATGTCGCTGTTGCAATAATTACTACATAGGCCAAACTAAAAAATATTTATACAAAAGAATACAAGCCCACAAATACTCCAAAACAGGCAAAACTGCTTTATTTACACACAAACTGCAACTCGATCGCTATTTCGATTTTGAAAAGACGCTGATAATCGATAAAGAACAACACACAATGAAAAGGGAAATTAAAGAAACGATTAATATTAAACGAGAAAAGAATTCAATTAGCAACCGAAGTAACATAAAAGGTCCAAGCAGTATATACTATAACTTAATAATTTAAAGTAACGATCTGCAATTTACCATCATGAATATATACAATTGTTATATAAATATCAATCATATGTTATTTAAATATCTGCACATTATATTATGATGCTGGCAGTCCCGAGTTTAGATCCGGAACTAGGCTGTCCGAATAGGTTTTCGTGGTTTTACTTCTCGTTCTAGGCGAATGCCGACAGCTGAACATCTTGAGTCGCTCCACGGGCGTAGACATAATAATAACTCCTATCTTGCCATTGCCCCTGTAATTGGCGTAATAGCGTTGGAGAATGCTAAGGCATTAATTATTATTATAAACTTGAATGTATTTATTAAATTATGTAATTTTATCCATGACAACTGCACATATGTAAATATGATATTAATATACTGTCATTAATAATTTAAAATTCTTTGCAAAAGGCAGTAATTGGCGAAACATGCAAGATTTGAGTTATTTTAATATATATTGTACATATTAAAGTAAAGCAGACCTTAAATCGCCGACTAATTAAATCTGTTATTATAAATGGATAATTATTTCTTGAAATTCGGCTTGATAACTTTTCCTTAAAAAAAAATGCCCATTTTAACGTTTCGACTTTTATTTTGTCTTCCTCAGAAATAAATTTAATTACATACGATGTTTTCCTGCAAAGGTAAATTTAAACTAATAATAATATAATAACTATTGCTTTTTGTAACAAGTTACAAAAAGCAATAGTTATTATATTAAATTGAGCACTTTTATTTAATGAATAGTTATCGAGTCGAATTCCAAGAAATAATTATCCATTTATAATTAAGAGAACGGCTAAGAAAAATAGAAAAAGAAGTTATATATATATATATATATATATATATATATATATATATATATATATTGTATTGTAAATTTTATTGTATTTTCTATTGTTTTATTAAATATAAAATGTACACTGAGTTTGAGACATATTCACTTATACTATACATACTAAGCAGACCAACTAAACTTTAAAACTACCTGCTTGTTATATGTCATTATTTTATATTTTTTCCGTTTACCTCAGCATGTGATTTCATACTTTTAACATCATACAAGTAGTTTTAAAATAATTTAGTTTTGACATTGAAAATAAAATTATCTTTATTTATAAGTAATATAGAAAAATATAATTTTGATAAATATGCAATTTCATTACGATCGTTTACGCCATTTTCTTCATGTTATTTAATGTGAATTATGTAGTTCTAATATTGATCTAGCTTTTTTTCTGTTTGAAGTATTTTAAGATCTTTGTAATTGAAGGCGTGACTATTTTTGTTTCCGTGTTTTTTTAAAGCAGTGATATTTGTTTGCATATTTGTGACTATTGATTCTGTCTTTCAAATGTTGTTCTGTTTGGCCTATATAAACATCCCTACAATCATTACATGGTATACTATAAATTACATGTGATTTCTTTTCCGTCGCAGTGGCTGCTTTTAATTTTGTTTTGGTGATTTTTATGATTTTTGTGAGCAATGTGCATATCATATTTTTTTAAAAAGAACTTATTTTATTTATCAGATATATGAGGAACATACGGTATTGATAAATATTTTTTCGGTGTGTTTGTTTGTTAATTTAGTATATATTGTTGGTGATTGTACATTTTATGACAATGACAATAAATGTCGAAACGTCAAAATAAGCTTTTATTTGAAGAATAATTTATCAATAAGCCGAATTCTAGGAATAATTAACCTTATATATGTATAATAAAATTTGTACAAATATTTGTGAGTTTTCGACATAAAATTGTCTGTCAGTAATATATTAAATATGATACTGATATGGTAAATTTAAAATTGGTTAGTTAATTGTTAAACCACATAAAATAGATTCGTAACGAACTAACTCCTGAGAGAAAAATTAATTTAATTAACTAAGGGCCGGTATTATAAACAGCGGATAAATCTCTGAATAACGTGACGAATAAATTGAAATCTGGTATTATAAAAAATGCATGCAAGCAAAATAAGTATTTGTAGAATAACTCTGAATAGTTATTTATGTATTTTGTAGTTTAGCGTTTCGATAAACGATGGAACCACTGAATAAAATGAAAATATACAAAAAAACCTTATTCTTTATGATCTTTTTTGTTTGTATTTGTAGACTTAATTTTGCTATTGCATATATTATATTTTATTGTATTTATAAAATGTTTGAAGATAAAAAAAGGGTAATAACAAAATATCTTTTATCTTGTTGCTTGACAACTTGACTGAAGTAATTGAACTATGCATACATTATCATCTGTTATACTTACATGGATATATTCTCGACAAGTATTAGATAGAAGCGTGTCTTATATTATTACTTACGTGGTAGAGATGTAATTTTCAAGAACAGTGAATGAAATTTAACATCGTGGTTTATATTGTTTAGTCTCTCAAAGGCAATTCAGGAATTACCACTGTAGTAATTCAAAACTTCTTATTTAATATACACTACTAAAAATTTCCCGCCATTCTGCAAATATTCAATAATTATTTTCTCGCCTGTCTCGTTCTACCTTATGTTAGCTTTATAATACAACATTTCTACTTCCTGATCGTTAAATTATCCCTTAGCTACTAGATATATCTTTGTACATCCACGTTTATGTAGATCTGTGTTTTGCGACGTGTTATTAATTTTGATTTCTTTAGAGAGCTTGAACTAATCAATCTAGTGTCATTTCCTTGAAAAGCCATAATACATTTACATGCGCATAACAAAATGCATGTGCTATTTCATACAATTCCTCCATTGAATTCGATTATTCTGTTGACAATCTACGACGTTCATTAAAGCGATGAATACTAGATGATTGATAAATGATACCCGTCAGTGTTTCTTCCTTTTAGATCAACTCTCTGTGGCATTCTCGTACCTTACTCTTAGTTTTACTCGTTTGTATACTTATGTATTTTCGTTTTTCAAGGCATAGAAAGTAATGCGAAATGTATGTATGTAGTTGTTTCAAAAAGTTAATTACATCTATTTGTACAACGTTTCTCGCGAATGACGTTCGAAGTTTTTGTTACTATATACGGCGACTTAGTTAATAATCGCTGCACTAAGAAAACTATTTAGATACGATAACGAATTCGTACGCTTAAAACATGTAACCTACTTTAAATATATCTTCAACACAGTTACTTCTTCCTACTGAAGATAGACAAAATAATTATCGAAATATTTATTTAGGATACGGATAATAATGTGGTAAGGAATTTTATATGTGTTAAAGTTTTTGCTTAGCCACAGTCCCCAATGAAAAACCTTTTAACATAGGTAGTACTAATTGCAAGATTATAAAAATAAGCGCCAACCCAAAGAAAAGACAAAATAAAGAATTTCACGAATCGATCATTAAATTCAAACATAATGCATAGGACAAGATTCTCTTGCATCCTCTTGCAACAAAAGTAAATAATCTCAGGTTGCATCATAAAAGAAATTCGAAGAAAACGAGACCAAGTATTATTCTATTCTGAGAAGTGTATATATTATTATATTGCTGTAAGTTTAGTATATCGCAAAATTGCTTGTCTGCTGGCATTAAGGCAAAACCTTGGAATATTTGTTTCTACCAAGATTATACAACTCATAATATATATATATATATATATATATATATATATATATATATATATATATCAAAAACCCTTTTACCCTAAAGGGTGTGGGTAAGTACATGCCTACTCTACATTATGAACAAAATTTTTCCATAATCTTCGGTTACTGGCCAGTGTTTTTGCTTCTTTCCAGCTCTTTCCCCTCTTCTGGTTGCTATTTCCAATGACATCTTCCCCATAATTGTCGCGGTCTTCTTCTTTTCCTTTTATACTGGACTTTAGCTTCATGTATTAGCTTTACTGATCTAGTGTCCCCCATTCGTTGCAGATGTCCCCACCAATGTAGTTGTCGCTGTTCAATAAAGTCCATTATCGAATTATCGATTGTATCTCCAGTTCCTCTCGTATTTGTGAATTTCTAATTTTGTCCTTTCCAGTTACGCCTCTCACTCTCCTAAGACATCTCACTTCTGCAGCCTGAATTTTGCTTTTTTGGTCTATTATTAAGTACCCATGATTCACATCCGTATGTCAGAACTGCTCTGTAGACTGCTTTGAATACTTTTATCTTGGTGTTTCGTGCACAAAATACAGAGGCATTAAGCCATGTGTTCCATATTGTTATTATCGGTTGTGGCGGCAGTGCCAGACCAGGTAACCTATCTTTGTATGCTTGAACGCTCAGCGGTGCTTTAATAAATACTTTTTTGTCAAATTGATCAATGAATTAATATCTGGAAATGCGTAACATATTTCTTCTTCCACTCTATTAACAGAATGGGCCAAACATGTTACTTGCATCAGATTCGGGTAAAATCTTTAAATTCTGAACTGACTTCACCATATATGTCGCAGCATCCGATAACATCAGTAATACCTTGTCACTTGGAACGACATTCGGCAAATAAAACCTAGTTAAACTATTATTTATAAATCTTGTTATGGTAAAGTTATTTGTTTTCTTCAATTCTTTTGTACCTATTAAAAAGGATTGGCCGGCGCAATTTTCATTTAGAATGCCAATCAATAAGTTGTTGTTTCACTGATTACAAAAGAAATATAATTTTCACCTATTGTTTCCCTAATTTTCCAATACTACATTAGAGGTCTTTTTGAGTCTTACCCTAAGTGGATGGAAACCGTAATACCGGCCCGAGGCGGAAACAATTATTAGTTCAATTTTTCGTGAACTATTATTTGCGTTGGTGATTGTTATTTTATCAAGTTGCGGCCTTTGGCTTTTCCTTTGTATTTTGTTCTATTTTTAATATGCTTGTGTACTACGTAGTTATAGAATATAAAAATTTTGAAAAAAAAAGGAAAATGTTTAATAAAATTTAGTGATTTAATTTGCTATTTTCTTAAAATTGTGTGGTTTTAAAAGGTGTTGTTTAACTTGCACGTATGTACATCTTGTTAGATCATTCCATGAGTTGAATCTTGTCTTCAGAAAATACGATTAATATTTCTACTTTGCTAATAATACGAAATGTTTAGAAACAAATCGTTACATAAATTTGTCAATAGAGTCTCTTAAATATGTTTTTTCATTCGTACTTTCAGTTCACGACCTCTACTTGTGATAATGTGTGTGTATGAAATAGAGACGAACGATTTTCTTTATCTCTGTCCTTACCGTTGGTTTTAAAATTAAGAGATTTCAGAGGCAGGCCCACTTCGAACACAGTGTTTACCATAACGTCCGGACACCCTTAAGGTCGGCTACTAGTTGGAATACGTCTATTTTTTTAGGAATTAATACTAACAAAATACCTCCACCACGACTAAATATATATTTTGACGAAAAAATGTTAATTTAACCTTACATCGCGCAATGTATCAGATCTACACCTAGATAATATGTCAGATCTACACTTATCTTACACCGATCTGTATCGGTACTGCTACGTCTCTAGTACACATACTCATAAGTCCCACAGATGATGGCGGGAGTAATCAGCATGTGATACGATATTTGAGGGTTAGTGTTAGTGATAGTGGTCGTTTATGACGTTGCAAGTGCTGCATTTATTTGCTTACAGTATAATTTCTTTACAAGTTAAAATAAAAAGTAAGAATTGTATGACTGATTGTTTACTATATGTTTTATAGTATTTAGAAGTTATAAAAAAAACCTTGGTATTTTACAAAAAACCTATTTTTTAAGGTTGTATCAGGTCTGCTACAAAACGTTAGTAATAACAACAAATGAGTAGAGTAGTGGTTTGCCGAACATATTTGGGACGATGGCGGTAGTAAGAATGGTCTAGATGATGATAGATTTGATTTGAATTCAGAAAATAACAATAGAGATAATAGTCTAACGGCTGAACGTAACATTGATATTGAAAATATTCTAATAGAATTTGAAGATGGATCTGTCTATGAAGAAGTTGAAGATTTGCATTATGAAAGAGAAAAACAAGTAGTGACGCGGGAAAATGAAATTGATCCAAAAAATTGTAGATAAATCTAATTTGTTTTCTATACAGAAAGAGGCTAATAAACCAGCAAACATTACTGAACAAGATTTACGAAGATACTTTGGTATTTTTATATATACATATGTCAATTGTGCATATGCCAAATATAAGATGTTACTGGGGCAGTAATTTAGGTTTCATACGAATTAGAGAGTCTATGAGCGAATAGAAATTTGAAATGGTAAGACAGTTTCTACACTTCAATAATAAATGTGGATATGCTACCAAATGAAAATCCTATGCACGATAAGCTTCATAAGTTGAGGCCCATAATTGAGCACATGACATTCCGTTTTAAAACTGTTCCATTACAATGCCATTTGTCCATTGATGAGCAAATATGTGCAAGTAAAGCTAAACATGAATTAAAACAGTACATTCCTAAAAAGCCTCACAAATAGGACTTGAAATTGTTTGTTCTTTCTGGGGTTCCCGGATTTCTATATAATTTTAAACTATACATCTGTAGAAATAACAATACGCTAAACAATGAAACAGACATTGGAGTCACGGGTATTTTGGTTTCAAGATTATGCAAAATAATTTCCGATAATAAAAATTACATTGTCTATACTGACGATTACTATACAATGTAGATCTCGATTTCCGGGTTGGAGCCGCGTCGAGTTAGGCGTCATTGCGGTTACTAACTCGACGCGGTTCCAACCCGGAAATCGAGATCTAATCTAGAGAACGACCGCGGAAACCTACACCTACATTTGATTACTATACAAGTTTACAGTTAGTAACCTATCTGGCAAATAAAGGAATTCTGGGTTTAGGCATAGTCAGAAGAAACAGATTTCCAAACTGTAAATTCCCCCCAGAGAAACAACTCAAAAATTTAAAACGAGGTGTAAATTTTGAAAATATTTGCATATATGATGGTGTTGAGATATCGTCCGTCTGTTGGTTAGGACAACAAAACTGTCTGTTCACTTTCAACATATATCGGAGAACTTCCAAATACCTCCCTTGTCAGGTATGACAAAGGCTGAAAAAAGAAAATTGATGTCGACTGTCCCAAGCTTATACAAGAGTATAATCGGCACATGGGAGGCGTAGATTTGATTAACAGTCTCATAGGGAGATATAAAATAAAAATTCGATCCAAAAAATTGTATATAAGATTATTTTATCATTTACTGGACCAATCAATAGTGAACTCTTGGTTGTTATATCAAAGAGTTGAAAATCAGCGATGAAATATAAAAAACTTGAAAGCTACGTCAATTTCGAGTAGAAATAGCTGTGTGTCTGTGCAAAATTAGCTCCGGAAATACAACAAAAATAGATAGACCTCCAGATTTAGAACGTGAACTGCAACAGAAAAAACGGCGGTCGGTTACTACTTAATATATTCCACCAAAAGATGTGAGAGACAGGATGAAAAAGGTCACTGGCCCATATACGAAGAGATCCGCCAAAGATGTAAACTACCCTCTTGTTCGTTCATAAAATGCAATAAATGTGTAGATCTAGGTTTGCGGGTTGGAACCGCGTCGAGTTAGGTGTAATTGCCAACGTTTTGTCCACTGTTGCAAGGGATATCTTCAAGGCTGTACGTAGATGTTCATCGTTTCGAAGTAGCTTGAAGAATGTTAGCCTCAAATGGAGGCCTGCTATTGGCTGGAGACAATGAGCCAATCAGATGCGTCGTATGGGCGTGATATTTCGTTGTAGAATTTAATAAAGTTTGCCACGTTGGATGTAACGTATAGCCATCATCTCTATTGAGATAGCGGGGATGTTTGTAATTTCAATAGATTCACGGATTTTCCTAGGGAAGTAATGCGATTCACGGCACAGACACCTACCCAACAAATGTGGTTTGCATTTCAGTTTAAAATAAAAATAACAATTGATTTTTAAAATTTCATACTAAGTATCTACTTTGTAAAATTTTTGTTGTAGCCCCCTTTGTATCAGATCTGATACAAGTGTTTATTTTATCTAAAGTAAATGTTTTTCTGTGAGATGATTTTTTTAAATATTTTTTCATATGTACTTATATTTTTTATCAAAATAGTATATTAAAGAACAAGTTGTATAAGACATGATTTTAGTGCACGCGTTCAAGTTTAGAAAACGAGCCGCAAGGCGAGTTTTCTAAAGAACAAGTGCACTAAAATGTCTTATAAAACGTGTATTTTATACTATTTTTTCTATTTCGGACATTAAAAGTTCAAAAAGACTTAAAATAAGAGGCATGTTTTGTACGAAAATTGTAGAAATTTTCTTTTTTTGAAGTTGGTAGCATTGATGTTTAACTAGAGCATTTTAAATATTTGAAAATCGGCGGTGTTATATGTCATTTTAAGTTTAAAATTTAGTTTGATTTATGCAATAAATTATATTATTAACGAAATGGACGAAGCAAATAATTGCACGCCCCCAGAGATTCGCAAAATAGCAGAAGATAATTTACAAAATCTTTTGCCAACAAAGTCTCGACATATTTATCAAAAGCAATACGAGCACTTTTTAACTTGGTGTAAAGAAAATAATATCGCGAATATTACTGAAAATGTAATTATTGCTTATTTTGATAAGGAAAGCAAGATAAAAAGGCATCGACCTTGTGGTCCACATATTCGATGTTACGATGTTGTTTAAATATTTATAAAAATATAGATATCTCAAAATTTTCTAGGCTTCTTGCATATTTAAAAAGATTATCTGAAGGCTACGAGCCTAAGTAATCCAAGATTTTAGAAATAGATCATATTAACTGTTTTATAATAGAAGCCGATGATAAAACATACTTAGCAATGAAAGTAAGTAAGACAAACATCCTTGTAATAGTATTTTATTAATGTTCTACATTATTTTGTTATAATAGTCATATTAATATTGATAGGTTATCCTTATAATGGGTTATAATGGAGCTTGTCGTCGTGAAGAAATCATGAACATGATTTTAGATGATATACAGTTTAAAAATGATGTCATAATGGTTAGAGTGCCAAAAACTAAAACTTATATTCCAGACAATTTATTATAACAGAAAAATTATGGATTGATTTGGTTAAAAAATATTATTCACTTCGTCCCACTCATGTTACACATAAACGCTTCTTCCTGCAATATAGAAATGGTTCTTGGATGAATAATCCAATTGGCATTAATACTATAGGAAAAGTACCAAAAGTTATTGCTACTTACTTAAATTTGCCTAATCCTGAGCTCTTCACTGGACATTGCTTTAGGCGTTCAAGTGTGACACACTTGGTTAATAGTGGAGGTGACTTAATAATAATTAAGCGCCATGGAGGATGGAAATCTTCAGCAGTGGCTGAAGGTTACATTGATAATTCCACCATGAAAAAAGTTGATGTTGCTCGAATACTGTCTAGTGCACCTAATACATCCACTAAAATTATTCAGAATCCATCGACTTCTGATGCAAGAGGCAGTGATGTCAGATGTGTCAATCAATGTGAATCAACAGGAATTCAAACAAAACATAGTGTGTTCCCAGAATCTTCCTGGAATCTCCATTAATGCACATGAATCTTCTAGTGTTACAGTAAACGTTTATAACAGTTGCACTATTCAAAATGGGAAGTAAATGTCAATAGTAGCATTAGATCTTCCAACTCTGTTTAACAATTTATATTGTTAATTAGTATAAATAAAATGTTAGCAAGTGTTTTTTATTCTTTGGCCCTATAAAACTTTTACTACAAATGCTTGTTATACATATTTATATTTGACATTTACATATGATTTAGTTCCATTTCTTTTTTTGTGACCAACCTCTAAAAACAAAATTTTGCCGGCGAAAAAGTAATACTTTATGCAACCCAAACGGGTGTCGAAAAGTGTACTTTATAGCACCGAAATAGAAAATAGTATATTAAAAAACAAGTTTCATAAGGCACCATTTTGCCGCACGAGATCAGTTTAGAAAACGAGCCGCGATAGCGGTGAGTTTTCTAAAGAGCGAGTGCGGCAAAATGGTGCCTTATGAAACTTGTTTTTTAATATACTATTTTCTATTTCGGTGCTATAAAGTACACTTTTCGACACCCGTTTGGGTTGCATAAAGTATTACTTTTAAATCTAAATTTGAAAAGAATTCTCTTCCGGTATTAAGATTTAAATTTTAAATATGTATTATAATATACACACGTGTAATAATCTCTTGTTTGTTTAAATAGTACGATTATTAAAGTTTCACAATTACACAATAACAATTGCCGTTTGCATCTAAACATCTATTGACTAAATAAGCAATGCACGCGATTGTATTTGTATTCTTCGGCTATTGGATAATATTCACTGCATTATTAAGAAATATTTCATCTCATGTAACATTTTAATCACTAATATCTTTACGGGTAAAAAGCGTGCAGATATAAAATAGTATGGATTTGCAGCTGACACACTTAGAAACAAAGAACACATTCAATAAATTTTATTGCGTTATTGCAAAATTATATACATACATACATTTATATTAAACAGTACGTACACCTGACGTCCTATAGGTCGAACAGTGACGAGTGTAACAACAATATTCTAGATGAATTTCAGGGTTTCTCTCACCCAGGTAATAATTATAGAAAGTGCGATGATAAACGTAAGACTAACTTTCGTAATTAAAATAAAGGAAGTTGCAGTAATAGAGACGTGTTTTACTGGAATCGATAAGCAATCGGATGCATCGTGTTTATGTAAATTCCAGCGGGAGTATCGGAGCAGCGCCTGGGTAATTATAAAGTGGTGTAGTCCTGGCCGCATTGTGTTATCAGATTGGCTCCAGTAATTGACTCATTACATTATGGAAAGTCTAGGTGTGCACTAGTAAAAAACTTCTCGCCGTTAAGATAAGGCTATTGCTACCACAACAATATTTTTTACCTTGTTACCGTACTTCAGTACCACACGATAATCTAGATACTTGTTTGCAGAACCTCCGTATCGCAGATGAAACTCTGCCGATGAATAACATAGATCACGTGCGTTCCTCTTTTTTCAACGGCATTCAGCATGTGCAAGGAAGAATTTAAAGAATTTTCTTTATTAATAGTGTTGCGCAATCACTTCCTACACAGGCAGTGGTCTGCAAGGAATCTCAGTCTGATAAATTCGTTACACAGTGCAGATTCCACCTGTTTTGAACATGTTTACGGGTTACGTCACGGGTTCGAAAAAGGACACGATACCAAGTTAGTCGGAAACTAATTTTGGAAAATAAATCCACCTACGAACTTTTAACTTCATTCTTCGGTGAATTATGCGTTTCGTATTATAATCTGTTCGAAAATAGTAAAATATTTATGGATATTACTATCTTTATGTGAGTTTTTATAGTTTAGTAGGCGTCCGACAAATTAAAAATGCTATAATTTATAAGAAATATGGTGGGAAAGTTATTAGAGCTCACTACTTAATATTTATTCAATAAAATTAAAGAATTAAACATGCAAGTGCATATTCAATATTTCCTGTTTCTATTTTTTTATCTTCTTTCGATATTTATGGACTTAACAATGCAGTCAGTTCTTCTTTAGAGACTGTCGTTAAGTAAAAACTAAAAAATGGTAAAGAATCCCTTACCACAATTAATAATCGTGTACTAAATACGTATTTCGACAACTGAGTTGTAATCATCAGTAGGGCAAACCATTAATCAAAGTGTTGAACATGAGACACAGTAAAGCTAACACATAGAATCGCGCATAGATCATAACGTCTCGGTAAAAGGGTTAAAACTTGTCAAAAACATGAACAACTCCAGCGATCTCGACGCACACATATCGTTAAAAACAAATTCCATGTGTTTATCTCGGACAACGGCCCTATCCCATACAGTTGTCCTTTTTCATTCTTAAAAAAGAGGTACAAAAGGTTGAGGGAGTTGAGAATAAATACATGGTGTTGCCGTTTTCTTAAGAAGGGTATGTTGACGTAATTTTAGTTTGTGTATTCACTTTAAAGTCAGTGTATGCGTGGACGCCTTGTAATGCTGTGCGCGATTAGCGTGTTAGCTTTATTGTGCCTCATGTTCGACACTTTGATTAGTGGTTTAACCTACTGATGATGACAACTTAGTTGTTGAAATACGTATTTAGGATTCGATTATTAATTGTGGTAAGGGGTTTTATACCATTTTGAGTTCTCACTTAACCACAGTAACTTCCCGGTAAAAGAAGTTTAATAGATTTCATTAGTTATACAAAGCGCCCATAAAGTATGGATACAAGTTCATAGCCACGTTATTGTGCATTATTTGACAAAATGCAAAGATATGTCGATTAATGTTTTTTATTAGCTATATTTAGATGCTACCATTTTGTTTTTTCCGTCGACCTTGAATAAGTTATGACACGTCATTGATAATTTTTTTAAATGTCAACCGCATTTTTTTAATGGATTTTGAAAGATTTTACAATTCTTTATTCGATAATGTAAAAATTTTGGTATGTTACATTTAAAAATTTTTGAGTAATCATTCTTCAACTTTCTGTCATTCCCAAAGTGACAAGGTAATTTTTTTGACAGATTGTAAATAATCCGAATCACAACTTTTTTATTTAATCCTAATTGTTGGTGTAAAGTGTTTCAATTATTCATTCTCTGGGATGCATTTATCTGAACGGGAACGCATTGAGGTGCTCACGATGATTGAGTTTGGAGATAGACGTCGAAATATTAAGGAAGTCGCGGAGTTGTTTAATGAAATACATCCTGAACTGGACCCTATCGGCTTTTCAACTGTAAGTAAAATCCACAAAAAATTTTTGCAAGAAGGATTCGTTCGAGATAAATCAAAAAGTGGACGTCCATTAGCGGCCCTAAACACTCAAGTTGACATTTTGTTAACAGTTCAAGAACGTCCTCAGATAAGCACACGGCAACTTAGTCGAGAATTTGACGTAGCAAGGGGCAGAGTCGGGAAACTTTCGCATAAATCAAAGTATCATCCCTATAAAATAAATTTAGTTCAAAAGTTGTCTGAGGGCGATTTTGATCGGCGTTTGGAATATTGTGAACGGTTGATGCAAATTTGTGATAATTACCCTTTATTTCTCTTCAACATTTTGTTTTCTGACGAAGCTACTTTCACATTGAATGGCACTGTGAATAGACAAAATTGCCGATTTTTGTCGACTGATAATCCTCATTGGATGCAAGAGACACATACCGAATACCCGCAAAAACTAAATGTATGGGCAGTGATTATCGTCGATCGCATTGTGGGACCGTTTTTCTTTGATGGGAACTTTACTGGGGAAATATACTTGAATTTTTTGAGGAATGAATTGATACCCGCTTTAGCGGTTCTTTTTCCAAATAATGAGGATCCACATTTGCCAGATCGTAGAATTTGGTATCAACAGGGTTGTGTTCCTCCGCACTGTACGTTACCAGTAAGGCAATACCTCAAAAATACATTTCCTAACACATGGATTGGAAGAAGAGGGGCAATTAAATAGCCAGCTAGATCGCCAGATTTAACCCCGTTGGACTTCTTCTTGTGTGGTTACTTAAAATCAAAAGTCTATGCGACACAACCGGAAAATTTGGTCGTTTTACGACAACGCATCGTCTAAGAAACTAGACTAATAACTTCCGAAATATTACAGAATGTGCGAAATGGAATTTATCATCGCTTTAGGATTTTGTCAACAAAATTAAGGAGAACATTTTGAGCATTTGTTATGAATGTTTATACTGAAAACGTCAAAAATAAAACATAGAATTAGAACACAATTTAGTCAAAAATTTTCTAATGTAATATACCAAAATTTTTACATCATCGAATAAAGAATTGTAAAAGCTTTCAAAATCCATAAAAAAATGGAGTTGACATTTTAACAAAATGATCAATGACGTCATAACTTATTCAAGGTCGACGGAAAAAATTAAATAGTAGCATCTAAATATTGCTAAAAACATTAATCGACATATCTTTGTATTTTTTCAAACAATGCACACTAACGTTACTACGAGCTTGTGTCCATGCTTTATGAACGCACTGTATAGCATATATTAATTTCTTGAAACGGTGTAAAGTAACAATGTTTTTCCTAAATTTATGAACGTAAATCTAACAACAAATTGTAAATATAATTAAAAAAAGGTATATAACCCCTTACCACAATTATTAGTCGTATCCTAAATACGTATTTCGACAACTAAGTTGTCATCATCAGTAGGTAAAAACTACTAATTAAAAGTCACACATGGGGCACAGTAAAGTAACATAAACGCTTCCGCACAACTACTATACACTGCAACCCTGTAAAGACTAAATTTACCATGCTATTCTCAAACTACGGGACAAAACACTTGCCTCTTAGAAAAGGTTTTAAACATGAGTTAAAATTATCGAACAAAGGAACGGCAGAAATTCTTCTCTAAAGAAGGCGCCTACTAAAAACGATTTTTAAAGCTACGGTGACCTACTATTAAACTAAATGAAACACCTTATAATTTCACAAAACACTAGTATATTTACCTATATGAATATTTCATGTGCATTGTACACATTAGTAGTTATATAAACGTATTATTTCGAATACACAGGTAGTGACAAAATCTATATTGGGTAGGGGTGTAAAAATTTTCCATTACAAATGGTTAAAAAGGCCGTATATTGTATATAGTAAAAGCCGTATTCTCATTGCAGATTCTGAGAAAGACAAAATTAAGAAGGGGCGCTACATGAAATGTAACGATGTAAATATAACGATAAAGTCATTTTTTCCGATTGAAACAATATTGAATAATACTGCCCTGGTTACGATATATCATAACACACTTATATTTCCCAAGGGATATATGAAACGCCCATGTTGTCCCAAGGGAAATATGAAACGTCACATTTCACCATAAAAATGTTATAATTTTTAATTCTCTTCTCCACTCTTGAAAGTCTTCATACACTTTAGTGTAAGCAGCTTTGGATTTCGCCGGAACCAAACATTCACGGGTTTCGCCGCTTGTGTTAGCACATTGTTTGACATTTCATCAATTTTATTTATAACAGAACGCGAAAATCAAACCAGTCAACCATGATATTTACAAACACGGCCCTTAGCAACGTCACCAATCCGATAAATTCAAAAATATACAATCCCATATTTTTCCATTTTCACAACAATATTGTTTCAATCAGAAAAAACTATTGATTACAACACGGGGAATATAAATACATTTCCCTTGGTTGTCTATACATCCCTCGGGTTTCACCCTCGGGATGTAACTAGCCAACCACGGGAAATATACTATTCATATTCCCCTAGTTGTAATAATAGCTATTTCATATGCAAAAATGAAATGGTTGAACCTAGAAATGAAATATCTGTACAGTAAACGTAGTAAATTATAATTATATAATTAGCATTTAAAGTTAACTAAAAGCATAAACAATAATGAAATTAAAGAGTGGGGTAATTTTTATAGGAAGATAACGGAAATTAGAGATCATAAGTTGAAAAATAAATGTTTAAAAGTAAATAACAAATTCAGAAAGTTATATCCACCAAAAATGTATATTAATACAATTCCTATAAAGGAAACATTATTGTGATCAATCAATGAATGATCTGAGAATTTTAGTGCTGTAGAAATGGAGTTGTTAAACAATGGTTTAAAATGCAGTTTGCCAAGCCGTCAGATTCATATAGAACAAGGGATTGCAAGTTTCGAAACCTCGATTAAGTATTTTGAACAAGGGCCAAAAAGCTTGTAAAATCCAAATCGATAAGACTTTACAGCAGCACAAACAGAAATCACTTAATAAAGATTGGAATACCATTAAAACTCTCAGATCAAAGGACTGTTTTTACTTAAAGGCTGGTAAAGGAAACAAGTTAGTAATTATTTTGAAAATTGTCCAATATTGATAACTTCTGCCCAAACATATCAATTAAATGTCAGATATCCTTTAGTACCAAGAATGTATATCTTAGTTGCTTTAAGGAACCTTCGATAAAAAACGACCCATTCAAGGCAGTATCCAAATAGCCCACACCAAACATTACAGCTAAAACGACGTTGGAAATTATTGTCGATGACATATCTAGGGTTTTCTTGGCTCCACTGGTGATGAATGTTGCGATTAAAAATTCCATAATTAGTGAAAGTACATTTATCTGTCCAGATAATTTTGCGATAAAACAATGGGTATTGTTGCAAAGTTATTAAGTAAAACTTACGAAACTGTTTTCTTCGAATTGGATCATTTTCATATATTGCTTGAACTTTTCGCGCAATGTATAGCTTAAATTTGTTTTTTAAGTATTGCAGATGCGGGACATACTAACTAATGTTCGCAACTTCACGAACCGAGGTTTTGGCATTTTCTTCAACAGCTAACAAGACGTCCAGTTCCAACTTTTCTGAAAATTTCCTGCGCACTACTTTCGGTTTCATGAAATATCCAAATCTTCTTAAATTTTCTTCAAGTCGGCTAAACTTACGACGTTCTGAAACTTCTCTTGCCGGAAAACGTTCCATGTAAATTCACAACGCCTGATTAGAGTTTTTATTACATTCAAATTAAACTTGTAGCATGTCAGTAAGTTGATCGAAATTCATGATTTATTTACAAAATGTCAAAATATGCTTG
Organism: Melolontha melolontha; assembly: GCA_935421215.2. Taxonomy (NCBI): domain Eukaryota; kingdom Metazoa; phylum Arthropoda; class Insecta; order Coleoptera; family Scarabaeidae; genus Melolontha; species Melolontha melolontha. Next base: position 1,391,477 of record OW285235.1, on the reverse strand, counting down.
CTTAGTAAAGAAAAGTCAAAGATGACAAATGACATTACATATGCGTAATGCGTTATTTTTCCATCGCACACTACAGTATTACACAAGTGACTAAGAGAATATACGGACAGTGTTTTATACAAAAAGATTGTGTTTATGTATAACAATACGTTATGCACGTATAAAGCATTTGTTACAATATGAAACAGACATGTAAAAAATTTACATATCTGTAACTGTACACATGGACAATACATCTCGTATTTTCAGCATTTACTTCTGCTTAATACATCATGCAGTGGATTTTTCCCTGCAGAAGAAACAAAAAAAGATATGAAAATTATTGTATTTATGTATATTTTATTCCAGAGAAATAACTTTAAAGATTTAAAAATTTTATATAACAATTTATTATAATGTGTATTTTTGTCCATGTCTGTAGGATGCACGGGCCTATTTTGATGTTCGTAGTTCGCGCTAAGCAGGAAGTTATAATAATATAGATATATATATATATATATATATATATATATATTATTGTTACGTTGATTTATATTTTTGGGTTAGGTAGGGATGTCTTGCTGTTTCCTGTTGCTTCATCATGCCTTAGAGACTGAGTAGTTTTTATGCAGATAGGTTGTGTTTTTGAATTTTGGATAAAACTTAATTTTATGCAAGATTAAATTTTGAATAATTACGGTGTGTGTTTTTGGTAGTGTGTTGATGTAATTTAAAATTCATTACGTATTTTTATGAGTATTTAAGACTTGTAATTTGAATTAAATGACCTATCTCGAGTCTTTCTTCTAATAGTTTTCTAATAGTGTGACGTGACGTATACAAAACTAAATGTATGTATTTTTGATATTATATTTATATCTATATTTGTTGTGATAATTTAAATTTATAATTTTAGTTTGTAATATTTTGTAATCATTTAAAATATTAACAAAACGTATTAGACTGTTTTTTTTGAATATAGTTTTTGTTCATTTAAGTTATCGTAGTATGGTAGGAAGCGGGAAAGCTTGTTTGTTACATGCTGGAGTTATTGCGCTTGATTAATTTTGGATGCGCGTGAAAATAGAGAAAGTTCTATTTAACGTTTGATTTTGAGGGGATAAAGTAATTGATGACGGCTAATAAATTTTGTTTATATTTATTTAGATCTTTGTTCGGGATTCATTTAAGAGTTTTTTATCTCATGTAACAGTCATATCTTACATGAGTTTTTCTCTAAGTTTGCGATGTAATAAAGTCACAATCCTGCTTTATACTTGTTAAAGTAGAATTTTTTTTTTCTTTCTTTTTTGAATTATATGTATGTGGCGTTGATGTTAGTTTTATTTCTTAAATTAATCCTTATTATTTCTCTTCTATACCACGATATTCGTGAGAATAAACCCTGAAGATAAAGAAGCTCAAGGAAGGTGCCTACTAGTGCAAGCTAGTGAAGCAATGTGATACAAATGAAACAAATCTTTATGAATAGATTTGTATCTGTATATACATTTCATTGAAATCGCCTAAAAGATAAAGCAAATTTCATCTTATAAGGTGGTACTTATTTCATAAGTGACATCTTACGGACGAAAGAGACTTTGCCAAAAAAGGCGACCTTTCGCTTGAAAGGCCGCCTTTTTCGGCCTGTTTTTTTAAGCGCCGATTAATTCCGTAACAGTTTATTGAAAGAACTGGGTTGTCACATTAGAATACTAAATTAATATTAATATGTGACGGTGTTTCACTGAGCCAACCACCTTCATTTCCCTTATAATTTATAAGCGCATACTTTTGGCAAAAATATTTACATTAAATACTTTTTACAACACATGCGTACACCAATAACAAGCGTCATTAATCATTACCTATAGCAATATTTTGAAATAAAGAACGACATATTTTGTGTAAATATATGTGATTAGATCATACATAAAACAATCGTTTTGTCTATAGAAAACAGTGATTTACTTTACTCGATTTATACATATTTAACTAATGATAAGATTAAAATCAAAATCGTTTTAATTTGAATTGGCACGCTGAGTCAAGGTTCCTAAATGTATTTGGTTACCTCGTAACTCTCCACCAATAATATTTTATGTGGGAAAGCGTCAATATCAATATTTTTCTATCTAAAAACAGCTTTAATTGAATGAAAATGTTTCATTTAATATTCTATATTCAACTTAAACTTTTTTAGATTGAAAATCGTCAGGCAGAAAATGGAAGCTCTAAGTAACTACACATTTAGTAGTCTTCTAGAAAAACATTTTCAAAAGTTGAGATATATATCCCCTTGTAGGAAATACAAATAATTAAATCGTATAAAATTACCCTTGAAATCATTCTCTTATATTGATAGTATCTGCAAATATTTCCGCATAGTAAAAATCTTTTTCAAACATTAAATAAACCTAGAAAACTCATAGTTTTGTTGATATATCTTTCAACAACAAATATGCACTTTGCATAATAATATAATCCGAGCTTTAATTATCGATATTATTTGCGTTTATAATATTTTTAGTGTTGTTTCATATAATAATACAGCGTTGGAAAGGATAAGGCAAAATTTCTAAAGCTGCTATTTGTCAAAAACTTACAAAGCGTAAAGTTATAGGTAAATAATTATTCAATATTTATGTTGGATTGAGTAAAATTTACAAATAGGTATATTATTAAAAGAAGCTCATGAAAGTTGAGGTTACAAAAGAAATGGCAATTAGCGTTTAACAATAAACATTAATTTAATTTTTTTCGTATAAAATGTAGACCAACTTATTGTATTCTAATATAAAGCGGACTATAGACATTCCTTTAACATAGTCTCTTACTAATTATTCATAAAATATTTAATATGAAAATAGCTAATTATAATTGCTAGTTTATAATACGTTTGACTACATGCCTAAAATACATATCCAAGCATCCGAATTCTAAATACTAAAATAGGCGGTTTAAAACATTACAATTATAAAACTCTAAATAAGAAATAGCCACAAAATAATTTAATATTAAATTACAAATTGATTGCGAATTAACGGTTGTCATGGCAACCATACGATCAGGCACCGTGGACTATGTACTTCTTATCATATCATACGTCAAATTGTCTGAGTGGGAGCGGCTTAGCAACAGACCGGCAGACAACGTGGACGACGGCCGCCAATAAGCATTCGCGTGCGCCTGCACTTACATGAGGTCAATGCCCTAGCATTAGAATGCATTCGATAAAATTCCAAGAACTGTTCGCTAATGGATTTTATAAAAAGTAGGTCAGGAGACAGTTTTTTTAGTTGCTTTTTTTTTGCTGCTAATTCGTCTTGTGATGTTTTTCTCTCTTAAAATGCATTTTCAACTAATAATTTTTTATTCCGTATTTGACATTATTTTTCTCACGTAGAATATTGTTTCTCTCTTTCTATTCACATTAGAAAAAGCTTTTGTATGAAAAAAATACTTGAATGTGTACATCTGTCCAATTTCTTAATATATATAATTCCTGGAATTTTAATTTAAATCGTTCACAAATACTTAAATTTTTTTTATCCTTGTTAATTGATTGACAAAATATTTGTATTTGAAAATGAAATATTTATAAATAATACAATTAGAGCAACATCGTGTTAAATTCCTTAAAATGGATTTTAAAATAAATCAGATCTTGGACATTTGAATATAAAAACCGAATATTAAAAAATTAAAATATATACAGGGTGTGCCACTTAAAACTCCCAGGTCAAATATCTAGGAAATGGATAAAGATATTTGAGTTTTGTAAAAAGCAGTTGCTACAGAATGTGATTGGCTCCAGTTTTATGCCTAATTAAAGTACCATTGTTGTGAAAACGACATTCGTCACTACACATGATCTGATTTATTAAGTTACTGGTTCCTGCTAATATTACAGAAAATTCTGCCAGAAATTCGAGTCTGCGTTGATTGTCTCCTATTCTTAAATGGTGTACTAAATGAACTTTATACGGAAAGTATTTATTTTCCTTTAGAATCCTACGGCAAGAGGTTACAGATAGATCACGCTATTCTTTTAATTGTCGTAATGATGTATGTGCGTTGTTATTAACTGTTTGTAGTATCGCTGCCGTAATTTCATCATCTCTAACTCTTTCCTGCCTTAATCGTTTTTGTTTTTTGAAGCTACCGTAATTACTGAGATTTGCACACAGACTGGTGCACTTGCACACAGATCTGGTAAAGGCCTGTTTGGAAAGCGTAGAGCAAATAATTGCACTGCTTCTACGGGATTCTCCATAAATTAAAATCATATTTAGTTTGTGTATGTTGTGTACGTCAATTTTTTTGCCGGAAGTTATAGATAAAATTAGAAAAAAAAACAACATAAACCGACGAATCATTGTTCATCATGACAATGCAAGCGCTCACACAGCACGTCAAACTGTCGAGTTTTTGACCAACGGGAACATCGAATTAATATCTCATTGCTCATGTTAGCCCGATTTAGCGCCCAGTGACATCTTCTTATTCCGAAACATCAAAAATAAAATGCGTGGAAAGCGGTTTTCATCGCCTGAAGAGGCTGTTGAAGAATTTAAATCACTGGTTTTGGAGATACCTCGCTCAGAATTGAAAGAGTGTTTTTGAAGATTGGTTTCATAGGGTGCAAAAGTGTATACATCTTAAAGAGGAGTATTTTGAGAAGCAGTAAAGCGATTTACACAGCGTAATTTCTTTATTTCACAATTTTTCGCGAATTTTAGCAGTGGCCCCCGTATTTTAGTTTTTTTTGGACTAAAATTAGAGTTTGTATTAATATTTTTTAATATTTTTTGACTGATTTGTCGTTTCCTTTTATAAAATAAAAAGTTTTTACATCTATTTACCATTTAGTTATGAAAATCATTATTTAGTATTGATATAATGAGAGTATAATGCTGACGGCACTGTACCAAATTAATTATAGCCATATACTGTTGTATCAGCATTTCAATTCTTTCATTGTTTGTTTGAATGTAGAAAACTAAAAGTAATGAATCCACAACCCCCGAAATTATACTCATTGATTAAACTACATAAAGACAATTTCCCGATTAGACCTGTAGTCTCCTATATTACAGCACCCGCAGTTAAAGTGTCTAATAGCCTAATAAATATCATCCTGAAACACATGAAATTCAAACCCAAACATAGTATTAAAAATAGTCTGGAGTTAGTTAATAACATTAAAGACCGCAACTTTCCGGATAACACGAAACTCATATCCTTTGATGTCAAGAACTTATTTCCTAGTATCCCCCCCAATACAACGATAGATCTAATTGATAAAATGTTATTATACAATAGAACAAACCCCATAATAAAAGAAGAGATCTTAGATTCACTAAAAGTCTGCCTAGAACAAAATTACTTTTCTTTCAATAACAAACTCTACCTCTGTAAACAAGGTCTTATCATGGGAAATCCTCTTTCTCCTTTACTTGCGGAAATTTATATGGATTACCTGGAAAATACGATTTTTCATAATGACAGATACGTAAAGAACATTTTGTTTTGGTGCAGATACGTTGATGATATATTGATCGGATATATAGGTACAGATAGGCAGTTGAACACTCTTTATGAATTTATCAATTCCATTGATCCTAATATCACGTTTACGATAGAGAAGGAGCTTAATAATAGTGTACACTTTCTGGATCTCACTTTAAAACGTGTAAACAATAGGGTCCATTTTTCTATTTACCACAAAGTGGCTCATACAGATACTACGATACATAATAAATCTCAGCACCCGGTCCAACACAAGGTAGCGGCTTTTCACAGCATGACACATAGACTTATTAACATCCCGATGTCCAATGAAGACTATAATAAAGAATATAATATTATAAAACAAATCGCTCACAACAACGGATATGACCCAAATCTAATAGATAAATTAATTTTTAAAAAATCTGTCAATAAATTATTAAGGGAGGTGTACCCGATCATTAAAGTGGAGCCAGACAAGCAGTTTAAATCATTTATTTACATAGGTCAACAGCAACTTAAATTATCAAAATTCCTTAAAAAAGAAAACAATATTGCTTATAAAACTAATAATAATCTAGCCAAATATATTAAAAATAATAAAGAAAAAACTACCAAAGACAATAAATCAGGAGTCTATAAGTTATCATGCGGATCATGTACCAAAACATATATTGGACAGACAGGTAGAACGTTTAAAAAACGAATCCAAGACCACTATCATTCTTATATCAATAAGAAAACTGACTGAACCTACTCTAATCATTTAATAGAGAATGAACACGAATTTAATTTACAATTCGATATCATACATGTAGAAAATAAAGGTAGAAAACTAAATTGTTTAGAGTCTTTCGAAATTAATAAACTTAAAAACTCAGAAATGTTACTAAACGATAAATTAGACTTAAATTCATCCCCACTGTTAAATCTGTTCACCCATTGAAATATTGTTTTTTAGTTGCTTATGTTATATTATTAGACTTAAACCTCACACAAGTAGGACATAGTATAGTTTTCAAAAAGCAAAATATAAATGTAATAGTTCCTAGAATTTTAACTTGGGTCAACTACCTGATTAACGCTGTATCTTGTATGTATCTTTAGTCTTAAGTTGAATTTGAAGAAGCTACTGTGTTAGCGAAACAGCTGTCATTATTTTATTAATAAAGTGTAAATCTAAAACATCTTATGTGTGTTTTATTTATTTGTATCAGCATTTGATACATCGTCGATTTCTTACATAAAAACTACTAGAGGTCAAAATGTACTGTGAAAAACAAGTTCTCCGACCAACTAAAATCATTGTTGATAGGACTTTACTGATGGCTTCTTAGGCAAGTCAGGACGCGCAGACCGGCAGTGAACATGTTAACACAGGTATTTGTCATACCATCCCCGTACATTAACAGTATTTTTCATAATCCACTATTTTTATGAAACGTAAATGAGGTTAGTGTCGTTAAATTTTTTGTGAACACATCTATAATATGTAAAATAAAACAGTGCAAAACAGTCTGTAGATAGTTTCGTTTAACTTATTACATGGCATTAGTAAAATGGCAATAGTAGATTGTTTTTTATATTCAGAAGGGTAGATTGGTCTTGCCATTTCCTTGTGATTCTAATAATTAGAGGCAATCTTACTACAGAACGCACAACGGCAATCTGTTTAAGGTTAAACCTTCAATTATCTATAACAAAATTTATATAGTTAAAGCGTATGGATGTAAATGCACATATGTTACGGCAAGAAATATTAAATGAAAACGCGATGACATCAGTGATGAACTCTAATTATTACGAGAGAGCGAATATCCACGCTATTTTTTCTTTAAATAAATTCATACAAATGAAAACACTAGTATTTATTCATGTCGTAATTTCAATCTGTTTTAACCTTTAAAGAGGAGTTACAGTATCTCATTGCTAATTGTCAAGGTCGGTAACGGCACAGGTTCAATCACGACTTTACCCTATTTAGATCAATCTTGAGCCGTGACATCGTGCGACTTGAAAATCCATGACTACAATGACTTCATCATGATACATATAATTATACAAAAGGTATCGCAGGTGATTATATCGCACAGCTATTAAATTATCGGCGTTTGAATACAATACACATTACCGGCGATCAAAATAAACGTACTTCGACTGCCGCTATGAGCACTACGCGATCCGTAATCTATTATAAAGTAAGTTAATTATTTACGATTTCCATATCTAGGATTAGAGTACTAGATCTGATGTTGTACGGACTGAATTTGTGATACTTGTACAAACCGTATTGTTTGCTAATATTTCCGTACATGGATTTCCAAAGAGAGCGACTAAAGTGTCTTTCCATTATTACTAAACAGTCCACAACTTGTAAAAGGAGTGTTATTGAAAATTTTACAGACAAGCGGATAAAATGAAATATATTATTGGACTGTATTTTCTGTACGAATTTATTTAATGAAAAGTCCATTGTGTTGTTTATTGTGATATGTGAGTGCTTGCATTATCATGGTGAAGAATGCTCCTGCCTCGTTGATTGCTTTTCCTTATTTCTCCAAAGACTTATGGCTGTGTACCATTCAGAATTGACCTCTAGTAGCGCTGTAGCTACATATTATTTTTTTCCAAAAAACGTCCGGCCACTTGCTTCGAAATACTTCTAGCATGCATAAGATTTGTTGGATTTGGTTCATCTTGTAGCATCCACACCGTTAACTGCCGTTCGTTGTCGAGTTCTTACCTTCCAAAATTCGTTACCTGTAGATGTTATACACGACCTTTGACGCACCATGATTGTATTTCTATGAACCCATCGACATAACTTTTTTGAGCGATTGTCAAATTATGTGGAATCCAAGCCACCCCTGGAGATTATTTAATGATCTTTGGGGATAATGTGATGCAGCTGTAGTATCACTACTTGCTAATAATGCTACATTATCAGCATAAGTCGCGGTAATTGTAGTATTCGATGTTGGTATATCGCCAGTATAAATTTGGTAACGGATAGGGCCAATAACACGGATTTGGGGTACTTCAGCTTGTATTTTGTTCAAGTTTGTAATTTTATCCTGGTACTTTACCAGAAAATATATCTATAAGTAAGATAACTTTTCATAATCTGATAGTAAGGATGCGGTAATTTAGATTTTAGTTTGAACAATAACCCATCATGCTAGATCCTGTTTGAAACTTTGGAAATAAGAATAATAACAATTGATGTCTAGCCTAACCCAACAGTTTGACACCAATTACAGGGAGCATTGGCTCGACTTAAGCAGTTTAGCTGTCGGCATTCACCTTAAACGAGAAGAAAACCTTCTCGGACTGCCCAGCTCCGGATCTAGCCCCGGAACCCTCGCCATAATAAACTAGTAACAAGGCGAGAAAATTACATCAATTAACGAATTAAATATACACACCTTCTAAGAAAAAAAATTAATTTAAAATAATAAGAAAATGTAGTTGCAGTCCATAGCTACTAATATTGGGTTATCCAGGGCTGTCATTTGACAGCTGTCAAATATTTATGTCAACTGAAGCGTTAAATTTTTAGATTGTTTGCTACTTACGAAAATACTTTAAATAATAACAGAAAAACGCGTTAAACGTTGTTAAAAACTACTACAAAGGTGAGGATTCAAATGTAGCTACGTTTCGCGCAATTAAAAACGATTCTTGCCGTCGTAATCGTCTTACTGTGCAAGCAATTGGCAAGCTAGTGAATTTTAAAAAACGGTGCTACATTGCGCACGCAGGCGTATTGAAGATGGCCGAGATCGGAACGAAACCGGTAATCGTAACGCACAATAATATAGGAGCCTCTATTGAACATATATGCCCTTAGTCAGTAAAGACGGTCGTGGGTTGACAAAATATGAAAAAAGGATGGTAGGTAGCGCCACTTAGCTTTGCGTACGGAGGCCCGAGTCTGAAAACTGAGAAAAGGGATCGCAGGCGCATGCGCTTACAGATTACTAAAAAAAAGGAAAACCTATACGGGAAACTAATCTAAAGGATACGTGCAAACTTAAGAGAAAAGAGAAAAAATGGTTCGATAATAATTAATTCGTACATTAAATAAAAGTCAAAATTAAGAAAAAAAATAACAGTTGGCTATTTAGCCACAAAGTATAATAATAATCTGAATTAACAAATTTTTAAAAAATTGAAATTATCAAAATATGACCAAGAGTAAGGAACACTCTGTATATTATATACACTCAGTGTATAAATTTAAAGTCTAAATAATTAAAGCAAAATACAAGTTATTTTACTTAAATTGAACTATATCAGCAAAAGATTCAATAAATATAAATAAGTGAATTAAACAGTAAAATTGCCCAAGAAAAGCAATATATAAATGATTAATTAGTTAATCAAGCGATTTCAAAGTTCCTTTAACCTAGGTTTGTAGAGAAAGATAGTTAGTTCATGTAGCAGATCTGTAGTAGAACATCACAAAAGATTTTCACACAATATATTACCTCAGTTTAATTAAAATCAGGAATAGAATAAAATTAACAGTAAAATGCAATATCATTCAATATATACCAGCACGCTTAAGTTTTTTTGTGTGGGGTTACAAAAACCCAGTGCAATATGTTTCTTGAGTAAAGTAAAAAAAAAAAAACAGTCGTCAACTTTTATTCCATTCATAAAAAATCTCCAAAATGACCTTGAATACAGTAATATAATAATAAGTTCAAAGTATTAGAAAACAAAATAAGACTGAAAATAATTTCAAAACGTTAATTAGATTTTAATACAATAATTATATGAATGGATTAACTTTAAACTCGACGTTAATCGGTTACTAAAATAACATATATATTTACTATTTCGTTAAACTATTAACAGAGTTATACAAAAAACATACATATCTGAATTTAACTGTACCTTTAAGTTATGGCGGTTTAAAAATTGGCATGGAAACTCAGAAAATAAAGAAATAATATTTAAATAATTTTCGATATTAGGTAACAAAAATATCAATTATCACAGAAATATTATTTCGTAGGATGTAGCCTTTAAAGAATTTGTAAATTTCTCCCAGGACCCAATAATAAAAACTCTGTAGTATACCTAGATCCCTATATGTTCGTTGGATAAAAAAGGGTGTTAGCACAGCGAGCACATACAAACTTAGAGAGTCAGCTAGCCATCGACGGTTTTGTAAAGATATCTGTCTTTGTCCGCCTGATAGAGAATGTCCGAAGATTCGAGGAAAGAAGTTGTCGCAAAATGCGATTAACTACTGGAAAGGAGTTATCTCGCTTTCAAAAACACTATACTGTATACAACTTCCCTTAATTGTAACATGCTCCTTAATCTTGATCCGCAGTAGTGACTTAGAACCGAAATAATTAAGGAACAGGTCAAAATAATTCTCTTTTCGGAAGAACTCACAGATTATCCCGTTTATACACTTGCTTGGTCCACTGCCATCTCTTTTAAAATTGGAAACTAAAAATACAGTTGTAGATTTCGGTTTCCGGGTTGGAACCGCATCGAGTTAGGCGTAATTGCCAACGTTTCGTCCACTGTTTCAAGTGGCGGGGACCGAGTCAGATGGTGGCCTGCTATTGGCTCATTGTCCCCAGCCAATAGCAGGCCAGCATCTGACCCGGTCCCCCTCTATATAAGTTGTGCCGGTCTCTGTCATAGCATTCTTCAAGATACTGCGAAACGACGAACATCTACGTACAGCCCTGAAGATGTCCCTTGAAACAGTGGACGAAACTTTGGCAATTACGCCTAACTCGACGCGGTTCCAACCCGGAAACCGAGATCTACATCTAGAGAACGACCGCGGAAACCTACACCTACACTAAAAATACAGTGTTTTCCACAACGCAAAATAGATGGCATATCGTCTACTACATTGAACGGTATATATGAATTAAATGAATATATAGGGCTGAACAAGAAAAATAAAAATGAGTGGTGACAACAGGGACCGTATTAGATATTCAGACGCATGCGAATCATCGTAATGTACGCTCTGCTGAAAATATCGCAGCCGTCAGTGAAAGTGTAGTCGAACAGCCGGAGTCGTTGATTCCACTGCGTTCTTCCGGCTCATTATAGCGAATTTTGTATCAGGATTTTACACCTACATCTGTATAAAGTCGAACTCATGCTACAATTAAAACCTGCTGACCATCAACAACGCAGGAGATACGTCAAATGGGTTCTTGAGCAACAGGCCGTAAACGATGATTTTTATAATAATATTCTCTTCAGCGATAAGGCACATTTCTCACTCGGTGGGTACATAAATAAGAAAAATTGTCATATTTGAGGCTCTGAAAATTCACAAGTAATTGAAGAGAGGCAATAACATCCAGAAAAAGTGATTGTGTGGTGCGTAATATGGTCTGGAGGCCGTATTTTTTTTAATATGACGAGGGAGGAGCGGCTACTGTCAATTCGGAGCAGTATGGTCGAATGATAACAGATTTTTTTTGGACTGGAATTGAAGATATGGACTTGAACGATATGTGGTTTCAGCAAGATGGTGCAACAAGCCACACAGCACGATCGATTTTCGAGAAGTTTGATGGCCGTCTAATTTCACGTTTTGGCGACGTCAATTGGCCGAGATCATGCGATTTGGCGCCGTTAGTATTTTTTAGTGGGGCTACGCAAAAGACCATATTTATGCGAGCAATCTTCTAACTTTAGAGCATTCGAAAGACAACATTCGTCAACTAATGGCCGAGATACCGGCCAAAATGTGCCGAAAAGTTATCCAAAATTACCTGAAAAGGATCGAGTCTTACCATAAATCCTGAAGAATTCATTGTATTTTACACATAATGGCAAAATCCAAACTTTATAATAATAAAAAAAATTCATCATGTTTTCACTTTTTTTTTTGATACTTAAAAATGTGTAATTCTTTATCAATTACAAAGGTGAAATAAACATTCTAATCAACTATTATAGAAACAGAGAGAGGAATGAATTGCGAAAAAAATTTAAATCGCCAGAGACAAAATTCTAGAATCAATTAAATTTAAAACGAAGAGAAAATGACAGAAAATAGCGGAAATGTATAATTTAAAATTTTAGTTTGTATTTGAATTTGCAACATGGCCCGACAATTTTTAAGCAGGAATATAAATAAAATTGTAGAAAGCAATATGAATTTATTAAATGTTGCAAGTTGATGGAAAAGCCAACTGAATTTCTCGCTGGATCTTTTTCGATTAAATTTAATCATTAATTGATAGTTTATACCAAGATTTTGTAGAAAATACGGCCTGAATTATCTTTGAAATGTAAAAAATGCGATATAATTAAATTACTGTTCGTTTTTTCTCAGTCGAGCGAGATCTTTAAATTCACTTACCGTACAGGAAAAGTAACTATCGGCGCTGAAATTCTATAATTATATACAGTTATATACGAATTGACGATAATATAAACTTATTTTTTTCTTAGCTACAATTAGATATGTTTAATTTTATACAATTGGTCTCGTTACATTCCTTCACCTTATAGGAACTATACTATGACCAAAGTAATTACATTCCATAGATCGAGAGATCTCAAACGAAAAACCGATGGATGGTGATGTTTTTATAGTTCCCTACAATTATTTTGAGGCATTTGTTTCAAAACAAGTAAATATAATTATTTTCTCTCAATACTAATAGAGTTTTAATCTCAATGTATCAGAAAATTTTGTTGCGAACAGTGAAAGAAAAATAAAATATTTTTAATTTTTTATAGTAATAAGCTACAGCTTCAGTATATAGTTTTGTTAGCTGTTCTAAACCTGTTTAAATGTAACTATAATATATAATATAATTTTGATTAAAATGAGCTTATTAAACTGTTTGTTTTTCCTGATAATTATTTTTTAGATTACTAAGCACTAAATACATAATTGCCTGGGTGCATCTTTGGACTGTAAAGAGGATGATCTGATTTTTAAAATATACTCGCGAACGGAATTTTCTCATACAACCACGATATGAAAATGTGTGTTTTCATGCAATTAGGAGGGATGTTTCAAAAGTTCTGGGAATTGTGCTCTAATTAAATTACACATAACTTATAGACAATGCTATTAGTCATAGGCAAGTCGTAACATGTTTGTGCAGCTATCTAGTGTAATGTGCAGTATCGTTTAGTCTGATTCAGGTGTTCGACCAATGTAGACCCATTTTTTTTGCTGTTTGTGTAACCATGAAAGTTAATTAAATTTTAAATTAAATAGGAAATTTATTATTAAGTCGAAAGTTAGTTAATTATGAGTAATACAATTTCAAAACGTTAAATTAGTTCTAGAAATAACAATTATTATAGCATTTAAGAAAATTCATACGAGTTACATCTGTCTCTTTGCTACGTTCACAGGAAATTGCCCACACGTCGGTATCTACAGCCATTCAATCGGAAACGGAAGTTACATAAATATTCAGGCCTTAAAAGATTGCAAATTTTATGTACACTTCTCCATTAGTTGACACTAGAGAATATACTTCGTCGGCAGTTGCAGACTAAGGTGTCTGAATTTTGTCTTCGCAAGAGAAGTTTTAATTAAGCCGGAGTCCATATAATAAATGCCACCAAAAGGTATTATACTTGCCAGAAAGGGCGTTTTCCCCTTACAAATCTCTAAAAACTTCGAAGTCGGTAGATGGTAAATCTACCAAATATTTCACGCTCTACGTTAGGATCCGCATAGGCGGCTAAAACTCAAAATATAGTAGATTTTGCGTAAAAAAAATCGTCTTATACGAAGATTCACACACTACTACCACTAATAACTGGATTCGATCACAGCCTCTTTACGAATTACCTACACGCCGGATGCAATCGGAAACGGCAGAAGGGCGATAGAATTCTAAAATATTAAAATCAGAGGGTGATACTAGACGCGTTGAACGAATTTAAACTCGCAAATGAAAAATTATTATTATTATTATTATTATTATTATTATGATTATTATTATTATTATTATTTTTATTATTATTATTATTAATAATTCTTTTGGCAATTATTTATTGCTGACTGTTTCATGTGTTTACAATGTTGACAATCTTCTATTTGTCAATATGGCGGAGAATTCCTTGTATTATTCGGTTTTGCCAGTAGTAAATCACGAGACTGCTATCAAAGGCCATAATTTTAAAACGGTCTTGCAAATAAAAAAGATTGATTGCAGTAATTTTTATTTATTTACATATTTAAAACCTATTTATTATTTAGAACTTGAGTAGAAAAGGTTAATAACATCTATGCATACAAAAATTAATCATGAACTAACAATATAATTACAAATATAGTAAAGCCCTTTTTACATTAAGGAACCACGAAATTAACTAAATTAATAACAGCTTGCATAAGAATATGTCTTGTATATACGCCGACAATACATTATTTTATCCTATTAAGTAAGCTGGAGCCGTCATTTAATTGACAGTAAAAGCTTTAACGCGATATTACGGGTGATTAATATTTCGTGAATGTATGTTTATAACTCATTAGAAAATTCTCTTCCCTAAAACAATAACAGAACCACCGGTGAGATTATCTCAGTAATTTCAGCCAGGATTTACAACACTCTCTCGTATAACGGCTACACATAAAGGCAAAGCACATATCGCTGCAACGTTAATAGACGACATTGCAATGAATAATTCCCTCATAACCATACAACTTCTAATGCAAGAAAGTAATTACCATTTAGCACACTGGTAGTTGATGCGCAGGCGGCTATTAACTCTGTTTAAAGTATTTTGATCTATATTTATGTACAACAAACCAGAAGCAACTTTCTAATATCTAACTAGTTCTAGTATTTTTCACGACACCACATGTCTAATAATAATAGTAATATTTATTCAAAAACCAAAGCAACAATACACGTTCAGAACAAAAGGATATGTAAATATGAATTTGTACAGAAATTATATAAATATGTGTTGAATGACAAAGAAATTGTGTTGCTCTATATATAACATACACTCAAGGTAAACTAATCTTATTGCCTATATAATTGAGGCTATTGTAATAATTTATGAATGAGATATCGATCTATTTAATTTGCTGGTTATGCTATATAAGTAAGAATTCGTTAAATAATTTGTTTTCTTCACACAAAATTATTCAAACGGAACTTCAAGTGATGTACTATTATTCTTAATTCACAATTTGCCATATATCTACAGGGTTAGTTAAAAGTATGGAGACGGCGATTTATTGTCGTTAATATTCATTTTAGGGAATTATGTTCATTATAAAATTTTGTTAGGATATTTTGATCTACATTCGAGAATATTTGAATTTTTTTTTCTTCAATTGTTTTTTAGTTACGCCTGTCCGCGCAGTTTTTTTAAATGGGAACTAGTAAATTTTACTCTACCATTCGATAGAGAATTTTTTTCTCTTTACAATAATATTTTTGTTTTTTTTAAATTCATTTTAATAACTTTTTTATAAGAAAAATTAAACAAATTAATAACAAAGTAAATTAAAGTAAGTGTTCAAATTGTCGTCCATTAGTAATTTGACAATGACCCAATCGAATTACAAAACCCTGAACAGAGTTCTGTAAAAAATCTCGGGGAATTTCTTGTATCGTTCTGGTAATTCGGATTTGTAAATCTTCGACGTTATCGGGCTTATCTTTGTAAACTTTGTTTTTTACGTATCCCCAAAGAAAAAATCTAAAGGACTTAAATCTGGCGAACGGGCTGGCCATTCAATGGTTCCTCGTCTTCCAATCCATCTGTGGGGAAAAACGTTGTCCAGATATTGACGAACATTTACACCATAATGTGGTGGGGCGCCATCTAGCTGGAACCAGATACTGTCATTGGGCAGGTGTTCATTGTTTTCATGAAGATAGAGCGTAGCACAAGCAGGTATTATTTCATTTTGCAATAACTGCAAATACAGAGCCGAAGTTAAATTGCCATTGATGAAAAAGGGACCGATAATATGACCGCCTAGAATGCCAACCCAAACATTAACCTTTTGGGGGTACTGCGTATGGTGCTCCAAAAGCCAAGAGGGATTTTCCGATGACCAGTATCTGCAGTTATGTCTGTTTACTTCACCGGTAAGGCAAAAAGTAGCTTCGTCAGAGAAAAGAATATTGTTGACAAAATTTTCATTATTATTGCAAATATTTAACATTTCTTCAGAAAATTGTAATCTCCTATCAAAATCATCTTCCGTTAACTCGTGTACAAGATGTACCTTATAAGGTTTATACTTTTCACTTTTTAAGAATGACACGATCGATGACTGTGAAATATTGAAATTGGCCGATAATTGATTGGTTGATAAATGGGGATATTCAGATACAGCCAATAAAATATCCAGTTTGTTATCATCGCTTTTTGCTGTTCTAGGTCTACCACTCCTTGGCAAATCTTTAACGCTACCCGTTTGTTCAAAGCGTCTTAAAGTTTTACCAACAACGGATTTAGAAATTGGATTTCTATTTGGATGCGTATCATTAAATAAATTACTAACGTCTTGTAAACTTCTGCGTCTACCTCCATAACCCAACATCATAAGTATTTCAATTCGTTCATGTTCACTTAAACTCGCCATTGTTAATATTAACAGCAAAAAATTGCACAAATGAATTATTTTTGTCAAAGATTTGACGTACACAATAACCACTGATAAAATTATGTCGCTCAAGTTTGTTTATCGCTACGCTTCTGTATATCTGCGATGTACCGAACATCTGTTAAACACATGAACCGGCCTTTTCTTATAAAAAAGTTATTAAAATGAATTAAAAAAAAACAAAAATATTAGTGTAAAGCGAAAAAAATTCTCTATCGAATGGTAGAGTAAAATTTACTAGTTCCCATTTAAAAAAACTGCGCGGACAGGCGTAACTAAAAAACAATTGAAGAAAAAGAAAATTCAAATATACTCAAATGTAGATCAAAATATCCTAACTAACTTTTATATTGAACATAATTCCCTAAAATGAATATTAACGACAATAAATCGCCGTCTCCATACTTTTAACTAACCCTGTATATATATTGTCATGATACAAACAGCTCGGTTATTCCAGCTATCTGTAAATGAAAGGGTAAGAATTAACACAAGAGAAACACTCAATTGAATAGCTGCATTTGGTGGACACAACTTGTAAAATTAGTGTCGAAATGTTAATAAATTAATATCACGACAACTTTGGTATTTCAGATTAAATTATATTTATTTCAAAATTTACTATTTATATTTTTAATTTTAATTTTTGTCATTCAAGTCAATTAGGCGAAATTAAAAAAAGATATTTAATTTATTTAAATTTGAATTTTATATTGATACTAATTGAACACGCCCACTTTTCAAAACATAGAAAAACCGCGAACAGGTTATATTTCTTTTCAAAATTATAACATAACCTAACATCTAAAAGCAAGTCACATATACCTGTAAATCCATATTTTAATTTATTCTGTATATCAAAATCAATATTATATTTAAAATTTGATTAATATAACTAGTTGTAAAAAGTACAAATCAAGATAATTTTTGCTTTCTAATAAGGCTTTGGGAAAAGTAAATGAAAGTTGGCGTCAGTAGCAGAATTTTGCACAGAGTTGCCTCGAAAAGAGAGTTCTCCGTTTTTTTAAATTTATTATATACCGAAATATCAGTGATACAAGTTAAAAAATATATATAAGGTGTAAATAATACCAGCGCAACGTTTCAATCAATTTTTACCAGAATAAAATCAGTTACCGGCAAGAAAACCACGAAAGCATATTTGCCGACATTGAAGCTACGGAACATAATAAACTTTTACGTACCTGCATCATTCTACTCTACCCCATCCTATATTGATCGATACTTAGAAAAAAACATCGGAGCGATCCCAGAATATCTCTCTCGAGCCTGTTTGGCCGAATATCCTGAGTTGCCGTAGTCCTTCTAGACACATGACCGCCTTTCCTACAAAACACAGGTTAATTTATTTTCTTGTAAAAGCCTAACACATAACTCTTTATTATCAATTCAAAATTTAATAATTATATCTTGATTTTGCTTTAAAAATATCACTATTTTGATCAATTTAACGGAAAGAAGATTACCTATTGAGATTTTTATAGTACTTACCGTATAACATTGTTAACTTATTTATATTGCAACAAACTTTGCTTAATTATATCTACTAGTAAACATAACCATAATTTCACACACACGTTATTATATTCATAATTCCTTATTTTGCCGTTAGCTAAGTTGCATATTATAGTGTATATATATATCTTGCGTTGAATAAATATTTTATACTTATTATTTTAAAGAAGTTCTTTTATTTATCTATGCGTAGCTAAAAAATATCTCGTCGCTATTAATTTATTATTTATCGGTTTTATAGGAGTATAATATCACCGACGATGATCCAGAGAAAGAGTCTAATTAGTTCAGTATCTTAGTCATACTCTAACGACATTTATTTGTAATTGAAGATACTGCGTACTATCAGCTGGTAGACCAATACCATTTGTTCAAATAACGACGCCCAATATAATCTATCAGTTGAAGTACGATTTATTCAATATTACACATTTTATTCTCTTATTATTATTACATAGCTCATCAGCTTCTTTTCAATATATATATATATATATATATATATATATATATATATATATATATATATTGTGGGTGAGTGGTTAAACCGACAGTCCGGCAAACTGTAGACTTGGGTTCGAGTCCCAACATAGACAATTTTTTCAATTAAAAGATTACGTATGATTTGCTTTGTAATTTGTAGACAGCAATGTTTACATCCCCCCTTACTTTGCAATTACATACATACTAACTTGATATTTGTAAATATTTCATATAAAAGCCGAAAAACTCCAATAATTTATCAATTGTTATATATATATATATATATATATATATATATATATATATATAAGTAGACAAAGAGTCTTTGCCGTTAAAACAAGTATGTAAAAAAAAAAAAAAAAATTATAAAATATTTTATATATATATATATATATATATATATATATATATATATATATATATTGTAATGTGTCACAGTCGTTAATATATATATAAAATGTTTATTATTGATTAATATAATGTAATCTTGATATCGACATACGATTTAGATTGCCCCAAAACGTTGGGCTCCAAAATGTAATATTTCTAGTATTCGTTAATATTTAAAAGTGTTTATTATCGTTATAAAGGCCCCAAAACGTTGGGCTGACAAATGTAATGTGTCAAAGCCTCACGTTGGGCAGGCAAATGTAATGTGTCACAGTCGTTAATATATATATAAAAACGTATGTATAAATGTGTATATAAAAATGAATGAATGTTATATAACTGTGAATTGTTGATATACAGATAAATGTTATAAAAAGTGATATACAATTCAAATCGGGCTCGTTCAATACTTATCTGTTTTTTGGTTATTTTCGTCGTCGGCTAGCTTCTTTAATTTCTTCAGGGTTAAGGTAGGTTCACCTCTCTCCACTTTGACTTTATGTACGTAGTTTATTTAGTTGGGATCGGAACAATATCTCAAGTATATTACAAAGAAAACCAAAGTAAAATATTGACAATTAACTTTATTAATGGTAAAATAATCTAGCAAAGTTTGGAATTTATATTAACAATTTTCGTGACACACACAAATAACAATACGGGAGACACACTCAACGGTTGGTATTCTTATAGTCTAACAATATGGTGTACGACAAGTGCAATTAGGTGTTGTTTTATTAAAAGAGTTTATAAAAGTAACATAGAATCAAGTTTTTAAAATTACAAACAGTGGATTCTAATATTTAAATAAGTGGAATAAAAATTACAGTGATATAATATCGGTGAAAGCAAAGTAAATAGTTCGTTATGGAATGAACAAAGAAAAGTTCTAGAAAAGTATATGCGCAAGTAAAAATGGCGCGTAAAATATTGTTAAAGTTAGCAAAAACCTGAATCTTCGGATATAACTTCCGTTGCTTCCTGCTCCTGTGTTCTGCTGGTTTTCACAACGGGAAACTGGATAATATTTCTGCGATGGTCCCTCGGGATGACTTGAGGTTTTTTTGGAATCTCCAAGTCCGACGGCGGCTTGCTCGGATGACCGGTTTCGAGCCTACCAAGATGCTGGTCGTTGCACGGTGAAACTTATGGCGGGTAATTAACGTATTGAAACTTTAAAAATTCGTAGTTCTTGAACTAATTGGTCGGCAGATGGTAAACTTTGTCTACAGGTAGATCGTAGGTGTGAGTAACGTTGTGTAGACTCAAAAATCTCCAGAACTTAATAATTTCACCAATTTGTTTTAATTAATTCGGAGCACAAAAAACGTGACCTCTCACTGTGACGACTAATTACCGACGCTTACTTTTTCACTTGTTTTTAATTGCATAACTTTCCGCAAAATCGCCCCCTTCTTTACTTGCATTATCTTTTCGAATATTATTATTTTAGACATTTTTACAGAGTAAAACAGTAAAAAAAATTACAATTTGATTTATAAAATAACTTTGGTTGAATAACATATGTTTATGTGTTTACAAACACTCTGGCAATATCGGTTTATTTTCGGGTTATTGCACCGTTAGAATTGTGGGCGGGGCTTAATTGTTCAAATACATTTGAAAAATAAATACGTTACATTTGTTTGAATAAACACGCGTTGAATATTAATTTGAATTAAAAATTGAAAGTAAACATTATAATAAAAATAGAGAAATAAGTTAATTATTTCAAAGCAAATTTGTCGTCAAAATAACGTATTTATACTTTGAATCAATCTTTCCCCTTCTTGGTATTGAAGTACATATTAGATATAAATATTATGGTTACATGTATTCTTTGTATCTTTCAGAGAAAAGAAACCCTTCTTGCAATGCCTCAATATATATATATGTATGTGTGTGTATGTGTGTACCCAAAATTTGATTTAATGTATAATTTCAAAACCAACCTAAGTAAGCTTAAATAGTTAATTGACGAAGGAGATACTTGTTGAAACTTCATTATAACGCTAAGAAATAAGTAATTAAGCTTCTAGTTTCAAACATTCTTTTATTGTAAATACCACTACAATATTGTTTCGCCATACAATGGCTTCATCAGGTGGATGAAATACTGAATATGTACAATACAAGTGTGAATATTTATGTGAAAATTATTGGGGAAATGGTGGTGGAAATTTTTTTTTACATTATAACGCTAAGAAATAAGTAATTAAACTTCTAGTTTCACAATATACGCTAATTCTTTTCATCCTATAACACACAAATTATCAGCATACCAATCAATGGTATATAGATTAATTCATGTACCTATGAGTAAAAGTAATTTCGACCTTAAACTAAATAGAATATACACAATAGCATTAAACAATAGTTACTCTATAAATATTGTCAATAACATCCTAAATAGCCAACAAAAATCTAAAACCCTTTCCTTAGTTTATCCAAAATTAAAATACAAGATAATTAATTCCTATAATTCAATCACTTAGGAAAAATTTCGGAAAAAATTGGTACTCTCATTAAAAAACTTAATAACGAACATATATCATCTAAAACAGACAATACTATACAGAACATTATTAAAAACAACAAAGATAAAATAGACAAAGAATCAAACTCTGGTGTATATAAGTTAACATGCGAAGATTGTAATAAGGTATACATAGGACAAACGGGGAGGACACTCAAAATTAGGATGAAAGAACAAGAGAGAAGCCATAAAGAAAAGAAAACAGATTCAACTTTCGCAAGTCATTGTATATATATATCAATCATAGATTTAATATAGATTTCAAAATTTTACACATTCAAGAAAAAAGTAAAAAACTTAACCTGTTAGAAAACTTAGAAATTAATAGATACAATAGTTTAGGATTAGCTTTAAATGACCAACTAGATTTAACAACTCCCCTCTGCTAAATTTAAGATTGTAAAAAAAATTTTTCCACCACCCCCCAATAATTTTCACATAAATATTCAAACTTGTATTGTACATATTCAGTATTTCATCCACCTGATGAAGCCATTGTATGGCGAAACAATATTGTGGTGGTATTTACAATAAAAGGATTTTTGAAACTAGAAGTTTAATTACTTATTTCTTAGCGTTAAGTAAGCTTAAATACGCCACCTTTTGAAGTAGTGTAATTTTTTGTTTTGTTTTGACAAATAAGTGTAATAGAAATTTTAAACAAATTTGAGGGCCTATGTGCATATAACCAGGCAGGTACATTACAGCTAGAATTAGGTACATTTGCGAGATTTAGTATCGTTACACCTAGACCCGGTTGACATGAAAGTTTCGTCCTCTGAGCTGGTCGATTGTAGTCTATAATTGCTAGCAGTAAAATACATTGCAAGAATAATCTAAGTGTTTTTTCTACGACTGAAATAAACCTTAATAAAAATAATTTCCTTTACGTATTTGCAAATTATAAAAGTAAAACATAGTACCCTAGTTTCGGTGTTTAAATCTTTAGTTAATGAAGATGTAATTTTTAAATTTAAATTTCCCATCTTTACTATAAAAAATGTTTTTAATCAGATAAGTCACGATTTCATTGAATACCAGCAATTTTGATGTGTTTTACTATGTAGATATTGACTTTTAATATTGCTTGTTTGAAAGAATTTTAGCTATATTTTTTGATTTGTGGACAACAGTAATAATAATGACGTAGATATTGTAATACTTCTTTATGTATGATACAATACTACTAATATTATGAAAATAATTTCTATTTTGTACAAAATATGTGTCTTAATATTTTTTAGACTACTTCGATATTAGGTAATTATTATTAGAAAATAAATGGAGATATTAATAGAAAACACAAATTGCTGTTTAGACAAGCCATAAAAACATGTAGTTTCTTGAAATGTTTTTTTTAAATAAAAATGAGTCATCTTTTGTAAATGACAGGAAGGGGTAAAGAAAATAATAATTCATAATAATTTATTAAAATTTAAAAAAAAACATAGAAACAAGATTTATTAGAAATGCTAAATAAAGTATGTGTAGGAAAACAAAATAAACATAAACAAAATTCCATACAGCTATAGCATAAATGAAACTGTAAGTAATATAAGAAATAACAATGAAAATATTTTTTTAGATATATATATATATATATATATTATCAATACCTTATTTACCGTTAGGTGTTAAGGTTAAATACAAAAATCAAACAATTCCTTAAAGTTACAGTACATTAAATCAGTAAGTGCAGCCTATCAGAATCTATAATTATTATTTTATTCTAATTTCGTTCCGTACATCATCCTTGCCCATTCTTTCTTGTTTATTGCCATTCTTTTCGCCTCTCTCCCTGACATTCCCTTGGCTCTCAATATGTCTTCCACTTGGCTGTCCCACGAATTCCTAGGTCTACCTCTTGGTCTTCTCTGATATCTTCTTGCTTGCCATACTTTTCTTACTGTTCTCTCCTCTCCCATTCTTGTCAAGTGTCCAAACCATCTTAATTGATTTCGTTGTATATCTTCCTTCAGCGCCCGTACTTTAAGTTCTTCCCTTGTTTTGTTATTTCTTATTCTGTCTCTCTTAGTAATTCCCATTATTCCTCTTAAAAACCTCATCTCCATTGCTTGTATTTTGTTTTCCATTCGTTTCGTCAATGTCCAACTTTCGCTTCCGTATGTCAATACGGTCTTAAATATGGTTTTGTAAACTGAGGTCTTAGTTTTCCTTGACACTTCTCTTCTTCTCAGGAACGAATTGTTCAAGGAGTAATAAAGTGCTGTGCTGCATCTAACCTGTCATTCAGTTCTGCCTCCATGGTTCCTGTTTTGTGTATTTTCACCCCTAGGTATTTAAATGTTTCTACTTGTTCTATTTTAGTGTCGTCAAGTTTTATTTGTACTTCATCATCTTTTTTCCCTATTACCATAACTTTGGTTTTCTCTGTGTTTATTTTTAAATTCTTCTTTCGCAACGCCTCTGCCCATATATCTAGATTACGCTGTAGGTTGAGCTCATTTTTTGCATAAATCACCAAATCATCTGCAAAAATGCTCTCTGCTATTTCTACCGGTTCCATGTTATAGTATCCCACCTTCATTTTCTTAACTTTCATTTTCGCTTCTTTTGTTACATCATCCATTATTATATTAAATAATACTGGGCTAAGGTTGCCTCCTTGTCTTAATCCCTCCGTCGTTACAAATTCTTCAGATCTTGTGTTCCTGGTTCTAACGTAATTTCTTGTGTTCTTATATACAGCTTTAATACAGTTTATTAATTTTTGACCGACTCCTCTCCTTCTTAGACTGTTCCAAACTAGTTCCCTTGGCACGCTGTCAAAAGCTTTCTTGAGGTCTATAAAGGCCACATATATATTCTCATTGGTACATTTCTCTATTAATTGTTTCAGTGTGAATATGTGGTCCTGAACTCCTCTCCCCTTTCTAAAACCACTTTGTGAATCTTCTAACTGTCTTTCCACTGTTCTTTCTAGTCTTTTGGTCAGTATCCATTCATATAGTTTGGCCAGCGTGCAAAGCAAAGTAATACCCCTGTAATTAGCGCAGTCCCGTTTATTCCCTTTCTTGAATATCGGTATCAATATTCCTATTTCCCAGTCCCGTGGTATTTGTTCCTCTCTCCATACTTTGTTTAGTAGCTTTACAATTATTTCCACAGCTTTCGGTCCTAGGTTCATTATCATCTCCGTATATATTCCATCGTGCCCTGCCGCCTTGCCCCTTTTTAATCTTCTCACGGCTTCCGACACTTCTTCTATTGTTATCTCTACGTCTTGTTCATTATTTTCGTTAATATTCTCTTGTTCTTCTTTAGTTCCTATGTCATTGTTCTTTTCTATCGTTAAGAGTTCTTCGAAATACTCCTTCCACCTCTTTATAATGTCCTCATCTTCATCTAGTATTTTCCCTTGTTTATTTTTAATAAGATTCGGCTTATATGTTCTTCCGCGTCGAAGGGTTTTTAGAACTCTATAAAACAACTTTAGGTTTCCGGAATGGTCTCTCTCCATCTTGGCCCCAAATTCTTCCCATGATTCTTGTTTCGCTGATTTTACCATGGTTTTAACTTTATTTCTCTGCTCTTTGTAAATGTCGTATTTTTCATTTGTTTTATCGTTCAGATACTGCATCCATTTCTCTTTCTTAGTTTTTATCTCTGCTTTTATTTCTTCGTTCCACCATCTGGTTTGTTTGATATTTTCTCTAATTTTTGTCATTCCGCAAACTCCCTTGGCTGCTTTAGTTATTAGTTCTTTCATAAGAGTCCACAACTCTTCTACGTTTAATTCATTTACAGTTTCTTTTATTTTATCAATCTCTATTTCTACACGTAATTTATATTCCTTTGCCGTCTCTATATCTTTTAACTTGTACATTTTAATTCTGTACCTAAATTTATCTTTTCGCAGGTTCTGTCTGGGCGTTTTTGTTGTGTTTGTATCTTAATTTTAGTCACCACCAAATAATGGTCTGAGTAAATTTCAGGTCCTCTTTTTACCCTTGTATCTTTTACTTCCTTTCTATGTTTTTTATTTACTAATTCGTAGTCAATTATGGACCTTTCATTTCTACTTTTTACTTCTCTTGTAAATTTGTGTATGTCTTTGTGCTCGAAAAAGGTGTTAGTTATCACTAGGTTATTCAGTATGCAAAAATCTATCAGTCTAGATCCATTGTTGTTTTTATAGTTTTCTCCATGTTTTCCAATTGCTTCTCCTGATTCGTCATTCTTTATACCTACTGTTGCATTTAAGTCTCCTATCAATATCACCCTTCCCCTGTCGTTTTCAATTGTTTCCGACATTAAATCCCGAAATTCTCTTTCTTTTCAGCCACCTCGTCCTCATTGGGTCCATATGCCACTATTATTGTTGTTTTGGTGTTTTTGTCCATATTCATTTCAATTTTTACAATTCTTTCAGATATTTTTGTCCATTTATGCAGGTATTTCACTTTCTCTTTCCTTATTATACATCCTACTCCCTCCTTCGCTCTTTGTTTCCTGTCTACTCCACTGTAGATTAACAAATGCCCTCCTTCCATTTCCAATTCACCATCTCCCTTTCTTTTCGTTTCCGTTATCCCCAGTATATCCAGCCCTGCTTTGTCGAATTCCTCTTCTAGTTCCTTTTCTTTTCCTGTCAGACTCCGAATATTCCATGTACCTATTTTCCAAATTTCTCCGTCTTTAGCCTCCTCCTTGCTTTTTCTCTCATTTCTATTCTTACTTTTATTAAGCTTCAATTCCGGGTTCACTGCCAATTTCGTCGTCAGATGTCCGTCCGCCGTTTCTTTTAGTTTTTTGGGTCCTCCTTTGATAGTTCTAGTAAGTATTTCTCTCTATTCCATTTCCACACTTTCTTATCTATAATCAATTTTTGATATCCGCTTTTCACTGTTTTACCTCTTTTCCTCTCCTCCTCTGCTTTCATTCTAATTAATTTCTGTATGTCTCTATCTTGTTTTGTCATGTTATTATTTATATATATCCTATCGCTCTTAATTTTTGCTAATTTCGTCTTGTTTTTCATTATTTCCATTTTTTCTTCGAAACTCCCTAATTTTACTAGGTACGATTTTGTTCCTATTCTGTGAGTAGCTTTAATCTTTGTCTCTATTTCAAGTTTTTCTTTCATAAAGTTTTTTATCTCATCAATTAACTCATCTTGGCTGTTTGAATTAAGTGCTAGCCCTTGTATTACTATATTTTCTCTTCTTTTCTCTTTCTCTAAATATTCTAATCTGTCGTTCATTTCGCGTAACTGCTTTTTAATCTCTACATTATCTTTTATTATCATCTTGTTTTCATTCTTTATTGATTCATTTTCTTTCTTTATTTCTCTTATTTCTTCTTTGTATTTACTCTACTCTGTCTTTATTTGGTTTATGTCTACTGTTAACTGTTGTAGCATATCTAATATCTTATCTATTTTGTCATCCTTTTTTTGTTGTTGTTTTGATGGTGATCTGGTTATTTTTTTGCTTTTACTGTAAGCGGTTTCCTCCCCCCTATCTCGATTTTTTTAGATACATAACAAATTACAAATATTACAAAAACAATGAAAGCTGTTATATTAGCACTATCTAATATTGTATAATTATCTCCAGCTGCTATAACCGCCCAAGCGATGCGACATAGAGTTTACAAGATTGCGACAAATATTTCTATTATTTATCGCTTGTCATAATTCATTAATATGGTTATCTAAATTCTGCCTGTTTCTGAAATTAAATATCGCCTTCAAAATTGTCTCAAAGACGAATCATTTCAACAGATTTTCTATGGGATTTAGATCCGGAGAGATTCGCAAGCCAATTGTATTTCTGGATATTCGTCGGACCATTCACGAACTACCTGTAGGTATGGACAGGATTACTACCTTGCACAAGCGATAAATGTCCGTCATAAAATATTTTCCTCTAATATATTAATATATGTATATATTACCAGTTAATCTAGAATGGCTTCGAATGAGATTTCCTGGCCCTGTGTAGACATCCAGCACTAATACGCGGATGATATACTGCCATGGGATTTGTTCTTAATCACATATCTGAGCAAGAATTTTTCGATACAAGAATTATTAATTTTCGTCCAATATCTTCAGATTTGGCAATTTTAGACTATTTTATTCTTCCATATTTAAAGAATACCATTTTCAAGACCAGACATCACACAATCGAAGAGCTTCATAATGCTATTATAAATTCTTATGCTGACATAACCCAAGAAATCCTAATAAATGGCTTTAAAAGCATGAGGCGTAGAGTTCAAATTTATCTTCAAAATAATTGTTAATATTTCCAACATCTGGTTTAGTATCATTTTCTTTTAATTTCTATTGTTGTAATAATAATTTTTTGAAAAACTAAATTACTAATTATTACACACATTTACATGACAACCAAACTATCAAAATTATACGTTTGTGACAGAATACTTGCACTGTCACCAACCACAAAAAAAAAAGCGTGACCATCTCTAATGAGGAAGGTTTTTGAATGCACATTACTAGATTATCATCAAACAGTTTTATATTTATCATTACTACAGGTTGGCCCAAAATGACCGAAGGGGTTTGAGTTCATTATAACTTCTTATTTAAGACATAATTAATAATTGTTTTAAATTTTAAATACAGTATATTAATGGAGAATATTTTTAATTTAATTATGAAAAATTATATCTCGCAAGTGGTGGCCATTTTCTGCTTCGCATATTCGTGCTCTTTCCAAAATATTTTCCATAACCTTTCGCAAAACTTCAGGTGTTATGTTGTTGATTTCGTCGCGTATATTATTTTTTAATTGCTGTATGGTTCGAGGCTTATTAATATAGACTTTTCCTTTCAAATAACTCCAAAGGAAACAGTCTGAAGCGGTTAAATCCGGTGAACGCGGAGGCCAATTAAAATCGCTTGTACGGGAAATAATTCGTTCACCAAAGATGTCGCGTAAAAGAGCCATTGTGTCCCTCGCAGTGTGCGCTGTGGCTCCATCCTGTTGGAACCATACTTGCGGATGGTTTTCCACGGCTGGCTTTAAAAAATTTTCCAACATTGTCCGATATCTAACACCAGTGATGGAAACGGCGACACCGTGTTCATTTTCAAAAAAATATGGGCCAATTATCCTTTCCGACGAAACACCGCACCAAACGGTACACTTAAGTGGGTGTAATTCTCGCTGTTGAACTACTCTTGGATTTTACGTAGCCCATATCCTGCAGTTTTGCCTATGAACGAACTCATTTAATTGGAAATGGGCTACGTCGCTCATAATTGAATTATGAATAAAATCATGACTTTCTTCTGCTTTTTGACGAAAATAAATTGCATAATCAAGTCGTTGCTGGTAATCTGTCCGTTTAAATTGTTGAGCAAGCTGAATTTTGTATGGAAACATTTTTATTGTATGCAAAATTCTCTGCAGCGACCCTCCTGAGAGGTCAAGTTGTGTCGAACGTCTCCTGGTTGATGTTTCTCCATCTTCCCGAATACTCTCCTGTACCCGTTCAATATTGTCATCCGTGTGCATTGTTCGTCGTCTGCCGGCACCACCTTCCTTACTGCCCCTTGTTCTCGAAAATTTGCAACCAGACGGTTTATTGTTGACTCTGAGGGTCCAACCCGCACATTAAAATAACAACGATATGCAAGCTGAGTCAAAACAATGGATCGTTGATTTGAGAAATAAAGTTCAGCGATTTTGGCACGTGGTTCAATTGTGTACTGTTCCATTTTAAATTCCCCAAGTCTTCTTTACAAAAGACTGAAAACAAAAAAAAAATTATAATAAAAAGTTATAAGGAATTAAAACCCCTTCGGTCATTTAGGGCCACCCTGTAGAAGTGATACTTCTTCAATTCGTTGTATTAATAATTTTTAACTTATGACCATTAAAGAAATCGCGACTTTACTAACGTTCCCTTTTCAATATCTTTATACATATTATACTCAAATTACTTTAATGAAGATAGCTCAATATACATTAATGAAAATTATTGCTTTGATAAAATATCAATAATCGTTTACGACACCTGTAAATAAGAGAATATTTTTTCACTACTAGAATTTATACAACACACATTTATAAAACTGGTTTATCTGAAATCGTTTAAATCTTGGACGGATATCTGGGATTGTTTTAACAACACGTACATAACTCAAAGAATCCGATAAAGTTTACTTCATGATTCAGGTTTTCACAACCCGAGAAACATCATTACTGAAAGACGCTGGCTTTATCGATTGGTAGTTTATTTATTTTTTCGCTATTAGGAAACGCTAATCTTTATCACTTTGTATATTATGCGCTGTACAAATACGTACACCTTCACATCCGTATTTGGGTATCAAAAATTATGCAAAATCCACATCCTTAATTACAATTGGGTTGTATAATTGTAAACGTTTGTTCTACAAAAGTCGTTTCTGGAGTGTAGGTGTTACACAAAATGTACGTCTCTGCATTAGATAAACTAGTAACAAAACGAACCAGCTTACGTAAGTAAGATGTTATTGTTTCTGCATACAAATTATGAATTAAAGCAGGACTTGCGTACGGTTTAGCTCCAATAATGGACCATTTATTATACAATAATTACTATTTACAACTACTAATATCTATATTTACGTCTGTTCTAATGTAAGTCTACGCAATAAAAAAGGAACATAATTTATAATCCGAAAGTGAAGACACGAAAAAGCCGCATAATTAAATGTAATCGTAGGTGATTCAAATTTATATTGCTGTGTGAGAAAAAAAAATTGAGAAATAAATACAAGAGTACGTAAGTATGTAGGTATGTACATATTTACCAAAGGTAAAACTTCAATGATTCAGAAACTAATGTTTAAAAACTGTGTGCACGCCAAGGTGGAATTATTAATTTAATTCGAATTAAATGTACAAAGCAGTGGGTTTCAGAGATTGTATTTATATTAAGAAAGACTCTAATATACTTAAATATTATTCAAAAGTCATTATTCAAAATTGGAAAATTTTTAAGTGAAGATTGCAGGGGCGATACAGTTTCGTCCGATAATCATTGTTTAATCCTTTTCTAACAATGCTAAGCGCTTCGCTGTGTTACAGTTTCGTCCGATAATCTTTAAGTACTTAATCCTTTTACATTAATTTAGAGGTGTATCTCCGGGCGGATGTAAACTGGGCACCAAATATATGGATTTACCTGCCCTGCAAAAAGGATTGCTTAATCCTACAAGTAATCTAGGCACCAGTACCGTTCGGGTAATGATTGCTTTAAAGCTTAAAGTAAGAAATTAGACGTTAATAAATTAAGGAATTTCCTAATAACCAAATAGATTATTTCAAATGTATTTTTCCGAAAAACCAGCGAAAATTATTCGTCGTGAACTAGCTAAGGAACTGCCGGAAACAATTACGATAACAGATTCCACTTATATACGAAGAAATTTGTACAATGCAAGGAGAAAATTTCTTCCTGGGCTGTTACCACAAAATAAGACAGAAGTCCATGATATAGTGGAAGCCGCTAATGTTAAAACAAGCAAGGATGAAAGTTTCGTTTTTATAAACTGTCCAGTGAGCAATATCATAGTGTTTTCTTGTGAAACGAATTTTAGAAGTTTATGTGGAATGCGTAAAGTGTACATGGACGGTACATTTTCGTATTGTACAAAATATTTTTTACAATTATTTACAATCCACGGACTTAATAATGGACATTATATTCCATTGATGTTTTGTTTGTTGCCTGATAAACGCAGTGAAACGTATGCAACATTATTTGAAATGCTAACAAAAGAAATCTTTCGACATCTCTCTACAATATTACGACCAGCTGAAGTTTTTGTAGATTTTGAGAAAAGCATTCACACAGCGGTTCGCGCTATATGGCCATCAGCACAAATCTATGGTTGTCGTTTCCATTTGCACCAATCGTGGTTCAGGAAAATCCAAAGTTTGGGTTTAACAGCAGAATTTCGGAACACAGATTCCGAAGTAGGAAAATGGCTGCGATATACATTTGGATTAACGTATTTGAATCCTGACGAAGTAGGCGATTGTTTCGCCTTAGATTTGTTTGCCGAAAAACCTGCTCATGCACAGGCTGACGAATACGCCGATTATTTATTGGAGACATACATAGAAGACGATGCTCCTTTTCCTCCACATATGTGGGCTACTACAACTCCATCGATCACTAACACCACAAACGCATGCGAAGCGTTTCATTCCAAACTAAATGAGTCATTTTATTCAACATATCCATCTATTTATATTTTTATCGAAAAGCTTAAGGAATTTCAAATAGACACTTATGTTCAAATTCAAAGTGTACACACACCAGCAAGAGTTAAAGACACACGCGCAAAACAAAAATTAAGAACTCTAAGTGAACTGTGTGAACAACTAAATAATGGAACAATATCACGATTACACTTTGTGAAGTGTACCGCCTAATTCTGAGCAAACGCAACTATGCGAATGTATGAATATTTCTCCCGCTCCAAACACAAATCCCCTGAACGCGTTAAGCCAATCGCAAAATAGTCTGTTGCTAAACCCCCTCCTCGCGCCAACTTAATTGGCGCTTGCTATATGTATGACATCGATGTTGACGCGCCTACAGCATTCAGGGGAATTGTATTCAGAGCGGGAGAAATATTCATACATTCGCATCGTTGCGTTTGCTCAGAATTAGGCTATATCATTTTATTCATCAGTATGACTTCAAATACACTATTTTTTTGTTATAGTTTTTATATAATTAAGTATTTGCTTTTATCATTGTTTTCATATGAGTACATATTTTTTATTGCTGTACTTCAACTTGAAATACACTATTTCTATATTATTGTTTTTGTTTACTTTATACGGTGCCCAGTATACATAGACCCTATGCGACTACATTTTTAGCTAGTGCTCGAATTACCAACGAGATTAAAATTTCAGGTAGGTTAGTGCCAATATCAATTTTAGTGGAAATAACATATTTGTATTGCGGAGGGGTAAGTTCGATATATTGAACATAAACAAGCAGAGTAGGTTATGTGTTGAATAGAAAAAAATACAATAAACTAAAATTTAATAATGTATTCCATTACAAAAGAAAAATATATAAAATAACAAATTAGAAATGAAAAGAAATATTTAAATGGTAGAACAATTACTAACTAATATTTTTAAAATTATGTATAGCAAGCGCCTGATAAGTTGGCGAGCGGAGGGGTAAGTTCGCGTAGGATTAGAAGTATTGGGGATAGGGCTGGGCGAAGTATTGATACATCGTCCAATACCCGATACCATAGCTGGTATCGATTCCCTGATACCTCATAAACGAAGGTATCGATTCCAAAGTATCGATTCCAAAGCATCGATACCTATCGATACTTTACCGATTCCAGTATTCGCTAAGTATCGATGTATCGGGTTGGCGATGTATCGTGTAACCATGTATCGGGTAGCCATGTATCGGGTAGCTTACCTTTGTGCATTTTTTTAAATGTTCATAAAGGATGCAATAACTTTTTAAGAAAAGAATTTTTAAGTATCAATGCATTATATATATACATTATATATAGTATTTAATAAGTGACATCTGATGGACGGCATAGTCTCCTTCATCCGTCAGATGTCACTTATTAAATAGTGCCACCTTATAGGACGAAATTTGCTATATCTTGTAGGCGATTTCAGCGTAAATGTATATACAGATACAAATCTGTTCTTAAAAAGATTTGTATCATTTGTATTACATTGCTTCACTAGCTTGACTGATGACGCCTATAGATGGCAGAAACACGTGTCTTAAGCAGAAGTAAATGCTGAAAATACGAGGTGTATTGTCCATGTGTACAGTTACAGATATGTATATTGCATGTCTGTTTCATTTGTATCTGTTTCAAATATAAAATATTATTAAAAATCTGGTGTGAAGAACACATATACAGGTTCACTATTAATATTTTTGTGAACTTGTCCGAAAATATTAATATTGAACCTGTATTTGTGTTCTTCACACCAGATTTTTAATAATATTTTATATTATTAAAAATACCTTTGTATTATACAAAACTGTTGGCGTTTACCTACTCATGTATGTTTCAATTATTCTGATACTTTATTTATATTTTTGGGAAAATTCGGAAATGTTAATAACTTCGAACGCCTACTCTGTTTGTCCTATGTAGACGTTTGTAAAAAGTACACAATGGAATTATAAGTATTTGTTATATCATTTTTAACAAATTAAAGGGTGAGTTTAACTTTTTTGTTGTCTATTCGGAATGTTATTGACGGTATCTATGGAATAACCATTATTTAGGGCTATTGCGTACATCCTGTTTAGTTCAAAATCGAAATTAACTAGGTTTATGGGTAAGTTAACTAATTTATAAATCATTGACGAATGTACTGATAATTTTTTTTATTATAGGATGCAATGAGTGTGCATGCATTGTAATGTCTGTATGTATAGTTTTATAATATATTGCGAACTCATGATTATTGGCTTTGTGTGTTATGGCTAAATCTAAAAAAATATTTTTTTTGATGAAAAGCTATCGTGACCCTAATTAAACAAAGAGAAAATAGAATAATTAGTTTCCTAATGTATTAATCAGCGAAATTATTTATAGTTTATTTAAACATCTCATAATGAGAAAGTGTCACTTTTCGCTTTCTTAAGTATATTTGTTTGGTACAATAACCAGAGCTTCTTCAATACTCAAATAAATTTCATCGAAAGTGAAAGTAATTATATGCAATTTCAAGGTGTGTTGCCCAATCTTAAAGCTTATTGTTTGCCATATAATTAATTTTATTATTAAAAAGGCATGGTTCATTTGGCATAATTAAATCTGATTAGAAGTGTGTGATTAAAATAAATTAAAAAACTACATTAGTGGGTTGTTCTTTCCTTATAATTAGATTTTCATAGTGTTCCTACTTTTTTTTTTTATAAATTTAATATTCATCTACTAATTTCGTATTTTCACATTGATAGACTAAAGTAAATTTGAAATAATTTAGGTAAAATGTAATATTTTATTTAGGCCGACATAAGATACTATTATTGGCAACATCGTTTGGAGAATGAAGGCTTTTGTTCTCAAAATTCACTTCCATATCAGTAATGACAATAATCCTTATTGCCGAATCGCTTCTACACTTTGTCGGCTATAACGTGTGTTCATTTGAAAAGTCAATCTAGGTTACTTTGAAATTTTGATAGAGTAAGACGCATATATATATATATATATATTAGTATGTGTTTGTTGTTCCGTAAACGTAAATCCAAATGACATTTGATAATGTCAATCACAAATATCAGTTAGTGCATAAAATAATCGTGCGTCGATTCTGGTTTAAATAAATTGCTTCTCAGTTTTAAAATGGCTTTCACTTTAGAACTTAAACTTTTTTAGTCCAGGCTTATTTTCGAAATGGTAATAAAATTGATGGTTTATGGGTTTATTCAGTTCAAGATTGCATGGTAGAATTTCAAGTTGGGTTTCCACATTTTAAGATTATATACAATTTAAGAATACTTTGGATAGAACTTTAAAACTTTTTTCTGAAACTGGTAGTCTCTTAAGAAAATCAGGCAGCGGAGCAGTTAATAAACGTACACCTCAAGTTATCAATCGTGTTGAAGAAATAATGGAAAATGAACCACAAAGATCTGTTCGACATTTGAGTCAACAAATTTTACCTAAATTCACAAAATACAAGAATTTGGAGTAGTGAAAATCCACATGTAATTAATGAAGAATCGCTACATCCAGAGAAAATTGGTGTTTGGGCAGCGATAAGCCAAAGGCAAATCATTGGACCAATATTTTTTCAGAAAACGTTAAATGCTCAAAGGTACCGTACGGAAATTTTACAACCATTTGTCAATCAGTTGCATGATGATGAACTTCAAAATGCATATTTCCAACAAGACGGAGCACCTTGTCACTGTACTGCAGAATCTTTGGATTATTTAAGAGAATTTTTTGATGAGCGTATAATTAGTCGAAATACCGAAATTTCCTGGCCTGCACGTTCATGCGATTTAACACCTTGCGACTTCTTTTTGTCTAAAAAATAACATATTTCGAACACCTATATTGAATTTGAATGATATGCTACAGAGAATCGAACAGAATGGAAATTAATAACAATCCAGTAATGTTGCAGAATATCATCAGAAATTTTGAACGGAGGATTTTAAAGTGCATTGATCTTGAAGGACAACATTTTCAACATTTGTTATAGTGTTCAATAAATACCTACTATTTGTTGTTTATTTGTTTGTATGAAACTGTCAAAATATACGACTTCGTAGGTTAAGTAGTAAATTTTAATTTACGACATACTTCAAAATATACAAAAAAGGGATATTTATCAATACGTTTTTGCCGTATTACGCAGTTGTTATATAATGAAACAGATATGCAAAATACATATCCGTCACTGTAAACATGGACAAACACCTCGTATTTTTAGCATTTACTTCTGTTCAATACATATGTTTTAGCCATCTAGGAATCATCGGTTGAACTAGTGAAGCAATTGTGTATACAAATTAATACAGATCTGTTAAACAACGGATCTGTATCTGTATCTACATTTACGCTAAAATCGTCTCCAAGCTATAACCAAATTCGTTCTATCAGGCGACACCAATTTAATCAGTGACATCTGACGGAAGAAAGCGACTAGGCCAGAAAAGGCGATCTTCCGCTCGAATAGCAATGCTATTACGAAAAAAAGCGGAAAAATACGTATATTGGTGCTGTCCATTAACACGCGCCAGATGGCGGTAAATATACAAAAAAGGGATATTTATCAACACGTTTTTGCCGTATTACGCAGTTGTTATATAATGAAACAGATATGCAAAATACATATCCGTCACTGTAAACATGGACAAACACCTCGTATTTTTAGCATTTACTTCTGTTCAATACATATGTTTCAGCCATCTAGGCCTCATCGGTTGAACTAGTGAAGCAATTGTGTATACAAATTAATACAGATCTGTTAAACAACGGATCTGTATCTGTATCTACATTTACGCTAAAATCGTCTCCAAGCTATAACCAGTTTCGTTCTATCAGGCGACACCAATTTAATCAGTGACATCTGACGGAAGAAAGCGACTAGTCCAGAAAAGGCGATCTTCCGCTCGAATAGCAAGGCTATTACGAAAAAAAGTGGAAAAATACGTATATTGGTGCTGTCCATTAACACGCGTCAGATGGCGGTAAATATACAAAAAAGGGATATTTATCAATACGTTTTTGTATATTTACCGCCATCTGGCGCGTGTTAATGGACAGCACAAATATACGTATTTTTCCGCTTTTTTTCGTAATAGCATTGCTATTCGAGCGGAAGATCGCCTTTTCTGGCCTAGTCGCTTTCTTCCGTCAGATGTCACTGATTAAATTGGTGTCGCCTGATAGAACGAAACTGGTTATAGCTTGGAGACGATTTTAGCGTAAATGTAGATACAGATACAGATCCGTTGTTTAACAGATCTGTATTAATTTGTATACACAATTGCTTCACTAGTTCAACCGATGAGGCCTAGATGGCTGAAACGTATGTATTGAACAGAAGTAAATGCTAAAAATACGAGGTGTTTGTCCATGTTTACAGTGACGGATATGTATTTTGCATATCTGTTTCATTATATACTTCAAAATGTTCTCAGTAAATCGCATGCTACTAGATTGACTTTTCAAATGAACTATTGTTACATCTAATTTGATAGTACTTGAATATCACATTATCGTATTTTGAGTTTTAAATTTAGGAAGAAAACACAAAATATTGAATCTTGGAATAATAATAAGTTTAGGCTTACGAGTTGCGATAACAATAAGTTTTATTATCTAAAATTAAACGAGTATCGTACTAAATATAGTAAAACCTGTATTAACGGCCTGTCTAGAGCGGCCATCTGAGCTAACGGACAGTTTCAATGTTCCGACTATAAGGAAATTCCCATATACGAAAACCTGTTATTTACGGCAACCCATATAAAACCACCTCAGTCAAATATACCCAAATTTTTATGGCCTATCTTTATAGAAATTTACCTGCCGATATCGGCCGGATTATTTATGATGTATCTTTATTCATGGAAATATACAATATTATTTCGTATTTGTGTGAAATTTGCCATAATTATGTATTACTAGTATGTACACATAATTAAATTAAACTTGCAGAAATGAATGCGATCTCGCTCCCGAACACACCCGAAAGCAAATTGCCGGCGCAATATTTGCATGTTTACGTTTTATCAAACAGAGATCGCCTTCATTTCTGCAAGTTTAATTTAATTATGTGTACATACTACCATATAATCTAGTGACATCTGACGGACAAAAGAACTATTGTGAAAGTGGCAATTTTCCCTTAGCTTGCTATGGCGGTACAGAAGAGAAAAAATACACTAGATGTCACTAGATTATATGGTGCCACTTGATTGGACAAAATTTGCTATACCTTACTCGTATGAGGCGATTTCTTTAAGCTTCACTTACTTCACTAGTCTAACTGACGAAGCCTGATAGTAGATGGCAGAAACATGTGTCTTAGGCAGAAGTAAATATTCGAAAATACGAGGTGTATGTCTATGTGTACAGTTACAGACGTGTATATTATTGCGTGTCTATTTTATTTGTAACATTGATCTCTTGTTGTATTATTTCTTTACATTTACTTTGGACGCTAGGCCCAGTTACGCAGAACCCAAAGAGATAGCCCGGAGATACCCAAATGTTATACAGAGTCTAAAAAAATATGCTTCAGTAACTGCCCACACAAAAAATTGTTATTTTCAACGGTTATTTTTAAACTACATCGATGTAAAATATGAACAATTCTACAAAATTTCATCAAAATCAGAGTGAGTTGAATTTCTTTTATTGGCTAAAAGAAAATTGGTATGTGATTAATTAAAGTAAATACCGCATAAGTGCCGGTTAGTCTGTAAGTCAATTTCACTTGAATGGGGTCTTGATATAATTAACCATAATTTTTTCAAACTTTGATAAGACACGTCCACCAGAATTTACGGTGTACGTAAAGTGTTGCATATACAATTTATTGTAGGTTATTGTTATTTATTACGTTTCATTTATTAAGTTAAATTTGTTCTAAATACTATTTGCTTCGTTCATCGTTCTACAAAACAAATATTTAATAAATAGAATACATTCTGTTTAATCTATAAAAATGACGGTTTAATCAAAGTAGGCATATCTTCCTGACATTCTGTTTAAGGCCATAATTTCTCATTCTGAACAACTTTTATTAGTAAAACTTTGTCGGATCAATAACAAAAGGCGTACTTTACATGCAGAGAAAATAGATTTTACTTCTCTGTCAGAGCCGAATTGTTTTTCAAAAGATTAAAATATTTTTAAAATTCCTTTAATTACAAAATCTTAAAATAGAATTAAAAAATATTTAGTCTATCGCACCAGTCGTCACATTAATCCTGGGGTACATTTTAAACAAGTACACTGTATTGTTCAAATTTTAGGACTTCCTTTCAACTATTATTAATTATTAATTATTAATGTGATTGTCAGATCATGAAAAAAATGTAATCCTAAAGTCAATACAAACCAATTTTATTTAAAAAAAGTTATACGATTTAATAACAGGCCTGTGATTTTTAAGGTAGCATAATAAAATGTTATCCTAAAATAAATAAACACGTATCGTAGTGCATACAGTAATTTCTTGGAGATCTACAAAAAAGAGTACTGGAAACTGATTTATGATAATGAAGGTTTTCTTACTTATTTCGTAAGTGCTGAACCATGAATATCATACAATAAACAAATGATCAGATGACTGTTAACGTTACATTTTTTAATAAAAGATTACATTACGTTTAAGTTCATACAACAGTGAGTGGACACGTTTTCTTTATTCAAAACGCCTTACCGATTTTCTACTCAAGAGTACGCGGACATGCACTTTGTGTATGGCTACTGTAACGTCAAGCAGTTATTGAATACCGACATCGGTTTCCTGATAGGCGCATTCCTCATTATAGAACGTTTCTGGAAGTACACAGATAATTTTGGGAATGCCAACTGCGTAATTATTTTTTCGACCGAGGAGTAAATTTGCCAGGAGACTTAGAGGAAGAAGCTATTTTATTGCTATTGTTAGCTATTGTTACAAGGGATCCAACTCTTAGTGTACGTCGAATCGCTAGACATCTAGGAGTGCAACGAGCGACAGTTTGGCGAATTCTAAAACGTGAGGGCTTATATCCATATCACTATCGCAGGGGACACGGTTTGCTTGACCACAGACCACTGTGCTCGTCTAGTTTATTCTACCTGGATTTTAAGACAGTCATGGCTTCATTTTAATTTCTGCAGAACAGAATCTGCGTTCACGAGAAGTGGTGTTACAAATCTGAGAGACCTGCACAGGTGGTCGTCAGAAAATCCCAAAGCTATACGCCCATCTAAATTTCGACATGAATTTTCTATTAACGTTTGGGCGGCCCTAATCGATGACTTGTTGAATGGTCCTGTCGTTCTTCCTGGGAGGTTAAGTGCGGACAATTACCTTCGATTTTTTATTGACGAACTGCCAGGTCTTTTAGAGGATGTCCCACTGAATGTTCGACGAGACATGTGGTTTCACATGGATGGGGCACCACCACATTTCGAAATTGCTGTCCGAAATTGGGTTAACGTCAATTATCCAAGATGGATTTGTCGAGGTGGTCCTGTTGCATGGCCACCCAGATCACCCGATCTTAATTCCCTTGACTTTTGTTTATGGGGGTAAATGAAAAATTTAGTCTACGCGTAAGTTTCGAACACAAGAGAAGAGTTGTTGGATCGTATTCACCTGGCTGCCGAGCAAATCCCACAAAACAAGTATGAAATTCGGATAAGTACTTCTTCAGTTAGCTTACGGGCACAAGCCTACATTCAACAAGGAGTTGGACATTTCGAAAATATTATTAATTGAACTTTTTTAAATAAAATCAGTTTCTATTGACGTTTGGATTAGATTCTTTTTCATGATCTGACAATCACATTCATAGATCTGTAACTTTGAAACAAATAAAAATTGATATACAAGTTTTGCGTTTTTGTTACTTGAAATGAAGTCTACTTTACACTCGTAAAATTTGAACATAACGATACGGGACACTTGTATACACTGCCCTTTAATAATTTTAGATTGAGCAGTCACAAACATGGAATTAATATCATAGAGTGCGGTGAGAGTACAATCTATGTATTCCTGCAAACGTCTTGGGTGTGAAACTTATTATAATTGACTAATTAAGAGCATTTGTATTCTGAAAGGAGTGAAATAAGATGTAAAGTATGCAGATGCACATTCTTTCTACTATTCACAAGAATAAATCTATTTCAGTAACTGATATTTTGCAGTAATTGCATTTAAAATAATTACGCCATACTAAACTTTCATGTTAATATTGTTTGTTCGTCTTTTATTATGTCTAAACGTTATTAGAAACGAATAACAACATTATTGTTAAGCACGTAAACATTCTGTAATTGCTTATTATTCATGATTATTACGCGCTACTACAATATCAAAATAAACTATCAAGACCTTGCGCAGCGCCAAAAGCAATCCCATACAATTAAAATATCTGCATCTTTTGTAATAATTAATGCACATCTTCAAGGTTAAGCGTATTTGCAGATTTAATAAAACCGGAACTTAACAGATCATAGTTAATTTAGTATAATGTATCATGTTGCAATGTTTTCATGTGTAGTCAAGGCTGTAGTTTTTATACTTTTTAGTTCGTCATGGTGATCTAAAAGATGCACGGTGAATTCACAAGCAATTATTAATTTCTGTTTTTTTTATTCCTTAATTTGTTTATCTAATTGAATATGGTTGCCTTCCACAAAAGATTATTATACTGTAATTAAGGACTCCTTCCAGCTAAGATACAAACTCCAATTTCTAAAAAGTCCAAACTATATGCCAAATGTCAAGTTAAAAAAGACGATAAATTAATTTTTGGCATTTTTATAATAGCTATTGTCATGCAAAGCAATATCATTTATTAAATATTTTTCGAAACATGTATACATACTTGACAGTCTTTTCCATTTATCATGTACCTGTTTTGTTGCCATTAAAGCGTTTTGTAATTATCAAAACAAAGAAAAAATCAAATAATACAAGGTCATCCGAATGTAGTGGGTGAGTTAAATTATAACAGTCTTGTGTTGTCTCGGAAAACATTTGTCTTATTACGGAGAAGTTAAGCGTTAAACTACAGCTGGTTAACTAATATTTTTACATTTGGTGTTTCTCTAAAATCCAAATAAATATACTGTAATGACCCTATAATATAAAGGCAGTAAAACTTTTCTCCCATGAACTTAACCCTTAACAGTGCTGGTGAAATAAGCTAACACTTATCTGCTGGTGGGGTCCGTCCGAACCCCAATTTCCAGTTGATAAAAACAAAAAATGTTTAGATTGCTTATTTATTTTTTTAAAGAAATACAACAAACAGTAACATTTATAAGCGATTAAACGTTATTAAAACATATATTGCAAACTAAACTGGTGTGATCTGGGCAAATGTGTTTGCCGCATTTTTTGCATACACTCTTAACCTTTCGGTCTTTGTCCCTGGAGCAGAGATCGCATCGCTTTTTTCGTGTTGGCTCATTGTTCGTGAAGGTTGTAGGTAGCTCTTTACCCGACTGCTTGCAAATTATTGTTTGCAGTTCACGCGGTAATCGGCTGAGATTTCTTCGTTACATATGCGCAGTAATGAGGCCTTTTCCGAGGCTTACCAGCAAATGTCGCCTTTTAAATGTTTCTTCTCGCCCACAGTTCAATACTACCATTCTATTTACACCTGCTATATTTATCATAGCGTAAAAAATTACCATGGGCCAACGCCTGGTACGTCTAGCTACTGAATAATTGGCGCATAACTGATCTAATACATCTACGCCAACTTTGGTCCTATTATAATCATTGATCATATCAGGTTTTCCATTTCTAGTGCTTATTTTTTGATCGTGGTGCATTGTAGATATCAATGACACCGATCGGTTTTTTTTAGGCACATATGAAGCTATTGTTATATCATTGTTATGTCCAAATATCGTAGAACCCACTTGTCTCCTTCTGTTAGGCTTAAACTCAAGTGGTAATTACAGTTTGTTGATTCTTATGGTTCCTAAAAGGGTCAAGCCTTGTTCTCTCAGTTTGTTACATAACTCGACTGACGAGAACCAATTATCAGTTGTGGCATTCCGATTTGTGTTTTGTATGGGAGGTATGAGCTTTAGGACGTCGCGGGTTGGTACATATACTTTATCTATTGATACTGTATTTTCCTTGCCAGTATAAACAAATGCATTACATAGGTAGAAAGTACGTGCATCGCAGAGGCACATAATTTTTAGACCATACTTCGCCGGTTTCTTGGGCATGTACATTTTAAATGAACATCTGCCTCGAAATGGTACCAACATCTCATCGATGGTGAGATATTCTCCTGGAGTATATAAAGATTCACAATTCGCAATAAAAATATCCCAACAGTCCTGTATTGCAGCCAATTTATTATGCTCTTTTCTTTGATCTCTTGTAAGTGCATCATCAAATCGCAAACATGACAAAATAAACAGAAAACGAGTTACACTCATTGTAGCCCGAAAAACATCCCGACCAGTTCCATCATTGGCAAATAAAGCAGATATATCCTCGTGATTAGATTTCATAACACCTGATAGATATAAAAGACCAAGGAAAGCGTTTAGTTCAATCATATCCAGTTCAGCTGTGTACGATGGCCGAGGTACTTGAAATTGCTCATGTCTGTTCCTTATTTTCACATTTGTATGCAACAAGATGGTCTCTAGCATATTATCAGTAAAAAATAACTTCCAGACTGCTGTAATGTCATTTTTATCGATATTTTGTCTCTCCCTTTGGGGCCTGGTAGATGTATAATCAGATTGTGAGTGCGAGTACGTGAACGACTTTTACATGCCTTCTGCCATTTAAAATTTTTATCCTTACCATAAAATACATTACTATCATCGGAATCGTTATCAAAATGGCTTTTATCGCCATCTGAAGAAGCTTCTGAATTTGTTTCATGATCGCTAGCTTGAAATTCGTTTTCTTCAGATGCGCTTTCTTCATCGGAATAAAAATTTGGATCATTCGCTATTTCATTTAATTCTGATTCAGTCAAAGGTCTACTCCACTCATTCATTGACATGGTAAAATTGACAAAAATACACTAAAAATAATGCATTATATAGTTAGGTTTTTGAAGAGCTAATAATAATTTCACTGTACACTTACGTGTTGGTGGGGTCTTTAAAGATTCGAGGTCTTATAATTTTCAAAATAATTTAGCTGTTGACTTTACAGCTACACACGTCTCTTATAACTAACCTAATTTAAGATTACGTTGACCCACAACGCCATCTGTTTAATACTCTAAAGAATGCTAACAGAAAACTATACCGCCAGGTCCGCGCGGACCCCACTAGCACAGTTAAGGGTTATCTTCAGATCCAAGTTGCGAAGGCTTACGCCAACCCACTTCCTCTATCATTGTATATTGTTAAGTGTAATGGTTTTACAAATGTTAAAGTTGACAAATTAAAGAACAAGAAAAACAGAAATTAATAATTGC
Organism: Melolontha melolontha; assembly: GCA_935421215.2. Classification (NCBI taxonomy): domain Eukaryota; kingdom Metazoa; phylum Arthropoda; class Insecta; order Coleoptera; family Scarabaeidae; genus Melolontha; species Melolontha melolontha. The sequence goes on along the minus strand of OW285235.1, from coordinate 1,346,775 downwards.
ACGTAGAAAATAAGGGCAAAAAACTTAATTTATTAGAGTCTCTTGAAATTAATAAATTAAAGAAAACCGACAAGATCCTCAATGATCAATTAGAAACAAATAATTCACCCTTACTCAATTTATTTATTTGATATTCAGACAGTCATATATTGTATTTTTCCATAGAACTTCTTTACCTCCCTGTAACATAATGTAAACCCCCAGTTTTATTACTTAAGAACAGTATTGTATAAACCGTAGTGAAAGTTTTGTGCACAGACATTTTAGTAATAAAAAGTACCCATTCCTTCAATTATTCAAAACAAAACATGTGTTTGTTACGGCACATTTGTGTTAAAATTTGTACATAAGTTAGTTATACAAATTTGTTTTATTTTATCCTGATAATAGTTAAAGCTGATTATTCGGACGGTATATAGTTTCTTAGTTAAGCGATCCGTATTTCCATAAGTTATGTTCATTTTGCACCAGTATCAGTGAAAAAAATTCAACCGGATTAGTTCATGCACTTCCCATCAGGTATACTACGAAACAAATCCTAAATCGTGAATATATTCCAAATAAATATGAGACATTTAAATTCCCTAGCTTCGAAATTTGAGTTATGTTAGTAGGATATATATTGGCCCTACACCATTGTTATGGTAGAAGGGATTTTTGGATTATTTATATATATATATATATATATATATATATATATATATATATATATATTTAGTGTTTATAAGAATTTTATTTTTCTTATTTATTTTATTGGCCGTGTCTTAATATTAAAAATAATAGACTTTTTATTGGTTTAGCGACCTTTTATTGAATTATGATGTTTTATTCTACGACGTTTCGACTTTTACTATTTTTCAGTCTTTTTCAAGTATCTAGAAACAAGAATTAATACAATGAGAATATGAGAATTGTGTTTGCTTTTGTGAGATTGAATTAACAATTAATTTAACAATTAAAATTAAAATTAGATTAAAGACTGAATTACCAATTAGATTAACAATTAGAGTTAAAATTTAAAATTAGATTAATAATGAGTAAGGACAATTAAAGTGATTACATCTGTGTAAATGAATAGAAAAATTTGAATTAAGCTACAATACAGTAAGGTAAATAGAAACAAGAATTACTACACTGAAAACGTGAGAGTTGTGTTTGCTTTTGTGAGACTGAATTAACAATTACATTGACAATTAGAATTAAAATTAGATTAAAGACTGAATTACCGATTAAATTAACAATTAAAGTTAAAATTTAAAATTAGGTTAATAATGAGTAAGGATAAATTACAGTGGTTAAATCTGTATAAATGAATGAGATGTTAAACTTTTGATGTTAAACTACATTACATGAACAATTAATGACAAAACTCACCGTTTCTTTTGGTTTTCAAAATCACGCATTCTGTGTAACATGTGTGTCGGGTACCCGAGACCTTTTTTTTGTAACGAACCGATCGCACTGGTTGGAATATTGTAAGTGTTTGTGGCTTTGTTAAGAGAGGTTAATTTTTGTTCTGTTTTTGGAATTTAGCAAATTGATCAGGACCGTGTTTAGGGGTATGTAGTAAAAGTATTTACAAATGGGAACTGATAAAAAGTTTTTTTGTTTTTTTGTTTTTTTGGTTTGTGTTTGTGTGTGCGGGGGGGGGGGGTTGATTTTATCTATTGTTTAATCAGTGGGTAATAGAGTTTAGACAGTCCATCAATTTCGTTCCTGTCGTTTATTGTTCTGCTGTTTTTGAAAATGTGGATCATTTCTAAGACCTCCCTAGCTTTTGTATTCTTTTTCTGTGTTATTACTTTGGTGTTATCAAAATCAAAATTATGTTTTAGTGTCAATTGGTGTTTTTTTAAAGCAGTTTGATTTTTTGCGTATTTGTGACCTTTCAATCTTTCTTGTAGTAACTGTTTTGTTTGGCCTATGTATACTTTGTCACAGTCTTTGCAGGGTATGTTGTATATTGTGTGTGATTGTTTCAGTGTAGGTGTTGAGTCTTTTAGTTTGGTGTGTAGGAATTTTAGGTTTTTACCGCTTTGGTGTGCTATTTTATAGTTAAATGGTTTAAATATATTGTCTAGTTTTTCGGATAATCCCGTTATATAGGGTGTGGGGATGTATGTTAATTCATTGTTTTTTATGGTTTTGTTGTGGTCGTTTGTTGTGTTATAAATTTTATTAAGTCTTAGTTTTATAATTTTTTGTATAAATTGTGGTGGATAATTGTTTTCTGTTAGTATTGTTTTTACTTTATTTAGTACTGTTGGTCTGAAAATTGGATTAGTGAGATTTAAGGCTCTGTCTACTAACGCTGTTACTACATTTTTTTTGTGGGCTAGGGGTTGATTTGAAAAAAAGTTTACATATCTGCCGGATGTGGTTGGTTTGGTGTACCATTTTGTTTGTATTTTGTTTTTTGTTTTTATCAGTGTTAGGTCTAAGTAGTTTATGGAGTTGTTTTTTTCTATTTCAATGGTAAAGTTTAAATTTGGATGGAAATTGTTGAAACTATTTTGTACATTGTTTATTTCATTTTCTGGTAGCATATATATATATATATATATATATATATATATAGTAGGATATATCTTTAAGACTTTTATTATAGAAAAAGGATAGATGTAGTAATAAATTACTACGTGAAAGTAAGTAGGTAAATATAATTATTAAGCTAATACAAAATTTTCTTAGAATAAAAATCTAAAGTTATCAATAGAATGTGGAAACGGTGCTATCCCGCATTGGGTTTGATTCATCGGTGCCGACAATGTACAATCGATCAACTTAACATGTATATATGAATGTTATAGTGCGATGATGGTATTGATAAAAGTTATGCGTTTGTACTTCTTTTAATGCAAACAGACGAGTTTGTGAAATATATTTCGCCAGAGCTGTAACAAAGGCAATGAAATGTATATACAGAAATTTATTTTTACGAAAATAAATGAAACACTGAAGTTATATGAATTTAAATTAATTTGAATTGAAATTAATTCCAGATATGTGCAAAATATTTGTAGAATTCAAATACTGTATTTAGGTTTATATTCACGTTGAGTCATAAATTATCCGTAGTGATTAGTGTCATTACATTAAATTACATCTAAAAGAATTATAAGAACTAACGTTTTTTCTATTTTTGAAAATAATTTAATTTAAGTGGAAATCTTGTTTGAATAGAGTGATTTTATTGCGTTTTATTAAAAGAAATGTTACTTTATACTTTAATACACTATAATAATATAAGCACAGGTTTTCCACTTTCAAATAAAATGTTTAAGGTTTCAACAATTATTTTAATTGTGTAAACGTACATATTTTGTAATATTGAGATATATATATATATAATATTACCTTGGTATGATATGGTAAATTCAATCAGTTGGCGATTTAAGGCCTGGCTTTACTTTAATGTACATACCTATATATATTTAAAACAACCCTACATGTTTCGGCAATGATGCCTTTATCAAGGATATTTGTTGTTTTAAATATATATACTTTGAAGTAAACCAGACCTTTAATCGCCGACTGATTGAATTTAATATATCATACCAAGGTCACGAAAATATTATATATATATATATATATATACATATATATATATATATATATATATATATATATATATATATATATATATATGATAAATTCAATTTGTTAGCGATAATGTTTCATTTACCATTCTATATTCAACTTAAACTTTTTCTTGATTGAAAATCGTCAAGGGGAAAATAGAAACTCTAAGTAACTATATATTTAGTAGTCTTCTAAGAAACCTTTTCAAAAGTTGATATATATATATATATATATATATATATATATATATATATATATATATATATATATAGGTATATTAACCTTGTAGAAAATACAAATAATTAAATCGTACAAAATTACCCTTGAAAAATCTTGAAATCATTCTCTTATATTAACAGTATCTGCAAATATCTCCGAGTAGTAAAAATCTTTTTCAAACATTAAATAAACCTAGAAAACTCATAATTTTTTTGATATATCTTTCAACAACAAATATGCATTTTGCATAATAATATAATCCGAACTTTAATCATCGATATTTTATTTGCTTCTATAATATTTTTAGTGATTACTGTTTCATATAATAATACTGCGTTCGAAAGGATAAGGCAAAATTTCTAAAGCAGCTATTTGTCAAAGCTTGCAAAGCGTAAATTTATAGGTAAATAATTATTCAATATTTATGTTGGATTGAGTAAAATTTACAAATAGGTATATTATGAAAAGAAGCTCATAAAAGTTGAGGTTACAAAAGAAATGGTTGACAATTGGCGTTTAACAATAAACATTAAATTAAATTTTTTCGTATAAAATGCAGACAAACTTGTATTGTATTCTAATATAAAGCGGACTATATACATTCCTTTAAGATAGTCTCTTACTAATTATTCGAAAATATTTAATATGAAAATAGCTAATTATAATTAGTAGTTTATAATGCGTTTGACTACATGCTTAAATTACATATCCATACATCCGAATTCTAAATACTAAAATGGGCAGTTTAAAACATTATAATTATAAAACTCTAAATAAGAAATAGCACGAAAATAATTTAATATTAAAATTACTTCTATTAAATTACCAATTGAACGCGAATTAACGGTTGTCATGGGAACCATACGATCAGGCACCGTGGACTATTAATGTTTCTCTTATCATATCATATGTCAAATTGTCTGAGTGGGAGCGGCTTAGCAACAGAACGGCAGACAACGTGGACGACGGCCGCCAATAAGCATTCGCGGGCGCGTGCACTTACATGAGGTCAATGCCCTGGCATTAGAATGCATTCGAAAAAATTCTGTTTTCCCTAATGATTTTATAAAAAGTAGGTCAGCAGACAGTTTTTTTAGTTGTTTTTTTTTGCTTCGAATTCTTCTTGTGATGTGTTTCTCTCTTAAAATACATTTTAAAATAATAATTTCTTATTCCGTATTTGACATTATTTTTCTCACATAGAATATTGTTTCTCTCTTTTTATTCACATTATAAAAAGCTTTTGTATGAAAAAAATACTTGAATGTGTACATCTGTGCAATTTATTAATATAATATCATTACTGGAATTTTAATTTAAATCGTTCACAAATACTTAGATTTTTTTATCATTGTTAATTGATTGACAAAATATTTTTATTTGAAAATGAAATATTTATAAATAATACAATTAGAACAGCACCGTATTAAATTCCTTGAAATGGATTTTTAAATAAATCAGATCTTGGGCATTTTAATATAAAAACGGAATATTAAAAAATTAGAATATATACAGTATGTGCCACTTAAAACTCCCACGTCAAATATCTAGGAAATCGATAAACATATTTGAATTCTGTAAAAGCAGTTGCTACAGAATGTGAGTGACTCCAGTTTTATGCTTAATTAAAGTACCATTGTTGTGAAAACGACATTCGTCACTCCACATGATCTGATTTATTAAGATAATGATTTCTGCTAACATTACAGAAAATTCTGCCAGAAATTTGAGTCTGCGTTGATTGTCTTCTATTCCTAAATGGTGTACTAAATGAACTTTATAGGGAAAGTAGTTATTTTCTTTTAGAATCCTACGGCAAGAGGTTACAGATAGATCACGCTATTATTTTATTTGTCGTAATGATGTATGTGGATTTTTATTAACTGTTTGTAGTATCGCTGCCGTAATTTCATAATCTCTAACACTTTCCTGCCTTAATCGATTTTGATTTTTGAAGCTACCGTAATTTGTGAGATTTGCACACAGACTGGTGCACCTACACACAGATCTGGTAAAGGCCTGTTTGGAAAGCGTAGAGCACATAATTGCACTGCTTCTACGGGATTCTCCATAAATTAAAATTATATTTAGTTGTTGTAAAATCATATTTTTAAAGACAATCTCAACACAAAGTTAGTAAATGTTTTAACGAAGCTAATTTTTATGACAATTAGTAATTAAGCAAATGTCACTAATGTCAAAATATTTCCTATATTATCAACAAAGAACTATAAAAAATAAAGACAAAAATTGAAATTACTCTTGCTTTCTTTAAACACGAATATCCATTAAATTTTTGAAACTAACACAAATAATAAAATCTGCATTAATTTTAATACTCTTTCAAATGAAAAACTAATGATGATTTTGGCCATCACAAAAATTCTTTTGATCGCAGCGCCATCTTTATTTTCACGTAATAAAACATTGACGATTTTTAAATGTCGATACACAAAGCTGTCAGTTCCACGTGGCAGAATATTAAAATAATAGGCTGTCGATTTAATATCTCTCAAGCTTGGTGGCGAAAAATACAAGAGCTAGGACTCACAAAACCCTAGACATTGGCAAATCGATTGGATACTGTTTCGGTCTGCTTTTCTTAGAACCTGAGGACGTTGGCAACTGTTTCGTATTTTATCTACTTGCCCTTAGTGCCAGAAAATGATAAACTACAAGCATTTATGGACTACCTAGTGGAAATTTATATAGAAGAAGATTCAATGTTTCCTCCCGAAATTTGAGCGGCTATATGTGCCAGCAGCTCAAGGACAACAAACGCATGTGAATCGTTTCATTCACATCTAAATAAAAGTTTTAATTTCTACCATCCAAATATCTTTGTCTTTCTAGAAGTTTTGCGCCAGGATCAAGCTCAAATTTATATTCAAATGCAAAGTGTAAATAAACAAAGACAAGTGAACACACACACAAGATCGCGAAAATTTTCTCAAAAAGAAAATCGAACAATATGATAATAAAGAACTGACGACACTGCAATATGTACAATTAGTTTCACATTATTATTTTTTTTAAGAATGTGCATAATTTTAAAAATATTAGTTTGTAATTATTCTACCATTTATGTATTTCTTTTCTTTTCTCATTTGTTATTTTATATATTTTTCTTTCGGAATAGAATAAATTCTTAAATTTTAACTTATTATGTCATTTTCTATTCAACACATAACCTACTCTGCTTGTTTGTGTTCAATATATCGAAAGTATCATAACAAAGATCTTATTTCCACTAAAACTAGTATTGTAGATACACTTCTAAATCAACATAAAAGGATTAAGTACCTACTTAAAGATTATCCGACGAAACTGTACCTACTCGTAAATATCCAAAAATATCCCAAAATTCGCAGTGAAGCGGTTAGCATTATCAAAAAAGGATTAAACACAGATTATCGGATAAAACAGTATCTGCCCGGTGCTATAAATGAACCTTAAGGTATACCAATTATATTCGTTTTAATTGAGCCGGAAACTGTATTTTGATTCTAAATGCTTTTTAAGGTCTGGTTTTACTTCAAAATATATATATTTAAAAGAGTCCTACATGTTTCCAAATGATGCCTTTTTCAAGGAATATAAAATATAAAGGACAGTATATTAATGTCATACATTTGTAGTTGCTATGGATAAAATTATTCAAAGATACATTCTATTGCAAATCTGGTAATAGAACATTTGGAACAAAACGTTATCAATTCATTAGACTTCCACCTCATTTTCTTCAAAAGATATGTTGATGATATCATAACATGTATTCCGACTAATAAAATAAACTATCTTTTAAATAAATTCAACAATTTTCACAACAAATTAAAATTCACTATTGAAGAAGAAATTAATAAGAGTATAGATTTTCTTTACATTTCTTTAAGATATGATAGACAGGATACTATTTATACAAATTGGTATCATAAACCCACAGCTTCTTTTCGATATATGAATTACCACTCAAATGCTCCTACAGTATTCAATAAAATGATCATAAATAATCTGACAGATAGAGCAGTAAAACTATCACATACTCAATACAGAAAAGATAACATCAAGAAAATTAAAATAATCTTAGATAATAATTATCCACCACAACTTATAGACCAAACAATTAAAAAAAGAATACAGCAAATATACAACACTGCAGACACCAATAACAATTTAAACAATGACACAACATATATCACGATTCCATATGTTCCACAATTATCAGAAAAAAAACACTTTAAAAAACTATGATATAGTTACAACATATAAACTTAGTAATACTAATAAACATTTATTTTCAAAACTTAAACCTAAAATAGAAAAAAATCGAGAAACACATGCCATCAATAAAATACCATGTCGCGATTGCGATAGTTACTACATAGGCCAAACTAAACAATATTTATACAAAAGAATACAAGCCCACAAATACTCTAAAACAGACAAAACTGCTTTATCTACACACAAACTACAACGCGATCACCATTTCGATTTTGAAAACACACAGATAATTGATAAAGAACAACACACAATGAAAGGGGAAATTAAAGAAATGATTAGTATTAAACAGGAAAATAATTAAATTAACAACAGAAGTGAAAACAGAAACAGATAACAGAAGAGAAAAAATTTAGGCAGTATATACTATAACTTAATTATGTAACGATCTGCAATTTACCATCATAATATATGTTGCTGTTATATAATTATATATTTTAAGTGATTTAACTATCTATACATTTGCTTATCGTGCTGACAGTTCCGTGTTTTGATTCCTGTCTGGTAGTCCGAGTAGTTTTTCGTGGTTTTCCTTCTCGTTTAAGGCGAATGCCAACAGCTTTACATCTTAAGACGCTCCACGGGCGCATACATAATAATAACTCATGTCTTGTGTTTCTCTGTTTTAGTTGTCTATCTATTTTAGAATACTAAGGCATGGTTTATTATTATTCAATTAGAATGTATCTTTGAATAATTTTATCCATAGCAACTACAAATGTATGACATTAATATACTGTCATTTATATTTTATATTCCTTGAAAAAGGCATCATTTGCCGAAACATGTAGGACTGTTTTAAATATATATATTTTGAAGTAAAACCAGACCTTAAATCGCCAACAAGTTGAATTTACCATAACATACAAAGGTCACGAAATAATTATCTATATATATATATATATATATATATATATACAGGGTGTTACAAAAATGTAGGGCTGGCTATACATAGACGGTTTCTACAACTAAAAATAAGCAAAAAAGTTTAAATAAATTTATGTCCTAAAATGGTTCGTTACTGAGTTACGGCCACTTGAGGTTCTTTTCTTTTTATTTTTAGAAAAGGTTACAGAAAACGGGAGTTTCTTATGTTTCTTATAGTAAATGTTCAAAATGACCTCCACGGGAAGCAACACAAGCTTCAGCTCGTCGTATCATGGACTGTCTCACGCGCTAAAAAATTCCTGGTGTATTTTGAATTTGGTGGCATCCATCTTCTACTCTACGTTGAAGATCTTCAATATTTTTAATTGGAGTAGAATATACCATAGACTTTAAATGTCCCCATACGTAAAAATTTATAGGATTTAAATCTGGAGACCGTGCAGGCCATGCTACAGGTCCACCGCGACCAATCCATCTTCCAGGATATACGGCATTTAAAAATTCGCGTGCTGTGTGACTGAAGTGAGCCGGCGCACCGTCGTGCATGAACCACATGCGTCCTCTAACATTTAGTGGAACATCGTCCAGCAAACCTGGTAAGTCGTTTTCTAAAAAATAACGATAATTCTGCCCAGTAAGTCGTGGTGGAAGTACAAAAGGACCAATCACAAATTCGTTAATAATTCCGGCCCACACACTAAATGAAAACTGCGCTTGATGTCTGGACTGAATAATAGCATGAGGATTTTCTTGTTGCCACTGGTGTAAATTATGAAAATTGACGATATCATCTCTTGTAAAGCCAGCTTCATCACTAAAACAGCACACACGACAGAAAGAGATGATCGGCGGCGCATGTCCGTAACAACCATACATAGTAAGCTTCTCGTGATGGGAAATCATTCTCACTAAGTCCCTGTGCTCTTTGCAGGTGGTAAGGAAAAAGCTGATTAGTTCTTAAAATACGCCATACACTCACATGATCGACATCTTCCGCCAATGCCATTCTTCGAGTACTAGCACCTGCATTTTCTTCAACTCGATCCAACAAACGTCCTTCCAATTCCAAATTTCTTGTGGTTTGTGGTCTGCCGCGATCTCGGACTACTGGTTTGAATGATCCTGTTTCTCTTAATCTAATATGAAGCCTTTCGAAAGTTTTTTCATTTGGTAAACGTCGGTTTGGGAAATATTCTGCGTAAAGTCTTCTTGCTTCTGCTCTGTTGCAATGTGTCAAACCATACATTAAATGCATGTCGGACATCTCTTCGAAAGAATAATCTGCTATTTTATACTATTAATTAGAAAACAGTACTAATCACAAATGACTTAATCAACTTTCACGACTGACAGCAAAAAACACGGACTGCCTACTGAATATGATTAGCATAAGTTACTCACTTGTCGGCGACTTGTTCAAACATGCAATACGAACGCTTCGCGTCTGCGCGATAATTTGTGACGAGATACACACGTGTCGGACATGCAATACGAAAAACTTCAAGTGGCCGTAACTCAGTAACGAAACATTATAGGACACAAATTTATTTAAACTTTTTTGCTTATTTTTAGTTGTAGAAACCGTCTATGTATAGCCAGCCCTACATTTTTGTAACACCCTGTATACAAAATGCATTTACTTTATACAGTGAACAAATTCAATATATTGAATAAGTATAAACTTGAAATTAATTATATCACCTAAAATTAATGTGGAAGTCACACCACAGTAAACATTTTTTATTCACATTAATTATTACAATATATTCTAAACTTTGTTCTGTAAAGTGCGTTCTTTTCTTAGACAGTAGGTCTTTAAATATTGAAAAACTTGGCTCAACATCAGAGCTTGTGAGTGGCACATAGAAATAATAATTTTTAAATTTAATATATCTACCGATTTCCGTATTTCGAACATTACTGCAAAAGTCTTTCAGGACATTAAAATCACGGCTACGAGGGAATATTGCATCTTATATTTAAGCGAAACCGACTCTGTCTCTGCGTCTTCATGACTTATTAGAGGATAGTGTCTGTTCCGCAGTCTAGTTATCAACGTTTATAATACCTAAATTCTTTTACACCTTTCATGAATCACGTAAGAAACAATTTATCAGAGTCACCAAATACATATACGAATTAAATTAAAATTTATATGCTGTTTAAATTAGAATTAAAATTTCGGAATCATAATTATAACGAATAAAATATCTGCGAAGATTTTAAAATTCAACACCATATATTAAAAAAAAATCTTAAACAAAACCTTCGATAGTAATACAACGCAGGTGGCATATTCTACAAAAAAACGTCGACCTTGACACAGATGGTCGAGCAAGAACGGAGTTACCTTGACTTTCCAGCTCCGTGATTGTTTGATTTTCTTGTTCGTTGTTTTTTCACCTCGAATGCGAAATATTTTAAATCCCCACTAATTGGACCAATAAAAGAATGCCTTCTTACGCCTTATGCTTTAAACCCAAAAGGACGTTCAAATACTCGATACGGTAACGAGGTTTCTTTTAAATTTCTCACACTGCGCTCTAATTGAATCCGCCAACATGCGATAATTTTCCATAATACTAGAGCAGGTGTGTATCTTATTTCGATTAACGGAGCATCAAGATATATATCGATCTTACTCACTCGATCGTACCAAACGAAGTGCCGGTCAACCACCGAAGCCGGGAATCGACTTCAATGCGCATAATGCATTCAGAGAGGGGCGCGCCGATATTCGAATGATATTTAAATAGTGGGCGGCAAAATACTATCTACGCTAAACATTTAAAACAAGGGAAAAATAACTGTAACAACTCTCCGCTCACTCTCAAAGGAAACTTGCCTAGAAGTTGCGGATAAGGAATTCGCATCCAAAGAAAACGCTGAGTCTCGCCATGCAGAACGAACCCACGAGACAATTTACACATTGAGGAGATCCAGACCGAATCACAGGCAGTTTTGAATATGTTAACACTTGAAGACTTTCAGTACTGGTTCCGCTCATGGAGATGTCGCTGGGATAGGTGTGTATTCATGCGAAAGGAGAATACATTGAAGGGGGTGGTAGTGAATAAGTTGTTAGAGCAATTCATTCTTAAAAAAGGTATATAACCCCTTACCACAATTATTAATCGTATTCTAAATACGTATTTCGACAACTAAGTTGTCGTCATCAGTAGGTAAAACCACTAATAAAAAAGTCGCACATGGGACACAGTAAAGGTAGAAAACCGCTCACGCACCTACTTTTCACACACAACTACTTTTCACCGCGACCACGTATAGACTAATTTTAACATACGAAAAAATAAACTACGGAACTAAAATAAGAAGATGTCGAGAGAGACACTTACCTAGAAAAGGGTCTACCCAGATGTTTATTCTCCGAGTTGAAATGTCGAACGCCAAAGACGGTCAACATACTTTCCTTCAGGGGACCGGCAATAAACATGTCTTAATAAACTTCGGTTTTTAAAAACGACGATGACACAATTATGTTAATAAAATGCAAAGAGACAACTGAATGGTATCGATGACCTATCGCTATTCATCGAATTATGTTTATTTTTCGCGATATTTATACTTTCGTAAGCATCAAGTTCGTGGGGTTTATTAATTCCTTTGACCAATCTCAACACTGTAATCGATACGTTGTGCAGTGTGCTCAAAGCGTGGTTGGCTACATTGGATTTATCCGGTCTATTGTATTTAATATGTGATATGTGTTCTTTAAAACGGGTTATTATTGGTCGTTTAGTTTGGCCTATATATTTCAGATTACAATCCTCGCAACTAATTTCGTATATACCTGATTTCGAATTGAAATTAACTCTATCTTTAGTATTCCCTATGAGATTTTTGATAGTATTTTCTGACCGGAAGGCAACCTGGAGACCTCTTTCTTTCACAACTTTATTAATGTTTTTCGTGACGGGGTGGTATGGTAAACAGATGTATTTTTTCTCCTGGTTACTTTGAGATATCAAACTTGTGGATTCGCGGATTGTATTTTTCATTTTTGTTTTTCTAATTAATTTATTGATTATTTCTATGTCAAAGCCATTGTATTTCGCGATATTTTTAATGAAATAACGCTAAATGTTTCCCGAGAGTCTGGATTAGGTATGTAGACGACATTCTCGCGATTTTTGATACACGAAAATGCGAATTAGACATGTTCGTTAATCAATTAAATTTGAAATTTCCGACGATTAAATTTACAGTGGAAAAGGAACACAATAGCAAGATACCATTTTTAGATACCTTACTGATCAGGAATAAACATAAAATAGAAATCGATATTTTCCGGAAAGAAACCAATGTTAATATATTCATCACCGCGGATTCAAATCATTGTTATCAACATAAGACAGCATCCTTTAATTTCTTAGTCAATCGGTTACTAAATTTTCCGTTAACAAAAGAGAGATATGAAATAGAACTGGATTTCATTAAAAATATCGCGAAATACAATGGCTTTGACATAGAAATAATCAACAAATTAATTAGAAAAACAAAAATGAAAAATACAATCCGCGAATCCACAAGTTTCATATCTCAAAGTAACCAGGAGAAAAAAATACATCTGTTTACCATACCACCCCGTCACGCAAAACATTAATAAAGTTGTGAAAGAAAGAGGTCTCCAGGTTGCCTTCCGGTCAGAAAATACTATCAAAAATCTCCTAGGGAATACTAAAGATAGAGTTAATTTCAATTCGAAATCAGGTATATACGAAATTAGTTGCGAGGATTGTAATCTGAAATTTATAGGCCAAACTAAACGACCAATAATATCCCGTTTTAAAGAACACATATCACATATTAAATACAATAGACCGGATAAATCCAATGTAGCCAACCACGCTTTGAGCACACTGCACAACGTATCGATTACAGGGTTGAGGTTGGTCAAAGGAATTAATAAACCCCACGAACTTGATGCTTACGAAAGTATAAATATCGCGAAAAATAAACATACTTCGATGAATAGCGATAGGTCGCCGATACCATTCAGTTGTCTCTTTGCATTTTTATTAACATAATTGTGTCATCGTCGTTTTTAAAAACCGAAGTTTATTAAGACATGTTTATTGCCAGTCCTCTGAAGGAAAGTATGTTGACCGTCTTTGGCGTTCGACATTTCAACTCGGAGAATAAACATCTGGGTAGACCCTTTTCTAGGTAAGTGTCTCTCTCGACCTCTTCTTATTTTAGTTCCGTAGTTTATTTTTTCGTATGTTAAAATTAGTCTATACGTGGTCGCGGTGAAAAGTAGTTGGTGCGTGAGCGGTTTTCTACCTTTACTGTGTCGCATGTGCGACTTTTTAATTAGTGGTTTTACCTACTGATGATGACAACTTAGTTGTCGAAATACGTATTTAGGGTACGATTAATAATTGTGGTAAGGGGTTATATACCTTTTTTAAGTTTTTTACTTAACCACAGTCTCCAAAGAAAGAATTTTCAATTCATTCTGTTTTTTTCACATTCCGGGTATTTATGGGATGTACCTCGTATATCGTCCCCAGAAATATTTTCAGTAGCCTTCGTAAAGGTAAAACGGTAAAGCTGACCTACGTTGACTATAGTGTTTTAAATAAAATTCCAAATTTTTAAATTAACAATTTTCAGTTTCTGTTTCCATAATTAGTAATACAAACAGAAACAAAACAATAATAAAAATTTAAAACTTATATTTATTTTTATTATTACTATATTTTCCCTATTGGCAATGGTCGGTAAATAAATAAATAGCTTAGAAACAGAAGGAAGAATAATATTCAAAAGCGGCATATTAAAAAATTCAATGTTTATAATGCATTTTGTGTGAAATAATGGATGGCGCTGATAAGATACAACCAACTATAAAAGACCGGTCAGAGGCTAGTGACCAAAGTGGTTCCGATGGCCTGGACAGTCATACCATAGGGCATTCTTTACAAGTCGGTACTTGCCGTAAACACTTCAAGCGGTGTCATTTATATGCATATCAGTTCGTATTGGTGACTCGAAAAGTACGCAACCAATCTTTGTTGGTAAATGGGTAGTTGTACAAAACGAATACTACCATTGACCAAACAAACACGTGAACGTTTTGTAACGCTATGTGAATCTTATTTACGATCATCTGCATTTAAAGCGTACGTTGTGTGTTCACCGAACTGTACGGTTTTTAAAAATTAAACGTTTAAACAATCGATTCTCTATAGAATTAGAATAAAAAAGTCGAATTTATTCAAATGCAATATGTAAATGCGAATGAAAACGTACAAATAATTGATTTATTTGAATATAATAATAAATTTTAAATTCCCTTCAAGACAATCATTATCGATTTCGTTAAAATATCTTGAATAATTTGTAATGGATTTCGACAAAAAAAAAGTTTACTCAAATCTTAACGTAATAATTTTTAAAAAATAGTCATATTCATTTATTGCAAGAGATGCAATGCTTATCTAACAAATTTACAGATTGATTTTCATAAAATAAATAGGGTAGACCGCTCAGTGAATGAACAATTAAGGACTACTTACACTTTGAATGGAGAATTTTACCACGACTTTAAATCTATTGTAATAGAACGAATGTTGTTACATTATCAATTATATTACAAATAAGCTAAGCACACTCAAAAAGTAATTTTTGGTTCTAATTCCTATGTAAAAATCTAGTGAATGAACAGTAAAATCTAATAAATGAACATAAATGAACAATATTTTATTTCTTACAAAATCTTATTGTATGAACAAGGACTAAATTTGGATGTCATAAATGCGTCGAAAATTTAAAGGTTGAGCCTCAGGAATTTTTTTCACTATTTGATGCCTTTTGTACCAAATTTGGTCTGCACACTTTGGCCATTTCCATTTTTTATTGGAAGTTTGCTCCATTATGCTTATTTCATATTGATTTCGGTGACATCGCATGGTTGCAAAATATAAGCCGAATTTGGATAAAAACAATAAAAATAATGATTTTCTCGATACAAAACTCATACAATTCAATGCTGTAGTGACTTTTGCGTCCATCAATTAATAAAATCACCGGCAATGTGATTTGCTTTCCTACAATCTAATTGTAAAATACGTTCGCATCATATTAAAAAAAGTTGCTCCGGTCATCGAACCAAGTCCAAGCGTTCAGCTGCCCAATCATCTGGAACTGACAGAGCTAACTTATTCGGAATTCTCTTATAAGGTAAAGTCACCATAAGAGGAGCTACAACGTCTAATGCGCACAAGACAGTAATTGATTCTTTGTCGTTACCAGATGAGACTTCATTCAAATTTTTTGACACCGGCCCTGATTTCACACAAGTTCTCACTCCAGTTTCGTCGGTATTGTATATTCTGGAGAAATCTTCCATCGTATCCAAACCATCGTGTTCTGCACGTGATTTGGAAATAATTTCTGTGTTACACTTGCCAATATCTGGATGTTTTTGTAAAAATTATTTGGGTTATTTATTATACATATCTGATATATAATTATAACAATTTCCTAAGAAGAGACATGTAGTTTATTATATATGTAAGGTTCAAATATTATATAGTCCTACAGAGTATGAAGTTTCATATTTAAGGAAAAAATCTACATCTTGGACTTTTGTATTTCCAGCTATTGCTGATGTGGCAACAGCTGATTTATTAGCTGATGTTATATTAAAGTTACCTGTCCCAATAGAGACAGGAAGAACATGCCGTACTTCATTATTTTATTAATTTCCTGCTGACTTCAAGGCATACAATGTGTTATAATTTATAATAATGTTTTATTGTAGGTACGTGCAATCTCAGTTTTCTTTGTTGTTGATACATGTTCTGGTTAATTTTTTCATTTTATATTTTATATTTTAATCAATAAACTATTTTTAGTTATATTTACCGTGTTTTATTAATTACTAGAGCAAACCAATTTCCGTGCACGCCATGAGCGCTGGTATGGGAGTGTAATTCGTAATATATTAGAATATGCGATAGAATAGGGACATGAGCAACATGATGTAAGTATAGAAGTAGAGACATTTATTCTATCAGAAATAATTAAATATACATTTGGTTTTCTGCTATTAAAGTAATATGCATAAACACACGAAAAATAAGAATAGTACATACTATAGCAGCATTGTATGTACCTATAAATAAATTGTAAAATATATGAAATCAGTGATTGTGTGCACGACAGAGGATTTAAAAAAGCACTTACCGTTTTAAGCGTCTTCCAAGGATTGACAAACTGGAGAAACTCGATTGTATATTTTCAACATCAGGTGCGTTTCTAAGGTTATTTCTGAAAAACATGTCCGCCGTGAGGAAAAAATATGTTTATATTCGGAAAACGAGCGTTCTACATCTAGTGATGCTATATTCGCATAATAAAAATACTTTTTTAAGCAACTTAACGCATCTGTAGACGTGCCCTATAAATACGTGTTAAGGTGTCAAAATTTGTATTTCTGTCAAAACACTTTCAAATTTAATTAGAATACTTTCACTTTTTGCATCTTCTACAGCACAAAGTTGTGCGTGAATATCTTTAACGATTTGCAGTGATTCCTCTAACGACAGCGACGAATTTTCTAATTTTGTTATTGCTTCTTCTAGTTCCAAGTAATTCTCACGAATACTTTGTAAATCCATTTTAATCTTGAAATTTTTTCTGGCTTGTATTGATAGCTGCACTTTCCTTCGGATCGAATGATGAAACCACGCCCTTAATTTTTTCAAAATGTTCATGATAGTAAAACCCCGCCCGTAACGATGTACCCCAACGTGTCAGAATCGGCTGTGGGGGCTCAGGGGTATGGGGACACAATTCGTGAAATTTCCGAATACGTTTTGGAGATTTCAGGAATACTGCCTTTGTACTCGATATTAAAACATCTACCTCTGGATAACATCTACGAACCTGTTCTGTCACAAGGTGTAGAGCATAGAGTTTACAAGTAATATGTAACAAGTTAGGACAATATTTTCTAAGAGACCGGCCTACAGAACACATGGTTGCGGCACCATCGGTTATAAACATTAATACTTGGTTTTTCGAAAGTTTAAATTAAAAAAAAAGTATTAAAAGCATCTAATAGCACCTCTGAAATTTTTTCGGAATTACATTGTTCTAGTCGTCTGGATGCTAATAAAATTGAATACGTTGGTGATGTGGTTCCATATTACGCGCCATCACATTAACTACAGATTGTTTTTTGCTGTCAGTTGTTTCGTCCACACATAACCGCAGTTTTTTATTTGTCAGTTCGGCTTTGATTTTATTTTCAACCTGTTTACGCACCGATGGTAAATTCGTTCGTAACATTGTCGTGCTCGGTAATGTTTGATTCGTGTATTTATTGCAAAATGAAATAAATGAATCATTACTTAACAAGGTAAACGGCAGTGTACGCACAATCACAGTTACACATAGTTCATGTATAAACTGTTGTCGATTAATTTTGTTATTATTGTGCTTCGAACTGCTTACGTGTTCTTTACAATGTGATTTTGACCAACACATTAGATATGTATTGCACACTAAACATTTAATTTTTGAGCCATCGTATATTAAGTTCGGGAAATCCATAATAAACTTATTGACTTCGTCTGACAACGGTCATTTTCTCGATTTATGTGTCGACGACATTTTATTACGTATGCTTACACTTACATGCAGTCTAAGCAAGTACCAAACACATACTGAATGCTTTTTATTAGTTCTGATGCAATACAATCATCCTCACATCGGCGCACATGGCGCGCACGGAAATTGGTCTACTCTATTAATTACTGAACGGAAAGTTTTTCAGGCATGTTATTTTTTTTTAATATACATCAATGTGCCCCCATACATGAATCATTCTGCCCTATGGGGCAGTTTGATATAAACGAGTTGCACCTGAAAATGTCAATTCAAAATTTTTATTTGGTACTATTATCAAAAGAGGTTAGGAAGAACAAAAATAGAAACTATTAAGGCACTGAACTGCAAAACACCAAAATACCAATTGAAAAATTTAAAGTGCTATGAGATAAAGAGAGAGAAGTGTATCAATGTGCCCCATTTCCCCTACATGTACCGCCACGTTTTATCGGGGCAATTCGTCATTCAATAGCTTCAGTCAAAATTTAAAACACGAACATTTTTAAAATACTTATAAATACAAATAATATTTAATATAAATACGTCTAGCAGTTCGATCTTACGGAATATTAGACAGTACCATGTTAGTCAATAAAATATTCGATTTTGTAACTAAGTAACATTTAATAAAGATAAGAAATATTGTAAATAATATTGTGATAATGATTTATACCGCGTGATTTTTTTTTATTTTTTGTATGTGGATCTCGGAAATTTCAATAGATAGACATTTGGTTAAAATTCATACAGATTGATACAACCGAAAATCTGTTATAAAATATTTTATATAAATTTTACAGCGAGACTATTTTGGTATTCTCTAGTATGCTCTTTTAATGACTAAAATAATATTCTTTTTGTAACATACGCAACTAATTCCACGTTATACCCCGTAATCGTACGTGTTGATATATGATCAGCTGTTTTACATATGCCCATACTTTTCTGTTTGCTGACAAGGTGTTTTGTGTAGTTTTACTAGTTTTTGTAGTTTTAATTGATAAATATTACGTCCTAGCATTATTTTTCAATATATATCTATAATACTTGTTGATAATAACGGTGTGTTCATCATTAATTAGTGGTATAACAACAAAGGAAGGTGCGTCGCGATATGTAGCGTTCTGCGTGCTGGTACAAACTTAGTTTGTCGAAATGTAGAAATTAAAGCAACAGATTAGGCAACATTTACATGTAAAGTGAGATTTAAGAACTCATGGTTCTTATTTGTAGTAAGTTCAATATAGTGGTATTTTTAATATATCAAAATACCTTGAGTGCATAATTAACAAAGTAAGAACCTTTTCGAAATCGTAAAGGTATCCCACTTTCAACGCTTCAGTGCTATTGTCACAGACTAATTAGAAATAAGTTATAGTTAATATTCATAGGAAGCAGTCGTTCTTCGCTTAATTGCAGTCTTTTAAGGTTAATTGCGATTTAGATTAATTAATCGGTACAAATTTCCTAATATGGGTTAAACTCTTCTCAGTCTCATAAATTACTTAATTACCTTATTACCACGAACAACATCAATACGTATTACAATTTTCTTGCATATTACTATTGCGTAGATCTACTACTGGCGGTCAATTTATTGACGTATCATAAAAATATACGAGCATTCATTGTTTCCTATAGCAATTAATAGTCGTACTAATACTAATATATTGATTGACATTTTAGTTTTATAAAAACCGAAGTAATATCTCGACAATTAACGTCAATACTATATGACGTTTGTTATACACTGTGGTGAATTATCATGAAAATGCAACTATACATCAAGTTAGTTATGTGCGGAACGCAAAAAGTCGTTCTTGAACTGGAATAAGCTCGTGCCTTAAATGCAAAATAAAATTACATACCGCCACTCACTTAATAAGTACTGTTAAACGTGTATATAAATTTTTATTCGAGTCTATAAAAATGACATTTCTCTTATTTATCTTTTTAGGTATTATGACCATAATATTTTCTCGATTCAAACGAAACTCTAGGCAGAAGTTATTGGGAGACTTATCGTACTGAACTTGTTAAATAGCTATCATTACTACTATTATATGTTAGTAGCAATCTTGTATTTGCATAGTTAAGAGATAATTTACGCCTCTAAGCATGAGGAAAATCTTCCTGTTATTGTCCACAAAATTATAATGATTACAATTTCTCCTTTGATCACAGCATTAATTCCTTTGAACGAAATGAGTTTTTTTTAATAAATTATATTGTGGTTATATACTTTGGTTTGATATTAAGTGCCCCTTATTATTAAGATCGTCTGCATTATATTATTACTGCTATCACTACTGGATAGATCTTAAAATGACAAATTACACAAGTATACACGGTTTTGGATCTAAGCAACCAAAAGCTGTTTTATGGTTATTTGGGGCGCTGAATCCGAATCTGCACTCCGTTTTTTGATTTTGGTTCTAGTTTTCGAGATATTAAATAAACACAATTTTTACAATTTTTGACAATTAATCTCCATTTTATTCATTAAAAAGTGTTAAATTAGAAATGAAGAGCAGTCGAACTGAGTCGCTTGTACTGTTTGGGATCTGTTTCACGCATTAAAGTCCAACAGTAGTCGCTCATCATGTCCTCGTCCCAAAATCCTTGGTATCGTTTTTCGATTTTTGCCAAATCTTGGTGTAGTCGCTCTCCTTGCTCGTCGCTTGTATCACCCAAGTTTTTAGGAAAAAATTCGAGATGGGAATGCAGAAAATGTATTTTGAGAGACATTCGAGCTCCAATCTTGCAATCATTTTGCAACAAACTGTCGATTATCTGCTTGAAATCGGGGGATTTGCGGTTACCGAGAAAGTTGTGAACAACATCTT
This sequence comes from Melolontha melolontha, assembly GCA_935421215.2. Classification (NCBI taxonomy): domain Eukaryota; kingdom Metazoa; phylum Arthropoda; class Insecta; order Coleoptera; family Scarabaeidae; genus Melolontha; species Melolontha melolontha. The sequence continues at coordinate 1,325,320 of OW285235.1, read as the reverse complement.
GAAATGATACCCATGCTGCTGCTTCATTGGGCGTTAAACATTTTGTAAAGTTTCTGTCGGCCATTAATTTTCGAATATCAGGTCCGACAAATATTCCCTCTTTGTTTTTGACGTACGACAACTTGGGAAATAAGTTGGTCAAGTACTCAAAAGCCGGTCCTTCACGGTCGAGTTTTTGATAAGGCCAAGCTTTATGTGGAGAGGTGGCAAGAAAATGTTCTGTGGGTTCACAAGTGGTATAGAAGAGACGTTTTGATTTCCTGGTTCATAATTAGTACGGCTTGGCCAATCTTTTTTCACATAATGTTGGTCAGTTGCACGGCTATCCCACAGACACAAAAAACAGCAAAATTTGGTAAAACCAGATTGTATCCCCATCAAGAGACCAATAACCTGTAGGAATAGTATATAAATCATTTATTCTTTAAAATTGAATTGAAATTTATTTTCAAACCTTCAAATCGCCGCAAATTTTCCATTGATGCTCTTTATATTTTATCTTGGTAAAAATTTTACATATTGTATCGTAGAATTCCTTCGTTTGTACTGCATGAGCAATCGGAATTGATGGTTTTATATTTCCATTGTGTATCAGAGCAGCTTTCAGGCTGTATTTTGAACCATCTATGAACAAACGCCATTCATTTACATCGTATGGTGTATTCATCGCATCAAACAAACCGTTGATGTCATAGCAGAAGCATATATTCTCCTCTTTTTTGAAAAACGGTAAAAGCGCCTCATTTCTGGTTCTATATACAGTGATTTTTGTTTGAGTGTCAAGATATTTCCACTCCTGCATCCGTGATGCGAACAATTCTGATTTTTGTTTCGATAAATTCAAATCACGAACCAAATCATTGAGTTCACTTTGCGAAACTAAATGTTTTTTCTCCATGTTAAAATCGCTTCCACTGTTTGTCGGTGATGAACTACAAGTTTTCATGTAATTTGCACTCGTACCTGGACAAATTGGCAAAGGATCATTGCTCGCACGGGGAACTGGCTTAGACACTGATGATACTTCAGGATATTTATATTTTGATAGTTTTTTGCATTTACACCGACGACATTCATCAAGCAAAAGTAACAATCATCTACATGATTTTTCGGCTCTCTCCATAACATTGGCAATGAAAATGAAAAACATACTTTTTTACCGCGTGACCACTTGTATAATATTGTGCTACACGCGTTACAAAACAATTTCGGTACCCACGGCTTGTGAGTGTTAGATACAGAGAAACCAAAATAATAAAAATATGCATTTCTGATCACATTAGTAATAACTTTTCCACTTTTTCTGATCATATAACATCCGCAAACATAACAAAAATACTTTGAATCAACTCTACAATTCTGTCTTTGCATTTTCACACGTTTTGGATTCAAAAAAAAAATTTAAAAATAAAAATTAAATATTGTTTCTAGCGACGCCAACAGCTGACTGTCATTATGAGAGCGCAGTGCGGCCAACATGCGCGAACTCACAAAGTAGAACCAATTTTGAAAAACGAAACCCGGAATTGAATTCAGCACCTCAAATAACGTCAAGATTTGTTCTCATCTGCTCTGATCCAAAAGTTGACCGGAATTTGTAAACTTGTGTTATTAACAAACCCGAATAAAGTAGCGGAATATGTCAATAAGCATTTTAATATGGTAGCTGATTGTTCAGTGCATGGTGTTAGACAGAGAAAACAATAGTCAATAAAACCACCAATCACTCTTTTTGTCGATACTGTGTTTGAATCAATACTGTTGAGTCTCGTGTTGTTGGTATGAGACTGATCTTGACTGATATTGATCTATTCTGAACTGTTTTACAAGTAGGTACAAATTTACCACTATCCTTAACTAATACGGATTCAGAGCGGATTGGTAGAACAATGTATTGGTTAACGTTATAACGGGGAATTTTGTGTGTTATTTAATTCATGGAAATTATACTTACAAGTAATAATACCCAAGATTTACGATAACGTCTACAAGATCTAATCTTAACTAATAAATAATAAGATATTATTACTTATTAAGTATTAATAAGTGTCATAAACCTAAGTATGTAGTTCCGGACCGTCCCTTGTTAGAAGAATAACATTATATAAGAAACGAGATCAATATCTAAATTACACTCTGTTCAATAATCGATTTTTATGGTACATACATATTTAGTAATCATGATACATTATACATATCTAGTTAACAATGCCATATTAAGCGCCTACTAAAATCGGTTACTAATAAACCTAGGCAATAAACAAACAGTCTGATGAATAAAGCAATGAATAAATTTGGATAAAGTTTCCGATTATTAGTAATCCCAGGAAATAAAGAGACTTGCTAAAGGATATCGCTTTCTTAGAATTTAAAGAGCGTTTTTATAATGTGCTAATGAAAGTATGTTATAGTGGTTTAAAATCGAAAATAAACGATAAATATTTAATGAAATTTGAAATACTTATGTGTGAATTTCATCTCCTAGATTTACTTATATTTAACAATAAAAAATGTTTGAAATTAAAATACTATGGAAGGATATTAAATGTATTCTCAACATAAGGAATAAACTTTCTTCAGGTGATGATAATATAAGTTCACATTTCCTTAAACATTGTGCTGATGACGTTGTTTTACCATTACAGGTAATATGTTTCTTCCTCCTGGTTTGAAGGAAGTTCGGTATGTATCGACCGAAGTATGAGTTGAAATAATGCAATAGTGTTTGCATAACATTAATTTATTTACAAATATAGTCTTGGAGTTCCGTTAACTTAATACAAATGCAGTATCTGGTCTTAATACTAAAGACCGAGAAAACTGGCTAATAAATAATATTTGCTCCTATTTGGATCACTGAGATCTTAGTAGGAACTGTTAGTTAGATCATTGAGAGCTAAGCTAGAACTGTAGTTAACTCGAAGAGATCGTACTTGGAACTGTAGTGAGCTCTAAGAGATCTTGTTTGGAACTGTTTCTTCATTTACTTATTTTACGGCAAGAAAGTTTTGTCCCCGCCAGTCACAAGAGAGGGAGAAAACAACGAAATTGATTATACAGAAATTTCTATACAATTATTTTTACCTTTCCAAGAAAAGTATATGCTGTAGTTTCGAACGTCTTCAATGTATTAAAATTGACTATATACGCCGGAAACCCTTAATTATAGAAAATAAAATAACTCTTAAAATAATAAATATACAAGGAAGTGTGTTAGAGATAACATAATAGTTCGCAGAATCGCATCGAACCAAAACTATTTAACCTATTATAATAATATAATACTTTATCTATAATAGGAAATATGTCAATAAAACTTATTCTATTATATATTACATTTACAATTACTGAATGGATGGGTTAACCAGAAGACTGTGCCTGTAATAAAATAAATAGTTTTTATGACTGTACAAAACAAGACAATGTAATACCTGATCACGCCTAAGGTAATTGACAACATTAAATGTATCCGAACTCCAAGAATCTTTTCTATATACACTTTATAATTTAAAACTAGGATTGAATACATTAACATAAATATACCTACATCTGCTTGCTTATATCTAAATGAAACTAAAAATACAAAATTAAATCTATTTTTCCCGATCACAATAATTAATAATTCTTTTAACAAAGGTGTCCAGCACAATTAAAAATTACAAAAACTAAATCCTTGCTTAAAAAGGGTGTCAAAGAAATTAGTTGAAAATTATTGACAAATTTCCCTATTAAGTGTATTTACGAAAGTTGTAAATTAGATTCGTGGTGAAATACAAATTATTCAACGAGCTTCAATTTGGTTTTAGAAAAGGACGTAGCATAGTTACTGCGATCGTAGAGTTTCTTAAATAAACTATTTCAAAATATAGATGAGGGTAATGCATGTGCTGGAATTTTTGTTGATCTGGGCAAAGCTTTTGACATGGTAAACCATGTCAAAAGTTGAATTGTTAATTTATAAGCTGTCGTGTTACGGAATTAGAGGTAAACGGTTAGAATGGCTTCAAAGTTACTTAAACAATCGCAAACAATATGTGCATATTCATAACATCACGTTGAGTAAATGCACTTTAAAATATGGCGTGCCTTAGGACAATGCATTTGGTCCCCTGTTGCACATTATCTATGTAAATGATGTTCCAACTGACGACATGGTACTGCACGCTCTTATAGCCTCTGTTCCAGAAATACAGGCTCAAATGGGTCTGTTAGTTTAAATGCTTTAAATAATTTTTTATGAATAACAAAGTTATATTGAATAATACTGAAACTGTATTTAGTTCATTTAAAGCACATTATTTTGTTAGAGATCAGTCTCATCTTGTTAAAGGGCATCAATTCAGTATAGCCCAGGTAGATAATACTAAATTTTTAACGGATGTGTTGCACTTAGAAGGAATGAAGAACTCTACCCAACTAGAATCATTCCAGACCGAAAAATATTTCAAAGAATATTAAATCAGTTAGGTGAAACAAGATTTTATAATAAATGTCCTGGTGGACAGTCGAGATCTTGATTAGATTCGCTGAAAATCCTAAATTAACCACTAGGCGTTTGGAAACTTTTACGGGAATTTGAAAATCAACCTTCTCAAGAATTCCATGCAGAAAATTTGTTTCCCTACCATTTTACGTCCGTACAAAATTTATTGGCAGAAGATTCGCAAGCCAGATTAGAATTTTGCCAAAACGTTATAAATAAAAAAAAATGGGACCCCGTGTTCCTGGAAAAGATATTATTTACATACGGGGCAATTTTTATAAGTCACGGAATTGGTAACTGGAGAAATAATCAACACTATGTTTTAGAAAATCCATGGCTACCTAGAGAAAAGCATTTCCAACATGAGTTTTCGAATATTTAGTGCGATAATATCGACAATTTCTTGATTGGCCCAATTTCAACTTCCGCAGAGACTTAATGGATAACAATATTTGCATTTTAACTAAACAATTTACTAGACTTTTTGGATGGTATACTTCTGAACGTAAGATAAAATATGTGGTTGACGCAAGATGATACCCATCCACACTTTACATTTATTGTTCGAAATCATTTAAATCAGCGCTTTTCACATCGATGGATTGGCTGCAGTAGTGAATTTCTTTGGCCATCTTGTTGCGCAGATATTAACCAGTCAGATTTTTATACATATACGCAGATGAAATCAATACACGGGCAGAACTTTAAACAAAAAATCCAAGAAGTCGCCATTGTTATTAGAAATTCTTAAAATATTTTTCCGGGTGTAAGACAACATTTAATCAAAATCATAAGAAAATGTATTGAAAGTTAACAGTGGACACTTTCAACATTTACCAAAGTAGATTAAAATATTATGTTAATATTGTGAATAAACTCCGTTGTGTATTCATAATTTTATATTTCAACATCCTGTATTTTTTTAATCTGAAACTATTTTTATGTCTATTATCTCCAAATGCTCTATGGCCCATAAATTATAGGACACCTGTATATATACGTTTTACCTATTTAGTTTGAATATTTAAATGCCCAACTATAGACCCCGAAACTAAATCTGATTTATTTAAAAACCTATGTTAAAGAATTTAACACCATACTTTCTTTGGTGTATTATTCATATTTCATTTTGAATATAATATCATTTAAAATAAAAATATTTTGCCAATCAATTAGCACGCATAAATATCTAAATACTTGTGACACGATTTAAATTAAAATCTCAGGAACCGGTTACATATTAAAAAGCTGGACAGATGTTCATATTCAAGTATTTTCTTATACAAAAGTCTTTTTATAATGTGAATAAAAAGAGAAAATAATTTCAAATATCGAATAAAAATAATTCCTTCAATATGCACTTTAAAAGAAAAAACATTTTTTAGTTTATTTTAAAATTACAAAAACAATTCCAACTTCAAAAAAGTACTTAAGAAATCGTCTCCCGACCAAGTTTTTATAAAATCCATTAGCGAAAACACTTTTTTAAAATGCACTCTAATGCCAGAGCGTTGATTTGATATTACAGGCATACGCGGTCGATCATTGGCGGCGACGGTCCACGTTGACAGTCGTTCCGTGGCTAAGCCACTCCCATTCGGACAATCTGACATATGATAATGATAAGGAAAGAACATCTGGTCCACGTTGACTGATCGTATGGATCCAATGAAAGGCGTTAAATCGAATTCAATTACCAATTAGATTGTACTATTCTAAATATTAAATTATTTGTGGTTATTTCTTATTTGAAGTTTTATAATTGCAATGTTTTAAATTACCGATTTTATTATTTAGAGTATATATACGCGTATAAGTATTTAATAAGGCATGTAGTCAAATACATTATAAATTACATTTATAATCTGGAGACTTGATACTAAATATGTTTTAACCAGTTACAATCTGTTGCCTTAAAAGATTGTCTATAGCCCATTTTATATTCATTTCATAACAATACAGTAGTTGACTTTTACTTTATAACTGCTAACAAATTAATTATTATTGTTAAATGTAAATTTTCAATCATTTCTTTTATAACCCCGACTTTAAATAACATGAAAAATTAACCTCATTTGTAAAGTTTGTACCTAATATCATTTAATAATACGATATCTGTAATTTTACTTAATCCTACATAAATATGTAACTATTGATACTATGTATAACTGGAAAGATCATATAGAGTCTTTATGCAATAGACTTAGTTCTATATGTTTCGCCTTAAGTAGACTCAGATATGAGGATGATTTCTTGGTACTTAAGATGTACTATTTACCTATTTTCATTCGGTTATGATTAAAGTTCGGATTTTTATGCACAAGAAATGCTTTAAATGTGCGCATAAATATGTTCTTTCCAAAAAAATGTGAAACATATGTTTCATTTATACCAATTATAAATTTTTATTCACTTTATTTTTTATGTATTTGGCTTACTGGAAATCAAGGAAAGAGTGGTAAAACAACTGAAAGTAATCTAAATTACATTTACATACGAGAAATAATTATTATTACATAATATATGATAAGAACATTGCATAATAATGTGACAAAAGATTAGAATTAATAGCTATATACATATAATTCTATGGATGTTACATAATAACATAATAAGTTATTATGTTATTAAGTAACATGCATAAAATTATATGCAGGCTGATTCATTTTCGGCCCTCGCCATGGGGATCTCGCTTATTATTGGAGATAGAGTATAGGTTTAAATTTGGCAAAGTTGTTAAATTTTGTGTTTGTTATAAATCCATAAAGAAAATAGACCTGTGACAAATGACCTTCGTTATTTAAAAAAAAACGCGAAAACCCCATTTTCTTCTTTTACCTGTAGCACCGACATTTGGCCTTGTAGAAAAAATATAAAAACACATCCTTGTGGCCATTTCTAAACCTCTATCCAGCGGTGTACTCTAAATTTTTATACGACGTTTCGTTTCTTTCTGGCCATCATCAACTATCTAATTTCTTATAGGCGCCATATTGGATTTAGACATCTTCAGAAAGAGTTTTTTTCCCTGATTTCAACCATGTACAACATGCTGACTAAAGTTTTTGACATTAGGTTTTATTTGAAAGAATAAATTATTAGATTAAATAAGGTAGCCATGGAATTTCAATCTGTCAAACATTTCATTTATTGTTCATTAATAATACAAAAATGTCATACACTAACGAAGAGAAACGAGATATGATAAGTATTTTTTATTCTTCGAACAGAAATTCAACAGTAGCGAGTACAAGATATCTACAATTATATCCAGAACGACAACAGCCTCTTCGTACCATTTTTCTAGATCTCGACAGAAATTTGGTCGAGAATGGATCGTTTACTAAGCCGCGTAATGGTCAAGACAACAGGAATTTAAATGAAAATCGACAAGATATTTTACAAATGGTAAATTAAAAGCGTGTTTTCAAATTTCATGTTAATCTTGTATTTTTATAGATAAATAATAATCCATCAATTTCTACACGCGAAGTAGCGTCAGAATTAAATTTGTGCCAGTCCAGAGTTTGGAGAACTTTACATAGAAGTATGTTTAAACCATACAGGATCCATGTTAGTCACTCTTTACTGCCTGGAGATAATTTGAGAAGGCTAGAATAATGTAATTGGTTAATGGGAAGGATAGAAAATGACAAAAATTTTTTAAGCAAAATCATCTGGTCAGATGAAACAAAATTTACAAATTCTGTTCAACAATGTTCAACAGAAATACGGAGCACTATTGGGCTGTACAAAATCCCCGACAAAACAGGGCTAGAAGACCACAACATCGTTTTGGAATAAACGTTTGGTTGGGTATTTTGGCAAATCATCTATTAGGACCAGTTATGTATGAAGAACATTTAAATGGAGTAAGGTATTTAAACATTTTACGTACATACTGCAGTGGAATTTGCTTTGAAATTGCTTATTTAATTTTAATTCACACTACAGCTTATATCGCCGACTATTCAGTCTAGTAGAATCCACGAACTGCCATCTCATGAGTCGTTCCACACGGGAATGGGTGTAATATTGTTTTCCAGAATAAAACCATAAACACAAATAAAACACAAGTCAATTCCTTTAGGTCAATGTATTAAAAAAAAAATAAAAAAAAATCCCTCTACAAAGTGTATAGGGTGCTAAAGCATCATTAAACAGTAGCAATGAGGAAACACTCTTTGTGAATATTGACTCGCACAAAGAGAAAAACCTCTTTTAAATCACGATTAAATATAAAACTAATAAATATTAGTGAAATCTGTCAAGTTTTACCTCTACTGTGTCCCCTACAAACAAATATCAAAAACAAATTAGTTTTCAAAACTCACGCTAGTTGAAATTTTCATGCACTAAATAACATGACAAGGTCAATCCCCACTACAATACCTCCAACCTTGAATTCAAAATGTTCTCGAAATATTATTTTAAGAAAAAACAACTTCCCTTACAAAAAACATGACAACTTTCGCTAATATCCATATACTACTTTCAAACATATAATTATTACAATAAATACATAAATTTATAACAATGAAAATAATCCTGATATCAAATATATAAACAAAATAATTTTTATCAACTTACATTAATCTTTGTGCGATTTTATAAAATACACGAGAGGCATCTTTTTTCACAAAATTTCAAATAAACATTAAACCTTCGCAAAAATCGAATTAAGATTTACTTGCACCTTACACTAAATGCAAAACAAAATACAGCCCGAATTTATAACAACAAAGAATAAAATTGATTATTTTATTCTTTAATGAACCAAACACTTTAACAGTCAAGATACCTCTAAATCAAAAATGAAAAATTCACATCCGCCTGGCCATCCCTACCATCTATAAAATCAAAATATACAGACAATACATTTTATCAAATACAATATCCGAAAAAGCGGCAAATTCAATCCTTTGGTCCACCTAATTATATACAAGGGCTAATCATAATTTCATACATCAAAAAATTTATTTTATTTATAAAATAATATATATATATATCGATCCCCGTCTGAAATAAATAAATATACAACTGAAATAACTAGTTTTCATTAGAATGTCCCTATTACTGAGTTCACAAATTATTCAATCTTTTTCTTTACTTGTCCAAGGAAAGTCCATGACAATACGTATCTGACTATCTTGACGAAAATATCCCATTAAATCAATTACAATATTTATGTTGGCAACAAGATGGCAAATTTCTTAAATCAAGAGTTTGCAAACCGTTGGATTGGAAATAGGGGAGTGGTTGAATGGCCTGCGAGATCACCTGATTTAAGTCCGCTAGATTTTTTTTTATGGGGATATGTTAAAAATAATATTTTTATAAAGTAGATGCGCAACAAAAAATTGAAGAATTACGAGACAAACTTCAGAATGCCTTCGATGCAGTTCCTAGAAGAACTATACAAAGGACAGTACAAAATGCCAGAAGGCCTGCCCAATTGTGCATTACCGAAGATGGCCAGATAATTAAACATTTACTGTAATTGTTTATTGTATACTTTTCTATGTATTTTTATTAATGTTTTTGTTATCTTGTACTCGCTACTGTTGAATTTCGTTTCGAAGAATAAAAAATACTTATCATATCTCGTTTCGCTTCGTTAGTGTATGACATTTTTGTATTATTAATGAACAATAAATGAAATGTTCGACAGATTGAAATTCCAAAGGCTACCTTATTTAATCTTATAATTTATTCTTTCAAATAAAACCTAATGTCGAAAACTATAGTCAGCATGTGGTACATGGTTGAAATCAGAAAAAAAACTCTTTCTGAAGATGTCTAAATCCAATATGGCGCCTATAAGAAATTAGATAGTTGATGATGGCCAGAAAGAAACGAAACGTCGTATAAAAATTTAGAGTACCCCACTGGATAGAGGTTTAGAAATGGCCACAAGATGTGTTTTTATTTTTTCTCTACAAGGCCAAATGTCGGTGCTACAGGTAAAAGAAGAAAAGGGGGTTTTCGCGTTTTTTTTTTAAATAACGAAGGTCATTTGTCACAGGTCTATTTTCTTTACGGATTTATAACAAACACAAAATTTAACAATTTTGCCAAAATTAAACCTGTACTCTATCTCCAATAATAAGAGAGATCCCCATGGTGAGGGCCGAAAATGAATCAGCCTGTATACAGACTGTCCCGTAAAAAACGCCAACATTCATAATTCCGTTATTTATTGTCCGGTTTTATTTAAACAAAAAGTAAATTTAATAGCATCAAAAACACTATAAGATAGCAGTGTTTTATTTGTTTTCAATTGTTTTCATTAATGTCAAACGACAGTCAAGTTTTTTATTTTAAATGGCAACATATATATTTTTGGCTATATTCGGATTGTATTTTTTTTCTGAATTCAACGATGTATAACATGTTTATTTTTGATAAACGTTTATTGCAAAAAAAAACTATAAATTTCATCTTTGTCTTCCATTATTTATAAATATTCGAATGTGTCATGAAACATTTGAAATGTAAGTATTATAAATATTATTATAAGAAACAAAACACTTTACAATAAATGTTGAAATTGCCCGCCACCTTGTTTAACACATATCGCACATCTCCTAATAATAAAAAATAAAAAAAAAACTTTATAAATTTTATCTTTCAATATAGTAGACTTGGCCCAGTCCACTAGCATTATGTCAATGTGCCTTAAGTGTCAGTTTGACTTTATTAAGTTTTCTGTATTATCCTGTTTGAACGTTTTGCCGCAACAAAAAGCGTATTTTCTTTAAAAATGAATAACAATGAATTAACGGACATGTTACAAGTGTTCTTTGAATGTAATAGAAATCGCCTTCAAGCAGTTCGTCGGTACAGTGCTCGTTTTCCGGACAGAGAAGTTCCAGGTTCGAAAATATTTCAGAGAATTGAAAAGAATTTAAGAAATTATGGATCATTTACCAAACCAAAAACACAAAAACGGAAATTCTCCGAAGATAAGGAAGTAGATGTTCTTCTTGCAGTACAGCAAAATTCACGAACTTCGATTCGCGAAATTGCACATAACATTGGGGTATCAAAAACTACAGTTCATGGTATTTTAAGAAAACAAACTTAAACCGTACATAGCTCGAAAAGTTCATGCATTAGAACAAAATGATCCTGGCCGAAGAATCCAGTTTTGTCGTTTTTATTTAAATGCATTAGAACAAGACCCGAATTTTTACAGAAGGATAATTTGGTCTGATGAATGCACTTTTAGCAACAACGGTATTTTTAATAGAAACATACATCGACAGTGGAGTGCAGACAATCCGAGATTTGTAATTGAAAATAATTTTCAAAGACGTTTCAACGTAAATGTTTGGTGTGGCATTTTAGGTGATCAATTAATTGGGCCATTTTTCATAGATGGTTGCTTAAATCAAGAAAAATACTACACTTTATTACACGAAAATCTCCAAAACTTTTTAGATGAATTACCTTTGGCAAATTTAAATAGAATATTTTTTCAACAAGATGGGGCTCCCGCGCACAACGCCAGGGTAAATACTGATTTGTTGAACACCCAATTTGGAAATAGGTGGATAGGAACATCCGGTCCTATCGAGTGGCCTGCGCGTTCACCGGATCTTACGCCCCTCGATTTTTGGTTGTGGGCTTATCTACACGATCGAGTTTATTTAACAACTCCAGAAAATGTTGACATTTTAAGACAAAGAATTATTAACACTTGTCAAGAAGTACCTGCCGATTGTCTTTTAAATGCGACCTTTGGAGTAATTAGGAGATGTGCGATATGTGTTGAACAAGGTGGCGGGCAATTTCAACATTTATTGTAAAGTGTTTTGTTTCTTATAATAATATTTATAATACTTACATTTCCAATGTTTCATGACACATTTGAATATTTATAAATAATGGAAGACAAAGATGAAATTTATAAAGTTTTTTTTTGCAATAAACGTTTATCAAAAATAAACATGTTATACATCGTTGAATTCAGAAAAAAAAAACCAATCCGAATATGGCCAAAAATATATATGTTGCCATTTAAAATAAAAAACTTGACTGTCGTTTGACATTAATGAAAACAATTGAAAACAAATAAAACACTGCTATCTTATAGTGTTTTTGATGCTATTAAATTTACTTTTTGTTTAAATAAAACCGGACAATAAATAACGGAATTATGAATGTTGGCGTTTTTTACGGGACACGCTTTATATAAATGCAATGAAAATTGAAATAAATAATTAGTGATCAGCTACGTTAGTTTCAATAACTTTTTCAGACGAGAAGGTATGCCCTTGTCAATTTTTGTTTGTGATTTGTATTCATATCCTGCTAAAGGATATTGCTCGTATTTATCAAATCAAAATCTTTATTTATTTATTTTCCAGTGTATACCTGGACTTAATGTAATGCAACCAATGTTTAAAATTAATTAATTCTGAAAAATAAAAATAACATGATTTTTTTGTAAAGAAAACCCAAATTACAGTTTTTTTTTTCCTTTTATTAGCATACATTACTGAATACGTAAGTCGAGAATGAATTGACAATTCTATTTGGTTGAAAAATTCACTGTAGTTTCACCAGACATTGTCTGTTTTCGGAACAGAAAGTATTAAATTATTTAGCACAATGGGTATAATTTATATGGAATGCGCAACCGCTTGTTCAATACTGTACATCTACGCATTGCTATAAATAATCCGCAGAGCAGCCGAGCTGTCTGATCAACATTTGGATTAAATGTTAAATTGTAATACATTCTTTTAATTCTTGTAACTACACGGTTATGTCAAGTGTCTTCTCAGAAATTGATTTCTTTTATTCCAACGCGCGCGTTTGGCTTCAAATAATTTAAATTAGTGCAACTTATTTGTATGTTCCATTGGTACTTGCGTCAGAGCAATTTCTCTCAAATATACCAGAACTTGAATATTTTCTCGATATGAATTTGTTAAATTGAATTCCGTGCTAACATAATTAATTCGATTGTACAAAATACTGAAAAAAATTATCCAGAGATGCAAGTAGCAAGACAACAAAACACACTTAATCTGATTGTCTTAAATTAATCGATTAATTGTATTTAGCCTAACCAAATTGTGTTTTAGACTTACATTATTCTCTAGTGAATTTAATAATAAAAATACTTTCAAGTTTTACATTTTATATAAAAAGGTCTTTCATTGGAGACTGTGGTTAATTAAAAACTCAAAAAAGGTGTAAAATCCCTTACCACAATTAATAATCGTATCCTAAGTACCTAGTTCGGCAACTATAGCACACATATAATAACGCAACAACTTTAGACGGTGTTACACAGTGGTTTTGCCTACTGATGAAGACAACTTAGTTGTCGAAATACGTATTTAGGATACGATTATTAACTGTGGTAAGGGTTTTTTCTATTCCGGTGTCGTAAAGTGCTAATTACGATACCCCGTTGCTTGGTTACACAGTATCGTAATGTATTACTTTACCGTACTCTTAATTTTTTTTTTCGAAGTTTGTCACAAGTTAATAAGTAACTAAATCATAGAACAAAATCGTTTTAAAAGTTTGATATGAACGTTTGACAGTAATAAAAATGTAAATAAAAATTATAGAGAGAATAGTAGAGACATTTGCTAGAACTTTATTAGTGCTAATTATTAGAGAACGGACACGCTCACCACATGACGCAAAGCCCAGTGCAGTACTGGCGAAAGGCTGTATTTCTAAAATATTTAATTTTATTTATATAATTGGAAAACGAACGGGTGGTGATCTATAAAATTACGAAATACATATTTATTTGTTGAAAAGTTGTATTTATAAAGTTTTTAATTTTATTTATATAATTGGAAAACATACGGGTGGTGACCTATCTATCTAAAATTACGAAATACATATTTTATTAATTAATTTTATTTATATAATTGGAAAACAAACAGGTGGTGATCTATAAAATTACGAAATACATATGTATTTGTTGAAAAGTTGTATTTTTAAAGTTTTTAATTTTATTTCTATAATTGGAACATTTTTATTTGTTCATTTTGTCGTTCAAGTTGAGTAAAGGAGTATTAATATTGACTAGCAATAGTTTCTCAAGGTTTTCTTCTGTCAATTTTGTTCTCTTTGAATTAAGTACATCCTTATAAATAGAAAACGTCCTTTCTATATCGCAACTGGTTATAGGTGAATACTGGAAATATTCTTTTATTTCTTCATATTTAGCCGTTAGATTTTGTGGAATTGTCTCCATACATAATTGCTGCAATGTAACTAAATCTATATTTCTATTAAGAATTGCTTCAAACTTTTGCCGAAGGCCACATCCGAAGTCACTTGGAATACTTTCCAAATTATTAACAGCCACATCTAATGTGGTTAATCCGTCATTTAAATCGAGATTTCGAATTTCAAAATAAGTGATTAGTTTTGGCAATTTTCCAAAGTGTTCGTGAAGAAAGTACAAATGATTTTTTAAATTTGGGATTTGTGTGAGCTCCTTGCACTCACGAATACTTCTAGCATCCTCCTTTAGCAGTGTTACGAAATGTTTTAGACTAACGAAATTCTCAGCATAATAACTAGTAGCTTCCAGCCATGTTCCCCATCTAGTTATTACTGGAGTGGGAGGCAGTGTCAGAGATGGAAATTTTTCCCTGAAAAGAGCTACTCTCAGTGGTGCTTTTCTGAAAACTTTTTTAAAAGCTGATACAAGTCTATCAACTTCCGGAAAAGTGTCTCTGATATATTCACAGATTCTGTGGAGAGCATGTGCTACACAAATAATAATATGCAGCATATTAGGATATGTTTTCTTCAATAGTCTGCCTGTCTTTAACATATACGCAGCACTATCACTGACAAATAAAAGTATTTTTTCTTTGTAGGTGGCGTCCGAAAGCATTTTTTGTATATTCTCCTTAATGGTTTCAGCAACTGTTTCCGCATCAACTTTATTTATAACACTTGTTGCTATTACATATGAGTTATAGAGAATAGTTGGATATAGTACACCAGCTACAACATTTACCACACAGCGTCCTAACATATCCACCGTTTCATCGGCGCTTATCCATATGTATTGATTTAAAAGATGGCTTCTAATGCGTTCTACTGTTCTCGTATAGCACCTAGAAACATAATATTTGCGTAAAGTTGATTCATCAGGAACATTTCGACCAGTATATTTTTTCAGAAATGTCGAATTTTTGACGATATTTTACTGATTTTGTAATAAATTTCGGAATCACTGACAATGGACATACAATCAGTATGACCGTCAATCCAACTCGTCATTGTTTTACAATGCCGTTCTCGACATTCTTCCGTATCATGTCTGAAAAAGTAACTTAAACAATGCTCTAGATCTAAATAAATGAAAACTAAAAATGTGTGCGTAAGTTATTGAAACTGAACGAAATTCAATGCACACTCTTACGTCGAAATAATTGGTAGAAATAGATTCAATCAAACGATATTAAACAGGATCTATCACAAAAATTACGATGTAAGTAACAGTTAAAACTATGAAAACAAGAAACTTACTCACAGCTCTTTATTTATCTTACGAAATATAAACTAATAAATAAAATACATTATAAAAACCCCGCTTCTATCTACGCTCATGAAAACACTTTAAAAGCACTATATTCTCCGAATACAATAGCTGAGTTGTCCATTGTTATCGTGCGAGACCAGGTGGCCGAGTAAGTCAAACAAATACTTTATTGAATTACGCCGGGATGTACTGTGCGACGTTATACACAATTCCAATTGCCGATTGCGTTTTATGGAAATTGCATCCGTTCTCTACTAATTATACATAATAAAAGGCGTTCGACAGACTCTTGCTAAAGGAGTGTATCTATAAATTCGTTAACAAAGCTAGATGCTATAAATACTTCTATTGAGATTACTTATCATTGTGAATACTGCAATTGTTATATACTTTTACTGTAACACTAGAAGATTCGTGGGCATTAATAGATATTTCAGGCAGATTCTGGGAATACACTATATTTTGTTTGAATCCCTTATGATTCACATTAACTAATAAATCACTCCATTAAATTAGAAGTTGATAGATTCTCTGTGATTTTAATAGACGTATTAGGTGCAGTGTTAGATAGTATTTCAGCAACGTCTAATTCTTTCTTGTTGGAATTATCAATGTAACCTTCAGCCACAGCGGAAGATTTTCATCCTCCATGGTGCTTAATTGTAATTAAATCTTCTCCACTATTAGCCAAATGTGTTACACTGGATCGTCTAGAGCAATGTTCAGTAAAGAGTTCAGGATTAGGTAATTTCAAGTAAGTGGCAATACTTTTTGGTACTTTTCCTAATGTATTAATACCAATTGGAATATTTACACACAAGCCATTTCGATATTGCAGGAAAAAACGCCTATATGTAACATGGCTGGGACGAAGATGATAATACTTTTTCACCAAATTAATCCATAACCTTTGAGTTATAATAAATTGTCTAGGAACATAAGTTTAAGTTTTTAGCACGTCAACCATTATGACATGATTTTTAAACTGTATATCATCTATAATCATGTTTGTTATTTCTTCAGGACGGCAAGCTCCATAAAGCCCATTATAAGAATGACCTAACATAATTTTAATATGACTATTGTAACAAAATAATGTACAAAATTAATAAAATACTACTATAGTTATGTTTTCACTACTTACTTTCATTGTTAAATTTGTTTTATCATCGTCTTCTATTATAAATCGGTTAATGTGCTCTATTTCTAAAATCTTCGACTTCTTAGGCTGATAGCCTTCAGACAATCTTTTTAAATATGCTATTAGTTTAGAAAATTTTGAGCTATCTGTATTTTTATAAATATTCAAACAACATTTTAACATCGAATATTTGGACCACAAGGAAGATGCCTTTTTTATTTTACTTTCTTTGTCAAAATAATTAATTATGTTATCTGTAATAGTCACGATGCTATTTTCTTTACACCAAGTTATAAATTGGTTATATTCCTTCATATAAATGTGTCGAGACTTTTTTGGCAGAAGATTTTCCAAATTGTCTTCTGCAATTTTCCAAACTCTGGCGGCGTGCAATTATTTATTTCGTTCATTTTGATGTTAGATAGTTACACAAATTAGTCTAAAATTAAATTTCAAAACACATAACAATATTTCAAATATTTTAAATGTTCAAATTATAAGTCAGTGTAACCAACGTCAAAAAAATTAAATATCTAAAATATTCGTATTGAACATGACTATTATTTTAAACATTTTTTAATATTTAAAAGGCGGAATAGAAAAAATGGTATAAAATATGCGTTTCATAAGACATTTTTGCGCTCGCGTTCATTAGAAAACTCGCCTACGGCTTGTTTTCTAAACCTTGAAATCGTGCGCAAAAATCATGTCTTATGAAACTTGTATCTTATACTATTACACCTTTTTTGAGTTTTTACATTTTATGTAATAAAAATTAAAGCTATAGAACAAAATATAAAATATACCGCACCCAAATCACTAATCGTTAAAGACCGCTAAGGCAGGTAAGTTATTTAGGAAAAAATATATAATAGAATTATTGAAAACGCAGACATAATATCCTAAATGACTTACCTAATTTGAAACAAAATCGAATGTGCGCGGAAGACCTGCAGCATATAGTTTATTTACGATAACAGATTAGTCACGTCATAACCAGTATTATCAGGTATAAAAACATAACTGATTCTAATATTTCCAACATATGAGGAAATTTGTATCTTCAGTGTTAGCTATTCCGCGCATTTTTGTTACGTATGATCATCCTATGATATCCGCCTGTCATCTGTCAGCCACCTTTAAATTGCTTGTGTTGAAACAAACAAAGTTTTCGCAACAATATGTGCGTTTTAAAAATGAAAATGCATTCCCATTTTTTTTTTTTTTTTTGTTGAATAAACCTTGGTTTTCACGATGGAAGTTTCTAAATTCATGGCAAGATGAGAATATTACCTAAATCTGTAAAAGCAAAACAAGTAGGTAACAAAAGGTATTAATTATTTAAAAACTATTGGCATGGGTAATATATCATTGATTTTTATTCTGTAGATCTTAATCTTCGCAACCAATAGTTAAATTATGGATTACCACCGTGACATGAATCAAAAAAATTTTCTAGAATTGATTCTAAAATCGACTGCTTAAAAATTTAGAAAGCCCCTAAGGTATTATTATGGATAATGCGAACTATCATACTACAACAATAGATAAATCTCCTAATTCGCTTTCAACAAAATACCAAATTTAGAAATGGTTAACCGACAATAAAATCAACTTTTATAAGACCGCTTTAAAAATACAGTTACTGGAGTTGGCTAGACTGTCAGTACATAAAATAATTACTAAATTAAGTTCGAATAGATAATAATATTTATTTAAAACTATAAACCGTCACTTACTTATGAAACTCATGAATTAGCAGAGCAATATGGCCACACAGTTTAGAGCAACTCAACTTTTTCGAGATTTATCATACAAAATAATTATTTTTCTTGCAAACAAAAAAAAAATTAAATCTAGAAAAAATTATTCTTCGCGAGTGTACTTAGGGACAAAGAACTATTCTGGTTGATATTGAAAATTCATAACATAACATTCAAAACAGTTTCTTTAGATTTATAAGATAGGACTAACTTTTACCTTTTTACATAGATCTATCTATGAATTCTTTTGTTCCAGTGAAAATATTTGTAATATTAAGAGCCAGTATATGATATGATGTTTTGACTTTATATTACACTATATATATATATGCTTTAGAGGCACATTATGAGTACACTGTAAAATCGCAACCAGATAAAAGCCTACCATAATTCTTAATATTGGCAAGAGTGCTTCGAATGCAACACTAATTATCCTGTGCATAAGAGAAACTCATGCAGTATGTGATAAAAACTAAAAAAAATGTTTATATTCTGTTGTGTAGTTTAACGTATGTACTGTTACATTGTATCACGATTATTAATATTGATTGTAATAAACTGTTTCCATTCCTTCCGTTTTTTTATTCTAAAACATTGATACTATATTTATAAATTTTGCAAAACAAAAGTACCAATATAATTGCCTTTATTAATTATACGTAAACTTATTTTTTTAAATATAGAATGATAAGCAGAGAGTGGACTCGAGCGATTAATGATTAATGATAGGTTTACTTCTGTAAGCGATCCGTGAGTTTCCAACAATTTTATACGTATAGTCATTGCATAAGTGGCACATACCTACATATGCAGTTAATATGTATCTGTCAATGCACAACAGAGCAAATGTAATAAACGGTTTGGTAACCGGCAGCAACTACTGCTGAAACAAAAGTAATGCTGACAAACGAACTGCGTATCGAATTTTGAATAAAAGTGATTTAAAAAACCAAAAGTGAAAACTATGTATTTTCTGTGAAACATTGAAAGTGTAAAACATTGCTTTGAACAATTAAAATTCAAGGTATTCCTGTGTTAAATTAGTTCTTTTACATGTTAAAACGTCTTTAAAAATAGAAAAATGTCCGTTCCACATTACAACTGGTGACGAGTGCGTGATTAAACTGTAGCAAATGTGCACCATACTTCAAATGTATAGATTTTTCAATCGGCTCTGTGCAGAATTGATATAATATATTCAAATCTGAATTTTTTTTCTGAATAATTTTGGCATCAATTTTTGTCTCAGCTTTGAGAAATATCTTTTTAAATGATGAAACTAACTTATTAACATTTGCAAAATGACTCCTGATGCATATTGCTATGAACTGTGGTTTTTTATATTTACTGTACCACCGTTCACGACAAATCTATCCAACTAGGATATTCAGTCGGTTTATTTCCAAAAAATGGGACTGCTTTCCTCTCAGGGTACCAATCGGAAAACGTGGTTGACCCTTCTACAAAATTTTTAAGGCGCCAGAGTAAAAGAGTAAGAGTATTGACAAATGTTATAATTATATCTTTAAGTTACTTATAAAACTCGTAATGAAAGGATAATCAAATGATAATCACAATATAAATTTAAAATGAAAATTTAATACAAAATAAAAAAAAAGAAAAAAAACAATCTTTATAGAGTATAAAGATTGTGTAATAATATACTTATTACATCTGAGGCAAAATAACACACGGAAATGACCGCTACATGCATTCAATAACCTCAATGAATACCGAACAAACTTATGTTAAAATAATAACAAAGATTATTTTTAATTTCTCCCCAGAGAACAAAATAAATAAACAAACTTGACAGCTCGAACAAAACTATAAAAACATGCGCACTTACATGTCCAAGAAAAAATGCCCTTGAAATCCCAACGTACAAAATTTTACATTTACTGTTTTTTACTTAGAAATGTTAAAAATCCTCTTTGTTATCTATCTCAATTAAGACTACTAATTAAGACTAAAATCTCTTAAATAACAATGTTCATACAATTGAAATACAATATTCAAATCTTTTGAATAAATAAGATATCTTTTAAAAATATATATATATTTACTTACATAAAAATAATGTGAGACACATTTAACGAGAAATCGTTAATAAATCTAAAATTACGAGACTAACAAACTCGTAAAAAGTTCGGGAAATTGAAAGACAAACACATCAACTTTATTAAATCAAAAACAACCCGAATTTACTTTACAATAGATAATATCTATTTTAAATAAAAAGAACGTACTTCTCGTCTTAAGGTTAACTTGTGTCTCTCAAATCATCAAGCACGTAGGCTTGCATAAAAAATACAGTTTTTCTTACACATAAATATTTCAAAAGTATACACATAAGTTAAAAAATATGGTACATACATAAATACATAAATTTTAAATATTTATTGGGGAAAAAACCATAGCAATATGTAGCATATTGGGATAAGATTGATTTAATAACTTCCCTGTTTTTAACATATAAGCTGCCGCATCAGTCAAAAGTAATAGCATCTTGTCTTTATAGTTGTTATCCGATGACAGAATATTATGAATACATTGATGAATTATTTCTGCAACTGTTTTACCATTCACGACTGGCAATATTTTAGTTGCAATTAAGTATGGTTGGTATGAAGTTGTCGGATGAAGAATACCAAAAACTACATTTAACACATATCGTCCTATTACATCCGTTGTTTCGTCTGCACTCACCCAAAGATAATGACCAGATAGGTTGGTTCGTATTTTTTCAATGGTTGTGAAATAACATTTTGGTAACTGGTATTTACGTAAAGTAGATTCATCTGGTATATAACGATCATTATATTTTGTAAGAAACCTCTTGAGGACTGGATTGTTAAGCATTTTGAATGGGATATTTCCGCCATGAAAGATTCACACAGTTTGTTGAAAGTGTCAGGTGCAGATAGACATATTGCTATGAATAGTGGTTTTGATTTTGGTAACACCACTATTCACAACCAATCTGTCCAGCTTAGATATTCAGTCGGTTTATCTTCAAGATGAGACTGCTTTTCCCTCTGGGTTCCAATCGGAAAAGTGGAAAACACAATTGTATTAGTAAAATATTTGAGCGCCACTCAAAATTTATTTGAGAAAAATAGTAAAAATGTCTTTGAGTTACTTAAGAGCACAAAAGAAAAAGGTCAAAATTAAAATACACAATAAACTTTAAATGAAACTTTAATACAAAAATAAAAAAGAATAAAAAAAAATCTTTATAAAGTATAAAGATTAATATTGCCTCATTAAACAATATTATTAAGGTAAAAATATAGTATGGAATTGACCGCAGCATACGATAAAAACTTCCTTTATGACAGCCGATCAAAATTAAAACTAATAAATTACAAAGATGCTTTTAATTTCTCCCACAAGAAACAAAAATAAACAAACTGATATGACAGCCCGAAACAAACTCTAACGCATGTGCAACCACATGAAAAAAATATGCCCTTGATATCCCAAGCGAACTAAAATATTAAAGTTACAGAAATTTTTTATATTAGAAATTTTAAATATCTTCTTTGTCATTTATATCAAATAACTAAGATTAAAATATATATATATATCAAAATTAACACAATGGAAAGATACAAAATTCAATTCACTCAAAATAATAATAATAATAATAATAATAAGATACCTTTTAATATAATTTACTTACGTAAAAAAATATATTCATATATTTTCTCGAGACACATGAGTTAGAAAGCGTAAAAAATTAACAAAAACGAGAACAACAACCTCGCATAAATCGGTAATGAATTCAAACACCAACCACTAATTAATAAAAAAATCACGAAGTTACAAAAACAAAGATAAAGATTTTTCTTATTATAAACACGTCTTTCTATACCCAGAGTACACTTGTGTCTGGTTAGTCCACATGAAGCACGTAGGCTTCGTATAAAAAAATACCGTTATAATAATCGTACACAGCAAAGCAAACGGCTTGCTCCAACTGCGCTAGTCAAATAAAAATATTTAAGTTCAAAATAAAAATACATTCATAAATAATAAAACTTTTCAAAATATTTGGGGGGAAAAGTTCATAGCAATATGTTATCTAGATGAGTTTTCGAAGGAACATGTCTCTGCACATTACACTTTTGTGGACGCTTTAAACTTAATGAATAGGCACTGTAATATATCTCGGTATCGTTACGAATATGCAATCAATCTGCATGGCCTCTAATCCATCCTACCATGATTGCCCAACGAGAATTCTCCATAGTTAATGAAAATAAATAGAAATACCAAGAACAGGAAGAAATGGACTAAAAAGAAGAAACGAAAACTACTCCAAAAATAAGGTAGTAAATTAAACTTAATATTTATAAAAAAATTATAGGATAAATATACAATATAACAATATAAAACGGTTTTTTTGAAATACTAAATGTTCTAACCAAATAACACTGAAAGAAACTAAACCAGAAACAATCCCTCAAAGAAGAGAATAGAAAATATACTATCTCAAGAACAATAAATACATATATGTATATAACAGTATAACAGCATGTAAACAAGAGAATACACTTTGGAAATTAGCGGATATAATTTTTTAAGCGATTATTTCAACGAAGTCAACGAAATAATATATAAATGTATATTCCGTCTTACACGCCACTGTTGAATTGAATTTATTAAGGAATATACACAATGTACTATTCATAACGACGGAAATAAAAACATCTGCTCGACGAATGCAATCCAGCAAGCATAGTGGGGCTGTTATAAAATTCATACCATAGCTGAGATCGCCACAACGTTTTATCGGGGCAGTTGGTCATTCAATCGCTTCAGTCGGCCCTCTGGTGATAAGAATGTAATATTAACATACTAAACTGTATTTTTCGTAGTGTCCACGAACGCGTCTTCTCACCCTGGCGTTTCGTGTATCCCCCGGATGCAAGGATTCTCTTCGCGATCGTCTTTCTTCTTTCGAATTTGCCTGTACGCCATGAAAATTGTTGTGAACGGTTATAAACATTTGAAATAGTTTTAATAAAAATGTTAATTAAAATATAGAAAAGTTACTAAAGAAATCAATTATTTTAGAGAAAAATTTAAATAGAAAACAATATATCAGAATAATTGAAACATACATGAGTAGGTAAACCCCACCAGTTTTGTATAATACAAAGGTATTTTTAATAACATAAAATATTATTAAAAATCTGGTGTGAAGAACACAAATACAGGTTCACTATTAATATTTTTTGTAAACGTGTCCGAACATATCCCTCCCCAGAGACGTAGATACGTATTTCGCTTTCTACAGGCTCGTCGGTACGCCCCTGCTGGAGAAAGGATATTCTCAGACACATTCACAAAAAAGAACCACAGCACCACATCACCGAAATTATCCAGACCGGGCGAAGAAGTGTTCTTCACACCAGATTTTTAAAAATATTTTATATTATTAAAAATACCTTTGTATTATACAAAACTGGTGGGGTTTACCTACTCATGTATGTTTCAATTATTCTGATACATTACACATGCGGTTAGTCCGTAGTATGAGTGAAGACACAAACAAAATGCAGTTTCTAGAGAGATTGGCTGTGCCACCTTTGGAAGGGCATCGTTACTTCATATTGATTATGTGGACGGGGCGAGGTATTTCGGCTGTCTGACAACAGGCAGCGCCGAATTTACTTCTGCGCCCGGTCTGGATAATTACGGTGATAGGGCGATGTGGTGCTTTTTTGTGAATGTGTCTGAGAATATCCTTTCTCCAGCAGGGGCGTACCGACGAGCCTGTAGAAAGGCGAAATATGTATCTACGTCTCTGGGGAGGGGTATGTTCGGACACGTTCACAAAAAATATTAATAGTGAACCTGCATTTGTGTTCTTCACACCAGATTTTTAATAATATTTTATATTATTAAAAATACCTTTGTATTAGAAAACAATATATGTTACATGTATTTTTACATATATCATACAACATCATTATAGCTAATTTTAGATTACAATTTTAATATACAGTGTGACATTTTTATACATAAGTAAATAAATAATTACAAAAGATTGCAAACGTTTCTTGTTTTTCTTAATTACTTATCAATATCTAATGGGAATAATAAAAAGTTAAATTAACGAATAAAATATTAATACTATTCTCAAACAAAAATACCCATGTTGTGCGTTCCCCGATTTCTATTTCATTATATGCATTTAACATGTTCTTTAGTTACTTTTGGAAGTGGTACGTTAGCGAACCATTATATTTGATTCACGTGTGAAAATGTTAAATCGGGATTCATTATGTCCTCGCTGAGTGCTGATCTCTGTTTATTATTATTATTATTATTGTAACTGAAATGCTTTCTTCGAAACGTATTTTAACGTACGCCTTCGTTCGTTTATATACCCAAGTTATATGGCGCAATAAGCAAAAGTACTAGAAAATGCTAACAACTATTATCTGTGATTTACAGATTATTGGAAAATGGGCTATTTTTAAATAAATGCTTATGAGTAGGTTCATAACTTTTACAAACAATAATTGCGAATACAGCGCACAGCCTATCATTAGCTTCGCCGCTTTAATGTATCGGGATCTCAGTAGCAAAAAGTAATTTTCAAAACAAATTGAAACTAATATTCATCTCTCTGTCTGCAATCTCAAAATGTTACATGAGGTGATCTTATTTTTAAATTCGTGGGAAGTACAGTTAATCACAACGCGAATATTTTATCTGTTCACACGATTTAGAACGGTCTATTATAACCAATTATTTGAGTTGTGTTATACATATCACGCTTTGCCAGATATGGAGATGCTAACTTGCACACGTAATGGTAATCTCGGTGCGGCATGCGAAAGAAAACCCTCCTTCAGCAAGGTCATTACTTAAATACCATATTTACGTACCCGCAAATTCTGTGCGGAACTTCGTTATTTGCTATGATTAACCAACAATTATTTCGTCGCATATTTTGTAGGAAAATTGATGTTCACCTAAACTACATATAATGCAGTATGCGGAATATCTTACGTATATTTTGATTTGTGCAACAGATGTGTATTAATTTTGTTTAAACTAAAGGCATGGATTTTATTGCGTTAAAGTTGCAGTTCCTGATTAATACAAGCCAGGAATTCCCGGAATTTGACGATAGTACAGTTCTAGAGCGCTAGATGGTGTACTTTATTGCATATTCTACAACAATTAAAAAAATTTTGAATCGCTTTATTTGAATGCTAAATTGTTACGAATCGTTGACACCTACGTATATTCTGTCCAACCAGGCAAACAGAATGTTGGATGATGTGTTTTCGTAGGGAATAATTCGCTGTGTAGACAGCAATACATACGTCCATACCTTATTTTATGATTGTATGTCAGTATTATATTGAGTGAGCCACAAAAACAGTTTTCAAAGCATGCCATGTATTAAATCAGTTATGTCTTGGATTGATTAAGTGATTTAATCTCCATATAGCACTACTAGTAATAGGTTAAATCGTTAAATAAGAGTTGCCAAGTGAGATTCATTAAGTTAACCTAATATTTAAGTCTATGGAGAAAAGACAACGAAATGTAATAGAATCACACCTGGAAGAGACGCAGAGTGGGTTTAGGAAAGGCAGAAGTACGCAATATCACATATTTACGATCAAACAAATGATTGAAAAAAACAGATAAAAAAATGCAGAACTGTATCTAGCATACCTAGATCTAGAAAAGGCATTTGATTGAGTATCAAAGAAACAGGTATGGAAGGTGCTACAAGATAGAAATGTTAAGCAAAAATTGAGAAAGAGTATACAAAGCCTATACCAAAAAAATAAGAACTACATAAGAAAAGATAACTTGAAATCTCAAATTACAATATGAAACAGACATGTAAATAATTTACATATCTGTAACTGTACACATGGACAATACACCTCGTATTTTCAACATATACTTCTGCTTAAGACATATGTTTCTGCCATCTAGGCGTCTTCAGTCAAGCTAGTGAAGCAATGTATACACATTGATACAAATCTCTTAAACAATAGATCTGTATCTGTATCTACATTACGCTAAAATCGTCTCCAAGCCATAGCAAGTTACCTCCTATCAGATGGCACTAATTTAATAAGTGACATCTGACGGACGAAAGAGACTATGCCAGAAAAGGCGATCTTCCGCTCGAATAGCTAGGCTATTACAAAAACGGAAAAATACGTATATTAGTGCAGTCCATTAACACGCGCCAGATGGCGGCAAATATACAAAAAGGTTGCGTTTATGTATAACAATACGTTATGCACGTATAAAGCATTTGCTACAATATGAAACAATATGAAATATTTGTATTTAAACTAATAATTCGATCTCCAAAAAATTGCGACTAAACGTTACTACCCTGCACTTGTTTATGTTCAAGGCTAGGTAATTGTCTCTACACCATTCTTCAATATTAAAAACATCTTTCTGTAGTTTTAGATAATCCTCCGCGGTATTAATCTCACAGAATAGCTTCAGATCACCAGTAAATAGTAAATGCTCACAAGAGAGAACGGTTGATATATCTTTAATAAAAATCGAAAACAGCAATGGACCTAGATTCGAACCCTGCGGAACACCAGATGTTGAACTAAATTCGGTAGATTTAATATTATGATACTCAACATACTTCTTCCAAATAGGTAGGATGAAAGATGCATTATCAGCGCTGGCGAGAATTCCATATGTGACCTTCTCCGTGTGTCAAAAAACGGGTTTGGACTTAAGAGTGGATTCTGGTACCTAAAAGGGTGTAGAATAAGATGAAATGAGTTAGATTTCTGATAAAAATTTATTTACCACATAAAAAGTTGAGGAAATCGATAAAAATGAGAAAAACATTAAAATTTTATTTTTTTTGATTTTTCGGCACCCAATCATAACCCGGCACCCAATCATAGCTAACCATCTGACACCCAATCTCGGCACCCAATCACCCAATCATAACTAACCATACCAAATCGCATCTCCCAGCTGAAGGTGTGTTCACAGTGATAATACGTTATGAAACTTTAAATGCGCTTTTCTCAAAACTTCATTTTCACACACTAGGTCCCTTTTCTCGGAGAAGGTCACATATATTGAAATATTCTCAAAAGAGCATGATTGTCAATGTGATGAAAGACTTTTTGGAAGTCTAGGTAAACCATGTCTGTTTGACCACGTCTATCCAGACACTCCGAAATATACTATGTGAGGCACGCGAGATTGGTGCTAGTAGATCGGTTCCGCATAAAACCATGCTGCGACGTTGTTATCAAATCAAGAATTTCATCATCGCGTTAATGAGGACGGCTAACATTTCTGCGTGGTTGCATTGTAATGCATCCGGTGAAAAGAATTTTATCTTCTAGTCTTCTAAGGACTTTAGCATTTGGCAAACGACGCCCAGGAAAAAGCATCGCATACAAGTGTGCTACTTGACCTGCGTTACTATTTGAAGCAACAAGAGCCATCAACATATAATACTCACGATTTGAGTAATTTTATTTGTCATGATTTTGTATGTTCAGCGTAACAAACAGGGCATTCTTTTAATGCCAATCGTTAAAATGACGACTAGATATTTACGCACCGTATTTATTTTAGGTATTAATTCCAAAACCTACTTTGCTCGTGTTCATTTGTTGCCATTGTGTAATATAAAAATAGTTTACATGTTTAATTTTTCATTTTTACAATTGCTAAAATTCAAAAAATATCAGTGTAGATTAAAAAATGATAAAGGAACATTAGTTTCAGTTTTTCATGATTAACGCCATTCCATATTCGTGTCCGGAAATTTTATAACACCCTGTGTATACATGCATCCATTCCAGTAGATAAGTTAGTTTTCTCGCCAAACCTCGTAGAAATGTAGGTATACCTTTATAATATTCCATTGACGGTTTGAATATCAGTAGAAGTAAAATAATCGGTACGTTAGCTGGTATCAATTAAAGTGCATCTCATACTTTTATCTCGCTTTATAATTTATGTGAACTGCAAAATATGAACAGTTAGATAATAAAAATGCTTTACTCTAAATTATAAAAGAAACAGTATATAAGTTCTTATGTGGAGTTTGTTCTCTCGTTAAATGTGTTTACTGTGCGCTGTATATCATCCGCAGGAGAAGATTGACGTTTATATTTTCTAATATTACCTCTGCAGCCTGGAAATACGATACACTTGCCTTATATGGTATACATTTAAACACACAGATACAAATCTCTAATTAACAATATAACATTAAACAGAAACAGGGGCAATAAATGAGAAGTAAGAAGTGAACTATGACTTTTGAATAGTCATTCTTCTCGCATTCAATTTAAATATATTTCCTTGTTCATTACCATTAGTATTTTAATGTACGTACCGCTCACATACGCATATATTTAGTCAATACTATTATTATCTCGTACATACATATATACCTAATGTAATGAAACCGTACATTCATTATGTAAATTAAAATTATGTAGTTTACTTTTGGAGTACCATCATATTGGATTTTCTAAAGTAACAATCAGTTTTCTGTAATATTTACACACGTTCCCTACAATCATAAATAAATTATTACTCCTTTATTTAATGTTAAAATTACATTGAAATTAATAACTAATGTAAAATTTTCCAAAAATGACTATGGGATGTTATCTTATTGTAAAATAAAATGATATTAATATTTTTTCAAATTTATTGGAAACTAAAATTTTCGGTTGTTAGCCACTCTCGCGAAAGATCGTGGGGCTTTATAAGAGAAAACGATTTGTTCAGGAATCCGCGGATATGTGGAAATACATTTAACACAACAGGATTAGAAGCGTTATAACGGAATTGGTAGTATTCACTAATTTTAAAAGTTTTTCGACTTTTTTAACAGTCTTGCCGAGGTTTCTTTTTGACAAAGTAATTTTTTTATAATACGAAGGCCACCATTCTTTAAAGTTAATGATTTGATTTGTTTCTACTTTTTCTACCAAAAAATAATTCGTAGTTGAAGACCTGTTAATCAGATGTATGTATTCATTATAACAAGTGTTCATTTGAAAAGTCAATCTAGTAGCATGTGATTTACTGAGAACATTTTGAAGTATGTCGTAAATTAAAATTTACTCCTTAACCTACGAAGTCGTATATTTTGACAGTTTCACACATACAAATAAATAACAAATAATAGGTATTTATTGAAAACTATAACAAATGTTGAAAATGTTGTCCTTCAAGATCAATGCACTTTAAAATACTCCGTTCAAAATTTCTGATGATATTCTGCAACATTACTGGATTGTTATTAATTTCCATGCATTTTTGTTCGATTCTCTGTAGCATATCATTCAAATTCAATATAGGTGTTCGAAATATGGCCACAAAAAGAAGTCGCAAGGTGTTAAATCGCATGAACGTGTAGGCCAGGCAATTTCAGTATTTCGACTAATTATACGCTCATCAAAAAATTCTCTTAAATAATCCAAAAATTCTGCAGTACAGTGAGAAGGTGCTCCGTCTTGTTGGAAATATGCATTTTGAAGTTCATCATCATGCAACTGTTTGACAAATGGTTGTAAAATTTCCGTACGGTGCCTTTGAGCAGTTAACGTTCCCTGAAAAAATATTGGTCCAATGATTCGCCTTTTTCATATCGCTGCCCAAACACCAATTTTCTCTGGATGTAGCGATTCTTCATTAATTACATGTGGATTTTCACTACTCCAAATTCTTGTATTTTGTGAATTTAGGTATTCCGTTTTATAAAACCATGCTTCATCAGTAAAGATGACTCTTTGCGAAAGTTCTCCATTATTGTTCATATTTACAAACCAATTACAAAACTGCAGTCTACGTGGGTAATCAATTTCTAACAATTCTTGTACTGCTGTGACACGGTATGGATAAAGTTGCATATCTTTTTATAATAACTTGTGAGTTGTACCAACAGAAAGGTTTATTTGTTGACTCAAATGTCGAACAGATGTTTGTGGTTCATTTTCCATTATTTCTTCAACACGATTGACAACTTGAGGTGTACGTTTCTTAACTGCTCCGCTGCCTGATTTTCTTAAGAGACTATCAGTTTCAGAAAAAAGTTTTAAATTTCTATCCAAAGTATTCTTAAATTGTATATAATCTATTAAAAATGTGGAAACTCAACTTGAAATTCTACCATGCAATCTTGAACTGAATAAACCCATAAACCATAAATTTTATTACGACTCCGAAATAAGCCTGGACTAAAAAAAATTTATGTTCTAAAGTGAAAGCGATTTTAAAACTGAGAAGCAATTTATTTAAACCAGAATCGACGCATGATTATTTTATGCACTAACTGATATTTGTGATTGACATTATCAAATGTCATTTGGATTTACGTTTACGGAACAACAAACACATATTAATATATTTGCGTCTTATTCTATCAAAATTTCAAAGTAACCTAGAGTGACTTTTCAAATGAACACGTGTTATGTGTAGATCCATTCTTCTTTTTAAATTTTACGTTTTACTGTTACAAAATTCCGGTCGCACGCATTACAAGAACGACATCTCATATAAAAATAGAGAATAATACTTTTAAATTTTTTAGAGGATACCAAAGCTAGTAAAAATCGTAGAACTGTATTATTTGTGTTTTGTCCAGGGCAATTATCTGAGAAACTGTGCAGTTAATCTACTGTATCTGGTATATATTTTGTTACGCTTTAAATTTCATCCTATATATATTTAACTACTGGTATATAGTATACTGGTATACTAGTTTCCGTCACGAGTTGTTTTAATTTTATTTCTAATCTGATCACCCCTCTTCCAATGCATTCGGGTGAGGGTTCGATTTCCAACCGTTAACGAGAGTGGTTGTGTGTGTGCATTATACGTTCTAGAGGGAGTTAAGTTTTTACCAAATCTGCATATTTGGATTAAATCGAATAGCAGATAATAGCATAGAACGTAATAAATTTGGAAATTGTCGTTTACTGTTCCGTTTGAGTTAAAGAAGCTAAAAAGGAAAAAACCTCCTTTTCTGGCATGAGATCTTGATGGCATTTCTTCTGCGTATAAGCCGAGCATTTCAAACTCCTCCTGGGTAAGACGGAATCCAGGCACCGATACTTGTATTCTGCAACCACGAACAAATTTTTTAATTTCGAATTTGAAGTAAATCCATTTTAATTCCTGAGCCCGGCGTTCGAATGTAGAGACCGGCTTCCTGGCAAACTCCAGTGATCAAAGCGAGGACGACACGTTCATTATGGTTTTTATTAATGCTATAATATTTGTCTCTGTTGCTCTAAATTACCGTTTTTAATTTTTATAATAATAGAATATTTAACCTTTGAGTTATTAACTAATTATCTGTTTAATTTAATCTTTTAAGTAGAATTTCGTAAGACAATATTCAGTCATAGACGGTGACATTGTGTCACGTGTTCTTTTTGTAGTTACTTGTATCCAAATTGAATTTGATTAGTTTGCTTTGGTGTTTTATAATATTAATTTTAACGTAATACTTTTCTATTCTTGAATTGAATTTGATTAGTTTGCTTTGGTGTTTTATAATATTAATTTTAACGTAATACTTTTCTATTCTTTATACCACTTTTACATTTTATTTCTCTATAAGAATATCCTAAAGATTCTAATAGATAAACAACAAAAACAGGGAAAAGCAAGACATGAGTTATTATTATGTATGCGCCCGTGGAGCGTCTTAAGATGTAAAGCTGTCGGCATTCGCCTTAAACGAGAAGGAAAATCACGAAAACCTGCTCGGACAGCCAGACAGGAATCAAAACACGGAACTGTCAGCATGATAAGCAAATGTATAGATATTTAAATAACTTAAGATATATAATTATATAACAGCAACATATATTATAATGGTAAATTGCAGATCGTTACATAATTCAGTTATAGTATATTCTGCTTAAATTTTTTATATCACTTCTGTTATTAATTGAATTTTTTTCCTGTTTAACACTAATCATTTCTTTAATTTACCTTTTCATTGTGTGTTGTTCTTTATCAATTATCTGTGTGTTTTCAAAATCGAAATGGTGATCGCGTTGTAGTTTGTGTGTAGATAAAGCAGTTTTGTCTGTTTTAGAGTATTTGTGGGCTTGTATTCTTTTGTATAAATATTGTTTAGTTTGGCCTATGTAGTATCTACCGCAATCGCGACATGGTATTTTATATATGACATGTGTTTCTCGATTTTTTTCTATTTTAGGTTTAAGTTTTAAAAATAAATGTTTATTAGTATTACTAAGTTTATATGTTGTAGCTATATCAATTTTTTTTAAAGTGTTTTTCTGATAGTTGTGGAACATATGGAATCGTGACATATGTTGTGTCATTGTTTAAATTGTTATTGGTGTCTGCAGTGTTGTATATTTGGTGGATTCTTTTTTTAATTGTTTGGTCTATAAGTTGTGGTGGATAATTATTATCTGTTAAGATTGTTTTAATTTTTTTGTTGTTATCTTTTCTGAATTTAGTATGTGATAGTTTTACTGCTCTATTAGTCAGGTTATTTATAATCATTTTATTGAATACTGTAGGTGCATTTGAGTGGTAATTCATATATCGAAAAGAAGCTGTGGGTTTATTATACCAATTTGTATAAATAGTACCCTGTCTATCATAGCTTAAAGGAATATCAAGAAAATTAATACGATTATGAATTTCTTCTTCAATAGTGAATTTTAATTTGTTGTGAAAATTGTTGAATTTATTTAAAAGATAGTTTATTTTATTAGTCGGAATACATGTTATGATATCATCAACATATCTTTTGAAGAAAATGGGGTGGAAGTCTATTGAATTGATATCGTTTTGTTCCAAATGTTCCATTACCAGATTTACAATAGGAGCAGCTAAAGGAGAGCCCATGGCAATACCAAATGTTTGATTATAAAAAGAATTTGTACTGAATATAGTGTGATGCAGGGTGAATACTTTTATTTTGAACAGAATTTTGTTCTATTATACATTTTTCTTTAGATGTGCTAAATTGTTAATACAGGAGCTAATTGTTTTCGAGTCTTTCTTTACCTTATTTTTTTCTCTCTTTAGCAATCTTTAGCAATTTGCGTTTGAACGTTGATTTTCAGATTGCAGGTACCCGGTGAAGCGTTTTGTTTTTGTATTTAGCGGGTGTATTTTTGTAGTCTGTATGCGCATGTGCCTAAAATCGCGCAATCCTTTTTCTCCGTTTTCAGATCTAAGCTTCCGTAAGTAAAACTAAGTGGCGCTTCCTATCATCTGTTTTAGTCAACCCACAACCGTCTCCACTGACTAAGGGCATTCACCATAAATAGAAGCTCCCAGACTATTGTGCGATACGACTACCGATTTCGATCCGATTTTGACCATCTTCAGACGCCATCGCTGTGCCTGCGCGCGCCGTTGGTAGCAATTTATGAATATAATCTTTCAGAAATGTGTAAACTTCGTTTGGGCCTTTTTGAGCTTGCCATTCTTGATAATATTTTACTCTTTCTGCCTTTCCGGTTTTAAGATTATGATTACAAAATTCGTAGGTCCACAGCTGACCACCGTACCATAGCCGTCTTAATTTTGCTACTTTGATGTAGGAGTTCAATGATTTTCATAATATTATTTTTAGTGACGAAGCACATTTTCATTTAGACGGGTACGTGAACAAACAGAATTGTCGGCACTGGTTGCGGCAAACCCAAGAGAAAAACTTTGCGCACTCCGAAAGTTACTGTATAGGCAGCAATGTCTTCCAGTGACATTATTGGTTCGTATTTTTTTGAGAATAATCAAGGACTATCAATCACAGTGAATGCCCAACGATATTCTTCGATGATCTTACCTATTCAACATAGTTTTCGATTTTTCGTTGGCCCAGAAAATTTCTGACAACTGAAACAAATGCAATCCAGGTCTTTATGTCAGCCTCATTCATCGAATTTACGGAGGCAGGATATTTAATGAGTTGTTTTATTTATGGACTGTCAAATATTCCTGCCTTAATTTTTTCCGTACACAACTGTAGCATTTTTACCCCTATATATGCAAAGCATGATCCGTTCTTGTCAAGAGTCTTTGAAAACTGATTCATAAGGCCCAGATGATTTTCTCTTGTTCAACTAAGGAGTCGTTAATGACATTCTTCTTCCCAACATCCACATTTTCTTTCTTAGGCCACTTTTTCCTAATCCAGTCGTGGCACAAGAAACAAAGATATTTGATGTTGTCGTCTTGCTATCCAAGAAGAAAGTCCAAGTCCCCACCAATCACCCATTGATGTTCATGGTACTTTATCTTCTCCAAGACCAAATCTAGAAGGTTATAATATTCTTCTTTCAATTTCAAGCAATGAGTAGAGAACCATATTTGTTCCAATTGCGTAAAACGACACATTTCGAACTTCGCTTGGAGTTGTCAATAAATAGGCGTCAATCGTCTGGAAAATATCCAGGAGTTCTCTAATTTCGCGAAAAAATACAAGATCGTCTTCTTTAGAGAAGAAGAGTAACAGACCGTTTTCTCGTGAAAGGTAAAAGGTAATTTTGGCTAGTAAATTTCTGTCGTTCAACCTGGAAGCCAGTAATTCAGAAGCTTCTCTTGATAGGTTGAGATCTCTGGTGAGATCACGTAACTCACCCTTATAATCAGTGTCACCTCATTGAGAATAATTAAGTCATAGAGCTCTGGCAGCTCTGAAGCATTGGGATCGGCACTTCCTCTGAGTGAGGGACCGAGCGTCTTGCAAAGACAATATCAGGATACCTTCATTTGCTTCGGTTGATTCAATTGATTCCAGTAATATTTAGTAGGCAGAAATAACAGTCAATGAAGCGATTTTTGGATTCTGTCCAAACCATTAGTACGCCAAATTTCAGAGTTTTCTTTTCCCGGTAGTAGTCCACTATCGTAAATGTTCTGTACAAGTTTTACAGATTTGATACGGTGCCCAGGCTTTATCCTGATCACAAAGCCTAACACCAAAGTATCTAAGATAAGCTCTCTTTACAAATCACTAACAGTTTTTTTGCTTTATTTTAACGTGTATTCTCCGCATATGTAGCAAAACACATCAGGATGATTTAAACAACTTCTTCTTGAACTCATTTTATTTCTATTCAACAACGCAAACACAACAATCTACAAAACAGTACGTTTTTGGTTAACTTTATAAGTTCGATCTAAATTGAAGCGTTGAAGGTCACTTCAGTTTCCGGATGCTTATTCCATTTGGTGAATTTTGCTGGAATTAACTGAACAGTAGACTGACAATATGGCAAACATACAGGATCCAATCCTTGTATATGTGATTTAGAACTGCAAAACACTCAAGTCAGAATTGCACATTTCGTGTAGAACTAAACGTTAAACAAAAAACTAAAAAATATAGAGCTGATAGAGAAAAAGTGATTTCATATTTAGATTCAACGACCCAAATATAACTAAAATCAGTTCCAAAATTCTAGGCACCAACAAAAATTTGTTTATTTGTTCAGTAATCTTTTCTACATACAAGCCCTTCAATAGGTATGAACCATTTTCAAACATTCACTACGAGATCAAAAACAGTAATTTTGTAGGGTTTGATAATCGCACATGGTTCCAGCAGGATAGCGCTACAAGCCATACTGTGAATGAAACTTTAGAGGCAGTAAGAATGTTTTTTCCTGAAAAATTAATTTCGCGTAGAGGTAATATTAACTAGCCTGCAAGAAGCTGTAATTTGGCATCACTGGATTTCTTCTTGTGGGGCTGCCTTAAAAGTAAACGATTTAAACGATATTATTTTTAGGGTTTAATTTCCGGATGATAGCAATTTTATATATTGTAAGTTCAATTTTCCACATAATACCAATGCATTGATAGTTCATAATAAATGCAATTCAAAATATTAACTTTGTCTACTCACTTCGCGGCAAAATAAAATAAAGAACATAATTTTACACGTCCTTTAATTAACATTACCATGTCCGATTGTAGATTTATATTCCACACACAAACAATTTTTATATTATCGCAACTGTTACAGCATATCAATGTAAGCCATTTATAATTACACCTATGAAGCACGCACACGTAGAATCAAGAGATAAATAAAAGAATAACACTCTTAAGCGTGATGTTGATGGATACCTTAGATCCTTCACCAGACATCGGCTCGTGTCGTATTTACGTTACATTGTCTTCACATTAGCGGCATAACGAGTGGAAACAAACAAAGCCAAAATAAATTAGATATCCCGAATAAACACCGAACGCATTTTTAAAACCATATCAGATTTAAATTCTGTATCAATCATCGTGTGTGAAACACCGACACCATTCGAAATAGAAACGTTTTAATGGATTGTCGTGTGTGCTCATAGATTGTGTATGTTGTGAACTTTCGAGGAGCGCGACAGGCCGTTTTTGAATGTGCATTGTTCGAGGAGATCTTCGCTGACTGCGGATAAAACATTTAAATCACGGGTCGATAATGTTTATAACTGTCGTTGGATTAACAGGAAAATTCATGTTTCCGCGTGCTGTAAAAATGGATCATGACATATGTTAAAATGGTAAAAATTGAATCGTGTTTCTCGAAGTAGATGTCGTGATGGTAGCCATTCGGCGTGCCCAATGATCACATCATTACTCGATACACTTTATGATGGCACGAACCCAGACTTTTCAACAACAGTTTTTACAGATAATATTTCCGAATCGAATCATATTAGCGATTATTTCGTTCCAATCAAGTCATGTAATAATATGTAAGGATAAATACATGCAAATACAAGTTTTTACTGTTGACGATCTAAATGATTCTAATAATTAATAATAATAATAATAATATATATGTACCATATGATCATATATTTCTACCCTCTAGAAGGCAATGACATTTTTCTTTTTTAAACTTAAGTTGGTACCATAATTTAAGTTAACTTATTTTGCAGCGTGTGTGTGATATAGGTTATTTTATACTGATGACAGATTAGGTTTTGTCATTTTGACAAATAATTACATACAAACGTTTCAGTTGAAAAAATAAAAAGTTTAATAATAAAAACAGCTACAATAAATGTTCAAAGTGAGCTCCTTCATTTTCTATGCATAGCGCAACTCTTCGTCTCATATTATTGAAGGCATTCCTTAAATTATGTGGTGTAGTTTCCTCACAGACATTTCGGATAGCATTAGTAAGTTCTTCAATTGTATGTGGACGATTCGTAAATACTCTATTTTTTAGATGTGGTTAAATGAAATAGTCCATAATTGTTAAATCCGGCGATCGTGGTGGAAAGTCTACTATTCGATTATCAAAGAATTCATGCAATAATTCTATCGTTTCTCTTGTCTTATGGGCTGTTGCATTATCTTGCTGGAAATATCCCTCGCGGAGCTCATCATCATGTAATTGATTTACAAATGGTAGCAATAAATTATTACGATATCGTTCTGCATTTATCGTATTATTAAAGAATATTGGACCAATAATCCGTCTACAAGAAACAGCAAGCCACACGCCTATTTTTTGTGAATGCAAGGGTGTTTCAAGAATTTCATGTGGATTTTCACTAGACCAGATGCGCATTGTTTGTTTATTTATATATCCTGATAAATGAAACCATGCTTCATCGGACCAGAAGGATTTGTCAAGAACGTCATCGTTATTAATCGTACCTAAGAACCACTGACAGTAATTAACTCTGGTTACATGATCGATTGGTAAAAGCTCTTGCACGCAATGAAATTTGTATGGAAATTTTTGTAAGTCTTTTTAAGGATTCTCTGGCAGGTCCCATATGACAGTTGTGTTTGTTGTGAAAGCTTACGAATCGATTTCTTAGGTGATTGATTTATTCGTCCCTCAACATCTGCTATATTTTCAACTGTCCGCTTTAGTGGTCTACCAGCACCTCGTTTTCGAGACACAGACCCTGTTTCACGGAATTTAACCACTGACTTTTGAATTAATTGCCGCAAACTGTCATATGTTGTTGGAAAATTTGGAAATTCTGCCCGAAATTCTTCTATACAAGGCCGCAAGGAGTACGACCATTCTCCATTTTCTAATTTTACACCATCCCTAAAGTATGATTCGATCAGAAAAATTTTATGATTTATTGTAAACATTTTTAAGTGTCAATTAATAAATACATTAAGGACAGATGAGTTTTATTTATCAGAACATACACATAATGACAGATGTATTTTATTTGTCACTACCAACACGATATTTTCAAGAAATAATTTCATTGCTTGCTAGAGGGTAAATATAAATGATCATATTGTATATTGCTACAATAACTACTGTAACATTCTGCTCATCTATACAAGTGTCCCGTATCGTTATGTTCAAATTTTAGGAGTGTAAAGTAGACTTCATTTCAAGTAACAAAAACGCAAAACTTGTATATCCATTTTTATTTGTTTCAAAGTTACAGATCTAAGAATGTGATTGTCAGATCATGACAAAAATGTAATCCTAAAGTTAATACAAACTGATTTTATTAAAAAAAAGTTATACTATTCAATAACAAGCCTGTGATTGTTAACGTTGCCTAATAGAATGTTATCCTAAAATAAATAAACACGTGTCGTTGTGCACACAGTAATTTCTTGGAGATCTACAAAAAAGAGTACTGGAAATTTATTTATGATAAAGAAGGTTCTTACTTATTTCGTAAGTGCTGAACCATGAATATCATACAATAAACAAATGTTCAGATTGCATTTTTAATCAAGGATTACATTACGTTTTAGTTTATACAACAGCTTATTAGTGAGTAGGCACGTTTCCTTTATTCAAAATGTCTTACCGATTTTCTTCTCAAGAGTATGCGGACATGCATTACTGTAACGACAGTGCACATCGAACAGTATTGAACATTTATTGAATACCGACATCGGTTTCCCGATAGGCGTCTTCCTCATTACAGAACGTTTCTGGAAGTACACAGACAATTTCGGGAATGCGGACAGCGTGATTATTTTTTCGACCGAGGACTAAATTTGCCAGCAGACTTAGAGGAAGAAGCAGTAGCTATTCTTACAAGGGATCCAACTCTCAGTGTACGTCGAATTGCTAGACAACTAGGAGTGCCACGAACGACAGTTTGGCGAATTTTAAAACGTGAGGGCTTATATTCATATGATTATCGCAGGGGACACGGTTTGCTTGAGGCAGACCACTATGCTCGTCTAGTTCATTCTATCTGGAAATTAAGACAGTCACGGTTTCATTTTAATTTCTGCACAACAGTCCTCTGAACAGATGAATCTACGTTCACGAGAAGTGGTGTTACAAATCTAAGAAACTTGCACAGGTGATCATCAGAAAATCCCAAAGCTATACGCCCATCTAAATTTCAACATGAATTTTCTATTAACGTTTGGGTGGCCCTAATAGATGACTTGTTAATTGGTCCTGTCGTTCTTCCTAGGAGATTAAATGCGGACAATTACCTTCAATTTCTTATTGACGAACTGCCAGGTCTTTTAGAGGATGTTCCACTGAATGTTCGATGAGACATGTGGTTTCACATGGATGGGGCACCACCACATTTCGGAATTGCTTTCCGAAATTGGGTTAATGTCAATTATCCAAGATTGATTGGTCGAGGTGGTCCTGTTGCATGGCCACCCAGATTACCCGATCTTAATCCCCTTGACTTTTATTCCACTCATTAATAAGCTGTTGTATGAACTGAAACGTAATGTAATCCTTTATTAAAAAATGCAACGTTAACAGTCATCTGAACATTTGTTTATTGTATGATATTCATGGTTCAGCACTTACAAAATAAGTAAGAACTTTCTTTATCATAAAACAATTTCCAGTACTCTTTTTTGTAGATCGCCAAGAAATTACTGTATGCACTACGACACGTGTTTATTTAGTTTAGGATGACATTTTATTATACAACGTTAATAATAACAGGCCTGTTATTGAATCGTATAGCTTTTTTTAAATAATATCAGTTTTTATTGACTTTAGGATTACATTTTTTTCATGATCTAACAATCACATTCATATAAAATTGGATATACAAGTTTTGTGTATTTGTTACTTAAAATGAAGTCTACTTTACACTCGTGAAATTTGAACATAACGATACGGGACACTTGTATAAATAAAAATTTTAATGTCGTTTGTTCAAAATCTTAAATCTCTGAAAGTTCATCACCGATTGCTGAAAAATTTTGACACAACGCTGCATTCGAATACTCACGTTTTATATATCTATTATATAGATGTCACACCTGTGACAGGTAAAAGCATGCTTTTTTGAAAAACAACGCCATTTGCTGAACGTAACAGCAACACATATAATACTAAACATTGCTCATGCCGGATAATGAGCTTCTTGACAGCTGCCGTCAGTTAGCATTTTCAATGTTTCCGATTGCATTGTTAAATTGAAATTTTAATATATTTCGATTTGTTTTCATTTTGATTATGGGTGAACTTTTGTCGTATGTGCAATCAAATATTTCTAAGCTAACACGTGAGCAAAAAGAGATTTACGATCAAATAATGCAAACTATCAATAATGAGGTTGGAGAAATCTCTTCTTAGATGCGCCAGGTAAAACGTTTCTAATTAGCTGGTATTGTATGATATTCAAGATCGGATTATCTGCAAATGTGCATATTTTGGATATAATATGCATTTATCCCTTTTAAGACATATCTGAAAGCATTTTATATATTAATGCATAATTTCTGTTTTTTTTTTTGTTCAGATATTTAAATAATAAATAAAAGCATTATCCATAAATTGTAAAATACAATTTACGTTAGTAAATACATAATAAAATGTAAACAAAATTCTCTGGGCTTTCCGTTCCTGTTGCGGTAGATGACAGCATCGCTGAAAATTTGACTAATTTATTATCTCACCAACAACGCTGACTTTTTCTTTTCGGTTGTGCGACACCCGGGCTGAAAAATTTGGAGGGTGGCTTGTAAATAGCAACTTTCGAATTTCCAACCCTTTGTCTAAATAATGTACGAATTTATCAGAATAATTGAGACATACATGAGTAGGTAAACCCACCAGTTTGGTATAATACAAAGGTATTTTTAATAATATAAAATATTATTAAAAATCTGGTGTGAAGAACACAAATACAGGTTCACTATTAATATTTTTATTATATATATATTTTGGAAGGGCGTCGTTACTTCACATTGGTTATGTGGACGGGGCGAGGTACTTCGGCAGTCTGACAACAGGCAGCGCTGAATTTACTTCTACGCCCGGTCTGGATAATTTCGGTGATGTGGTGATGTGGTTCTTTTTTGTGAATGTGTCTGGGAATATCCTTTCTCCAGCAGGGGTGTACCGACGAGCCTGTAGAAAGGCGAAATACGTATCTACGTCTCTGGGGAGGGATATGTTCGGACACGTTCACAAAAAATATTAATAGTGAACCTGTATTTGTGTTCTTCACACCAGATTTTTAATAATATTTTATATTATTAAAAATACCTTTGTAATGTACGAATTCCCAACTCGAATAGATTGTGAATAGTAGGAATTCCCGGTTTTATTTTCAATAGTAGTCTATTGCACGCGTAAGCCTCAAGAATTTCCTTAAATTGAAGAGGACAATAGCCACTTTGTGTTTACCCCCGACCGTTAAAAGCGATAGCGCGGCGTTGTACACGCTAAAGCTGTTTATTTAAGATATTCAAGTGCAGTGATTGTATGAAATTTTAGTAAATTGTGCGTCACTCTGTCTAAGTTGAAATTTCCGAGGTATTATAAAGAAGCTCTTATCTCAAAAGCGGCAATTCTGTTTCGTTCAGCAAAGGCATCTTATAGAAAATGCAGTTTAAATATAAGGTTGTGGTTTCATTTAAAAAAGTAAGTCAATGCCTTCAAACGAGGAGTCGCCCAAACAATCTTAAATACGAGTGTACAGTGAAATCGTTCGTTCAATAATGCCGAA
Organism: Melolontha melolontha; assembly: GCA_935421215.2. Taxonomy (NCBI): domain Eukaryota; kingdom Metazoa; phylum Arthropoda; class Insecta; order Coleoptera; family Scarabaeidae; genus Melolontha; species Melolontha melolontha. The sequence continues at coordinate 1,282,452 of OW285235.1, read as the reverse complement.
AGTTAGTAATGATATATTAGCTTGGATCAAATCTCACCCTGAACTTCGTGTGGATAACGAAAAAGTGTTTTGTATAGTGTGTTGAAAAATTGTAAAAACTTATTTTAAGCTTTTTTATTATAATGTAATGTAATGTAAATTTAAACAAAAAATAAAACGCTCTACTTTTCAACATAATCTCCTTTCGGTTGGATACACTTCATCAAATGTTTCTTCAATTTTTTGATGGCCTCCAATTAATACGATTTCTCGAGGCCCTCGAAATAGGCGTTTGTTTCATTCATTACATATTGCATTTTAAATGAATATACACATCAGTTGCGTGTATTGTCATATAAGATTAAGTTCAAACTGTTGAATATATTTAGAATTTTGAAGTTTGACCAGTCATACTGTAAACTAAAATTATGTTAATATACGCCGTTCACGATTAGACGTGTACGTCATCAGTGATGTTAAAACAATGTTGCGATCATTTGCAAAATCCCTTGGCAAAATCGATTTTGTTTACATCTTAGGGTAGTAAACGCTTTTGTCAAACTTGCAATATTTAAGTTACGAATATAAGTGGAATATGTAATATGAAATTATAGCCAATAAAATCAGGAACGGTCCATCATTATCACGTTCTGATTCTTGCGTATGTCTCAAAAGTTTTCGGAAAAAAGTAAATGTCAAATTTTTTTTAATTTATCTTTTATTCTTTTAGATTTTAATAACAATATTATTCTTATAGAGTCTTAATTTAATTAAACATAACATTTACATGACGGATAAAGGTCCATGTTCTTCTAAGGCACGTAATTTGACACATACATGGCCCATCAGTCTTAGGACGGTAGCAATGTCGACTTCCCGAACTTTCTGAATGATATCGCGTCTTAACTGCTTCTCATTTTGGGTTTCCCAGCCACCATCATATACTTTTCTGCTCAACTGAGACCAAAATTCCCCAATGGGCTTATCTGTCTTCGGAATAAAATTTATGGCGTTTGTGGCTAACCAGATTCTTGTTCTTCTGGCGTAATGGCACGAGGCTAAGTCAGGCCAGAACATTATTTGATCGTTGGGTTGACATGTATTTATAAAATTTCGAAGTTTTGTGAGGCATTTTTGTATGTAAATGTACTGACGGCTTCACTTCGAACATGTCCATTATGCGGCCGTGAAACACCAGCCTCTGATGTGGCACACCTTTTTATCTTCAAAATTGACTATTCCTTTAAATTTTAGGAGCGTCTTGTACATTGTCGACATTGTCTGTATAGAAATCGTCATTACTAGAGAACGGACACGCTTACCACATGACGCAAAGCCCAGTGCAGTAATGGCGAAAGACTGTATTTCTAAAATATTTAATTTTATTTATATAATTGGAAAACGAACGGGCGGTGATCTATAAAATTACGAAATAAATATTTATTTGTTGAAAAGTTGTATTTATAAAGTTTTTAATTTTATTTATATAATTGGAAAACATACGGGTGGTGATCTATCTATCTAAAATTACGAAATACATATTTATTAATTAATTTTATTTATATAATTGGAAAACAAACGGGTGGTGATCTATAAAATTACGAAATACATATGTATTTGTTGAAAAGTTGTATTTTTAAAGTTTTTAATTTTATTTCTATAATTGGAACATTTTTATTTGTTCATTTTGTCGTTCAAGTTGAGTAAAGGAGTATTAATATTGACTAGCAATAGTTTCTCAAGGTTTTCTTCTGTCAATTTTGTTCTCTTTGAATTTAGTACATTCTTATAAATAGAAAAGTCCTTTCTACATCGCAATTGGTTATAGGTGCATACTGGAAATATTCTTTTATTTCTTCATATTTAGCCGTTAGATTTTGTGGAATTGTCTCCATACATAATTGCTGCAATGTAATTAAATCTGGATTTCTATTAAGAATTGCTTCAAACTTTTGCCGAAGCCCACATCCGAAGTCACTTGGAATACTTTTCAAATTATTAACCGCCACATCTAATTAATCCGGCATTTAATTTGAGATTTCGATTTTCAAAATAAGTGATTAGTTTTGGCAATTTTCCAAAGTGTTCGTGAAGAAAGTACAACTGATTTTTTAAATTTGGGATTTGTGTGAGCTCCTTGCACTCACCAATACTTCTAGCATCTTCCTTTAGCAGTGTTACGAAATGTTTTAGACTATCGAAATTCTCAGCATAATAACTAATAGCTTCCAGCCATGTTCCCCATCTAGTTATTACTGGAGTGGGAGGCAGTGACAGAGATGGAAATTTTGCCCTGAAAAGAGCTACTCTCAATGGTGCTTTTCTGAAAACTTTTTTAAAAACTGATACAAGTCTATCAACTTCCGGAAAAGTGTCTCTGATATATTCACAGATTCTGTGGAGAGCATGTGTTACACAAGTAATATGCAGCATATTAGGATATGTTTTCTTCAATAATCTGCCTGTTTTTAACATATACGCAGCACTATCACTGACAAATAAAAGTATTTTTTCTTTGTACGTGGCGTCCGAATTAAGCATTTTTTGCATATTCTCCTTAATGGTTTCAGCAACTGTTTCCGCATCAACTCTATTTATAACACTTGTTGCTATTACATATGAGTTATAGGGAATAGTTGGATGTAGTACACCAGCTACAACATTTACCACACAGCGTCCTAACATATCCACCGTTTCGTCGGCGCTTATCCATATGTATTGATTTAAAAGATGGCTTCTAATGCGTTCTACTGTTCTCGTATAGCACCTAGAAACATAATATTTGCGTAAAGTCTATTCATCAGGAACATTTCGACAGTATATTTTTTCAGAAATGTCTTCAAAATTGGATTGTTCAATTTAAATAATGGAATATTAGCTGCCATAATAGTTTCACAGAGTTCTTCCTTAAAATTGTCAGATTCCAACGGGTTCAATTTTTTTTCGTGCTTTAACGATCCTACGTGACGTTTTACGGTTGATTTATTGCAATTTTTCAATAACGTTTCACACACTTCACAATAAATTTCGGAATCACTGGCAATGTACATACAATCAGTATGGCCCTCAATCCAACTCGCCATTGTTTCACGATGCCATTCTCGACGCTCTTCCATTATCTGAAAAGTGAGAATATTCTAGATCCAAATAAACGAAATTAAAAACGAAATTTTATGCATACTTACGTGAAAATAATTGGAAGATGTTGCTTAAATGAAAAGAAAAGGAATGTACGTGGTATTTCTCTTACGAAATACGATAAACTTATTATTTTATCTACGTATGCGACCACTGAAAACACTATATTCTCCGAATACAATAGCTGGGTTGTCCATTGTTAGAGCTGCGAGACCAGGTGGCCGAGTAAGTCAAACAAATACTTCATTGAATTACGCCGGGATGTACCGAGCGACGTTATACACAATTCCAATTGCCGATTGCGTTTTATGGAAATTGCATCCGTTCTCTGGTCATTACTAAAGGGCGGATTATATGCAGTTTGCATAAATTTGCATATTTGCATAATATATGCATTTTGTATATTATTTGCATATTTTGTAGTAATTCAGCATTTTTGCATATTTTAAGTATTCGATATTTATTTATTCTCTAAATCAAATTTATTATAGGCATTACTAAAAATATGTCGGGGATGTAACAAACAAACAAAAATTAAACAGCCCTCTTTAAATTAAAAATAGCATTTTATTAAGCCTCTTCCCGTTACTTTTCCGATAAGCGTCTCCAAAAATTTATTAATGCTCTTCCCATACATCCAGGCCGAGACAAAATTCCAGGGAAAGCTAATACCTTAAAACTTCTAAATAAATACAATAATACATTTTACCAGATAATTAGGAGTATATATATGTTTCTTTGCTATTCGGAGAAATTTATTCCCATATTCGATGGTAGTTTTATTTTAAACGTCATTTTACGTTGGGTTTTCGAAGTGTAAACTTGTGAATTGTAATATATAATAGCAACAATGCCGAAAATGGCGACCGTGCCTAGATGGATTGCACCTTATTCAGAATTGCGTATGAATTGAAAAAATGTATTTTGCGTAGCATGCTGCAAGTTTGCGAGTAAAATTTTAAGTTTAAATAAGTTTTTAATTATTCCTCTATCTTTTACTAACATTTATTTTATAAGAAAACAACGGATGATCTGATATTTTTTTTGCAGATTACAAGTGAGAGAAAGTTCCAAGTCGACCAACATAAGAAAACTCCATCTCATAGTGCAAAATTAACAAAGATGGAATTGGCGAAGAAGAGTCAGCAAACATTACCGCAATGTTTGCCATCAACTTCCAAAAAACCGGAACAAGAACAATTTAATGAAGATTTGTGTCAAATGTTTGTGTGGGCAGATATTCCACTACATAAATTAAACAATTTAAATGTCAAGTTATTTTTGCAAAAGTACATCAGCAAATATAACATTCCCGAGGAGAGCACGTTAAGAAAAAAATATATTGGCTGTATCTATGCAGAAACATTGAATAGCATTAAGAAGGTTGTGTTGCAAACAGTTATCTTTATATATGCGTAGATGAAACTACAGATAGTGTGGGCCGATACATAGTTTATTTAATAATTGGTATCAATGTATTGGTTCCAGCAAAATCTTGTTTAATTTCATCCAAACTGTTGGAAAAGGCAAATAATTTGACAGTAACAAGGTTTATACAGGAAGAACTGGTAAATTTATTCTTACCGGAATCGTTTCCAATAGAGAAAATTCTATTGTTTTTGACGGATGCTGCACCATACATGGTGAAGGCAGCTTTCAACTTGAAAATCTTTCATCCAAATTTAATTCACACAACTTGCTTGGCGCACGGACTAAATCGTGTTGCAGAAGAAGTCAGAAACCATTTTCCCTTAGTAAATACTTTAATTAGTAGTGTTAAGAAAGTATTTTTAAAGGCCCCATTACGAGTTCAGTTTTACAAACAACATCTACCCCGTGTTAGGCTTCCTCCTCAACCAGAAATCACACAATGGGGAACGTGGTTGGATGCTGCTATTTTTCATGTAAATCAATATGAAGGAATAAAGACAATTATTATGGATCTTGATAGGGATGCACAATCTGTGATAGACGCCCAAAAGGTGTATTCGAGTAAAGAAATACCTCAACAGTTGACGTTTATTAAAGCCAATTACAGTTTTATTTCCACTTATATATTGCAGTTGGAAAAACAATTTATGTCGCTAATCGAGAACGTCGAAATAATAAACAAATTTTAAGTCATCTTTTTATGTTAAAGGAGGAGTGGGACAGTCCGTGTAGGAAAAATTTTTAAGTGCAATAGGAAAAACTGAGGGATTTAAGAAGCTAAAGGACATTGCTAAAATCGTGTGTGGTGATTCAGTAGAAAATATTGGGTTAACAATAGATCCTATTTCTAATTTGAAATATGCTCCTATAACAAGCGTCGACGTAGAACGAACCTTGTCAATATATAAATACATGTTTTCAGACAAGAGTCACAATTTTTCTGTTGAAAACTTTGAGAAATATGTGATTGTAAATTGTTTTCATAGTTAATTATGTTGTAAAATGTTCTAAATAAACTTGTAGTAAACATAAATAGCATATTTTTTTCTACAGTATTCCATTTTCTAACATTCCTCGTATTTTTTCACCTACATATTTTTCATAAGGAAGTGAATATTTAGGATAAAACATCTGCATATTTATGGGCATATTTTCAATTTTTTTTGGAATATTATCCGGCCTTTAGTCATTACCTTTGATCTCTGAGGTGGACAACGTGAAATATTTTTCATCGTCCATAACGATTACTTGAATGCGTCTTAAAACACGGCAACACCTGGGAGTTCTTTCCAACTGAGCGCCGTTGTATCTTGGAGCCTTTTTTTACGACAACTTTTAGTTTATATCTGGCTAATATTCGGCTAACAGTCGAGCATGAAATATAGTATCTTCGAGATAACTTATGCGTTGACATTCCCAATGTGTTTTTTTGCTCTTTCAATCAACCTTCGCTCATTAAGTCAGTTTAAAACTTTGGGTTGTCCACTTTTAAGTAAATTGATACAAGGAATACCATCCTGGCAATCTTTTATTGTCTGACAGATTGACGAAACCGAAATATCTTGTTCACTGTAGATCTAACAATATCGCGTTTAGGTACTTGTCCAATCAACTGATAAATATCTACGAATATCAAACTTATACGATATTGTTGACATTAATTATTTACAAAAACGATATGTCCATATTAAACTTCAACAATTTATTACTAAATTTTGTTTCCAACGACAACTGGATCAGATTATGTTTACTACAAACAAGTTTTATTGGAATTTTTCCGAAAACTTTTGAGACATACGTTAGTTTGTAATCGTGGATGTCACAAGTCGCTTACATTGCCTGCAAAACGCTTTCGACATTGCAAATCAAGAGTAAACAGACGCAAAATATGACAGAACGATATGTGTTAACAGTGAACATTCACAGCGACATAAATATATATTCACAGTGATGTTGATATAGATATTGTACTTCGTTTATTGTTGTTGTGTTGGTGATTCTGAAAATTCTGTTGATGCCGTGCACGTCTTCGAATCGTGAACGGCGTATATTAACTCATGTTGTGCATTTGTACACATATGTTCTATAACAATGTTTCTTCATTGACGATATTGATATAATGACTATATTGCATACGTAAAAAATAAATAATAATATTCGGTGTTTAAGAAGAAATTTGAATAAAATTCCATATTACAGGTTTCATTAATTGGGCAGATAAATACACAAAAAATTGTTGAATATCTCGAGATAGAATTTTAAATAATTCAAAGACGGCGCACAGTGCGAAATTTCTTGAGTTTACCGGAACTTAATTATTCAAAACAGTAAAACAGTTCTATTTGTTGGTTTTTAAAATTTTTAATAAAAATTAATATGTTTTATTTAAAGTTTTTGAGTTTATTTGTGTTTTTTATTATAGAACAATTAAAAAAACATACATTTTATAACAACATTTTGAACACCTATTCAGAACTAGACTCATTGCAATCATCTGAAGACTCCTAATCATTACACGGGCCTGCAAATCTTTCTAACAACACTAAAACTTCTGGCGTAACTTCACTATGCTTGGTTTTAGGTGCTTTACGAAGACTAGCGATGTACGGATCCGACGAAATAAGCAGTCGATAAAATAAATCCGTATTTGTGTCAATTCTTGACGTTTTTCTAGTAAAAAGTTCGCGATATTTTCTGCAGTCTTTGTTCCTTGCCTCCTGAGTTTCTTCTGAAAATTGTCCGATCGGAAGAATGCAAGAGGCTATAACATCCTTTCCATGACAAAGAACCTTATGCACACTTACGGGCATTGAGTACCAGAAATATTCTTTCAAATACAATTCCAAAGTTTCTCTTGCATATTCGCCGAACTTTTCTGAATCAATTTTAAGACAACAATTTAGGCAATCTAACAGCATATGAAAACGTTTGATCATTTCTAAGTTAACGCCAGTTATTTCGGCAGACTTTTCAGCATTTTTAACGAATTTCCTCGCGGTATTACCATCGTTTGTGTTTCTGGTCTGCTGATTTGGCATATCTATAAGCAAGCCAAGCTCCTCTTTGAATTTTTGTTGAATGTATTTTTTCTTCTCTGCAACTTTTTTTTAATTTTCTGCTCCACGAGCTTGCCATGCTTTAATATCAAGTTTGTACGATATATGTAAAATACATTCCAAAAACCTTATCCATGCATGGAGGGGCGATAGTCCAAGGGATAAAAGGATTCGTTTATATTTTTTTGAGGTATATCGCAGATGTTGTTTATTTCACTAGGTTTAGCCACACATAAGTAGCATGTTTGTGATGATGCACAGGATGATACAGCATTGCATACTTTACCGTCAATCATACAAAAGATCATATTTGCTGTAACCTGAAATTGCTTGCCATCTACAAGTATAGTGGTTGGAGTAAGTTGAGATATTTGTTCTTTCACTTTGTTTACTTCTGAGGTAATTACACATACTGTTTTTTTGGTAAAAACGAACTTAATGGGGCGACAGTACCGTGTGGAAGAAGAAGCAGGGTTTTTCAAAAATTAGTGACTGATTATCACCATTATCATTTACGGAGCACATTTGGATTGGTACCATTGATACACTAAACATACATCATCAGAGCTATGTTTGTCCATATACTTTTGTCGATAGTTAACTTGTTCCGCCCCATGACAACCCCACTTTACGATAATATTTAGTGCTTTAACGTTTGACAAAGTTTTAAGAGTCTCTCCTAGCCCTGTACAAAGTCTTGCTATGGTATGATTTATAAGCGACTGAACTGATACTTCAGCTGAAACTTCAGTTATTATTATGTCCTTTGGATAGCATAACCTCTTTGCCTCCTGTACAACATAATAAGGTGGATACAAAGTGCAACCGTGATGTTTTGCTTGATCCCGAACAATGTTGTATTGATTTGACGATCAGTTTGCATCAATAAGTAGCGCCAAAGCCCGGTCCGGAGTTAATTTTCGTGGGCTGTTTGAAGAATACATGCGAGCCATTTTGATTTTGCTTCCCCTTTCTGGAGAAGCAGATGCCAGTTCCTTGACAATCGCTGCAGAGTTTCGTTTTCCAGATTGGTATAGCTTTGCTACGGTTGCTTTGGCTAACTCGTCTTGACTACCGGACTTCAAAAGATGATGCACTTTTCTGTTTTGCACTTTAGGATGACAATACCTAAATTCTTTTTTAGGTCTGCCTGCATTGGTCCTCGATCCACTGGGCAATGCATCGCTTACAGCATTTGAAAACTTTACATTATTTTCAAACCAGACAGCATTTTTATTCAGAAATTATGCTAAATTTCGACTGGATTCCCTCCACCTTTTTCGTATTTTACAAACCAGTGCGCGAAGAGTTGCCTTTAAACTGCAAAGAGCATCAGATCTTAACATTGGTGAGCCTATTTTTTCCAAAACAAAACCAATGATGGCATCCGATGTCGCTTCTTCCTTCCACTTTTGGAATATACAGTTATATGAAACTTGCAAAGTCATTCTGGAAAATGTTTCATTTAAAAGAAGATCGCAAAATATCGCAGAAGATCTTTTGAGTTTTCAACAGAGGGAAAAAAACTTTAAAATGTTGTGCGTTTCAAGCTGGTATTATGTGGTATCACTTTTTAAAATCTCCACTAAAGTTAAAAATGTAAATTTAACTTACTTCTTAAAAATCACTTTTTCCACGAACAAATCACACACGAGCAAGGAAAGATTTTGCAATTAATTAAATGCCAATAATTAACAATTTTCTAATAAAATATATGAACAAAAAATCATGGCCTACTGATTTGCCATTTCTATGTACCACTCTATTAACTTTAACAAATCGAATAGCTTTCTGTAGGCAAAAAGTATGATTGAATAAGTAATGCGAATTTCAGGTGCATTTTGCGGTTCTTTCGCAGGGTAAATACCCAAACTGAGTATGGGTTTTAGAGGCGGGGTATTTACCTAACAAAATAATAAATAATCTTATGCATTTTACGTATTTCAAAAATTGAATAAAGTTCCGCTAAACTTCCTAAATTTCGCACTGTGCGGCGTCTCATTTATCTACAATTTTCCCTATATAACAGAAATTTTAGATAGTTCCATGCACATACGCACATGCAATCTATTTTCTTTTTAGAAGTTGCGGGTGAACTAAAAAATGACTTTCGATAAAGCAGAAAGGCAGTTGCATAAATTGCGAACGCGTGTATCTATCACGTCAAGTATTTCATGTTATACTATACATACCTGCATATACATATCATATTTCACATTTATAAGCGACATCTACGGGTACAGGTCAAAGGTGTTTATTGGAAATTGGTTCTTGTATCATCTAACACAAGATCAGTTAATGTATGCGATGTTTCTGGAATGTGATTGATGTTAGATATGGTCGAACTGATGGACTGTGAAGCTTGAGTGATTGGTTTCATGTGATAAATGAGATATCGGTCAGGCGGTGTGAGATACCGGTTGTGACATGATAAATTACTCAAAAGATGAACAGTTCTTTTACATTTTAATAATTCAATATATTTTGGCCACCATAGATATGCAGATATGTCATTCCTATAACGATGTGTTTCAATATTTTTCGCCTCGAGATACCACGGATAATTTTTTATAATTTTTAATAGGCGTTTTACATTATCATACAAAGTATATTATTATCAAATGTCTTACCAGGAGATCCGTTAAAAGAAACACACCCTCGAACCGTACATTTAGTACTTGATATACCGGGTGTATTTTTTAAATTGAAACTTTCAAATATCTCGAAAAATAAGCAGTTCATGAAAATATATCCAGATTTAAAATTTAATAATTCAAAGAAGTTAATTCATTAGTGATACAATTAGTCCCTCTCTACCCCTCCATGTTGGTGGCGTATATTTTATTGGAGACTCGAATTCTACAGGAAAAAATACGTGGGATTTGTTTGAAACATTTTTTTCAATTCATGATAGATGGCGCTGTAAGCGGTGAAACTCGTATTTTTCAAATTTCTCGGACTGAGAACCCATGCAGATGATTCTACAATACGTGTGCAACAAAGAATACGTTTTCTTTGTAAATAATAAATTATTAATTTTACAAATTTCGAATAACTGCGAAAATGTCACCTTAACAAATAAAAATTGCTGGTGACTAAATTAATTTTAGCGTAACTCAACAACAATGACGTGTATGTAGTACGACCTTGGGGTACTTGATTAACTTAAGTCTCCTCGCCTCCCACGTATCAGGGTGCTTCATTTATGTAAGTTCCTTCGCCTCTCAGTTAACAGAATGCTAGATTTCCCCTCGCCTCATAATTTTTCAATTAGAGTAATTGCTCAAAATGATAGTCTTCGACTTCAGTGCACTTACTTATCCACATTTCAAATGAGTGTCGACAACTGACGATCATGTACTTCACGTGCTACCACCGAATAGTGTGCTGGACAACCATCATGTTCAAACTACATGTTCTGTAACATTTCTAAGCTAACGTCTTCAAGTAGTGTTGGCAGTTTATTTTCCAATATGTCTTGATATATTTCACCATTCAAGTGGCCTTCAATAACGTGGGGGCCGATGAATTTATTTCCAATTATTACACACCATACTTTGACAGTCCAAAGGCGCTGGTGTTCGACTTGACGAAGCCAGTGCGGACTTTCAACACTCCAGTAATGTGTATTGCGTCGATTAATTGTTCAGTGGTTTATGAAAGACGCCTCGGTCGGAGAGCAACACATAACGAATGAAATTGAAATTTTGTTGTAATTGTTCACATGCTCACTGACAAGAAGTTCTCCGATTTTGGAAGTCGACGCTATGAAGATCTTGATGTAAAGATACATGACATGGATGCTATTTATAACGTTTTAAAATTTCCCAAGCACTGGTGTGGGACAATTGAGAATCCCGAGCTATTTCTCTTGTGCTACCTTGAGAACCTTGAGAATTAACAGCCACTGCAACTAATAGAGCGAGTTAATTATTTTCGTCAATAACTGTTGCTCAACGAGTCCTTTTTTTCGGTTGAACACTTCCATCAATAGTGATTTGTTTGATAGTACGGCAAAATGAAGCACGAGACGTAATCCTATCTGCAAAACGCTGAGCGTAGAGATTGACAGCATTATCAAGACTTCTACCATCTTTTCCATACACCAAAACCATTTCAATTTTCTCTTGTACAGTTAAATACTCCATTTTGTTGTACATTCTATCAACGAAATATTCTTTGAATTGAGTAAAATAAGTTCTTTCTTAAAGTTATTTCTTTCTTTTGTAGGTTTATTTTGTGTTAAAGTTGATCTTTTTGAAAAGATCAGGAATATACACGTATAGGTTTGAGCACTCATAGCTCCGATATCTTTGTACTAGGATGTTCGCAATTTTTTTCCTAGTAGATACATCCTCTGTAAGTCCGTATGTAATGTATATGTCAGATTTAATCTATGTACTGTTCCTTAAGGTGTAAATCCAATGGGTGAAAGTACTTGGAAACGATGAGCATTGGATGTGGATGACTAAGGCTGTGATTAGTTGTGACAAAAAGGAAGACATTTTAAATCAGACAAGTTTCAAAGTAGACAATTTCTTTATAATCCCACCCAACCGATAGTTTAATCTTCTTGATAAATATCAGCTTTTGATGTTTTTTTGCACTGATTCCTATTATTTTCCTCACGATCTTTGTCGATTGACATTGTTTAAGTAACTTATTCTTCATGGGCCCTTATCCAAAGTTTAAAATACTTTTCAATGTATGTTTGTGATACATCAAGTTGCTGTGTAATATCACGTTTAGGATTATTACTCTGATTTGGGTGTCATCAACTTCCACCGGACAACCAGCACGTTGTTCAACTTTAAGTGAAAAATCACCATCAGTTCTTCTAAGTATTTATCATACACATCACTAAAGCTGGGAATTATATGCACGCGCAATCTGTTTTATATGCGCATATATATTTACAAAATTCGATGAAAATATGCAGGACTTTTATTAAAATATGCAAAAATATGTAAAGTTTAAGTGATAGTTACACAACCAAATTATTGTCAAAATATTAATTAATGTCAATATAAATTTAGACATACTACAAATATGTGTTATGACAATATTTTCTTCGAAATTTTGCAAAATACATGTATGAGAATAATAAGAATACGTAAGCTAAACAATGTAACTCTTTGTATAGTATTGTAAACATTTACAATTAAATGCTTTTCTAAATTCTCAACTAAAAATAATTTTCTGAGATCCGTCAATAATAGCTTGTATGCTGAAAAGCCTGGCTCAACGTCAACTGATGTAACAGGCGCATACTTATTTATATATTTATATATTTGCAGATAATTGATGAACTCATCTCAATAGTTTCATCGTAGTTTCCTTAAAACACACTGGATATTATACTAAACTTATTATAGCCCTCGTTTTTCTCTAAAACTTGTGTAACTTTAATTTTGAACCACTCTTCTATGGTACCTCTCACATTATCAATATTATTCTTGAAACTTTGAATAAGTTCAACATCTTGAGTTTCAAATTTTCGTAGTGTTTCATTTATAAAAACATAGTTTTCTTCGATGAAAGCTGACCCTTGGCGCATTTGCGGTTTATTTACCATGGCTTTGCAATCTGCAATTGCTCTCGTGTCCTTTGAAAAAGGGACAATGAATTCTCTTATCTGTTCAAAGGTATCTGCATAAAATACAGCGGCATCAAGCCACGTGATCCATTTTGTTATTGTGGATTGTGGTGGGAGTGCCAAACCAGGTAACTTATTTTTGTATGCTAGAACCCCAGCCGTGTTTTAATAAATATATTTTTTTGTCAAATTGATTAATGAATTAGTATCTGGAAACGTGTAACGTATTTCTTCTGCTACTCTGTTAACACCACGGGCCAAACATGTTGCGTGCATCAGATTCAGGTAAAAAAATCTTCAAATTTTGTGCTGACCTCAATACTATACACTATACAAGCGTCCCGTATCGTTATGTTAAAATTTTAGGAGTGTAAAGTAGATTTCATTTCAAGTAACACAAACGCAAACCTTGTATATCCATTTTTATTTGTTTCAAAATTACAAATCTATGAATGTGATTGTCAGACCATGAAAAAAAATGTAATCCTGAAGTCAATAAAAACTGATTTTATTTAAAAAAGTTACATTAGTAATATTTTCGAAATGTCCACCTCCGTGTTGAATGCAGGCTTGTGCCCGTAAGCCAACAGAAGAAATACTTATCCGAATTTCATACTTGCTTTGTCGGATTTGCTCGGCAGCCAGGTGAATACGATACAACAACTCTTCTCTTGTGTTCGAAACTTGCGCGTAGACTAAATTTTTCATGTACCCCATAAACAAAAATCAAGGGGATTAAGATCGGGTGATCTGGGTGGCCATGCAATATGACCACCTCGACCATTCCATCCTGGATAATTGACGTTAACCCAATTTCGGACAGCAAATCCGAAATGTGGTGGTGCCCCGTCCATGTGAAACCACATGTCTCATCGAACATTCAGTGGGACATCCTCTAAGAGACCTTGCAGTTTGTCAATAATAAATTCGAAGTAATTGTCCGCATTTAACCTCCCAGGAAGAACGACAGGACCAATCAACAAGTCATCTATTAGGGCCGCCCAAACGTTAATAGAAAATTCATGTTGAAATTTAGATGGGCGTATAGCTTTAGGATTTTCTGATGACCACCTGTGCAGGTTTCTCAGATTTGTAACTCCACTTCTCGTGAACGTAGATTCATCTGTCCAGAGGACTGTTCTGCAGAAATTAAAATGAAGCCGTGACTGTCTTAATATCCAGGTAGAATAAACTAGACGAGCACAGTGGTCTACCTCAAGCAAACCGTGTCCCCTGCGATAGTGATATGGATATAAGTCCTCACGTTTTAAAATTCGCTAAACTGTCATTCGTGGCACTCTTAGTTGTCTAGCAATTCGACGTACACTGAGAGTTGGATCCCTTGTAACAATAGTCTGCTGGCAATGAGTAATCTGTAATGAGGAATGCGCCTATCGGGAAACCGATATAGGTATTCAATAGCTGCTTGACGTGCACTGCCGTTACAGTAGCCATACACAAAATGCATGTCCGCATACTCTAGAGAAGAAAATCGGTAAGGCATTCTGAATAAAGAAAACGTGTCCACTCAATAATAATCTGTGGAGTGAACTGAAACGAAATGTAAACGTTTATTAAAAAATTCAACGTAAACAGTCATCTGAACATTTGTTTATTTTATGATATTCATGGTTCAGCACTTACGAAATAAGTAAGAACCTTCTTTAACATAAATCAGTTTCCAGTACTCTTTTTTTTGTAGATCTCCAAGAAATTACTATATGCACTATGCACACGTGTTTATTTATTTTAGGATAACATTATGCGACGTTAACAATCACAGACCTAGAGGGAAATGCTCATACAAGTAAGACGTTGTCAGAAGCAATTATCGAGATAATTACTCAATCTGATGTGCTCTACAACAAGCAAACTCAAAATAGTTATAAAATTTATCACCCAATAATCGCGGTTATTAAGGGTTAAAGTAGAAGGATCAACTCTTCGTTATTATAAAGGATTTTATTGGATATTTAACAGTTTTCGATAGAATGGCATTAATTTCGTTAGATACCCAAAATGAATTTTTAAAATCGACTATTTCTCATACATACATTATAGTATGTTAACTATAATTTAGTACTCTTTTATCTCGATTTGCGATGTCGTATAATGAAGAAGATACAATTATTTTTATGATTTAATTGGTTAAGACGGCGACAATAGATAAGTACCAATAAGATAAAGAACGCATTGTTGTTTTCCACACAAAGTAAATTAATACAGCTACGCTAATGTAGTCACTGAGTAATTTACAGTTGGGTCGCCCAAGTCGTGCAATAATTTATGCAGTAGCGTCAGAATGTTGATATATTCCTGAATGTCAGGCGGCATGCGTCAACACTGGAACGGCGCCCTTTAACTCAAGCTGATTTCTGTACCCTGGGGAAACAATATACATTAAGCGCAACCGAATAGGCGTGTAAAGCTTACTTTGTTTTACTTTTCAGACACGAAAGTCACTTCATGCCATTTACAGCGAACAACGTTATACAAGAATTACAGAGCGGAATGTATATATACCTTATTAGCTTTTTGCTCTGTCTTAACGCATATTGTTAATTTTAAAAAGTATGTCGCACTCACCCCTTTTCTTTAGAAATATAATATTATTGTAGAATAACAAAAGAACTTAATATGTACAGATTGCTAAATAGTTACCTCGCTTAATATATTAAAATATTATTTAGACATATTCTTGTTAAGGCACCATATGATTTACGTCGTTTTTCTTGGAGATTTTATTAAATTTCTGATATCTAAGTTGTTGCTAGCTAAGTGTTTTCGAATTTCACTGATAGATGGCCCTAGTTAAATTTTTAGATATATTTACGTATTCAAAATTTCAAATTCATATTGCTTTTTTATAGTTGACTCTTCAATTGTCGTTCAATTAAAGAATGGGTAGATGGCTGCGTAGCTTTTATTTTTCGTTAGTCGTAAAATAGAAAATTCAAACACAATTTTTATTTATGTTTTTCTTTACTTTTCAAAAGCGAAAATGTATCCTAGGCTTACGAAAATTTATAATGTAATGAATAAAACTGGGATTATATGAAAATGCATATTTTTTATTTATGATATGTTGTGCACCGTAAAAAATATATAAAACAATTTATTCATAATCTATCAAAATTACACTAACAGTCAGCACGACCATTTCCGTGCAACGGGAATTCACAGATTTGTGTTTATCAAGTCGGGGAATTCCAGTGAATCTACGAGCAATAATGTTGACTTATAGGTCAGTCGTATCGCCAGTTGTGTTTAGTTAGTTCTCGAAAGTATATGTACACGTAATTTTACCTTGTTATTTTTGATATGTCGAAATCATATTCACGGATAAAAGATTATCCTGAATTTTGTGTAAATAATGACAAAATGTTTTGTAAGTATTGAGGTAAAATTATAAGTTTATAATTGTTTATGTTTAATTTCATATTTTAATACCTGCAATTAATTATTGTATATTCGATGCGACAAAAACTTTCAATTAACGCAGCATGTAGGAACTGATTTGCATAAAAGAAATATCACAAGATTTAAAAATGTACCACAAGCTAGTCTGAACTAATCGTTTACTTCAACAAGTAAAAATATAGAACAGAATAGTGTCCATTATGACTCGTGTACCATATTGTTAAGTGCAAACATTCCACTTTCAATGTTTAAATATTTTTTGGAGAAGTATAAGAAACTGTTAGTTCCTAGTCGCTCAACTACAAGAAAAATGTATATTAATCTATTGTTTGAAGAAACTATGATGAAAATTAAGGAAACAATACGAGAAAATTATATTTATTTCGTAATCTATGAGACAGCAGATAGTTGTGTACGCTATATTGCCAACTTATTGATTATTTACCGAATGCCGTTCCAAGTGAGCAGATATTTCTGATGTTATTGTATACTGCGACATATACAAGAGGTCCCGTATCGTTATGTTCAAATTTTAGGAGTGTAAAGAAGACTTCATTCATTTCAAGTAACAAAAACTCACATATCCATTTTTATTTGTTTCAAAGTTACAGATCTATGAATGTGATTGTCAGATCATGAAAAAAAATGTAATATCCTAAAGTCAATAAAAACTGATTCTATTTAAAAAAAGTTGTACGATTCAATAACAGGCTTGTGATTGTTAACGTCGCATAATAAAATGTCACCCTAAAATAAATAAACGCATGTCGTAATTCATACAGTAATTTCTTGGAGATCTACAAAAAAGAGTACTGGAAATTGATCTATGATAAAGAAGGTTCTTACTTATTTCGTAAGTGCTGAACCATGAATATCATACAATAAACAAATGTTCAGATGTTCAGATATTAACGTTTCATTTTCTAATAAAGGATTACATTACTTTTCAGTTCATACAACAGCTTATTAGTGAGTGGACACGTTTTCTTTATTCAAAATACTTTACCGGTTTTCTTCTCTAGAGTATGCGGACATGCATTTTGTGTATGGCTACTGTAATGGCACGTCAAGCACTTATTGAATACCGACATCGGTTTTCCGATAGGCGCATTCCCCATTACAGAACGTTTCTGAAAATAAACAGGTAATTTCGGGATTGCGGACTGCGTGATTATCTTTTCGACCGAGGAGTAAATTTGCCAGCAGACTTAGAGGAAGAAGGAGTAGTAGCTATTGTTACAAGGGATCCAACTCTCAGTGTACGTCGAATCGCTAGACAATTAGGAGTGTCACGAACGACAGTTTGGTGAATGTTAAAACGTGAGGGCTTATATCCATATCATTATCGCAGGGGACACAGTTTATTTTGTTTGAGGCAGACCACTATGCTCGTCTAGTTTATTCTACCTGGATATTAAGACAGTCACGGCTTCATTTTAATTTCTGCAGAACAGTCCTCTGGACAGATGAATCTACGTTCACGACAAGTGGTGTCACAAATTTGAGAAACCTGTACAGGTGGTCATCAGAAAATCCCAAAGCTATACGCCCATCTAAATTTCAACATAAATTTTCTATTAACGTTTGGGCGGCCCTAATCGAAGACTTGTTGATTGGTCCTGTCGTTCTTCCTGGGAGGTTAAATGCGGACAATTACCTTCAATTTCTTACTTAACTTGGCCTGAAATAAACGATAAAATCCGAACACTCTTAATAGAAATTGGAATGGTAAAGAAAACAGACATAATTTATCCATTAGATGATAAAGGTAGAAAATTTAGCAATACATATTATTATCGTCAAATGTCAAATTCAGAAAATGTGCTTAGAAATTGGTTAGTTTATTCACAAAAATCTAATAGCGTATATTATTTTTGTTGTAAATTATTTACTTTTCTTTCACAATCAGTCGAAAATACTAGCTTAACCGGCTTAAGCCGTCTAATTACAACAGGTTACTCAAATTGGCAAAACCTATCAAAAACTTTACATGCATATGAAACTAGTCTAACACATTTAAGTAATTTTAAAAAATGAATTGAATTACAACACTCTCTAAAAACAAAAAGCACTATAGATAAACAACTTGAACAATTATTAGATTTAGAAAAACAACACTGGCGAGCTGTTTTAGAGCGTATTATTGAAATAATAAAATACTTGTCAAAGCAATGTCTTCCGTTAAGAGGAAAATCTGATGATTTATTTGTTAATAATAATGGTAATTTTTTGCAACTCTTGCAACTTTTTGCAAAATTTGATGCCCCAATGGCATCTCACTTACAAAGAGCATTTAAAAATAAACATGTACATTATTTATGAAAAGATACACAGAATGAAATTATTGCTTTATTAGCTAACAATATTAAAGAACATATTTTATGTTCTATTCGAAAAGCAAAATATTATTCTGTTATATTGGACTGCACGCCAGATATAAGTAAAACGGAACAAATGAGCATAATTATAAGATATGTATCAATTGAAAACAAAAAAGTAGAGGTGCAAGAACATTTTCTAGGTTTTGTTAACATTACAGAATCAACTGGTGAGGGTTTAACAAATTACTTAATTGATAAACTAAAAGAATTTAATTTAGATATTAAAAATATGCGTGGTCAAGGGTATGATAATGGTGCAAACATGAAAGGAAAAAGAAATGGTGTTCAACGACATATCCTAAACATTAATCCTAGAGCATTCTTTACTCCATGTTCTGCACATTCCCTCAAATTAGTTGTTAACGACGCTGTGAAAATTAATAGGGAGACAATCACATTTTTTGGAATAATTCAAGAAATTTATAATTATTTTTCAGCATCAACGAAACGGTGGGATGTTTTAAAAAATATATTAAAAATTTTACATTAAAACCATATCAGAAACACGGTGGGAATCTCGTGTTGATGCACTTAAACCATTGCGGTACCAAATTGGTGAAATTTATGATTCATTATTCGAGTTGCAGGAAAATACTAAGATAGACAATCACAGTAGACATCAGGCCAGAGTATTATGCAGTAAAATTAAAAATTTTCAAGCAAGTTTTACGATGGAAACTATTTTATTGTGAAACGTCAATAATTTAATGACAGTCCAAAAATCTACAATTTCCAAAGCAATCTACAAAACCCTGCAATAGTCCAAATCTACGTTTATTAAATTTTATTTTTTTCTCAATATTTTTATTATCTAACCCCATTAAAAAAGTACATATTCATATTCAGAAGTTAATAAAGATTCCGAATTTTCTAAAAGAAAATATTATTTCCATTAAAAAAAAAATTTTTTTTTGCTGTCATATGTAATCATCAAGAAAAAAAAAACGCAAATGATTGAAGCCAATACAAAATAACTTGTCAAAAAACTTTCGTTGACAACATTTTGTTCTAAAGTTTATATTTACGGAATTATTAGACTGATGCGTTACTTCTGCCCAACCCCGTATATCGGGGATTTACTTACCTTTATATATAAAAATTTGAATCACATACAGAAAACTAGAGTAACAAATAGTTTAAAGAAAACATCTTTAGTTTTAATAGAGTCAAACCAATGTTTAAGCTATCTGCCACAAGATAACAGCACTAAATAAGAAACATTTAAAAAGAAAATATTGCCTTCGGTATATTTTGCGATACATCGAAATTTAGTCGATGTATCGATACATCATAGGCTGTAGCCATCGATGTTAAAAATCGATATTTTAACGCTAAGAAATAAGTAATTAAACTTCTGGTTTCAAAAATTCTTTTATTGTAAATACCACTACAATATTGTTTCGCCATACAATGGCTTCATCAGGTGGATGAAATACTGAGTACTAAGAATACTAAGAGTATTTCATCCATCTCATGAAGCCATTGTATGGCGAAACAATATTGTAGTGGTATTTACAATAAAAGAATTTTTGAAACTAGAAGTTTAATTACTTATTTCTTAGCGTTATAATGAAGTTTCAATAAGTATCTCCTTCGTCAATTAACTAATCGATATTTTGGTTTCAGTACATCGATGGCTTATAAACATCGATGTATCGTTGCCATCCCTAACTATATCGCAGTAAAAAATAAGAGTAAATAGATTACTTGATATTAAATCATATGTTGCTTCTGTAGCACCAATTAAATAGCGAGTAAGCAAGGTATATGCATTTTATTTAACTTAACTTAACTTTAGTTAACTTAACTATTTTCACAGCAAAATAATACAATTTCAAATAATTTATGTTTAGAATTTGATTTCTAGTGCGAGATAATATAAATTCTAGCACCGAATTCATCTTCGGCATCGAAAATTTCCATGACACATACAATTCTCTTTCAACGGACACTTTCTTAACGTACGAACTCGTAACGAAATGTATTACTTGCATTTTAATACAACAAAGAGCATTGTTCGCTAAAATTCCGATAATAATCGTTTAATTAAGTATTGGGATTTTTTCAAGTGCGTTAACTCGGGCGTGCACTGGTTTAAACGCATCTTTTGTTATTAATATCGGCTAAAATTCTTATGTAAATCATTTTTATTGTTATTGCGACGAATGCGACCAATATTTGTGATGTTTTGCAAAAGAACAACCGCAAACGGACACACCTATGTGCTCTGATTCAATTCTTTCAGATTATCCTCGCATAAATTTCCATAATGACGCGTGACAATGCTCGCCGTTATGTATATTTCATCACTTAAACTGACGCGAGCTTACTGTAAAGATAAAAGTCATGCAATTTTATTGGCGTGCAATTGGGTGAATATTTTCACGCCGCAATAAAATAAAAAAGTAAACATATATTCAGTAATCGAATTGTAAGGTTGGCAAGAATGACGAAAGTGTTTAATTTAAGTTCATGTAAAGGCCTCTTCCAATGGTAAATAGAAAACTTTGAATTACCCATAAAGTAATAATATAAAGTTTAGAGTAGCAACTGTGTTAACTTTGTCAGCAGTTAATAATTGTTTTCACTCAAAAAGTTACATCATAATTTTCATATACAGCTTGAAATGAAACAAACAATAATTAATCTGTGTTAATCATATTACAAAAGTATCTTTAATAATATAAAATATTATTAAAAATGGGGTGTGAAGAACACAATACAAGTTATATATTTGTGAATGTATCTCCTCAAAAGATTTTAATAATATTTTATATTATTAAAAATACTTTTGTATTATACAAATTGGTGTGGTTTTTACCCACTCATGTATGTTTCAAATTATTTTGTTATATACGCATTCGGTTCGCCCGACAAGTAGTGAAGACACGATAATACAGTTTTTTATAGATATGGTTGTTACCGTCTATAGAAACACGTTGCTTAGTTCGGCAGTTATTGTGTAGACAGCGCTGAATATTCTATCACGCTCTGTCTTAATAATTTCTGGTTGATAGCAAGGTAGTTATGTTTGGTTGAATGTATCTCCTCTCCAGCAGGGGCGTACCGACGATCCTGTAGAAAGGTGAAATACGTATCTGCGTCTCTGGAGAGGAGATACATTCACAAATATATAACTTGTATTGTGTTCTTCACACCCCATTTTTAATCATATTTTATATTATTAAAAATACTTTTGTATTATACAAATTGGTGTGGTTTTTACCCACTCATTTATGTTTCAAATTATTTTGTTTAATCATATTAATCATTTGTTTCATTTCAAATTGAAAATCGATTTACATCAAGTAAAGTGCATTTATTTTTCATGCTAAACATTTACAGCTCTGTAGATAAATATTTATATGCAAATTTAGTTCATTATTTCGCTTTTTTGTAATCCCGGTTGTGCCATCTAGTGAGGTTGTGTTCATTAAATTTGTTCCCATGTAAAACCACACCTGTGGGAGGTGTTTTTTCTGTTAGATGTGTGAGAGAGTTGAGTTGTTTCTTGGTGGACGCTCCGTAAAGCGAGATAAAAAGTCATGCTATACCTTATGGTAATTTTCGCTGTTAGTGGATTAAAAAATAGTGTGTGTAATAATAATAATAATTATGCCTGCTACCATTACATAGCCTTGAGCGTCTCACTGCGAAGCAATTAGCCGTGATTAGACATAGGCTTTCTTTGTCCGATAAGCGGGATAAATATATTTCACTATAAGGAAGACAGACAATCGAGCAAACAACGAAGTCAGAAAAATAAGCCGAGCATCGCTTGCCTCATTATATTAATTATCGTCGTGAGCTGTGAATCAATATTTGGAGCACCTTCATAATTATGTTCAGAAATTCTTCCAACATGCCAACTATCGTTTCTGGTTTCAATTCGTCTATTGATCCTTTGATAAATACAATATCTGCAATATCTGAAGTATCTTCAATTATTGTGTAAAGCATTTCAAAGCCTGTGGAGTATATATGGATTTAAAGCATCTACCAGTACCTTGATCTAATGTTTGAAGCAATAAAGTTATATTAGGTGGTCAAAAAAAAACACTTAAATACGCGCATTGTCTGTGACTAGTAATACAGGATACCCAAGAAGCGTTGTCTATTATCAACAGCACTTTGAATGGTAATTCTTCCTTATCAAAATATCTCTTTACTTACGGAATAAAACATCGATGACACCATTCCTTAAATGAAACAGCTTTGACCCACGCCTTTCAATTCCAAAAAAACAGATAGACAATTTTTATCTTTGTTTTTAAGAGCACGAAGATCCTGCGATCGGTAAACAAGTCCAAGTTTAATTATATGACCAGTTGCATTTGTACAAAATACCAATTTTCACTTAGATATAACCTTCTTAATGTTGTGCAATACTGTATATTTATGTACGGATTTTCTCATATTGTAAAGGAGCTGCAGAGCAGCTCATAATAGCTCACAGAGCCTCTAGGTTACCAAGCATGTCGTGTTTGAATCATATATTACTAACACTAAACTTGCAACTAATATTAGATAATTTTCTAGAAAATTAAAATAAATAATTAATTATGGCTAATTAAGTAAAGATATATCTGAGAGACTCGAACCCGCACCATATTTACATGTTTGATATATTTAATTTAACTGACTAAATACGAGCGCAGATTGATATATAAGATCTCCAACATCATTGTGTAAAGAATTGGGGACAGAAACAAATTTCAATCTGCACACGTTAATTTCGAATATCTCGTCTTGGCATGCGAAGTTCGATTTCTGAGATGCTTACCAAGCAACGTTTCGTGATAGAATTTTTAATGATGGAAGGTTGCGCACCCCATCGAAATTAGCAGATGTTTGAAAGCTGTGTATGGCAATATCGCCATCCTGATTTGATAAACGTTGAAAGTCATGTTACAAAACCACGCATTATTTGTGTGCTCTTTGTTAGTATCATATTTCATCATTGACAGCGCTAGATGCATATTGGAATTTTCCGAAGTAAAGTAGTGGTGGTAAAGATTGTGCGTGCCTTTCACTTTTGCTCTACGAATATCTCAAGTTGTACGTATCGAATAGACGAAGTCTTTTTATGTGAGTTTGACAGTTTCGTTGATGGAATTTTTGAAAATTAATCAGCGTCCTGTGGTAGATGTGACTTTGATCAAAGCACCTAATTAAAATATCACATTTGGCTGGTTAATTACACAGCATCTGAAACGAAATCCAACAAACCTTCTTGGTAAGTAAGGTTTTTTTTTTGTTGTTAACACCCTTCGTCTAATATTCATCGTTAAGTCGCGTAGTATCTTTTTCTGTAGGATGTCTAAGACAGATCTAATAAAGTGGGGTTACAGTATTTTGGAAAACCGCCCCGATGATAGCAGATTAATCATGCTCTGCATATTGACCACGTGTTGTCTCCATTTGACCAGATAGGCGTCTTCCATTCCGTCAAGAAGACTTGCAATTCTTGATGACTTACCAATACTTCTTAAAGGCCTACCAGGTAACTTCACTGGCAGATTGTGGTACCAACACGATGGCGCATCAGCACATTAGGGAGCTTCTGAAGAGTGCACCTAGATAGAGTATTATAATATATATAATATAATATAATATATTATATAATAAGCTCGCCATTTATTTCTGTGGCCTACTATAAAAAACTTAGTTTACATAACACCTCCTACAACCGCGGAAAACATGAAGCAACGTACAAGAAGTGCTTTTCTCCACTTGCACGAGAACAATATCACTGAAAATTAAGGCAATCCATACAGAGAAGGTTCAGAATGTGCATAGAGCGGAATGGAAACATATTCGAGCATCAAATGAATAAAGATTAATTTATTATTAAGAAATCAAAAAGTGTACATAATAATAATTTTGTATTACGTATTATGTATGTAGCTATGTTAGATGTACTGAATATTGAATAGTATTAAAGATATTTCCCATAAAAGCGGAATATCGTTGAAAATACTGTAAATAAGTATTAAGTTATTGGTACCATTTTGAAGGTAATTTTACAGGGAATTTGCTGACAATATCGAAACATATAGGTTCCATTAAAAAAAATCACGAGAGAAACGTTGGAATTTCGATCAATGTGGCACGACTTATTTAACACCCCGTATATATTTTTACATTATACCATGAAACAAATAGAGTGTTAGATCCCAAATTGATATCCAAAGAATAATTCGATGCACGATACCTATCTTTAGCCACCGTCTTAAAACCTCAGACTCTATAACTGTAAAATTTTTGACAAAAATTCCAATATAACCAAAGCTAGTTGTCGGAAGTGCACACTGCAAAGGTAATTTAGGTGGCTATAAAAGTAATTTCTAAAAAATATAGCAATCCATTTAAACTCTAAAATCTGAAGGTAGGTACGGAAATTTGTAACAGCCTGTATATTCGTAAATAACACAGGCCTGCGATGGTAAAATTGTCTGGATTTTATACAGTGATTTCAATAGATTTTTTGGTGCTGAAAATGGGAAAATTATTTAAAAAATTCCATCACGTAAGGTTTTTTTACAATCTAGGGTTTTTTTGACCTATCTGCATGTATTAGCCTCTTTGAAAAGGACAATTTTGTTAAACCGTTGTTTAAATAAACTATTATAATTTTTTTACTTATGATGATGCAAGAAGTTGATATTCTGAACAAACATACACTAGATTTATGATAAAGAAGTTACCAATAGAAATAATTAAGCATGTCGCAAGACATGACTCATAATCTTCCTGTTACTGCATGTCTACCTCCCCACCTCCACCACAAACATATTGCTATTCTAGACAAAACAGTTAGTTCATTCAATATCTTCTTTACAACTGTGGTGTGAATTTGTGTAATTAGTTGACATTTGTGATTTATTGCTGAGTTAATTTAATTTTTATTTTACGAGTTTTTTATAATTAAATTCCAATGGCATCAAGAGGCTGTGTCAATGTACCCAACTCCTTCTGCTATATTTGTGGAAAGTTTACAGTAAAAAAAACAACAAAGAAACATTACAGATTTTGTAAAAAAAGTATATTTTACATATTTTGGTGTGAAATTAGGAGACCAAGACAAACTTTGGGCTCCTCATAAGGTTTGTTCAGTGTGTGTTGAAGAGCTTCGCCAGTGGTCACAAGGAAAAAAACAGTCTTTTCGAGTGCCTATGGTTTGGAGAGAACCGATCAATCATAGCGATGATTGTTATTTTTGTTCGTGTGTAGTACACGGATTCAATTTAAAAAAACAAAAAGAACATCGTTTACCCAAACCTTCGATCCGCGACACGTCCTATACCTCATGGACCAGAAGTACCTGTTCCTTCACTAACAGATACATTAGATGATGTATCTTATGACGAAATGGTTTCACGTACATGCGCAAGTGAACTAGATGAGGGAAGTGATTACTATGATACTGGAAGTGATGAGCCAAAACTGTTTGACTAATCTGAATTAAATGATTTGTTGAGGGACTTAAACCTTCCTAAGGACTCAGCTGAGCTTTTAGGGTCAAGGTTGAAAGAAAAAAAATTGTTAGCACCTAGCACAACATTTTACTGGTTTAGGAACAGAGAAAAAGAGTTTGCTCGATATTATTCCGAAGAAGATGCACTAGTTTTCTGTAATGATGTACCCGGGCTCATGGAACAATTCCACGTAGAACATAATGTTTCTGAATGGAGACTCTTTATTGACTCTTCAAAAAGGAGCCTTAAGGCCGTTCTTCTACACAATGGAAGTAAATATGCTTCTGTACCAGTGGGACATTCAGTTCATTTAAAAGAGTGTTATGAAAATCTTGAGCTACTTTTAATTAAAATTCGTTACAAGGATCAAGGCTGGACAATTTGTGGTGATTTGAAAGTTCTTTGTTTGTTACTTGGACAACAAAGCGGTTATACTAAATATCCTTGTTTTTTGTGTGAGTGGGATAGTCGTGATAGAAAGCAGCACTATTGTAAAAAGATGTGGCCACCAAGACAAACCTTACAACCTAGAATGAAAAACATTGAAAGAAAAAGTTTAGTAGACCCGAGCAAAGTTTTGCTACCTCCATTACATATAAAACTAGGGTTAATGAAACAATTTGTGAAGACATTAAAAAAAGATGGAGAGTGCTTCAAGTATCTTTGCAGCCAGTTTCCTCGCTTGTCAGAAGCAAAGATAAAGGAGGGTGTTTTTGTTGGGTCGGATATAAGAAAGCTTATGAAAGATGAAAATCTTGAATCTAAAATGGAGGAAGCAGAAAAACAAGCATGGATAGCCTTCAAAAATGTGGTTACAAGATTATAAAAATATTGTGCAAAATATGTTAGAAAAAATTTAAAACCTTAGGCTGTAACATGAGTTTGAAGGTGCATTTTCTAGATTCGCATCTCGACTACTTCCATGAAAATCTTGGTGCAGTAAGTGAGGAGCAGGGGTAAAGGTTCCACCAAGACCTAAAAGAGATGGAGAGAAGATACCAAGGAAGATGGAATATAAGCATGATAGCTGATTATTTTTGGATGTTAAAAAGGGATGGTCCACTACGAGATTACAGAAGGAAAAGCACAAAAGGAGTATGGAAAGACAAAGAAAAAGATATTATAAGGACTTGTAAAGACATAAATAGTATTTTACTGTTTCTTTTCATTAGATTTAATGATATTTGTAAGTAATTTTGTTTTTTTATATCCTTTGTAAATAAATTCAAAATGTAACTAAAAATTATTTTTAATTTTAAAAAAATATAATTTGAAGCCTTTTTGTGAAAAATCCTTACGTGATGGAGAAAAATAGAGTTCATATTTGGATTCAGCGCCCAAAAACACATAAGAATCAGCTATCAAATTTAAAACAATTTTTAGAAAGTTAAAAAACGCAGGCCTGTGTAATTTTACAATATGCGCAATATAGAAAATCTCACTTTCCTATCTATATTAATTTTCACAGTATTTTTACAAAAATAATATTTATTAATTCTATCTACAAACGATATCTCTTATTTACTCATATTGTGTTTCCAATAAACAATATATATAACATTCTTGTCAAATAATTCTATTTGTTAAAATATATTGAAATGTTCATGTCACGCCTGACTTTAGATAAACGCCTTTCTTTAATAATAATTAAACAAGATCCTTTTTTTGTAGAGAACTGTATTGTTGCACTTTCTCCATTAAGCAAACATCTTATGCAAACAATGAACATCGCTTTCATTCCGAAGTAAAATTATTAAAAGCGATGACTCAAGGTCATATTTGAAAAGTCAATAGTGATAAAGAGCTTCATTTTACACAAGTGTGAACCGTAGCGGTGTCTTAAGTATACCCACCTATATTTGCAGATAGACACGACTGACCGTGTGAAAAAATATCGAGTGTATGCGAAAACAATACTTTCTGAAATGACAGTGCACATTTATGTCTTTTGAACAGCGTGGCTCTTTACAATTAAATGGCATTTCTTTCGGCTAAAAGAATAGAAGATAAAGCCTCTTGCTTCTAACGGTTTTATTTAAGGTAAATTAAAATTACTGAGTTTATGGACAAAAACTTAATTGTAAACAATTACACGAACATTATTGCAACGTGCATATAAAGGTATTAAAGTTACTGCCCACTTTTTTTTCCAAATAACTTTATTACTTCCTTATGGCGAGTACAATGTGAATTTATAAACTATAAATGTGTTGAAAATGGTGTATTATTATTTTAAATTGGAATGAGTAGATATTACACAAGAAAAATCTACACGGATGCATCTGCAGCTATATACGCTAACAACTTAAACTGCAAGGCTAACAAAAATATTATTCCAATTTGACGAAAAGAATTTAAGACGATTTCTTAAAAATATGAGGTGGTTCGGAAAGTTAGTAGAGATTTTACGTATAATAACAAGTGTTCATTTGAAAAGTCAATCTAGCTTACTTTGAAATTTTGATAGAATAAGACGCAAATATGTTAGTATGTGTTTGTTGTTCCGTAAACGTAAATCCAAATGACATTTAATAATGTCAATCACAAATATCAGTTAGTGCATAAAATAATCATGCGTCGATTCTGGTTTAAATAAATTGCTTCTCAGTTTTAAAATAGCTTCCACTTTAGAACATAAATTTTTTTTAGTCCAGGCTTATTTTCGAAGTGGTAATAAAATTAATGGTTTATGGGTTTATTCAGTTCAAGATTGCATGGCAGAATTTCAAGTTGAGTTTCCACATTTTGTAATATATTATATACAATTTAAGAATACTTTGGATAGAACTTTAAAACTTTTTCTGAAACTGGTGTCTCTTAAGAAAATCAGTCAGCGGAGCAGTTAAAAAACGTACACCTCAAGTTGTCAATCGTGTTGAAGAAATAATGGAAAATGAACCACAAACATCTGTTCGACATTTGAGTCAACAAATAAACCTTTCTGTTGGTACAACTCACAAGTTATTAAAAAAAGATATGCAACTTTATCCATACCGTGTCACAGCAGTACAAGAATTGTTAGAAATTGATTACCCACGTAGACTACAGTTTTGTAATTGGTTTGTAAATAAGAACAATCATGGAGAACTTTCGCAAAGAGTCATCTTTACTGATGAAGCATGGTTTTATAAAACGGGATACCTAAATTCACAAAATACAAGAATTTGGTGTAGTGAAAATCCACATGTAATTAATGAAGAATCGCTATATCCAGAGAAAATTGGTGTTTGGGCAGCGATAAGCCAAAGGCGAATCATTGGACCAATATTTTTTCAGGGAACGTTAACTGCTAAAAGGTACCGTACGGAAATTTTACAACCATTTGTCAATCAGTTGCATGATGATGAACTACAAAATGCATATTTCCAACAAGACGGAGCACCTTGTCACTGTACTGCAGAATCTTTGGATTATTTAAGAGAATTTTTTGATGAGCGTATAATTAGTCGAAATACTGAAATTGCCTGGCCTACACGTTCATGCGATTTAACACCTTGCGACTTCTTTTTGTGGCCTTATCTAAAAAATAACATATTTCGGACATCTATCTTCTTTTTATCTTCTTGTATAACAGTAGAGGATCCGGCCTTGGAAAAATATTTCCTAACTGTAGCAGGAGATATCTTTTCCAAGCAGCTGTAATCCATATAAGTACGTTGACTAAATTTATGTTTTTTCCAGAATTTTTAAACCTTAGGTGGCCACTTTAGACAAGTGGCCGTTAACACAGGTTTTACCGTATATGACAGAATCATTTCGTAAACAATGCAATCGTTTTTGGTTGCGTAAAATACTTCTCGTAACTTCTTCAATTTAAAATTCAATCGTCTAGTATTTTATACATCTTCTAAGTGGTTAACCTTAATATTTTATCGTTTGTTTAAAATTTTGTTACAGAATGGTGTTACATAATCAATGAACAAATATACTTTTCATACAATTATAAATGTAGATTTCAAAATCGTAATTAGATTCTGTCTTATTTCCATTTTTATATGTGTAAATTATCTTCCGTGGCGTGCAACGGCGATGAATTTCTTATATCACATATTTTATGTCCTATGCTTTCATATTACAAATTAACATACATGTATATGTGCATCTATGGAACTTAATCTTAATCTTATTGTTTCACGAAGATATTCTCACACCTCCTAACAACTATATCACCTACAGGTGTGACTCAGATGGGTTTGCCGCTAGAGGGCGCTGCTCATTATACTTACATTATATTTAAATTAAATTAGACATGATTTATACTCAGCCCGAACGCTTACGTGGGTTCAAAGTAAGTGATATTCGTTGTGGATAGTGATTCCCATCGATTAATTTTAATAACACCTGTTTATATCTAAAACAATAATTAATTTGTTAGCAGTAATTGTACAATTTATATCATTAGATATTATGTTTCAGATATGTATCATTCGTATAATTATATCGATTGAGATATATATATGCTTAAACACAACACAAAGCTTGAATATTTAAAATACTGGAAACATCAGTTAAATTGTTTTTCAAAAAAGTAACTGTGCCTTCAATATATGGAAAATTAGTAACAAAAATTGTCGATCAGTTGATATTTAATTTAATTTAATTAATCTATGTTTTCTATTGAATCTACCATGATTGCGTTTCCTAAATATTTAACATGGCCAAACTCAACCTGTTACAGTATCGTTTAAAACATTCATCATGTATGACTGATTATACCGCATGTGTCAAATATCATTAGGCATAGGGAATACGTATGAGTACATACGATGTATATGTATATGGAAAAGCCGATTCAATGCCGGCGAAGACCGCGACGGCCGGCAACGATTATCTCCGATTGTTTCGCAAATACAAGTTAGCAGTAATCATTTGACCATCGACATAGGTACTTGCAATGCGTTCTAAAATAACATTTACGAATTGCAAGGGATTTGCTTTTCTTGTTTCTTTCAGTAGATGCAGGAAATTTTTAAGCTGCGGTGCGTCGCATAAACAAAAGCGTAATTCTAATCAAATTAAAGAATAATCCTAATAAAATAAATAAAAAAGATGCTAAAAATTATAATAAATTATACAAGAGATTGAAAAATTTCTCCTTGCACAACAAGACATTGTCCTAGGCGGCCGTAGAAATTAGCTCGTACATTTGCTAACATGTCGGCAGTTAATGAATTCGCAGCCTTAGTTATTTTTCTCTCAAGGCAACTAGATTTTCTGCTCTACCAGCTTCATGAGTATAAACAATATTTTTTAGATATCCCCACAAAAAGAAATCATTTGGAGATAGATCATGAGATCGCGGGGGCCATTTAATGTTTCCTTTTCCAGTAATAAGACGGTAAGGAAAAGTATTTCCCAGAAATTCCTTTACCCTCACTGCATTAAGTGCTGGACAGTCATCATGTTGAAACCAAACGATTTCCTGATTTAATCCAATGTTTTGAATGGCGGGCGGGAAGTATTTGATTTTTCAGTAATTCGAGATACTTGTCGGCATTTAATATACCATCAATAAAATAGGGGCCTATAGAATGGTCACCTAAAATACCTGCCCAAACGTTTAGTTTTTGAGGATACTGAGTGCGATTTGCAAAATGCCGGTGTTGATTTTCCGAAGCCCAATATCGAAGAACAGAGGGATTGTGCTTTCCGTGTAATGGAAAAGTTGATTCATCGGTGAAGAGAATAATTTTAGCGAAATTTTCATCTCGATGTATCTTTTCCATAACGTCTTGACAAAACTCCATTCTCCGGAAATGATTCTCGGGAAATATTTCATGAGTTATCGAATATTTGAAACATTTTAAACCATTACGTTTCCAAATACGTGAAATAGTTGTGTTACTTGTACCCAATTCCTCGGCAGCACTTCTAGTAGATCTTGTGTTATCAATTTCCACAATACTACAAATTAATACATCCCGCCGTTCTCTTTCCTCAATTTTTTGTGGTGATACCTCTCTTGGTTTGCATTACGTACAGTTCTTGAGACAGAACAAGTTTCAAATTTATTTATAATATTATAAATTGTTTGTCTGCAAGGTACAGAACGGTCTGCAAAGTCAGCGCAAACAAATTCATGCACTCCATTGCAGACTTGCCAGCATAAAACCATTTTACTAACTGAAGCTTTTCTGGGGGTGTATAAAGAGCCATTATACATTAATTTTATTTTACGCTTTCAAACTGTAACGGCCGCAGCTGGACTGAATGCGAAATTTTCAGTCAATCGGTATCGGAGACAATCGTCAGTCGTCGCGGTCTTCGCTGGCATTGGACTGGCTTTCTCATGTATGTATACATTGTATGTACTTATACGTTGATTCTCTATGCCTAATGACATACGGTATAATATTTACATTTAACAAGCAATATTACTATTCGAAAGTTATAAAAATCATAATACACAATTACTGCGAAATATTTTGCAATTTTATTAATTTCACGATTAATACAGAAGAAAGATGATACTTGCTTTTTTAAAATATGTAATTACGCTTCCTGGGCGATCTAACCGCAACCGCTACTGTTCATGTAATTGAGACCGACAAAGAGATTTTTATGTGATCCGATTATTTCATCTCCCCAGATCATACGGACTTACCACACAGAAATAAAGTTTCAATAAAAATCGACATGCAATTAACTTCCACTTTGTATTATTATATTTTGATCAAGGAAATCCTATCTTACTTAATAGGTAACATAAAATCGAAATATTCGAGTAGCGCTAACAAACACATTAACACGAAGATTCTTAAATGCTAATGTCTGTTTAAAATAACTGACGATAATGACTTCATATACAAGAGAGAATGCGGAATGGAGTTTTAACTGTTCGTAACACATAAAACAATGAGACGAAAGCGCATAACGATTTTTTTGATAGAGCGATTATTTAATTAAAAATTATGAAAAATCATGAAAATCATTGGGTTTAAAATTAAAGGTTAAGGTTCACAAGTGTTATCCATGAAATAAAAATTTACTGAGTTTAATGAATACGCGCGGAAATAGTTAAAGTTTAAATACTGTTCTCGGTTTCTCCGTTTTTTTTTTAATAATAAGTACAAATTGTATAGTTTATGTGGTCATAAAATGACAGTAAGAGTTGTTAATATTGGAACAGTGTTAATAGTTAGATGAGTTTTCGTGACTCTATTACTTTTTAGTTCTCTGTTAACTAAATAATATACGAGCTGTAACAATTTAAGTAGTTTGCTTATCTAGGTACGAGGGTTGCAGAGAAAATTTCGGGAACCAGCAGTATAATTGGTAGCTGACCTATGATTTATACAAATTCGGCTAACTTCACATTTATGTGAGTGAAATTTAATTTAAATGTGAAAATACAGATGTGCAATAAAATGCTTTTTTTTAAACGATTACCTCTTGTTGTTTTATTTCTTTGAATTTCCTTTGGACGCTAGGCCTAGTTGTGTAGAACCATGAAGATAGCCCTGAGATACGCCAATCATATACAGAGTCCCAATAAAAATTATGCTTGTGTAACTGTCCACACACATCACTCATTTAAATAAATTAAATTATTTTAAAAGCAGGGTTCACAGCAATATGTACTATTATTAGTATTTGTAAAACTTTGTGAAATAGTAAAAAGCAAATTATACAAGCTGTCCCGTATCGTTATGTTCAAGTTTTAGGAGTGTAAAGTAGACTTCATTTCAAGTAACAAAATTGCAAAACTTGTATATCCATTTTTATTTGTTGCAAAGTTACAGATCTATGAATGCGACTGTCAGATCATGAAAAAAAATGTAATCCCAAAGTCAATAAAAACTGAATTTATTTAAAAAAGTTCAATTAATAATATTTTCGAAATGTCCACCTCCTTGTTGAATGCAGGCTTGTGCCCGTAAGCCAACAGAGAAGTACTTATCCGAATTTCATACCTACTTGTTTTGTCGGATTTGCTCGGCAGCCAGGTGAATACGATCCAACAACTCTTCTCTTGTGTTCGAAACTTGCGCGTAGACTAAATATTTTTTATGTACCCCCATAAATAAAAGTCAAAGGGATTAAGATCGGGTGATCTGGGTGGGCATGCAACAGGACTACCTCGACCAATCCATCTTGGATAATTGACGTTAACCCAATTTTGGAAAGCAATTCCGAAATATGATGGCGCCTCATCCATGTGAAACCACATATCCTGTCGAACATTCAGTGGGACATCCTCTAAAAGACCTTGCAGTTCGTCAATAAGAAATTGAAGGTAATTGTCCACATTTAACCTCCCAGGCAGAACGACAGGACCAATCAACAAGTCATCGATTAGGGCCGCCCAAACGTTAATAGAAACTTCAGATGGGCGTATAGCTTTGGGATTTTCTGATGACCACCTGTGCAGGTTTCTCAGATTTGTAACAACTCTTCTTGTGAACGTAGATTCATCTGTCAAGAGGACTGTTCTTCAGAAATTAAAATGAAGCCGTGACTGTCTTAATATCCAGGTAGAATAAACTAGACGAACATAGTAGTCCGCCTCAAGCAAACCGTGTCCCCTGCTATAGTGATATGGATATAAGCCCTCACGTTTTAAAATTCGCCAAACTGTCGTTCGTGGCACTTCTAGTTGTCTAGCGATTCGACGTACACTGAGAGTTGGATCCCTTGTAACAATAGTTACTGCTTCCTTCTCTAAGTCTGCTGGCAAATTTACTCCTCGGTCGAAAAGATAATCACGCAGTCCGCATTCCCGAAATTGTCTGTGTACTTTCAAAAACGTTCTGTAATGGGGAATGCGCCTATCGGGAAATCAATGTCGGTATTCAAAAACTTCTTGACGTGCACTGCCATTACAGTAGCCATACACAAAATGCATGACCGCATACTCTAGAGAAGAAAATCGGTAAGGCATTTTGAATAAAGAAAACGTGTCCACTCACTAATAAGCTGTTGTATGAACTGAAAAGTAATGTAATCCTTTATTAGAAAATGCAACGTTAATATCTGAACATCTAAACATTTGTTTATTGTATGATATTCATGGTTCAGTACTTACGAAATAAGTAAGAACCTTCTTTATCATAAATCAATTTCCAGTACTATTTTTTGTAGATCTCCAAGAAATTACTGTATGCACTACGACACGTGTTTATTTATTTTAGGATAACATTTTATTATGCGACGTTAACAATCACAGGCCTGTTATTGAATCGTATAACGTTTTTTAAATAAAATCAGATAGTATTGACTTTAGGATTAAGTACATTTTTTTCATTATTTGGCAATCACATTCGTAGACCTGTAACTTTGAAACAAATAAAAATAGATATACAAGTTTTGCGTCTTTGTTACTTGAAATGAAGTCTGCTTTACACTCCTAAAATTTAAACATAACGATACGGGACATTTGTATATGTACATGCAAAAAATGTATTTCATAGTACATACATACATAAAAGTAAAATTTTAAAATAATTATGTGTACATTCATTACTACAAAAATATGACACGCAAAGGGAACAACAAAAAATATGTATGCATCTGTATATCACTTTTATTTTGCAAAATTTGGCCGCGTTTATCCATATTTTAGTCTTGTTTATTAAATAATGATTCACGTATAGGTCGGGTGAATATTTTATTTTTTTCTTCATAAATCTGCATGTAACAAGCTAATTGTTTCTTAACAACTTGACACACTCTAGCACTTCTTTCTTCATTAGGATCGCTTTCGTCCAGTGCTTTTGAAGCATTTTCAATTTGCTTTAAGCAGCTACCAATCTTTTGGACTGTTAAAACGTTTGTTGGGGCATTGGTTTCATTTCCATTCTTCTTAATTTCATCTGGTTCTATTCCAACTTCATCGTGAATTTGTAGTAATTAAATAATTCGCTATCATGGAACTCTATTAACTCTTCAATCTGCAGCATTTTCATTTCTAAATTCATTTCATGTGCCATTTCTATAATTTCCTGATTGATATTCTCATCGTTGATTACACTTACTTCGACGTCTTCAAAAACTGTAGACGCAATTTTTTCCAACAACGATGCATTGTTGTATTCTTTATTTCGTCCCAGGGGAATCCATTATTTTGGACAGCATTTAAAACAAGCAAATGTCTTCCAATATAATTTTAAAGTGAGCATTTCATTCGCATTAATCGCTGCTAAGGCATTGCTAACTGTGCGACGTAAATAATAGCAATTACCGTCTGATCCATTGGTTGTAATAAACACGCATTGTTTGGAGATAAAAACATCACTTTAACATTTGAATTTATGTCAGTTAATGTTATAGGATGACCTGGCGCATTATCGAGAAGCAATAAAATTTTGAAAGCTAAATTATTCTCTCTGCAGCATTTCTCAGTGGCATGCACAAAGTAACTTAAAAACCATTCACGGAATATTGGACGCCGTTAAATATCTTTTTTTATTTGATCACCAAATAACTGGTAAAGTTTCTTTATTAATTCCTCGAAATATTCTTGGATTTTTTGAAGGATATACGACAAGCGGCTTCAATTTATAATCTCCCGAAGCGTTTCCACTTAAAAGCACAGTTACACGTTCTTTTGAGGTCTTGAATCCAGTTGCAATAAATATACGAGAAGGCATTTTTTCCAGTACAGTCCAGTTCCGTAAACATTAAAAATCTGGTGTGAACTGTAGCTCTTTTTCTCAATTAGTGCCACAAATCTACCAGAATAATCTGCAGCTGCATCATGGTCCGCGTCTGCAGATTCACCACACGCTTTTATGTTCTTCATATTTATACGTTATTTGAAGTGTGCCAACCAGTCAACGCTCGCCTTAAAGTCGTAAATATCTTCTGGCGCCTGACCTAAGTCCTTTGTTATTGGTTGGTATAAAGTAATTGCTTTTTTTTGAATCATGAGAGTACTTAAACATTAATTTTTCCTATTTAAATCCTGAATCCATGTTATCAAACATTGTTCCATTTTTCAAGAGCAACATGTAGTTTTTTCGAAATAATTACAGATTTAACGGAACCTGCATTTTCTACGTAATTGGATGTATTTTGTATTTCCTTTAATATCGTCGCTATTGTGGAATTATTTATGTTGAAACTAGCTGTACCCTGCGCGCGTTGCTACGCCACCAACTAAAATAAATTTCAAGGAAAGACATTACACAAATATTCAATTCATTTTGAGTCATGTTGATTGATTTTGTTAATTTTGAAAAAATTGTGACATTGCAGTGTTTCGTTTCAATTCGATATTTATTGAAGTGCTGTGGGATACACAATATTTCTTGTTTTTCCATCTGGTGCGTAAACGAATAAATCAGAAGGTTTTCCGACGCGTGAGCAGGCCACATATAGCTGCCCATGTGAGAAGCATGGATTCTCCAAATTTAATCCGCACACTTGCAACGACTGTCCTTGTGCTTTGTTGATAGTCATTGCGAAAGCGAGTCGCACCGGGAACTGCAAACGTTTGAATTCGAATGGCATATCTGTCGGAATCATTGAGATACGTGGCAACAGTACGTCTTCACCTTTGAATTTTCCAGTCAAAATTGTTGCCTCGATAACATTGTTCATCATTTTCTTAACTGAGAGTCTGGTTCTGTTGCAAAGTCGTGGTGGATTTATGTTTCGAAGAAGAATGATGGGTACGCCAATTTTCAATGTAAGAACGTGCGGTGGCATGCCTGGCAAATCAAGCGAATTCAAGAATTCAGTTGGATAGTTGACAACTTCGTCCTGATTCACCACAGTATCGATGGACTTATATGTTGTCGTTTCGCCGGGTATTCCATTCTGAATGGTGAAGTTGATGGTATTGACATCGATGTTTTTGGCCGCTAATATAGCACGCGTACTGAGCCACTGATGATTTTTGTAGTTCTGTGCAATGTTTGGGAAAACTTTTTGCACCAATTCGTCTATGCTTTCTGTGATCTTACAGAAGTTTGCTGGCAAGGTGATACATTGCGTAGATTCATCAATTTGCATTCGCCCATTTCCAATATCCATTAATTGTTTTGCAAAATTTCCAGCCGATGCATCCCGTTGTAGTTGTACACGCATGTTGGTTTTCAAAGTAAATTTCTGTAAATGACGCCATAAAATGATTTGAGACATGCATTAAGTTCATCAGCGGGTGTTGAACGTTGTATATCCGGCAATGTTTGTCGAAAATCACCAGACAATAAAATGAGTTCACCACCTAAGATCCGTGCGTTTCCTCTCAAATCTCGCAGTGTGCGATCAAGCGCTTCCAATGCTTTCTTGTGAGACATTGTGCATTCGTCCCATATGATAATTTGACACGTTTGGAGTACTTTGCCCATTCCAGAGTTTTTGCTGATGTTGCATATTGGTGCCTCAGTGTTTTGCAAATTCAACGGCAGTTTCAATGCTGAATGCGCTGTTCGGCCACCATCCAAAAGAGTTGCCGCAATTCCAGATGATGCAATGGCCAGCGCAATATTATTTTGTGATCGTATGGTTGCCAAAATGAGTACAGCAAATGCGTTCGGAACGTCAATCAGCAGTCAGATCCTTCACATACACATTCGATGATCGTGAATTCGCTGTAGAGAATGAATAAAATTAATTAAATTAATTAATAAAATTAATTTAACTCACAATGAAATGCACAAAACTATTGGAAAAACGCTCCCAAAATATAAAAATACGCACAATATTGTCTGTTCAATGTGAGCCGGACATGAATTTCATAATTTACATAAATTTTTATGTCACCCACAACTCGAAACGTCATCATTCGTTCGCTGTTTTCGTTTCAATTCAAATCAGCATGAACTGTCACGGCAGTATATGAAATTCATTGGAATGACAGTGGCGCCATCTGTCGAAAATTGGTCGTACCAGCTTAGAAACCTTCGTGGGCTCATGCACAACAACTTTGCTAAAGATCATCACATGATCAAATACATAGTTTACGATTCTATAAAGGACATACAGACAAACATTCATTTTTATATATATAGATAACGCCGAACTGAAGCAAAGATTGCCCATTTTCACATCGTCTGATAATGTTCATTTTTGTTTCAATATCAATTTTTCGACGCTTTGTAGCACCTGCCCTACTAATTCCATGTTTACGTATACCCATTTTGTTTATCGATAAAAGGCATTGAATCACGAATATGTACCGTTCCTTAACGTCTACCGGACGTAGAGACACTAACATCTAATAGGTACATCGATTATATACGCACAGACGCTTACGCAGATACGTGCACGTTTCAATTAATACGGGGAATTACCAAACATGTGTTCGCAAGAGCAAGAGAATATGTTCGTTAGTTAAATAAGTGGTATCAACTGGCTGGCTGTTCGATACTTCGAATGTTTGTTAGTTACGACGTTCGTAAAGTGAGGTTCGCCTATACTACTATTTGTATAATAATAATAATCGCATGTTTTATGCATGCGGTTATACCGTAAGTATGAGTGAAGACACAAACAAAATACATTTTCTAGAGACAAGGCAGTGCCATCTCTAGAAAAACTCCGTTAATTCTGCATTAGTTATGTAGACAAAGCGAGAGTATTTCGGCAGCCTGACAATATGCAGCGCTGTATGTACTTCTACGTCCAAGTTCTAATAATTATGCGAATTAACATGACCGTACAAGCGAAATCACTTCATGGGACTAGAAAAAAATTTTTCTTGGTCCTCGTTATTATGCAGATGATGATTAGTAAAGGCCCGATTAAATGCAAAAAAAAACTGAAAATGTGCGCATAAATATGCAGATGTTTTAGCCAAAATATGCACTTCCCTGCAAAAAATATCCAGGTAAAAAATACGAGGAATGTTAGAAAATGGAATAGTGTAGAAAAAATATTCTATTAGTTTACTACAAGTTTATTTAGAACATTTTATAACATAATTAACTATGAAAACAAATTACAATCACATATTTCTCAAAGTTTTCGGCAGAAAAATTGTGACGCTTGTCTGATAACATGTATTTATATTTCATACAGTAAATAATAAAAATAAATTAAAACACTTGGCTTGTTTCACTATGAGATTTATTTAAATTCTCTAACAATTGTTTCGGCTGTTATGCCATTCTCAAAGAGATCTATAAATCTAACTTAAAGACTATCGCACTTGTTCTTATATGTTGTCTGTTCTTGTGTGTAGTGGGGGTGGTATTATATTGTGTATTACGGTGTCTATAAAGGGTGTATTGGCATATTCTATCTGTGTGTTGGTGATTAATAGATTTTGTTTTTTCGCTATTTTTATTTCTAATATTTCTAGGAGGTCCAATCTCTTGCTTTTTGTGATATTGTGTATTAAGTCGCAGTTATCTATATCGGGGAAGTGGTTGAGTTCTATACAGTGTTCGGCAAAGCCTGTGTTTTTCTCACTATATAAAATTGACTTTTTGTGTTCTTTAACTCTGTTTTTAATGGCTCGTCCACTTTGGCCGATATAGATAGCTTCACAGTCTTTACATTTTAATTTATAAACACCTGATTGGTCCATTTTATCTCTTTTATATTTGTTGTTGCTAATCATTGTTCCTAAATTTGTTTTATTTACCCAGCTTATTTTGATATCTAATCCTTTTACTATTCTGTTTATTTTATTAGTGAGTTGTGGTATGTATGTAATTTTGTGCCATCTTTGTATATTTTCTGTTATTTTCGGGTATAGGTATTTGTTCTTATTATTTTGTATTTCTTTACGTTTTAACAGTTTATCTACGATTTTAGGGTCATATCCATTATTTCTTGCGATTAATTTAATTGTGTTTATTTCTGTATTAAAATCTGTCTTGCTTAATGGTGTGTTTGTGGCTCTATGTATATAACTATTGAATGTTGACATTTTTATTTTCATCGATTGCTTCGCGTTTGCATGTAATATGTTGTCTGTAAAAGTGGGTTTTCTGTAGATTTCGAATGTAAGCTTATTATTATGTCTGTTTATTGTAATGTCTAGAAAGTTTATTTTCTTGTCTTTTTCTGTTTCTTTTGTAAATTGTATCTTGTGGTTTATAGAATTTATTACTTTTAGGAACTCCGTTAATTGCCTATCTGTACCCTTCCATATGCAAATTACGTCGTCTACATATCTGGCCCAGAAATGGACTTGTTGAATTAATACCGTGTTTTTCTTGAATAGTTCTTCTTCGAATTTATTCATGTATATTTCTGCTAATAGCGGGCTTAACGGATTTCCCATCGGTAATCCTTCTATTTGTGTGTATGTTTCATTGTTGAATTTGAAGTAATTCTGATTTAGACATAAATTTAAAGATTCTTTAATTTCTCGTTTATCTGTGTCATTAAGGTTATTGTTATTAATGTGTATGTCAATTATCTTTTTTATTTCATTTATTGGTATAGAGGTATTAATTCAACAAGTCCATTTCTGGGCCAGATATGTAGACGACGTAATTTGCATATGGAAGGGTACAGATAGGCAATTAACGGAGTTCCTAAAAGTAATAAATTCTATAAACCACAAGATACAATTTACAAAAGAAACAGAAAAAGACAAGAAAATAAACTTTCTAGACATTACAATAAACAGACATAATAATAAGCTTACATTCGAAATCTACAGAAAACCCACTTTTACAGACAACATATTACATGCAAACGCGAAGCAATCGATGAAAATAAAAATGTCAACATTCAATAGTTATATACATAGAGCCACAAACACACCATTAAGCAAGACAGATTTTAATACAGAAATAAACACAATTAAATTAATCGCAAGAAATAATGGATATGACCCTAAAATCGTAGATAAACTGTTAAAACGTAAAGAAATACAAAATAATAAGAACAAATACCTATACCCGAAAATAACAGAAAATATACAAAGATGGCACAAAATTACATACATACCACAACTCACTAATAAAAT
Organism: Melolontha melolontha; assembly: GCA_935421215.2. NCBI lineage: Eukaryota > Metazoa > Arthropoda > Insecta > Coleoptera > Scarabaeidae > Melolontha > Melolontha melolontha. The sequence continues at coordinate 1,240,102 of OW285235.1, read as the reverse complement.
AAACAGAATAGTAAAAGGATTAGATATCAAAATAAGCTGGGTAAATAAAACAAATTTAGGAACAATGATTAGCAACAACAAAGATAAAAGAGATAAAATGGACCAATCAGGTGTTTATAAATTAAAATGTAAAGACTGTGAAGCTATCTATATCGGCCAAAGTGGACGAGCCATTAAAAACAGAGTTAAAGAACACAAAAAGTCAATTTTATATAGTGAGAAAAACACAGGCTTTGCCGAACACTGTATAGAACTCAACCACTTCCCCGATATAGATAACTGCGACTTAATACACAATATCACAAAAAGCAAGAGATTGGACCTCCTAGAAATATTAGAAATAAAAATAGCGAAAAAACAAAATCTATTAATCACCAACACACAGATAGAATATGCCAATACACCCTTTATAGACACCGTAATACACAATATAATACCACCCCCACTACACACAAGAACAGACAACATATAAGAACAAGTGCGATAGTCTTTAAGTTAGATTTATAGATCTCTTTGAGAATGGCATAACAGCCGAAACAATTGTTAGAGAATTTAAATAAATCTCATAGTGAAACAAGCCAAGTGTTTTAATTTATTTTTATTATTTACTGTATGAAGTTAAAATGTTTCACCAAGAAGTATCTGCAACAACAGCCGAGAATATGTATTTATATATTGAAAAGGTTCGTTCTACGTCAACGTTTGTTATAGGATCATATTTCAAATTAGAAATATCATCTATTGTCAACTCAATATTTTCTACTGAATCACTATACAAGATTTTAGCAATGTCCTTTAGCTTTTTAAAACCCTCATTTTTTCCTATTACACTTAAAAATTTTTCATACACGGACTGTCCCACTCCTCCTTTAACATCAAAACATGACTTTTCAAATTTGTTTATTATTTCAATGCTCTCTATTAGCGACATAAATTGTTTTTTCAAACTGCAATATAGAAGTGAAAATAAAACTATAATTGGCTTTAAGTTGAGGTATTTCTTTACTCGATTACACCTTTTGGGGTCGAACACAGATTGTGCATCCCTATCAAGATCCATAATAAATGTCTTTAATCCTTCATAATGATTTGCATGAAAAATAGCAGCCTCCAACTACGTTCCCCATCGTATGATTACTGGTTGTGGAGGAAGCGGAATACCGGGTAGATGTTGTTTGTAAAACTTAACTCGTAATGAGGCTTTTAAAAATACTTTCTTAACACTACTAATTAAAGTATTTACTAAGCGAAAATGGTTTCTGACTTCTTCTGCAACACGATTTAGTCCGTGCGCCAAGCAAGTTGTGTGAATTAAATTTGGGTAAAAGATTTTCAAGTTGAAAGCTGGCTTCACCATGTATGGTGCAGCATCCGTCAAAAGCAATAGAATTTGCTCTGTTGGAATCGATTCCGGTAAGAATAAAGTTGCCAATTCTTCCTGTATAAATCTTGTTATTGTCATATTATTTACCTTTTCCAACTGTTTGCATGAAATTAAATCAGATTTTGCTGGAACCGATACGTTAAGGATACCAATCATGAAATGAACTGTGTATCAGCCCACACTATCAGTAGTTTCATCTACGCCTATATAAAGATAATTGTTTGCAACAACCTTCTTAATGCTATTCAATGTTTCTGCATAGATACAGCAAATATAATTTTTTCTTAATGTGCTCTCGTCGGGAATGTTATATTTGCTGATGTATTTTTGCAAAAATAAGTTGGCACTTAAATTGTTTAATTTATGTAGTGGAATATCTGCCGAGACAAACACATTCTGAATACACCTTCTGAATTTCTTATCATTCGGTTTAAATATTCAAATGTCCGACTAAGGACAAATCCATCTGATTTCTTTAAAAACTTATTTTAAATAATTTAATACCATTCATTCTTGATTCCATTATTTGTATTTCATTTAAAATAAAAAATTTAAAGTAGAAATATTTTTCAACAATTAGCAAGCATAAAAAATTTAAATACTTAGGATGCGATTCAAATTAAATTTCCAGGAATTGTTTACATTTTAAAAAGCTGCCCAGATGTACATATTCAAGTATTGTTTTTGTACAAAAGACTTTTTATAATGTGAATAAAAAGAGAACGACAATATTCTATGTGAGAAAATAATTTCAAAATAGAATAAAAACTAATTACTTTAAAATGCATTTTAAGAGAAAAAAATATTTTTCTTCAATATTAAAATCACGAAAAAAATTCCAGAAAAAATAACCACTTAGAGTCTTCTGCCCTACTTAGAGTCTTCTGCCCTGCTTAGAGTCTTCTGACATACTTAGAGTCTTCTGGCCTACTTAGAGTCTTCTGGCATACATTTTATAAAATTAATTGGCAATAACAATTCTTGTATACTCCTCGTCAGGAAAGATGATCCCTGCGTCATCAATAAACATTGTATGATTCAAATCAGTACTTCGGCGTCATATTAAATACTGTAAATTGCAAAATGAATATGGATTGTAACTTCGTTTCCGGGCCAAATATATTTGCCACAGTCGGTCGAATTTGTAGGTTATATGAACATACATAATCGAATTACATCTCAAGTTATATTAAACTTACTATAAATTGAACAAAACTGCGTAAACAGCAAATCAAATTAAACTATAACACCACTTGAAAAATAAAATGAACTATCAAGAATTTACAACATTTAAGTCAACATATAAGATTATGTAATTCTTTAATCATTTTAATGAATGGCAAAACGAAACAGTTTCAAGTTAGTTGTAAAAGCATTGTTACTGGAATTTAAATTATACAATAGACCAGAGTATCTACTTTGTATAACTGTAATTACATATTCACTGTTATACAGTTTTATAAACATTATCTTCTCAATTATATCATAGAATAACCCTAGATATTAGTTAAACGTTCTACAGTACCTAATTTTAAATAAAATTTGGAATATATTGCAATATAACTTAACACTGCCATAATAGATAAGTTGAGTTTTGCACAAAGGTCGGTATAAATATTTGAAATCGCAGTATGCATTATAAACAAAACATATTCATACAAACTTATTTCCTGTGAAATATTTTTTTTGCTTTGAAATTATTTGTTGACTGCTAGTAAAATAGAACTTGTACGATTGCAGAAAGAAATTTTGAAAAAGGAACATGAAATGGAGCAAGAAAGAAAAAGTTTAGTATTTGAACTTTCAAAAATTGTATAATAATCGATATTAGAATAAATTTGCAAAATGAACTGATACTATTATTGCTTTCGAGAGTTCCACATTAACTTTCATACCATATATGTAATAAGATTGGAAATCTTTTTAAGACACCAAAAAATCTTTCAATCCAGTTTCTGGTTCTAAAATGGGATTCATCGTACAATTGTCCTGCTCGACTTTGAGGATTTGCTAGAGGTTAATAAATATTTTGTAATATTGTAACAACTATCACAAAGTATAAATGGGTTATTGAAATGCTCATTTTCTTAGCTTCTTTTTATTGCCGATCCATTCAAAATTGTTTGGTCATGTGTAGATCCTGGCCATCTGGCTACGTCACAAATTCTTAATTGAGAATCTCCTATTACCTGAATATTCCATTATAAATATCCTTTCTGTTTCGGTACAGCTCAGCATTATTACCACTAGGAGATTGTCATGTGAGTGCAATCAATTCTACTTAGTACATTAGGAAATCTAGCTACTTGATAAAATCTGTTTCTGTAAATTTTCTACCTTTCTAGACATATTTAGATAAAAATTGTGGCCACAGTCTGGCTATTGCATGTGTAACATTTTGTATGATTATTTGTATTAATATCATTGTATTTCTTTCATAAAAAATCAGTTACTAAAAGTAGAAACTAACATTACATAAACAACTAATCAGCTCTATACTAATACTTGATACTTTTACTGCCAACACAAGAAAATTTGATATATTTGGCGTGAACTAAAAACGGCGTGTAGCACGTACGTTGGCTTAAATCTTGGGTTATAATATAGATTAAGTAAAAACATGGGATAGCTAATAGTTGTTTTATCTGCGGTCATATAAGAAGTATTGTTAATCTGGTCATAGTGATTATTTTAAAAATAATCACTATCTTTACTGCTGCTTGAATCATCAATGTTAATTATAAAGCCATTGATTTCACAATGTAAATGTATTTTCTCTATCATACCATTTTTTTTATAATACTTTCCGTGTGTATAACACAATTTTTCCAAATTTCTTCCATACACTGCTCTAGTGATTACTTCCACATAGCTATAACTTTATCATCTCCATGTCCATCCTTGAAAATATGTTTATTATAATATTGTTTTGCATGGTCCCAAATAATTTCGATAGCATTAAATTCACAATGATAAGGAGACAATCTTCAATATTTCATGTCCATGACTTTGTAGCAATTCATCTACTTGATACCGTTTTTCTTTATGCAAATTTTTAGCAAGGGTAGTAGGTCAGTTTTAAATAGAGTTCGCAAGATATATTATGTTTCGACAAGTATGTAATAATATCATTTTACATCAAGCCGATGATGGATGTTTCTTTACTACTAGTGCATTGTGCATCACTATTTGTGCCGGTTCTTCCAAATTTGGTATTAAATATTCATCGATCCATTTCTTAAACATTTCTCCATTCATTTCACCATGATAATCTTCTATTTGTGATTTGCTTGAAAACAATAAAGAAGCATTTGACACAAAACATAATTTTGAACAACAATGTAATACAACATATCGCTTGCCCTCGTAACCCTCAGGCTTACGCACACTCTGCAGATTATTATCTTGCCGGGTCTCATCAAGCAATACCACTTCTCTCTGAACAGAACAACTCAAATTCTTTATGTAATTCCTAAGAAATGTCAATTTTATCTCTGCAATGTTGGTTCGTTCCACTAATGCTCTATGATTATTATTCTTTTTATGTTTAAATCCAATATTGTGAAGTACACGATTTAAACTGCTGCTACACAGCTTTAATGCGTTTTACTGTAACTAATCCCAAGCACAATGCATCTGCTACTCGCTAAACAAAAGGTTTATTAAAATCTAAATATATTATGTGCACATGTAATAGGTATTAACACCACCATGGTTTTTCTCTTGTTCAAAATATTGCAACGAATTTAAAACAAGTTGTCGTGATTGCTGCCATTATTGTTTTGAAAAAATAAATTTAAAAAAATATGTATTTATAAAAAGAAAATAAATAACAATTCCATCAAATATCAACGAATGTATGTTGTCAAATGTCAACGAGTAACGACAGAACTACTAAGCGGAAATGTGTGTATTTATCACGGAGTAGGTAATAATCCCGTCTTTGTCTTACTTAAATAAATTGCTTGAGCCGTATGTCTTTGCTAGAAAACACATACTTTCGTGCAAGCTATCCTTGTCATTCAAGTAGGTACTGTTTGTTATTCGGATGTGGAGATTTTTCTTTGAATGTCGTTGATAGAATTATAGATCAATGACGCAGGGATCATCTTTGGTGATTTGGAGTATAATTCTTTCTAATGCATTCTAATGCTAGAACGTTGATTGGACATTACATGCGTACGCGATTGATTATTGGCGGTCGTAGTCCACGTTCCCTGCCGTTCCATTGTCAAGCCACTCCCACTCCGACAATTTAACACATGATAATGATAAGGAAAGAGTATTTCACATTGCCGATCATATATCCAATGACAGCCCTTAATTCGTATTCAACTACCAATTATATAGTAGTAATCTAAATATTAAATTATTTCCACTTATTCCTTATTTGAAGTTTTTAATTATTATTATTATAATCTATAAGCTTGATTACCCCTAGGGTGTCAAGCTATTTACATTTTGCTTATGTGACTATTCCTGATATATAAATCTTGCCCATTCCTTCTTGTTTCTCGCTATTCTCTTCCCTTCGTACAATGTTACTCCTCTTTTCTTTAAATTTTCCACTATAACATTGCCCCCGTTTGTTGTGGTCTTCCTCTTATTTTCTTCTGTGTTGTTCTTGCTAGCCATACTCTTTTAGTCTGTCTTTCTTCTTCCATTCTTACTACATGACCGAACCACCTTAGTTGTTGTTTTGCGATTTCTTCCATTATGGGTTGTACATTTAATTCTTGTCTTATTACTTCATTTCTTATTTTGTCCCTTCTACTAAGTCCTTTCACCGCTCTTAGGTATTTCATTTCTACGGCTTGTAGTCTGCTCTTCATATGTTTATTAAGTATCCAGCTTTCGCATCCGTACGTCGTTATTGGTTTGAACAACGCGTTATATACTGTGATTTTTGTTTTCTTCGTTATTTCCTTCTTTCTTATAAATGTGGTGTTTAGTGCACAATATAGTTTTGTTGCATTTTCTATTCTGCTGTTTATTTCCATATCTTCTTTTCCGTCTTTATGTATGTTTATTCCGAGGTACTTGAATGTGTCTGTTTGTTCTATGTTTCTTCTATTTCAATTTTTACTTTTAAATCATTTCTCCCAATTGTAATCACTTTTGTTTTATCAATGTTTATTTTTAGATTCCTCTTTTTTGGTGCTATATTCAATGTGTTTAGGTTTTCTTGTAAGTCTCTTTCGTTCTTTGCGTATATTATTATGTCATCAGAGAAGACACATTCAGCTATTTCAACCCTCTCCATGTTCTTATACCCTACTTGGAGTTTCTTTGTTATTCCCCTTATTTCTTTTAGTACATCATCTAATATTATGTTAAATAGTACGGGGCTGAGCACCCCTCCTTGTCTCAGTCCTTCTTTGGTTATAAACTCTTCGGACTTCCTATTTTCAGTTCTCACATAATTTCTAGTTTTCTGGTATATGGTTCGTATAGTTTTTATGAGTTTTTCGCCTATTCCTCTTTTTTTAAGGCTTTTCCAAACTTCTGCTCTTGGAATACTATCAAAAGCTTTTTCTATGTCTATGAAGGCCGCATAAATAGTCTTATTTCGGTTTTTTTTCTATCAGTTGTTTCATAGTGAAAATGTGATCGTGCACTCCTCTGCCTTTCCGAAATCCGCTTTGCGGTTCTTCTAGTTGGTAATCAATTAATATTTTTAATCTCTTTTCCAGGATTCTCTCATATATTTTTAGCATTACACTGAGTAGTGTAATTCCTCTATAGTTGCTACACTCTTTATTGTCACCTTTTTTGTGGATGGGTAGTATTATGCCTACTTCCCAGTCCGTTGGTATATTTTGTTCATTCCAAATCCTATTAAACAATTTCTCTAGGACTTCTATGCCGTTTTCCTTCATATTTTTTATCATTTCCGCTGTTATACCGTCATGTCCGGCCGCCTTGCCTCGTTTTAACTTCCTTATAGCTTCCATTATTTCTTCCTTATTGATCGGTTCCTCTCCTCCCCTCTCCCCACTTTCTATGTTTTCTTCGCTCACCTCTATTTCGTATATTAAGTTTATTCGTTCTGTGTTAAGCATTCCTTCGAAATATTCTTTCCATCTTTTCATTATATTATCTTCGTCTTCTAAAATTCTCCCGTTTTCTGTTTTTATGTATCTAATTTTGTTTTGTTTACCTTTTCTTAGTGTCTTCAATATTTTATAGAATAACTTTTGGTTGCCTTTACTGTCTTGTTCCATCTTTTCCCCAAATTCTTCCCAAGCTTGTTGTTTCGCTTCTTTCACCATCCCCTTCACTTTTAACCTTTGTTCTTTGTACTTGTCATAATTATCTTTGTTCTTTTCACTAAGATAATTTTTCCATTTGTCTTTCTTCATCTTTACTTCCCTTTTAATTTCCTCATTCCACCATCTTGTTTGTTTTTTGTTTTTGTCTGGTTTGCTGCTTCCACACGTTTCTTTAGCTATTTTCATTATTGAATCTTTAATTATTTTCCACATGTCTTCCACCTCCACGTTGTTTAAACTCTCTTTGCTTTTTATCATTTCTGCCTCTATTTTTTCTTTATATATATTTGCTATCACCTCTTCTCTGAGTTTATATGTTCTTATTACTTCTTTTACTGTGTTACTTTTAGATTTACTATTTGTCTTGTACATTTCTGTTTGTTTCTGGTCTTTTATTTCTATTTTTATTTTTGATAGCACTATGTAGTGGTCGGAATATATTTCACAGCCTCTTCTTACCTTTGTATCTATTATTTCTCTTCTATATGGTTTGTTAATTATGACATAATCTATTATTGATCTTTCCTTCCTACTTACTATTTCTCTAGTGTATTTATGTATATTCTTATGTGTGAAGAAGGTGTTTGTAACTATTAAATTATTCAGAATGCAGAATTCTATTAATCTTCGTCCATTATTGTTTCTGACATTTTCTCCGTTTATACCTATTACATTTCCTGTTTCATCATCTTTCTTGCCTACTCTTCCATTTAGGTCTCCTAATATTAATAATCTTCCTTCACTTTCTTCTGCCACCTCTGTTAGTTTATCCCAAAATTCCTCCTTTGCACTGGTTTTTTCATCTTCGTTAGGGCCGTACACTACTATGATGGTTGTTTCTACTTCTTCATCTATTTTCATTTCTAGTTTCAATATCCTTTCTGATATTCCGGTCCATTTCTTGTTTTAGTTTTTAATTACAGTTTTAAATTTACCGATTTCAATATTTAGAATACATATATTTTAGGCGTGTATTCAAATGCATTATAAATAGAGATTCATTCAAGGAACATCGCACGGGCAAGTTTAGATATATTTTGTCAGTCACCGTCAGGGCCGCCAGGTCTATCGATTTTCTGAGATTTTACCGATTTATGTCAAAAATCTACCTACCAATAATTCTGATACACCATAAGTTTATCTAAATAACTTAATATATTTGGAAATTTATTATGCATACATACAATATAACTATTATATTTTAAACTGCAATAAATTTCTCCAGCAGAGGCGTACTGATGAATCTGTAGAAAGATTAAATACGTATCTGCGTCACGTTCACAAAAAAATATTATTATTGAACTTTGTGTTATTCATACCAGATTTTTAATAATATTTTATATTATTAAAAATACTTTTGTATTACAAAGCTGGTGAGGTTTTACCCACTCATTTATGTTTCAAACTTTATTCTGTTTTCAATCTTTCTGTTCCGGTGAAAAGATCCTCTTAGAATAAGACGTCCTCCATGGTCTACTACTAAAAAATATGTACCGAATGTCTTTTCTTCAGGACTAATTCTGAAATAAACCAATACCTGTATAGTGAATTATAGTGATTACTTATTTGTTCACGTTCCTGTGTTGTCCTCCTATTTTGAAAACAAGAAAGATATTTAAAGCGACTTATACCTTCAAAGATAGATTAAGAAATATTTAAAAATAAGATTTTTTTTTATGTAGACTGTAAGATAAACATGTTGATTGGTTATTGTAATATGAAGATGTTATTAAAACATGCTACAGTTAACGGATTATTATACAATGATGGCATTCAATACCGGTTACATAACAATCATAACAAAGTGTATTCTCACCTTCCAATACATCGTCCAAAATTACAGATATGTATCAGAGATTACTATTACATATTCAAATGGTATTTACACAATAGTGTTAATATTCGAATTATCGTCGTACACGGTATAGAAAACAAGATAGGCGTTCTTCGAATTTACATGTATAATTTAGTGTGTTGCCTACACCACCTGTGATTATCTACAAGTACTTACATGAGATGGTAGTTTGTTGTGCAGAACAATTAGATACTTAACAGTCAATCAGGCAGATGTACATTCGTGTGTGTACCTGGCCTTTTTTTTTATCTCAAGCACATTTGGAATTACGATAGATGGCTTGATTAATAAAAATCAATCTGACACAAAGCGTATCGAATCCGCGTAAAATTTTATTTCCATACAGGTTATTATATGAAGGCACCACGTTAATCCATCACGTCAATTGATAATTAATTCGGCCTAACTTGGAGCTATAATTATTGATATTAGCAGACGGAAATGTATTGATGGTCGAACAGATGTTAGAGAATTTATTACGTGTTAATGTCACATATAAATTATATATAACACATATAGCAGTCAATAGATCCGTGCAGAAGGATGACAGTCAAGATAGGGTCATTATCTTTTCAACACGATAATTATTTGTCAAGTCCTGGTATTATTTTTGTTGGAAATTTCGAATTAAAAATAATGACAAAATTAATGGTTGTAATTTAACTATAATAGTGTCCATAAAATGCTTAGGCAATAATTTTTTCAGTACATAGTAATATACTCTTTGTCTTTACATTGGCATGCAAGATAAAGTTAACTAGTCGATATAGTTCACACATTAATTTTATTTAGTTTAAAATATGTTGCGGAAATCCCTTTCGAAAAATGGCAAAAAATGCTTTGATGTAAATACATATAATATACAGTGTGGTCATAAAGTTTGGAACCAAGCTTATAACCGCATTATTTTACATTTTTAGGAAAAACGCTCGGACAGGTAAATTTTCTTTTTTAAAACGCCATCTTTTGACATACAATTTTTTTCTATGACGTCATTGGTTTTCGAGTGATGACGTTATCAACACTTTCTTTAAATAGCAACCATATTATTTTTTTCTCGTTTTTGGTAGATCTTTATATCCACCAAATAGTGATATAAAACAATTGGTATGTTGCATCACAATTTTTTTGAAAAAATGATATAAATTTAGAAAAATACAAAAGTATTTTTAATAATATATAATATTATTAAAAATTGGGTGTGAAGAACACAATACAAGTTCATATGTATTTTTGAATGTATCTTCTCCAAAGACGTAGATACGTATTTCACGTCTTTGGAGAAGATACATTCAAAAATATATATGAACTTGTATTGTGTTCTTCACACCCCATTTTTAATAATATTATATATTATTAAAAATACTTTTGTATTATACAAAATTGGTAGGTTTTACCTGCTCAAGTATGTTTCAAATTATGTTGTTATTTAGAAAAAAATACGAAAATTTTATTTTTGTACAAAATTAAAATTAAATTAAAAAAAATACATCTGAACTTAAATTTATTGTAACAGTTAACGTAAATTTTCAAAATGGACCCCACCAACCAACTGACACTGTCCCAGCCGAGTGTAAATGCTTTGCGATCAATAGTAATCTGCGTTATTCGCTCCAGGTCAAAAGAAATTCGTCTTCCCAATCGGCCAATTACTTATTAAACAATCTTATTTAACATTAAATAGTTTCACAAAAAAGGACCAAAGAAGTTTAATTTATTTAAAAAATTGACATGATGTGGCAGACCATTTCTCAATTAAAATTATCGCCCAAAAATTGAAGATTTCAAAAACTAATTAAGCTTACAAAATTTACTGAAATATGTAAGTAAGTTCTTTTCACACTTCTGTCTTGTGTGAGGACTTAAATATTCTTCTTGAACAAACCGGATCGTCAAAAGCACATGAACTCATGTTACTATGCAAAAAATGTACAAAAGCAAAAACACGCACTTTTTTGCAAGATATTTCTTTATGACATTCTTGCTTCTTTTTATACAATTTATGTACAAAAATTTTAGTTTGAAATTGTTTCTATGGCGACAACATTGTTGAATTATTTACTTCTATTTTTGACGTTAAATTTTTGAGATATTGCGTAAAAATTGTTCATTTTCGCTAATATAAAAAATGGCACATTTATCTGAGCGAGAAAGAATCGAAATTTTAATTATGGTTGGTATGGGGACAGACAAAGAACGCATGCAGAAGTATGCGAATTGTTTAACCAAGAACACCCTGATAGACCTCCAATTACCAGGTCTACGGTGACAAAACTAGTTAGAAAGTTTACCGAAACTGGATCCGTAAAAGATCGACCACGGCAAGGTAGACCTAAAGTAGGAGAAGATGTGAAATTAAATGTGCTTCTAGAAGCAGAAGAAAGGCATCATGGTTCCACCAGACAACTTGCGTTAGCCAATCAGGTGGCTCCCTCATTTGTCGTCAACTTATTTAAAAAAGAACACTATCGTCCTTACAAAGTTCAACTTGTACAGGAATTACATGAGGATGACGAAGATCGTCGACTGCAGTTCTGTGAAGACGTAATGTTACGTTGTGACAAAAATCCAAATTTCTTGGAAAACATCGTCTTCTCAGATGAAGTTACGTTCTGCCTAAATGGATCTGTTCACCGCCATAATTGCAGATATTGGTCGCAGAACAATCCGCATCGGACTCAAGCGTGTCATACTCAGCGCAGAGGAAAAGTTAACGTATGGGTTGGAATGATTGGACGACGCATTTTAGGGCCATATTTTTTTGAAGGAAATTTGACTGCTGTGCAATATTTAGAATTTTTAAGATTTGAACTGGTTCCAGCGCTCGCTGTTATTTTCCCAAATCACGAGGATGGTGATGTACCCCATCCAAATATTTGGTTTCAACAAGATGGGGCGCCTCCACATTATGGTGTAGAGGTTCGCCACTATCTTGACGAAATATTTCCCAATAAATGGATTGGACGGAGAGGCGCCATAGAATGGCCACCTCGTTCTCCTGACCTGACTCAGTTAGACTTTTTTTGTGGGGTTATTTGAAATCAAAAGTGTATTTTAACAAACCGAACAATTTAGAAGATTTAAAAGAACGAATTCGCGTAGAACTTACACAAATATCCCCAGACATAATTGAGGCGAGTATACGAAATACGAAGTGTTTACACTCGGCTGGGACAGTGTCAGTTGGTTGGTGGGGTCCATTTTGAAAATTTACGCTAACTGTTACAATAAATTTAAGTTCAGATGTATTTTTTTTAATTTAATTTTAATTTTGTTCAAAAATAAAATTTTCGTATTTTTTTCTAAATTTATATAATTTTTTCAAAAAAATTGTGATGCAACATAGCAATTGTTTTATATCACTATTTGGTGGATATAAAGATGTACCAAAAACGAGAAAAAAATAATATGGTTGCCATTTAAAGAAAGTGTTGATAACGTCATCACTCGAAAACCAATGACGTCATAGAAAAAAATTGAATGTCAAAAGATGGCGTTTTAAAAAAGAAAATTTACCTGTCCGAGCGTTTTTCCTAAAAATGTAAAATAATGCAGTTATAAGCTTGGTTCCAAACTTTATTACCACACTGTATAATAGGAAAGAATAAAGGATGAAGAGGATCTTTTAAAATTAATCAATGTTAAAAAATGTGCAGTGCGCAACAGTTTGATTTAATTCAACGAAAGGCGTACTCGATAATAAGAAGAGTAACAAAGTGGGCATCTATGGAAACGAGGTCGCTTGGAAGAAGACTTAAGATAATACTATGCAAAAACAGTTTTAAATATACTTGAATGGGTAAAACATTACCAAAAACATTTTTAATAATATCAAAATATTAAAAATTAGGTGAAAATTTGTATCCACACATTCCGACACGTGTTTCATCTTACTATAGACTCATGGGGATAGACAAAATTTACAATTTTCTTACTGCATACAGTCAAGTCATAAAAGACAGCTCCGCTCATTAACTAATATCGATATCACGCCACATCAATCATGAGGACAGTTTTGGTTGGTTTGGCATTCGGCTTGTGATTCTTGGGTACCTTTTCTCGTTAATAAAGGAAATTGATGATAAATAAAGATCTTATTTTATTCAGAAAACGTTAAATAATTTTTGGCATGTAAAGGATGTGGTAAAATAAATGGCCGATGAGAGCACCATTAATAATTCCTTCTTCTTCTTCAGGTGCCATCTCCTCTCAGAAGGTTGGCTATCATCACGGCTATTCTCATCTTTGATGCTGCGGCTCTGAATAGTTCAATGGAGCTGCATTTTTACCACTGTCTCAAATAACAATTCCTGCTGAGTTTCTTAAACTGCAAATGTGAATATCTCTGTTACTTTACAACTGTTAGGGCGTATGTGGCTGGATTTGACACTTCTTCGAATCGCGGGTGGTGAATTGGCGATAACTAGTTTATGTTGAATCGTTGTTGATTTAAGTTGTGAATGAGGTCGTCTCTCGCTCAGTGGTGGTTCGCAAAATAATAACACTTGTTGAAGGCACAACAACCTTTAGTTATTAAATACGAGAAAACAATGTTACATAAACCGCAAGCAGAACATATTATTATAAAACTTGCTTATATTTCCTATATCTAGTAATGTCTGTGATCTCGTTGATAGATCTTGTAGAAAGTCCGTCTGGCTTAACAGGCTACTACGTGTTTATAACAATAGGCGGCTAGCCTTCGATTTAAACATTACAATGCTTAACTTATCTGCTCGAACATCTGGTGAGCATAGCGGCTACACCTTAAAGTAAAAACAATACAAATAGAAAAAAGCCTAAATAAATAACTGTAAACAAAATGATAAATACGTATTTCAAAGTACATTTTCTAGGAAGGAAAACTTAATTGTGAGGTAAAGGGTTAATACGGGCCGTACTTTGAACAATACTTCTTGGATTAGGTAAGTAAAGGTACGCCATTAAATTATGTTTGACGCTGCCATAAACGTTAATAACGGGGAATGTCGTGATCACTCTGAATAATGTGTATAAATTTCAAATTATAAAGAAATCTTGCCTAAATAAAATTCAATATTTTAATCGGAAAACTTATTAATAGAGAACGGACACGCTTACCACCCAGTGCAGTACTGGCGAAAGGCTGAATTTCTAAAATATTTAATTTTATTTATATAATTGGAAAACGAACGGGTGGTGATCTATAAAATTGCGAAATACATATTTATTTGTTGAAACGTTGTATTTATAAAGTTTTTAATTTTATTTATATAATTGGAAAACGAACGGGTGGTGATCTATAAAATTACGAAATACATATGTATTTGTTGAAAAGTTGTATTTTTAAAGTTTTTAATTTTATTTCTATAATTGGAACATTTTTATTTGTTCATTTTGTCGTTCAAGTTGAGTAAAGGAGTATTTATATTGACTAGCAATAGTTTCTCAAGGTTTTCTTCTGTCAATTTTGTTCTCTTTGAATTAAGTACATCCTTATAAATAGAAAACGTCCTTTCTACATCGCAATTGGTTATAGGTGCATACTGGAAATATTCTTTTATTTCTTCATATTTGGCCGTTAGATTTTGTGGAATTGTCTCCATCTCCATACATAATTGCTGCAATGTAATTAAATCTGGATTTCTATTAAGAATTGCTTCAAACTTTTGCCGAAGGCCACATCCGAAGTCACTTGGAATACTTTTCAAATTATTAACAGCCACATCTAATGTGGTTAATCCGTCATTTAATTTGAGATTTCGATTTTCAAAATAAGTGATTAGTTTTGGCAATTTTCCAAAGTGTTCGTGAAGAAAGTACAACTGAGTTTTTAAATTTGGGATTTGTGTGAGCTCCTTGCACTCACCGATACTTTTAGCATCCTCCTTTAGCAGTGTTACGAAATGTTTTAGACTATCGAAATTCTCAGCATAATAACTAGTAGCTTCCAGCCATGTTCCCCATCTAGTTATTACTGGAGTGGGAGGCAGTGACAGAGATGGAATTTTTTCCCTGAAATGAGCTACTCTCAATGGTGCTTTTCTGAAAACTTTTTTAAAAGCTGATACAAGTCTATCAACTTCCGGAAAAGTGTCTCTGATATATTCACAGATTCTGTGGAGAGCATGTGCTACACAAGTAATATGCAGCATATTAGGATATGTTTTCTTCAATAGTCTGCCTGTTTTTAACATATACGCAACACTATCACTGACAAATAAAAGAATTTTTTCTTTGTACGTGGCGTCCGAATGAAGCATTTTTTGCATATTCTCCTTAATGGTTTCAGCAACTGTTTCCGCATCAACTCTATTTATAACACTTGTTGCTATTACATATGAGTTATAGGGAATAGTTGGATGTAGTACACCAGCTACAAGATTTACCACACAGCGTCGTAACATATCCACCGTTTCGTCGGCGCTTATCCATATGTATTGATTTAAAAGATGGCTTCTAATGCGTTCTACTGTTCTCGTATAGCACCTAGAAACATAATATTTGCGTAAAGTTGATTCATCAGGAACATTTCGACCAGTATATTTTTGAAGAAATATTTTTAAAGTGGGATTGCTAAGTTTATTTAATGGAATATTAGCCGCCACAAAAGTTTTACAGAGTTCAGATGTGTTTGCGATCCTAAGTGACGAATTTTTGACGATATTTTACGGATTTTGTAATAAATTTCGGAATCACTGACAATGGACATTCAATCAGTATGACCGTCAATCCAACTCGCCATTGTTTTACGATGCCGTTCTCGACGTTCTTCCATATCATATCTGAAAAAGTAATTTAAACAATGCTCTAGATCTAAATAAATGAAAACTAAAAATGTGTGCGTAAGTTATTGAAACTGAACGAAATTCAATGCACACTCTTACGTCGAAATAATTGGTAGAAATAGATTCAACCAAACGATATTAAACAGGATCTATCACAAAAATTACGATGTAATTAACAGTTAAAACTATGAAAACAAGAAACTTACTCACAGCACTTTATTTATCTTACGAAATATAAACTAATAAATAAAATACATTATAAAAACCCCGCTTCTATCTACGCTCATGAAAACACTTTAAAAAGCACTATATTCTCGGAATACAATAGCTGGCTCGTCCATTGTTATCGCGGCGAGACCAGGTGTCCGAGTAAGTCAAACAAATACTTCATTGAATTACGCCGGGATGTACTGAGCGACGTTATACACAATTCCATTTGCCGATTGCGTTTTATGGAAATTGCGTCCGTTCTCTACATTAATTAGTAACGTTGTCCAGACTTCTGAACAACAAATTTTTATCGCAATTTTATTTTTCATCTGTCATTATTTTGTGTGTACTATTTTCATCTTCAGTAGAACAAGCTGAAAATTTATTGAAATATTTTCAGTAAATATAATCCTCCAAATTCTTATCACCTTGTATATCCTCTGAAAGTGGAATACCCTTTCGACAGAAGCTTCTTCTGCACGCCAATATCTAACTTGTAGGCGGAATCAGTAAAACAGTACTACCTTAGCGACTGTGTACTTTTTTCTTCAGTAATTTTCTGTACCGAAATATTCTGCTTAATATTCGTAAACATTTATCGTGATGAGTCTGTAACTTTGTCCTTTTTATATTTTTCTATGTTTTGACCCACATATCAATGTATTGTTTACGTCGATTGCAGATTATCTAGGTGAGCACATCGTTGACGTTAAATAATAAAAAAAATTATTACGAATTCAATCCATAAAGGTTATTTTGCGCCACCTGTATAAGAAAATATAGGAACTTTATTTGTTTATTGGTTCATATTTAGATAGGAAATCTAAAGAAATACGATATTTCTATAGTAAAGAAATATGCAAATATAAATAATATTTGTAATGACAAGGGTATTTCATATTTAAATTAGGAATAAATAAATCGCCATGTAATAAAATAAGTATATTTTCATAGCCTGATACAAATATATTGTATAGACAATATTATTTACATTATACTATTACAAAAAGGTTTTGCTGTATATGTGATTTTTTTATATCGTTTTTTTCTTCGTTTTTCTTCTAGAATTTTAAAACTCGCATAAAAGTCACTTAGTTTAATATATGTAACAAATAAACACCGCCTGTTGACATTAAGTATTCAAAAATGAAAGTTAAAAATAAAATAGTTAAATTCATATGCTGTTTCAATGTGACTCTAGGAGCAAGATTAATTGGATTCGTTGGAATCGTAAGTGCTTTAAATTGTGTAAAAAATAACTCCTGTAATTGTAAATCTTCGAGAAAATGGTTGTGAGTTTGTAAATACGTCCAGTAATCTTAAAATTTGGAATGTATTTCACAAAGAATATTTGTTATTTGTTCAGTAACTTTTGTAACCTTTCTTAATTATAACATCGGACTTAATAGTAGCAAATAAAGAGACTAGGTTTTAATTAGTATTTTAAAATTGACTATTTGTTCCAATTTTAGGCATTATCTGCTGGGCTAGCGTCTGTTTTACTACGTGACACTAGTGAAAACGATTATAATGCCAGTAGAAGAATGGCTTTAATTTTCGGTTTGGATTGGCAGCACTTTCATCCTAGCGCTAATGTAACTCAGGAGGCTGATCCAGATGGTAAATGATAAAATTTAGTTTTTTTTAATATATTGTTATAAACGTCCTAATTTTAGGCCAAATGATTTCAATTATAGTGGTATTTTATTCTCTATTGTACCTAGCTACTAGCCTATGTTTAATATTTGCTACAATCATAGTAAGTATACCTTCTTTTTTCGATATTTTCATTGCTGTTAGCCTATTTTTTTTTAAGTTTACCGTTTGAAAAGTTTTAATGATGTGAGAAATGTTTGTGTAAAATACAGGCAAAAGTCGATGTATGAAATATATTATATTACAATATTAAGACTAAATTTAAAGAAATTTATTAATGAATTAGGGGGTGTGATTCATCGGTGCCGACAATGTATAATCGATCAACTTAACAGTATAACGTGTGTTCGTTTGAAAAGTCAATCAAGGTTACTTTGAAATTTTGATAGAATAAGACGCATATATATTAGTATGTGTTTGTTGTTCCGTAAACGTAAATCCAAATGACATTTGGTTATGTCAATCACAATTATCAGTTAGTGCATAAAATAATCGTGCGTCGATTCTGGTTTAAATAAATTGCTTCTCAGTTTTAAAATGGCTTTCACTTTAGAACATAATTTTTCTTTAGTCCAGGCTTATTTTCGAAGTGGTAATAAAATTGATGGTTTATGGGTTTATTCAGTTCAAGATTGCATGGTAGAATTTCAAGTTGAGTTGCCACATTTTGTAATAGATTATATACAATTTAAGAATACTTTGCATAGAACTTTAAAACTTTTTTCTGAGTAGTAGTAGTCTCTTAAGAAAATCAGGCAGCGGAGCAGTTAAGAAACGTACACCTCAAGTTGTCAATCGTGTTGAAGAAATAATGGAAAATGAACCACAAACATCTGTTCGACATTTGAGTCAACAAATAAACTTTTCTGTTGGTACAACTCACAAGTTATTAAAAAAAGATATGCAACTTTATCCATACCGTGTCACAGCAGTATAAGAACTGTTAGAAATTGGTTACCCACGTAGACTACAGTTTTGTAATTGGTTTGTAAATATGAACAATAATGGAGAACTTTCGCAAAGAGTCATCTTTACTGATGAAGCATGGTTTTATAAAACGGGATACCTAAATTCACAAAATACAAGAATTTGGAGTAGTGAAAATCCACATGTAATTAATGAAGAATCGCTACATCCAGAGAAAATTGGTGTTTGTGCAGCGATAAGCTTTTTTCAACTCGCTATCGCTCGTTGAAAAAAACCACTCTCAGCGAGCGATAACGAGTTGAAAAAAGTAACTCGAGACGTTGAAATTTTATCAGCCACGAGTTGCATATACTATTTTTTCTACGAATTTTTAAAATAAACGTTAATAAACAATTTTTTATTATTTTTTATGTACATTAACTATAATTGTGCACTTGTCCCATAATATACTATTTTCTAACCCTGCAAAGCAATCGTCTACTGTTGAAGCTAACTCTTCACTTGTGCAGAATTTTTTGCCTACAATAAAATCTTTTAATTTAGGAAATATGTAGATGAAAGTCAGATGGTGTTAGGATGGTGGAGATTCCGTACTAATTTTAACCTTTATTCTTCAATTTTTTGCAGCAACCATTCTGAAATACACTGGCGCATTATCATTGGACTATTCTTAAGATCCTTCCAACCTCCCGTATCTTTAAAAAGTCTTTTGGAATCATTAAAGGACTTCAAAGAAACTAATTTGCCTTAGAAGCGAATACAATTTCACAGTAAATCTAGTTGCCCTGTAATGATGAATGATGCATTACATGAAAACAACACGAGAGAGCTCTAATGTTTCAAATTGAATGGGGAATTCAAAAATAATTCACATTTTGGAAAAATCCACGGGCCTACAATTTTCGTAACGTAACATTTTTGTACCATAGTTTACAAAACAAACTATCGTTTATTTTTCATATAAATTCGCACCCTTAAATATTCGCATATCTATAAGGAACAGCCTGTATATGTTAATGAATTGTTGTTTGTTTAGTGTTTGCATTATTCACTATTATTTTTGTTAAACATTACTCATAGGTAATTACATGTATGCCTAAGTTAAGTTATATTTTTTATTTAATTTCTGTTGGATATTTATGAATATTATTATTATTATTATTATTATTATTATTACGTTAAAATAAATTCAATGTAGGAGTTTCATTTTGAAGTCAAGAACATTTTTGTCAGTATTTCTGACAAGATATGTCAATTTCTTAAGCAATTGCGGTTGAAAGAAATACTTATTGACAGCATAATCACATATTTATCATCGAGTTCGTTTTTCACAGAACGAAATAAGTTCAAAGGTACAAAAATATACACCTTTAATTTATTTTCTTTTTTCGTAGAAAAGTAGATGGCTAGTGTTACCATGGCTTTCGTGCGAATCTTTTGGATGCCTATCTAAACTTGTTGCAATAATATTCCACAATATATACAACACGCAGCAATACAACAGTAGTTTTGTAACCAGTTCCGTCATTTATATAGGTATTTAGATATCCATTTTATTTAACGTGTTGTAATATACAGGGCATTTCAATTGAAACGAAGCACCTCAAATAATTCTTTACCAGATGTGATTTATATAAAACTAGCTGACCTGGCGAACTTCGTACCGCCTAACAGTCAATAAATGTCGTGTTAACTTTTAAGCTAAACTTAATTTAGGGTTTTATTAACGTAATAAAATGAATACAAACAATTATTAAGTTCAATAGTTTAATAACGGGTGTTCAGAAACATTCGAAGTCAAAGTAGTCCTTGAAAATATGAATGTCTGATATAGATTGATACATTTACTTAATACAATTTTATAGGTTATCATACACGCAAATGTCAGTTTATGTCGAAATATATTACTTTAATATGCCATATTAATTAATATAAACTAGTCAAGTAATGATTATAGAAGGTAACAGTAATTAATTTGCAAATTTCAAATTAAGTATTTTGATATTTTAGAGAATTCTTGCTGAACAATAGCACCTCTTCATGCGATAACTGGAAAAACTTACATAATCCAATTAATATGCTGTTCATTCTTGTGTAATAAAGCTCATCTAATCTGTAGTAACATGTAAAAAGACAATGCAGAATTAAGAGGAAATAACTTTACAAGTAAAGGTTTTATTCATCTTATAGTGACAATAGTATCTAGTTATCGTACTAGTTTAATATATTAACATTCAACAAATTATTGCAAGAAATGGCTTAAAATAAATCTGAAACAAATAAATTGTTTGTAGAGTCCTTAGATTTCAATCTTATAATAAATATCATAAATTGTAGTTGTATAAATTACCAACAATAATGACCATAATTATAAAAGATGTTGAAAATGTCCACCACCATCTTCCAAGCATTTTACGCACCTCCTCCGAATGCTACTAAATACATTTTGCAGTATAAAATTAGTGAAATTAGAAATGGGACTATTTCTAATTCCACTAATTTTATTTATAATTCTGTCTTGGAGATCTATATAATCTTGCACTGGTACTTGATAAATTGAATTTTTTGAAAAAGGCCATAAATAGTAATCAAACGGTGTAAGATCACAAGATCATGGAGAAAATTCATGATCGCTGTTCAAACTAATTAAACGATTTCCAAACACTTCTTGTAACATATTCATTGTTTCCCCCGCTGTGTGAGCTGTAGCATCATCTTGTTGAAAGTATCCCAAAGTTAGTTCATCATCGCGAAGTTGATTAAAGAAAGGCAATAGTATTTCCTGTCGATATCTTTCTGCAGTCAAGGTACCATTAATAAAAAATGGACCAATAATCCTTCTTCTACTTATAGCGCACCAAACACCAACTTTCTGAGGATGTAACGGAGCTTCAACATAAAAATTTTTGGGCTTTGTATCACTCCACATTCTTATGTTTTGCGAGTTAACATATCCACTAACATGAAACCATGCTTCGTCTGAAAAGAAAGTTTTGTCTAGGACATTATCATTAAAATTATTTGTAAACCATTCGCAAAATACTACTCGTCGCAGATAATCAATATCAAGGATTTCTTGCAAACAAGTTATACGATATGGGAATAACTGTAAATCTTCTTTTAAAACTTTATGGCAAGAACCAACTGACAACCCGGTTTGTTGAGCAAGAGTTCTTACTAAAGTTTTAGGGGCATCAGTCATTATTTCTCTAACATTCCCAATCACTTCTTCTGTCCGGACTTTTGGTCGCCCACCACCCTCTTGGCGTCCCACACTACCAGTTTGTCGAAAAACTGGAACAATTCTGATTAGTGTACACTGAAAAGTATTATAATCAAAAGCAAGGTTGGGAAATTCATCTCGAAATTTTTCCAAACAAGCTTGAATTGAATACTTCCACTGGCCATCGATCTTTTGACCATTTCGAAAATATGCTTCAACCATGAATGCTTTGTGTACGTTAGTAAATACCATTTTCAAAATTAAAAATTATAAATTAGTATCTTCGATATTGAATTCTGACAATTTTTGAAAGAACAACAGTTGACATTTAATAATTATTACAAATCAGATACTTAAGTAAAGATATATGATTTTTTGTTCAGAGCCCACTTGACTTCGAATGTTTCTGAACACCCGTTATATATAAAGAAAATAAAACTTCAATAAAAGTACAAAAATCAAGTATTTCAAGAGCCTGTCAGCAAGACATTTGCTTTATTGAAGCTATGTATTTTGCTGTATGGGTTGCACTCGTGTTGATTTTCTTCAGTGAAGAATCTTGTGATATACGACATTTTTCGTTTTGTTATCTGGCACAAGAACAAGTAAAGCGAATGGTTTGCCGACACGTGAACATACCACGTACAATTGACCATGAGAAAAACATTCATTTTCTGGATTCAGACCACAAACACTCAAGGATTGGCCTTGTGATTTGTTAATCGTCATGGCGAATGCAAGACGAATTGGAAATTGTATTCGTTTAAACTCAAAGGGCATATCGGTTAGGATCATCGGAATCCTCGGAATGAGAACTTTCTCACCTTAGAATTTTCTATATAATGAAACAGATATGCAATATACATATCCGTCATTGTAAACATGGACAAACACATCGTATTTTTAGCATTTACTTCTGTTCAATACATATGTTTCAGCCATCTAGGCCTCATCGGTTGAACTAGTGAAGCAATGTGTATACAAATTAATATGGATCTGTTAAACAACGGATCTGTATCTGTATCTACATTTACGCTAAAATCGTCTCCAAGCTATAACCAGTTTCGTTCTATCAGGCGACACCAATTTAATCAGTGACATCTGACGGAAGAAAGCGACTAGGCCAGAAAAGGCGACCTTCCGCTCGAATAGCAAGGCTATTACGAAAAAAAGCGGAAAAATACGTATATTGGTGCTGTCCATTAACACGCGCCAGATGGCGGTAAATATACAAAAAAGGGATATTTATCAATAGGTTTTTGCCGTATTACGCAGTTGTTATATAATGAAACAGATATGCAATATACATATCCGTCATTGTAAACATGGACAAACACCTCGTATTTTTAGCATTTACTTCTGTTCAATACATATGTTTCAGCCATCTAGGCCTCATCGGTTGAACTAGTGAAGCAATGTGTATACAAATTAATATGGATCTGTTAAACAACGGATCTGTATCTGTATCTACATTTACGCTAAAATCGTCTCCAAGCTATAACCAGTTTCGTTCTATCAGGCGACACCAATTTAATCACTGAATACTGAAACATATGTATTGAACAGAAGTAAATGCTAAAAATACGAGGTGTTTGTCCATGTTTACAATGACGGATATGTATATTGCATATCTGTTTCATTATATAACAACTGCGTAATACTGCAAAAACCTATTGATAAATATCCCTTTTTTGTATATTTACCGCCATCTGGCGCGTGTTAATGGACAGCACCAATATACGTATTTGTCCGCTTTTTTTCGTAATAGCCTTGCTATTCGAGCGGAAGGTCGCCTTTTCTGGCCTAGTCGCTTTCTTCCGTCAGATGTCACTGATTAAATTGGTGTCGCCTGATAGAACGAAACCGGTTATAGCTTGGAGACGATTTTAGCGTAAATGTAGATACAGATACAGATCCGTTGTTTAACAGATCCATATTAATTTGTATACACATTGCTTCACTAGTTCAACCGATGAGGCCTAGATGGCTGAAACATATGTATTGAACAGAAGTAAATGCTAAAAATACGAGGTGTTTGTCCATGTTTACAATGACGGATATGTATATTGCATATCTGTTTCATTATATAACAACTGCGTAATACGGCAAAAACCTATTGATAAATATCCCTTTTTTTTTTAGAATTTTCTATTGAGTATCGTCGCGTTAATCACATTGACCATTAGTTTTCTTATCACCAAACGCGTTCCATTGCATAGTTTTGGTTGGTTTAGATATCGAAGCATGATGACTACCGAGCCTATCTTCAGTTGTAAATTATGCAGTGGTCAGCCAGGCACATCTAAAGAGTTTAAAAATTCAGCTGGATAGTTGGTAGCTTCGTCTTAGTTTGTTTCACTGTTAATAGATCTTAATGAATGCAGAGTACCAACGATTTGATTCTGAATTACTAAGTTTAAGTCATCTACATCTTTGTTCTTAGCCGCCAAAATTGCTCGCTCACTCAACCATTTGTTGTTTTTGTGGTTAGAAATGATGTTCTGGAATCCTTTGTTGATGAGCTCATCTTTCGATGAGACGAAATTGCAAAAATTCGGAGGAAATGAAATCAATCCGCTCGATTCGTCGACAGGAACACGGCCATTATTGATAGCCAGCACTTGCTTGATGAAATCTTCAGCAGATGGATCGTTCAGCAATGTAACTCCCATGTTTGCTGCCTGTTGAAGTTTCTTCACATATCGCCAAAGATTCGATTATTTAGGGCAAGGGTTTATTTCATCGGCAGCAATCAATCTTGGAATGACTGGCAGTGTTTGGCTGAAATCGCCAGACAGTAAAATCATTACGCCTCCAAAACATCTCGAGTCATTGCGCAGATCTTTCAATGTTCGGTCAAGTGCTTCCAATGCGCGTTTGTGCGTCGCTCCAGATGCTACTCCATTACGAAGTATTTTGCAATGTTACACATATATTAATAACACTAGCACAAAACAAATCGACCGATGCTTTTTTTCAAAACAAATCTCAGATAACATGACACAAAAAAAGTACACTTTTATGTCACTGATTTGCAATGGACATCAATTATTACAAATAAGCTATAAGCGTGAGTGACGTAAGCTGTCAATTGCGGAAGATGACGGAGTCCTAACCTAATTTATTAAAAAATAAATTTTCTGCATAATTTTTGTTCCGTGAATTTTTCAGATATTTTAATAGTTTTATGTATTAAAATATTATGAAATCAGTCAATTTTCATATCAAGGGGGACAACTTTTAATGGCGAGCCTGACGATTTCAAATCATTCCTGGAGGCGCACCAGCTCCCATCATAAAAATTTAAATAGGGATGGGATGGATTTTGTGACCACTCTTTCAAAAGTTCTTTTAATTTTCTTTTGCGGCAACATGTTTCAAAAAGTTTTTAATCAGTAAATCACAGCAGGTAAAGAGTTATTTGAGGTGTCTCGTTTCAATTAAAATGCCCTGTATGTAATAAATATCGCAATTTATTTCAGTATTAATGACATGGTGGTGGTTGGTAGTTTTCCTCGCCCAAATGACATGGAAGAAAGACGTTGTGAAGCCATTTTCGAGAATATCGCTTACTAGTTACGTTAAAGCAGACAGTAGTCCTTTGGAGCCACCTTCACAGGTTGAGTTAAACAAAACAGTAATAAAATGGTCCAGACAGGATTCTTTGATGGACTCACCAGGAACATATACTGTAAATGAAAGATATGCGCGTATTTAAATTAGATATTATACTATGTATGTTAATATATAGAACAAAAATATTACATGTACATATATTTATAATAATAATTATTTGATGAAATTACTATTTAATAAAAACATTTAAAATGGCTGTTGTTCTGTTTCTAGCATGAAGAAAGTGTCCTTACAAATTACATTAAACTTTTCTTTTAGAGATAAAGCATAAGATAAATAATTTTGATGTTTGTGCTGTTACTAAAATTTAATTTAACTTCAGTTCATGCTATATGGTTTCTTTTCAACGGCAAACTCAATTTTAAGAACAAAAGTTTTAAGAATAAAAATAGTAAGTATAAAAAAAGGAGAATATCGACACAGAATATATGGTTTCTAAATGCATGTTTTAGGAATGAAGTATCCCCTAAGTATATTCAACTAAAAACTAAAAATAGAAAGAAGTCTTGCAGCTCAAATGGACGCAAAATAGGAATGAAAATCTGGCTGAAAAAGGATAGAAAACTACAATACTCGAAACGTGATGTTTACAATATATATCAACAGGTAATACACCCAGAGTTGACTTATAGACTTACTAATATAGAATTTGATTGGTTAGACTCAAAAATTAGAACACAAATAAATACAATAATTTACAATAAGTATGTAAAACAAAAGACCTGAAATAACATGTAATACGTTAGATTATTTAGCTGTAGAGACGAAAATCGCATTAACAGATACTCCTAAAAATTTGTCCAATAAATTTGTTGAGAACATAAGATTATCAAATCTATAAAGAATAAATCCAAGTTTTTACTCGAGCGGAGAAATGGAAAACGGAAGTAGATTATTTGAATAAAACGAATGAGTTTTTAGTACGGAATAAATTTGAAATAATTAAGAAAGATGCTTCAGCAAAATTTCAACAAACTCTAAAAACATGTACTAATATTTTTAGCGAAAAGGAACAAACTAGATTAATTATTATGAACACTCAACACCCAAAATTATATTCTTTTATTAAATTACATAAAGAAAATTACGCGATTCGTCCGGTTGTTTCATATGTCACAGCTCCGTCGTATAAACTCTCGAAAAGGCTTATTGTTATCATTATTAAATATACAGGATTTATACCTAAATTAAGCATAAAAAAACTTATATGTACTAATAAACAAAATCAAAGATTTTACTTTAACATTTAACACAAAACTCATTTTCTTTGATGTCCAAAATTTATTCCCTAGTATCTCTCCAGAAAAAAACGGTTATTTTAGTAAAAGATCTTCTACATAAAAATAATGTAAACCCAATAATTATTAATGAAATTCTTGATTTATTAAACATATGTATAGAACAAAATTACTTTCAATTTAATGAAAACATATACACTTGCAAAGAAGGTTGAATTATGAGTAATCCCCTAAGTCCGTTATTAGCTGAGATGTTTATGTCTATTTCAAAAAATCCTTTTTTCCATGTATTATTTTGGTACAGATACGTGGACAATATACTACTACGTTTCACAGGAACAAAGAGACAATTAAATTTATTATTTGATTATAACAAGCCATCGAAAAAATTCATAATTGGAGTAGACTGTGAAATTGGGTTGGTACTATAGCCACTTCTACATAATGACATTTATTATTTGACATTGAAACTATAAGTTTGTGTCAAATTTTTCAAAACTCTTATTAAGAAAATTAAATTTATTTAAAAAATGGTATTCAATATAGAACAAAAAGCAAAAATTATCGAATGTTACTTCCGTACATGTGTGAAAGTAAATGGCGAGTGGCAGTATTCAATTACGGAATGCATGGCTGATTTTAGTGAAGAACATCCTGAATTAGTGTTTGACTACAATGATTTTTACAATGTTTTGACAAATTGTGTAAAGTTATTCAGAGAGACTGGTAGCGTCGGTCGAAAAACTGGAAGTGGACGGCCGTCAAACGTACAGCTGATAATATTGAAGCCCTTCAGCATATTATTGACGAAAATCCAAAAACATCCATTTCAGAAGTGACCCATCAAACAAATTTATCTTATGGTACGTGCCAATTCATTCTTAAAAAAGCCTTACATTGTCATCCATACAAGCTGCAATGTTTTCATGAACTTTAACCAGTGGATTATTTAAGACGAGTGGAATTTTGTCAATGGTTTCAAAATAATCTACACAATCAGAATATCCTGAATACAGTTTTTTCACGGATGAGGCCTGATTTTATCTTTCTGGATATGTTAATTCACATAATATGAGGTGTTGGTCCTCCGGAAATCCTCATTTTTTTTGTTGAAAAAACATTGCATCCCCAAAAAGTTGGTGTTTGGGTTGGAATATGTCGAAGAAGATTGGTGGGGCCCATTTTTTTTTTAAGGTACACTTACTGCTGCACGATATCGCAATGACAGACTCGGCTCATTCATAAATCAACTGGATGATGAGGAATTATAAAATGGGTATTTCCAACAGGATGGTGCAACAGCACATACGACCAGAGAAACACTTTAATATCTCAGAGAATTTTTTGATAACAGACTAATAAGCAGGGATACTGAAATCCCATATCCAACCATCTTGCGATTTAAACATATGTGATTTTTTCGTATGGCCATACATCAGAAATTCGATTTATTCAACGCCAATTCATAATTTGGGACAACTGAGAATTCGCATAACAGAAAAGTGTGAAGCGATCAATAACTCACCTCAAATGCTGCATAAAGTTTTTGTTGGATTGCGGAGAAGAGTTGGTTTGTGTTTAGATGTAAATGGATAACATTTTCAACAACTTCTGTAGATTTCGATATTAAATAAATTATTTATTTTCTTTTTTGTTGTAGTATCATTTCAATGCCATAACCTTTTTTTACAATGAAACCAAATGAAACTGTCAAGCATCAAGTAATGCGTCATTATGTGGAAGTGGCTAAAGTACCAACCCAATTTCACAGTACTCCAATTATGAATTTTATCGATGGTTCGTTATTAATACATTGCATCACAATATTAAATTTACAATGAAACAGGAAACAAATAATAGTATTCACTTTCTCGATTTAAGAATTACTAGAATTAATAACAAATGTAACTTTGCAATTTACCAAAAACCGTCAAATATAGATATAACTATTCATAACACTTCCTGCCGTCCGATACAACACAAATTAGCGGCTTATGACAGACTTATACATAGATTAATTAATACTTAATTTGTTTTATTTTATCCCGATAATAGTTATAAGAATATCGCAGGGGGTCAAATCGAAGGAAGAAACGCATTCTCTGCGAATAATCGCCTTAGAATAATAAAAAGTAATGAGAATTGTATTCATTTTTGACCTTTTTTTTTAATTTGCAGGAAGTCCTTCATCTGGTGACCGCAATTTAATATTCTAATATTTTTGCATTGCCGAATTGTTACTACCTCCGTCCAGAAATAAATGTCCGATTTTAGATTTGTTTTCGTCCATAAATAAATGTCTATTTTCTCAAAAAAAAATTATTCTTTATAAGTTAAAGTACAAATTTCATAAAACAAAACTTAGATAAGCTTACGAAATCAGAAATTAAACTAAATCGACCATATTTTCGACTTTTGTTACACAATCCACGTCACAATTAATAACAAAAGGTAGCATCCCATTCCTTTGTAAGTGATCCTTTCCCATATGGGATAATCAATAATTATTACAACCATCAATTCTCATATTTTCTATCATACACTGCTGGTGAGTTAAGAAGGTTTAATTCAGAGTATCACTATTAGGAACCGGAAACGAGAGGCCGTAATTATGATGGACCATATAAATAGTCCATAACATCTCTAAGTACAACACACAGTTATTCAATAGCACTATTCATTCGGCTAACCGCACATCTGCTTTTTTTGTCGTTGAATTGTAACGCAATTACTACAATTTTTGTGTTAAATTCCTTTCTTCATGAGCGTAGATACAAGCGGGAAGAGTTTTTATTATTCGTTTTATTTATTAGCTTATATTTCGTAAGATAGATAAAGTACGGTGAGTTTCTTTTTTTAAGTTTTTTAAGTTCCAATAACTTACGCATACATTTTTAATTTTCATCTATTTATGGAATTTGAACATTGTTTAAGTTACTTTTTCAGGTATGATATGGAACAACGTCGAGAATAGCATCGAAAAACAATGGCGAATTGGAGTAAGGGTCAAACTGATTGTATGTCCATTGCTAGTAATTCCTAAATTTATTGCAAAGTCTGTAAAATATAGTAAAAAAAATCCAAAAAATCGCACGTAAAATATAACTTAGCATTTCAAACATACACAGAAATTAGACCCAATGGAATCTGACAATTTTAACATATAACTCTGTAATACTTTAATGGCGGCAAATATGGCATTAAATAAACTTAACAATTCCACCGTCAAAACATTTTTTCAAAAATATACTGTGACAAAAACTTCCATCTTTGTCACTGCCTCCCTCTCCAGTAATAACTAGATGGGGAACATGGTTGGAAGCTACTAGTTTTTGTGCAGAGAATTTCGACAGTTTACAAAATTTCTTTAAATGAGTAAATCTTTAAATGACAATGCTCGAAGTATTTCTAAGTCAAGGAACTAATACAAATTCCAAATTTAAAAAATCAGTTGTACTTTCCTCAGGAACACTTTGAAAATTTGCCAAAACTAATCACTCATCTTAAAAATCAAAATTTCAAATTAAATGATGGATTAGCCACATTAGATGTGACTATTTATAATTTGTAAAATATTTTAAGTGACTTTCGGATATGGCCTTCGGCAAGAGTTAGACGCACTGTTGCGCTCGAAAATTGATTCTGAGACCTTTTGGTAATTTTATTGAGTTAATTACATTTTTGTTTCGTTAAGCCTTCATAGGCTATTTTACACTCTATATTTTCGTGTAATATAATTTTATTTACGCTATTTACTTTTATCGATCATTATAGGCTACTTCAAACTGTCGTTTACTCATGATAATTTTGTACGTTCAAATATTTTGGATGTCTGTATATCCATTTTATTTCCGGACTAATTTTTATACATTTCTGCGCAGTCGACATGTTGGGGAAATTTTATGCGAACTCACGCTTCATTTATTTGTATTGCTATTTGCGAGTTTTGTTTCTTTTAAACGATTAAAATTAACTGTACAAGTCTTTGTATTTGTTTTGGAATTTTGTAAATTTATTAGGACGCTTAATTGTTTGTTTAACCTTTTTTTTCAAACTTTATTTTGCGTACTCAATTTTCTTTTGCATTGAGCGATATCTACGCGGCTCTTTGTTTATCTCCCGAATGCAGTTCGTTTTACGTTTAGCTTAATTTTTAAGTGGGTTTTATCCTTAATTGCTGCGTATTAATTTCCGAATTTTAGTTTATTAGCTTCCTTAATCACTCGTTAACCTTGTTAGGGTTTTTGGTTAATTATTTCCCTCTCTTTCTGATATTCCGTTATAGTGTTTTTTTGAGACTATGACGTAGTTTTCTTTCGAATATATATAGCTGTGCCTTCATTTTGAAGAGCCTTCTCTTGTTTTTTCCGTACCAGCTCTGAAGTGTTGAGTTGTGAGAAAAACTTATAGTCAAGTTTGAAATTTTTTTTTAGTGTATTTTTGCTGATGCAGGTTCTGTCTTTCTTGACTATATTGAATATTTGATTCACTTGTGTAGTGTAATTTTCAGGGACGTTTTCCCTGTATCTGGGAGAGAGTTTTTTTTCACGACCACGTGCTTCAGATGAGTTTTAGACATGGGGACGGCTGTAATTTTCCGCAGCATCGTTCTCCGTTTTTTTTTGTTTCTAATGAATTTCCATTTAATTGTTTCCTTTTTCCATTTATTTAGGGCTGTTTATTCCGGCTCAAGATTTTTATTTGCTGAATAATGTTCTGCGCGGGAAATTAAACTAGGGCAGCATCCCGGCAGTAAGGCACATCCATTGGCATAAATTTACTGGGACCCCGTGAAACACGTTTTTGGGTTCTTAAACCCTTTAACACTCAAGGTAGTGTGATTAGAACATTCATTTGTCGTTAATTAATTTTGTGACAAAGATCACGTACATTATTTGATATAGCAGATTTTTCTTAATTATTTGAAAATTGGCGTAAGATTTATTCTTTATTTTTGTGGTTTTCCAGTAACGTATTTTGACTTTTATTTTGCTCATCATTATATTACATTTTTAAGTATATTATGTTTTATCTATTTGCCACAATCAAAGACAATCTCAACTTTTAGCGTAATTTAATTGCCTTTATTGGTAACTTTTCCTTCTTATTAATTTTACATATACAGGCTGAGCCTGGAAGTTTTAGTAAATTTCCAATTTTTGTGAATACTTAGTGTAGCATTAACTTTACGAATTTAATTTCCTTCATTTTTATCTAACTGTGTTCCATCTGTATCTAAACATATACTGAGTGATGCATATGCGTGTAAAGTACGATCAAGCTTGAAAGTTCTATTTATGCATAATACCTTTGCTTGTACTCAAATCTTATACCGTCTAAGTCAATCCAGACAGGTAACTTTGTTGACGATTTTGCTTTATGAATTTTTAATGTTGATGAATGTTTTTGGATTAATTTACTAAATAAATTTTATTGTTGTTGTTTATATTGGTGTTTGCGTTTGTTTGAATACCTAATGGCCTATTGAGCAAAAGCGTTAGATTTTTTTTTTGTGTGTACCAGGTAATCGAGCACCCTTTTATTTTCTTAAGCCCTTTTGGCCCGTGGGTGTTCTGCGTTTACCCGAAACTTGCCAGGCCGAACGTAGTGGTGCCCAAATTAAGATCTATGCGTTGTGTTAGCCCACGATGCTCTCGCGTTTTAAACTGAGCTGGCCGGTAAGTTTATCAAGAGGCCTTGGTGACCAGGGACGGAATTAGGGCTCGTCCTAATTCCATCTGAGGTTTTGTTACCTGAACCGTTTATGTGTAACAGCACTTTTTAATATAAATCTAGATTTAATAACATTGTGGCAATTGTGTAAAGGGGCAATGTTTCAAAATATAACTGCTAAATACGTTGAAATAAAAGAATATTTCCAGTATGCACCTATAACCAGTAATCCTCTACGAGGATGTATATCATTCAAAGAGAATAAATTTTACAGAAGAGAACCTTGGGAAAGTATTACTAATTAAAATTAATACTCCTTTACTCAACTTGAACTAAAAAATGAACAAATAAAAATGAATTAGATCACCGTTTGTTTTCCAATTGCATAAATAAAATTAAAAACTCTTTAAAAATACAAATTTTCAATAGTACGCCCGTGGGCGATGAGTTATGGGCCTCTCGTGTCCTGTCCCTAATCACAATCTAATTCAGCGTAAGCATTTATAACGCCATTGATCGTTTCGTCGACTGTTTTGGAAGCGGTTTTGCGTTGGAACGACTGAATCGCTTTGAAAACTCCCAGATTGAGAACGTTCATATCGGGACTATTTGTTGGCTGATACAACATTTTAATGTTTAAGTTAGTTCTTTGACAAGCTTCCTTAAAACCTATATCCTCAGGAGCTATATGCGGCTTGGTATTATCTTGTTGAATCCAGATGCTTGCAAGACGCTTCGATGTAAGCCATTTCCGTTCAATTGCAAGTAGCAATTTTTCGATTATCATTTTTCTGTAATCTTCTCTAGTTACATTCGAAGTAACTTTAGTTTCCATTGTACCAGTAGAGCGATTTTTGCTGCTTTTCCTAGCAGGTTCTTCAAATACGAAAGGCCAAATGCCAAGTTTTTCATGAAAATGCTTATTCTGGTCAGTCACTGATTCACTTCCACTATCACTACTCATATTTTAATAATATTAAAACCAAAAAAGCACTGCTAAATAATAAAATCGCTAATAGAAGCAATGAATAACAAAATAAAAATGACTAAAAAATAGCTTGCAGTTTTTAGCTATTAGCTTGGGGATATAATTTTATCGGGGAAATTCCTAATTCTATTTAGACAATTCAATGGATTTCCCGTATTGCAGTTTTCACAAATCGTTTGCGACTTTGCTACTCATGTATTGTGTAGTTATACATTTCATGATAAGATTGTAAGATACTGTAACTAACATACTACCATTTGCTTGTCGCGGCAAGTAAGCCAAAATTTGAGGTTAATGATATTTGTTGACCTTTCAAAAAATCTGAAAAATACGGTTGTTATATTTAAAGAAATTAAATTATTTACGAAGTTTCTTTGTTTTTATGCTATCATTAAGTATTCGAAGTTGAGTATCTCATTAAGCTCCTTTTCTATCATGTATAATAGCAAATATTCCTATTTCCGTTTCCAGTAGAAACCGTTTTTACATATTTAGAAATATTAGATTATTTTTTAGTAATAAATAAAAATAATAAAGGCTATGTTTATTTCAATAATTTCTTACGGAAAATCTAATTTACCCGTATATTAATGTAAAACTTTCACAACAAGGCTTTATAATTATTCTAAGAATGTCCTGGAACGTTACTCGTGTAGGACAGCCTACGCGTTCTTTAGTCATTTACTCGAGCGCAATATAGCTCCCATATGCCGTTACATGTGACAGAGCTGGTCTAGTAAATTTCGTTAGTTCATTACGATATAATCCAAGTAATATTTTAGAAAAGGTGAGACAGATTTATTTAAGAATATCTTTTCAGAACGATGACCCTCAAGTAAATCTATTATAACAATGTTTTATAGAGAACAAGTTTTGTTTAATAATTACAAAACATAAAGCTTCAACAGATACAACAAGCAGGTAATAACATAGCATTTATACGTCGGCTTACAAAGCAAAGCGTAAGCTAACTATCACCTATAATGATGGAATTTGTTTATTTTCTGTTAGAAAACGTATATTTACACAAAACTTAAACACTATTATCACAATTAATAGAAAAAGTTCTGAAAGGAATTACTGGAAATTCTATGTGTAGTTTTTAAAATAAAACAATATTGTAAACTTGGAAGTTATTTATTAAGCAATATTAGTCATGGGACAGTCTTCCATTTTTTAAGGTACGCCATTAAATCTTCTTCAAGGAATTTTGCTGGTTTGGAATTAAAATTGTCATAAGACGGCTTCTATGTTTTCTTGGATACGCAACAGTGTGTCATTGCGAACATTTTGCAATAACACTTTCTCTTTGTCGCTGCTATCACATGATATGACGGATACATATTAGTCCCTCTATCTTTTGCTTCAAGTCGCATCAATATGCAATATTCTTTTGTCAACTCAAGATCCACTATAAGACTTGAAGCTTCTTCAAGACTACACTGTCGCAGAGGATGATGTATCATGTACCACTTTATTTAATCTGTTGGACGTAGATTGGGTGGATAATTTCACAACATGGACTGCAGTTCTCTTGCTTGATTTTACTAAGGTTGATTCTGCAGCCGAGCACAGTTGTTATGAACTGAGATCTGATAAGTGGTTTAATATGTTTTTGCTTACTGCGTTCAACTCTGTTCGAGCAATTTTCTTGGCCTGTCTCACCTATTTTGTTCTGAACATTTTGGTACTGATAACGGAAGCCGTGATGGCTGTATCGCCGAGAGTGTCATCTCTTCTTCAAGCCACTTCATGTGCGTTTTGTTAAACAGCTCGCACATAGAATTCCAACCACGCGATTTCGTCAAAAGCTTCGTGACAAACACTTTGACTACAATTTTTATTTGTTTTGTACAATGTTCTGAAACCAAAAACAAATTAGCATATCGATGCGACAACTCACATCAAGTTTTGATACAAAATAATACAAATCTGTATAAAAACAAATTTGTATCTGTATACAGGCTGAGTCAAATTAAGTGCGCACTATTGCTATCTCTGTTATTATTTATTCTAGAAAGTAGGTTAAATTAGCAAAGTATTAGTGTTTTAACATTGATTAGCATGCAGTTCATGAAACGAAAAATGAATAACGCGAAATTTTTAAATTTATAATTTTTTTAAATTGAACGCCTGTATATTTTTTAAAATTCTTAATGATAATGTTCTTTGTAATATAACAGTTTTAATACACTATTGCCCTAAAACGAATAATAAAGTATTTACGGTGGAATTTAGTTGATGTCAAAGATACTCTTTCATTCTGTAAAATCAGTACTAGGCTTCTTTCACTTTAAACATAATCATAAACATAAATATATCCCCTTTAAGTTCAGAATCTCTCAAACATTACAGCCAGGAGATTCCGCCAGGAGATTAGCTTTCTGTCATTGGTTTGTTAGTTTTTGTGATGAAAATTTGAATGGAGCACATTGTATTTTATGGAGTGACGAAACAAATTTTTCAAATAGAGGCATGTTTAATAAGAAAAATAGTCACTACTGGTCTCAAGAAAATTTGTTAATAGTTCGTCCTCATACTGCACAAGTTCGATTTCCTTTTAACGTTTGGTGCGGATTAATTGGTTCTGTAGTCGTTGGTCCACTGTTCTACAATGGTACATTGACAGGAAACAGATATCTGGAATTTATTCGTAACGTTCTAGAGGATTTCCTTGATAACGCCAATTACCTGATGCGCCAAAATTTATACTACACACAACTATCACCTAGTGCAAACCTACCTCGACACCATCTTTGCCGAAAAGGGGATTGGTACAAATGGTCCAATTCAATGGCCAGCACGCTCCCCTGACCTTTCACCTTTAGACTTTTTTCTTTGGGGATACTTAAAAAATGAGGTGTACAAAACGCGATACGACAACGTGCGCGAATTGCAAGACAAGGTCAGAGAAGTTTTTCGCCAATTAGATAGAAAGACAATCTTAAGAGCCACCCAGAGTGTATTGAAGCGGGCACGAAAATGTATTGAGCAGGAAGGTGACACCTTTGAGCAGTATTTATAAATTATACATGTACTTTCTTCTTTTTAATTTAATTTTGTAAGCTGTAATATGTTAAAATAAACATTGAACACAAAATATGTATCTCTTTTGTCTAAAATTAGCGGAGCAATGACAACATTTAGAAGGAAATAGAAACTGCTATAACTATTTTATTATTCGTTTTAGGACAATAGTGTATTGAAACTATTATATTACAAAGAACATTAGCTT
Source organism: Melolontha melolontha (assembly GCA_935421215.2). Taxonomy (NCBI): domain Eukaryota; kingdom Metazoa; phylum Arthropoda; class Insecta; order Coleoptera; family Scarabaeidae; genus Melolontha; species Melolontha melolontha. The sequence continues at coordinate 1,203,038 of OW285235.1, read as the reverse complement.
TCAGAATTTTAAAAAAATATACAGGCTGTTCCATTTAAGAAAAAAATTTTTCATGAACTGCATGCTAATCAATGTTAAAAACACTAATACTTTGCTAATTTAACCTACTTTCTAGAATCAATAATAACAGAGATAGCAATGGTGCGCACTTAATTTGAATCAGCCTGTATACATGGACACACGGTACGTATTTACCAGCGTTTACTTCAACCACCAGACGCATGAGTTTCTGTCTAACGACTTCATCAATGGAGGATTTACGAAGACAAACGACTGTAGTACACTTCGCGGTCATGTAGCAAATTGTGTTCTATCAGATGACACCAGATAACCTCATGATATCTGACGGACAAAACCGACTACGCCGATGCAAAGTGTTTTTTCTCGAATAGCTACGCTATTACAGGAAATGAAAAAATACGCATATTACTGTGAGTCCATTAACTCGTCGCTAGGTGGCGTAATATACCACAAACAAATTAGCATATCGATGCGACAACTCACATCAAGTTTTGATACAAAATAATACAAATCTGAATAAAAACAAATTTGCATCTGTATATACATGGACACAAGGTACGTATTTACCAGCCTTTGCTTCAACTACCAGACGCATGCGTTTCTGTCTAACGACTTCATCAATGGAGGATTTACCAAGCCAAACGACTGTAGTACATTTCGGGGTCATGTAGCAAATTTTGTTCTATCAGATGACACCAGATAACCTCATGACATCTGACGGACAAAACCGACTACGCCAATACAAAGTGTTTCTTCTCGAATTGGTACGCTATTACAGCAAAAGAAAAAATACGCATATTACTGTGATTCCATTAACTTGACACCAGGTCGCGTAATATACCAAAAACAAATCAGCATATCGATGCGACAACTCATTATTTTGTAATGTTCTGAAAGTCCATTAACACCGAACTTGTCCAATATATACTTTAATACGAGAATTACTCATTACACTTTAATGACGATAATTTGTAAAACTGTTCATTTCTTTCTTAACATTATAAATAGTTATTTTCTCTTGATTTTGAGTTCCTTTAGAGCGGGGTCTCCATGACTACCTGTAAAGAACAGGCTCCACTTAACAAAAGGAGAAACAAGGGGAGTTATAAGTTATATGATGTGTTTTCGAACTAGCAAAAAAAGTCGGTGTATTTTACGGAACTGTTTTTAAAATTCTATCTAAAGCAAATATTGCAATATTTGCTTAAGATACAAATAATATTTCATCAAACATATATTATACCTGTATTAGGAACAACTGTCACGTTAACAATATTTGCAGATTGAAGTATATAACTGACGTTTCAATATCCATGTTATAACCTTGTAATTTTTAATTTACGTAAACCTGACTAATGTATCTACACCCTTAACAATTCAGACGCAACTAACTTGCTTTGGCCATACGTACGGACCGGACACGAGAGCTCCATGACTTTTCGCCCACAGGCGTACTACTGAAAATTTGTATTTTGAAAGAGTTCTTAATTTTATTTGTATAATTGGAAAACAAACTGGTGGTGATCTATAAAATACGAAATATATTTTTACTTGTTGATTTTGTAGTTCAAGTTGAGTAAAGGAGTATTAACCCTTAAGTAGATCATTTTGTAGTCATCATTTCGAGTCCTTCCTTGGTCCTTTATCTTCTCTCCATTTCTTTTAGGTCTTGGTGGAACCTTTCCCCCTGCTCCTCACTTACTGCACCAAGATTTTCAGGGAAGTAGTTGAGATGCGAATCTAGAAAATGCACCTTCAAACTCATGTTACAGCCTAAGGTTTTAAATTTTTCTAACATATTTTGCACAATATTTTTAAAATCTTCATGTTTTTTGTTGCCAAGAAAATTTGTAATCACATTTTTGAAGGCTATCCATGCTTGTTTTTCTGCTTCCTCCATTTTAGATTCAAAATTTTCATCTTTCATAAGCTTTCTTATATCCGGCCCAACAAAAACACCCTCCTTTATCTTTGCTTCTGACAAGCGAGGAAACTGGCTGCAAAGATACTTGAAGCACTCTCCATCTTTTTTTAATGTCTTCACAAATTGTTTCATTAACCCTAGTTTTATATGTAATGGAGGAAGCAAAACTTTGCTCGGGTCTACTAAACTTTTTCTTTCAATGTTTTTCATTCCAGGTTGTAAGGTTTGTCTTTGTGGCCACATCTTTTTGCAATAGTGCTGCTTTCTATCACGACTATCCCACTCACACAAAAAAAAAAACAAGGATATTTAGTATAACAGCTATGTTGTTAAAGTAACAAACAAAGAACTTTCAAATCACCACAAATTGTTCAGCCTTGATTCTTGTAACGAATTTTAATTAAAAATAGCTCAAGATTTTCATAACACTCTTTTAAATGATCTGAATGTCCCACTGGTACGGAAGCATATTTACTTCCATTGTGTAGAAGAACGGCCTTAAGGCTCCTTTTTGAAGAGGCAATAAAGAGTCTCCATTCAGAAACATTATATTTTACGTGGAATTGTTCCATGAGCCCGGGTACATCATTACAGAAAACTAGTGCATCTTCTTCGGAATAATATCGAGCAAACTCTTTTTCTCTGTTCCTAAACCAGTAAAATGTTGTGCTAGGTGCTAACAAATTTTTTTCTTTCAACCTTGAGCCTAAAAGTTCAGCTGAGTCCTTAGGAAGGTTTAAGTCCATTACCAAATCATTTAATTCAGATTGGTCAAACAGTCATCACTTCCAGTATCATAGTCATCCCTTCCCACGTCACTTCCCTCATCCAGTTCACTTGCGCATGTACGTGAAACCATTTCGTCATCAGATACATCATCTAATGTATCTGGTAGTGAAAGAACAGGCACTTCTGGTCCATGAGGTATAGGACGTGTTGCGGATAGAAGGTTTCGGTAAACGATGTCCTTTTGTTTTTTTAAATTGAATCCGTGTACTACACACGAACAAAAATAGCAATCATCGCTATGATTGATCGGTTCTCTCCAAACCATAGGCACTCCAAAGCGAAAAGACTGTTTTTTTCTTTGTGACCACTGGCGAAGCTCTTCAACACACACTGAACAAACCTTATGAGGAGCCCAAGGTTTGTCTTGGTCTCCTAATTTCACACCAAAATATGCAAAATATACTTTTTTACAAAATCTGTAATGTTTCTTTGTTGTTTTTTTACTGTAAACTTTCCACAAATATAGCAGAAGGAGTTGGGTACATTGACACAGCCTCTTGATGCCATTGGAATTTAATTTTAAAAAACTCGTAAAATAAAAATTAAATTAACTCAGCAATTAATCACAAATGTCAACTAATTACACAAATTCACACCACAGTTGTAAAGAAGATATTGAATGAACTAACTGTTTTGTCTAGAATAGCAACATGATTGTAGTGTTGGTGGGGAGGTAGACATGCAGTAACAGGAAGATGATGAGTCATGTCTTGCGACATGCTCAATTATTTCTATTTGTAACTTCTTTATCATAAATCTAGTGTATGTTTATTCAGAATATCAACTTCTTGCATCATCATAAGTAAAAAAATTATAATAGTTTATTTAAACAACGGTTTAACAAAATTGTCATTTACAAAAAGACTAATACATGCAGATAGATCAAAAAACCCCAGATTGTAAAAAACCTTGCGTAATGGAATTTTTTAAATAATTTTCCCATTTTCAGCACCAAAAAATCTATTAAAATCACTGTATAAAATCCAGACAATTTTACCATCGCAGGCCTGTGTAATTAGCAATTAAAGTAAATAAATTATATTAAATGATAATATATTGAATTTTGAAATAGCCTATGATGACTTAGAATTAGTAATTAATTTAAATAAATTATTAAAAATGCCGAAACGGGTTTAAAGTATAACACTAGTAATCAGTAGCTTAGAATTCTCAAAATAACTAATTTACACTTTAAATATATTCACACAACATAATAAATACAAACTGTATGTGAAAATATTTAATAAAATCACACAACACTCAAACATAGTATCTGTCTGGAGTAATTATAATTCAAAACTTAACTACCTACCCAATTTTAAATACAACTTGTTAAGCTCCCATAAATGTTGTTTTAAGAAACAAAGATCTATTATCAATACAATTCCAACGACGTCTATTAAATGCTTTCTAACAGCTATTATTGTCATCGTCAGTGAAGGAATTGCAATTCCATAGCCGAAGACTCATGTAATTTATTAAAACCAATTGTAATTTAAAATACATAACAGTTATGCACGACATAAAATATACAGGTATATGTAGGTAGGTATGCTTACATTTATATATCGTTTGTAACAATACTTATTATATTGTGAAATAAAGATATATGTTTCCGTTGCAAAAGGTGCATGGCTACAATGTTAACCCCTAGGTGAAAGGTCACAAGATGAACTCTTAAAGTTAGCGGTGCCTTTCATCTTAACTCCATTACAACTCGGTCTTCTTATTGTATTGGTCTAAAAGATATACTTTTATAATAATTTCTAAACGTTACGGGTACGTACGGCACCGAAGGTGTGTAAGTGTCGAAAAGGGACTATTTACGACGAACGTGACTAGAACGATGTCAGTTAAAGTAATAAAGCATGTAATTTGTCAGAATTGAAATCATAACACTGTCGTGACAGATACGCTGTTATGCAACTCTCCAATTATAGTCGTTTGTTCTCCGGTCGTTTGTTCTGGGTATTAGTGGATATAAGGCGTCGATTCAATTAATATGCTAAACAATTTTAAATTAGAACAGGAAATTAATTTCATGACATTTCAACATGCGATTGCGATTGTAAATTAAACAATGCAAGCATGAAGATTATTTTTCTTCAGTTATGAATGGATGGATAATTTTGTCGGAATAATATTGTAATAAATATTTTTAAGACATTGCAATTATAATAAACGTTTGTAATTTATTTCATGATCTAAACTATGATTAAACAATATTATAATGGAATATCTGAATTAAAATATCGATTCTTTTCTACATTATCTCAAATAAGTTTGGTTTATTTAATCAAATAACTATACCTCTCTACTTGCTGATTGTATAATATTTGATTTTTGGTAAACCATAGACAATAAAAAAAATGTATCTGTTTTTTACCATACGAATCGCTCTATGTATGAAGTATGAAGAAAATAAAGAGAGTGTTACAATAAGAGTACAATATTTGGCTGTCATGATATGACAAGTAAATAATTGTATAGTTTATTTCAAATTATTAGAATATAACTTTGAACGGCTCTAATGCTTTTATTCCACCACCTTCTGTGATGATAATTATTATACCTGGTCTCCTTATTGAACGGGTACGGTTTACCTATTTGCAACGTATGAATCCAGGGGCCGTATTGACTATAAATTAGGGCCCTATAATATAATAATAAAACACTGTTCATTTCAAGTATATAATAAAAAATAACTGTACATTGGGTTTATATACAAAGAAAAAATTACAAATCGTATGGCAACATGTGTAGTGGATACATATAGATATATAAAGCTAATTTATTTGTAATACACAATAAAATTTTTATGTGTCACCGCATTTCATAAATCATCTGTGATTGAGTCGTCTTGCAAATCAGCATCTGTGTCAGAATCGTATTACAAATTTATAATCAAAGGTGCTACTATTTTGTACATGCGCATATATTCGTCCTCTTTTGCTATTGCGTGTTTAACAGCATTTTTCAAATTTACAGCAGTTATATGTTCCATAGCATTTGTTATGTGTGTTACACTGCTTTCACTAAATTTCGGTGTTTGATTTGTTCGTCTTATGGTATTTTTAGTTGGGCCCATATCAATTCAATGGGATTGGAAATTCCATGGTATGGTGGTAAGCGCAAAATTGTATGTCCTGCTTCTTTGGCTCTGTTATCCACATAATAATCCTTTAAATATTCTTTTGTCTTCATCATCTCTATTAATTGGTTTTTTGTATAATGATCCTCAAAATGTAAATCATTTGCTTCTAAAAATGTTTTAATGTCTTTCTTATTATTACATTTTGTAGGAACTTTGGATTGCTGTCGAGAATGATACGGAGCGTTGTCCATCACTATCACACTATCTTTTGGTAAATTTGGCAGCAAAGTGTCACAAAACCATTCTTCAAATAAAGATGAGGTCATATCTTCATGGTAATCTAAACTTGAGGATTTAACATTTTTAGCAGATAATAGCGGCTGTCCGATCCATCCTTTTTCTGACCCAGCATCAAGAATGATTATTCTCTTCCCTCTCGAAACCGGCGCGTCCAACTGACACATACATGAACTATCCACCCAACCTTTGCAAATTGTGTCATGGGTGTCATACCACGTCTCGTATAAATAACATATGAATCAGCCTTTCTATAAATCCTTCTAATTGCCGTTAAGTATTCATATCGAAGTTTCTGTAACCTCGGTCTTTCCATAATTGTGCGACGTTTGTCTATAGTGCCAAACTTAAAACCAGCTTTCTTTAGCGTTCGCCACAAGGTTGCTTTAGAACACTGAATATTTATAGGCTCATCACTGATTCTTTTATGTAAGCAGTTAAGTGTAGATACAATATTTTCTTGTAGAAGGAGTATACTTGCTTCCTAATAGTATCAATTTCATACTCTTCAATTTTTCTCGGTGCTCCTTTGTCACTTCTTTGTTTTCGAGGCCCTGCCGTTATTCTTAATTATTTTATATATTGTTCCAAAAGGCACATTGGTTAATTGCGACGTTCGTTGAATGTTCTGGGTTTATAGTTCGTTATTTTCTTCCATCAGGGTATGATAGACATTGAAAATTATCTGTTTTGCATCTTCTGATATATGCTTTATCTGTCGTGCTCCAATAGTATTATCACTATCCACAACAAAATCACTAACACTTTCAGCAAAAGGTCGCCACATGTTCGTTAAGTAAAGAGAGAAAAATCAAATATGTATACTGCAGTAAAGATTAATAATAAATGATAAATAGACTCAATATTAGATGTAATATATACCAACTCTCCTAACTATATTTACTTAAATTTTGTATAATAAATATAAGCACTTATTTCATCTAAATTGTAATTTAATGACTATTTAACTATATATAATAACTATATATTCAAATTAACAACTGTTGGTACTTATATTATTATTAAATTTTATTTCATCTAAATTGCAGTAATTACAATTTACTTAAATTTTGTCATTACGGACCTCAGCAGTTTGTTTGCGTAAAAGATAATCGTATTGAGCGGCCAGGTAGTTATTGCCGCAGGTGGTGAAATATAAGCATAAGAGGCGTTCAAAGTTATATTCTTATAACTTGAAATAAACTATACCAAGTCGATAGTAAACAGATAGCTGTTAGCTGTTAAACATGCAGCGCAACACGATACGGTGATGAGTCCTTACTGTTAAACATTACTATCAAAATGGTGAAAGTTGCTACAATTCGGGAAAAATGAGTGGATGTAGTATTAGCACCGACTTTGACAAAATTCACGTTATAAGATGTTTTGGGGGTCGGAGATTACAAATATGAAAGAATTTTTTAAAGTAAATCACGGCCTTCCAAGATATTTGCATTTTTTTGTAAACTAACCTCAAATAAAAATAAATTTTGTTTGTTTCCTGGAAAAACATATTTCTTTAAATATTCTTTCATATTCGCAATCTCCGACCTCCAGACATCTATAACGTGAATTTTTTTCAAAATCGTAAGAAATACTACATTCTCAAATTTACTCACAATTCGTAAAGCGCGTCCAATTTTCGGTAGAAATTATTATTCAAATTTATTAATTGTGAAAGAATAATCGAAAAATTCGAAAGTACTGGTTCAATTAGTGAAATGAAACACACAAAACGAGCTTGTAATGGTTGTTCGGAACGATACATCGCGGCAGTTCGCGACACTGGTGTCGAGAGTTCAGGAAACCCTATTCGTCATCGCGCACCAGAATTGGACATCTCAACAGCCACTCTTCACCATATTCTTACAAAAGCTTACATCTTCATGTTTACAAAGTCCAATTGGTTCAACAATTTCTGCCAACAGACCATCCACAGGGAAGAGAGTTTATCAATTCGATAACTAAGCAACAAGAAGTAAATGCCTATTTTGTGGACAAAATCATATTTAGTGAAGAGGCCCATTTTCATCTTAATTGTTTTGTTAATAGGCAAATTTTTGGCTATGGGGCTCCGAAAATGCATGCAAATGCATTCCCAACGTATCTCTGTTTGGTGTCCTTTGTGATCTGGACAAATCATTAGCTCATTTTTTTTTAAACAAGGCGCATTAAATGTGAATGGCGAACTGATAGGATAACCCAGATTTTTGTAGCTCAATTGGAAGATATTGTTCTTGAAGGCATTTGGTTACATAGGATGGTGTCATTTCCTGGTCCTTTCATCTTCCACTTTGGTGACCAGAATTGGCTGCCACGTTCTTGTGATTTAACACCTGTGAATTTTTTTCTGTGAGGTTTTTTGAAGTGTCTGGTTTATGCTGAGAAGCCCACTACCACCCTAAAACCGAACGCCGAAATTGAACGGCGTATCAACCGTCAAATTTATACCAAACCGTTATTGAAAATTTCTGCAGAAAAGTACGCGTGTGTCACCAAAGCCGTGGTGGCTATTTACCAGATGTGTTGTTCCATACATAATTCCCAAATGTCTACATTATTAAGCAATAAATATTTCACACACAACTTTTAGAGTTTAATAATTGAGGAATTGAATTTAATATCTGCAATATGAACATAAAACTTAATTTTATGAACAGCTATTTTGACACATTTTCTGAAAACCTATCCTATGTAAATTATGAACAAGACGAACCATTTCGACATAAAAGTTATGAAAGATTCCAGAGAAGGTATGGTTAATATGATTGAGCGAAATGTTCTCAGCCTTACACATAGATGGCGATGAAATAGAGTTTATTTTTTAAAGCTACAATATGCGCATTCAACCACAAAGTCTCATGTATTTGATTAACTAGGATAATTTTTTAATCCAAGATCATTTGAGCAGTAACATCTCAGCAGCAAACTTCACCTTTATTCAGAAAATGCATATGTGCTAATAGCTTTTGAATAGCTACAACAGCTTTTGAATTGATTCGACAACTTTCGAACAGCTTTAGCAGCTCTTGAATAGCTTCAAGAACTGTTACCATTTATTATCTGAAATAAAGAACGCCATTAAGTTGGGTCCTTATTACTTTAATGACCTTGAATTACGAAAAGAAGATTCATGTGAAAATATATGGGATTTTAACATAGAATTAGCACATTTTAATTACTAATGCGTATAAACAGTTCGAAAGCAATAATTTTTGTAAATTTGTTATAATGGAAAAAATAGTCATTGAAACTGACGTCTATTTTGAGGTACTCGAATAAGCTTACTATACGAAAGGGTTGGAAAGAGGCTATGTAGAAGAATAAATACAGCCTTCGTTTGACCTAGAACGCTGCAAAATGTATTTATTGTGAATCTAATCCCAATAGAATTCTTATTGTTTATATATTTTAAACACTATACGGTTATACCGCAAGATACTTTTTTGTACCATCCATACATGGCTTCTTTTAGTATGGAATAGAATCTCAGTAAACCATCACAATAGAACAACATAAACAATTCGTCCGCTACGAAGACGGCGAAATGTATTTTAAATCCCACTCGGTCTATAACGGAATAGTAGTGAGCCTAGCAATTAGTCAGAAATATAAAGTTGACTTTATGAACCCAGGCATTTCGAAGTGTGAATAAAAATCCGTATATAAATTGCTTTATAACCACAACACACGTTTAGGTGTAACTTATCTCGTATAGTTGATATTTTTGTTTGCATAGAAGTACATTAGCGTGTTCGTATCTGGATAAAAATGTCAAACATGTGTGTAAGGTGTGATCTTTATGCTCTCTGGATAACTATGATTAATTCTGGGACAGAAGATAGTGTACATTAATGAATTATGTAGATGTCAGCTTAGCGCATCTTCTTATTCCCATACAGTTGAATTAAACTTGCAAGAATTAAACAACATCTTGTCTTGATTAAATAAATGTCAGAGACTAGTTTCCAAGTTTCCATGGAAATATTTACAATTAGATTTATGTGTTACTCAACTTGTCTAGACAGATAAATATTAATACATTTCGATTTTACGTGCCATACGTGCCTACGCTGTTTTAACAGGAATCTAAAATTTTCCGTCTTATTGTTTGACATTACTGACTCTATATCGTCTCAAATAATTTATAGACCTTTAAATACCTTGCTCAACGAAATATTTAACATAAGCCAATACTTCACTCCATTGAAATTCAAATTAAATTTGGACATGTACATACATAAGACACAATGAAACCTCGGGATAATGAAGTGATCAGTTTGATTTATAAATTTGAAAAAAAAAACCAACAACATTTAATTCTGTTGGACGCGAATCATGAAAATACAATACTTGTATGGCTGGTTTGAAAGCATTAATTTAATTGATGGTAATAATATAGGAATAGCTTCAACACAATGTTATTCAAAGTATGTTTATATATAATTAAATTATAATAAATATCAAGGCAATATACATAAATTGAACGTGAAGTTATAATAGTGAAAAAAAATGTAATAAAGAATTATTTAAATATTAAATTCGTTTGTGTATTGTTGACATTACAATATTACAAGTATAATTCAATATATGATTTTTATTATGGTTTTTAGTAAAAGGATCTATGAAGTAATCCTCTTAATCTTGAAATATGATTATGTTACTGGAACTTGCAATATGAAATCTATCTAGTTATGAACAAAGTAACTTATACCGAGTAATTATAAATGATTGAAGCAAGAAGCATTGAAGAAATTGGCTCTTCATTCTGTTTATAACTACCTTTTTGGGTTAAAATATTTTATGTAAATATGGATGACATGACTAGAATTTATACAAAGTGATTGCTCTAATTGTTGGCCTGCTACTAGTAAACAATGCTAAACTCGTCGTGACAAATTGCACATTTGCAATTGTATCTTCAATTGCATACCGTAGGTCTTGCAAATTGTTTATGAGATCCTATAATATTGCGTTCTTTAAATAAGGACATAAAAAGAAATCTAGAAGTGTCAAATTAGGTAATATACTTGGCCATAAACTTACACTTATCAAACGGTCTGAGTAAAATTGTTGTGAGTAATTCATAGTTGTATGTAGAGTCAAGTAGAGTGTGCTGTATGATAAAATCCTGCTGTAAATAACCATTATTTAATTCTATGTTATCCAATTAATTTATAAATGACTCTAAGATTATGGTATCGTATTTTTGAACATGAATTGTTGTTGCGGTATTCTATCAAACTACCCTCGTATACATTGTAGTACTTCACTTCGATGCCGTATTCTACCAATTCCGTTGCTGGAAGGATTCACCAACAGTAAGATTTTGAGTGTAGGAACATGGTATAGCGTTCATTTGATTTAACTTCTAACTTAGGGACTGGTTTGGATGCAATAATAATGAACTCTTTAGAGCTGCGGTTTCAAAAGTAAGAATTGCTATGATGATTGCCAACCTTCGAAACGGAGACGGCACCTAAAGAAGAAAGATTTAACTTCTGATTTAGATATCGTTAAGACGATGTGTAAGGATTTAAGACCATTTTGTATTTTGTGTGGCGTATCGTGCTAAGTTGCGACTGAAACCAATTTTTGGTGGATTGTTGTTTTAAATCTTCTGCTGTTTTTGGCAACAACTTTCTGTTGCGTTTCTAATTCAACAAACACTGTCTTCGATATAAGCCCATTAACATCTAAGACGGTAAGAGACGCCATTTTTTTGTTAAAATTTGTTCTTGTTCATCTCCTTATACACCTGTTATATTGTACGTTTAGGGCACCAAGTTTCCGCTAAGTTGACTTTGTAACGAGAATTCTACTAGAGGTGGTTTGATATTGATAACTTCGGATTCGACTGAACTACAAAAGTCTATAAAAATTCTGTGCGGTTTCTTTGGTTGCAAACCTGTTATTGAAAGAGTTTCGATTCAGTAGGAAAGGGTGATCGATTCATAGTTTCGTTATTAATTTTCCATTTAGAGCATCGATTTGTACTGACGAACAACTGACAACAGTTCATAGCTAATATAATTATTTTTTTATTTTTGTTATAAAAAGTAAATAAAGTATTGTTGGTACGTCAATGCAATGCTGCCACTTCATACGATTGCATTACCTATCAGATGCTTAAGGAACGATCACTTTTGGTGAGGAAATTCAAACATTTATCTTGATGATAGCTAGTAGAGACTTTGTGTAGATGTGCAGAAAATGGATATAGCTGTCGTTTACTGTACGTGCTTTGCTCTAAAATCTCTCGATTCTTTTTAAGTTTAAGTTTACTGTCTATTAACAAGAAAACAGCTCGTCAAAAATATAAAATACATGTTATGCAGAAATGCACAGTATTGTCGCTGCTTACGACCTCACATCTTGGAGACGAGGACGTAGAAATATCCTCCCTGGCTCCATCGGTATTATCTACAGCGCCTCTTTGTATTTCTTTGGTGGTGCTCCCTTTTTCCTAAAATTTATTCGAGTTTTAGTTTTTGTAGAATATTTTTCCTATACCGAGTGTCGACGAGATTTTTGCATGGTGATTCCTTGGTCAAAAATAAGAAAAAAACTTCGTAGAGACATGTATGGTCAAAGTTGCCCTATATTAGAATCGACTAGTTTCTTGTGACAAAACTCAGATTGTCATCAATTTTGAAGTTTGTGCCTTTCTTGATATTTCTGAAAATGCCATTTCAGTTTACGAATTAAGAATTTGCTGATATAGTCTTGTTGTAGGGTTACTGCAAGATTAGGGTTGCGAGATTGTACACAGAGCATTATTCGAATCGAGGATCTCCTTATGACAAAACTATCCAGAGCTGTTTCCAATCCCTTGTAGAAAGAGAATCATTCCCTAAACCAAACAGTGAACGTGAAGTTCCTCGCAGGGATAATGCTGAAGCTATCCTACGGGAAGTAGAACAGGATTAACAAATAAGAGTCTGCAGAATTGCAACAATATCAAGATAGTCAAAGTCATCAATATACATTACGCTACACGAAAATGGTTTTTACCTGTACCATCTCCAGTCAGTCCAGAACTTGAACCCCAATGATTATGCTTCTAGGCTAATCTTTTGTGCTTAGATTTTAGAACATGAAGATTCGTTTCCGATTACAATTTTCTCTGACGAAGCGACTTTCACCAGAGAGGGAGTTACTAATTTCCACAACGAACATGGCTGGGACGCTGAAAACCCACATGCAATTTTGGGGAACCATTTTCAGCACCGTTGTTCGGTGAATGTTTGGGGAGGACTAATTGGTAGCGTTCTGCTTGGATCGAATGTCTTTGAGGAAAACCTTAATAGCGCAATCTATAGAAATTTCCTACAAGATCAGCTTCTGTTACTGCTAAACGTTTCTCATTATAAATTGGCAAATGTGGTTCCAATAGGACGGGGCTCGTGTGTATCATGGACGAATTGTCACAGATTTGTTAAGTGTAAGTTTTCCAAATCGATGAATAGGATGGAACGGTCCCGTGCACTGCCCAGCTTCTTCACCTGATTTTAACCCTACGGACTTTTACTTATAGAGCCACGTTAAATCAATTGTGTACGGACAGCGAAAGCTCAATACCTGAGAAGAACTACTGCTAACAATCAAGCAAGCCTTTGATGACGTACGAGGAGTGATTGAAAATGTAGATTGGCAGGGGGAGTTAAGAAGAAGGGCGGAACTATGTTTAACTGTTCATGGTGCACATATTTAACAGTTGTGAATCTTCTTTTTTAACAATGTTCTTATTATAATATTTCTTTTGTTAATTACTGGTTAATTACGCGTTTTAATTGTCAATTACTTTAGAAGTAACAAAATAAACCAGAGTACTTTCAATGTTTTTTATTGTTCACTACAATACTGGTTCGCCAAACTTTAGCTTCATCAGACGATGATAAACTGAACTATTTTACATATATTTCTTTACAGAAGTGTACGGGTATATTCTAAGTGAGGACATGTTACATATTTTATATAAGTAGTAGACGGGGGTTATTGAATTCTGTTTGTTCATTTAGAGTTAAACCTAATTTCCTGTATCAATTTATTTCTATATTTTCTAACAGATAAAGTTTTTTGCTTTTGTCTTGTAACATGCATAATCTTGAATTCTCTATTAAATTTATGATTTGAATCTAAACAATGATTTGCAGAAGTTGAATCATAACCAATATCTAACAATTATGAACCTACAGCCACCAAAACTACATGGACTAATTAAATTACATAAAGCAGATATGCCCATAAGACCAATTGTCTCCTTTGTAAAAGCCCCATGTAAAAAACTATGTAAAAATTTGATTAATCTAATTCTTGAACATACTAAATTTAAATCAGATTGGTCGAGAAAGAACTCTCAAGAACTAATTAGTAAAATAATGTACCTCCCGAAAAGTAGTAAATTTAATTTGTAAGAAACTGGAACGAAGACGCGTTAATCCCATTATTAGAACGAAAATTTTAGAATTATTAAATTTATGTGTAAAACAGAATTACCGTCAATTCAATAAGATATATATATATATATATATATATATATATATATATATATATATATATATAACTAGCTCTGCGAACCTAGTAGGTCCATGGCTTGATTAATCGTTCTTTTCCATAGCTTTCTATCTCTAGCTTTTACCTTCCATCTGACAATTTTCAATATTTCTATGTCCTTCTCTACTTCCTCCTTCCACCTTGCTCTCGGTCGACCTCTCCTTCTCTTTCCTCCAATACTTCTTGTCAATAATGCCTTAGGTATTCTTGCTTCAGACATCCTCTCCATGTGTCCCATCCATCGCAATCTTTGTGCTCTTATGACTCCTATTATATTTATTTCCTTGTAAAGTTCTCTCACTTCATCATTTGTTCTCCTTATCCATATGTCTCCTATTTTCTTTCCGCCAAAATATCCTCCTAAGCACCTTCCTTTCCCACACCTCTAACCTTTTTTCTTCCGCCTTATTCAATACCCATGTCTCACACGCATACGTAACTATTGGTCTTATTACAGTCATATACATTTTAATCTTTGCCTTTCTCGATACATTTGCTTTTCAATATTCCATTAAGGCCTCCTACACATCTACTTCCTGCCAATATTCTCGCTTGTATTTCTGCGTTCACGCTATCCGGTTTCCTCGTAAATACACTTCCCAGGTAAGTAAATCGATCCACTTCTTCGAATTGATATTCTTTGCCTCCTGTAGCTGTTACCTTTAGGTGATTTCCCTTTTGAAACTCTTTCCGCGTCCATTCCATATATTTGGTCTTTTCCTCATTTATATATAATCCCATTGCTCTTGCTTTTTCCTCCATTCTCCTCAATGTACACTTTAATTCTTCCTTACTTCTTGTCAGGATCACCAAGTCATCAGCAAATGCCAAACACTGATGCCTCCTCTGGTATAATAGCCCATTCCTACTAATATTGGCTTGTCTCATAGCTTTTTCCAATACTATATTAAAAAGAGCCGACGACAGTGGGTCTCCTTGCCTAACACCTTCTCTGATTTTGAACTTTTCAGATGTTTTTCCTAATATTCTAACCATACTTTCTGTTCCTTGCAAGGTTATCTCTATCATTTTTACTAGTTTACTGTTAACTCCTAGCTCTTTCAATGCGATATAAAGTTCTTTTCTCTTCACCTTATCGTATGCTTGCTTAAAATCAATAAAGAGCACCATCGTTGGTATCTCGTACTCATGACTTTCAGCTTGTATTTCCTTTAGCGTAAAAATTTGATCGATGGTGCTCCTCCCCCTTCTGAAACCACATTGGTACTCACCAATCATACACTCCGTTTGCTCCACCAATCTATTCTTTATATGTGTTGCCATTATCTTATACGCCACATTTAGTAGGGACACACCTCTATAGTTGTGGCATTCACTTCTATCCCCTTTTTTATGTAACGGACAAATTATTGCCTGCGTCCATTTTCTCGGTATTTTCTCTTGCCTCCATATTTCTTCTATTAATTTTTGTATACGTTCCATTAAGCTTTGCTCTCCATATTTAAACATCTCTGCCGTTATTCCATCACTACCCGGGCTTTTGTTATTTTTAAGCTTTCCTATTATTTCTTCAATCTGTTCTTTATTTGGAGGAGGCTCCCCTTCCTGACTTTGAATTTCTTGCAATATACCTTCATCTTCGCCTCTTTCAGTCTCACTTTCCTCATTTAATAACTGCTCAAAATATTCCTTCCACCTGTTTAAAATTTCCTCATCTCCGGCAAGAATTGCTCCATTTTCATCTTTGGAAAATACCGTCTTGAAATCCTGCCCTTTCATTTCTTATTCCCTGATATAAATTTCTAATCTGGTTATTTCTATAGTTCTGCTCTATATCCTGGATTACATCTTCATAGTGCTCTCTTTTCTTTTCTCTCAAAATAATTTTTGTTTTCTTCCTTTGTTGTTCATATTTCATTCTTACATCTTCTGTTTTTTCCTTTAACATCCTCAATCGCAGTTTCTTCCTATTTTCGAGTTCCTCTCTACACTCCTCATCGAACCACTTCTTTCTTTCTTGCTTTATTTTCTTGTTACAGCCTCTGGCTGTTTTTCCCATTTGTTCCCTCAATTTCATCCATTCCTCCTCAATATTATCCTTCCCTACTGTGCCGTCTAACTCGTTTCTTATATCCTTCTCATATTTTATTTGCTCTTCTTTACTTTTTAGCCTCATTGCCATTTTATTTTTCCTATCCCTTCTCCTCTGATTTCTAATATCCGGTATCACCTGCATCATCCTTGCGCCTACCATAAAATGGTCCGTGTCGGCATCCGTACCCCTGTATGATCTTATATTCCTAATGGCCCTTTCCTCAGGCTTTTCAATCAGAAAATGGTCAATTTGGTTTACAGTTTTTCCATCGGGTGATCGCCACGTTCCCTTATAAATCTCCTTCCTCTGGAAATACGTACTAATAATAACCAAATCTTTTTCTTTCGCAAAATCTGTTAACAGCATGCCATTTTCGTTTGATCTTTCATGTTTACTGTATGCCCCTATAGTTGGTCTATATTCACTTTCCCTATCTATTTTAGCATTTGCATCACCTAACATAATTTTCATGTCATATTTAGGTACTTCACCGTATGCCCTTTCCAATTCGTTATAAAATTCTTCTTTAACTTCTATATCCTTTCCTTCTGTGGGCGCATGAAAATTAATAAATGTAATTTTTTGAAATTTTCCCCTTATTCTTAGAATACATAATCTATCCGACTTGGCCATGAATTTTACTATGCTTGGTTTTATCCTTTTACTTACAATGAACCCCGTGCCTAGTATTCTATTATTTCCCCCACTATTGAGAAACACATAATCCTCTATTTCTATTGTATCTTGGCCTATTTGCTTTGTTTCTTGTAACGCTACTATATCAAAATTATATTCTCTCATCTCCTTTACTATATGTTTTAATTTTCCATGTTCATATGTGCCCCTTACATTCCAAGTTCCTATCTTTAACTGTTCCTTTCTATTTCTTCCCCCCTTAATTTTACTTCCCATTCTCTTAACCTGTTTCTTTGCTGAATTCGCCATCATATCACTCCTTTCCTTTTTATTTAGTTTTTTGCACCGCTCTGCATACTATTGACAACCTCCTCCAATACTCCTGCACTATTGTTCCACTTAAACCACCTGTCGTCTATACTTATCTTCTCATAACCTATTTTTACTATCTTTCCATTTTTTTTTTCTTCTTTAGCTATCTCTCTTAAGGCCTTAGCTGCAATTCTCTCTTCCGGTGTCAAATCATTATTAATATATACTCTTCTGTCCCTTTTTCCTTTTAGATTTTTCTTATTTTGCATAACCTCTTTTTTATTTCGATCATTTCCCAGCTCCACCAGGCAGGTTTTCGGACCTAATTTGTAGGCTCACTTAACATCAACTTTCACCTTTACTTCATCTTCTAAAAAATTTCTCATGGTTTCACTTAATGTGTTTTCCTCGCTTACATCTACTTTTAACCCAGTTACTACAATATTATTACTCTTTTTTCCTTCTCTAATCTCCTTACCCTTAGACTGACCCTTTCCATGTCATTTCTAATTTCTTCATTTTCCTTTTTTAATTTTACATTATCCTTTTTTATGTTATCATTCTCTTTTTGCAACTTCCTTATTTCCTGCATTGCTTCACTCTGTTCCCTTCTCACTTCCTGCAATTCTTATTTCCATGGTTACATTTTGGATCATCTGTATCACTTTATCTAGCTTATCCTCTTCTTTTTGTTCTACTTTTTGGGGAGTTCGAATGGTTTTCTTACGACTTTTCTCAATAGAACTTCTTTCTTCGTATTTCCTACTTCGTTTTCTCCTTGACTCATCTGTACTATAATCGTCACTATCCATTTCCTACTATTCCGTCTCCCCCCGTATATGCAACTTTGTTAGTATTTACCAACGTCTCACCTCGCCGCGCAAAGAGGTCGCCCGCTTCCACAGCTCGAAAACGATATCTCTTATCAGCTCACTCACTGTTTTTTCTTTTCTGCCTTTTTCTGTCCTCTTTTTTCCCTTTTTCTTTTTTTTTCTTTCCACAAACAATAACAAACTACACAAACACCCAACACCTGCACACAGACTATTACGCATCAACTTTATACTATATTTCTAACTAGTCGTGCTTTTTCTACTTATAATGACCTAATATTAGGTTTAATTATAAAGCCGATCAAACACGTCTATCTCTCCCGAAAGCAAGTAAACAATAAGATATACTATACACAAACTTCAGGCTTAGCGATGGGTAACCCATTGAGTCCATTAATGACTAATGACAGAAATAGTTAATTGACGAGGTAGATACTTGTTGAAACTTCATTATAACGCTAAGAAGTAAGTAATTAAACTTCTAGTTTCAAAAATTATTTTATTGTAAATACCACTACAATATTGTTTCGCCATACAATGGCTTCATCAGGTCGATAAAAAACTGAATATGCACAATACAAGTTTAAATATTTATGTAAAAATTATTGGGAAAAAAGGTAGTGGAAAAATTTTACAATCTTAAATTTAGTAGAGGGGAGTTGTTTAAATCTAGTTGGTCATTTAAAGCTAATCCTAAGCTATTGTATCTATTAATTTCTAAGTTTTCTTGCAAGTCAAGTTTTTTACTTTTTTCTTGAATGTGTAAAATTTTGAAATCTATATTAAATCTATGATTGATATCTATACAATGACTTGCGAAAGTTGAATCTGTTTTCTTTTCTTTATGACTTCTCTCTCAGATTCTCTCAGATTCAACTTTCGCAAGTCATTGCATAGATATTAATCATAGATTTAATATAGATTTCAAAATTTTACACATTCAAGAAGAAAGTAAAAAACTTATCTTGTTAGAAAACTTAGAAATTAATAGATACAATAGTTTAGGATTAGCTTTAAATGACCAACTAGATTTAAACAACTCCCCACTACTAAATTTAAGATTGTAAAATTTTTCCACCTCCATTTGCCCCAATAATTTTTACATAAATATTCAAACTTGTGTTGTGCATATTCTTCATCCACCTGATGAAGCCATTGTATGGCGAAACAATATTGTAGTGATTTACAATAAAAGAATTTTTGAAACTAGAAGTTTAATTATTTATTTCTTAATGACAGATATATCTATGAACTATAAATGAAATAATCAAACGTCCGTTATATAATAATTGCATTTACTGGTATAGATATGTGGTTGACATACTAGTCTGTTTTAAAGGTACAGATAGACAATTAAAAGCTTTTCAAAACAAATTTAAGCGTAACAGCGAAACACGAATTTGCGATTTATCACAAACTAACACACACAGACATAACAATACACACGAGCTTCTTTTACCCTATTTCACACAAATTATCAGGATACGAATACATAGTACATTTAGTTAATAAAATTCTGCAACGTAAACTAAGAATTCAAACTCAGTCTTTAATTTATCCTAGAATATCGAACAAGACGAAAAACAAATATAATTTAGTAACATACATGGGATCAACATGTAAAAATAGGTAAACTAATTAAAAAAACAAATAATGAATTTATATCCTTTAAAGGAAATTATCCAGTCCAGAAATATAACTTGTGTTGATTTGAAAAGTCAATCTAGGTTACTTTGAAATTGTGATAGAATAAGACGCATATACAGGGTGTCCAGAAACTCTCCTGACAAACGAAGACCGGAGATTCCTCTGATAATTTTAAGACAATTAAATCCAAATTCACCTAGTCCGAAAATGCTTCCTAAGGGAGCTAGAGTTCTTTGAAGATGGCGCCTTGTATTTATTTTTTTTTTAATTCCTCCAGAACGCTTCTATTTATAAAAACAAAAACTGGTATGCTTATTTATCCTCCAGAGATGAATCGATTCCATCAATTGCGAATTTCTAGTACCGGTCATAGGCGTCCGTTTTGGGTAGGTCAACAGTTATTTTATGGCATAACTTTTTTGTCTTTAACTTTTAAGCATTTGTGACACTAGATTATTACATTTTCAGGTATTCCAGTACTAAAAGGTACTCTTACTTTAAGTCGGTAGGATACACCGTTTTCTAGAAAAATTGATTTGTAAATTTTTCGTATTTTCTTCATTAAAGTTCAATTTTTTATTTTTTGCAATAGTTAGCTCTGAACTGCCAACAGAAGTAAAACCAACGTTTTTCATCTTCAAATTGTTGTCAGTTCGCGAAGTTTATCTTTTCATTTTTTACTTTGTGTTATTCAAACACAACGATTTCAATTTAAAAAAAAATGTTTTTTACTAATGAGGAATACGCCGATATGCATTTAGTTTATGGCGAAATGAGGTGTAACGCTCGAGCGGCGCAACGTAGATACGCTGAAAAATTTCCCAATCGTCAGCATCTCACTCACTCAACATTTACAGCTCTTCATCAACGATTAAGAGAAACAGGTTGCGTGGTCCCAAAAAATAATGAAACAGGGAGACATAATGATGTAACAGCAGAACATGAAGATGTTATTTTAATGGGAGAAATCTTCCGTAGGAAATATCTTACACAAAGAAAATTTATATCCTTTTCATTTTACAAAGGTGCAAGCACTGCTAGAAGGAGATTTTCCTGCTCGCATAGAATTCGCTAGATGGTTACAAAATCAGAAAAATCAAGATGAAGATTTCTTCAGGAACATTTTGTTTAGTGACGAAGCTACATTCTCAAAAAATGGAATTTTTAATGTACATAATGCACATTATTATTCGCACGTTGGTGACAATCCCCACGTTGTTCAAGAATTTAAGCATCAGCATAGGTTTAGCATAAACGTCTGGATAGGAGTAGTTGACGATTATCTACTTGGACCTGTGGAATTACCTGCTCGTTTAAATGGTGCTGATTACTTACATTTCCTACAAAATATTTTACCTGATTTGTTAGATGAGGTGCGTTTAAATATTCGGTAAAACTTATGGTTTCTACAGGACGGCTGTCCGGCCCACTTTAGCAGGAATGTACGAGACTTTCTAGATAATAACTACGAAGACCATTGGATTGGAAGAGGCGGTCCTTGCGATTATTGTGTTTGGGGATACATAAAAGCATTTGTTTATTCCGTTCCGATACAAAATCGCACACAACTCTGGCTAAGGATACAAGAGGCTTGCAACGAACTTAGAAATAACTTTGGAATTTTTGCAAGAATTCGGTGTTCTCTAAGCAAAAGGGTAAACTTATGCATAGAGACTAATGGTCATCACATCGAGCAACTTTTGTAACAATCTACCTTTGATACTTGTTCTTTTTTTGTTAGTTTCGTTCCATTGTAATAAATAATTTGTTTTTACTTTATTAAATTAATTTTCATCCATGCCTTGATAGTCCAAGCCAACTTCGTCGCTAAAAATAAGTAGGTACATAATAAATTGAACTTTAATGAAGAAAAAACGAAAAATTTACAAATCGATTTTTCTAGAAAACGGTGTATCCTACCGACTTAAAGTAAGAGTACCTTTTAGTACTGGATTACCTGAAAATTTAATAATCTAGTGTCACAAATGCTTAAAAGTTAAAGACAAAACAGTTATGCCTTAAAATAACCGTTGACCTACCCAAAACGGACGCCTATGACCGGTACTAGAAATTCGCAATTGATGGAATCGATTCATCTCTGGAGGATAAATAAGCATACCAGTTTTTGTTTTTCTAAATAGAAGCGTTCTGGAGGAATTTAAAAAAAAATAAATACAAGGCGCCATCTTCAAAGAACTCTAGCTCCCTTAGGAAGCATTTTCGGACTAGGTGAATTTGGGTTTAATTGTCTTAAAATTATCAGAGGAATCTCCGGTCTTCGTTTGTCAGGAGAGTTTCTGGACAGCCTGTATATTAGTATGTGTTTGTTGTTCCGTAAATGTAAATCCAAATGACATTTGATAATGTCAATCACATTTGTTATTATGTTTCATTGTTCTAACTTGTGATTGGCGTTTAGTTTCATATTAGGTAACGCCTTTGTTTATTCTGATTTTTCTACAAGTTTTAGACATATTTTTATTAATATTACGGAGGTTGTCTAATTTTATCAGTTGTGTAATATTTAATGCTTGACTAATTTGATACAATGGGGAACAATTCGACTTTTTTTTTATTACATATTTCGATAAATCGTCTTTAAAAAAGGCATGTTTAATTGATTATTTTTTAAAAAATCAACTTTTTCGCTTGTAATTAAATAAATAAAATGCTTGTGACGTCACTATACTTTCATTCATAAAACACGATATTCGTAGTATGTAGCAACACTGTGTAGAAGAATGGTTCACCCAGAATTCACGTCGTTGTTTGTTTCCTGTCAGCGATCGTATCATAAACACGTTGACAATTGTTTGGTTTTGAGGTTAGTGTATTTTAATTCGTTGCAAGTTCTAATAAACGTATTTGTAAATTATGAGTACACAAATATATAAAAAGTGTTTTGTGCGAACTTATGATAACAACACAGAATCTGCACCAAATAAAATGGAGGCCGTGCAACAGATGCAGTTATTGTTTCTGATTGTGGTTACCTGGATATATTACCAGCAGAATATGGTGTATTAGCTGACCGAGGGTTTAAAAACATTGCAGCTGATCTATCAAAAAAGAAATGCCATTTGGTCCGGCCACCAAGCGTTATTCAAGGAACAGGGCTAACCAAAGAAGAAGTCAGAATGAGCAAGCGAGTTGCTGCTGTTCGCGTTCATATAGAGAGAGTCATAAGTCGGATTAGAGAGTTTGCAATGCTAACTCCTCATGCAATCGTAAACAAAAATCTTATTAATTTACTTGATTTTATAGCTAATTGCTTGTACTGTTATAAATATGCAAGGTACACTAATAAAACATTAAGACAAATATACTTTAACTATTTTTTTATTTATTCATAAGATAGATAAACAGGTAGGTGTAAGTATTAAGTTTTTGATACAAAGCAATACAGAAATATAATTAAATGACTTCTATTATTGTACAGAATAAAATTTTATTAATTAAAAAATAATCATAAATGGAAGAAAACAATGCAACTGCACAAAATATGCAGTTAGAAAAGTCAGTAGATAAATATAAATGCTCAAACAAAATAATAATCATGTTTTTATTTAAATAATAAACTAAATAATTCTTTTATAAAACAAAATAACATTTTAATTATAATTTTATGTTTTGAATGTGTGGAAAGATTGCCTTTTTCCAAAATTCTATTGCCTCTTTAATTATTTTATTGCAATAATTTGGATCATACTTACAACTTATGTAAATATTTAAATTGCCTTGTTTCAAAGTTTGGGCAAGCTACAACAACAGCCCATAATCCCTTTTAGTAACATGAAGTTGAATTTGAAGCTGTGCATAATATTTTGGTGCAATGGTCTTTTCATCAAGTAAGTAATTTTCAATATTTTTTTTTTGGATGGACATTTAATCTCTAAACAGTATACCATGCTAATTCCATCTGGAGATGCTGCAATAATTGGATTTTTTAAATCTATGTGCAAGCCACTTTTTTCAAATTTTATTTCGAAACGTCTACACACTTCCTTAAAAACTTCTGATTCTAGTTTTCTACCTCTGTCCATAGCTGCTGTTGCTGGCAATTTAAAGTTCCATCCATAATAATACATTTTGATGCTTCATATATTTTAGAAGCAGTAATACGAGCATACCTCAGCTCATACCACAAAGGCTCATCAGATTGTTGACGAGTTAATTTTTGCACATATATGAACTTGTCTACCATGTATACAATATTGCAGAAAAATGTCTGCATCTGCCACCAAATTATTTAATTCTTTAAAATAATTGATATACATTTGATGAATAGATAACAAACGTTCATTGTCTACTAGTTTATAACATTATAGTAGTACACTATCTGCATTCAATAACTTTCCTTCACTAATTGCATTTTGCAAAAAGTTATTGGTTATAATAGGCAGTTCGACAGCAGGTTCCATATCCATCACATGGATAATTTTTTTTTAACTTCTAACCTTTGAGAGCTCGGATTTTTTCTAATAACATTTTATTGCAGTTGCTGAAGGCTCTTCTGATCGTCTTAGCAACCAAAATAATAATGCTAATCTGTGTTTACAACCACCTGGAAAACAGTAAATATAAATTATTACTGTTATATACTGATATATTTTATTTATTGTGATATTTTATTTTATTATTTAAATATCATTATATCTTACCTGCAGCAGTAGCACAGTTCAGACGTTCAGATTTCACAATAATTCGTTCAGTTTCATCAATTTCGGCCATAACTGTATAAGGTTTAAATGTAACTTTATGTTCGGGTGTAATTTTGGCATATATCTTACATACATTATTCTCTCTTTTCAATTGTACAAAACCAACAGCATTATCCCCATACACTTCGCTACTTGACCTTAAAATACGCTTTTTTAATACAGAACATCCAATTATATTACAGAAAAAATTATTACTTTGTGTTTTTTACTCTACGAGTTTCACTACTAATAAAACTTAATGTATTATTGTAATATTCATCAATCATAATCTACAATCATCTACAAAGGGTAAATTATTTGAATTCGCATCTTCAAACCCAGGATTCATGTTGCAATGTATTATTGTAATATTCATCAATCATAATCTACAATCATCTACAAAGGGTAAATTATTTGAATTCGCATCTTCAAACCCAGGATTCATGTTGCGAATTAGAAATAAATATTTATTACAACTTAACCTCACTAACCACACAAAACTGTTTAGTAAACAAATAATAAGCGGAAACGTCGATCGATTCCATTCATAAATATGACGACGGTGTTGCCACATAGTGATTTTAGCGTACGAGAGCCTTGTGACGTCACGAGATTTTATTTGTTTAATTTTTTAAAAACTAATAAGTTTTAAACCGTAAAATTTTGTGTATAATTATATTTTGATATGTAGTTTAATATAATATAGATTTTAACAAAAAATAAAAAGTTGTGTTGTTCCCAATTAAGATGTTGGCGTTCTATTGTGTATTGTGTGAATTTGCTTTAAGATCTTATTCTGCTGTCTTTGTAATTTATTTAAGTTATTTATTTGCAGTTTCATTTGATAGGTGACTTTATAAGTATTGTCTACAGATGGATATACATAAAAAATTCTAGCATAATGGGGTAAATTAAAACGAGAAAATTGTACGGAGAAAATGATATATAAAATTAATTAATTTATAAGTTGAATACAGCTCTCTGCACTTTTCTAATGAGCTCTTGACATTAAGGAAGGCTAAAGAGCTGTTGTGCGCCACAACACTACTATTAATAATATGTGTGTAGCTGAATAATTTTCACGTCGACGTCAATTATAAAACAAGTCATTACAGGAGCATATAAAAAGTCCGACACTTGTTATTAGAAAGGTGTTGCTTTGAAGAGATTGTTTATGTATTGTTCTGCAGTTTCCTTATTGCATCACATATGTCAATGTTTTTAACAGGTGCTGCGGCCGGAGTGGCGTACATTACCGTTTATGTATTTGAAATTACAAGACGCGCCGCTTCAACGACAAATTCAACTGTAACATTAAACGGTCCAACATTTTAGTTGATCGTTGCACAAGGAGAAAGCTACAAGACATTTTACCGGATGGGATTATTAAGAACAATAATCTCGATATTAGTTGTTATTTCTATAACAAAATCAAATTTAGTAGATAGTTTCACTAGCATATATTAGTAAAAGGTTTAATTATGATTTTTGTAGCGAAAGTAATTTGTACGTTATTTTGAATGAACCTCCGTATATATCGAATCTTTTATCTCGCTGATAATACTAAACAAATTGCTTTGCCAGCGCATAAAAAATGTTGATTACGAATAATTGCAGGATTCTAGACAATTTTTCAGAAAAACGTAAAAAAAAATCAGTCAACAACAGTTAGAAACCGATACAAATATAAAGCGAATATGAACAGATATGAACTGTGCAGGTATCAAAATAGATACAGATATTAAAATCACTTTTTGACGAGATTGCATGGTTATCTTCCGAAGTTTGTCTCTTGTTGGTATAGAGTCTGAGACCATCTAACCGAATGGAATTTACTGCAAGTGAGAATTAATGAATATTAAATCACATTCTTACATGTAAATGTCGACTTATTTAATGCGTATAAATCTACAATCCGTCAAACTAAGTTTGCACTAGTATGCAGAACACACTCTTTCGCGACAACGAACTTCCTGGTGATTAGGTTAATTAAGAATTAAGAAATACTGAAAAAACAAGCCTATCAACGCGAGGAAACGTACAGACGACCGTTTCGTTCTAATTGGAACTTCTCAATGCACGGCATTCCCTTTCGATGACGACCTTGCTTTTTCATCTCTATACTTTCTGTATATATAGTTAACATTTGGAATTTACTGCAAGTGAGAATTAATGAATATTAAATCACATTCTTACATGTAAATGTCGACTTATTTAATGCGTATAAATCTACAATCCGTCAAACTAAGTTTGCACTAGTATGCAGAACACACTCTTTCGCGACAACGAACTTCCTGGTGATTAGGTTAATTAAGAATTAAGAAATACTGAAAAAACAAGCCTATCAACGCGAGGAAACGTACAGACGACCGTTTCGTTCTAATTGGAACTTCTCAATGCACGGCATTCCCTTTCGATGACGACCTTGCTTTTTCATCTCTATACTTTCTGTATATATAGTTAACATTTGGAATTTACTGCAAGTGAGAATATGAATATTAAATGAATATGATATATATATGATATATATATGATATATATATATATATATGATATATATATATATATATATGATATATATATATATGATATATATATGATATATATATGATATATATTAAATGAATATTAAATGAAATTAAATGAATATTAAATCACATTCTTACATGTAAATGTCGACTTATTTAATGCGTATAAATCTACAATCCGTCAAACTAAGTTTGCACTAGTATGTTGATTTATACGCATTAAATAAGTCGACATTTACATGTAAGAATGTGATTTAATATTCATTAATTCTCACTTGCAGTAAATTCCAAATGTTAACTATATATACAGAAAGTATAGAGATGAAAAAGCAAGGTCGTCATCGAAAGGGAATGCCGTGCATTGAGAAGTTCCAATTAGAACGAAACGGTCGTCTGTACGTTTCCTCGCGTTGATAGGCTTGTTTTTCCAGTATTTCTTAATTCTTAATTAACCTAATCACCAGGAAGTTCGTTGTCGCGAAAGAGTGTGTTCTGCATACTAGTGCAAACTTAGTTTGACGGATTGTAGATTTATACGCATTAAATAAGTCGACATTTACATGTAAGAATGTGATTTAATATTCATTAATTCTCACTTGCAGTAAATTCCAAATGTTAACTATATATACAGAAAGTATAGAGATGAAAAAGCAAGGTCGTCATCGAAAGGGAATGCCGTGCATTGAGAAGTTCCAATTAGAACGAAACGGTCGTCTGTACGTTTCCTCGCGTTGATAGGCTTGTTTTTTCAGTATTTCTTAATTCTTAATTAACCTAATCACCAGGAAGTTCGTTGTCGCGAAAGAGTGTGTTCTGCATACTAGTGCAAACTTAGTTTGACGGATTGTAGATTTATACGCATTAAATAAGTCGACATTTACATGTAAGAATGTGATTTAATATTCATTAATTCTCACTTGCAGTAAATTCCAAATGTTAACTATATATACAGAAAGTATAGAGATGAAAAAGCAAGGTCGTCATCGAAAGGGAATGCCGTGCATTGAGAAGTTCCAATTAGAACGAAACGGTCGTCTGTACGTTTCCTCGCGTTGATAGGCTTGTTTTTTCAGTATTTCTTAATTCATCTAACCGAAGCTCAATTTCTGGTGTATTTTTGAAATCACAAACTATTATCATCACTATCTCTTATACTACCATATTCCGGGTTCATCCTTTATCATTACACATAGGTATAATTCATTCATTTTTCTTCTTTTAGCTCTACACATAGAGATAAATGTATGGTGGCATAGTAGGCAACCAGTTATACACCAGTGACGTATTCGGGCGTATTTTTCCATTTGTTAAATATTTCTGATTTTTCATTCATACTTCAAACTTAAATTAAATAAAAAGTCATTCTTTGGAGACTGTGCTTAAGTAAAAACTTAAAAAAAGGTATATAACCCCTTACCACAATTATTAATCGTATCCTAAATACGTATTTCGACAACTAAGTTGTCATCATCAGTAGGTACCCAGGTTCCATGAACGCAGATAAAGGACCGATCCCCTTCACCTGTCTCTTTTCATTCTTAGAAACGTAAATAAAAGGGTCGTGGACGTTCAAACTAGAGTATAAACACATGTGAGTGCCTTCTTCCTTAACCCATTAATGCCCAGAACAATTTTTTTTTTAATTTCTCTTGGACCCTGTGATATGTTATTGCTATAGGCATGTAATCATCGAAGTATACGGAAAAAATCCATTATTTATTTTTTTCCATGTTTTTTTTGACGTATGATAAAACATACGCTGGGAAGACAGGGGTGACAATAACTACTAGGTAGAGAAACCTTATCATTTATTTTTGTTACAATTTTTTGCTTATGTTGTTGTTTTAAGTGTTACATTTATAACAACATACATAAATATTGTAAGTATACTTTATTTTTGATGATACAATCGGAAACAAGTATCCGGATGAAGTGCGACATTGCATTTCAAACAAACAAATTTGGAACATTTACCACATTTTGCACAACGCCGTTGGGTTTGTTGCTTAAATATCCAGTGTTCCTTCATATCGTGTCTTATTTCAGACATAGCACCTGAAGTACGTTTAGGTTGAGGGCCCGTAACTGAACCTGAAGGTGGAGATATCAGAATGGCCAACACTATCCTTCTTAAAAATTCTACTAGAGAAATTGACTCATCACAACGGCGATATAGATACCACATGTTTACTACGGCTCCATTCAAGCAGAAGCGAAATAGTGGCCAGTACCATTTCTTAGAGCGTATTCTAGATCTGTACAATCCTCTCATCTGATCAAACCGATCAACACCTCCCATGCCTTTATTTAAGAAATTTATTGCTGTTGGTTGGTCGACAGAAACACTTGCGTGATCTTGTTTTGACCAACGTCTACAAGAAACTTTCGTTCTACAGATTGTCTCATCTTCCAAGTTCGTCGCTAACTGACTGTTGTCGTGCCAACGAATGAGGGTAATATTGGCCTCTGGGTCGTGCAATGTGAAGTGTGATCCACGTTTTTCTTTCTTCAATTCCTTTAGGGGTGCTTTCTCTATTCGGTCCGATCTTATTGTTCCAACGCAGTACAATTTCTTCTCTTTTAGCGTATCTAAGAGGGACAAGGAATTAAAGCAGTTGTCAATGAAAACAATGCTATTACTAGGAAGAAAATTGACACACATCTTTTCAGTTAGGCTGCTACCCAATGTTTTACCCTGCATTTTGTCGCCAGCACCCATATATGGTTCAAATTTGATCAGATGCCCATCGAATGTAGTTAAGCACCAAAATTTAAACCCAAAACGGATGGGCTTACCCTGAATGAATTGTTTAATACTATGTCTACCATAATACGGCTCCATCGCTTCGTCTAGCGAAAAATGTTTTCCGAGTGGCTGAATGCATTGAATGGAAATAGTATTTAAATGATTTATAAGTGGTCTTATCTTATAGATCTTATCGCTTTTGTAAATTTGAGCGTTGTCATTGAAATGCAGAAACCTGTGAATGTTTTCAAATCTGTTTCTAGACATGCTATTGCTAACTAAATTATTGTGCGTATCAGCTCTACTCTCCCAGTACATACGCCTTGTTGGAACGGGCAGATATCCCGATAAAAGAATAATTGCTAAATACTTATATAAATCTTCTACAGTAATGGCGAAATCGTGGAAACCCTTTTGATCAGCGTATCTTTTTGTTTCTTGACATATATGGCTCATTATTTCGTCGTTAAAGAATAATTTAAATAAATCTATTGGACGCCAATTTTCAAGTTCAATTTTTTCCGTCATAAATTGGTTATTGTTTTTCATAGTGTCAAGTTTCTGCGCTCTGGGAGCTAAATCAATTCCACATCCTGTTTCTTCTCTTTGTTCTCATTTTCATTTGCTTGTCTAGTTTTAGCTTCTTCTGCACTTCCGGTAAAGTTTCTAAATCACTATCGCTGTCGTCTTCATCTGTTGCGAAATTTACATCTTGTGTTACTACAGTAGTTTTGTCTCCCTCTTTGTTAACCATCAGAATTTCCATATTTTAAGCTAAAACCCCTTTACCTATATCTCTAATAGTTCCACTGTTTTCTTCATCACTACGTGCATCGTCCTGATCACTATCTTGACCATCCTCTGGGGGTAAAAGATTGTCGAAATATGTATTTAGGATACGACTAATAATTGTGGTAAGGGGTTATATACCTGTTTTTAAGTTTTTAAATTAAATACATTTTATTGAAAAATAGAAAATTTATTTAAAACAGTTAATCATCCCAACAGGCGTATACCTTGTGTGAAGACAATTTTAAATATTTTTAATAAATTCAAAGAAGATGAACAGTATTTCTTTAAGGTTGAAATTAGTGTATCAAAAAAGTTGAAAATATAAACAAAAACAGTACAAGTAGATTTTACCATTTTATGAAATTGTAGAACGTTCTTGCATTACATCATACTTCTAATACCAAACGTAACCCACGTATTGGAGGCATTTCAGTAACACGATAAAAACAAATAACATCTCGTGGTATCTTACGAATAAGTGGTTTTATAAAATGAAGAAATTTATCTTAAAAAGCAGTAGTGGGAAATTCTTGTAGGTAATAAATATGTTACTATTTCTGTAATAATCCTAATAACTTTTGAACTGTACAATTATCTGACAGCATCCACTACTGGAATTAAAGATTTAGGAACGGAAGACATTACGCAACAATTTGTTGGAATCTGTTAAAGCAAGGCTATTTTCATATGAAGGACGATGAGTTACTAGAGTAGCAACTGTTTTAGATCCTCGATTTAAAAGCGAAGGTTTTCGTAGTACTGAAAATGCGATCTGGGCTACTTCTTTTCTAGAACAAGAAATGTTTAATATCATCAAGAAAATAGATCCTGAAAATAAAGACAAATACCTGTAATCGAAACAGACATTAGTCCACATCCTAAGTCACTTTCAATATTTGGATTTTTACAAGAAAGAATAAGAGAGAGTAAAATCAATTACAGCTGATGTAATAATAACTAAAAGGCAATACCTCGAAAGGACAAATTCAAATCAGGACGTAGATCCTTTTTTATTTTGGAAGGTAAGTTTTAAAGAAAAGGGTAATTGCATTTTTTTATTTTCTTTTAGGTAACGGGAATGGAGCTGAAACCCTTAAAACAATGTGCTAGGAAATACTTCTGTATTCCAGCGAGTTCAGCAAGTGAGAGTATATAGTACAGCTCGTTTAATAATAGAACAAAGGTGTGCAAGACTGAAACCGAAAAATGTTAATATGATAATGTTCCTACCTTACAAATTTTAAAAATATTAATAATTAACCTGATTGTAAATATGCTTTCTACACTTTACAACGATATTTTATTCGAATTTTTCATAGAAAAAAAATTCGTCCTTAAATAGGATTTGAACCCACGACCTCTGGCTTGCCGGACTATTGCTCTACCACTAAGCTATTAAAGGCGTGAATTCGAACCTTTTGTGAGGATGCCTTGAGTTACAACAAGGAAACAGATGATATATATCTTGCCCGTAGTCGGGAGTTGTACAAATTTGTTGCATTTTTCGCGGAGTTATGTAAATGTAAATATGTTTTCTACACTTTACGACGCTATTTTATTCGAATTTTTCATAGAAAAAAAATTCGCCCTTAAGTAGGATTCGAACCCACGACCTCTGGCTTGCCGGACCATTGCTCTACCACTAAGCTATTAATGGCGTGAATTCGAACATTTTGTGAGGATGCCTTGAGTTACAACAAGGAAACAGATGATATATATCTTGCCCGTAGTCGGGAGTTGTACAAATTTGTTGCATTTTTCGCGGAGTAATGTAAATGTAAATATGCTTTCTACACTTGACGACGCTATTTTATACGAATTTTTTTTCAATGAAAAATTCAAAAATTTTAAAAATCAGTTGTATTTTCTTCAGAAACACTTTGGAAATTTGCCAAAACTATTCACTTATTTTGAAAATCAAAATCTCAAATTAAATTATGGATTAACCATATTAGACGTGGCTATTAATAACATGAAAAATATTCCAAGTGACTTCGGATGTGGCTATGGGCAAAAGTTTGAAGCAATTCTTAATAGAAATCCAGATTTAATGACATTGCAGCGATTGTGTATGGGGATAATGCTTCAAAACCTAACTGCTAAATACATACGCTGAAATAAAAGAATATTACCAGTATGCACCTATAACCAGTTGTAGAAAAGAACGTTTTTTATCTACAAGGATGTATTTCATTCAAAGAGAGCAAATTTTACAGAAGAGAACCTTGAGAAATTATTGCTAGTTAATATTAATACTCAACTTGCACTACAAAATGAACAAATAAAAATGTATTTCGTATTTTATAGATCACCACCCTTTTGATGTCCAATTATATAAATAAAATTCAATACAAATTTTCAATAGTACGTCCGTGGGCGATGAGTCATCGACCTCTCATGTCCGGTCCCTACATATTATTATTCTTCGACACTGTAATAATTATTTTTTTTTAATTAGCGTTATTTTCGTCAACTGAACGAAAAAAATAGCATGATCTACACGTTAGAAAAGTGAATTTCCATGTTCGTGTAAATTTGATCCACTCCTGAGCTGCGCATACTCGTGAATTCAAACATTAACACTCACCGGAAAACTATTACTTTTCTAAACTTGTAGATTAATATATTATTATTTGAAGCCTTAGAAATTAATAGTGTGATGAATCATCCGACGATGCGTCCGCCTGGCATCATCTCGATAGATGTCGATGCATTGGGAAAATTCTAGACAGGGGTTCCCGAATATTCGAGAAGTTTTCCCGAGAATATAAATAACACTCAAGAGGAATTTAAGGAATTCAACGGGTACTCGCCGGGTCGAGTTGATATTGCAATAAATAAACATTGACATAAATTCTGTGTAAATAAATATTGTTATAGTTAATTGTAGTTTTAAGTTGTTTATTTAGTGTACACCGTTTTTATTGTTAATATAGTGTGCGCTTAAATTACCGTTAATTTATTTAGAATCCGCAGAAAGACAAATACATCACAATAGATATAGTAAAATAGTTCTGGCATTAAATGAACAAACTGTATTAAATCACTTACTGGCTTTCTCTCAATTGATAGTAACCACACACTTTTGTAGGAATACATATACATTTTGTAGAACATTATTCAATTATCATCACCTGATGAAAGTAAAGTTTGGCGAAACAATATTGTAGTGTATAATAAATTATTTGAAACAACTTTTACTTAATTTTTTACTGTATTTTACACTTGATATTAGTTAGTTAAATATCAACATGCTATCTTAATACTTTTGTTTTTTGTGTTATTTTTGGTATAATTATTGTAATTAAATATAATGGGTTGCTGGGAGTAAAATGTTTCTTTTAAAATACGACTTTTATGTATTGGCATGTATTTTATAGAGCCTAAAAAAAGTACGACTTTTCATTAAATTAATTCTGATTCTGCGATAAATTATAAGTAACATCTGTTTGGCAGACAATTTTTTTTAAAAACAATTTATTGATTCGTCGCGGAAGAAAAATGTAAGGCCATAATCAACAATCTTAGAAACAAGTCGTCAAACGACTGCGCTTACTACAATGCGCGAAACATAAATAAAAGTAAAAGATGTTATGGTAATTGCACTCAATTGTGAATAATTTACATTCCCGGATTCGCTGGTGTGTCGCTGCCGAGTTCATTTCACCGCGAGTCTTGTGAAATACTCGAAATTTTGTTCTTACAGGTGCCATCTTCGTGGGAGTGCCTGCGACCAGGTCACCGGGTGAAAGTGTAGAAGACGCAAGGCGTATGTGCATGCACGTTATATGTGGCATGCGCGAGCTAGAGTAAGTAATGGACTCTCCCAGTGGGACATTCATATGTGATCGTGGGAATCGGCCGGTAGCCCTACTCTACCCACATTAACTATTGGTCTCGATATATCATCTAAAAGAAAAAACCAATGTAATAACGTGCCTTTAGTCGATATGGGATCGTGAAAAAAAATTATCGCTTTATTTATTTTATTATAATGTGGCCATTAAGTATTATATATAGACGCATTTTGCATATATAATAGACCGAGAGAAAGGAAAAAAACAATAATTTGTATCAGATAATGTTCTTAATGACATAACTGTTAAGAACTTAATTTAGGTTATTGTTCTTTCTAACAGTTAAAAGACCAGGTAATAAAAATTAATTCTACAAATGAGGTTACGAAATAAACACACGATACTTATACCTTTAAAATAAATATTAAAACTACTTATATACATATTTTATTATAATAAAAATTGCGTTAAGCAGAGCGACTGGGAAATATTTATTTAGAAATCAAATGGTCAAGAATTTTCAGTATAAAATTATAGCTCAAACAGAGAATACTACAAGACTCACACCTTCATAATTAATCATTAAAGCAAATATAGACTAACCATACATCAGCACGAAATTTTTACTTTATTTTTTATAATGGTCTATAGAGCAGACTACATCTTAAACTATTTTATTTTTTAATTTGTGCTAACGTTATTTATTATACAGGGCAATCCAAATTAAGTGTTCACCATTGGTAACTTTGTTATTATTAAAGATACAAGATTGTTTAAATTAGCAAACTAGTAGTACTTTTAACGCTCTTTAAGATGGAAGAATTAAAAAAAAAAGAGCAGCGCGTTTTCGAGTTTTCCCGAAAAATATGTTTTTTTCAAATGGAAACCCCTGTATATTATATCATTTTCTGTTAGAAATTCAATTTTTAAACAAAAAATCTTTTAAGAACTTTTTTACTGGGATTAAAAACACTTGAGTTATAATGTATAAACAAAAACAGCTAAATAATTTTTATAAACTTTATTTTATACATAAACATATCATTAAAAGAAAATAAAAATCACTGATTTTTTCATAGAAGATGTTCAAAAATACCACCTTGTTGTTCAATACATTTTTGAACACGTTTCTGAACTTGTCGAACTGCTTTTAGTATGGTCCTACCATCTATTTGGTTTATCTTTTCACTAACTGCAATTTTTAGGGCGTTTACGTTTTCGTACCTTTGCTTATAAATATCTGTCTTTAAATAACCCCATAAAAAAAAAACAAGCGGTGTTAAATCTGCCGATCGGGGAGGCCACTGAATAGGACCATTTGTTCCTATCCATGAATAGTTAAAAATAGTATTTAAAATTTGATGAGTACCTCTGTAGTTGTGCGCAGGTGCGCCATCCTGCTGAAAATGCAGATTCTGTCTACTTATGAGATCAATATCGTCTAAGAAATTATTCAAAATTTCAGTCAAAAATTCTATGTACCTTTCACCAGTTAGAGTGCCCTCATAAAAGAAAGGACCAACAATTCTTGAACCAATTAAACCGCACCAAACATTAAAACTGTAACGGACTTGCGGGCGTATTGGATGTACTAAAAGAAGATTTTCCTTTGACCAGTAATGATGATTTTTTGTATTGTACATTCCAGAATTTGAGAAATTTGTTTCATCGGTCCATAAAATATAACGACAGTTGTTTACATTTTGGCGACAAAAGTTAAGATACCAGTGGCAAAAAAACATTCTTCTCTCTGGATCCCCTGGCAAGAAAACTTGAACTGGTTTGTACTTATAAGGAATGAATTTGTGTTTCTTCAGAATCCTATGCACAGTACCGTGACTCAAATCAGATTCCTTGATAATATCTAGTATGGAATTCTCAAGGTTGGCCTCAAAATATGCAAGAACTAGAATTTCCGTGGCCTCGCTTATTATATAAGTCCTTCTTGTTCTTGTTTTGGCAAAAACACTCTCATTGCCTCTAAATTTTCGGTACAGTCTCAGAAAAAATTGTTAATTTGGTTGTGTTCGGAGTGGATATAATTCAGCGTAGTGTTCTTTTGCCTTCCTAGAGGATTTTCTGCACACTAAATAAGATTCTAACATATCACACTTTTCTGCATGGGTAAAAATCATTTTTTTGTCAAATTAATAACTAGCAAAATGAAATTTATGAGTGAAAGACTAATAAAACTGTACTAATATTTGACGTTTACTAGAAAGAATTAACGTCGTTATCATAGAAACATAGAAATGCACTTGACTTAGCTGTTTTTGTTTATTCACTATAACTCAAGTATTTTTAATCCCAGTAAAAAATTTCTTATAAGATTTTTTGTTTAAAAATTGAATTTCTAACAGAAAATGATATAATATACAGGGGTTTCCATTTGAAAAAAACATATTTTTTCGGGAAAACTCGAAAACGCGCTGCTCTTTTTTTTTAATTCTTCCATCTTAAAGAGCGTTAAAAGTACTACTAGTTTGCTAATTTAAACAATCTTGTATCTTTAATAATAACAAAGTTACCAATGGT
This sequence comes from Melolontha melolontha, assembly GCA_935421215.2. Taxonomy (NCBI): domain Eukaryota; kingdom Metazoa; phylum Arthropoda; class Insecta; order Coleoptera; family Scarabaeidae; genus Melolontha; species Melolontha melolontha. The sequence goes on along the minus strand of OW285235.1, from coordinate 1,165,775 downwards.
GAACACTTAATTCGGATTGCCCTGTATATTATTATATAATTACATAATATATAACATTAGGACAACAGGGATTTTATTTAAATTTTACATTATTTGCATTTGAACTTGCTTGCTTCCAGAATAAATGTTTTAGATATTAAGTTGTAAGTCGAAGCTTGGTTACAAAAATTGGGGGGTTTATAAAATACGTAAAGGTAGCTCTATTTCAGAACCCTGTATAATTTAATTTAAATTATACATATCAAATAGAATGTTAATGAAAAATTCGTGAAAAGTCACATCTATCCCGGAATGTGTGGATGCATTTCGCTGGTCAACACACAGTATCCTGGAGACAGACATGATTTTCACTCTATACTTCGGGTATATTATATCAAGCGAGCCATACAATTTGTATCCCAGGTAGGCCATGAACGACTGAGATAGACGTATAAGTCACGTCGTAGCTTAGAAAATTGACGAAGTGTCATTTGTAAATAATGATAAGTCAAATTCACAAATTGTAGGATATCTTTGCAATTTATTAGCTATTTAACAATGGTTTTTTCATTTAACGGACAACATATACGGCGCATTGTTGAATTTTATTCCAGAAATGGTAGTAAAATTAATGGTGAATGGATTTATTCTATCAGTGATGAATATCAGGATTTTCTAGAGGAATTTTCAAATATTGCTATCCCATATCATCAGTTTCACAAAAGCCATAACAGTAATCAAGTCTTACAAAGAGTACCTTTTCTGTAGTAAATAAGTTACACAATTTAAATTTTGTATTTAACCTTCTCTCCCTTCATTGTCGTAGAATCTGGTTCTGATTTTTGCATGATCATGTATTTCAAGATTTAGCTTTTTTAGTTGTTTTTGATTGGCTTTGAACATCGGCTATCTTTCTTTTTACTGATTTAGTCTTGGTTAATTTACTTTTTTCTTGGGCCTGTTATAGTTCTATTTTATAAGGTGATGATGTTAAGATAACTGTTTTGCCCCTTTTTCTTGCAACCCCTTTCTTGGTTTGATTAACTTGAACCGGTAGGAGAGATTTGGGGCTTACAAAGTCCAAACTAGTGTCATTCTCTTTTGTTGCTCCTGGTTTCGTTCTCTCTTCTTGAATAATCAACGCGATTTTCTGCTGAATACATTGTTTCTCATTTACGGGCGCATTGGCCTCTATGTCTAAGCTAGTCGTAACTGATGGAAATAAACGCTTCAGAAAAAACGTTCATATCGACAGGCCACGTTTTTTTAAAACCGTTTATTACTGCAAACATCGTAGCTGCTGTTAGATATGCGGCACTGAATAATGAAGTAATTTTATGAAACACTACCACATGTTCAGGGTTTTTTAGAAGCCATTTTTTTACATCTTTATAATATGCACGTAGAGGTTTAATAAATGCAACATCCAAGGCCTGAAGGCGGTGTGTGCGGTGGGGTGGAAAACATAACGGTATTACGTCATTTTCTCTGGCATAGTTGATAACAAAATAATTTGAAATATACATGAGTGGGTAAAAACCACACCAATTTGTATAATACAAAAGTATTTTTAATAATATAAAATATTATTAAAAATGGGGTGTGAAGAACACAATACAAGTTATATATTTGTGAATGTATCTCCTCTCCAGAGACGCAGATACGTATTTCACCTTTCTACAAGATCGTCGGTACGCCCCTGCTGGAGAAGAGATACATTCAACCAAACATAACTACCTTGCTATCAACCAGAAATTACTAAGCCAGAGCGTGAAAGAATATTCAGCGCTGTCTACATAATAACTGCCGAACTAAGCAACGTGTTTTTCTATAGACGGTAACAACCATATCTATGAAAAACTGTATTATCGTGTCTTCACTACTTGTCGGGCGAACCGAATGCGTATATAACAAAATAATTTGAAACATACATGAGTGGGTAAAAACACCAATTTGTATAATACAAAAGTATTTTTAATAATATAAAATATTATTAAAAATGGGGTGTGAAGATAGCAAGGTAGTTATGTTTAGTTGAATGTATCTCTTCTCCAGCAGGGGCGTACCAACGATCCCGTAGAAAGGTGAAATACGTATCTGCGTCTCTGGAGAGGAGATACATTCACAAATATATAACTTGTATTGTGTTCTTTACACCCCATTTTTAATAATATTTTATATTATTAAAAATACTTTTGTATAGTTGATAACATCTAGATTTTTTATATGAGACGAGTGCCCGTCTATCAAAAGTAGTACCGGTGTAGTTAGAATATTAGACGAACTTCTTAAACCAAGAAAAGAACGTCATATCTATTCAGACTTTTCCATTTGACACGATTCATCCGCCTAAAAACCCCTGCTGCATTCGCTTTCGAGGGAATATTAACATTAGAGGCATTGGAGGCCCCTGAGGCTTAATAACGAATTTCCGCAGTGACAGTTTCACCCCTTTCGCCGGACGTAAGAGCACCAACTTGGCGTTTTCCTTGTGAAGCTATTATTTTTGAAACTCCCTTTGGACACCAAACAGATGCCCGCCATTTACAACAGCATTCACTGTCTGTTGGATACTTTATATTGACCAACTTTGTCCGTCAGTCTTTCTTTTATTTCTTAAACACAATCTGAAAACTAAATCAATATTATCTACTTAAATCTTACGTATGTAGCGGGTAAAATGGGGTACCCTATTTTACTCTACCCTTTGGTACAATATTTTGCCAAATTAGCAGATTTTGAGGTTAGTGCTTATTTTCTTTTAATATCAGCTTATTTATTTTTACAAAATTACATTTAAGGATGCTAAAAATATTTATTTAGTTCTAGGTAATAATATTATTTATAATCAATTAGTTTACTAGTACTTAGCTATGAATTAAATCTGGAGCAAATTTAGAACTTTGTTCACTTAAAACATAAAGCATAGGAAAACGCCAGAAATTAGCTTTCGGCGTTCCAATGATATGGTGTGAACTGAAAAACAACGTAGATGATTGCTATTCTTGTTTAGCTCAGACCTTCGGTTATAATAAGAAGAATAAGAATAAAATTGTATATACTAATATCGACTTCGCGATTCGACCAGTGCCTCATACCGATGAAATACCCGTGCCAGTTAATGAAAAGCTTCCTTCACTTGAGTAATCGTTTGCTGAAGACATGGATACTACTGAGGAGCAAAATTCAGATGTAGATTGTGACTATGGAGATATAATTTCTAATGATGGACCACAATGTTTTACTCAAGCAGAATTGAATGATTTAGTAAGGGATTTGGACCTATTAAAGCAATCGTCGGTACTGCTAGCTTCAAGATTAAATGAAAAGAACTTACTCAAGCAAAGTACGAAAATAACTTTTTATCGTAACAGGGAAAGTGATCTTGTTCAATATTGCAAAGAAGAGTGTGAATTTGTTTATTGTAATAATGTGCCAGGTTTGCTAACTAAAATTGGCGTTGTACAATATGACTCAAGTTAGTGGCGTGTGTTTATCGACAGTTCCAGCAGAAGCCTCAAGTGTGTCCTACTACATAACGGGAATGTTTTCGGTTGAATTCCTATTGGATATTCTGTTCAATTAAAGGAAACTTATGACGACATCGAGAAGGTTATAAAGTTACTGAAATATACACACCATAACTGGGTCTTCTGTGTGGTTCTCAAAATGGTAAACTTTTTACTTATCTTTCATAGAGGGTATAAAAATTTACGTGCTTCTTGTGCTCCTGGGATAGTAGAACTAGAAGCCTACACTGGATTCACACACATTGGCCTCCCAGAACATCCGTAGATGTTTGGGAAAAGAATATTATAAGTCAACCTTTATTCGATAGAGAAAAAGTAATTTTTCCACCTCTGCACATCAAATTGCGTCTTATGAAGCAATATGTTAAAACTCTAGATTTGCAAGACAATTGCTTCCAGTACATATGTGAAAAGTTTGCACTACTAAGTTGCGAAAAAATTAAAGCTAGGATATTTGATGGACCTAAAATTAAACTTTAATGAGAGATCCAAATTTCATCAACTCTGTGAACGAAGCTGAGAAAGAAGCCTGGACTTCATTCACGATGGTCACGAACAATTTTCTTGTAAACCAGAAAGCCTGCAATTATAAAGATCTAGTGCAGTCAATGCTTAAACAATTTCACCGCCAAGGTTGTAACATGAGCATAAAACTTCATTTCCTTCATAGTCCTCTTGGTAGGTTTCCCGAAAATTTAGGTGCTGTAAGCGATGAACAAGGCGAGAGATTTCATCGACATTTAAAAATCACGGAAACTCGGTACTAAGGAAGCTACTGTTGGAATGTTCAAAAGAACTGCCAAACCAAAATACACAGCAGAAAGTGCTATAAACGTAAATTTATTCCCTGATTGTTATTTTTTCTTTTTACAAATACTCTTGTTATTTTTTTGATAATTATTGTTTAAATACTTGCACTATACTCGTGACTAATATTGTATTGAAATAAATAAATGAATTATTAAATTTTATAATTTGTTTATATCGTAACAGATTTGATGAAAGTAACTGTTTAACTGCGTTAGTGATTATTCAAACAGCATAATACAGTATACAGTTTAATTGTGACTTGATACGAAAAAATTAATATAATTTTTGGATTCAGTACACCCGAATTAGTGAAAAAGAAATCGCGCAGAATCATTCAAAAATCAGCATAGGATTTTCTACATTTCTAAAATATTACTTAAGCTATATTGTGTAAAAGATCTTTTTAATTAACTTAACTAACAAATATTATTGATTATAACTAATTATTTATAGATTTTTTTAAAATTAAATTGTCACGCCCATAAATGCCTTATTCAATGTTCCAAACAAAGAGGCAAACTGTACATGACATATTAATGAACGGGTAATTTATTGCGATCGCAAACAAAATTTATTTTGTTTAAAAAAAACGAAATCTAACGATTTAATAAACACGCCTACAAATTAGAAACCTGTCTTCTGCTTAATGTTTAACCTGCATTTCTAGATGGAACACAAAAAAAATCCACATTAATTTTCGGAAATGACTATTAGCGTCCGGTGTTGTACAAATAAATTTGTTATATTTATTTACGTAAGAAAGTTCTCCGATGAAAAAAGGTAATTGAGAGAACAAGCTAAAACACTTAATTCCATTCATTATTATAAAAGCAAGATTATATTTAGAAAAAAATGTTTAAAATTAGAATTACAAATATTAGAAACGTGATATTGAGTTCTTTGTCGGCAAGATAATGCACCTCTTACACGATATAAAATACATATTTGTAAAGCTTAAATCCTTTACAGTGATCATTTAAATTGTATTAAACTTCCATACACCAAAATCTAATTTTCATTAAGAACGTAAATAATTAAGTATTCCAGTATACAGAATCAATAAAAATACCACCAGTAGAATGTAAATTTTATCGATATACTAGTATCCATTAACCTTTAGCCTCTTCTGTGTTTCTTTTTCTAATTATTCGAGCGAGATAAGAATAAATTGAATGTTTCAGTTGGAGAAGTACGCCACAATAATTTATATTTGGCTAAATGTGTTCGTTCGCTGGAAATACGAAAATTCCAATGAGGAACGAGACAGACAATTAAATCTGTATAATGGTGTCTACTGATGCAGTTATTCGGTGCTAAATAACTTTTTTGGTGTGCTTCCGAGATCTGGATCGTTTTGTTTATGGAACCAGCTTGTTTGTTTGTTTGGGCATGACCGCTTTTATAGAATGTTTTATCTAGTAGTGCTTAGAAAGCGTGTGTGGTCTTCTTGAGCAGCGAATGTTGAAAAAATTACAACACCTAAGGCATTCCATAAATGTTTTTATTTTCCGCTTAAAAATTTTAATTATAGAAAATGTAATTCTCAACTAAATAAAGGAGAACCAATACATAACGAGTTTTGTATTTAATCAGGACTGCTGTTTCTCTTATGGAAAAGATGTGTCGTTTGAAAGAAATGTTAATTCACTTAAATACAATTAGCGCAGTGATTTAATTGGAATAAAATTAGTAGAGGGTAATTGCTTGGTGCGTTGAGTATAAACGCTTGATATTTATTTCAACATGAAGCGTTGTGCAAGCAAATTGCTCTTATTTTACGTAAGGAGCGTGTTTTCTGGCCTGGTATTTATCTCTAAATAACTATATATTTATTATACGATTTCTTTTTATACGTCGTTTGTTGTAAAATTTTGTGTCGCTTTTCGTATTAAAACGAGGTGCGAGAATTTAATTCCCCAAATACATCTTTACAAAATGTTAATATGGAGACTCCGAATGCCTTCAAAATGCCCCCTTGAACTTATTTATACTTAAACGACGTTTCCATTTCTGGAAACTGGCTTGGAATTCATTTGCCGAAATATATTGTACGCATATCATCTTGAAATTATAAAGTACTTTTACATCACATATTGTTGTGAGTTTTGCGTTTGATGTGATTTAATATAAAATAAATGATTGTGTTGGCAGTTGCTCAAGCATAACGTGTGTTCATTTTAAAAGTCAATCTAGGTTACTTTGAAACTTTGATAGAATAAGACGCATATATATTAGTATGTGTTTGTTGTTCCGTAAACGTAAATCCAAACGACATTTGATAATGTCAATCACATTTGTTATTTATTTGTATGTAAGAAACTGTCAAAATATACGACTTTGTAGGTTAAGTAGTAAATTTTAATTTACGACATACTTCAAAATGTTCTCAGTAAATCACATGCTACTAGATTGACTTTTCAAATGAACACCCGTTATATTTATTTAGACTCTGTACAACTTTTGGGTATTTCAGGGCGAACCTTTTGGGTTCTACGTAACTAGAGTCCAAAGTAAATGCAAAGAAATAATACAAGAGGTAAATTGTTAATAATTATTTTATTGTCTGTTAGGTTTTATGGTCTGTTAGGTCTTTTAGGTAACGAGTTCCCCTTAATTTCTACATACGGACCTTCTGCAATTAGATTTCTAACTCTTTGGAAATAGTCGATTTTGTCCATAAATACTAACTTGTTCCCTCCAAATATAAATCTACTTGATGGACAATTTATGTGAGATTATACCATGCTCAATTGATTACAATATGAAATTTCATTTAACTACTCTCGAAAACCTAAATTGCACTAAACTAAAACGATACGTTTATAGATTATGCACGCATCATTTTCGATGTTTTAATAGCGTCGTTGTTGTTGTTGTTAGAGGCAGTTCTAGAAAAATTACGATAAATTTTACATATAAATTATAGTTATGATAATGCAGTAATATGCAACGAAATAATTCGTATGGTACAGAAAAGAAATGGCGTTCGCCTTAAAGTGGTCTCATAATAATGTAATAACAATGTGTCGGTATTCCAATAAAGAAATATGTAGCATGACGTAGGCCTTATTTTGCCATACTCAATCATATTGTGTATGTGGAAGACTGACGTTTGGAGAATGCACAATAAAAAGAGTAAGTCTCCGAGAACGGTGTACCTTTATCTCAATAATAATTTACCATTGGCAGACCATATACGAAGACTTGCACCAATTATTTTTGTATCGCGAATATTTGATCCAAATAACAGTATGATTATTACGTGGCAATATATCAAGGGGAAATTCGTTAACAACAGAATTCTTTACCAATTAAGAAATAAATTGGCCTCGAGTCGGACGTTTAACTTGTCCGGGTGTATATTATTTCGATTAAAATGTGGCTAAATCCAGAACATACAGTTAATAAATTATAATTTAAATTACCGAATCCCGATGTAATGAAGATTAAATCGTGAAAATGTATCATTCATATATTTCAACAAGACCATTGCATAAACTTACTTACAAGTACTGTAATTTCAACGTACTCGCGTCGGATATGAATGAATTATAGTTAATTTGTGTAATTATTTCTGGATTTATGTCACAAGTATTTGGACCATCTGCGGTTTAGTCGGTCCTGTCGAGACAACTAACAACTTACATGTGATATACAACCCCTGGTTAACAGGACAGTAACATAAAACGAAAATGCATAAGGCTCTAACAGCAGGGGTCGTATAAAAGATTGGAATAGGACGTCTATGCTATCCTCACGAGCGATAAAAATTAAAATTCTTCTTGTGCTATGTTACACATATCAGATCCCTGTTGTTTAACTGCGACCTGATGATATTTAACCCAAACATAACTGTGCCATCCTCTCTTCTTAATCATAAAATTTCATTCTTGGAGATTTGATTGTGAAAGATACAATAAATTGTGGTATCTTTTATGAGATTTATACTAAACTTAAAATTTTATGGCTCACATTCACAATTAAACCTAACGTGATTTCTCGGTATTTATACACATCAGGATCTTAATTTATGATTTCACGTTTTATAACAGCTATAACGTTTCAAATAAAAGGAAAACAACCTGATATTGCTATAATTATAACGATATTTATTAAACTAGTATTTTTTACTATCTCTGGTACTGAACCATATTCATATAACTTTATCTTTATGAAAGTGAACGACGACGAAAAACTAAAAAAAGTTCTTCTCCTCGTTGAGAAAATGTAAGTTTAATGAAAAGCAATAGTAAATTTGAAATATAATTGTCTATATAGGATTTCTTAGGGCCGGTATTATAAACAGCGAATAAATCTCTTGAATAACAATTTGGTGAATAAATTTATTCAACGAATAAATTGAAATCTGGTATTATAAAAAATGCATGCAAGTAAAATAAATGTTTGTAGAATAACTCTGAATAGCTATGTATTTTGCAGTTTAGCGTTTGGATAAACGATGGAGCCACTGAATAAAATGAAAAAATACAAAAAAATCATAATTCTTCATTACATCTTTTTGTTTATATTTACAAAATACAAACCGATAAATCTGACTTTATCAAATTTTAAGTTATCAAACACACAAATTATAAACTTTTAAAAATAAGGTTATGTTTATTTGAACCAGTGGAGCAAACAGCTGTTCGCATATAATCAACAAATAAAATTTAATTCCACGATTTTCTAGGGTGTAAATTAATTGAACCAATCTACCCAATTTATTGAGCAAATGAAATTTACTTGCTTACTAAATAAAATCTGCAGATTTTATCATATATAATACCGGCCCTTAAAATATCGGTTTAGAATCTAAGCATTTATTTCAGTATAAGAAAATCTGAAAAATATAGAAAATTTTTAACATTCAAGTGAAGTAGAAGAATATATTAATAATAATAATAATATTTATTTATGTATACATATATATGTCATAACGAAATATTCAATATAAATAAATTAAACAACTTAATGAAATATATGTATATAGAAATTCCACAGTGAACGTTATGGTTGTAAGCAGGTATCTTTCGAGGGTCTCCCGGTTAGGGATATAACAAAAGAAATGCTTTCTCTTTGCAAACGAATATGTACAGAAAAATGTGTTAAGTTAAGTTATATATTTTAATGCTTTAAAAATGCGAGATATTTTCAGAAGAAATATTATTTAAAAATAAATTAAAATATTCTTATATATGCGAAGCGTAGCAAGCCCAAATAGCACTCTTTTACTTGTTGGCGGGAATAACTATGGCTCTCCTATTTGAGGAGGAGTTTGTCACCTCCTAGTGGTGGCGCCGGTAACTTAGGGACTACTTCCTTAAGGCTAGCGATGTATGGTCCGATTTCCTGCTTCCGGCGGAAGGGATTACCAGCCCCGAATTATATGCAGTTGTTTCTTGGTGCTGATCCAAGTCGCAGCCTCGGACGAGGGGTATACAGGGGTCCGGACGACACGACATATTAAGGAAGCAGCGCGCAGTTCACCAGCGCTAGTAATAAAGGTGGCATCCCTAAGATCAAGTCCATGAATTAATACCGAATAGCTAAGACCTTCTCAGCGAGAACCGCCAATAGCTACACAAGAACGAGGACTAAGTCTTCTGCTGGCCCTAGGTCGGTTCTCAATCTAACAGAAGCAACCGCGCATATGTGCGCGCAATGCGGGAAAACGTACGCGACGAAAGCCAACCTGACGCGCCAAATGAGGGATTTCGGGTCGGGGGACCGTACACGGTGTATTTACTCGCCAATAACTTTCACCAACACGGATTCAGCAGCATCCGAAGCACCTCACATTAGGATTCCATATGTAGCTCTACTTTGAACATTGAAAAAGTAGGCCGCTGTAGCTGCTTGGAATGTGATACCTGTTTTATCCTTCGAATGGAATAAACAGTTGCAGCAAGCTGGCGACACACATTTTATACATTGCAATCCCAACTCATGTTATTGGTAAGTTGTAGGTCCAGAAATTTAATGCTCTCTTTGTTATCATTTAAGATTCTTGTTGCGCTAACTGCTGCGTTTTATTTTGATTGAGCTACAAGTGATTACTGCCAAATCATTCGCTTGCTTCCATTAATGCTTTCTATGAATTAGTTTTTACAATAACATTTGTTGCTTTATTTGTATTCTATAAGCAAAATGGAAATGCAAAAATATTTTTTCGCAGCTCTAAAAGTTACTAACCTATTAAAGGATTTGTATTTCTTGGTTTGCTTGTCTTTGTTTTTGGGCGTTTCTGTCTTATAAAGAAAGTTCTCCAAGTCAAAAACAGCGATTTGAATGAGAGTTTTCAGTTAAATATTCCTGTAAGAACTATGTAAGAGAAGCGTTGTAAGGGGCGAAAAGCGACGTTTGCGGTTTCTCTGAAAATTGCTTCGTTATGGTTACAAGAAAGAAATATTGATTGATATAGACATGTAGCCTTGCATGAGGCTACATGTCTTGTAACCAGTGTCTTGTTCAACGATATAAATTGGTTCACCAAAAAGTTTGGCTTTAAAACTTTGCAAGAGAGCTACTCTTGTCCCCAGGGCTATCTATAAATACGAATTCCGCTTATGTGTGGTTTTGCCTATATCGTTGTTCGTTAATTTTTTAAAAAAAGGTATATAACCCCTTACCACAATTATTAATCGTATTCTAAATACGTATTTCGACAACTAAGTTGTCATCATCAGTAGGTAAAACCACTAATCAAGGTGTCGCATATGGGGTACAGTAAAGCTGGCACAACTGCTTACGCAACAACTTTACTACACTCTCAGTGTATACGTGGACGCTGTGTAAAGTTGGTGCGTAAGCAGTTTTGCCAGCTTTAATGTGCCCCATGTGCCTTGATTAGTGGCTTTACCTACGGATGATGACAACTTAGTTGTCGAAATACGTATTTAGGATACGATTAATAATTGTGGTAAGGGGTTATATATCTTTTTTTAAGTTTTTACTTAACCATAGTCTCCAAAGAAAGACTTTTGCTTAATTTTTTTGTTGAAATTTTACTAGAAGATGGCTTCGATTTCGGGATTTTAGATTTTTTCATTTTAGTGTTATTTTTAATTGTAGAACACATATCCAAGGACTGGGGAGTGAAGATTGACTCACTCTGTATTGTTTTTTGGGTGTAAACTAAATTTATAGAAAAAATGTTGTCATGTACAAAATCAGAGACAAATCGTTGAATTATGCAAAAAAAAACTGGGACATCGTAAATCTTGCTTCAATGCTGTCATGTGGTTATAAGTGGGACAGCACCAAGGTATTATACAAGGAAAATAATAGTAGATAATATCTGCGCTATTGGATTTGAGAAACTCTACTTATAATTCTGCTAGTGGTAGGTATATAAAAATTTGACTACATGGTAAACCAAAAATTTAAATAAAATTCAATACCAAAATGTTATTATTATAACAGAACGCAATAAATAACACAATAAAGACATTAGATAAAAGCAATAAATATATTTAATATTGGATTACATCGCCGTTTGCGACAATGACTTGGGTTAATCTCCTTGGCATTGCAAACGAATTAAATTTCTTGTTAGGTGTTCAATCTCACTTAGTGCCTCCCATTCTTCATCTATAACCTCCCAGAATTCTTCCGCATTGCGAGGATGATGATTTCTAAGGGAACGACACATTTATGACTTACAAGATCGCCTGACCTTTCAATATTAGATTTTTTGTCTGGGGATTTATCAAAAACAAGGTCTATTGCGCTTTATCGAAACAAATGGTGGACATTTGGAACAATTTCTTCAATAGTATTTTTGCGTTATCTATTATTGTTTGATCAATACAAATATCCCACTTATGTGTTTCTTTTTGTTGTTATTATGATGGTATTATTCATTGCACAACGAAAAAAAAATTCTACTGTATTCAGAATTGAATAAGCTAGCTAAATATCCAATAATATACAGGGTGTTCAATTAAAAAAAATAATGCCATAAGATCATCTTTTGTTTTTCGAGTAGTAGCAATCTATTTTACAGAATCGGGAGTGGGCAAAAATTAGTATCGAATACGTTTTGATTTGTTTTAAATATGATACTCTCAACGAAAATATTGAGTGTACAATGAAAAACCAATCACTCTGTATATGTATACAGGCCCGATCGCATTTTTTATATGTGTTTACTGTTTACAAGGGAAATCCTTTTATTTTCTTTAATCTCGAGGGAGTATTGATTTGTAACTGTAGATTCCTTTTGTTTTTTTACTCCAATACTGTGTGTGTGCGTTATAGCTTATACGTCTTCTGTGTGATGTAGATCAACTGTTACCATTCAACAATAATTCACGGTGACACCCCTTTTATATAGTATTTAGTTAGTCACATAACAACGTCTCGAAAGGAACCCTTGCCATCTTCACTGAGACCTTAGCCTGGGTACTGGCTAGTTAAGTTATATTTTTAATATTAACCCTGACGCACAGGTAAATCCTGGGAACTCTACCGTATAATGACAGGTTACCGTAGCCAATTTTTGCGATATTTATTTTTGATATCACCAGTCGCAATAGACCAAAATAGAGGTCGCTTAACGTTGAAAAACAAGATATGAGATTATAAAGAAAATCATATTTATAATTTCGAATAAATTAAAAACCAACTGATAATATTTACTATTTTCGGGTTTTGTTGTAGGATTTTCGTAACAATCATCAATTTTACAATTAAATTATTAAACTAAAAAAGCTGTTGAATCTTAATCATTCTGTTGGAACACCAAATAAAATCATAATTAGATATGCTATTCAAAATAGTAGTAAATAACTAAAGGATGTTACTATCAAAGTGTCAGTGTTCCTCTTGTTACGGCTAGTAATTAATTGGAATTATTTCGCGTGCGACCATAAATTCTTCATTACAAAATATCAAATACGTATACACTTCATTAGTGAAAATTTTTGTCTCGAATGTTAAGATAAAGCTCGCATGCACGTTCATAATACTACAGTTATCTTGCCTCAAACATTTTAATTGACTATCAACCTGTGAACCACAGACTCTGACATAATAATATTTATTAATCTTTGTCGCGTACCGGTCCGGACGCAAGGGAATGCCAAAGCACGCGTGCTTTATTAACATCAGTGATTTACTTGAATACCGTATATCTCTCGTGCGATTCAACGTATTAATCAAATATGTATAAAATACGACATTTAATAAAACATTTTAAATCCGCCGACGACTTATACCATCGTTAAACATGTCCGCATGCGAATTTATGCTATTTGTATAAGTTTATATCACAGGTGAAATAACAAGGAGAGAGATAAAAGATCACAAAAAAATTACTTTTTCTGATTAATTTTTTCAATAAAATACAGTTACTGACCACTTTAAAATCTATGTTTTTTTCTTTGAATTTTATCTTTGAAATATGTAGAAATATAAAAAAAATCCAACTCATATTATAAAAGGAAATTGCATAAATTTAGAGAAACTATAAATTCAAAAATAACTGAATTCATTTACATGTGGTTGCCTTTCTGCTCTGTGACCTTCTTCCTTTGTTAGTGAAAAATCCAAGTAGTTTTTTTAGGATTTCAAATCTAGTAGATTTGCGTCGTGGAAAGAGATCTGACAAGTTCAAAATTAATAACAGTTTAAATAAACATGTAGTGAATGCATTAGAATGTTCAGTTAAATTGTAAGAAGTTTTACTGAATCTCCCTAAAAAATAAATGCACGAGCAAAAAATTCTATATATCTTTTTTTTTCGGTTCATTTATAAATTTGAAGGTTATTTTTATCTGTCATAAATAGAGTGGACCAATTCGGAGTGAAAGCAGAGGCGTGACTAACGAATTGGTTCCCGCATGCGAAACATTATTAATATCTAGAGATATACTATCACGAACGGTGCTGTTATTATGTTAGATACAAAAAAAATGTAAGGCGGTTTTTCTAGATTATGAAACGTTCTCAATGATACGTATAAAAAATAAAATCTAAAATGTATGTAATTAGATTATTAAAAAAAACTTTTTATTAAATTATGATTATTTCTGTAATCATCAAAAGAGAAATTAAAAAAAGTTATAATACACTTTTTCTTATATAAATAAATTATTCAAATTTATTGTTAATATCTAAATTTATGTTACTTTTTCAAAGAAAAAATAATAAAATAAGAAACGTTTTTCACTTTATTTATTCGTATATGTTACAACCAATTAAAAAAAAATTAAAACCTTTAATTCATTAATTACCTTCCCGTTTGAAGCTGATAAATTATCATGCCCTCAAAATCTAGGCAACAATATGAAATTGCGTACAAAAGGTTTATGGAATGGTGCAGATGCAATAATGTGATAGGTAAATTTTGCGAAAATGTTCTACTAGCATATTTTAAAGAAAGGTCTAAAATTTGGAAATCTTCTACTCTTTGGTCACATTTTTCGATGATAAAACTTTTGCTAAATATAAAAGACAACCATGGATATTAGTAAATATTATAAACTTATAAACTTATAAAGGAGAAGGTTACCGACCAAGAAAATCAAAAATATTGACAAGACAAGAAATTGATAGATTTATTTCTGAAGCATCAGATGAAAAATATATGCTGTTCAAAGTAGCTGTTGTTATGGGTATATTTGGCGCTTGCCGCCGGGAAGAGTTATGCCGTATGACTGTGGATGACATTGAAGATAGAGGAAATGTGTCAGTAATTACTATACCAGATACTAAAACCAATACTCAAAGAATATTTACCGTTATTGGCTCATATATAAACTTGTATCGCAAATACAAAGCATTACGTCCATCTAATATAAAACATCGACGTTTATTTATTAACTACGCTAATAATAAATGCACAAGTCAAGCGGTTGGAATAAATTCGTTTGGCAAGATGCCTGCAATTATCGCAATGTTTTTGAAATTGCCGAATCCAGAATCTTATACGGGACATTGCTTCCGACCAGGCGCGGCTCGTGATGGGACGTATTTGGGAGTGCAAGTACAATGATGCGAGTGCCTCGTGTGTTTTCAGTGTTTACTAAGAAAACGTTACAGTTAGTACACGAGAATATACGAAGCACTCGCATCATTGTACTTGCACTCCCAAATACGTCATCACGAGCCGCGCCTGCTTCCGACGTTCATCTGCTACTTTGCTAGCAGATTCAGGTGCAAGCTTATGCTCAATTAAGCGATATGGAGGCTGGAAAAGTTCCACCGTTGCTGAAAGTTACCTAGAGGATTCTCTAGAAAATAAAAACAAAATTGCTCACTCCATCTTCCCAGATCTATCTAATAATTCTATTGCCAATGATAATTTAAATCACGATATTTTAGTTCCTATGAACTATTTGTCTGCAAATAATAATTCTGCAAGTACAGCAACACATGGAATAAATATCTCCAATTGCACAAACTGTACATTTAATATTAAATAACCAAAGAATTTGTAATTTTCATTGTAATAAAAATCATTTGATATGTACGGAATTTTCTCTTGTCATTTTTGACAAACTGTCATTTACTTTTAACACAAGTGTTAAAAGTGGCCTTTTTAACACGCTAAGCAATAAAATCGCATTTTTAAGTGAAGTTAGCGGTGTCAAAATGTCAACTTTTAACGGTGTTTGTAGAAAAAAGTTTTTTTTTTAATAATCTAATTACATACATTTTAGATTTAATTTTTTACACGTATCATCGAGAACGTTTCATAATTCATAATCTAGGAAAACCGTCTTACATTTTTTTTGTATCTAACATAATAACAGCACCGTTCGTGATAGAATATCTCTAGATATTAATAATGTTTCGCATGCGGGAACCAATTCGTTAGTCACGCCTCTGCTTTCGCTCCAAATTGGTCCACTCTAGTCATAAATATTATGTCAACTACGCCTGCTGAAATTTTTTTGACACTGTTTAAAACCTTTTTTGCAATTAGGTGACTACGAGACCTATTAGAGTACCTAAAATGAGTGCTTTCAGGCATCATTAAAGCATGGAACATTTAGCGGGTTCAGTTTTAAGTAGGCCACGCTACGTCTGTAAGTCAGTAGTCATAGTGATATTTTAAAGATTTTATGATAAAACTGACAATTAACAAAGATTTTATTAATTATATCTATATAAAAGGTATCCCGTATCGTTATGTTCAAATTTTAGGAGTGTAAAGTAGACTTCATTTCAAATAACAAAAACGCAAAGCTTGTATATCCATTTATATTTGTTTCAAAGTTACAGATATATGAATGTGATTGTCAGATCATGAAAAAAAATGTAATCCTACAGTCAATAAAAACTGATTTTATTTAAAAAAGTTCAATTAATAATATTTTCGAAATGTCCACCTTCTTGTTGAATGCAAGCTTGTGCCCGTAAGGCAACAGAAGAAGTACTTAACCGAATTTCATACTTGTTTTGTCGGATTTGCTCGGCAGCCAGGTGAATACGATCCAACAACTCTTCTCTTGTGTTCGAAACTTGCGCGTAGACTAAATTTTTCATGTACCTCCATAAATAAAATTCAAGGGGATTAAGATCGGATGATCTGGGTGGCCATGCAACAGGGCTACCTCGACCAATCCATCTTGGATAATTGACGTTAACCCAATTTCGGACAGCAATTCCGAAATGTGGTGGTGCCCCATCCCTGTGAAACCACATGTCTCGTCGAAGATTTAGTGGAACATCCTCTAAAAGACCTGGCAGTTCGTCAATAAGAAATTGAACGTAATTGACCACATTTAACCTCCCAGGAAGAACGACGGGACCAATCAACAAGTTATCGATTAGGGCCCCCCAAACGTTAATAGAAAATTCATGTTGAAATTTAGATGTGCGTATAGCTTTGGGATTTTCTGATGACCACATGTGCAGGTTTCTCAGATTTGTAACACCACTTCTCGTGAACGTAGATTTGTCTGTCCCGAGGACTGTTCTGCAGAAATTAAAATGAAGCCGTGACTGTCTTAATATCCAGGTAGAATAAACTAGACGAGCATAGTGGTCTGCCTCAAGCAAGCCCTCACGTTTTAAAATTCGTCAAATTGTTGTTCGTGGCACTCCTAGTTGTCTAGCGATTCGACGTACATTGAGAGTTGGATTGCTTGTAACGATAGCTACTGCTTCTTCCTCTAAGTCTGCTGGCAAATTTACTCCTCTATCGAAAAGATAATCACGGCAGTCCACATTCCCAAAATTGTATGCATACTTCCAGAAACGTTCTGTAATGAGGAATGCGCCTATTGGGAAACCAATATCGGTATTCAATAACTGTTTGACGTACACTGCCGTTACAGTAGCCATACACAAAATGAATGTCCGCATACTCTTGAGAATAAAATCGGTGAGGCATTTTGAATAAACAAAACGTGCCTACTCACTCACTAATAAGCTGTTGTATGAACTGAAACGTAATGTAATCCTTTATTAAAAAATGCAACATTAACAGTCATCTGAACATTTGTTTATTGTATGATATTCATGGTTCAGCACTTACGAAATAAGTAAGAACCTTCTTTATCATAAATCAATTTTCAGTACTCTTTTTTGTAGATCTCCAAGAAATTACTGTATGCACTACGACACGTGTTTATTTATTTTAGGATAACATTTTATTATGCGACGTTAACAATCAGAGGCCTGTTATTGAAGCGTATAACTTTTTTTTTAAATAAAATCAGTTTGTATTGACTTTAAGATTACATTTTTTTCATGATCTGACAATCACATTCCTAGATCTGTAACTTTGAAACAAATAAAAATGGATATACAAGTTTTGCGTTTTTGTTACTTGAAATGAAGTCTGCTTTACACTCCTAAAATTTGAACATAACTATACGGGACGTTTGTATATATATATATATAATCACTAGAGATCGGACAGGCTTACCACCCAGTAGGGCTGGGCGAAGTATCGATACATCGTCCAATACCCGATACCATAACTGGTATGGGATACCCGATACCTGATATAACCAAGGTATCGATTCTAAGGTATCGATTCCAAAGCATCGATTCCAAGGTATCGATTCCAAGGTATCGATTCCAAGGTATCGATTCCAAGGTATCGATTCCAAGGTATCGATTCCAAAGCATCGATACCTATCGATACTTTACCGATTCCAGTACTCGCTAAGTATCGATGTATCTGTTAGCGACGTATCGGGTAGCGATGTATCGGGTAGCGATGTATCGGGTAGCGAGGTATCGGGTAGCGAGGTATCGATTCCAAAGCATCGATACCTATCGATACTATAGCGATTCCAGTACTCGCTAAGTATCGATGTATCGGGTAGCGATGTATCGGGTAGCCATGTATCGGGTAGCTTACCTTTGTGCATTTTTTTAAATGAGTATGCGTACATCATAGGTATATAAGTTGTTGTTTTATGCAAAATGACAATTTAGAATTTTCTTATTTTTCATGCAAGGATTAAAAAAGAACTACATACATAAGTCTGCAGCTAGTATAATTATAATTTTACCTTTCGGAGGCCAATATTTCAACGTCAGTAACTTCACTATCACCGTCTCTTTTGTCTTTCTTTTCAATAATATTAAAATATGTAAAAGGATGAACACATTTTATATGCTTTAGCATATTTGTAGTATTACCAGTATACTTATATTATTTTTTACATACATTACAACTCACGCCCTGGTCGTTAATTTTATCAAAGTATTTCCAAACTACACTATTTTTTTTCGACATTTTGGTACGTACGTATCCACTTATTACACCAAGTTATAAGAACAAAGCTGAAGCTTAAAATGATATGAAATATAAGTGCTTATATTAAACTTTAGACGACGGATAAAGGTAGGAATTATAATAAATCAAAACTAGGGAACAGCAAAAATTTGTTGACACATAATTTCTATAAAGCAGTGTTGAGAGAAATATAGGTGATATTCATATTCATATACATATAAAACACTTTTCTGTTCTATAGAATGCACAATACACAATACACGACTGTAAATTGGAACTTAAATAAACAAAATATAATACAAATATGTAGTATTAATTAATATAATAAGGTAAAAAAAGTTGGGTTAAGAATTCTTATCAAGCTATTGTAGGTATAAAACGTGCTTGGTTTGTTTCTATTTTGAAATGAATATTTTAGGTTTTTTGTATAATTTTGTAATAGCACGCATATTTGCCTATATTATTTTATCTTTCTGCGTTTTTTAAATGTATATAAAAATAACTTTTTAAGTAAAGAATTTTTAAGTATGTATGCATAATATATATGTATTTAAAAGACGTTGGTTATTATGCGTAGCAAATTCCATATTATGACATAACTTTAATTATTACAAACAAAAAAAACAAAATATCACAATATTGCAAATTTCATACCGTAGTTATGGTAGAATCGGTAAATTCATTATAGTATCGGTCATCGGGGTATCGGTCATCGGGCATCATAATATCCGTATCTCTTGAAACCGATATCAAACAATCGACACCTAGAAAACGGGTTATGAATACTGATTCCTAGGTATCGAATCAAGGTATCGATTCCAAGGTATCGATTCAAGGTATCGATTCCAAAGTATCGATTCCAAGGTATCGATTCCAACGTATCGATTCCAAGCTATCGATTCCAAGGTATCGATTCCAAAGCATCGATACCTATCGATACTTTACCGATTCCAGTACTCGCTAAGTATCGATGTATCGGGTACCGATGTATCGGGTAGCGATGTATCGGGTAGCGAGGTATCGATTCCAAAGCATCGATACTTTACCGATTCCAGTACTCGCTAAGTATCGATGCATCGGGTAGCAATGTATCGGGTAGCTTACCTTTGTGCATTTTTTTAAATGTACATAAAGGATGCAATAACTTTTTAAGTATGTATGCATTATATATTTTAAAAGAATGTTATTATTATCCTTATTATCCTTATTATTATCCTTATTATGACATATCTATAATTATTAAAAAACAAAATATCACAATATTGCAAATTTCATATCGTAGTTATGGTAGAATCTATAAATGAATTTTATATCTCTTGAAACCGATATGAAACAATCGACACTTAGAAAACGGGTTATGAATATTGATTTCTAGGTATCGAATTAAAGTATCGATTCCAAAGTATCGATTCCAAGGTATCGATTCCAAGGTATCGATTCCAAGGTATCGATTACAAGGTATCGATACTTTACCGATTCCAGTACTCGGAATCGATACCGTGCACAGACCCGATACATCGCTAAGTATCGATACCTCGATTGGTATCGGTACCCGATACCGAAAACACCGGTATCGCCCAGCCCTACCACCCAGTGCAGTACTGGCGAAAGGCTCTATTTCTAAAATATTTAATTTTATTTATATAATTGGAAAACGAACGGGTGGTGATCTATAAAATTACGAAATACATATGTATTTGTTGAAAAGTTGTATTTTTAAAGTTTTTAATTTTATTTCTATAATTAGAACATTTTTATTTGTTCATTTTGTCGTTCAAGTTGAGTAAAGGAGTATTAATATTGACTAGCAATAGTTTCTCAAGGTTTTCTTCTGTCAATTTTGTTCTCTTTGAATTAAGTACATCCTTATAAATAGAAAACGTCCTTTCTACATCGCAACTGGTTATAGGTGCATACTGGAAATATTCTTTTATTTCTTCATATTTAGCCGTTAGATTTTGTGGAATTGTCTCCATAAATAATTGCTGCAATGTAATGAAATCTGGATTTCTATTAAGAATTGCTTCAAACTTTTGCCGAAGGCCACATCCGAAGTCACTTGGAATACTTTTCAAATTATTAACAGTCACATCTAATGTGGTTAATCCGTCATTTAATTTGAGATTTCGATTTTCAAAATAAGTGATTATTTTTGGCAATTTTCCAAAGTGTTCGTGGAGAAAGTACAACTGATATTTTAAATTTTGGATTTGTGTGGGCTCCTTGCACTCACCAATACTTCTAGCATCCTCCTTTAGCAGTGTTACGAAATGTTTTAGACTATCGAAATTCTCAGCATAATAACTAGTAGCTTCCAGCCATGTTCCCCATCTAGTTATTACTGGAGTGGGAGGCAATGACAGAGATGGAAATTTTTCCCTGAAAAGAGCTACTCTCAATCGTGCTTCTCTGAAAATCTTTTAAAAGCGGATACAAGTCTATCAACTTCTGGAAAGGTGCTCTGATATATTCACAGATTCTGCGGAGAACATGTGCTACACAAGTAATATGCAGCAAATTAGGATATGTTTCCTTTAATATATATGCAGCTCTGTCACTTATAAATAAAAGTACTTTTTCTTTGTACCTGTCGTCGGAATGAAGTATATTTTGAATATTCTCATTAATCGTTTTAGCAACTGTTTCCGCATCAACTGTATTTATAACTTTTGTTGCTATTAAATATGCGTTATATGGAATAGTTGAATGTAGTACACCAGCTACAACATTTACCACACGGCGTCCTAACATATCCACCGTTTCGTCGGCGCTTGTCCATATGTATTGATTTAAAAGATGGCTTCTAATGCGTTCTACTGTTCTCGTATAGCACCTAGAAACATAATATTTGCGTAAAGTTGATTTATTAGGAACATTTCAACCAGTATATTTTTGAAGAAATATTTTTAAAGTGGGATTGCTAAGTTTATTTAATGGAATATTAGCCGCCATAAAAGTTTTACAGAGTTCAGATGTGTTTGCGATCCTAAGTGACGAATTTTTGACGATATTTTACGGATTTTGTAATAAATTTCGGAATCACTGACAATGGACATACAATCAGTATGACCGTCAATCCAACTCGCCATTATTTTACAATGCCGTTCTCGACATTCTTCCATATCATGTCTGAAAAAGTAACTTAAACAATGCTCTAGATCTTAATAAATGAAAACTAAAAATGTGTGCGTAAGTTATTGAAACTGAACGAAATTCAATGCACACTTACGTCGAAATAATTGGTGGAAATAGATACAATCAAACGATATTAAACAGGATCTATCACAAAAACTACGAAGTAATTAACAGTTAAAACTATGAAAACAAGAAACTTACTCACAGCACTTTATTTATCTTACGAAATATAAACTAATAAATAAAATATATTATAAAAACCCCGCTTCTATCTACGCTCATGAAAACACTTTAAAAAACACTATATTCTCCGAATACAGTAGCTGGCTTGTCCATTGTTATCGCGGCGAGACCAGGTGTCCGAGTAAGTCAAATAAATACTTCATTGAATTACGCCGGGATGTACTGAGCGACGTTATACACAATTCCAATTGCTGATTGCGTTTTATGGAAATTGCGTCCGTTCTCTAATAATCACTTCCAAAAATTGGATTTTTTTTTGTATTCCAACTATAAATGCAGGTTAAACATTAAGTGAAAGACAGGTTTCTAATCTATAGGCGTGTTTATTAAATCGTTAGATTTAGTTTTTTTTATACACAAATTTTGTTTGCGATCGAAATAAATTACCAGTTCATTAATATGTCATGTACAATTTGTTTCTTTGTTTTGAACATTGAGTAAGGTATTTATGGGCGTGACAATTTAATGAAAAAATAGAATCTATAAATAATTAGTCATAATTAGGAATATTTGTTAGCTAAGTTAATTAAAAAACTCTTTTACACAATATACCTTAAGTAATATTTCAGACTGAAATGTAAAAAAATTGCTGATTTTTGAATGATTACGATTTGAGCTGACTTGTAAGCGAGACTTGTTTTTTGCTAATTCGAGTGTGCTGAATCCGAAAATTATATTAATTTTTGTGGATTACGTCAAAATTAAACTGTATACTATACTATGCTCTTTGAAGAATCACTAATGCGGCTAAGTAATTGCTTACATAAGACCTGTTACGATATAGAGAAAGTATAAAATTTAATAATTTATTTATTTATTTCAATACAATATTAGCCACGAGCACAATGTAAGTATTTACACAATATTCATTAAAAAATTACGAGAGGATTTGTAAACGGAATAACAACAATCATGGAATAAATTTTTGTTTGTAGCACTTTCTGCTGTGTATTCTGGTTAGGCAGTCCCCTTGAACACTCCAACAGTAGACGGCCATCATATGAGGATCCCATCTTCGTTGGTACCCTAAATTGGCACCTAAATTTTCCGGAAACCTATCAAGATTACTATGAAGGAAATTAAGCTTTATGCTAATGTTACAACGTAGGCGATGACATTTTTTAAGCATTGATTGCACTTTATAATTGCAGGCTTTTTTGTTTCCAAGAAAATTGTTCACGACCATCGTGAATAACGCCCAGGCTTCTTTCTAGTTTCGTTCATAGAGTTGATGAAATTTGGATCTCTCATTAAAGTTCTAATTTTAGGTCCATCAAATACCCCAACTTTAATTTTTTCGTAACTTAGTCGTGGAAACTTTTCACATATGTACTGGAAGCAGTTACCTTGTAAATCTAGAGTTTTAACTTATGGTTTGATACGACCCAATTTGATGTGAAGAGGTGGAGAAATTACTTTTTCTCTGTCGACTAAAGGTTGACTTATAATATTCTTTTCTCCAACATCTAGGGATATTCTGGGAGGCCAACGTTTCTGAATCCAGTGTTGGTTTTTAGCTCGACTATCCTAGAAGCAGAAAAGAAACGAAATTTTTTTATAAACTCTTTGAAAGCCAAATAAAAGTTGAAATCCACACAAAAACTCAGTTATGGTCTGTATATTTTAGTAACTTTATAACCTTCTCAATGTCGTCATATGTTTCTTTTAATTGAACGGAATATTCAATAAGAATTGAACCGAAAACATTCGTGTTGCGTAGTAGGACACACTTGTGGCTTATACTGGAACTGTGGATAAACAAACGCCGTGAACACTTTGATCATATTGTACAACGCCTATTTTAGTTAGCAAACCTGGCATATTATTACAATAAACGAATTCACACTCTTCTTTAACCTTCTGTCGGGCGCGCCTGATCCAATTGATACACACCAAACGGTTTCGTTTGGTACTTGTAAATTATAATGTGTAGCGACATCTACTTTCTGGTAGCTTCATTTTTCCTAATGCCCTACATTATCAGTACATTTAGTTTTATGGCAACTGTTAGGCTGATCCGTTCTGGAGTTTTATATTACTTTTATACACTGCGGCCGTTCTTGTTATAATTTAAAAATATAGAATTTAGTTATTCTTGTGCGTAGGTAAGTACCTTTCTCTTATATGGATACATAAATGTCAATCATTTCATTATTGGTTTTATTTTTATTATACCACCGTGCAAATATCAAATTGATACACCGCGCCCGAATAATAATAATAGGAAATATTTTGTAAGAAAAATATTTATCTTTCAGTTTACTTACACCTAAAATGGCTGGCAGGGTAAAAAATATGATTTAACAAATGCGAAAGATGTAGAAGAATTGGAAAGGATGATGTTTGATGCCAATGATGATTTGCAAGAAAATTTCGATGACGAAAGTGACACTGATGGTGAAGATGTAACTGAAACTCGTGAAGGAGATTCAGGAACCGAAGAAAATGCATCAGACGACGATTTTCCAGAAAGTGAAGAAAACTGCTTCCTTGGGAAAGACAACACTACGAAATGGAATAAAACTCCTCCCTCACAAAGAGTGCGCTGCGGAAGACACAATATAATTCGATAACTGCCGGGAGTGATAGGTGAGGCAAGAACAGCACGAACTTCTTTGGAATGTTGGAGTTGCCTCATATCTGATGATATTTTGAAAATCATTCTTCAATATACGAATCAGTATATTGAAATAATCAGACCATTGTTTCAACGAGAGAGAGATACCAGACCAATTGACGTTATTGAATTAAAAGCATTCATCGGTCTTCTGTTTTTAGCCGGAGTGTATAAAAATAATAGGCAAAGCTTAGAGGATCTATGGGGGGCCGATGGAAATGGTGTTGAAAAATTCCAGCTTGTGATGAGTATAAAACGGTTCAAGTTCATAGTGAGGTGTTTACGATTTGATGATCGCGAAACCCGAAAAGAGCGGCAATGCCTAGATAAACTAGCAGCTATTCGTGAAATATTTATGATATTTGTACAAAATTATCAGAAATCCTACACAATGGGTGAAAATGTTACTATTGACGAAAAGCTTGAGGGCTTTCATGGTAAGTGCGCATTCAAGCAATACATACCTACCAAGCCTAATAAATACGGTATTAAAATATATGCTCTTGTCGATTCTCAAAATTACTACTTACACAATTTAGAAATATATGCTGGAGTGCAACCAAATGGTCCATATTGTTTGAGCAACAAACCCATGGATGTAGTTCTGCGACTGGCTGAGCCTCTATATCTCTCTGGGCGAAATATTACTGCAGACAATTGGTTTGGTAGTATGGAACTATTAGAAAAACTAACAGAAAAAGGCCTTTCATATGTAGGTACCATGAAAAAAAACAAAAGAGTTTCCGTTGGAATTTAGCTCTACAAAAGGCAAAGATCTATATAGTAGCCTTTTTGGATTTAGAAAGGGATGTACGTTATTGTCATATATACAAAAAAAAAGGAAAATGTGTAATTTTGGCATCTACATTACATAATGATAATTGTATAGATTCTGAGAGTGGCCATAAGCAAAAGCCTTCGATGATTACATTTTACAATCATACGAAAAGGGGTGTTGATACAACAGATAAGCTATGCGCCTCTTACAATGTGGCTAGGAATGTTCGACGTTGGCCGATGGTAATATTTTTTGCCATGTTGAACATGAGTGGGATCAATGCCCAAGTGATCTATTTTGGCAATGATCAGGACACTATCAGAAGAAGTCAATTCATAAAACAATTATCAAGTGAACTAGTTTTACATAATATAATTAGAAGAAGCGCAAATACTTCGGGGATGCATATGGACCTAAAACTGAAACTTGAGCGCTACAGACCAGTGGAAGAAAACGAGAATACGGAAGCAGTTAGCGAAAGAGGAAGTAAGAGGAAGAGATGTGAAATATGTACTGAGAAGAGACGTTTAACTAAATATAAGTGTGTCAAATGCAACAAATCAATATGTCTCATGCATTTACAGAGCTTTTGTTCAGAATGCAGTCAAATAGTTTGTAATTTGCAACAGGACGACCATGAGAGCTCAGATTGAAGATTTAAATCTATATCCTCCGTTATATTTTACTTTCTTTTTAGTTCTTGAATTTATGTGTATTTAGATATGTCACTATTTTCATTTTCAAGCACAATCAACAAGTGCTATTATATATTCTTCTGTTCCAACATTATTGTAATAAATTCCTTTACTAAAGTGCGCATGTTCATTATTTTCATTAATTTCAGTATTCTCAGTCAAAATACCTATACCAAAAGAGAAGTATGTAATTACTTTTTGTTTTAACACTTTTTTTCGCGGTTGAAAAGAAAGAATGATCATAGTGATCATTTTGATACAGCGCGCCTGATCTTATTACGATTATGACCGCGCCGGACAGAAGGTTAATATATTGCACAAGATCACATTTCCTGCTACGATAAAAAGTTATCTTCGTATTTTGCTCGAGTAAGTTCTTTTCAATTAATCTTGAAGTTTGCATTTCCGATGATTCCTTTGATATGCCCAAATCCTTTACTAAATCATTCAGTTCTGCTGGAGTAAAGCGTTGTGGCCCGTCATTGAAAATTACATCTCCACAGTCTCAATCTACATCTGAATCTTGCTCCTCAGTAGCATATGCCATGTCTTCAGCAAAGGAGTAGGTACTCAAGTGAAGGAAGCTTTTCATAAACTGGCACGGGTATTTTATTGTAATGAGGCAATGATCGAATCGCGAAGCCAATATTAGGATATAAAATTTTATTCTTATTGTTCTTATTATAACCGGAGGTCCGAACTAAATAAAAAGAGCGATCATCTATTTTCATTCACGCCATATCATTGGAACACCATAAGCTAATTTCAGGCGTTTTCCCTTGCTCCACTGCAGCAAATTTTCCACACATGGTTTACACAGATTATATGGAGCCTATGACTTGTCCTGATCAGCAGGTTTTACGGTATTAAGCCAAATACATTTTCTTATCGAAAGAAGTAATAGTTACATTTTGACTGAGTGTGGTGAAGCTGACACAAATGTTGTAGAATGAATCAACACTATTTACACATCTTCGAGTAGTAGACATGATGTAATTTGTTCCTAATAACTAACATGTTACTAAGGTTTTATTATCATCCTTGTTTATTTTTAAATAATCCTAAGTGATCAATACTTTCTAATAAAATCTCATTAAACCTTAATACGTTCACTTAACGAAAAGGATTGGCTTAATAGACTTGCATTTTTTTATAATTGCATATTACTTAATTAGCTACATTTACTTAACGATTTTCAAGAATTTGGAAATCGGCAAACAAGGAGTGCCGTAGAAAGAAAACTTGACGTGATACTGACAAATTGGTTTCATATTCGGCATTAGCGTACCAATATTAATTAAAAACAAGTGTCATATCATAGTCAATAGCGAAAATAGAATTTAATTGTTGGCCAGTGTTATCTTTGTGTTGTTTTCAAATGTCGCCTATTTATTTATTGTTCTTGAAAAAAATTTCGAATAAACTTGAAATTAAAAATGTTATTTATATTATTATATAAGAAATGAACGTCTTGATATATTCAAAATAAACCGACATATATTAGTTATTTGTTAAATCTTTTCAATCTGCCTCCAACGTAAATAAAAATACCCACATCAACAATCGTTTGCTCTAATATGTTTTGACAAATATATAATCCAATATCAGCGCGAGTTTCTTAATTTATTCATTCATCCACGCAACACATGCATTTATTTCAACAATAAATCTCGGCGATGGTAAATTAGATAATAAGAAAATATATACTCAGCATGTCTGAGGACATACTAGTTACTTAAATTGTTAATTATGTATTCAAAATAGCCAAATATTTCGAAACGTGGTCACAAATTATCGATCCGGCGCAGCAGGATTCGGCCAGTCGAGACATTTTCGAATTTATGAGACCTTTGCTCTGACATTAGACCCCGACACACCTGGTACTAATTGATAATATATCGTCCAATTTCTCTAAATTAGTATTATTTACAAGGAAATATAAATCTGGTTTAAGTGATCGTTTTGAATTTATTATTATTGAAGGTATTCTTGTAAATTTATCTGAATTCCTGAACTGTAAAAAAGTTTATTTAGCAACAGCTCTCTTCTATATTCCATAACACATACAGCACAGGTCTGGAAATTAAAATTGCTAATTTACAATTGTTTAAAATGCAATAAAATTTATAAAGATCTAGAGTTACGCAATTATGTTAGAAGTTACAACGTATATATACAACATCTTTTATAAAAAATACCAAAATTCATCTTCAGATAAATACTTGGCTCAATTTTCGTTAATTGCGCAATCGTTAAAATTATCGATTAATTTCAACACCGCCATAATAAATATTTTATGTAAATTTTGTTAATCGTGTTGCTATCTTAAACAGTTTGGTCATAAATTAAGACTAAAATAATCTTAAATTTCTTAAACAATTAATATACTTCCATCACCAAATAGGGAATGTTTTTCAGCAAGTTAAACGACGATGTTTTTAGGTACTGTCCATAATTTTCCATTTTACAAAGATTATTACTGTTTTGGACAGAAAATCGCTGCTTTTAATATTCTGTTACGTTGGTTAGTCAAGTTCTTTCTAAATAAGGATAGAAATAACACCGAAAGTGGTGTTGGTGGTGCCTTTAGAGCAGCAATGCACATACCGCGGCCCGCGGGCCGCAGGGGGCCCGCTGTCGATATTTATGCGGCCCGCCAACGAATTTTAAAAATTGTTCGAAAAACTACAAAAATAGGTAAAAATCTATGCAAGTCAATATTTCTTAACTTTTTATTTTATTCTAACTTTTGTAATTGTTAGTAAGATATGTATCTTTAAGTACCTACTACTTTCTTGTTCAGGTTTACTACGTAGGACAGGTAGGTATGCTCCTCGTCGTTCCAAGCATATTGTTACGAGACTAGAAATCTGTCGAACCAACTAGATTTCTCGAAGATTCGCGGAACACGTCGGTACTAGCCCCGAACAATGTGGTAGGTTCTCGATGTTAGGTAACTCGTATAAATATAACGCATCGCCCGCTATCGGGGCAGTTAAGTTTTAACTACGGACAAGTGAACGTTATATTGTTTGAATTGTAATCTTTGAAGAATAAATATTTCGTCGTTCGAACTTGGCATCTACCTACGTAACAATATAATATCAATTTTGATATGGATAAATCAGGCTCCAGTAAAAAACGTAGTCGTAAGGTTGAAGATGAAAATCGAGAGTTTTAAGATATTTGGACCGAAAAATACTTTTTTTACACAAGTTATTGGATATCTTACAACATTCACTATATTGTCCTGGCCAAGCACCATTCGACTATCATTTATTTCGTTCCCTGCAATTCTTCTTGAAATTATAAAAATTGCAATTATGGTGATAACGAAGTTTTTTGCACTTGGTTCAGTTTTTTGACGATAAACACCATATTTACTTTATTACCAAATTAACACTGATGAGATTAAAAGATTAAACAATCCAGTAAATTAAAGTAAATGCTTCTGTTTGATCGAAACATTGTTCCCTTGTTTTTTATGTCACTACTTTTCTGTAGTTTGCACCCCAGACCTAAAACACTTGTTAAATTATGTAACGAAATTAGTTTCTTTGTTCCTCATGCATATCGTGTATAATAATGACGCTAATTAAAATAATAAAATTTACAAAATATGTACAGCAAATTATTATTAACAAGCAACAACAATTCTCAAGATATTTGCAACCTTTAAGAACATGTCTTAACTACATGAATAAAAATTTTACACTACTCAAAAAATAGAATTAGTCAATTTTTTGAACTTCGATATTTTATTTATATTTTATGAGATTTAGATCAAACCTGAAATATACATCGAACCGTCATTTATTCACGTAATTACAAAACTGAACGCGAAAACTTCTTGTTATAGTCTCAATTGTTCGAACAATACAAAAACTTAAATAAAAAAAAAAACCTAGGATAAATATTTAAGAAGGCTTTGAGCCATTTTAATGTTAAACAACATTAGAGCAGGTAATAATGGACGTGTAAAAGTCTGGAAGAGACCTGGAGAATGTTTCATGCTTGAAACCGTCCCTTTTGTCGGTAGATCCATAATAGTTTGGGGTGGAATAACAATAAATACTCGCACGGACTTTGTTGTTATTCGCAATGGTGGATTAATAGCTTGAAGGAACATTGACGAGATTGTAGAGCCTCAAGTGATACTTGCAGCAAATTTTAGTCAAAATTATATTTTTATGTAAGATAATGTGAGACCGCATTTTTAAGAAAGCTTAAGACAAAGGCGAACTTTTGTTTTACAACGCATATGCATATATTCCATGCTAAAACAATAATATTCATAATTGTCTTTTATTTTTTGTTTTACATAGATTTAATTTATCATATTATATATATTTAACAAATTACTTTCGTTAAATTCATATGCATTAATGTATATAATATACATAATAATATTTTGCATTTGGGTTATACGAATTACTATTCAATGTTAATTACATATCTTTATAATCCATGCGAAATGCCGAAATTTCCAAATTACTTAAAATTCATAATTGATTTAATATAATAGGTGTAATTCTGTAGCGCGTTACGTGCCTGTTATTATTGTTATATATGCAAAATCTTAATTGAATGTAAAGGTCTATTATGGCTTCTATGTTTACAATTTATAGCCCCCTTTTTCCTATTTATTGAGGACTTTTCCGTATGTCTATTGATTAATTTTCCATATTTCTTACAATAAGTTTTAGTTTAATTTTATTACCTTATCGGAATAATTGTGGTTGCGACCCCATAATTTACCTAGCAAAAAAGACCAGTCAAGACCAGTATCTACGAAGAGTTGTACATGTTAGTACATAAAAATTAGTAGTAGGTTGTTAAAGTGTTTTTTCTGTTTTTAATATGTTAAAATTGGTTCAATAAATGATGTGTCATTACTAGAGCAGACC
Source organism: Melolontha melolontha (assembly GCA_935421215.2). Lineage (NCBI taxonomy): Eukaryota > Metazoa > Arthropoda > Insecta > Coleoptera > Scarabaeidae > Melolontha > Melolontha melolontha. Next base: position 1,134,380 of record OW285235.1, on the reverse strand, counting down.
AATTTCCGTGCGCGCCATGTGTGCCGATGTGAGGATGATTGTATTGCATCAGAACTAATAAAAAGCACTCAGTATGTGTTTGATACTTGCTTAGCCTGCATGCAAGTGTAAGCATACGTAATATAATGTCGTCGACACATAAATCGAGAAAACGACCGTTGTCAAACGAAATGAATAAGTTTATTATGGATTTCCCGGACATATACGATGGCTCAAAAATTAAATGTTTAGTGTGCAATACATATCTAATGTGTTGTCAAAAACACATTGTAAAGAACACGTAAGCAGTTCGAAGCACAATAATAACAAAATTAATCGACATCAGTATATACATGAACTATGTGTAACTATGATTATGTGTACACTGCCGATTACCTTGCTAAGTAATGATTCATTTATTTCATTTTGGAATAATTACGCGAATCAAACATTACCGAGAACGACAACGCTACGAAGGAATTTACCATCGGTGCGTAATCAGGTTGAAAATAAAATCAAAGCCGAACTGAAAAATAAAAAACTGAAAAAAAAATGTGTGGACGAAACAACTGACAGCAAAAAACAATCTGTAGTTAATGTGATGGCGCGTAATATGGAACCACATCAACTAACGTCTTCAATTTTATTAGCATCCAGACGACTAGAGCAATGTAATGCCGAAAAAATTTCAGAGGTGCTATTAGATACTTTAGAAAAATTTAAACTTTCGAAAGACCAAGTATTAATGTTTATGACCGATAGTGCCGCAACCATGTGTTCTGTAGGCCGGTCTCTTAGAAAATATTGTCCTAACTTGTTACATATTACTTGTAAACACCATGCTCTACAACTTGTGGCAGAACAGGTTCGTAGATGTTATCCAGAGGTAGATGCTTTAATATCGAGTACAAAGGCAGTATTCCTGAAATCTCCAAAACGTATTCGGAAATTTCACGAATTGTGTCCCCATACCCCTGAGCCGCCACAGCAAATTCTGACACGTTGGGGTACATGGTTACGGGCGGGGTTTTACTATCATGAACATTTTGAAAAAATTAAGCACGTGGTTTTATCATTCGATCCGAAAGAAAGTGCAGCTATCAATACAAACCAGAAAAAATTTCAAGATGCCCAGATTAAAATTGATTTAAAAAGTATTCGTGAGAATTACTTGGGACTAGAAGAGGCAATAACAAAATTAGAAAATTCGTCGCTGTCGTTAGAGGAATCACTGCAAATCGTTAAAGATGTTCACGCACAACTGTGTGCTGTAGAAGACGCAAAAAGTGAAAGTGTTCTAATTAAATTTGAAAGTGTTTTAGACAGAAATGCAGATTTTGACACCTTAACACGTATTTGTGAGGGCACGTCTACAGATGCGTTAGGTTGCTTAAAAAACTATCTTGAATATGCGAATATAACATCACCAGATGTAGAACGCTAGTTTTCCGAATAGAAACATATTTTATCCTCACGGCGGACATGTTTTTCAGAAATAACCTTAGCAACGCACCTGATGTTGAAAATATGCAATCGAGTTTCTCCAGTTTGTCAACCCTTGGAAGACGCTTAAAACGGTAAGTGTTTTTTTAAATCCTCTGTCGTGCCACAATCACTGATTTCATACATTTTCCATTTTATTTATAGGTACATACAACGCTGCTATAATATGTACTATTATTATTTTTCGTGTGTTTATGCATATTACTTTAATAGCAGAAAACCAAATGTATATTTAATTATTTCTGATAGAATAAATGTCTCTACTTCTATACTTATATCGGTAACAAGCTCAAGTTGCGTTCCTATTCTATCGCATATTCTAATATATTACGAGTTACACCCCCATACCGGCGCTCATGGCGCGCACGGAAATTGGTCTGCTCTATTCATTACATATTTCAAGTTTCATCCAAAACTCTAAAATATATAAAAAAAATATCGTTCAAAAAGTGACTACTTTTATATTTTATTACTTTAACAAATGCTTTTGTTTAAATTAAGTATTTTTTTTCCTTTATTTACAATCTTTTTCCTCTACCTGTTTGTATTTCGCGCATTACATATCAAAACATATCAAATTAGGTATCAATATCAATCGGATATTTTTTTTAATTCTCAGGGATAATCGTGTTTAATAACGACGATCATCATAATAATAAAACTTGCAAAGCATGTACACAAACCTACTTTTAACAAGCACGAGATTATAGTTATTATCGTGACATAATATACAAGAAAAAATCGCCAATTAAGTAATATATTTTTATTAACCTCGATATGATACCTGGAGCTTTCAGTAACAGCCACTAATCACTGTCTTTAATGATAATTCCAACTTATCGAACGCGTTAATTGTCCGTTAATTCGTGATTAATAATAACTATCAACCGAGCTCGTCTTATTTTTCTTTCAAATATTTACATGGTAATGTCTCAATTTTTAACACGACACCGTTGAATAATGCGCTCCGAAAGAAAGGACCCGTTCGCATCACAAGTACCCACCTAGCAGATAACATCTTAACAGCTTTATTTAGGGATGTTCCGGTCGTAATAAACTTTTAGTCATCAATAGATAATTACATAGTGAATATCTAAGTCAATCATGCGTCATAGTTTTAGATAAAAAAAAATACCTGTCGGTACTTGTTGAATGCGGTAATGACAGGAGTGGAAAAAGAAAAGAGAGACGGAACAATCGGCAGACGGAGACGGAAAAAGATGAAACATCAGGTGAACATATTCCATAAATAGAAGATCACGGACCTCGCGATAGGAAGAACGTGCGTGAAAGGCCACACTAATCAGATGGAGATCAGTGCGAATTATCGAGAAGCGATGAAATGCTGCACCGCATTAGAGCAGTATTCAGCAATCGATAGCGCGGGTCTCGCCGTATAACGTCTCTCAAACCAAAGTTACACCTTTCAATGCTTGTACGTTTTCCTGGAGATGAGAGAGGATGAGGACGCGAAACATCATGCCGACGTGTGTTGAAGCAAGGCGCTGCAGGTCAGTGAGTTCTCGCGACCTGCGACCCCGGTCCTGGCTTGCAACAATGCACACGTTCCACGCAGATAACATTGTTGGTCGGATATGCGCGCTATATCGTGCTAAGATTGGTGCAAATATGGCTCGTGGTTGCATCGTTATGCAAATTATTTTCCAATATATAAATTAGGCTTGTTAGTAGTGTTATAAGGGAAGTAATTTTCTTTCAATAAAGTTACGATATTGTTTAGTGCGCGGACCCGAATCGCTTGATTAAGCATACACTTCGCCTATCCTCTGCGCGTCGTTATATGTTCATTAAACGCACTAAATAGAACTTCTCAACTGCAGAGATTACACAACTAGAATACTATGAAAACTTAAATTATTTTATTTCGTACTTTTCACGCGTTGTTAAAAAGGGGATTGTATTTAATAATAAATATTTGATATATTTAATTGCAACATTTATTAATTCTATTATATTACTAGAAAATATAACCTAACTATTGAATAACATTTGTTCTTATAATAATAGGAATAATAATCAAAAATACTAGCTTTCATTTAAGAAATAATGTAATAAATATACCCTAACAAGATACTAATACATATACACAAACTGCAAGAACAAAAACAATAGATAATCAAATGATAAAGGAAATACAAACATGCATATGTTGAATATCCCAAGGCAATTTATTAACTATGTTCTTTATTATGTAATGGGATATCATTACATAATAATAATAATGTATTCGTTACTGTTAAACTGTGTGTTTAGGGATTGAGATATTACATCATATTACCATTTGATTTAAATTTGTTTGTATTGTATTATTAAGAACCAACTGGGCTTGACCGGGATAATAATTAATAATAATAATCAGAATTACATAATAATAAAAATAAAATAGAAAAATACGAGAGACGTATATTTGTTTTTAAAATTATATGCAAACAGCGCTATCTAATATTTTAATTTAGTGCTCCGGACTAACAGTCCAGACTGTACAGAGTGCTCTGTCTTCTACAGGGGGTTCTAGTGTCGTATGCCAAATACAGTATTATTCTTACTTTGTACAGATTTTTATTGACGTCTCAGGTATACTGAACAATGTATTTATTTTGCTTAGTTGGTTTCAAACAGAGTGTTGTTCAGGTAGAAACTCAAAGAAACCGCTGGTAAACATTAAATTAAGCTTTAATAATAGTAACTGTCAGTATCAACAACAGCACACAACAAACAAACAGAAACCAAATAAAACATAATCACAAGTAATACGTAAATGATTACCTTCAAATGTGAAGAAATATTATAAAATATCTTTTTAGGGATTTGCCGAGGCAAATGCATTAACATAAACACAAATAAATCATGTCATAAAATAAGTTCTAAAGGCTATGTCAAAATCGTCGACATGCAGACGTTTGATGGTTATAGCAATAGTAAGAAAGCAATCTTTGCATAACAATATAAAAATTTAACAATGATAACTTTAGTATTCTCTATTTTTTGTGAATTAAAAGATATTTTATTTCGAAATTATTTTATAAATACTTTAAGAGCAGGTTCAAATTAAATTTTATGTTTCTTTTTCAAATACCTGACTGTGAATTAGGGAGTAATTGTTTGGCGCTTTTTCTTCCCACGCTGCAATTCTATTGGTCTTGATAGCAGCCTCCTGGTTGGTTGTTTGCAAAACGCCCGGAAAACAGCTAGAAATTTGCGGGAACTTGTGGACGTTTTCCCTCCAAAACTGGAAACGGCTGAATTTTCTTACTGCGATGAATCTCCTTGAACGAATTTAACCTCCGAACAATATTTCTTCAATATATCGGCACCTTTTCTCCAATTTCGTTGATTTTATGCAGTAATATATTTTTTCTTTGTATTTTTGTTCGGCGTCGGTAGAAGATTTGATTTAAATTGAAATATCTCGACACCAATTGGAGATACAGCCGCACATTAACTTTTAAAATGCGTACTATTGCTATCTCTTCACAAAAATTTGATAATCGCACAACTAATATTTCCGCACAATTTAAATTTTACTTTTCGTAGGGTCCACGAACGCGTCTTCTCGCCTTGGCGATTTTCGTGTAACCCCCAATGCAAGGATTTTCATCGCGATCGTCTTTTTTTATTTGATATTTAAAATATAGAAAAGCTATCGTAGAAATTAATTATTTTAGAGAAAATTTTTAAATAGAAAATAATATATGTTATTCATTAATACGTATTCATGTTGATTCATTTTTACATATATCATTCAACATCATTATGGCTAATTTCAGGTTACAATTTTAATACACAGTGTGACATTTTTCTACACACATAAATAAATAATTACAAAAGATGCAAACTTGTACTTGTATTTTTTAAACAAATATCACTATGAAATAGGAATAATAAAAAGGTTAAATTAATAAATACAATAATTAGAGTTATTCTGAAACAAAAATACTCATGTTGTGCATTACTCGATTCTGCTTCATTGTATATGCATTTAATTTTTTCTTTAGTTACTTTTGGAGATGGTACCTAGGTGTTCCAGTATAACATATATATATATATATATATATATATATATATATATATATATATATATATATAGATAAAAATAATGCTTTTTGGGAGTAGCCGCCGGGTAATTTAAACAATATTTAATTTGACGTTTTGATGCCATATATATTAAATGTTAATAATGGTAAGACACGATATTATAATAAATCTACTTACATTAAGTTTTTGTGGCGTTAATATATTATGACGTATTTGTTACGCATTTCTAAATAAAGCTAAACTTTTTGTATTAGTAGGTAGACCGTTTTCGGCCATGTGTTTATTTTGACGGTTGGAAAGAATGTTAGCTTTGTCAAAACTTTGAGGTAGGGGGGATTGATTTAACTGTCCTCGAAAATATGCTTTTTCATTTTATTTCTGTGATGTTTATTTTGTTATCATATGGGGGTGTTTATATAATGGACAGATATATTACTGACAAGTTATTTATATCTATTCGGTCTTTTATGGAATTTGTATTTTTTTCTATTTGGATGCTTTCTAGTATCTTTCTTACTACATCTTCTAGTGTTACAGTAAAAGTATATAGTAATTGCAGTATTCATAACGATAAGTAATCTAAATTGAAGTATTTATAGCGTCTAGCTTTGTTAACGAATTTATAGATACACTCCTTTAGTAAGAGTCTGTCGAACGCCTTTTATTATGTATAATTAGTACTAATAATATTTTAGCAAATGTCTCTACTATTCTCTCAATAATTTTTAATTACATTTTTTATCACTGTCAAACGTTCGTATCTAACAATATTTAACTTTTAAAACGATTTAGTTCTATGATTTAGTTAGTTATTACTAGAGAACGAACACGCTTACCACTCAGTGCAGTACTGGCGAAAGGCTGAATTTCTAAAATATTTAATTTTATTTATATAATTGGAAAACGAACGGGTGGTGATCTATAAAATTGCGAAATACATATTTATTTGTTGAAAAGTTGTATTTATAAAGTTTTTAATTTTATTTATATAATTGGAAAACGAACAGGTGGTGATCTATAAAATTACGAAATACATATGTATTTGTTGAAAAGTTGTATTTTTAAAGTTTTTAATTTTATTTCTATAATTGGAACATTTTTATTTGTTCATTTTGTCGTTCAAGTTGAGTAAAGGAGTATTAATATTGACTAGCAATAGTTTCTCAAGGTTTTCTTCTGTCAATTTTGTTCTCTTTGAATTAAGTACATCCTTATAAATAGAAAACATCCTTTCTACATCGCAACTGGTTATAGGTGCATACTGGAAATATTCTTTGATTTCTTCATATTTAGCCGTTAGATTTTGTGGAATTGTCTCCATACATAATTGCTGCAATGTAATTAAATTGGGATCTCTATTAAGAATTGCTTCAAACTTTTGCCGAAGGCCACATCCGAAGTCACTTGGAATACTTTTCAAATTATTAACAGCCACATCTAATGTGGTTAATCAGTCATTTAATTTGAGATTTCGATTTTCAAAATAAGTGATTAGTTTTGGAAATTTTCCAAAGTGTTCGTGAAGAAAGTACAACTGATTTTTTAAATTTGGGATTTGTGTGAGCTCCTTGCACTCACCAATACTTCTAGCATCCTCCTTTAGCAGTGTTACGAAATGTTTCAGACTATCGAAATTCTAAGCATAATAACTAGTAGCTTCCAGCCATGTTCCCCATCTAGTTATTACTGGAGTGGGAGGCAGTGACAGAGATGGAAATTTTTCCCTGAAAAGAGGTACTCTCAATGGTGCTTTCCTGAAAACTTTTTTAAACGCTGATACAAGTCTATCAACTTCCGGAAAAGTGTCTCTGATATATTCACAGATTCTGTGGAGAGCATGTGCTACACAAGTAATATGCAGCATATTAGGATATGTTTTCTTCAATAGGCTGCCTGTTTTTAACATACGCAGCACTATCACTGACAAATAAAAGTATTTTTTATTTGTACGTGGCGTCCGAATGAAGCATTTTTTGCATATTCTCCTTAATGGTTTCAGCAACTGTTTCCGCATCAATTCTATTTATAACACTTGTTGCTATTACATATGAGTTATAGGGAATAGTTGGATATAGTACGCCAGCTACAACATTTACCACACAGCGTCCTAACATATCCCCTGTTTCGTCGGCGCTTATCCATATGTATTGATTTAAAAGATGGCTTCTAATGCGTTCTACTGTTCTCGTATAGCACCTAGAAACGTAATATTTGCGTAAAGTTTATTCATCAGGAACATTTCGACCAGTATATTTTTTCAAAAATATTTTTAAAGTGAGATTGCTAAGTTTATTTAATGGAATATTAGCCGCCATAAAAGTTTTACAGAGTTCAGATGTGTTTGCGATCCTAAGTGACGAATTTTTGACGATATTTTACGGATTTTGTAATAAATTTCGGAATCACTCACAATGGACATACAATCAGTATGACCGTCAATCCAACTCGCCATTGTTTTACAATGCCGTTCTCGACATTCTTCCATATCATGTCTGAAAAAGTAACTTAAACAATGCTCTAGATCTAAATAAATGAAAACTAAAAATGTGTGGGTAAGTTATTGAAACTGAACGAAATTCAATGCACACTCTTACGTCGAAATAATTGGTAGAAATAGATTCAATCAAACGATATTAAACAGAATCTATCACAAAAATTACGATGTAATTAACAGTTAAAACTATGAAAACAAGACACACAGCACTTTATTTATCTTACGAGATATAAACTAATAAATAATACATTATAAAAACCCCGCTTCCCTCTACGCTCATGCAAACACTTTAAAAAGCACTATATTCTCGGAATACAATAGCTGCCTTGTCCATTGTTATCGCGGCGAGACCAGGTGTCCGAGGAAGTCAAACAAATACTTTATTGAATTACGCCGGGATGTACTGAGCGACGTTATACACAATTCCAATTGCCGATTGCGTTTTATGGAAATTGCGTCCGTTCTCTAGTTATTACACTTGTGACCAACTTCAAAAAAAAAATAGAGTGCGGTAAAGTAATATGTTACGTTACTGTGTAACAAAGCAACGGGGTATCGTAATTACCGCCTTACGACACTGAAATAGAAAATTGTTCTTTGTTGTTATCCATTTTATTAATTTAAAACGCATGTAGAATTGTGACAGTTCATCATCAATCCCTCATAGCTGATCTTCACCATCTGCTTCAAGTATTGAAATACAATCGAATGGATTTTGTTTATTAATATGATTTTTTTTGAATTTATTAATACGATTAGCAATTAATACTGCAATTAATTATGACAGCATCGGTGACCAGAGTAATCATCTTCAAAATTGAAATTACACGAAATTTAGAAAAACATCTTGTGGCTTCATAATTGCCTTTTTGATATTCATAAAGAAAACAATGGCATAAATGTACTTTGTTATTATCCATTTTATTAATTTTAAACGCAGGTAGAATTTCGACATTTCATCATCAGACAGAATCTAAACATAAAAAATACGATAGTAGTATTAGTAACAATTAACTTAAACCTATCGATTTCAGTATTGGCAATATTGATCCAAAAATTTTAACCTAAAAAATCTACACACAGACACGGATTTACAGTTTGTTACTTGTAAAAGCAAGTACTTAAAAATGAATTGTTAATTTTAGTTGCTTAGTTTACAAAACAAATACTAAACTAAAATATAGATAATTAATAATAATTAATTAATATAGCAAAAATTTTCAGGTTATTCCTTTTGATAGTTGTGTCATCAAATCTATGGTGTTAATTGCATAATAGACTAGCAGTAATTACAAAATAGAAAGTGTAGTAAGACACATTATATTCTCAATACTGCATTTAATTTTAAAATTACCCGTAAAAATTATTTGTGTATTGGAGGTTATGGCATCGTAAATGTGCAATAAATATGCAGTAAAGAGGCGCTTTCAGCAATACAAACTTCTTAATACATTCCTTCAGCACGTCTATTCAAGCCAAAAATTATAGTTTTCTTGTCTTTCAATTACACTTTTCAACTGCATAATCGCCGTCTTCAATATGTTATTGTCGCTATAAATTGATTTTCTTGTCTTTTGCCATTTCGATGACTTGTATTTATTGCGAGGTATTCTTGTATGGATGTGCATATGCTCATCAATATTTATACCAAATCGTATTCCATAAATTAATAGCAGCAATAAACATTTCTCCAGCACAATTACCAATACATTAGGACAGAAAGTGTGCACGAAATCAAAATTCGAAATTTAACACCTTGTAATAAAGCACTTATTTGCTTTCTTGTACAACAGTTAGTATTAATATCGTTACGTCTAAACCGAGCTACTATAATACGAGGATTGTTAAATAGAAACACGTTTAAAGACTGGAAGGCAATTCTTATTTAATGAAATTGAAAGAAATTCGTGGTGATAAGATTTCCGCCGTTTGTCCAAACTGAATAGCGATTTTAGTGATTCTTTTAATGAGCCAGACGCACGGGAACAAATCAAAAGTCGACACTTTATATAGTGAAAGACCAAAATGTTGACCGAAATTTCACTATAAAGAGTTTTTCACTATATAAAAAGAAAACAAAATCACAAAATTGAATTATTAGTAACGATTTTAATAAACATTTGAAAGTTACATAAGAACGATACATAGCATGTACATAATGTACATACTGTACACATTACATATTGCTATGGATTTTTCCTTAAATAATATTTAAAATTTAATTAAAAATGAATGTACATTATTTGTGGATATCTGTGCATATCCGATATGTTATTTTATATGTATGAGAATAAAAACTTGATTTTTGGAGGTCGACTTGATGTGAAAGCTATAAAGGCCTATTTTGAGGGGAGACCAGTTTAATATCTCGTACTAGAAAGGTGGCTTTGAATAAAATAATTAAATATATTTAATTACCGGTTAATTGTTTTGAAAAGTGTTTTGATTGATGTAGTAAAGTTGTAGAGATGATTCTCGTCAATGTTTTTGATATAAAAGCACCTTTTTCTTTGTTTTTTGTCTCCTGTAAAATTTTAGTAAGTAGAGATATTTTTTTATGAATTCATAAAATTTTTATTAAAATTATAAGAATATTTTTATTGTATTCAAGATTGTTATTTAAGAGATTTATTATTAGAAAGAAAAATAATAAAGAGTATTATTAACATTTCTATAGTAATAATTATAATTGTAAAATTTTTCTCGTTTGGAAGTCAAGGGTATTTTTTGTTACATGTTATTGCGCATGTGTAAAAATTTTGAACGTGTTTCAATAAATATTATACAGTCTGGTTCCCTGGGGAGAAATTAAAAATATATTTTATTATTTTTAGATAAGATTGTTCGGAAGTCATTAGAGGAAGTTTTTTAATCCACTTAGCTGTCAATTTACAGTGGATATATTTTACCTCAAGTATATTGTAAATACTTTATCTTTATACTTTATAAAGATAGATTTTTTTTTCTTTTTTGATTTTTTTTGTATTAAGGATCAGTTTAAATTTTATCCTGTGTTTATTTTGTGTTCTGGCCTTTACTACTGTTTAATTAAAAAAATAAGGAACTTATATAATTTAAAACATTTCGTGAACTATTCACTGGCGTAGAAATAACTTTGCAGTTCCACGTTTTTCCTTATTGGAACCCGAGAAGAAAGAAGTCTCAATTTTTGGAAATCAACGGGCTGAGTATCCTAGTTGGGGAGATTAGTTGTGGATGGTGGCAAAATAATTCTATAAACCACTATTCATAGCAATATGTATGTACAGGGCTAAATACTACATACGAAATATAACGAATACATAATGCAAAATCTGTTAATACATATATATTGCTACGGATTTTTATTTAAAAATAAAATATTTAAAAATGTACATTTATTTGGGAAAAGATTGTATATTGAAAATGTTTTTAAATTTTCGAAGGTGAAAAACTTGTTATTCGAGGTTACAATTGTAGAAACGTGGAGACGAAATTTATAGTTTGAACAAAAATGCTTTGTAAAATATATTTAAATATATTTAATTAATTCGGGTTGATTGATTGAAAGTGATTTTGTTATATTGTTATTAAAGTCCCGATATTTATAGAGATAAATTCTCGTTGTATTATTGATGTTTAAATTGATTATGCACCTTCATTGTTAGAGTCTCCATTTTAGATTTTGTAAGTACAGTAAAACTTCTAGAAACGACCACCTTTACAACGCGACCACTCCAGCAAACGACCTACCTTTCCAGGAACAGTTATAATTTTCTATATTTACCGGCTTGTGTTACTCTTATAAAACGACCATCCTATAACGCGACCGAGACCATACTCAAACGACCGCCTGCTCGTTTGTGTGGGGGAATACCCTGAACTTCCACAATATTTTTATACGTACATATTGCAGTGGAATGTGCTTTTAATTGCTTATAGATATTTTCTTCACACTACAAATTATGCTTCCGGCTGTTCAGTCTGGTAGAATTCCTTGAGCTTATGTCACTCGGGTCGATCCTCTCGGATTCAGGTTACATCATAAAATAAAACACAAGGTGTCAGATAAATTATACACACATTTTCCCTTTACATTTGTATAATAAAAAAAAAACAAAAAAAAAATCAACTTTACCAAGTGTAACGTTGAACTGCTAAAGGCACAGTGGTAAGGATAAAAAAGGCTTGGATATCATATGACGATACAAACCAGTAAAAAACCTTAAATGACAATCCACGATCAAAATTATAAATTTTTAATATACAAGAAAATTTATTAAACAACAATAAAAATATCCAAAGCTAAAACGTCAAAGTAAAGAATTGTTTACTCTGCGCGCGAAATCAAATCTGAACTGTCATGAATGCAATCACATGACCTTGCAAACTCGTCCCCACCTACCTACGTATTGAAATATTCAAAGTGACAAAAACTAACCTCCACAAAAAATCTTTTCTAATAAATTTTCCAGATATTATATTGCATACATTAAATTTTTACAAAATTTTTACAAGTTATTTATAGCGCTTTCATCAATATATATTAATAATTATAAAGATACCTACATTAATTAAAGTAAGTCACAATTAAACATGAGAGATTCCTTTCTTCAGATAGGTGTATCATTTAAATAAAATTACAAATATCGAAAATTTGTAAATTCACGAAAATTTACGTTAAAAAACACAATCGACGCACCAAAAACTATAAACGAATTTATTCAAAATTTCATTAATATTAGACAAAATTAAGTCGTGTCCAATATACTTATACACACCTATCCACAAGGACTTTCAAATAATCTCTGAAAATGAAGTTCCAACATCCGCACGGATATCCCCACCAACTATAAAATCAAAAATATACAGAAAAATATACATCTTATTTCAATATGATATCCGGAGTAGCGGCAGCTTTAAACATTTGACCAACCTAAATATACGAGGATGGATCAAAATTTCAAACATAATAAAATTCATCACTTAAAATTAAATATATTTATAACGATCCCCGTCTGAAATAAAATAAACATCAAAATGAAATAGATAAGTTTAATAAATGTAACTCTTGAAAAAAGAATAAACGTTATAAAAGACAGTGATAGTGGTGTGTCTCAAAGAGAACTAGCCCGGCGGTATAAATGTTGCAAAACCCAAATTCAGGGAATTTTAAAAAAGAAGAACGAGCTGAAATTAAAGTTGCAACAAAATGCTAATAAAAATTTAAAACGTGATCCATTTCAAACTTATAAAGAAGTGAATGATTTAACCTTAGCATGGTCTCAGGGTGCTCGTTCACGTGTGTGATATTAGTGGGGCCTTAAGCCCTAAGGCAGAATCGCCATGTGATATTAGTGCCGTTTGTGCACTTCGTGGCAGGACGCCACGTGATGTTAGCCTGGTCCTGAGGGCTACATCGTTGAGTCTTCACGCAGATATCGTTGTCCCGTTAAATGATACACAAAGTTCGGGTAACATATAATTTAATACATAACACTTATAAATTGGATAACAATTATATACATTCTTACTAACTAGTATGTAGACTGAATGTGTGAATGTGAATGTCTGTCCCTTGCATTACTCTCGTTATATATACATCAGATGATCCTCGTACTACTTATGGAATATGATACAAACCCTGACATGTAGTTTGTGTTTGCAACAAAATTAAAAATTTCACTGGAAGTAATGGTTGGTTACGCAGTTTTTGCACTAGAAATAATATTGTTTTTCGTGTTATTTGTGGCGAAAAAGCGAGTGTTAATGACGATGGCATAACTGATTGGATTGTACGACTACCTGATGTTACAGAAAATTACGAACCCAAGGACATTTACAACGCTGACGAGACTGCTCTTTTTTTCCGTCTAATTCCTAATAAAACACTTACACAAAGACATGCTGATTGTATCGGTGGTAAAAAAACCTAAAGACCGAATTACAATTTTACTGTGTACTAGTGCTACTGGTGAAAAAGAAATTCCACTTGTCATCAACAAGTCACTAAGACCACGATGTTTTAAGAACCTTGATATGTCTACTCTGGGAGTACACTGGTTTGCAAATAAAAAATCATGGATGACGCGAGATATTTTTACTAAATGGGTAGAAGAGTTCGATGAGAAAATGAGAAAAGAAGAGAGAAATGTCCTGCTTTTATTAGATAATGCACCCTACCATCCAAGTGATTTAAAACTAGCAAATGTGAAAATGGAGTTTCTTCCCGCTAATACGTCAAGCAAGCTACAACCACTAGACCAAGGCATTATTCAAAATTTCAAACTTTCGTATCGTCAGAGGATTTTGTCTGCACTTGCTGCAAAAATGGATGAGGCGACTAACATTCACGAACTACAGAAGAAAATTGATCTGTGTGACTCTTTAAAATGGTTAAATGAAGCATGGGCAGGTGTAAAATCACATACCATTTCGAAATGTTTCCAAGCATGTGGAATTAAAACTGAAGTCGACGATAATGCAGAAGATAATCAGGAAAGCATCCGAAGAGATATTACAGAAGTCGCAGAACGAGCTAATATCTTAATTGATTTTGATTTTGCCGAAGAAGAACGTACGTATGATGATGGCTCTGAAAATTGGGAGGAGGAACTTCTCCGCGAAATTGAGACAACCAATACTAATGAAGGTCAAAATCTTGATGAGGATGAAGAAGAAGCGGAGGAGTGATACCATTATCACATTGTTTAAATTCCATAAGATCATTAAAAAGACTTTCTAGAGAACTAGGAAGTAATCGGTTAAATAGCTTATTGTCTGATGCCGAAACATTATTTGAAAAAGAAGTTTTATCATGTGTGGCTTTTTTGGGAAGAATTTAATATTAAACTTAATTATTTTAGATAAGTTTGTTCGGATTCATTTGGAGGAAGTTATCCAATTATTTGCGGTCATTATCAATGAATGTTTTTACCTCCAGTATCTTTGTAGTGATACACCGTCTTTATACTTTGTAAAGATTAATTTTTTTTATTGTTTTTATTTTTTTTATTTTTGTATTAAATATTTATTTAAATGTTTATCTTGCGTTTGTTTCATTTTATTCTTTACATTATTGCTAATTAATTAATAAAATAAGTATATAAATTTTTGTGAACATTTCACTGGCGCTTAACTTACATTATAGACAAGTCTTTCCTAAGTGGAACCCGAGAAGTTAGAGGTCTCAGATTTGAAGATTTACCGGCTGAGAAACCTAGTTGGGAAAACTAGTTGTGGAAAGTGGTGTAACAAATCTTCAACCCACTATTCATAGCAATATGTATGTCCACCATTCTCTTTTTCTCGTTCAAAATACGCTGTAAGATTTAATACAAGCTGTTGAGCTTGAGAACCCAGAGGTTTATCAGGCATCTAAGAAATATTTTGTAAAATAAATAGGTTCGAAATGTCAAAGTGATAATCAAATAATTTCGTACTTATTGCCACTAATTGATATTACTATTTATTATCAGTATTGTTCTCAAAAGAACAGATTTTGTAATTTTTGATAAACTAAATATTCAGATTAGAAGAATGCTTAACCTAGAAGTCAGAATGCCGGAAACAAAGTCAATAAACAACAATATTGAAATAATTTGACAACTAGTCGAATATCATAAGACTATCTGCTAGACAACCTATTCTTTTTATTTAATATAATATTTCAAAGACGTACGTCTTAACTTAACTAAAATGACAAACGTGTGTAGTATTACAGCCCGTATTCATGTGTGTTAGAAAGAGATAAAGTACAATTTGCGGTTCACACTTGGGCAGTACGAACTGAAAACTTATATTTTAGGAACTGTAAACGTTCGTTATAGCGTATGTGTGTTTGAGGTATTTACTATTTATATACATTCTGAATATTTTGAATTCATAGGCTTCATGTAATCCAATTTTCGGGGTGTTTCTAATTTCGAGGTTCGCTCGTAATTGAGTTATCTACGTATTTGCATGTGTGAGTGTGTTTTCTATTGGATGCCTAGCTAGATTTGGTGCGTATAGACTCTAAATTTAGATCTTTTTCCTTAATTGTATCATTTAAAGTAATTTCTAACTAGGTTAAATTGTCTGGATTATCTTTTAATTTCCTTTCTTTCAATTGCATTTTTAATATCACAATTGTGCTTATATTCAGACGATTTATTTAGGATGATGTAATAAGTATTTCTTTTATTAATTATTCCATTTAATTAGTCAATTTTATTTTTGTCTAGATGGTAATATTTTATTATGTGTACTTTTCAATTTTGGACGTCAGAGTTAAATAACGGAGCTTTTAGGAACTTCATACCTTGTTTTCTTGTTCATTCCCTCGTCTGGAGAAATACTCTCTTCTGGTTTGAACTGTCGAAGAAACAACAAGTGCTGGTCACGTGTTTCAATACTGTACAATTTTGATGGCTTAAATAAAGTGTCTTGTGAGCTACGGTCATCCGGATATAGACCTAATTATCTTTATTAGATGGTGGAATCGGTTTTTAGAGTAAACAGATTGCCAATGAAACTACAGACACCTCTAATAATTAGCAAATGGTTGTCATTATTCGATACGTGCTTAATTGATAAATTTTTGAACGCTTTTTGTCTTTTTTTAAGCCGGATGGACATAATGCTGATGTATTAGCTAAAATATTGCTGAATGAATTGCAAACTATTTTAAATTCTCCTTCTGGGTCTGACAACAATAAACTAATCGCTCTAAGTTACGATGGGGCGTCCGTGATGAGTGGTAAGATAAATGGTGTCCAAGCTATTATCAAAAGAACATTTCCACATGCACATTATATTCACTGTTACGTGCATCAATTTAATTTAATTATAATTATTGAACTAGCGGGACAGAAATTTCTCTGCAAATTTGCAGTCATTTTCAAGTTTCTTTTCTCGATCGCCAAAACGAACGGTAATTCTTGATGAAATAGTCAAACGTAGATTACCACTGGCTGCTCCTAAACGCTGGATTTTCAAAAGTCGAACTGTGAACACATTATTTGAACACCAGGATTCTTTCAAAGAATGTTTAGACAAAATTATTGACGAAGATGGGATAGATTCAGCAATTTCTCAACTGGTTGAAAATATTTCATTTCATCATGCCACATGTTGAAATATTATTTAATCAGACTCAAATGCGCGGGATTGACAGTGCTACAGTGAAACTGCAAAAGGCAAATGAACAATTCCAACAGCAAATTATTCAGATTAGAAATTTAAGAAATTCTACTGACAATGGCAATCATGAACGCAATAATGAAGAAACAGATAAAAAACGACAGCTGGAGGTAACAAAGCTGTTATTGCAAAGGAAGTGTGACACAATTTTAAGCCAAATTAGCGACCGATTTGATTTTAGGGATCACTTAAGTGCAGCAAAATTATTTAATTCTCAAAATTTTAAAACTTATAGTTAAAGACGGCAGACTATGTGCCCCAGCAGTGGCGTTCCGTGGAGAGTTTAGCAGAATAACAGTGCGCTTACTTAAAAATAAATAAATCCAATCCCTATACAAAACGTTAAGAAAAAACATAAATAACTTACCCAATATGTTTACATTGTTGCAAAAAAATGCGGATGTGCGCGATGAAAAAACTGCAACATAATATATGTTTCTGTATTAGTCTCGGAAAGGTTCGTACGTAGCGACGTATATATATGTTTATATACAGAGAAGGATTGTTCGAAGTTGAGAGATGTTATATTTGCATAGTTAAAGAGCTCTTTGTATCTGTACAACGGATCTTCAGTATTGGTTAAAAGTTGCCCTAATTTTGTAAAATCCACATTTTTATCTAATACACTGTTAAATTTTTCACGGACACAATCACTTTTTTCATCTTCAAGGATATGCAGCACTAGTTTTACGTAGTCAATAATTGCTAATGAGTCCGATAAGGACAGCGCAGTGTTCTGTAAATTTTTTATTGCGTCCAGTATTGGAACGTAACTGTCGTAAATAATTTTTAAATTTACTGCAACTTGAGGATTGTTAAATTGAACCTGGCTGAGCCGTATTGCAGCTGCTTCTTTGGTATCTAGTTGTAAAATTACTGATTTAATTTTTTCAAAATGTTTGTAATAATAAAATGCTGCTTCTAACCAAGTACCCCATCGTATAAGAATTGGTTGCGGCGGCTCGGGTATATCAGGACACAGCGAATGAAATAGCCGAATCCGTTTCGGAGATTTAAGAAAAACCGCTTTCGTTTGTCCTATCAGTTGATCCACATCAGGATAAGTTGTACGTATAGTGTTTGTTACGAGGTGTAACGCGTGAAGCAAACATGTGACATGCAGCAGGTTTGGTTGAATCGTTTTGAGTAAGTTTGCCGTGGAACACATAACCTTGGCAGCATCGGTAACTAACATTAACACTTGCTTCGGTGAAATCTTAAATTTGTGTAGTGTTTCTATTAATACATCATATATTGCTCTGGCAGTACACCCTTGCATTCGTTTACAGGTTAGTAAATAAGGAGGAGAAGGTCCTTGCGGAGTCAGCGTCCGTACTAGAATGGCTAGGATGGACTGTTTTTTAATATCTGTAGTTTCGTCTATTGTTAACCACAGGAATTTTTTTTTACCGTATTTTTCGTACAATTTACAATTCTCTCACGCACTGACGGTACGTAATTCCGTAGCTTACTTCTTGCTGGTAATTTCCACGTAGGATTGTATTTCTTCCAAAACTGACGAAACATTGGGTGTTCCACTTTCTGCAATGGTATATTGGTCGCAATTAACATCATTGTTAAATCACACACAAATTTATTATATGATCTGCGTCCACTATTATTCGATTTATGTTTGTCACTATTTATATGTTTTTGGCTTTCCAAGTTAATAAAGTTGTTTCACAAACTAAACATTTCACTACGGTACCGTCATATATTAAATCGGGAAACCGATGTAAAAATTTCTTTACTCTGTTAGCATGCAACCGAGTCGATGCATTGTTTCTACGCACTCCCGACATTTTCAACACGATTGTGTTAACAATGTATCGCTTACAACGTCTCAACGGCAACTGAATTGATCGTCGTACGCCTCTACTCGATCCCCCCACATCACGCTACTGATCGGACACATAGTCTGCCGTCTTTACTTATAGTCATTAATTTCCATAAAAAAAATTTGATGAAATTGTGAAATCTTATCCTAATGTTGGACAGTGTAAAATTGAAAAGTAAAGTTTCAGTAATTTATGAGCGCGATGACATGTGTGACGTAGGTGGTGTTTTTCCACTTTTAGTGTTCATAACAGAAAACAACCTAAGAAAGTCTTGACGGAAACATACAAATTGTTGGATATTATTTGCACAACGCCCATGTCGACAGCAGAATGTGAACGATGTTTTTCCACCCTCAAAAGCATTAAAGCTTTTCTAAGAAGCACAATGTCAGAAGATCGACTGAACGCATTTGCAGTCCTATCAATAGAAAAGAAATTCATCCAGTCTATCCTAGATTTTGACAACAAAGTCATAGACGTATTTTCCAGCATGAAAAGGAGAATGGATTTTATGTACAAAAAATAGGTAATTTAGCCGCCATTGGGCAGCCAGAGAATATTTTAGAATCTCCTGGCTACTATACATGAATCCACGTGCTTTAGGGTCTCTCAACCATGGGCCTTTCAGAACCGAACGACAGTCTCGGAGAAACAATACAAGTTTAACGTCCTATTGCGCCTTCCACCATTAGGATATTCCAGTAGAAACAAAGAAACGAAGGAATAAAGAATACGGATTGAAATAATACCCCTACCGTCTAGTATATGTATATGTAGCTCTGTTTAGATCTGAATCCATGTCAGCCATACGTTAAATAAATAAATTGCGAGAACAAGTAAATCCGTCAGCGCAAAAGTTGATCAGCAAGTCATTATTTTTTACTATTTTGTGCAAAAAGCAGTATTACCCTCTCGAAAGGTGATTTATTATAACCTATTTAAAAAAAAATTGTAACAAATATATCAATTTAATTGTAACAGTAGCACATCAAGCATTCAATCTGACACGCGCCAATGTTCACAACTATAGCTTAATTCTCATTCCATATCTGACATCTTAATTATGATTTAGATGATGCCCTCATCCTGACAAAATATTAATTTCAGCACAATCGGTAGGCACATGGCTATTACATAATTTATTAGTAGCAATCAACGACTGATTGAATATTTTAGTAATTGCTGTTCACTTGTATGTACATTTATACAGTAAAAAAAAATATTGTCGACTACTAAAATACTTATCCATTATTAACATGCTGACGCCGTAATGAAAAAAAAATACAACTTTCTCAAGAGTTAATAATACTCCGGCAGCAATAATTTATTGGAAGACGCTTCTTTTCCTAATGTAATTATGCAAATAACGTACGTACCAGATAAAATACACAGACAGTCATTGTTAATACTGCAATTAGAAATGAGATTAAGGTTAAAGGTGTCGTCCCACTTTACGACGAAGTTGATATTATTTTTCTATATGTTTTATACAACCTTTGCCATTTGACACAAAAAAGAACGCAGTTTCATTAGATTTTACAATCACTTCTGTCACATTGCTTGTACAAGTTATTATTCATGTAACTTAGCACACTCATAATAGCTAGAGCAATAATTTCCTATAACTAATTGTATGTAGGTACAATATGGAAGATATTCGAAAGCGCCTGCACGACACGCAACCTATCAAGGAACCGTGTAAAGACGGTTGCTAGGAATAACATTCCTCCTCAATCCATGTTATTTAAATGAAATATTTCAATTCCTAAATCTAATAATTTAGAAATTTATATTAAAAATTCTACTGCAACAGATGTTGTACGTACATTTACCTAATTATTAATTCCCCTCTATTGATATTAACGTATACGCTGCCGCACCTCCGTTAAGATTTAATTAAACAAATCGAATTATTTCTGTTGAATGGCAAATAATAAATTATTGATATTTGAAAGAGAAAAATTGATTCTAATTTCATTAATTTGCTAAGGAATTGATTTATAATGACTTGAAAATATATTTTTGAAAATGAAAACCTATCATACATATACAGGGTTAAGCAAATGTATAGATCCATTCGAATATCTTCGATAGCGCTATTTAGATTTTAATACAACTTTCCACAATCTGTTCATGAGGAACTAATGCCTCTAGTACCAATTGATATCTTCTATCCGTTCTTATCAATATTAATGAAAATAGAATCTTAATCTAGATATAATAATAATAATAAACAACAATAATAATATTATGATAGTTATGCCAGTCATCTTGTTCTCACGAACCGATGGGTTAACACACTGGCAACCAAGGACAAATTGAATGTTCTTGTGA
Source organism: Melolontha melolontha (assembly GCA_935421215.2). Classification (NCBI taxonomy): domain Eukaryota; kingdom Metazoa; phylum Arthropoda; class Insecta; order Coleoptera; family Scarabaeidae; genus Melolontha; species Melolontha melolontha. The sequence goes on along the minus strand of OW285235.1, from coordinate 1,113,014 downwards.
ATGGAGGAAGTAATGATAATAATAATAATAATAATAATAAACATAACAACTAAAGCGCCGGACCCTATGGGCCGTGAAAATGACCCCCCCCCCCCTACATGGTGGGAGGTGTTATTATCTGCTTACTAAGAATGAAGCATGCCATATGGAGGAGAACTGCATAGTTAGGTTACGGAAAAATACCTGGAAATAAGAAATAATAAACAACAATAATAATAATATTATGATAGTTATGCCAGCCATCTTGTTCTCACGAACCGATGGTTTAGCACACTGGCAACCAAGGACAAATTGAATGTTCTTGTGAGTGGCGGAAATAATAATAATAATAATAAACCGTTTATTAACCCAACAGAATACATCCAATTATGGGGTTATAAATATAAATACATGTATATAAGCATTAAACATAACGTGCGTATCAATGGAAAAATTATCCTAAACTAAATTAAATCTAAGAAGTAAAACAAATACATTCTTTCACAGAAACCAAATACCTGCAGTAATTATCGCCAAATACATCTAAATTATAATTACATGAATTATATAAATGACACATTCTATAAAGTGGGGAGTTTTTATATGAATTAGTTGCAGCCTGTCTGTTTAAGAAAGTAATTGAGTTTCTAGTGTTGAAACGAGGAAGATAAAACCGAAGCCGTGACAAAAACACCGGATCATCTATAATATTATGAACCAACTTATACAAATGTAGTAACGCAATAATTTTTCTATTATTAGATAAACCATTAAAGTCAAATTGTTCCAGCAAATTATCATATGATAAGGCAGAATATACACCATGCCTTTTGAAATACAAATATTTTAAAAATCTCTTCTGTAGTGACTCAAGTAGGTTAACATATTTCAAGTACGCTGGTGACCAAACTACACAACAATACTCAAGCCTGCTACGAACCAAGGAATTATACAAAATAGTAATGGTGTCAATATTTACAAAGTCTTTGCAAGATCGCATTATAAAACCTAGCAATTTGCAGCAGTGAGAATAAATATGAAAGATATGTTTATTAAAGGTTAATCTACTATCAAATACTACTCCCAAATCTGTAACCTCCGTATATCCCTGAAGATTTACACTGTTAATTTCATAGTTGTATTCAACATTGACAGCTTTTCGAGAAAATGTCATTCATTACTTTACATTTTCCAACATTAAGATTTATACAATTTCTTTGACACCAAGCACACAATTGATACAAATCACTCTGCAGGATATCACAGTCAGCAGAAGTATTTATTATCGGATAAATTTTTAAATCGTCAGCATAGAGTAAACAGGTAGAATCAAATTTATCACACAAATCATTTATAAATAGTATGAACAACAGTGGACCTAGATTCGAACCCTGTGCAACTCCACCCCGGGCAGGATAAGTTTGTGACCTGATTCCCTCATATTCAACGTATTGCTGCCTCCCAGTTAAATAACCTCTGAGTAAAAGCAGGTAGTCGGTATGGAGTCCAAACCGCTCCAACTTCCGCAGAAGTATATGATGTCAAAAGCTTTACTAAAGTCTGTAAAAATGGCATCAACCTGTTTTCGCTCATCATGGGCCTCAGATACCAGCTGTGCAAAGTTGCTTAAATGCTTAAATTGGTCGCGGTTGATCGGCCCTTCAAAAATCCATGCTGATTATTACAGATATATGGCTTTACATGATTATAGATTTCAGTGTACAGTATCATCTCAAAAATCTTAGCAAAGTTGGAGATCCAGACTTAAGCACAGGTATCACTCTCGCTCTTTTCCACTCATCCGGGAATACCCTCTGACAAATGATTGAATTGTAAATGAGTGTCAACGGCTTCAACAAACACTCAGCACAATCCTTCGCGAAAAATGAAGGAATAGCATCTGGACCCGTAGTCATTGTACCCTTCAGTTTCCTAATGGCATTGCGAACATCACGATCAGAGACACTGGACAATGGCAATGTATCAATGCTGGTAATGGTAGTCTGCAACTGTAGCAAACTCGAATCCCGAGGACCACTTGCATCGTAAACTGAACTAAAGAAGGTGGCAAATTCCTGCACAATATCCAAAGGCTTCGATATCACTTGGTCATTGCTGATCATGTGGCCCGGTATACGTGACTGTCCCTTTTTTAAATTAATGAATGACCAGAGTTTTCGTGGATCAGATTTGATTCCATTCTCAGTCCTATGTATATAGCTGGAGTAACTAAGTCTAATGCTGGTTTTAATGGATGAGCGGAGAGCACAAAATCGATGCTTATAATAATTCGCTCCGTATCTTTTATACATCTTGTGATAATGATTTTTACGCTTTATATCCTTAATAATAGCTCTATTAAACCACGGCGGAAAATGTTTGTTCCTAATTAGTTTAAGCTTGGGTACATATTTATCAATGACCGCATACAGTATCCTATAGAAAACGTCACACATACCATTGACATCAGAATTCGTAGCATACATCTCGAGCGCCCCCAATTAACATCAGCAATACAAGTATATAGGCCATTAAGATCGGCTTTCTTGAAGTTATATCGCCATATGACTTGACTATTAAAACCATACTCAGCAACGTTCCCAATTTGGAATAAACACATTATACCAATTTTCCGTCAATGAATAACGATAGATTTAATTTCCGCAAAACTGACTTTGATCAATTGTGCCCTGATTTACTTAATACGGACTGGTCATGTTTTGATCAGTATGGTGACATTAATTTGGCTCTAGATGATTTTTATACAATTTTTTACCATGTATGTGAGAAATCTGTACCATTTTATAAATCTTAAAAAAAATATCCTCCCTGGTTTACTGTGACGGTAATATCTTCTCTAAAACTGAAACAGTACTACAAGCGTAAATGGAAGAGTACATGAACGAGTTTAAAAGGCTTGGAATTGCTTGTAAGAAGCAAATATCTCAAATTTACAGTTCTTATATTGAAGCGATTGGTCAATCAATCAGTGAAAATCCCAGAGAATTATTTAAGTTCATTGATAATAAAAAGGGCAGAACTAGAATTCCTGGTAACTTAATGTACAATAATATTATTCTTAACTCACCACAAGATATTGTAGTTTCCATTGGAAATCATTTTTCGAACATTCAAATACCAAGCTCTACGTTCAATAATTATGATTCTCATTCCGACAGATTGCCTTTCCGCCTTTTACCTTTTACTGATGAGGAATTGTTGAAGATTATGGCTATGTTTCCATGTAATTTTACAACTGCCGATGACTCTTTTCCTAGTATATTGGTACGTAATGCCAGATTTGGTCTTGCTAAACCATTAATTAATTAATCATAAATCTCTGTATTACACCTGCAACCTTTTCCAACTTGTGGAAACGTGCCAGAATTAGCCCAATTCTCAAAAAGGGTGACGAATCAATCTTAAATAACACAGGCCTGCGTGATGGTAAAATTGTCTGGATTTTATACAGTGATTTCAATAGATTTTTTGGTGCTGAAAATGGAAAAATTATTTAAAAAATTCCATCACTTAAGGTTTTTTTACAATCTGGGGTTTTTTGACCTATCGGCATGTATTAGTCTTTTCGAAAAGGACAATTTTGTTAAACCGTTGTTTAAATAAACTATTATAATTTTTTTACTTATGATGCTGCAAGAAGTTGATATTCTTAATAAACATACACTACCTAGATTTATGATAAAGAAGTTACAAATAGAACTAATTGAGCATGTCGCAAGACATGACTCATCATCTTCCTGTTACTGAATGTCTACCTCCCCACCTCCACTACAAACATATTGCTATTCTAGACAAAACAGTTAGTTCATTCAATATCTTCTTTACAACTGTGGTGTGAATTTGTGTAATTAGTTGACATTTGTGATTAGTTGCTGAGTTAATTTAATTTTTATTTTACGAGTTTTTTAAAATTAAATTCCAATGGCATCAAGAGGCTGTGTCAATGTACCCAACTCCTTCTGTTATATTTGTGGATAGTTTACAGTAAAAAAACAACAAAGAAACATTACAGATTTTGTAAAAAAAGTATATTTTGCATATTTTGGTGTGAAATTAGGAGACCAAGACAAACCTTTGGCTCCTCATAAGGTTTGTTCAGTGTGTGTTGAAGAGCTTCGCCAGTGGTCACAAGGAAAAAAAACAGTCTTTTCGCTTTGGAGTGCCTATGGTTTGGAGAGAACCGATCAATCATAGCGATGATTGTTATTTTTGTTCGTGTGTAGTACACGGATTCAATTTAAAAAACAAAAAGGACATCGTTTACCCAAACCTTCGATCCGCAACACGTCCTATACCTCATGGACCAAAAGTACCTGTTCCTTCACTACCAGATACATTAGATGATGTATCTGATGACGAAATGGTTTCACGTACATGCGCAAGTGAACTGGATGAGAGAAGTGATTACTATGATACTGGAAGTGATGAGCCAAAACTGTTTGACCAATCTGAATTAAATTATATGGTGATGGACTTAAACCTTCCTATGGACTCAGCTGAGCTTTTAGGCTCAAGGTTGAAAGAAAAAAAATTGTTAGCACCTAGCACAACATTTTACTGGTTTAGGAACAGAGAAAAAGAGTTTGCTCGAAATTATTCCGAAGAAGATGCACTAGTTTTCTGTAATGATGTACCCGGGCTCATGGAACAATTCCACGTAGAATATAATGTTTCTGAATGGAGACTCTTTATTGACTCTTCAAAAAGGAGCCTCAAGGCCGTTCTTCTACACAATGGAAGTAAATATGCTTCTGTACCAGTGGGACATTCAGTTCATTTAAAAGAGTGTTATGAAAATCTTGAGCTACTTTTAATTAAAATTCGTTACGAGGATCAAGGCTGGACAATTTGTGGTGATTTGAAAGTTCTTTGTTTGTTACTTGGACAACAAAGCGGTTATACTAAATATCCTTGTTTTTTGTGTGAGTGGGATAGTCGTGATAGAAAGCAGCACAATTGTAAAAAGATGTGGCCACCAAGACAAGCCTTACAACCTGGAATGAAAAACATTGAAAGAAAAAGTTTAGTAGAGCCGAGCAAAGTTTTGCTTCCTCCATTACATATAAAACTAGGGTTAATGAAACAATTTGTGAAGACATTAAAAAAAGATGGAGAGTGCTTCAAGTATCTTTGCAGCCAGTTTCCTCGCTTGTCAGAAGGAAAGATAAAGGAGGGTGTTTTTGTTGGGCCGGATATAAGAAAGCTTATGAAAGATGAAAATTTTGAATCTAAAATGGAGTAAGCAGAAAAACAAGCATGGATAGCCTTCAAAAATGTGGTTACAAATTTTCTTGGCAACAAAAAACATGAAGATTATAAAAATATTGTGCAAAATATGTTAGAAAAATTTAAAACCTTAGGTTGTAACATGAGTTTGAAGGTGCATTTTCTTGGTGCAGTAAGTGAGGAGCAGGGGGAAAGGTTCCACCAAGACCTAAAAGAGATGGAGAGAAGATACCAAGGAAGATGGAATATAAGCATGATAGCTGATTATTGTTGGATGTTAAAAAGGGATGGTCCACTACGAGATTACAGAAGAAAAAGCACAAAAAGGAGTATGGAAAGACAAAGAAAAGATATTATAAGGACTTGTAAAGACATAAATAGTATTTTACTGCTTCTTTTCATTAGAATTAATGATATTTGCAAGTAATTTTGTTTTTTATATCCTTTGTAAATAAATTCAAAATGTAACTAAAAATTATTTTTAATTTTTAAAAAATATAATTTGAAGCCTTTTTGTGAAAAATCCATACGTGATGCAGAAAAATAGAGTTCATATTTGGATTCAGCGCCCAAAAACATATAAGAATCAGCTATAAAATTTAAAACAATTTTTAGAAAGTTAAAAAACGTAGGCCTGTGTAATTATAGACTCATAGCAATATTGTCAAACTTTGCAAAAGTATTTGAACACGTCATATACTCGTCCCTACTGCTAAATGCTCGTAAATACTTATCTCCTTACCAACATGTGTTTCTTCCTGTTAGATCGACGGTGACCAACCTTGTTTCTATCATCCAAGATATCAGTGAGTGTTTGGACAGGCGGGAGCAGGTGGACGTGATTTACACTGACTTGTCAGCTGCCTTCGATTCTATCGACCACGGAATATTATTGGCGAGGTTTGGTAACTTTGGAATGGTTCGGCTTTCCTTAATTTAATTGAATCATATCTGAGTAATCGATCTATTTATGTTCATTATGAGTTCGTCTCTACATCTGGCGTTCCTCAAAGATTTAATCTGAGCCCTCTGCTGTTCTTGACGTACATTAATGACATTCTCGATTGTATTGAGTGTCGTGTACTTGCATACGCTGATGCTGTTAAAATTTATACTTCCGACACGTCTGAGCTTGACTCTGTATTTCCTCAACAAAATCTTGATTGTTTGAGTCATTGGTGCATTTCTAACAAATTAAAAATTAATGTTGCTCTATTTCATTCACGCGAAAGCAAAATTCAACTCATTCTTCTTATGTAATACATCTTGAACTCATAACACAATCCTCGATGAGTATGTTTATTTTGATAACTGGAATCGGGAAAAATATTGGAATAATATCGATTTTCGCAACCTGGAATTTTACATTTATATTTGCGCATACTTTGAAAAGTCATTATGATAGTAAATTTTTATGTAAAATATTAAAATTAATTATTACTACAACAATTAATAAATAAAATAAATGATTTTGATGTTTGAAAGCTGTTTGCTAATTTGTATATGTTTGGGGGCCCTTATTCCAAAAAAACGCCATATTTTTGCTCTATCACGTAAATTTTTTTTATAGCGCTCTATATCTTAAAAATGTTAATTTATTAATATACATACCTATGACAAGAATATGTTTGTTCCATGTTAGGCATGATTTTTAAATGAATTGATTTTTATGAAATTAAATGTGATTTGGCAACACTGGTTAATATTAGATTTCTCAGCAAAGCAACAGAGTCGGCGCAGAAGCGTCAATACAACGTTGAAACCTGCTTATGTGCAGTTTGGTTGTGTTAGTCGTCGTGCTACTGTGTCCGCGCGCTTGTTGTCTTCGTTGTTGCGTATTTTAAGTGTTCTAGAACGTATAAATATGGAAAGAAGACATTGTGTGAACAATCCTAATAACTTTTGTTATATCTGTGGTAGTTATGTCGTAGTAAAGCAGAGGCAAACTATAACTTCGTTTGTGAAAAATGTATACCACGCTTATTTTGATGTAAAAATTGGCGACCAAGACAAGTCTTGGGCTCCTCATACTGTTTGTTCCGTTTGCGTTGAAGCATTAAGAAACTGGCAAAAAGGTAGGAAGAAATGTTTAAGCTTTGGTGTTCCTATGGTATGGCGAGAGCCTAGAAATCACAGTGATGATTATTATTTTTGTTCGTGTAATGTTCAAGGATTCAACAGAAAAAATAAGAAACAAATTGTGTATCCCAATCTTGACTCTGCTATTCGACCAGTTCCTCATGGACCAGATGTACCGATACATACCGCCCCAAAAGCACTAGAAAACGTTATATCGTCAGAATCAGAGGAATCTAATTGCGACCCAGATGACTCAGATTTCACACCAGATTTCAGAGAGCCCGAAGTGTTTAACCAGAGCGAACTAAATGATTTAATTAGAGATTTGCACCTTCCAAAGGATGCATCCGAATTGTTAGCCTCCCGATTTCGTGAGAAACATTTACTGGCACCTGGCGTCACATCAAGCTTTTACCGGGATCGCGAAAAAGAGTTATGTCAATATTTTACTCAAGACGGACCGCTAGGGTATTGCAACAATATTCCTGACTTAATTTCAAAATTAGGAAATGTGCCGTATGTAAAAGAAGAATGGCGCCTGTTTATTGACTCAAGTAAGCGTAGTTTAAAAGGCGTTTTATTGCACAATGGTAACGAGCTGGAAATTTTGAACTTCTTTTAAAGAAAATAAACTACCAAGAATATCGGTGGATGCTTTGTGGTGACCTTGAAGTGCTGTGCATGCTACTAGGACAACAAGGAGGTTATACAAAATTTACCTGCTTAATTTGAGAGTGGGATAGTCGAGCAAGGGATAGACATTGGACTCAAATAGAATGGCCCTCTAAAACAAGCCTACACCTGGTAGCAAAAATGTATTAAGAGATTGCTTGGTCGACCAAAAAAAAGTTTTACTGCCTCCTCTCCATATCAAACTTGGCTTGATGAAGCAGTTTGTTAAAGCCCTAGACAAAAATGGACAGTGTTTTAAATATTTTTGCGAGACATTTCCAGCCTTATCCGATGCCAAGTTAAAAGAAGGTATTTTTGTTGGGCCGCAGATAAGAACATGATGCAAAGACAAGGATTTTCAAAACACAATGACCAGTGTCGAGAAAAACGCCTGGGTTTCATTTAAAGAAGTAATTGATAAGTTTCTTGGGAACTCTAAGGACGAAAACTACGAAAATATTGTTCAAAATATGTTACAACACTTTCATCATCTAGGTTGTAATATGAGTTTGAAAATGCATTTCCTGTTTCCACACTTGAACTATTTTCCTAACAATCTTGGAGCAGTTAGCAAAAAACAGGAAGAGAGGTTTCACCAAGACATTAAGGAAATTGAACGGCAATACCAAGGCAGATGGAGGATAACGATGATGGCGGACTACTGCTGGATGTTAAAACGGGATATGCCCTTAAAAGCATACAACCGAATGTCCGGACAACGCAGCTTTCTGGCAAAAAGACAAAGATTTCACTTAAAAAAGACTGAGTAAAGTATTTTTTTCCACTTTTTTAACTTGTATTCCTCCTTTTTACTCAATAAACAAATATTTTTTTTTAGAAATATCGTTTTTTTTCATTTAATATTTGCAAAAAAACTGTACGTGATACAAATAAATGAATAGAATTTTTGAAATCAGCCTACCAAAATTATATAAAATCAGTTTTCAAAATAAAAACATCTGCAAAAAGTTTAATTTTGTAGACCTGTGTAATTAGTAATAACAAAACTTATCCAAAACTTGTTCTTCTTCAAAAATAATTTGTAATTACTACGTCATTATGATTTGCATTTTTATTGTATCCTCGGTACCGTACACTGTTGCCATGTCCAATACTCTTATAGTTAACCATATTTATTCATAGATTTCTTAAGAAGATGCCAACGAAGACTTTTTGGTGACAATAACGCTAAAAACTATTTCATTCTTCATATCGAAACCTTCTTTGATGTTTGATTATAATCCCTTCAGATACAGAAACTACAAAGACTTGGCAACAATACTATATTTTAGTACGCCATATGAACCCGAGATAGCGCGAACGTCTTGCCCGAAATTTAGTATTTGAATGAAACGCAGGTGCTCTGACCGCCGATCCCTAGATAACGCTAGACTGCAGGAAGTTTTCACACAGTGATAAAAAAGAAACGAACATGAAATTAATTTTAATCGTTTTACCAAAACAGTTTCCATAATTTTTTTTTAATGTTTACAATATTTTACTTATACTGATTACGGGCATTTGTCCTGAAATTTAATATTCCATTTTTGAAACATTTTCTGACGCTTTAAAACTTTGTAACCGTAATAGAGAAGAACTGAACGACTCAAATCGTAAACTAGCTTTACCAAGTTGCTTCACTATATCAAGACTTTACCGTGCAGTTCGAAACCTGTCAAAGACAACTATTTAATGAACGAAAATAAAAAAATATATATTAGGAAACTGCACCATTCGCTTGATATAACAACGCACTCGCAAGGAATAATAAATTTCTCTTGTAAATTTTAGCGATAAATTACAGAAACAGTACTTTTATTACCGCGGCCGGCGATTAATTGAAAAATGTGCTACACAACAAATAGTAATTTAAAACTGTATAAATATCGGTTATACTAAATACGTTTTCTTCGCAATAACATATATTAGCAAGAATGGTGTTCGGGTAACCACTTTGTTACCATCTTGTAATCAGGCAATATAATAAATGGACGGTCATCAAAGCTCTTCTCCTTTAACTTGAGCGATATTTTACACCCACAAGCAAGCTACAGGATTACGACTTTGATAGCATTCGCACGAAACTATAAAATAAATGCCGGTATAAATGAATAAAGCATGAACCAGCGACATCTAGCCTTTCTTCCGTTGCCTTACGGTATTATTAATCTTAATATGCCTGCTTAGTTGCGAGCATTAGAATCAGACGATGCGGTTTGTGACTGAACATGCAATAAAACAACATGTCAACCTGCTCTCTGTGGCCTAACATGGACGAGATAACATCGACCGTTTATATTACAGATACACCCACTATAATCGGGATCATCTTCATGTGTAATAACTTTTATGTAAAATTCTGGTTGACTTTACTGCGCCCAGGACGTGTTTTACATTTTAATATTGACAACTTTCTAAAATACTACAATAAGCAAATCGTTTCGCAATAAAAAATTTTATTGTCGCCACATAAAAAAATCATTTCTTGGAACCATCTCGGATTTAAAATTTCACTGCACATTGTTTTATTCAATAATTAATGATAACATTTTTATCGTCTTGTATATAGGTTTATTCGTGGTCGTTTTGACACACAAATACACTAATACGAAATGTATATTTTATTATCTGAATAGCTGATTACACGGATCAACATGTTTTTCGGGATGGGTGCGTAGGCGCTTTCAACAGTATTTATTTTATGTTAGATCAGCATATATTTTTCGAAATGTATCATCACGTCACATTTTTAAGTATGTAAATGTACATTCTCTGTCCAAAAAGAAGCCAAAATTTTAACAGAAAATAAAATATATAAAAATAGGTATTCTTATTTAATTTTTGAAATACCTCAGTTGTCGAAATTGGTAGTCACAACGCACAATTTAAAAGGGAGCCACTATTTATCGTGTAATTAAATTCAGCTGCAAAATGCATCAAAACTATGACAATTAATTAATCAATTTCAATTTACCTTAACCTAAGATCAAAAATTCGTAGTTCGACGGCAGATCGGTTGTTGAACCTTACACCAGGTATTATACACATAGTATATTGCAAGAATAGTAATAAAATTTACTAGATATATTATAGATATTTAACAGATAATGTAATGACAAAAAAACATTGTAAAATATTAATATCTCTAGTATCTAGAGTTGTTGCAGAATAACAAAAAAAAAATGAACTACTTAAATGTGTTAAATCAACTAATTAACCATGAATTAAAAATTAAAAATTATTACTACGTGAAAGCAACTAAATACAGGGTGTCCAGAAACTCTCCTGACAAACGAAGACCGGAGATTCCTCTGATAATTTTAAGACAATTAAACCCAAATTCACCTAGTCCGAAAATGCTTCCTAAGGGAGTTAGAGTTCTTTGAAGATGGCGCCTTGTATTTATTTTTTTTTTAATTCCTTCAGAACGCTTCTATTTAGAAAAACAAAAACTGGTATGCTTATTTATCCTCCAGAGATGAATCGATTCCATCAATTGCGAATTTCTAGTACCGGTCATAGGCGTCCGTTTTGGGTAGGTCAACGGTTATTTTAAGGCATAACTTTTTTGTCTTTAACTTTTAAGCATTTGTGACACTAGATTATTAAATTTTCAGGTATTCCAGTACTAAAATGTACTCTTACTTTAAGTCGGTAGGATACACCGTTTTCTAGAAAAATCGATTTGTAAATTTTTCGTTTTTTCTTCATTAAAGTTCAATTTATTATGTACCTACTTATTTTTAGCGACGAAATTGGCTTGGACGATCAAGGCATGGATGAAAATTAATTTAATAAATTAAAAACAAATTATTTATTACATTGGAACGAAACTAACAAAAAAAGAACAGGTATCAAAGGTAGATTGTTACAAAAGTTGCTCGATGTGATGACCATTAGTCTCTATGCATAAGTTTACCCTTTTGCTTAGAGAACGCCGAATTCTTGCAAAAATTCCAAAGTTATTTCTAAATTCGTTGCAAGCATCTTGTATCCTTAGCCAGAGTTGTGCGCGATTAGGTATCGGAACGGAATAAACAAATGCTTTTATGTATCCCCAAACACAATAATCGCAAGGATTCAAATCCGGCGACCTTGCTGGCCAAGCAACTGGACCGCCTCTTCCAATCCAATGGTCTTCGTAGTTATTATCTAGAAAGTCTCGTACATTCCTGCTAAAGTGGGCCGGACAGCCGTCCTGTAGAAACCATAAGTTTTGCCGAATATTTAAACGCACCTCATCTAACAAATCAGGTAAAATATTTTGCAGGAAATGTAAGTAATCAGCACCATTTAAACGAGCAGGTAATTCCACAGGCCCATGTAGATAATCGTCAACTACTCCTATCCAGACGTTTATGCTAAACCTATGCTGATGCTTAAATTCTTGAACAACGTGGGGATTGTCACCAACGTACGAATAATAATGTGCATTATGTACATTAAAAATTCCATTTTTTGAGAATGTAGCTTCGTCACCAAACAAAATGTTCCTGAAGAAATCGTCATCTTGATTTTTCTGATTTTGTAACCATCTAGCGAATTCTACGCGAGCAGGAAAATCTCCTTCTAGCAGTGCTTGCACCTTTGTAAAATGAAAAGGATATAAATTTTCTTTGTGTAAGATATTTCCTACGGAAAAAATTGAAATTGTGGGGTACATGGCAGATAGTCTTCGAACGCTAATTTCTGGATTTTCCTCAACTTCCATTAAAATAACATCTTCATGTTCTGCTGTTACATCATTATGTCTCCCTGTTTCATTATTTTTTGGGACCACTGAACCTGTTTCTCTTAATCGTTGATGAAGAGCTGTAAATGTTGAGTGAGTGGAATGCTGACGATTGGGTAATTTTTCAGCGTATCTACGTTGCGCCGCTCGAGCGTTACACCTCATTTCGCCATAAACTAAATGCATATCAACGTATTCCTCATTAGTAAAAACCATTTTTTTTTAAATTGAAATCGTTGTGTTTGAATAACACAAAGTAAAAAATGAAAAGATAAACTTCGCGAACTGACAACAATTTGACAATGAAAAACGTAGGTTTTACTTCTGTTGGCAGTTCAGAGCTAACTATTGCAAAAAATAAAAAATTGAACTTTAATGAAGAAAAAACGAAAAATTTATAAATCGATTTTTCTAGAAAACGGTGTATCCTACCGACTTAAAGTAAGAGTACATTTTAGTACTGGAATACCTGAAAATTTAATAATCTAGTGTCACAAATGCTTAAAAGTTAAAGACAAAAAAGTTATGCCTTAAAATAACCGTTGACCTACCCAAAACGGACGCCTATGACAGGTACTAGAAATTCGCAATTGATGGAATCGATTCATCTCTGGAGGATAAATAAGCATACCAGTTTTTGTTTTTCTAAATAGAAGCGTTCTGGAGGAATTAAAAAAAAAATAAATAGAAGGCGCCATCTTCAAAGAACTCTAGCTCCCTTAGGAAGCATTTTCGGACTAGGTGAATTTGGGTTTAATTGTCTTAAAATTATCTGAGGAAACTCCGGTCTTCGTTTGTCAGGAGAGTTTCTGGACACCCTGTATAATCACTAATTTATTTCAAAATTATTTAAGAGTAATTAAATTTTTATAACGCAAAAAATTTACGTGAATTTATTTTATAAACAAATATATATGAGCGTTAATTATCTAGACAAATGAACATTAATCAAATAAATTCTTTTACAAAATACGTGAATCGCGTAAAAAGACAATTTAACGGAAGTCCTTGTACATATATGAATTATACTAACATTAAATGCTGTTTTGATTAGCATTCAAATACGAAATCGTAATTATAACAAACAAAATATCGGCGATCATTTTCAAGTTTACAGCAACTTGTGCGAAATACCTAGAAAACGAACTAGATGGCATGATCCGGAACAAAATATGTGCGATTCTTGACGCAGATGTTCCGGCAAGAACGAGATGGTCTTCTCTCTCTAGCAAATTGGATACTAGGTTATCGATTTGTCCCCCGCAGATACGAAATACTTTAAGCTCCCAGAAGAAGCTCGCCTACATATTGCTATAGATTTTTCCTTGGACAAGAAAGGAAATATGATTGAACAATGTTGAACTCTATATGAAGGACATTTAAAAAAAAAAAATTAGCTATTTCAGTTGTATGTTTATTTATTTCAGACGGGGATCGTTATATATATATATTATTTTATAAGTAAAATAAATTTTATAATGTATGAAATTATGATTAGCCCTCGTATATTTAGGTTGACCAGAGGATTGAAATTGCCGCTTTTCCGGATATTGTATTTGTTAAAATGTGTTGTCTGTATATATTTTGATTTTATAGATGGTAGGGATGGACAAGAGGATGTTGAAATTTCATTTTTGAATTAGAGATATCTTGACGGTTAAAGTGATCGGTTTATTAAAGAATAAAATTCTCAATTTTATTCTTTGTTTTATAAAATCGGGTTGAATTTTGTTTATGCATTTATTGTAAGGTGCATGTCAATCTTAATTCGATTTATGCGAGTGTTTTAATGTTTATTGAAATTTTTTTGTGAAAAAGATATCTCTCGTGCATTTTATAAATTGTACATGGATCTATGTAAGTTGATAAAATATTTTGTTTATATATTTGATATCACGATTATTTACATTATTATAATTTCATGTATTTCTTGTAATAATTTGTATTTGAAAGTAGTATATGGATATTAGAGGAAGTTGTCATGTTTTTTGTAAGGGAAGTTTTTTCTTAAAAATAATTTTCGAGAACATTTTTGAATTCAAGGTTGGAGTTTTCTTTAGTGGGGTTTGACCTTGTTGTGTTATTTTGGCGCATGACAAAATTTCAATTTTCGTGAGTTTTGAAAACTTATTTGTTTTTGACATTTGTTTGAAGGGGTCAAAGTAGAGGTTAAACTTGACAAATTTCACTAGTATTTATTAGTTTTATGTTTGATCGAGATTCACAAGAGGTTTTTCTCTTTGTGCGAGTCATTATTCACAAAGAGTGTTTCCTCATTGCTACTGTTTGATGATGCTTTAGCACCCTATACACTTTGTAGAGGGATTTTTTTTTATTTATTTTTTTAAAATATACTAACAAAGGAACTGATTTGGGTTTTATTTGTGTTTATTGTTTTATTCTGGAAAACAAAACTTGACCCTGATCCGCGAGGAACGATTCATGAGATGGCAGTTCGTGGATTCTACTAGACTGAATAGCCGGCAATATAAGCTGTAGTGTGAATAAAAAAATTAATAAGCAATTTCAAAGCAAATTCCACTGCAATATGTCTGCTTGCCTCCAAAACAATGGCATCCAATTACTCGATACAGTAATGAGCTTTCCTCTCAAAAATTTTCTCACTGTCGAATCCGCAATTGCGTTAATTAAAAAAAAATTGGGCGTACGTAAATTATATTTTGACTATCGGAGTACACCAAGATATCGATCTTACACACTCGTTGTTCAAACAGAAGTGCCTTTAAAATCGCCCTAGCCGAAGCGGGGAGATCGAATACAACGACTATAATTCTCACCAGATGGCGGACACGGTTTCACCAAGAACGAAAATAACGAATAAATAACTAACTTTGATATATGTAAAAGGCGGTAAAACTAAGAGTAAAAATAAATGTAACACTTCCCCTGTATTCCCCTGGTGCAGCACTCTCAGATTCCTTTCTTATTCCCTATTTAATTTGTCTATAAAGCAATGCCACAATATTAAAAACGATAAAGCAGCATTGACTACGACCTTAAATAATACACCAAAAGACCCGATATAAAAAAAAGTTATTTAACGAAAATGAGTATATTGATTGAAAAAAATATGATTTGACCAATTATAATTTATATTTAGCATATCCAACTTATGACCATTTAAAACACTCTGATATCTATATAGTGGGGTGGTGATGTCGAAAAAGTAACTATTCGTTACACGAGCGGACCCGAAGTACCGATTACCTATTAGAAAATGTAATATTTACTTTCGTATTTTATTACATTCGGTACATATCGTTACACTCGTATTTTATTACTTTCGTATATAGTGTTACGTTCGTACATATTGATTATATGTATACAGCGTCCGCCATATTGTTCGTACCATATGGGAAAAACTTGTATTGTAGAGTTTTCTTAAAAATCGTTTTCGACCAGTTGTTTGTCTATGTTTGAAAACCTAAAATGGGGTACACGAAAAGCTTTTTCATTATACGGTGTCCGCAAAAAAGCCTAATCCAGATGGGAAACTTATTGATTAATTAATTTATTGGAAAATTGTTTTTGGCATTAGCTTATACTTCACCTCCAGCCACCAAAAAGCAAAAAGCAATTTTCGTGGCACTCTTGTTCTATCATTGAAACGACGATTGCATTATTTATCAAAATGAGAAAAACCAAAGGGAAAACTAAAAATAACTTAATATATTTTGGTGTTTAATTGACCTATTAAGCAGGAAAAAAATCATATTGAACAGCTATTTATAAGCTAAGTAAATAAAAAATTGAAATGGAAAATTAAAAATCTAAATTTTGGTAACAAAAATGTCTCATACTTCCACAAGTCTTCCCGCGTTTTCTATGCACATAATAGTTCTGTCGTACAATTAATTTGACGCATTTCTGATGTATACAGTTGGAATCTGGACAACACAGTTTCCAATGGTCGCTGCTAGATGGTCAATATTTCTAAATGGGCGATATTTGTATACTTGATTTTTCAAATATTCCCAAAGAAAAAGTCACAAGATGTCAGACCCGGGCATCGTGGTGGTCACGGATTCTCAGAAAAGCGACCTATTCATTTGGCGAAAAAATCTCATTTACGTAATTTCTAACTTTGATGGTACTGTGAGCTGCACAACCATCTTGTTCGAAATATATTTTTCTTTTTAATTCCAGAGGACTATTTTCAATTTCGTTGAAAAATTGCTTATGTAAAAATTACATGTATCTTCCTGAATTTAAATTATCTCTAAAAAAGTATGTTCCAAATATTTGATTATTAAAGATTCCACACCACACATTCGTTTTAAAATGGTATTGATTACGTGTTCCTGTTTGAAAATGTGGATTTTTATCGGACAACCAACGACAATTCTGCGAGCTTACAACTCATTGGAAGAAAAGTGGAATCGTCACTAAACAATACATACTCCGCAAATGATCGTTGCTCTAAATTCTTGAGGCTGGTTGTGGTCCCGTTCTTGTAAAATGTGAATAAATATTGACTTGTTCATCTATAAAATTCTTCTTAACAAAGTGCCAGAAAAACCACTATTTAGTTCAATTTGTGATACAGAAGTTTTAGGATTCTGTATAACTGTTTACACAATTCAGAACTGGTATTCTTCGTCAGCGATCCAGTGAACATGTGAACAGTGAATTTATTTACTATAGTTCCCAGACTTTTAGATTTTGAAGGCTAACAGGTTTCGATATGATGAATGAATAACATGTATTCATTGCATGCAGCAACTCGATCCCTAATTTATCCACGCGTAAAAGACAATGGAAACTATAATTACAATTCCATTACTTACATAGGTAGTAAAATTTCAAAAATATAGCGAACATAATCAAAACAAGTGAGAACGAGACTATTGCGTTTAAAACAAACAATTCCTTACAAAAAGTAATAATAAATAATAAAGATAAAACGGACAGTAGATCAAACTCAGAGGTGTACAAATTGTATATAGTATATAAGTCAGACAGAAAGAACCTTCTAAATTAGAATAGCAGAACATGAAAGAAGCTACAGGAATAAGAAGACAGATTCAAATTTTCTAATCACTGTTTCGAATATAACCACAAATTCAACTCTAATTTTAAAACATTATATGTAGTAGACAAAAGTAAAACACTTAATATGTTAGAAGCTTTAGAAATTAATAAATTTCATAATTTAGGCATAATTTTAAACGACCAGGTAAAGCACTCTCCCCTACTAAACTTAAAACTACAATAGGTTCACCATCTTTCAGATTAGAATTTTTGTTTTTCACCTTTATATTTGTGTTTATATAAATAGGTACCAAATGTAAGTTTACAGTGTATATTCATCCATTATGAAACCCAAAACAGTATCGAAATGAGCTTCATTTCGATACACTTTTTTTCATTTTTCAATGTTGGCGTTGTTCCAACACAGAAATAAATATCATTGCTGTCATTTGATTTTAAGAATTTATGTACATTTGACAGATATGATATATGTCCGTATTTTACACAAACAACGTATCTTGTATACAATTGACAACATATATACGTTTCTCTGTCACTCATGTTTATATTTTTAAATGAAATATCAAGTAATGTTAACGAAAATTAATAAATAATATGTAATATAATATACTTTGCAGATAGCAAGATTTAAATTTGAAAATGTCAAGTATCAATGTGACCAACTGCATGCTTTATATAAAAATTAAACTCTGAACTTTCAAATTAAATAATTTCAATTTAAGCAATTTATTAATGCAAAAAACGCAAAATAGAAAAAATAGTATAAAAAACTCGTTTCATAAGGCCTTTTGCCGCACTCGCTCTTTAGAAAACTGATCTCGTGAGGCAAAATGGTGCCTTATGATGCTTATGAAACTTGTTTTTTAATATACTATTTTGAAACTAAAGAAATTGTGTTTTCTAATGGATGTAATGAAGTTTCAACATGTATCTCTTACGATGATTACTAATACATATTTTTGTTCAATACTGCCGAATCATAGTATCTACTTGCTTGTAATACAGTAGTAACTTATTTATTTCAATTTCTTTGAAAAATATTGAAGTAAAAACAGTATTGTGTGACTCCAACTCGAAGAGTTGATAAAAACAAATTTAGTTACTAACACTATTCTATACATCACTGTGAATATAAAATTAAATGCACAGCGACATATTCCACTGTATATATACATATAATAGCATTAATTATTTAAAGATAGGAACAAGAAGTGCGTGCATTCGCCGTAAGGATATGGCGCCAGCCTTTATATAGCGTTCTATAAATAAAGAACCATTTACTCCGAACATATATATTACTTCAACTGAATATACAATATACACAGAGCGGTTCAAATTTAAAAGGTTTTTTGTAAGTAAAATTCGTATTATTTCCTTTTCGAGGCGCCCGCTGAAACATCTGGAAACAAATTGCCTGAAATGTCGTGAGCTACTGGGTGGTATAGGTAATGATAGACAATTATGAAAACTAATATTGACAATTTTTATTTCGTAGTAATTTTACTCTACAAAGATTGAGTTATCGAATTGCGAAGGTAATTTATGTTCGCTACAACAAACGATGATATTATAATGACGGTCGGTTGTCAGAAAAATAATTGATATCGAAAGTAGATTTGAATTGGTTCAAACAAGGAAACCACATAATTACAAGATTACTACTGTTTAAATTGTGCTGTCCTTAGACCACACAAACAGTTCGTATAAACGGCGTTTCGTGGTGTAGGTAACATAAGACCCCAATATAATGTTTCTAATTGTATGCAGGGAAAAAAGACCTTAATAACAGAACGAAATGAAGTAAGTAGTTAGAAAATCAATTAAGGAATTTATGCGGATTATGTGAAGAAGCATTTGTTGTAAAAACCGAAATTGGATTTAGAAAAAAAAAACTCAATTTATAACTTGTTTCATTTAATGACGAAAATATGTAATGGTATTGTATAATAATACTTTATTGTCCAATAGAAAGTAATTTCTCCATCTACAGGATAACTTACAAATAATGTATTTTAATTATAGAATTAGATTTTATTTTGAAAATCTAAACTAAAAAATTAAAAATATGACTTAATTGATATATAATTTTTTTATTATCTTTCAGTATTTACATTTAATATATTTTTATATATGCTTGAAAATCAAAATTTGTTATGATTTTTTTATGTTGATTAATATAAAAATGTCTAAGGTTGTTTAATTTTAAAAGCAATTTAATATTGAAAGTGATTTACTTACTTGTATCTAATATACAGAGCATTTCAATTGAAACAAGGCACCTCAAATAACTCTTTACCTGCTGTGAAATCACACAAATAGAAAATTATGAAATCTGAAAATTTTCATATCAAGGGGGACAACTTTTAATATGGAACCTGACGATTTAAAATGATTCCTGGGGGGACAGCAGCCCCAACCACAGGAAAATGGGTCTTGTGACTACTCATTCCAAAGATCTTTTAATTCTCTTTACCGCAACATGTATCAAAAAGTCATTTTTTTTATCTTGCTTCAAATGCTCTCGTGACATTTCGCAATTTTTTATGGTAACAAGGATAACTCATACTTGTTTTTATCTCAACGACACCACATTTTTTGCTTCTGTTTTCAGATTTAGAAACTTATTTTGTACGATATTAGTTTACGTTTGGATTGTTTAGTGACATGTTCTTTAGTGGAGTTTATTTTTAGTTTAATCGTGAATTCACAATTACTACCTAATGGTCTATTCTATCCAAGAATGTGTGGAATTAGTGACTTTGTTATATGAGAATGGGAGGTGTGCAAGATCGACAGCTCGCTTATTCTGTTTCACGAGATATAGTATATTTCAGGTCTTAATTCAACATTACCTGATCGATGAAAATGAACTAGGACTGGTTTCGGTTTTAAAAAATTACCAAGCAAATTAGGAACCGCAAATCCGTCGAACTATCCCTATCCTATAAAGTTACATGCTCCCCCAGCTTATCTTCCCCCACCACAATTCCCTACCAAAAATGCAAAACAAACCTCCATAGGAAAATAGATGGTATTTTGCGCTAAAACCTGTATAGCTTATCCGCTTGAGAATTCGTGTTTCGTAGCACGAACGTTGCACTAGAGTGCTGTGGGTGACGAGTCTGCATTTAAAAATGTGTAACAACAATTTGGCAACTAACAGAATGTGAACACATATAATAAACGGAAAACAGGAGTATAACGGCCTTTTAAAGAAATGTCTTCTGAGGTTTTCCCGTTCAAACAATATTTTCTTCAGTATCCAACCATACAAAGTGATACTGTTACCAGTTTCTTTTATGATTAACAAAAGTAAGTTACTTTGATTTACTATGACTTAATTTTTCTAATTTTATATGTTTTCTAAAATGTATCACCAAAAATGCAACTGAATTTTATCGTGCCAAAAATTATTCTCTTCAATTGTTTCAATCAGTAACCATAGCGATCCAACAGCTTTTTCTCTTTTTAAGATCATTGGTCGCTTCAGTTACACAGGTTTTCCAAAATATTTGACATCTAAAATATAATTTTGATCTTTGATTAATATTATAAACTTATTGCTTTACAAATAATTTTTCCTTCTCACATAACCTTTGACATTAGCAAACATTAACAATTGTATATAAAATTAACTAGATTCACATTGTCCAACAATTTTTGGAAATATAGGAAAGTCATATACTTTTAAAATTTAATTATAGACATGACACTATACCGCCTAATTCTGAGCAAACGCAACGATCCGAATGTATGAATATTTCTCCCGCTTCGAATATAATTCCCCTGAATGCTGTAGGCGTGTCAACATCAATGTCATATATCATACATACTTACATATTATGGAGCCGCGTAATAAAAATTATCTGATTACCAAATTACTATTAAAGGACTATAAATTGTTTAGTCCTGTGTTATGGTAATGAGTAAATTGCAATACGTTATTCTACAAAGTGTAATGAAATTATTAATAAGCGGTTAAGAAAATTGCAAATAAGGCATCAAGAGATTTAATAAATTAAATTTTAATAATAAAGGTCACAAAAACTGTTCATAGTAAACTACATAAATTTCAGAAATAAATAAAAACTAAATTAAATTCTAGTAATGTTAAGAAAAATTTACTCTTACATATAATAAAATAAATTGTTCATAATGAGAAATTAATTATGTAATAAGGGAAATTCATCCGTTTAAACTCATCACCGTAAAATAATTGATGATGTTTGGAATATTTATAATTAAGAAAACCATTTAATTTTAGTATGCGGTTAACGGAAGAGCAGCATATGCCTAAATCATTGGAAATATCGCTAAGTGTCAAATTTCAATTTAGTTCTATTGCAGCGCATACTAAAATGGACGTATCATTAGGAACTCTGCGATTTGGGAATAATGGTTTTAAATTTTGTACAGAACCAGTAATGTCTATTTTCTTTTCTTATTTTCTTATTTTCACTATACAAACGCTTAAGAGACTCCGTATAGGGTGACAGTGGTGACACTAATTTGTGACATTAGTTGTTAAATGGTTGCGCGACAGACTGGTTTGTGATTGGCTAAACGCGTTCAGGGGAATTGTATTCGAAGCGGGAGAAATATTCATACGTTCGGATCGTTGCGTTTGCTCAGAATCAGGCGGTATATATATTTATATATATATATATATATATATATATATATGTATATATATATATATATATAGATATATATATATATGTATATATATATATATATATATATATATATATTGTGGTAGGTCAAGCTTACACGTAGGGATTCCCGAGAATTATGAAATACAGATCGTTTTATAGTTAGAATGTAAATTTTAGAACTTGAGATATATTTGGAACTGTATTTTTCACCTGTCACATCAATAAAGTTAATTTCGCGTTTTTAATTGTTCAAATTTAAATCTCATATTTATTTATTCACATGTGCTCATTTGCCTAAGTCATTTTTCTTCAATATTTTACGTTACCGAAGATTTTTAACTTAATTGATTGATAATTAATGTCACATATATTTTAGGAAAAACTGTACAGATTCAAAATGGTATATAGCGGGAAATATCCCAATTAAAAATAGGCACAAAATGAAACTTTTAACATTCCAATGACAATTATTTATGTAATAAAACAAAATATATATTTTTTGTAAAATATCAAAACGATAAGTGTTAATAAATTATTACTTTTATTAATATTTATAACGAGATTAAATAAATACATACAAGAAATACGAATGAGAAGCCAGCATTAAAAGCAAACGGTAGTTGGCGTGATGTTGTTGAAAAATTCCACGAACACGCCGACGTATTAAAAAGTGCCGCTCTGAAATTTAAGAAAAAAACATAAAATAAAGTATATAAACTATACTACGAATATAATCAACGCATCACCTACTTGCCTAGCACCATTCGACGTATTTTCCGTCTCCACATACCTTCCAGTTCGTTATAAAAATGAAATTACCATTTTCCCGGAGACACCATCCGAACTAACCGAAGCCTAACAGGGACGCTCCCAGAAATTCCACGCTGCCCAAGCCCTGTACCCCGAATATTGGAATTTCTAACAAACACCGAGCCACCTGAATCCGAATATATCCAACTTGAGTATTATTTATTTATATATCCTGAAAATTTTTTTAAATAATTTTATTTTATAAATACTATCGTAGATATTACCATAGGTATGCCTAATAAGTTAATTTATAATTAAAATACCTTTAAGGAAGCGGAAGAATACAGTTCTTTTTGAGTTTGTTTTAAAAGTTTAAGTTAGATAGATTAAATTTAGAACGTTATCAAAAATATCATCACTTAACCTGAAATTATTGAATTTAACTGATCACGTGACTTTTATGTAGATTAAAATTTATACTATCATCATGTTTACCACTTACCTGGTTAATCGAAACACCTATTAAACCATTTACATTAGCTTATCACTCTCTTGTTTTATTTAGTAGACTTTACATCCAGAATATACAATTATTTAATAACTTGTTTATCACTTTTACACATATTCTAGTTGAGCACCGATCCTGCAAAATTATTATCTTTATAAAGCACAAATAGAGTTTCATTGTTCTGCTAGTCGGACATATAACATAAAATTACTCTTAAGAGATAAACAACAAAAGTTTGCACGAGAAAGAAGCTGTATAGGTTAAGTATAAATCATTTATGTACGTTTATTTACAAATTGAATTATACGCAAGTGACAACTATAATATTTTAAACGCAACTCCATCTTCAGGTAATATTTGTAACCACACTTGGGTATATTAAAATTATTTTATAAATTACCCTACCAATTAATTTACAACTTATAGGTATATTTAACGTAATATTCACTTGCATTTGTATTTACACCTTGTCAGCCTTTCTACAATATATATATATATATATATATATATATATGTGTGTGTGTGTTTTAACTGGATTCCGGATTTTCTTCCGCGTTTCCACTGTTTGGTCTTCGTAAAGACCGGTTTCTGGACGACGTTTCGGCAAAATCACATTTGCCATCTTCAGGTCTCCGATAACTGTCTGCCTCTGCTTCAGTTTACGAGTAACCAGTCTGCTTCTGCTTCTGGGTACAATGTCAGTTACTGAAAGCAGATGTCTGACATTTGCTTTGACTAACTGACATCTGCTATCAAAACTGACATCAGCTTTCAATACTGACTTCTGCTTTCAACTTGACATCTACATTCAATAACTGACATCTGATTCATTAACACTTGTTACTTTATAATGCATTTCTAAATAGCTTGAACCTAGGTCTATTGTGGCTGAGTGGTAAAAGCGACAGTACGGCAAGCTGTAGACTTGGGTTCGAATCCCAACATAGACAATATTTTTCAATTAAAAATTTCGTATGATTTGCTTTGTAATTTGTAGACAGCAATGTTGACATCCACACTTACTCTGCAATTACATACATTATAATTTGATATTTGTAAATGTGTCATATAAAAGCCGAAAAACTCCAATCATTTATCAATTGTTACATTTAATAAACGGCTAAGAAATTATCTAAAACACTTATATATATATATATATATGAAGCGTTGTTCTTTGGGATATTTCGACGCGTTTGGATGATTTCGTCCTGAGAAGGACAACTTTCTTCCTGACGTTTCGGTGACATCACTTTCACCTTTTTCTAGAGGATCTTCTCGTTGCAATGGTAACTTCAAGAGTGCGTCGATTTCCTATGCCGCTCGTATTATATAGTCCCGTCGTAGTGGGGACGCGTGTCTGACTCCTCGTGACACGCGTCCCCACTACGACGGGACCATATAATACGAGCGGCACAGGAAATCGGTGCACTCTTGAAGTTACCATTGCATTTAATTCATTTAATTAATTTTTGATATATATATATATGGTAAATTCAATTTGTGGTTCATATACATATATATATATATATATATATATATATATATATATATATATATATGTATATATATATATGAACCACTATACTTCTCACAGTATAAAAAAAAATTAAATAGAAACTATTAAAACTATCAAGTGTGATGACTGAGGGCCTATATTTGATTTTTTCTGTTTTCCAATTTCAATGCCTATTACTTTCCATATTGCTTCGGCCTCATTTTGGGAACTTTGAATACATATATTCTGTGTTCTTTTCTTTTTCCACTCGTATTAACATCATTTTATATTTCTGTTTTCAGATCTTTGTATAAAGTAACTCTCATTATTACAACTAAACAATCTAAACCTTTTTAAATTCATCATTTCCTTTGTGTACCAAATTAATGAATCTCGAGGAAAGTGTACTCAAAAATGTCCAAGAAGACACTGAAGAAACATTAAAAATTGTGTTGGACATTATCGCTCGATGTAAAAGTGTTCCACTCCATCTGCGAAAGCTTATTTATGAAGTGGTAGGTATAATATTTTCACTTCAAATTTTGACCTCTTTGTCATCAATAATTTTTGGCCAAATTTGTCCGACAAATCTGAATTTACTGCCTTTGGTGAGCTATCCCATGTATTGGAACAAAAATATTATCAATACACTGAATACACGTTGCGGAATTTTATGTAATCCTTAAAGGCTTTCTAACATTTTTTGTAAACCAAAAGATATGAATATATTAATAAGAGAGCTTTCTTTAGTTATGTTTGTAAAATCAACATTAAAATCACTTACAACTGTGATATTCACTTTTGAATTAAGATAAAAAATGTCAACCAAAATATCATTTATATTCTGAAAGAATTGTTGTATATTACCATCCGGTGATCTATACACAAATACCAACCATGTTCTCAGATCTGATAAATATCCCTGTTATTTCTATATCAATTTCCAAATAATATTTATTTATTTCTTCAATTTTTTGTGTTTTTATGCAATTATGAGTTAAAACCAAAACTCCACCATGTACATATTGTCACTCTTTGCAAAATTTACTTAATTGACAACATTACTATAATTAGGAAGCGTATAAAATGCATTAAAATTTTTAATTTCGCAACCGTCTAAATATTTTACCAATTAAACAGATTTGACATTTGATGTTATTGCTACTGTATATATTAATATTCAAAATGCATAAAAATATCTTTAGAAAACTTAAGCGAACAATTACATAACAAAAGGTATTTATGCATAATCATAAATTTAAATACCTAACGCATTATAAATATCTGAAACTAGCCTTAATTGTTACGTTTAAGAAGAAATAATTAAATATGCAAATGTTTAACAGTAGTCTACGTAAAACTATTAGAATACACTTTATAGATGTGTACTTACACTTCTTGTGTGAGAAAACCTATAAAAGAAATGATTAGATGTAACAGTAATGCAGACGTATCTTCGGTTCACGTATGAAGCAAGGAATAGCTTCTCTATTAACCTTTGCGACCGCAAATTTATGTCTGTGCATAGAACGTTTTTGTTACGAGCTTTTTTGTTCCTTTGATTCGTCGAGTCCATCAAACCTAGTAATTTACAGCGAAGAACATTTGATGCCATAGTTTTACTGTTAATGTAACAGGATAATAACGTGAAATGTATCTTACACATCTAGTATAGTAAACGTGTGTGTTATTTCTATATTGTTTTATTCAGATTTATTAATTATATACATTTACAATATAATTAACAAAACCTCACCATCAAAACATTAACAAAGATACGTTAATTACTAAAACTAGTAAATATTAATAACACAGGTCTACAAAATTAAACTTTTTGACAGATGTTTTTATTTTGAAAACTGATTTTATATAATTTTGGTAGGCTGATTTCAAAAATTCTATGCATTTATTTGTATCACGTAAGGTTTTTTTGCAAATATTAAATGAAAAAAACGATATTTCTAAAAAAATTTATTTGTTTATTGAGTAAAAAGGTGGAATACAAGTTAAAAAAGTGGAAAAAAATACTTTACTCAGTCTTTTTTAAGTGAAATCTTTGTCTTTTTGCCAGAAAGCTGCGTTGTCCGGACATTCGGTTGTATGTTTTTAAGGGCATATCCCGTTTTAACATCCAGCAGTAGTCCGCCATCATCGTTATGCTCCATCTGCCTTGGTATCGCCGTTCCATTTCCTTAATGTCTTGGTGAAACCTCACTCCCTGTTCTTCGATAACTGCTCCAAGATTTTCAGGAAAATAGTTCAAGTGTGACAACATATTACAACCTACACGATGAAAGTGTTGTAACATATTTTTAACAATATTTTCGTAGTTTTCGTCCTTAGAGTTCCCAAGAAACTAATCAATTACTTCTTTAAATGAAACCCAGTCGTTTTTCTCGACATTGGTCATTGTGTTTTGAAAATCCTTGTCTTTGCATAATGTTCTTATCTGCGGCCCAACAAAAATACCTTTTTTTAACTTGGCATCGGATAAGGCTGGAAATGTCTCGCACAAATATTTAAAACACTGTCCATCTTTGTCTAGGGCTTTAACAAACTGCTTCATCAAGCCAAGTTTGATATGGAGAGGAGGCAGTAAAACTTTTTTGGGGTCAACCAAGCTATCTCTTAATACATTTTTGCTACCAGGTGTAAAGCTTGTTCTAGAGGGCATTCTATTTGAGTCCAATGTCTATCCCTTGCTCGACTATCCCACTCACAAATAAAGCATGGAAATTTTGTATAACCTCCTTGTTGTCCTAGTAGCATACACAGCACTAAGGTCACCACAAAGCATCCACTGATGTTCTTGGTAGTTTGTTTTCTTTAAAAGAAGTTCAAAATTTTCATACGTTTCCATTAAATGTACCGAATGGGCAACGGGAACCGAGGCCAGCTCGTTACCATTGTGCAATAAAACGCCTTTTAAACTACGCTTACTTGAGTCAATAAACAGGCGCCATTCTTCTTTTACATACGGCACATTTCCAAATTTTGAAATTAAGTCAGGAATATTGTTGCAACACACTAGCGGTCCGAGTAAAATATTGACATAACTCTTTTTCGCGATCCCGGTAAAAGCTTGATGTAACCCCAGGTGCCAGTAAATGTTTCTCAAGAAGTCGGGAGGCTAACAATTCGGATGCATTCTTTGGAAGGTGCAAATCTCTAATAAATCATTTAGTTCGCTCTGGTTAAACACTTCGGGCTCTCTGAAATCTGGTGTGAAATCTGAGTCATCTGGGGCGCAATTAGATTCCTCTGATTCTGACGATATGACGTTTTCTTGTGTTTTGGGGCGGTAGGTATCGGTACATCTGGTCCATGAGGAACTGGTCGAATAGCAGAGTCAAGATTGGGATACACAATTTGTTTCTTATTTTTTCTGTTGAATCCTTGAACATTACACGAACAAAAATAACAATCATCACTGTGATTTCTAGGCTCTCGCCATACCATAGGAACACCAAACCTTAAAAATTTCTTCCTACTTTTTGCCAGTTTCTTAATGCTTCAACGCAAACGGAACAAACAGTATGAGGTGCCCAGGACTTGGCTTGGTCGCCAATTTTTACACCAAAATAAGCGTGGTATACATTTTTCACAAACGAAGAAGTTATAGTTTGCCTCTGCTTTACTACGACATAACTACTACAGATATAACAAAAGTTATTCGAATTGTTCACACAATGTCTTCTTTCCATATTATACGTTCAAGAACACTTAAAATACGCAACAACGACGGCAACAAGCGCGCGGACACAGTAGCACGACGACTAACACAACCAAACTGCACATAAGCAGGTTTCAACGTTGTATTGACGCTTCTGCGCCGACTCTGTTGCTTTGCTGAGAAATCTAATATTAACCAGTGTTGCCAAATCACATTTAATTTCATAAAAATCAATTCATTTAAAAATCATGCCTAACATGGAACAAACATATTCTTGTCATAGGTATGTATATTAATAAATTAACATTTTTAAGATATAGAGCGCTATAAAAAAAATTTACGTGATAGAGCAAAAATATGGCGTTTTTTTGGAATAAGGGCCCCCAAACATATACAAATTAGCAAACAGCTTTCAAACATCAAAATCACTGTAGACCTGTGTAATCATTCTGTAATTCATGCTGATATTATGGCATTATTAAATGTCTGTTTAAATCAAAATTATTTTCATTTTAACGGGGAAATTTACAGTAGTAATGATGGTTTGATTATGGGTAACCCCCTCAGTCCGTTACTAGCTGAAGATTTTATGGATAATATTGATAAATTAATTCATATACACCCTATGAGTAACAAATTCATTTACTGGCACTGATATGTGGATGATATTTTAGCCAGCTTTACTGGTACCACTAGAGAATTAGATAGTTTCGTAACATATATAAATACAATTCATAGTAATATCAAATTCACCGTAGAAATTGAATTTGATAATATTATAGCTAAGAAAATGTACAAGCAAACGTTGGAACAAGTATTTCCTTCTGATAAGAGTAAAAATAAAAATAATCAATTTAAAAGTTTAACGTACATAGGAAAACCTTCAATTAAAATTAAAAAATGTTTAGAAACTTCAGACCTAAACACATGCTTTAAAACAGGCAACAATTTAGCCAGGTTCATTAAAAACAATAAATCCAAATCTTCAAAAGTGAATAAATCAGGGGTATATAAATTAAAATGTGGTAGTAATTGTGACAAAATTTATATTGGTAGAATTTCAGAAATTTAAAAACTAGAATTTCAGAACATAAACGTAGTTATGATAACAAAAAACTAGATTCTAATTACTCCAATCAGTTATTATCTGAAAACCATTCATTCGATCCGGAGTTTGAAATCTTACATGTACAAAATAAATAGCATAAATTAGACCTCTTAGAAGCCCTGGAAATAAATAAAAATAAAATGTCTGGGAATTTACTGAATGACCAACTAGATATAAATAGTTCTCCTTTACTAAACTTATTTAATTAGGGTTTTTCCATGTGATTATTGTGTTTGAATGCCTAATCTCTTCCTTTCTTTGTTAACAGCTTATCGTTTCTTTCTTTATATACCTGTAATTACCAATTTGATGTGCATACACTTATTTCATTTGTAGAATAATCATTATACCATCGTCGTTTGACAAAGCTACAGTGTTAGCGAAACGCGTCACATTTTGTAAACGTTTAGTAAATATACGTTTTGTATAGTGAAGATTATACAAATTAATTGTTTTGGTTTATTTTACATCGTAATCATTCTTTCGTTTATAAACAGACTAAAACTAAATGAACTAAATGTAAAACTTTGGATTCTAAATAATATGCTGCTAATATTGTATTACATTCTTTAGAACAGCGTCCCCCCTATATAAGTTGTACCGGTCTCTGTCATAGCATTCTTCAAGCTACTGCGAAACGACGAACATCTACGTACAGCCCTGAAGATGTCCCTTGAAACAGTGGTCGAAGCGTTGGCAATTACGCCTAACTCGACGCGGTTCCAACCCGGAAACCGAGATCTACATCTAGATAAGTGGAACGTAATGAAGAAGGCAAATTTTATATGTTCAAGTAAATTTAAACTGAACAAAATGGTGATTTAGTTTCTGATTTATTTCAACAATTACACTGACGAACATGATTTTTGCCTACTTCTAAGCGAGACTTGTTTTTTTACTAATTCTGGTGTGCTGAACCCGAAAATCATATTGGTTTTTGCGTATATCGTCAGAATTAATCTGTATACTGACTATGAAGAATCACTAATGCGGCTTTATAAAACCTGTATGATATAAAGAAAAATATAAAATTTAATATATTAATTCATTTATGTATTTATTTCAATACACGAGTATTGTGCATGTATTTAAACAATAAACGTTAAAAAATTACAAGAGTATTTGTAAAAGGAAAAACAACAATCGGGGATAATAGCACTTTCTGCTGTATACTTTGGTTTGGCAGTCCCTTTGAACACTCCAACAGTAGTCGGTCATCATGAGGATCTCATCTTCCCTGGTACTGAGTTTTCATGATCTTTCGCCTTGTTCATCGCTTACAGCATCCTCGTGAAACCTATCAAGATGACTATGAAGGAAATGAAGCTTTATGCTCATGTTACAACCTAGGCAATGAAGCTTTTTAAGCATTGATTGCTCTAGATTTTTAAAAATGCAGGATTTTTTGTTTCTAAGAAAATTGTTCGCGACCATCGTGCATGAAGTCCAGGCCTCTTTCTCAGCTTCCTTCATAGAGTTGATGAAATTTGGATCTCTCATTAGAATCCTAACTTGAGGTCCATCAAATACCCAAACTTTTATTTTTCTTAACTCAGTCGTGTAAGCTTTTCATATATGTACTGGACACATATTGCTTCAGAAGATCCAATTTGATGTGAAGAGGTGGAAAAATTACTCCCTGTCGACTAAAGGTCGACTTATAGTATTCTACTCTCCTACATCTAGGGATGTTCTGGGAGGTCAATGTTTCTGATTCCAGTATTGGTTTCTAGCTCGACTATCTCAGAGGCACAAAAAGCGCGGAAATTTTGTGTATCCTCTTTGAAAGCCAAGTAAAAAGTTTACCATTTTGAGATCCACACAGAAGACCCAGTTATGGTCTGTATATTTTAGTAACTTTATAACTTTCTCTCTATTGTCAGGTGTAAGTGTATGCTAATGAGATAAATGAATTTGAAATGTCGACCAATTCTTTGAGCAATGAAGAATTTCCTGTATTTACTTAACGATTTTGAAATCGGCAAACAGGAGGTGGCTTAGAAAGAATACTTGACGTGATAGGGACAAATGGGTTTCATATTTGGCATTAGCGTACCAATATTAATTTAAAACAAGTGTCAGATCATTGTGAGCAGAAGAAAAAATTTTAATTGTTGGCCATTGTTATGAATTTCCATCAAATAAAGGCTATTTCGACTAAAAAAAAATTGCCTATTCTAACCGAACTGCTCGGTCAACATTTTCAAAATGTTGACTATTTGGAAGTGGTAAATTAAAAACCTTTTTTCCTTTACCTTACTGATTTCTCTGATATATATGTAGGCGGCACCTTTTATGTGCGATATACAGCAGTTAATACATATGATTAACATAGCTGTAAAGTAGAATTATTTTCAATGCTATCTCTTATTTTAGCTTTATTTATCTTAAAGAATTATTTTCAATGCTATCTCTTATTTTAGCTTTATTTATCTTAAAGAATACGTTATAATTAGAGAACGGACACGCTTACCACATGACGCAAAGCCCAGTGCAGTACTGGCGAAAGGCTGTATTTCTAAAATATTTAATTTTATTTATATAATTGGAAAACGAACGGGTGGTGATCTATAACATTACGAAATACATATGTATTTGTTGAAAAGATGTATTTTTAAAGTTTTTAATTTTATTTCTATAATTGGAACATTGTTATTTGTTCATTTTGTCGTTAAAGTTGAGTAAAGGAGTATTAATATTGACTAGCAATAGTTTCTCAAGGTTTTCTTCTGTCAATTTTGTTCTCTTTGAATTAAGTACATCCTTATAAATAGAAAACGTCCTTTCTACATCGCAACTGGTTATAGGCGCATACTGGAAATATTCTTTTATTTCTTCATATTTAGCCGTTAGATTTTGTGGAATTGTCTCCATACATAATTGCTGCAATGTAATTAAATCTGGATTTCTATTAAGAATTGCTTGAAACTTTTGCCGAAGGCCACATCCGAAGTCACTTGGAATACTTTTCAAATTATTAACAGCCACATCTAATGTGGTTAATCCGTCATTTAATTTGAGATTTCGATTTTCAAAATAAGTGATTAGTTTTGGCAATTTTCCAAAGTGTTCGTGAAGAAAGTACAACTGATTTTGTAAATTTGGGATTTGTGTGAGCTCCTTGCACTCACCAATACTTCTAGCATCCACCTTTAGCAGTGTTACGAAATGTTTTAGACTATCGAAATTCTCAGCATAATAACTAGTAGCTTCCAGCCATGTTCCCCATCTAGTTATTACTGGAGTGGGAGGCAGTGACAGAGATGGAAATTTTTCCCTGAAAAGAGCTACTCTGAATGGTACTTTTCTGAAAAGTTTTTTAAAAGCTGATACAAGTCCATAAACTTCCAGAAAAGTGTCTCTGATATATTCACAGATTCTGTGGAGAGCATGTGCTACACAAGTAATATGCAGCATATTAGGATATGTTTTCTTCAATAGTCTGCCTGTTTTTAACATATACGCAGCACTATCACTGACAAATAAAAGTATTTTTTCTTTGTACGTAGCGTCCGAATGAAGCATTTTTTGCATATTCTCCTTAATGGTTTCAGCAACTGTTTCCGCATCAACTCTATTTATAACACTTGTTGCTATTACATATGAGTTATAGGGAATAGTTGGATGTAGTACACCAGCTACAACATTTACCACACAGCGTCCTAACATATCCACCGTTTCGTCGGCGCTTATCCATATGTATTGATTTAAAAGATGGCTTCTAATGCGTTCTACTGTTCTCGTATAGCATCTAGAAATATCATATTTGCGTAAAGGTGATTCATCAGGAACATTTCGACCAGTATATTTTTTCAGAAATGTCTTCAAAATTGGATTGTTCAATTTAAATAATGGAATATTAGCTGCCATAAAAGTTTCACAGAGTTCTTCGTTAAAATTGTCAGATTCCAACGGGGTTCAATTTTTTTTCGTGCTTTAACGATCCTACGTGACGTTTTACAGTTGATTTATTGCAATTTTTCAATACGTTTCACACACTTCACAATAAATTTAGGAATCACTGGCAATGTACATACAATCAGTATGGCCCTCAATCGAACTCGCCATTGTTTCACGATGCCATTCTCGACGCTCTTCCATTGTCTGAAAAAGTAAGAATATTCTAGATCCAAATAAACGAAATTAAATAACGAAATTTTATGCACACTTACGTGAAAATAATTGGAAGAAGCTGCTTCAATGAAAAGAAGAGGAATGTACGTGCTATTTCTCTTACGAAATAAGATAAACTTATTTATTTTATCTACGTACACGACACCACTTAAAAACACTACATTCTCCGAATACAATAGCTGGGTTGTCCATTGTTATCGCAGCGAGACCAGGTGGCCGAGTAAGTCTAACAAATACTTCATTGAATTACGCCGGGATGTACTTAGCGACGTTATACACAATTCCAATTGCCGATTGCGTTTTATTGAAATTGCATCCGTTCTCTAGTTATAATTCAACTGTTATTGACCAACGTTTTTTCTGAAAAACGTTTTGATATCTCCTACAGCACTTATAGCAAAACTATGTGTATATTTCATCACTATTATTATATACAGGGTGTTCCCTGAGGTAACCGACAAACTTACGTAATGTGTTCCAGAGGTGATTTTGAACAAAAAAGTTTATGTACACTTTGCTTAATTTCTTTTTCGTTCTTTAGATTTCAACAAAAGAGAACTGTTTCAGTAATGTATTTAATTATGAAATTACATAAACTAATAAACTAATGTTACGACAGTTGCTCTAAATGTTCGCCTCTTCTTTCTAAGAAATCGTATTTACCATAACGGTAAGCCAAATAAGTCCAATACGCGAGAAGAATTGATCGAAAGAATAATTGCAAGAGAAGATTCCCTACGAAATGAACTTGCAGATATTAACTAGCGACTGAATTTGGCCCAAAGACTAGCAACATGTTCAGAAAGAAGAGGCGAACATTTTGAGCAATTGTTATATATTAATTTATTAGCTGGTTATGTAATTTCATGACTAAATAACATATGATCAAAAAGTCTTTGGATCGTGATAGCCATGAAACGTAAAGCTATCTATAAAATTATTTACTTCTGTGATTACCTTGAAGTACGCATAAGTCACAAATAAAATAGATTTTAGGTTATGGTATTTATTTAGATTTTATGTATGTTATATTTAATAACATTTATAGAGATTACAGAATACATTTATAAATAAACGAAGTTTATAAAAAAAAAATAAGGCTCATTACAGTTAAGAAAAGAACTCCCACAATGAAACAATAACATTCAGGTAGGTACACTTTTAGAATAAAAAATTATAAAAGATGTTGAAAATGTCTTCCCTGTTCTTGAATACACCGGTTAACACGTCGGCCCATGTTATTAAAAACTTTAATTAAAAGATCAGGTGTTACTGTGAGACAGTTTTCAACAATACGTTCTTGTAATTCATCTAAAGTGTGAACTGGAATTTTAAAAATGTTATTCTTAAGCAATGGGAATAAGAAGTAGTCTAAAGTACTCAAATCACAAAACCTAGGTGGGTAACGTCCATCTGATAATAACCTTTCATCATAAAATTGAAGTAAATATTCCATGGTTACTCGAGCAAATGCGGTCTCGCGTTATCTTGCTGAAAGTATCCATTATGAAGTTCATCATTGTGAAATTGATTGATAAAAGGATCAAGTATTTGATTTATATATCTTTCAGCGTTTTTGGTATTTTGAAAAAATATTGGCGCTATTACCCGTCTACGGGACATTGCAACCCAAACACCAATCTTAGGACTATGTAAAGGAGCCTCACTATGAAAATTACTATTATTCTCGCTCCACATACGCATAACTTGTTTATTAACGTATCCAGATAGGGAAAAATAAGATTCGTCTCTAAAAAATGTTAAATCAAGGATATCGTTATTCATATGGTCACTAAACCAGGTACAGTACGATACTCTCTTCTGATAATCTGGTGGCAGTAACTTCTGACACATCTGCAGTTTATAAGGAAACATGTTCAAGTAATGTTTAACAATGGTTTGACACGTACCATAACTGAAATTGATTTCTTGTTTAAATCTACGCAAGGATAAGGTAGGTTCTTCCTGCATGCGTTGCCTAACCAGATCAATAACATCATCATTTTTAGCCCGTCTTCTTCCAGATCGAACGCTATCGCTGATATTACCAGTTCCTTCAAATTTGTACGCAGTTCGTTGAAGTTGCCGAAAAAAATCTCGTTCGATTATTGCGAAGTTGGGAAATCTCTCACGGAACTCATTCAAACATTAACGAGGTGAATAAACCCAATTACCATTTCCACCTATATTTCCATTACTGTAGTATGATTTGATAATAAAAATTTTATGTTCTAATTGAATCATTTTGAATTCTAACCAGCTGGCTTGAAAGTTGTCAAGTAAATGTCAAAACTACTTTAAATAAATAATTTCATAGATATCTCGTAAATTTCACGGCAATAGCGATCCAAAGACTTTCTGATCATACGATACATTACTGAAACAGTTTTCTTCATTTGTTGAACTCTAAAGAACGAAACAGAAATTAAGCATAGTGTATATAAACTTTTTTGTTCAGAATCACGTCTAGAACACATTGTGTAAGTTTGCCGGTTACCTCAGGGAACACCCTGTATAATACATACCTTTATTATTATAAAACTCGTATAGGATTGAAGAGAGCTAAATTGTCTTCTAAATTCAATTCTAGTTAAAATTAATTAATTATCACAAAACAAATATGTCTAGACCGCATCGGTATTTGCTGTTAACATCTTTACGTAACCCTTCAGTATCCGAACATATTCGCAAAGAATACATCGGGTCAGGTGAAAACTGACGGTGATCAATACTGATTGGTTCATCCTGGTCGTACGGAGATTGCGAGACCCCCCGGAGGCACCTGGAAAGCGTCAAGCACCTGATTGAAAACCGTCAAGAGGTAAACGTTAGAAATCGGTCATTTATACACGAACAATAGACGCATAGCATAGAACTTGTATAATAAATGGTTGTTATTTTGTGTTTACATTTTGAAATGTTAGCTTGGGGACCCGCAACTGTTCGAAGAATGCAACGTAAATAATTACTGCGAAATTAATGGTACCTAATAGTTTAATAGAGTTATCTGCAAACTGTCACCGAAGTATACAAGTAAAATTTTGAACAACCGCAAATGCACAGAGTATAGAATCACGTCTAAAGACACCTGAGTTTTCTAGATAAACATTTTTTAATTGCATTACTAATTGCAACTAATTTATATTAATAAAAATATTTTATTTACGTAACAAATGATCACATATAAAAATATCTGTTCTAAGTCTACTTGGATAAATGCATTATTATATTTTAGCTGGCACATACAACAAAAAAAAATATTTTTGAAGGGAACTGTGCAAGAAAAGTCGTATATATGTTAAAGAATTTATAATAAGCGATTGCAATGAATTACTATATCAAAAGGCAACCTTAAAAATAACTGGTCAATTTGGATATAAAAACAAAATTTGCTTAACAAAAAGTTACAACAAAATAAGAAAAATGAATATAAAATGATATTGAAGAAGATTCTTATTTAGATGAAAAGTTATATTGTCATCTCTATACAGGCTGATTCATTTTCGGCCCTCACCATGGGGATCTCGCTTATTATTGGAGATAGAGTATAGGTTTAAATTTGGCAAAGTTGTTAAATTTTGTTTGTTATAAATCCGTAAAGAAAATAGACCTGTGACAAATGACCTTCGTTATTTAAAAAAAAAACGCGAAAACCCCATTTTTTCTTTTACCTGTACCACCGACATTTGGCCTTGTAGAGAAAAAATAAAAACACATCCTTGTGGCCATTTCTGAACCTCTATCCAGTGGTGTACTCTAAATTTTTATACGACGCTTAGTTTCTTTCTGGCAGTCATCAACTATCTAATTTCTTATAGGCGCCATATTGGATTTAGACATCTTCAGAAAGAGTTTTTTCTTCTGATTTCAACCATGTACCACATGCTGACTATAGTTTTTGACATTAGGTTTTATTTGAAAGAATAAATTATAAGATTAAATAAGGTAGCCATGGAATTTCAATCTGTCAAACATTTCATTTATTGTTCATTAATAATACAAAAATGTCATACACTAACGAAGACAAACGAGATATGATAAGTATTTTTTATTCTTCGAACCGAAATTCAACAGTAGCGAGTACAAGATATCTACAATTATATCCAGAACGACAACAGCCTCATCGTACCATTTTTCTAGATCTCGACAGAAATTTGGTCGAGAATGGATCGTTTACTAAGCCGCGTAATGGTCAAGACAACAGGAATTTAAATGAAAATCGACAAGATATTTTACAAATGGTAAATTAAAAGCGTGTTTTAAATTTCATGTTAATCTTGTATTTTTATAGATAAATAATAATCCATCAATTTCTACACGCGAAGTAGCGTCAGAATTAAATTTGTGCTAGTGCAGAGTTTGGAGAACTTTACATCAAAGTAGGTTTAAACCATACAGGATCCATGTTAGTCACTCTTTACTGCCTGGAGATAATTTGAGAAGGCTAGAATATTGTAATTGGTTAATGGGAAGGATAGAAAATGACGAAAATTTTTTAAGCAAAATCATCTGGTCAGATAAAACAAAATTTACAAATTCTGGAATGTTCAACCGAAATACGGAGCACTATTGGGCACTACAAAATCCCGACAAAACAGGGCTAGAAGACCACTACATCGTTTTGGAATAAACGTTTGGATGGGTATTTTGGCAAATCGTCTCTTAGGACCAGTTATGTATGAAGAACATTTAAATGGAGAAAGATATTTAAACATTTTACGTACATACGTATCTGACTATCTTGACGACAATATCCCATTAAATCATTTACAATATTTATGGTGGCAACAAGATAGCGCACCAGCACACAATGCAGCTGTTGTTAGAAATTTCTTAAATCAAGAGTTTGCAAACCGTTGCATTGGAAATAGGGGAGTTGTTGAATGGCCTGCGAGATCACCTGATTTAATTCCGCTAGAATTTTTTTATGGGGATATGTTAAAAATAGTATTTATAAATTAGATGCGCCACAAAACCTTGAAGAATTACGAGACAGACTTCAGAATGCCTTCGATGCAGTTCCTAGAAGAACTATATAAAGGGCAGTACAAAATGCCAGAAGGCGTGCCCAATTGTGCATTACCGAAGATGGCCAGATAATTTACCATTTACTGTAATTGTATATTGTTTACTTTTCTATGTATTTTTATTAATATTTTTGTTATCTTGTACTCGCTACTGTTGAATTTCGTTTCGAAGAATAAAAAATACTTACCATATCTCGTTTCTCTTCGTTAGTGTATGACATTTTTGTATTATTAATAGAGCTGAGGATGTTTGCGGTATAACCATGGTTATATCATGTAACCATAGTAAATTACTATGGTTACATGCTATAACCATGGTTATACTGCAAACATCCTCAGCTCTAATTATTAATGAACAATAAATGAAATGTTTGACAGATTGAAATTCCAAAGGCTACCTTATTTAATCTTATAATTTATTCTTTCAAATAAAACCTAATGTCAAAAACTATAGTCAGCATGTGGTACATGGTTGAAATCAGAAAAAAACTCTTTCTGAAGATGTCTAAATCCAATATGGCGCCTATAAGAAATTAGATAGTTGATGATTGCCAGAAAGAAACGAAACGTCGTATAAAAATTTAGAGTACACCACTGAATAGAGGTTTATAAATGGCCACAAGGATGTGTTTTTATTTTTTCTCTACAAGGTCAAATGTCGGTGCTACAGGTAAAAGAAGAAAATTGGGTTTCCGCGTTTTTTTTTTAAATAACGAAGGTCATTTGTCACAGGTCTATTTTCTTTACGGATTTATAACAAACACAAAATTTAACAACTTTGCCAAATTTAAACGTATACTCTATATCCAATAATAAGAGAGATCTCCATGGTGAGGGCCGAAAATGAATCAGCCTCTATAGCGAACTTTCAAATATTTCGAAAAATAAGCAAGTCACTAAAGAATGTCCAGATTTTAAATTTAATAATTTAACGGAGGAAATGTATTAGCGCTATTAAATAATTGATGAAAAATCACAATTAAGTGTAAACAATAAACTTCTCTTAATTCTTGGAAATATAATTAACTAGTTTAAAACTGCCTCTTTGCCAAAGAGGCAGTTTTAAACTAGTTAATTATATGGCAGGAATTACCAAAGAGTCTTTGGTAATTCCTGCCACTCCTATCAAAAATGTTGTTGTTAATTTTGAAATTAAAGTTGGCTTTCGACGATAAGGTTGAAACATGCAAGAGTTCTAACTAAAGCATCGCAGAGAAAGGCGCTTTCTATTTGAATTGTGCCTCTCTGGCCTTAACAAAATAGTTCTCACAACTACAAGAGTTTTATTTAAGCTTACAAGTATATCTCCATAAATATCCAAGTAATCATTTTTTATTAGTAACTTTTAAAATTACGTATTAAGTTTAATCGTAGTGAATATAGTTATAATAAATCACTTCGTGATCATATCAGACTTTTATTTGCGTATCAACGCTAGAATAATATAACATTGTGTACGGTATTACAACTGCGCACAAGCTTCGGCAAATATATCTTGAAAATGCACTTCACATTCCTTCAAACCAGGAGGAATTAATAGATATCCTCTTCAAAGTTGGCGTTTTCTCATATATAGTTTTAGATCATCTCTTCTTCAGCTTAGGTGTGTGGTTTAAATTTGTAGGATTATAAATTGAAATAACAAACGCAAATGTTAGGGAAATGAGAATTTAATAAGTAAGTAGTTTTATGACATTAATAATAGAAAATGGTTTCGGCCATATGGCCACCACGGAAGCGCCTGAAGTACGTCATCCTAGAGCACCAATTTTTGACTACTTTTTCGAGCATTTGAGGCCATCTGTCACGAATGGTGCGCTCGACGTTGGTTTCTAAGGCTGCAATAAGTTGTTGATTTATTCGCGTAGACCAATGACTTTAAATAGCCCCTCACAAAATAACCTAGAGGAGGCAAATCACGTGATATTGGAAACCAGTGTACCAGTCCATTTCTGGAGAACACTTTCTTCAATAAAACGATGGTTTCGCGGGTAGTATAGCATATGGCACCGTACTACTGAAACCAAAGGTCATTCAGATCACGTTTGCACTTTTGAGAAGACGAAATCGGTAATTGATGAGTCACTTGTAGATTAGTATCGTTCCAAATTGAACAATTTTGCTTATTCATAAAGACATTGAGCCAGAAGGGAGCGTCATCACTGAACATAAATTTACGGTAAAACAGTGGAACGACTTCCAACTGAACAAGCGCCAAATTACTGAACTAAACTGAACTGACATAAAAAACAATGGTCAGTTGGCTTCAATTCTTGCACCAATTAAATTTGTAGGCACGTAAGCCAAGATACTTACGCAAAATCTTCCACAAAATCGATGGGCACAGGTCAAATTCTTGCACACGATGACAATCGCTCATCCTCAATGCTGGCCTTAACGGCGACGATATTTTGTTCAGTGCACACTCTACGCAACCTCGTTGATGGATGGAAGTTCAAAAGAGGAAAGTGAGTGCGAAATTCCTCAATTGTGTAGCGAATAATTGTCTCAGTTAGCCGATGACGTATGCCGTAAATTGGGCGAAGCGCTCTGTGAACATTTTTTACGGAACACGAAATAAATTTGCACAATTTGTAAAAGCTGCTCGAGTGTAAGTCTTTGCATTACGAAATGTTAAACAATACTGAATAAAATAGCGACATAACTTGTCGAATTTAGCATCATAATGTCGGAGTTTCTTCTTATTGAAAAAAGGTATTAAAAAACACACATTTGGTACAGAGGAATGATCATCTAGATAAAAAAATTTCGTTTACAAAATCTATTTTTTTATTTGATTGAACATTTGAATTACGAGATGGTATTGATATATTCTTAGCCTACTATTAAAATAATTTAAAGTTGGGAGTTATTGGGAATATTTTATTATTCAGTATAGCCTCCTCTTAAATTAATACACTTAATACAGTGATCTTGTAACGCCTTTAGCCCTCCTAAAAAAAAATATTCTTCTTGGTCTGCAAACCAGCTCTCCACAGCTTCCGAATTGTATTCATGGTAATGCGCGATTCGTGTGCGGGGGCATTTTCCTGCAAAAACAATAGATCTTTCGCTAATATGCCTTGTCTTGTTTCCTTAATTTTCTCTCTCAGGTTGGTTATAAATTTAGAATAAGAATCTCCAGTGCTAGCTGACCTTCTTTTAGGTAATCGACCATAATTATTCCACGGATATCCAAAAATACTGAAACAAGAACTTTTACAGCGGATTTTTAAACTCTAAAGTTCTTAAGCCCTGGAGAATGATGATGCTTCCACTCCATCGATTGCTGTTTTATTTCTTGGTCATAGTCACAAGACGGATCACAAAATCTGAATCTCCTTCAAAACGGGCACAGATTGATCGCGATGCTCTCACTCTTGTTCGTTTGTGTTCGACATTCAAGCATTTAGGAATCCATTTTGCAGAAATTTTTTTCATGCGTTCATATGCAATCTTTAGTACCTCATCTATGTTTCAGCCTAACTCGACGGTTTGGACACCGAAGATCGCTTCTCATCTTCAACGGAAAGGTTTCCTCTTTTTAATGACGCAATCCAATTTTTGACAGTCGCATGTGATGGCTATTGATCGCCAAATGTGTTAAGCTTATCTTCATAAATTTCCTTAACGCTTAACCTCTTTAAATACAAGTATTTGATGATGTTTTTATACTCCAATTTATCGATTTTCACATTTGCATTCGACATGTTTCCTTTCAAATCCTACAAAATGTTATTTGGAGGAGATACTTTAAATGTCAAAGTTAAATATCAACAAAACGCAATTATTAATAGAACACCTGCAATCGTATTAAGTAATCAAAACATGTTTCCGACTAACCCATCATTAGAGACTGGAAAATATGCACTAAAAAGTTTGCCAAATATGCATGCAATATGCACTTAAAAAATCCCTAAATATGCACTTACAATATGCAATATGCACTTATGATGTGCATTTATTTATTATGTTTTAGGAAATTAAAATTCATTTGTCGTATTTACAAATTGTATATTTATTTATTACAATAAATTGTCGTATTTACAAATTACATATTTATTTATTACAATAAATAACCATATATTTCTTTAAATTTTCCATAGTTAAATTATGTCTACGATCTGTAAGTATATGTTTATATTGGGAGTTCTTTCAACATCGCAAGATGTGATCGGTGCATTCTTAAAACTAGGTATTAATGAGGGGCTTATATTAATGTCTTCATTAAAATTGCTATTAAGTACATTATTTATAGATTTTAATGTAACAAAACCTCCATTTTTGCTTAGAATTGCGGCTAATTTTTCTTTAATTCTTTTTCCAGTCAATGTTGACTTTTCCAATTTTCTCTTCAATATCATTTCCAATGCCAACACCATCATTTAAAAATAAATTTCTATCTTCTAATCTAGTAATTGCTTGCTCAATTATCGCAAATTTAGATTTAATATATGATAGCTGATTTTGTATTGTCGAATTATTGAAAATTACGTTACACTTTTCTATGGCAAGACTGGTTGCTGAATCAAATTAAGTTACAACATTTTTGATGCCTTCTTAATTATCGGCAAGAAACACAGCACATTTAAGCCATGTTCCCCATCTTGTTAAGATAGGCTCTGGTGGCAATGGAATGCCGGGAAGCATTTCGTTATATAATTGCACTCGTAAGGGCGCTTTTAAAAATACTTTTTTACTTTTTTGATATTACTTATTAAATTATTTACATCTGGAAACTCTAATCTAACTTTTTCAGCAACCCTATTTAAACCATGAGCCAAACAAGTACAATGGATTAAATTGGGGAAAAAAATTTTCAGACTTTGAGCTGATTTTAACATATACGAAGCGGCGTCAGTTACCATTAACAGAAATTTTTCTAAAGGTACTTTGTCGGGTAAAAAGAAATTCGCTAAGGACTCATTAATAAACCTGGCTATGGTAACATGATTTGTTTTGTCTAAATTACCTACATTAATTAAATGTCTTTTAGATTGAGTTGAACCATTTAAGGTTCCAATAATCAAATTAGCAACCTAACGGCCCTTCGTGTCGGTAGTTTCATCAACAGAGACCCAAAGATTTTGGTTTTTCAACTCCTTTCTAATACCATCGGTAACATCTTCATAAATTTCGTTGATGTATTTCTTGCGTAGAGTTGAGGAACTGGGTACATAAATGGGTTTATCATCGACTTTGCAATAAGTTTTCAGGAATTCTTGAAATATCGGATTGTCCAATTTATGTAAAGGAATATTACAACCCACAAAAAGATTACACAAATCTTTGGAAAATGCTTCTTGTGGATTCTTCGAATTATTGAGAAAACTTTCCTCCAAAAGTTGCTGCCGCGGTTTATTCAAATTTTCAGAAACCCTGTTCTGATGAAATGTTGTGTTCAAATGTCGCACTACTTGAAATTTCTTCTGGCAGGTAATCTGTGTAACAAATATATATTTTTAACATTCAGTTATAATAATTATTATTAATTACTATATTACTACAAAAACTAGAAAAATAAATTGTCTGGTTTTCTAAAGTCTCCAATTGTTTAAATTTGATTGATTTTGGTTATTTTGGTGTTTATGACAAAGAAATATTACAAAGATATATTAGCTTTAAAGAACATATAATTAAACATATCTAATAATAATTTATTATGAAATTGTTTCATTATATTTATGAACACAAAAAAAATTCTCGTAATTGTAGAACTTGTTATTGACAAAATATTTCAAAATTCAACTTACTCTTTTGTCGCAGAGTGTGCACAAAACACTTTCTTCGTCAATAATTTTTAGTGCACTGCAATCACTTATCTAATTTTTTATTAGAGATGACTTCCCTTTAGCTATCTTCGGCATTTTCAAAAATTTTTAATTCACTTTTGTTTCTACAATATGAAACAAACATGTAA
The DNA here is from genome assembly GCA_935421215.2 of Melolontha melolontha. Taxonomy (NCBI): domain Eukaryota; kingdom Metazoa; phylum Arthropoda; class Insecta; order Coleoptera; family Scarabaeidae; genus Melolontha; species Melolontha melolontha. Next base: position 1,068,022 of record OW285235.1, on the reverse strand, counting down.
ATAATTTACATATCTGTAACTATGCACATGGACAATACACCTCGTATTTTCAGCATTTACTTCTGCTTAATACATATGTTTCTGCCATCTAGGCGTCCTCAGTGAAGCTAGTGAAGCAATGTATACAAATTAATACAAACCTGTTATAAACAACTGGTTTGTATCTGTATTTAAATTTACTGAAATAGCCCGCATAGATCAAGCAAGTTCCGTCCTATAAGAAGACAACTATTTAATAATTGACATCTTACGTGCGAAAGAGACTTTGTCCGGAGGGCTACCTATCGTTCAAACAGCTAAGCTGCTACGGGAAACGATAAAATACATATGTTGATGTAGTCCATTAACAACCAGCCAGATACAAACCAGTTGTTTATTAGAGGTTTGTATTAATTTGTATACATTGCTTCACTAGCTTAACTGAGGACGCCTAGATGGCAGAAACATATGTATTAAGCAGAAGTAAATGCTGAAAATACGAGGTGTATTGTCCATGTGCATAGTTACAGATATATAAATTATTTACATGTTTGTTTCATATTGTACAAACGCTTTATACGTGCTTAACGTATTGTCATACTTAAACAAATCACTTTTGTTTCACCAAATAGCACAGACCTTAACACGTTTACGAATGAACAAACTATGAAGGAAATTATTTCTTTTTCTTATATTGATATTAGTCGTACGGTATAATATACCTGCATTAATACCTACATTTCTGAAAGGGATTTCTTACGTAAGTTCTAATTGCCCTGTAAACCGATTATCAGTACAGTTAAATCCTATTTTTGGGAAAGTGCATCGCATTATTAATGAGATGGACTTTCAATGAGTCATTAATGCAAAGTTGAAGGAATGCTAATCCCTTCACGTCTACACAAACAAATTAAATATCTTTAAATATCAGATTTTATTATGGTTCTTATGAAAATGGCGAATATATGCATAAATATGCAAAATAATTATGAAATATGTACGTGCATATGCAGTTACGGTAAAGTGTCCAAATATGCATTATATGCACCAAAAAAAATGTAAAAAAAAGTACACAGTATAGAAGGAATATACCAAAAAACAACAAATATGCATTTTGCATAAAATCCAGTCTCTACCCATCATTCACTTGTAGAATGATTAGGTATAAGTGGCAAATTGCAACTTTCTTAAAAAAATATTAAGAAACCATTGCCTATTACATTTTATTTTAAAAAATTATGGATTGATTGGAGGATGTAATTTTATGTTAATGAAGAAGATATGGGAGTTATTCTTGATGAAGTTCCTGTATTAGAAGCCCCCCCCCCCCCCCAAGTTAATCCGTTGAAGTATCGGAACAAGTTACTGAATTATTTCATTTAGATCCTCACGGTTTGTGCGAAGGCAGTGAAAATTTTTGCAAACTTAACGTAAGTTATCTTATCTAAAGAAGTTTGACAAATTGGTAGTGTAAACGTTAGTAATTTTTTCTTTAATGGTAAAATTCGTGATACATTTGCTCAATGCAATTTTGCGATATAAATAATTACGATTATATTATCTTCTTGACGTAATATAGGGACATTTTTAAAATGTCATTATTTCTCGCCATTATAACAAGATTTTGTTTAGTTCAAGGAAAATGGCTTAGGCTAACTAGATATCAATATCCCCTCGTATTTTTATAGTCTTCAACTATATAATTTAAAGAAATCTGACTAAATTTGAATAAATATTTAAAATTCTCAGCTAGTGTTTATGTCATTTTGTTTCACTGAGTTTTATCAGTCGTCAAGACAAAAATAGCGGGCAAAGAATTCCAGCCCAGTAAAAGAGAATGCACAATATCTCATTTAATTTCCATTATGAAGTTTAGCATAAATAAATGGCTGAAAAGAAGATTTAGAATTAACTCGTAAGTAATCCTTTCGTACACTTCGATAAAAGATTTCGATGTTCATTCGATCATTTCAAATAACAAAGCTTTCCATTAATTTCTTGATTAACTTTAATTATATGCAGTATTCACATAACTTAAATGCCTAAGCTTGACATCGGATCTAATAATGAAAATTACACTTAAATAACGATAAGATGTTGCGGCGGCAACGTTTTCTCAAGATAATTAAGAGACCACTTCTGATGATTCCGCTAAAATATGTGTAACAAAACGATGTGTTGTGTGAGACTTTGCCACACACATCGCCTGCGCGGAGTATTGTACATAATTTGCTTACAAATCATACGTACATATAATACATTGAATAGGTTTCATCGTTTTTAGAAATGAACATGAGTGATCCATTTTGACAATGCGAATAAAGTTGCAGATGCATGCAATGTAATTTGCTTGTCATTTATAATACTAAATAAAGTAATGTGCACAGTGTCGAATTAGGTTAGTCGTACGAAGATCAAAAGAAAGCGCTCCCACTAAATCAATCTACCGGTACACTACAAATTTAACAAGTTTTATTGAATTTCTACTGAACGAATAACTTTCTAAAAGAGAATAAAAAAAATCAAGTAATTCTCTCTGTTCACATTTTTATATTTACTACATAAATTTTAATCTGATTTCTTCCGAGGTTCGTATGCTATTGTTAAGTCAACATTCCAGGCTGAAAAAATGCCGACCTTAAAACCTCCACTGCGTATAATTTATATCGGGATTATTCAACAATGTAGATCATTTAAAACGCAGACGTTTTAAGTAAATCATTCAGTTCCGACGCTGAAAAAAATTAACAACACGTGACAGAATTTATTCAAATCTCAGTATACGAGAAAGAAAATGGGTTAACGCAAGTTTACGAACTTCAAAACGTGAGATTTAAATGAACATAATTATTAAGTGTGTACATGTATAGTGGTAAAAAGATGCACAATTATTGATGTTCCTCAAATTCATGCATAACAAATTCTACGCCGGCCATGTATTAGGACAGAAATTATAACGGAATGTAGTATGTTTAATTTAATACTCTGCTATTGGAAAGTTCGCCATCCGTAATTTCGTTAATCAACATTTAATGGTGTGAATTGTACAAACCTTCGTCTGATTTATTTTTAAACGATCGCCAACAGGTAAATTCTAATAATTTTCGGGTTCGGTTATTAAGTCTTAATAAGTCGCTGGTACTTCTCGGTTCGTATGCCGCGAGAAATGTATTCAAATGAAAGTATTTTCTGAAATTGGTTTCTATTATTATTGATTAATTGTGTAACATCTTCGGTGCAATTATTTTGAGAGCGTACGCGGGTAGATAACGAGTATTACGATTAAGGCAAAGTTACTTAATTCGGTTTGCTTAATACATACTAATCGATCGCTTCGTTCTCATAGGAGGCTTACGAAAAATCCTACATCTTGTACAAATTAATTAAATGCATAGTACACACACATTTTAATTGTAAGATTTAAAGCTTATTTTTCACTAAAAATTTACAGCAAATAGAATATAACGTGCCTAACGTTCCTATTACGAAGCTCTTCCATTATTTGATGTCTAGTCTTGAAAATGGCATTCTTTAAAAATGGAAAAATTAAATATTCTAAATTTGTCAAATAATCTGGAGATCTTGGAGGAAAATTAATAATTCTTGTATCGAAAAATTGTTGTAAAAAAAATATTATAATGTCAATGAATACTGAACATGAATCTTTGTAACGGGCTGAAGTCGCCCTTGGTTATTTTTAATCGTTTATTCATAATTTTTGAACTGACCTGTATATGGTAGAATTTTTGCTTATAAATTGTAAATTTGATCTTTAAAAATTTATGTAAGGATTTTCTCTTGTCGATATTTATCCTGGTGTTAGTTAAAATTAGAAATTACGTAGTAGTAATTTTCTAGTATGATTTGAATTTAATTAAAAATTGCGATATATTTCATGTTGATGTAGGTAACCTTGTTTTCATTATAGTTTTGTTCATATTTTACGCGTGTAGATGGTGTTGGAGTTGTCGATAAAAAAGGTAGGTATATCATAAACAATTAATTTGATATTTGGTTTAAATTATAATAGGTTTTATGCGAATCTTTATCTTAAAGTGAATTAGAAATTTTACGGCTTTGTTTGTAGTGAATTACGTTAGAATTGACATTGGTATTTTCATTTAAGGTCTCCTTGGTTGTTGTAGTGTCATAGTAATTTCGTGTTTATTTTTTTAGACTATGGTCTTCGATTAATAATTAATTAATATTCTTTATCAGTTAGATTCTGAATTTTATTGTCTTAATTTCGATCTAGAGAAATGATTTATTAGTTAACCTCTTCAGGGACGGGTTTTTCACAACACGTGAAAAAGCAAATCATAAATTTTATTCAACTTTTATTCATCTTAGAAATTGAAAAATACATAGTTTTGAAATTTTTAGTAAACTGTGAACGTAAAAAATAAGAAGAAATATCTGTCCACGCATGTTGCCAAAGTTCATTGATCAAAGATTCAAGACACTCAGGGCACACTGGTTCCTTACATTTCTTGCACGTATATCGAGTATATTTTACGCAGTTTTGATAATGGCATCTAGGAGGATTTTTAATTTCTGCTTTTCGGGGTAGGGTCCTATTCCATCCAATCGCACTTCACGCAAAGCTTTTGTCCATGCCTTCTTTATCGTTGGTGGTGTATTTCCATGTGCCGGTCTTCCTTTTTGGTTTGTATTCATTCTAAGAAGGGCATGGACAATATATGCCTTATACTCAACCAAAGAGATGCTACAATGTTTAGCTTCGCGGTAGAGGATCCACGAATTTATGATAGCGACGTTTATAAAGTGGGATTCGATTCTTACTTAAAATTTCTTATTTTTCGTTGCATGAGGATAGTGGGCAACCATTCTATCTGCCATGTCAACACCACCCATATATTTATTGTATTCGATTACTGCTTGTGGTCGCGGAATGTTGACGTGGCTTTTTTTGGTTTTGTCCCATCTTCTTACAGTATCTTGCGGTTCTTTACCAACGAAAGATGAAACCATATGTACTATATTATTGTCTACCCACCGAATCACACTAATGTTATCGGATGAAGTGGTAACTGAACTTGATCCTCTTCCTCTTTTTTTCAAATCTTTTTCGGATACTAGTTTCTCACTTGCACCTGCAATTCTATTTGATCGTATTGTTCCGACAACATAAATATCTCTACTCTTCAAAAATGATGTTGTATCAAGAGACGTAAAAAGGTTGTCTATAAATATCTTGTGGTTTTTTCCTTCAATTTCGGAACATAGTCTTGCAACGGTGTCCCCTATAACACCTAACTTAGATTTTGACTCTGTTTTGCGACTCTGGTACATTTCAAATTTTGACACGTATCCATCAGCCGCTGCACGGACCCAAACCTTGAAACCCCATTTATGAGGTTTTGATTTTATATATTGTTTACACTTGCTTCTTCATTTGAATGGTACGATCATTTCGTCTATTGCCATATATTCAGTTGGCGTACAAGCATTGGCAAATGTTTCGGCCAATGTATTCAATAATGGTTTTATTTGTATAAAAGAATCATCGTTGTCGTGCGGTATGTCTTAATTATTTGTAAAATGTAGAAATCTTTTTATTTCTTCATACTTTTTCAGCGGCATGCTATCAGCGATAATATCTAAACGTAGGCCTTGATTGGATGACCAATACATCTGGTATGAAATACGCAATAAACCGTTTTATATCTGCAGTAGTGATATTTATATCTCTGCCTGATTGGACTGCATACCTGATAGTTTCTGTTCTAATATGCTCAAATAGTTCTTCAGGAAAGATTTCCATAAAAAAGGAAAGCGGAGTTTCACCTTGAATTTTAATTTCACGGGAGGATAAAAAAGGTGGTCGATTGTGAATAAGATCGGTGTCCTTCTCAACATACCATATTCTAGACCTAGTCGGCTGACTGGTTTCTATTCGACGTTTTATTTCCCTCAATGGCAATTCATCTTCACTATCAAAATCTTCGCTTTCCGTACATTCATTTTCATGAATTTCATTTTCATCATCCGATATTCTGACGTACTGGGTTGGTCCAACCCGTCGTTGTTTGTACGTACATCTTCATCAAAATCTTCTTCGTTGAAATCTATAATATCAAGATCTTCTAAATCTGAATTATTTGGATTTGCTAATTTATCCAGTATAGTTATGGTTGATGCGTCATCTCTTTTGCCATAAAATAATCCACAGGAAATTGGAGTAGACATTTCCGAATAACTGAAACAGTTATAAAATGTAGCAAAAAGAAGAAAATGAAGTAATATCTACTTTCACACTTTGTACACAAATGTGTACATATAAAAACTTCATCACATTTGCAAACAAATGTGAAATATTTCAAAATTATAGAAAAATACATGCATGTCACATTACTTACTGATTTTTATTTCTCACAAATTCGAAGAGATACTTAGAAATAATACTGCAACTTGAAGTAAGGTAACTAGCATAACCTAGCCACACATAAACACTAATAAACTAACGTAATTTTATTATGGCTCGGTCATACACCTTATGCGCAGGTACATAGGTTCTATAATATATTGGCAACATACGAGGCCATTGAGCATTGAAGAATATCTTTACAATATGGGTTTATGCTGCAATGGTCCAAACGTACATATGTGTATATGTCCTTGAAGAGGTTAAGTATTTCATCATTAATTCTCCTTTAGAGTGCCTTTCCCTGTCGTCCATATTTGTAAGGACTATGTACCTTTTTCGTATATAAGTATCAAGTTGAGGAAATGGTCCTGTTTTGCTGTTGAAGAATTAAGTTAGTTATATGTCTGATGAATCTCAGGTTGGAGAAAAACGATCGTTACGGTATAAAGTAAATAGTGAAATTCATTAAAATTTGCTTTATTTTATCCCGATAATAGTTATAATGGAATTTCATCAAGTAAAGGCTGAAACAATCCTTTATCCAAAATGAATGTAAATATTAGGCTAATAATAAAAAAAAATACATCGAAAGTCTGTAGTACAGATATAAATGAAATATACAAAAAGGTTTTGTTTAAGTATGACAATACGTTAAGCACGTATAAAGCGTTTGTACAATATGAAACAAACATGTAAATAATTTACATATCTGTAACTATGCACATGGACAATACACCTCGTGTGTTCAGCATTTACTTCTGCTTAATACATATGTTTCTGCCATATAGGCGTCCTCAGTTAAGCTAGTGAAGCAATTTATACAAATTAATACAAACCTGTTATAAACAACTGGTTTGTATCTGTATTTAAATTTACTGAAATAGCCCGCATAGATCAAGCAAGTTCCGTCCTATAAGAAGACAACAATTTAATAATTGACATCTTACGGGCGAAAGATACTTTGTCCGGAGGGCTACCTATCGTTCGAACAGCTATGCTGCTACGGGAAACGATAAAATATGTATGTAGATGTAGTCCATTAACAACCAGCCAGATGGCTGTAAATATACAAAAAGGTTTTGTTTAAGTATGACAATACGTTAAGCACGTATAAAGCGTTTGTACAATATGAAACAAACATGTAAATAATTTACATATCTGTAACTATGCACATGGACAATACACCTCGTGTGTTCAGCATTTACTTCTGCTTAATACATATGTTTCTGCCATATAGGCGTCCTCAGTTAAGCTAGTGAAGCAATTTATACAAATTAATACAAACCTGTTATAAACAACTGGTTTGTATCTGTATTTAAATTTACTGAAATAGCCCGCATAGATCAAGCAAGTTCCGTCCTATAAGAAGACAACAATTTAATAATTGACATCTTACGGGCGAAAGATACTTTGTGCGGAGGGCTACCTATCGTTCGAACAGCTATGCTGCTACGGGAAACGATAAAATATGTATGTAGATGTAGTCCATTAACAACCAGCCAGATGGCGGTAAATATACAAAAAGGTTTTGTTTAAGTATGACAATACGTTAAGCACGTATAAAGCGTTTGTACAATATGAAACAAACATGTAAATAATTTACATATCTGTAACTATGCACATGGACAATACACCTCGTGTGTTCAGCATTTACTTCTGCTTAATACATATGTTTCTGCAATATAGGCGTCCTCAGTTAAGCTAGTGAAGCAATTTATACAAATTAATACAAACCTGTTATAAACAACTCGTTTGTATCTGTATTTAAATTTACTGAAATAGCCCGCATAGATCAAGCAAGTTCCGTCCTATAAGAAGACAACAATTTAATAATTGACATCTTACGGGCGAAAGATACTTTGTCCGGAGGGCTACCTATCGTTCGAACAGCTATGCTGCTACGGGAAACGATAAAATATGTATGTAGATGTAGTCCATTAACAACCAGCCAGATGGCGGTAAATATACAAAAAGGTTTTGTTTAAGTATGACAATACGTTAAGCACGTATAAAGCGTTTGTACAATATGAAACAAACATGTAAATAATTTACATATCTGTAACTATGCACATGGACAATACACCTCGTGTGTTCAGCATTTACTTCTGCTTAATACATATGTTTCTGCCATATAGGCGTCCTCAGTTAAGCTAGTGAAGCAATTTATACAAATTAATACAAACCTGTTATAAACAACTGGTTTGTATCTGTATTTAAATTTACTGAAATAGCCCGCATAGATCAAGCAAGTTCCGTCCTATAAGAAGACAACAATTTAATAATTGACATCTTACGGGCGAAAGATACTTTGTGCGGAGGGCTACCTATCGTTCGAACAGCTATGCTGCTACGGGAAACGATAAAATATGTATGTAAATGTAGTCCATTAACAACCAGCCAGATGGCGGTAAATATACAAAAAGGTTTTGTTTAAGTATGACAATACGTTAAGCACGTATAAAGCGTTTGTACAATATGAAACAAACATGTAAATAATTTACATATCTGTAACTATGCACATGGACAATACACCTCGTGTGTTCAGCATTTACTTCTGCTTAATACATATGTTTCTGCAATATAGGCGTCCTCAGTTAAGCTAGTGAAGCAATTTATACAAATTAATACAAACCTGTTATAAACAACTGGTTTGTATCTGTATTTAAATTTACTGAAATAGCCCGCATAGATCAAGCAAGTTCCGTCCTATAAGAAGACAACAATTTAATAATTGACATCTTACGGGCGAAAGATACTTTGTCCGGAGGGCTACCTATCGTTCGAACAGCTATGCTGCTACGGGAAACGATAAAATATGTATGTAGATGTAGTCGTAGCAGCATAGCTGTTCGAACGATAGGTAGCCCTCCGGACAAAGTATCTTTCGCCCGTAAGATGTCAATTATTAAATTGTTGTCTTCTTATAGGACGGAACTTGCTTGATCTATGCGGGCTATTTCAGTAAATTTAAATACAGATACAAACCAGTTGTTTATAACAGGTTTGTATTAATTTGTATAAATTGCTTCACTAGCTTAACTGAGGACGCCTATATGGCAGAAACATATGTATTAAGCAGAAGTAAATGCTGAACACACGAGGTGTATTGTCCATGTGCATAGTTACAGATATGTAAATTATTTACATGTTTGTTTCATATTGTATAAATGAAATAAATTAGTCTTTCTATGGTACCAAACGAAAGTTTTACAATAGCGTAATTAAACAATTATACGTAAAATAAAATTTTTCTGTGTGTATTTCACAAATTTATAAAACAAATAATCTATAGTATATTAAGTAAATGTACACATGGTTCGCTCAAAAAAAAGTTACAGACAAGAAAAATTCTCATATCAAAAATTTAATTTGAATATTCTAAAGAAAATGAAAAAAAAACGGTAAATGAATAGAAGATATTACGTAAAAAATTAATATAATAAAACACAAAAGCAAATTAAATTGAAATTCTAATGAATTTAGATTACAAGTAATTAAAAAATATCCAAATATAATATTAACTTACGAAACGTTACTAAAAAAAAATTTTAATTGAACAGATACTAAATTTAAAACACAAATGTTAGAGAACATATGATTTTCTTTTTTTTTTAGTCTTCAGAACGGTATTTAAAGAGACCAAACTTTTATAAAAAAAAAAAAGATAAAATCATGCGAGTTCACGTATCGTCCTTGTTTCGAGTACAGGAGATTTCCAAGGAAGCTGGTGATACGATTCGTCCGCCGTGAATATCGTGCTTGAGATCGATTAAAGTTGTCAGCGCCTGCTTTACGATATCGAGAGGGTTTTCAATATTGTTCCACCATGCATATTAGAGATACCACCATATTCAAGAGCAAAAGGAAGGGTTTCCCTTTTACTTCTATATTCAAAAGGAAGTCCTTTCCTTTTACTTCTATATCCAAACGGAACGGTATCGCTGATTTCAAACCCACTTACGTTCTACGTTTTTATCCGCAGTATGTGATTAATTTTTGCGTGTCGATGCGACAATTCACATCAAGCTTTGATACAAAATAATACAAATCTGTATAAAAACAAATTTGATGTGAATTGTCGCATCGACATGAAATTTGTTTTTGCTATACTACGCCACCTGGCGACGAGTTAATAGACTCACAGAAATATGCGTATTTTTTCTTCTTTTCCAGTAATAGCTTAGCTATTCGAGAAGAAACACTTTGTCCCGGCGTGGTCGGTTTTGTCCGTCAGATGGCATGAGGTTATCTGATGTCTTCGGATAGGACAAAACTTGCTTTACTTCGTAAACCTATCATTGACAAAGTGCTTACACAGAAACGCATGCGTCTGGTAGTTGAAGCAAAAGCTGGTAAATACGTACTCTGTGTCCATGCATATACAGATACAAATTTGATTTATACAGATTTGTATTATTTTGTGTAAAGTAGACTTCATTTCAAGTAACAAAAACGCAAAACTTCTATATCCATTTTTATTTGTTTAAAAGTTACAGATGTTTGAATGTGATTGTCAGATCATGAAAAAAATGTAATCCAAAAGTCAATACAAAATGATTTTATTTAAAAAAGTTCAATTAATGATATTTTCGAAATGTCCACCTCCTTGTTGAATGCAAGCTTGTGTCCGTAAGCCAACAGAAGAAGTACTTATCCGAATTTCATACATGTTTTGTCGGATTTGCTCGGCAGCCAGGTGAATACGATCCAACAATTCTTCTCTTGTGTTCGAAACTTGCGCGTAGACTAAATTTTTCGTGTCAAGGGGATTAAGATCGGGTGATTTGGGTGGCCATGCAACAGGCCTACCCCGACCAATCCATCTTGGATAATTGACGTTAACCCAATTTCGGACAGCAATTCCGAAATGTGGTGGTGCCCCATCCATGTAAAACCACATCTCTCGTCGAACACTCAGTGGGACATCCACTAAAAGACCTGGCAGTTCGTCAATAAGAAATTGAAGGTAATTGTCCGCATTTAACCTCCAAGGAAGAACGACAGGACCAATCAACAAGTAATCGATTAGGGCCGCCCAAACGTTAATAGAAAATTCATGTTGAAATTTAGATTGGCGTATAGCTTTGGGATTTTCTGATGACCACCTGTGCAGGTTTCTTAGATTTGTAACACCACTTCTCGTGAACGTAGATTCATCTGTTCAGAGGACTGTTCTGCAGAAATTAAAATGAAGCCGTGATTATCTAAATATCCAGGTAGAATAAACTAGACGAGCATAGTGGTCTGCCTCAAGCAAACCGTGTCCCCTGCAATAGTGATATGGATATGAGCTCTCACGTTTTAAAATTCTCCAAACTGTCGTTCGTGGCACTCCTAGTTGTCTAGCGATTCGACGTACACTGAAAGTTGGATCACTTGTAACAATAGCTACTGCTTCTTCCTCTAAGTCTTCTGGCAAATTTACTCGTCAGTCGAAAAGATAATCACGCAGTCCGCATTCCCAGAATTGTCTGTGTACTTCCAAAAAAGGTTTTGTAATGAGGAGTGCACCTATAGGGACACCGATGTCGGTATTCAATCACTGCTTGACATGTACTGGCGTTACAGTAGCCATACACAAAATGCATGTCCGCATACTCTTGAGAAGAAAATCGGTAAGGCATTTTGAATAAAGAAAACGTGTCCACTCACTAATAATAATAAGCTGTTGCATGAACTGAAACGTAATGTATTTTATTAAAAAATGCAACGTTAACAGTCATCTGAACAATTGTTTATTGTATGATATTCATGGTTCAGCACTTACGAAATAAGTAAGAACCTTCTTTATCATAAATCAATTTCCAGTACTCTTTTTTGTAGATCTCCAAGAAATTACTGTATGCGCTTCGACACGTTTTTATTTATTTTAGGATAAAATTTTATTATTATATATTATTATATTAACAATCATAGGCCTGTTATTGAATCGTATAACTTTTTTTAAATAAAATCAGTTTGTATAATCAGTTTGACTATAGGATTACATTTTTTTTATGATCTGACAATCACATTCATAGATCTGTAACTTTGAAACATATACAAATGGATATACAAGTTTTGCGTTTTTGTTACTTGAAATGAAGTCTACTTTACACTCCTAAAATTTGAACATAACGATACGTGACATCTTGTATAGAAAGAAAATTAAAGCGAACCTCTATATTATACAGGGTGTCCAGAAACTCTCCTGACAAACGAAGACCGGAGATTCCTCTGATAATTTTAAGACAATTAAACCCAAATTCACCTAGTCCGAAAATGCTTCCTAAGGGAGCTAGAGTTCTTTGAAGATGGCGCCTTGTATTTATTTTTTTTTAAATTCCTCCAGAACACTTCTATTTAGAAAAACAGAAACTGGTATGCTTATTTATCCTCCAGAGATGAATCGATTCCATCAATTGCGAATTTCTAGTACCGGTCATAGGCGTCCGTTTTGGGTAGGTCAACGATTATTTTAAGGCATAACTTTTTTGTCTTTAACTTTTAAGCATTTGTGACATTTGGAATTTACTGCAAGTGAGAATTAATGAATATTAAATCACATTCTTACATGTAAATGTCGACTTATTTAATGCGTTCGTGACACTAGATTACGTTGTGACACTAGATTATTAAATTTTCAGGTATTCCAGTACTAAAATGTACTCTTACTTTAAGTCGGTAGGATACACCGTTTTCTAGAAAAATCGATTTGTAAATTTTTCGTTTTTTCTTCATTAAAGTTCAATTTTTTATTTTTTGCAATAGTTAGCTCTGAACTGCCAACAGAAGTAAAACCTACGTTTTTAATTGTCAAATTGTTGTCAGTTCGCGAAGTTTATCTTTTCATTTTTTACTTTGTGTTATTCAAACACAACGATTTCAATTTAAAAAAAAATAGTTTTTACTAATGAGGAATACGCCGATATGCATTTAGTTTATGGCGAAATGAGGTGTAACACTCGAGCGGCGCAACATAGATACGTTGAAAAATTTCCCAATCGTAAGCATCCCACTCACTCAACATTTACAGCTCTTCATCAACGATTAAGAGAAACAGGTTCAGTGGTCCCAAAAAACAATGAAACAGGGAGACATAATGATGTAACAGCAGAATATGAAGATGTTATTTTAATGGAAGTTGAGGAAAATCCAGGAATTAGCATTCGAAGACTATCTGCCATGTACCCCACAATTTCAAAATCTTCCGTAAGAAATATCTTACACAAAGAAAATTTATATCCTTTTCATTTTACAAAGGTGCAAGCACTGCTAGAAGGAGATTTTCCTGCTCGCGTAGAATTCGCTAGATGGTTACAAAATCAGAAAAATCAAGATGAAGATTTCTTCAGGAACATTTTGTTTGGTGACGAAGCTTCATTCTCAAAAAATTTAATTTTTAATGTACATAATGCACATTATTATTCGTACGTTGGTGACAATCCCCACGTTGTTCAAGAATTTAAGCATCAGCATAGGTTTAGCATAAACGTCTGGATAGGAGTAGTTGACGATTATCTACTTGGACCTGTGGAATTACCTGCTCGTTTAAATGGTGCTGATTACTTACATTTCCTGCAAAATATTTTACCTGATTTGTTAGATGAGGTGCGTTTAAATATTCGGCAAAACTTATGGTTTCTACAGGACGGCTGTCCGGCCCACTTTAGCAGGAATGTACGAGACTTTCTAGATAATAACTACGAAGACCATTGGATTGGAAGAGGCGGTCCAGTTGCTTGGCCAGCAAGGTGGCCGGATTTGAATCCTTGCGATTATTGTGTTTGGGGATACATAAAAGCATTTGTTTATTCCGTTCCGATACAAAATCGCGCACAACTCTGGCTAATGATACAAGATGCTTGCAACGAATTTAGAAATAACTTTGGAATTTTTGCAAGAATTCGGCGTTCTCTAAGCAAAAGGGTAAACTTATGCATAGAGACTAATGGTCATCACATCGAGCAACTTTTGTAACAATCTACCTTTGATACTTGTTCTTTTTTTGTTAGTTTCGTTCCATTGTAATAAATAATTTGTTTTTAATTTATGAAATTAATTTTCATCCATGCCTTGATAGTCCAAGCCAACTTCGTCGCTAAAAATAAGTAGGTACATAATAAATTGAACTTTAATGAAGAAAAAACGAAAAATTTACAAATCGATTTTTCTAGAAAACGGTGTATCCTACCGACTTAAAGCAGGACTACATTTTAGTACTGGAATACCTGAAAATTTAATAATCTAGTGTCACAAATGCTTAAAAGTTAAAGACAAAAAAGTTATGCCTTAAAATAACCGTTGACCTACCAAAAACGGACGCCTATGACCGGTACTAGAAATTCGCAATTGATGGAATCGATTCATCTCTGGAGGATAAATAAGCATACCAGTTTTTGTTTTTCTAAATAGAAGCGTTCTGGAGGAATTTAAAAAAAAGTAAATACAAGGCGCCATCTTCAAAGAACTCTAGCTCCCTTAGGAAGCATTTTCGGACTAGGTGAATTTGGGTTTAATTGTCTTAAAATTATCTGAGGAAACTCCGGTCTTCGTTTGTCAGGAGAGTTTCTGGACACCCTCTATAAGGCATGAAATTTAAAGCGTTACATTGTATGGTGGCAGCGAAGGTATGAAATTGTATGTTTAATTGTACGTAGTGTTAGTAAATGAAGTTAATTTTATGTTAATTAGCTTGCACTATGATCAAAATCTCGTGCATATACAATTTTAAATATTCAATTTGAAGGGAAAATACATAACAATATATATGTTAGGTGGTCAAGGTATTATCTTTCTTTGATATTGTATTTCTATTTATGTCGTGAAAGACGGAAATAAATCTGTTATTGCTTTAGCTTGGAAATCATCTTCACAATTATTAAATTTCAATATTATTATGTTTTACTCCAAATTTTTAAACTTATTGAACTTTTAACAACTCTTAGGAGAGCTGTATGTTCATGTATTCTTCGTTTTGACTTTGAGGTTGCGGGAAAAACCATTAGCGGTTCTAAGCTTTTACGACGAATCACGAAATGGTTCGGATTTTATACACACACATCTAATGACCGACGTCTAGAAAAAATGCACGATCGTGTATATGTGTACGCTGGTCATGTGTATTGTGTGATGATGTACGATATGCTTCGTACAGATAAAGGAACATATTTGAAATATGTGAGTTTGAGAGTGCACCATGCGTGTATTATGTTTTAATTACACGCTACGATCACGCGGCATTATTCATGTCCACGTCCGCTGTTCCACAATAAGTTCACATTACACGCCTCCGAGTAATTGCACTCATTCGCATTCTCGGAACGCATTCGGATATAAGCGATCTATGTCCGTGCACAATATATCGTGAAATATTAATAATCTCTGTGCCGTACTATTTACTTCAAAGTTTATGTTAGAAAACGTTCGAAGAACTAATATAAATATTTTTATGACCGCGGGCGGCCATTCTTCGTTACATTTTGTTACGTGATAAGATCTCTGTGTCGCATACTGTATATACATCCACCCATCCACCACGTATTTATGTTCTCTTAAGTGCTGTGCGCGCCGTACTGCTACAAAAATCCTACGTCGAAATTTATTAGCTAATTGAACTGAAGCTAATTATTTCGTAATGCACTGTAATAACTATTAATAAAGTTATATTTGCCGGTTGGGCGAGAATGAATAAAAATTACCAACTCATACTCGTTGAATGGCTGTCAAACGCGGACTTTTACTAGAAACTGTCGTGATGGGTTTCAAAGAAATGCAAAAGAAAAGCTCGATTTTAATTAATGCATTATTCTTGGTTTTCTCTTATGATCGTACAACTAAAAAAGGATTGAAGATGTCACGTACAATTTTTCTTACTGTTTTGTATAAGAGAAGGAAGTATTGAAATCAATGCATGTATACTCCTCGTCAGGAAAGATGATCCCTGCGTCATCAACAAACATTGTATGATTCAAATAAGTACTTTGGCGTCATATTAAATACTGTAAATTGCAAAATGAATATGGAAATATAACTTCGTTTCCGGGCCAAATATATTTGACAGTCGGTCGAATTTGTAGGTTATACGAACATATATAATCGAATTACATTTTAAGTTATATTAAAATTACTATAAATTGAACAAAGCTGCGTAAACAGCAAATCAAATTAAAGTAGAAATATGTTTCAAACAATTAGCAAGCATAAAAAATTTAAATACTTAGGATGCGATTCAAATTAAATTTCCAGGAATTGTTTACATTTTAAAAAGCTGCCCAGATGTACATATTCAATTATTGTTTTTGTACAAAAGGCTTTTTATAATGTGAATAAAAAGAGAACGACAATATTCTATGTGAGAAAATAATTTCAAAATAGAATAAAAACTAATTACTTTAAAATGCATTTTAAGAGAAAAAAGTATTTTTCTTGAGTATTAAAATCACGAAAAAAATGCCAGAAAAAATAACCACTTAGAGTCTTCTGCCCTACTTAGAGTCTTCTGCCCTACTTAGAGTCTTCTGACATACTTAGAGTCTTCTGGCCTACTTAGAGTCTTCTGGCATACATTTTATAAAATTAATTGGCAATAACAATTCTTGTATACTCCTCGTCAGAAAAGATGATCCCTGCGTCATCAATAAACATTGTATGATTCAAATCAATACTTCGGCGTCATATTAAATACTGTAAATTGCAAAATGAGTATGGATTGTAACTTCGTTTCCGGGCCAAATATATTTGACACAGTCGGTCGAATTTGTAGGTTACATGAACATATATAATCGAATTACATCTCAAGTTATATTAAAATTACTATAAATTGAACAAAGCTGCGTAAAAAGCAAATCAAATTAAACTATAACACCACTTGAAAAATAAAATGAACTATCAAGAATTTACAACATTTCTGTCAACATATAAGATTATGTAATTCTTTAATAATTTTAATGAATGGCAAAACCAAACAGTTTCAAGTTAGTTGTAAAAGCATTATTACTGGAATTGAAATCATACAATAGACCAGAGTATCTACTTTGTATAACTGTAATTACATATTCACTGTTATGACAGTTTTATAAACATTATCTTATAAAAAAATGTATATTTGTTTTAAAAAAATAAACAATTTAGTTACATCAAATATATTTCAACACAATTTTTAATTTTTAAGGGACAGTTCTACAATACACTAACCCAATTATATCATCGAATAACCCTAGATATCTCTAGTTAAACGTTCTACAGTGCCTAATTTTAAATAAAATTTGGAATATATTGCAGTATAACTTAACACTGCCATAATAGATAAGTTGAGTTTTGCATAAAGGTCGGTATAAATATTAGAAATCGCAGTATGCATTATAAACAAAACATATTCATACAAACTTATTTGCTGTAAAATGTTTCTTTTTGGTCCGAAATTATTTGTTGACTGCTAGGAAATTAGAACTTGTACGATTGCAGAAAGAAATTTTGAAAAAGGAACATGAAATGGAGCAAGAAAAAAAGTTTAGTACTTGAACTTTCAAAAATTAAATTAGAGCAAACAAAAAATTTTACTTGCAATAAGTTATAGTTTTATCATAAGAAACATATAATATATACAAACAATTATTATTATATTATTGCTTTCGAGAGTTCCACATTAACTCTCATACCATATATGTAATAAGATTGGAAATCTTTTTAAGACCCCAAAAAATCTTTCAATCCAGTTTCTGGTTCTAATATGGGATTCATCGTACATTTGTTCAGCTCCACTTTGAGGATTTGCTAAAGAGGTTAATAAATATTTTGTAATATTGTAACCACTATCACAAAGTATAACTGAGTTATTGAAATGTTAATTTTCTTAGCTTCTTTTTATTGCCAATCCATTCAAAATTGTTTGGTCATGTGTAGATCCTGGCCATCTAGCTACGATGTCACAAATTCTTAATTGAGAATCTCCTATTACCTAAATATTCCGTGAAAAATATACTTTTCTGTTTCGGTACAGCTCAGCATTATTACCACCAGGAGATTGTTTTCTCATGTGAGTGCAATCAATTCTACTTAGTACATTAGGAAATCTAACTACTTGATAAAATCTGCTTAGTTTCTTGTAATTCTTCTACCGTTCTAGACATATTTAGATAAAAATTGTGGCCATAGTCTGGCAATTGCATGTGTAACATTTTGTATGATTATTTGTATTAATATCATTGCATTCGTTGCATAAAATCTCAGTTACTAAAAGTAATTTTAGATAAACAAGTAATCAGCTGTATACTAATACTTGATACTTTTACTGCCAACACAAGGAAATTTGATATATTTGGCGTCAACTAAAAACAACATGTAGAACGTACGTTGGCATAAATCTTGGTTTATAATATAGAATAAGTTAAAACATGAGATAGCTAACAGTTTTTTATCTGCGGTCATATAGGAAGTATTGTTAATCCACTATCTTCACTGCTGCTTGAATCATCAATGTTAATTATAAAGCAATGTAAATGTATTTCTCTATCATACCAATTTTTTATAATACTTTCCGTGTGTATAACACAATTTTTCCAAATTTCTTCCGTACACAGTGAAGAAATAGATCTCTGTCTTTATTATATACATCATTACAGAAAATCTCTTGACCGTACTAATATAAATTCACTAATATTTGGGTTATCGGTCTGTTTACATTAAAACTCAAATGTTCTTTCTTAATATTTCGTAAATATATTAATGACTTCATCTAGAATTCACTAGAATTAAGCGTTGGCAGTCTTATTAATTAATTTACACATAATTGTCACTAGCAACTCACAAATAAAACATTAAAATTATATTTTTTAAACCACAATTAAATCTGTAAAATTTCAACTTGACCTTCTTCATCCGCATGTCTGTCTGCATAATATGTGTGTGAAAACAAATCTATCCTAACTTCTACATTGGGTTCTTAACCGGTTGTAAAAAATGGGGCGGTAAGAAAAAAATATACAAAAATCTCCTACTGGGTGTTTTTTTGAAAGTCAATATATATATATATATATATATATATATATATATATATATATATATATACATACAGACTCAATTATAAAAAAAGTCGAAACGTCGTAGTAAAAACTGAAATTCATTAAAGGTCGCTAAACCAAGAAAAAGTATATTATTTTAATATTATGACACGGCCAATAAAATAAATAAGAAATAAATTTTAATTCTTATTAACACAAAATATATATATATATATATATATATATATATATATATATATAAATATATATATAGGTTAAGGTATGTAATATGAGATCATAAACATATAAAATTAAAAATAATTATTGAAAGGAAACGCTCCTGGCAATTGTCAGTGGACGAGTCTGTAAGTTAGTTTGCAAGTGCGGGAAAAGCTATCTCGAACAAACAAGAAGATCGATTTTAGAAAGAGTTAAAGATCATCAGAGCGACACACGAAGAAAAAGAATTGGACAATCAGCAGTTGAAGGACATGTACACGAGAACGGGCACAGAGTGAATTTTTAAGGAGCAGAAGTATTAGCTACAACGAAGAATTACAATAGAAGAATTATTAGAGAAGTTTCGAAATAGAAAAACATCCTTACTTCAACCGCGAGAACGACTATAGATTTCAATATCTAGAAAAGCCTACTACGAGTATCCGTCACGACCACTTTAGCAAGAAGAACACGCCAATAAATAAAGGTCATATATATATGGAAGAACGACAACGAAGAGTATCAGTCTAATACCAGATACTGAAGAAGCTCCCAATACAGACAGCGAAACGTTGAGTGAAATTACAAATCTCCCAAGAAGATTGTTCTACAAGCGACAACGGCTGTGAAAACACACGGAATTTTAATTCTTAAATTGTTTGCTGTTATACAAGTGTCCCGTATCGTTATGTTCAAATTTTAGGAGCGTAAAGTAGACTTAATTTCAAGTAACAAAACCACAAAACGTGTATATCCATTTTTATTTGTTTCAAAGTTACAAATCAATGAATGTGATTGTCAAATCATGAAAAAAATGTAATCCCAAAGTCAATGAAATTTGATTTTATTTAAAAAAGTTCAATTAATAATATTTTCGAAATGTCCACTTCCTTGTTGAATGCAGGCTTGTACCCGTAAGCCAACAGTACTTACCCGAATTTCATACTTGTTTTGTCCGATTTGCTTGGCAGAAAGTTGAATACGATCCAGTATTGAAACTTGCGAGTAGACTAATTTTTTCGTACCTCCATAAATAAAAGTCAAGGGGATTAAGATCGGGTGATCTGGGTAGCCATGCAACAGGACCACCTCGACCAACCCATCTTGGATAATTGACGTTAACCAAATTTCGGACAGCAATTCCGAAATATGGTGGTGCCCCATCCGTGTGAAACCACATGTCTCGTCGAACATTCAATGGGACATCCCTAAAAGACCTGGCAGTTCGTCAATAAGAAATTGAAGGTAATTGTCCCCATTTAACCTCCCAGGAAGAGCGACAGGACAAATCAACAAGTCATCGATTAGTGCCGCCCAAACGTTAACAGAAAATTCATGTTGAAATTTAGATGGGCGTATAGCTTTGGGATTTTCTGATGACCACCTGTGCAGGTTTCTCAGATTTGTAACACCACTTCTCGTGAACGTAGGTTCATTTGTCCAGAGGACTGTTCTGCAGAAATTAAAATGAAGCCGTGACTGTCTTAATATCCAGGTAGAACAAACTATACGAGCATAGTGCTCTGCCTCTAGCAAACCGTGTCCCTTGCGATAGTGATATAGATATAAGCCCTCACGTTTTAAAATTCGCCAAACTGTCGTTCGTGGCACTCCTAGTTGTCTAGCGATTCGACGTACACTGAGAGTTGGATCTCTTGTAACAATAGCTACTGCTTCTTCCTCTAAGTCTGCTGGCAAATTTACTCCTCGTTCGAAAAGATAATCACGCAGTCCGCATTCCCGAAATTGTCTGTGTACTTCCAGAAACGTTCTGTAATGACAAATGCACCTATCGGGAAACCGATATCGGTATTCAATAACTGCTTGACGTGCACTGCCGTTGCTGTAGCCATACACAAAATGCATGTCCGCATACTCTTGAGAAGAAAATCGATAAGGCATTATGAATAAAGAAAACGTGCCCACTCACTAATAAGCTGTTGTATGAACTGAAACGTAATGTAATCCTTTATTAAAAAATGCAACGTTAACAGTCATCTGAACATTTGTTTAGTGTATGATATTTATGGTTCAGCACTTACGAAATAAGTAAGAACCTTCATTATCATCAAAATCAATTTCCAGTACTCTTTTTTGTAGATCTCCAAGAAATTACTGTATGCAGTACGACAGGTGTTTATTTATTTTAGGATAACATTTTGTGATGCGACGTTAACAATCACAGGCCTGTTATTGAATCGTATAACTTTTTTAAATGAAAATCAGTTTGTATTGACTTTAGGATAACATTCTTTTTCATGATCTGACAATCACATTCACAGATTTGTAACTTTGAAACAAATAAAAATGTATATATGTACTAGTTTTGCGTTTTTGTTACTTGAAATGAAGTCTACTTTACACTCCTAAAATTTGTACATAACGATACGGGACATTTGTATAATGAACATTCCTTTATTATTTCTTCTACTACTGTTTATTATAAAGACTATATAAATTCTTTAAACTATTAAAATTTATAAACACTATTATTATACGATTATTTATGTGCAAAATATAGTGAATGGAAAGCAATAATTAAATATTTTTGAATATATGTGTATATCGTTGTTATTTATTGTTGCTCGGTAAGAAAAAATGAAAGTGTATGAACTGATTGTGTTACAAAAGTGTACCATATACTTATTCAGAGACTAACATAATATTTCCTCAAAACGCAATACATTGAAACAACTATACTTCATCTCACGAGGGCGTTGTAGGGGGCGGATTGTTTAATTTATTGACTTAACAAAATCCACGATCGTAAATCTGTATCACAGCATTTTTCCTTCGATTATTCCGCATGATATTGATACTTTACGATCAATAAAATACATACAAGTTTACATTTATGATTCATTCCTGTGGCACTATATTGTATTTAGATCAATAATCGTTAAATTCAACTTACGAGCGCAAACCTGTTGCAAATTTAATAGATATCAGACTGACACGAATTATAATGGAACAACACCAATCATCAATTTTCAATGGTAGGGCGGTTCAGTCAGTGCGGCCTCCTGATTACTCAGGACTGATATAAGACTTAAACATACATAGGCAGGAACTGGTACAATATTTCAATTTACGCCCAGTTATCTAGATTGGAGTGTGGCTCACGATTTAATGTTGTGTCGGCAAACCGAATCTTAATTTAAATAAATTTTAAGTTCGAAAAGCCGTAAATTTGTGCATATTTGTGGGGATGTCATATGTGAGAACAATAATTCAGAAGTGACAAATATCGTGATTGTATATAGAACATTCACACACTAAAGTACCGTAATTTATTAATAAATAATACGTTGACGTACAAATTGCTGTGTAGTTTGATTTTAAAATGGGCTCTAATTATCAAACGTAAATCGTCGCACAATGCGTATATATTGTTAGACTATTTTGTATTTTTCTCAGGTTTTGTTTTATGAAAGGGTTCTATTGCAACTAGGTCTAGCATCCAATGTAATCGTAGTAAGAAATGAGACGCAAAGATATCTAGTTTAATAAATTTATTATTCACACATTGTAATATACACATGAATATTGGACGTAATCAACATTATTAATTATTTATTTTTAAAGAAACATGGCATATAAATCTACATATGTGATCAATATACCGGGTTAGTCAAAAGTATGGAATGGACGGTTTATTCCCGTAATTATGAACTTTATAACAAAATGTCTTTAATAAAAGTTTTTTTAAAAAATTCTTTCTTTGGAGACTGTGGTTAAGTAAAAACATAAAAAAGGTATATAACCCCTTACCACAATTATTTATCGTATCCTAAATACGTATTTCGACAACTAAGTTGTCATCATCAGTAGGTAAAAACCGCTAATTAAAAAGTCGCACATGGGGCACAGTAAAGCTAGAAAACCGCTCACGCAACAACTACTTTACACCGCGTCCACGTATAGACTAATTTAACATGCGAATCTAAACTACGAAAATATTGAAAAACACTTACTTCTTAGGGAAAGGCATTCACATCTGTTTAATGTCCGAGTTGAAATATCTCGACCGAAGGACCGACAAACATTCCATTTCTAAAGGAAACGGCACTAAACATGTCCTAATCACTTCAAATTTAAAACGACGATGACACAATTACGGTAATACAAATGAAAAGAGACAACTGAAAGCAATCGGTGATTTATCGCTATTCATGGAATATTGTTTATTCTTCGCGATATGTATACTTTCATAAGCATCAAGTTCGCGGGGTTTATTAATTCCTTTGACCAGCTTCAACCCTGTAATCGACACATTGTGTAGTGTACTTAAAGCGTGGTTGGTAACGTTGGATTTATCCGGTCTATTGTATTTAATATGTGATATGTGTTCTTTAAAACGGGTTATTATTGGTCGTTTTGTTTGTCCTATATATTTCAAATTACAATCCTCGCAACTGATTTCGTATATACCTGATTTCGAATTAGAATTAACTCTATCTTTCGTATTTCCTAGGAGACTTTTGATAGTATTTTCGGACCGAAAGGCAACCTGGAGACCTCTTTCTTTCACAACTTTATTAATGTTTTTCGTGACGGGGTGGTATGGTAAATACATGTACTTTTCCTCCTGGTTACTTTGAGATATCAAACTTGTGGATTCGCGGATTGTATTTTTTATTTTTGTTTTTCTAATTAATTTATTGATTATTTCTATGTCAAAGCCATTGGTTGTTGCAATATTTTTAATGAAATCCAGTTCTATTTCATATCTCTCATTTGTTAACAGAAAATTTAGTAACCGATTGACTAAGAAATTAAAGGAAGCTGTCTTATGTTGATAACTATGATTTGAATCCGCGGTGATGAATCTATTAACATTGGTTTCTTTCGGAAAAAAAAAAGTTTTTTTTACTAATTATTCTTTATTTCTTTTATTTTTTAGCCCAATCGTTGTTTTCTGTATATTAACGCATTTTCATGGAAACGTTATTTTTTTTTTAATGGCAACATGGGTTTTTTTGCTGATTTCTATTCCTCTTTTTTTTCTTGAAATGGCTTGATATTTTTTTCATATGCTTTCATAACAAAATTTTAGAAAAAATACTCGTAATACTTTATTCATTCAAATAACATTTAACTCAAATTAAATGTTCAAACTGAAGACTCTTTGCAGCTTGACAAAAACCTAATCTATCACAAAAATTACGCAACGAATTTTGTAACCAGATAGATGGTATTTCTTCAATTTCTTGTCTGATTCTGGCTGCCAGGTCTTGCAAATTTTCTGTTTTTTCTTTGTAAATTTTATTTTTTAAATGACCCCAGAGGAAAAAATCTAGGGGACTCAAATCAGGCTACCTGGCAGACCATTCAATAAGTCCTCGACGTCTTATCCAATGACCTGGAAACACGTTATTCAGAAACAGGCGAACATCAACACTATAATGAGATGGAGCGCTGTCTTGCTGAAACCAAACATTGCGATTTGGCATTCCTTGTCGATCTTCATCCAAAAATAAATGTGCACTGTCAGAAATGTGATCCCGCAATAGGTTTAAATATCTATCTGCGTCAAATTTCCATCTATAAAGTATGGTGCCCAATAAGACCAGCCCAGACATTAATTTTTTGTGGATGCTGTGTATGGTGTTTCATCACCCAATGAGGATTTTCACTGGACAAGTAACGAGAGTTGTGTCTGTTTACAAACCCATTTAGACAAAAAGTGATTTCAACCGAAAATAAAATCTAATTTAGAAAATTTGGATTATTATTGATCATTTTCATTATTGTTGCACAAAATTGCATTTTTCAGTCAGGGTCATCTTCGTTTCTCATGGAGAAGATGTATCTTGTAGTTCCTTTGTTTGTTCTTTTTTAATATTCGAACAACCGACGATTGACTGACATCATTATTCAAAGTAAGTTGCGTGGTTGACGTAATTGCATTAAGTAATACATCTAGAGCATGATCTTGATTTGTGGCTGATTTTAGACGTCCAGACCTTGGCATATCTTTTACATTTCCAGTTTCTCTAAATTTTCTAACCAATTTAGACACTGGATTGTACAATACGATTTCTTTCCGGATGAACGTTATTAAATAAATGAATCTTAAATAAATGAATCTTGGTGTGAACGTTGTCGATCTCCATAACCAGCCATCATTAAGATTTCAATTCTTTCAGTTTCACTGAGTTTCACCATATTTACAAATTAAAATGAAACTATTCTTATTATATCAACTTATTGAAAGGTACTTCACAATGACATGAAAAATTACATTAAAGAAAACAAAGGCCACTATCATTTTGTTAAGAGAATCTGATTTTATATCACATCTTTCCGTTTATTGGAAATTATGATTTTACATAGAAATTTTGTTATGAAAGCATATGAAAAAAATATCAAGTCATTTCAAGAAAAAAAAAGAGGAATAGAAATCAGCAAAAAAAAAAACGTTTCCATGGAAATGCGTTGACATACAGAAAACAACGAGTAGGCTCAGAAATGGAGAATAATTAGTAAAAAAAACTTTTATCAAAGACATTTTGTTATAAAGTTCATAATTACGGAAATAAACCGTCCATTCCATACTTTTGACTGACCCTGTATATATATATATATATATAGTCTATTATTTTTAATATATATATATATATATATATATATATATATATAATATTTTCGTGACCTTGGTATGATATGGTAAATTCAATCAGTCGGCGATTAAAGGTCTGGTTTACTTCAAAGTATATATATTTAAAACAACCCTACATGTTTCGGCAATGATGCCTTTATCAAGGATATAAAATATAAATGACAGAATACAAATGCCAAATAATTGAGTTGCTATGGTTTAAATTATTCAAAGATACATTCCAATTGCAAATAATAAATCATGCCTTAGTATTCCAAAAACAGATAGCAAGGTGTGAACATATGTGTTGTTCGCTGCTAGCAGCTTGTGTCTCTTTCTGGGTATGAACTTGTGTGTTGGTTGCTGCTGGCAGCTTGCGTCTCTCTCTGGGTGTGTCTCTCTAAATTTACGCGACCGGTTACTAAACATACGCACGAGCGCGCCAACATACAAAACCCTGCACTTACACGCTCGCACAAACACAAAACCACACACCCAGAGAGAGACGCATAAAACATAACATACTAATTTGAAAATATTTAACATACAAAAAAAGCCGAAACCTCCAAGAATTTATCAAATGATGTATTGAATGAACGGCTAAGAAATTATCTACATATATTAATTGCTATGGAGTAAAAATTAGCAATTTCGAACTTTCAAAAAACTGACATCTGCTTTCAACACTGACATCTGAATTATTAACATCGTCGCCTTATAAAGCGTTTCTAATAAACTTGAACCAAGGTCTATCGTAGCTTAGTTGGTTAGAGCGACGGTCCGGCAAACCGTAGACTTTGGTTCAAGTTCCAACGTGGACAAAATTCTTCAAATAAATTTCGTATTATTTGCTTTGCAATTTATAGACATCAATGTTTACATTCTCATTTACATCGCAAAATATCATTTTAACAAATATTTAATATTAAAAAATGCCGAAAACTAAACGAAAATTTATCAAATGACATATACGTATATATACAGGGTATCGAAAAAGTCTGGCAACAAGGTATTTTTTTGAAACGAATGAACTTTAAATTATAAAATTGTGTAGTGAAGAATGGGATTGTATTCTGCATTTTTTAGAGTACATATCAAATTTCCGTGAGGCTAGCGTTTAGCGTACTGCTGCCAACTTAAATTTTTTTAAATAGCAACATAGGTTGAGTGATATATCATAAAAAAGCCTATTTCTTTCTCTTTTCAAAAATACCAATAATGTACCACATTACTAAGGAAATACCACATAAAATTTTATTATAAGTTGCATTAATCTATTCTTATTTTGCATTATTCACCCCCGGTAGATAGTTAATTTAAAACAAAACAGTAATACGCACTGAAAAAACGTCAAAAACATAATGTAAAAAAGTGTCAGAGTTGATTTAGTCTTAATAGTATTTGACAGCTACAGTGTTTAAAAGTAAATTAAGAATAATGACAAACTTATCGAAAAAAGAACGAATTCAGATACTAATGTTAATTGCATATGGTGATAGAAAACGTTAACTATGAAGAAGTAAGTCATCTCCTATAAGTAGATCTACAGTTTCGAGAATAATAAATAAATTTAATGAAACTGGTAGTGTACAGGATCGTCCAAGATCTGGCAGACCAAAAACTGCATCTAATGAAGATAGAACTTCAGATGTCCTACTAGATGTTCAAGAAAATCCTAAAACATCTACATATGAACTGTTAAGAAATCATGGTATTAGTAGGACGTCTGTACAAAACATTTTGCATAAAAATAAGTTCCACCCATATAAAATTCAAAACCATAAAGAATTAGCTTTAGATGATTTTGATCGAAGATTAGAGTTTTATGAAAAGGTGATCGAAGATTAGAGTTTTGTGGAAAGGTTTTGTGAAAAGGTGTTGCCAGACATACGTGTCTTTGGTGGAAGTAAATGTTCGAAAATACAAGGTATATAACTTGATTAATTATTCGAAAATAAAACACTTGGCTTAGTTTCACAACTTCTTTAATTAGATACACTAACAATTGTTTCGGCTATTAGGCCATTATCAAAGAGCTATCTCAAACTGTTTGAGATAGCTCTTTGATAATGGCCTAATAGCCGAAACAATTGTTAGTGTATCTAATTAAAGAAGTTGTGAAACTAAGCCAAGTGTTTTATTTTCGAATAATTAATCAAGTTATTACAAGAATGTTTCACCAAGAAATATCTGCGAAGTCAACCAATGAAATACAAGGTATATGTCCATGTGTACAGTTACATATGTTTGTAATATATATCTGTTATTTGTAACAAATGCGTGATGCGTGCTTAACTTATTAATGTACTCAAATTTCTTTGATATACCCCAATTATACAAAAACTTTATTATATTATATTCATGGTTATGTTTCAAGATAAATTAATAAAACTGGTACATATAATTGATATGGTAATTGAAAAATTTTGAAACTAGAATATCATTTCTATGGCAAGTGAAAATTGAATCCATCTGTCAAGTTTCCAGATTGAATATTTATAGGATCGCAATAAAAAACAAAAAAATGGAAAAATTTTGGATTTTATTATTTTTTAAGAATTTAAAAAAGACAACCTAAAATACATTACAGTACACAATAATATTTAAACTTATTTCAAGAATATCCCACATTAAATATGCCTTTTTCAAAAGTAAGGTAACATAACCTTACTTCACGTCAACTAATATAATATGTTTGCCTTCGTTTTCAGAAATAATATTGAATAATTACCAAATGAAACAAACTCAGAGTGATTTCCTGAATCCATACAAATGTTATCTTGTAAAACTTTACACAAATATAGATTTGAAGAACCAAATTTACATTACCAAGCATTTGCTTTCGAGTTGAAACTATTGCTTTTTATATATTCAGAGTGTTTTCCAGGCTTATTCATTATTAAAAATGCCTTAGAATATATGTAAATAGTTCTATTCATGAATGACGTATGATTTTCTTCTCAAATATAGTGAGTATTTATTTTTAAGTTAAGACATTTTTGATTTTAGATTACATTTTTACATAATGAGATAAGTAGATAATGGGTTTGCTTATTTGCAATCCATGACAGTAGACAAGTGTCCGGTATCGTTATGTTCAAATTTTAGGAGTGTAAAGTAGACTTCATTTCAAGTAACAAAAATGCAATACTTGTATATCTATTTTTATTTGGTTCAAAGTTACAGATCTATGAATGTGATTGTCAGATCATGAAAAAAATGTAATCCTAAAGTCAATAAAAACTGATTTTATCTAAAAAAGTTAAATTAATAATATTTTCGAAATGTCCACTTCCTTGTTGAATGCAGGCGTCTGCCCGTAAGCCAACAGAAGAAGTACTTATCCGAATTTCATACTTGTTTTGTCGGATTTGCTCGGCAGCCTGGTGAATACGATCCAACAACTCTTCTCTTGTGTTCGAAACTTGCGCGTAGGCTAAATTTTTCATGTACCCCCATAAATAAAAGTCAAGGGGATTTTAAGATCGGGTGATCTGGGTGGCCATGCAACAAGACCACCTCGACCAATCCATCTTGGATAATTTACGTTAACCCAATTTCGGACAGCAATTCCGAAACGTGGTGGTGCCCCGTCCATGAGAAACCACATGTCTCGTCGAACATTTAGTGGAACATCCTCTAAAAGACCTGTCAGTTCGTCAATAAGAAATTGAAGGTAATTGTCCGCATTTAACCTACCAGAAAGAACGACAGAACCAATCAACATATCATCGATCAGGGCCGCCCAAACGTTAATAGAAAATTCATGTTGAAATTTAGGTGGGCGTATAGCTTTGGGATTTTCTGATGACCACCTGTGCAGGTTTCTCAGATTTGAAACACCACTTCTCGTGAACGTAGATTCATCTCTCCAGAGGACTGTTCTGCAGTAATTAAAATGAAGCCGTGACTGTCTTAATATCCAGGTAGAATAAACTAGACGAGCATAGTGGTCTGCCACAAGCAAACACTGTCCCCTGCGATATGGATATAAGCCCAAACGTTTTAAAATTCGCCAAACTGTCGTTCGTGGCTCTCCTAGTTGTCAAGCGATTCGACGTACACTGAGAGTTGGATCCCTTGTAACAATAGCTACTGCTTCTTCCTCTAAGTCTGCTGGCAAAATTTATTCCTCGGTCGAAAAGATAATCACGCAGTCCGCATTCCCGAAATTGTCTGTGTACTTCCAGAAACGTTCTGTAATGAGGAATGCGCCTATCGGGAAACCGATGTCGGTATTCAATAACTGCTTGACGTGCACTGCCGTTACAGCAGCCACACACAAAATGCATGTCCGCATACTTTTGAATAGAAAATCAGTAAGGCATTTTGAATAAAGAAAACGTGTCCACTCACTAATAAGCTGTTGTATGAACTGAATCGTAATGTAATCGTTTATTAAAAAATGCAACGTCAACAGTCATCTGAACATTTGTTTGTTGTATGATATTCATGGTTCAGCACTTACGAAATAAGTAAGAATCTTCTTTATCATAAATGAATTTCCTGTACTCTTTTTTTTTGTAGATCTCCAAGAAATTACTGTATGCACTACGACACAGACCTGTTATTGAATCGTATAACTTTTTTTTAAATAAAATAAGTTTTTAGTGACTTTAGGATTACATTTTTTTTTTCATGATCTGATAGTCACATTTACAGATCTGTAGCTTTGAAACAAATAAGAATGGATATACAAGTTTTGCATTTTTGTTACTTTAAATGAAGGCTACTTTACACTCCTAAAATTTGAACATAACACTACGGGACATCTTGTATAAACATATGCTGTAGCGTATGTTTTTGTAAGGTATTTATTATTTTTACACATTCTGAATATCTTGAATTCATAGGCGTAAGGTAATACGATTTTCATGTGTCTTTAATTTCGGGATTCGCGTCGCAATTGACTCACAATATTTTAGATTTAGGTTCTATATAATTACATTCTTCCATTTATTTCAAAGACACTTGTAGTTATCAAGAGATTCTGCAGAAGTCTCTTGGTGATACTTTATGAATACTGAAATATTCAGTGAAATTATATTATTAATCGATTTAAACTATTTGACAAATTTATGAACAGTTAAAGTCGAGTGTTATTTTAATTATTTCATTAATTTGACATTATAGTTGCAACAAAAATTCGATTTGGTGTATGTTTTTTTTAAACAATAAAGTAGCCCCAAATAGAAGTCGTAACTTTAAGGAATATTTTTTGTTAATTTATTAGTTGATACAGATTCAACAATTTAAAACATAATTATTTATATTTCCGTTGATGCAATAGAAATTGTAATTCGTAAAATAATTAAATTAATTTCGAAAGATTTGTGCTGTGACATACATTACACACAATTATAGGGATTTTTTTTTGTGTGTGGTAATAGAGTTTTAAATTAAAAGTAAATTAAATGTTCCGTATCTACGACTATGAAAATATATTTGCTATTGTGTAGACAAACAAAAATAACATTTGGTTTATAGCGTGTTTCGGTACACCTAAATATGGAGAACTAATACCTAACTAGATCAAAAATATCACCGTATATTTTGACTGTTGGCATTTCGTTCAATTCTCTCACGTTCTAGTTGTATGCACGCAAACAACACGAAGAAGCTTAATGTGCAACTATAATCTAGGTACGTGTAATTTTAATTGAGCTATCATGCTATTATGGTGTGCTGTATTGATGTTCCATTTTTTGCCGAGACCATTATTATATATTCTTATAATTATAGTTCTCTAGAAATTACTTAATTGTGAATATTTCCTGTTTTCTATGTAATTTTGAAACGAGTCTTCCTTTTATTCGATGTATGTATACTTTAAACTAGAATTTAAATAACGAATCGAGACAACGATAAAATGTTAATAACGCAAAGAAAGAGTGCGTGTTATTCTAATAAAATTTTATTTGATCTGATAAGTAGCTAATAGGAATCACGAAAACTGTAAATAAATAACCGAACAGGAGAAATAGTTTTTTCACGCCTTCTAATATATCTATCTAACGGAGTTGTTATTCTGAAAAAATAATATTTTAATTAGTAAGAGGATACTATTTTAGCAATTCAATATTATTTTGTCGATACAACTAGTTTCGCCTAGAATAACAATTTCGTTAATTTTGTAAATTTATTTAGTGTTTTTGGACAAAATTTCAGCAAATATTTAGAAAATCATACACCCGTTTTATAATTAGAGGTACGGTTTGAAGACAAAATTGTTTATTTTCAAGAAAACCTCGTATATTACCTATACAACAAAATAAGTATTTCTCTGCCAAAAACACTTCATCGGCATATTGGAAGATGCCCAAAAAATTATTACAAATAAGATACTTAAATGCACCTGAGCCTAACAAAATGTTATAAAATTCTTGATGCTCAGAATTCTTATTTGGTTGCAAGAGACGCATAAACTACAGATTAATTTTTTTTTAAATGTTCCTACTTATTTAACAAATTCATTTTATTAAATTTTAAAAGTTGGTTCTTATTTCGGATATCTTCCATACGTAGCTTACCGGCACATACATTTATGTAAATATATATATAAATATAATTATTTCGTGACCTTGGTATGATATGGTAAATTCAATCAGTTGGCGATTTAAGGTCTGGCTTTACTTTAAAATATATATATTTAAAACAACCCTACATGTTTCGGCAATGATGCCTTTATCAAGGATATAAAATATAATATAATATATTTTATATCCTTGATAAAGGCATCATTGCCGAAACATGTAGGGTTGTTTTAAATATATATACTTTAAAGTAAAGCCAGACCTTAAATCGCCAACTGATTGAATTTACCATATATATATACCGGGTGTCCCAACAAGGGTAACGAGGTACGGTATTAGGGAAACGGTTGTACCTAGAAATTTTAAACAAAAAAATTGTTGAGTAAATCGGCTAAGAGAAAATGCTGGAAATTATTTTCGAGTTTCTGAAATGGCCTCCAGGGGGCGTAATTGCCATCCTGAATTTTAAACCCCGTTTTCTGCAAAATTTTCTTATATTAATGATAGTCATAGTGAATACTATTTTAAAGCTGAGACAAATTCAAATATTTTTTCTTAAATGCTTTTTGCTCTATCTCTGAAAAGAAAGTTGTGGTGGGCGCTAGAATATTTTCGGAAATAAATGTCGATAACTCTAAAAAGGTTTAACGTATCTTAATAAACTTGGAGTCGTTAAAAAGGGGGTTTCCTAGACTATCAATTGAAATGTGAGTGAGGTGATTGTGTTAGCTTACCTTGCCGCCAGATGGCGTTTTCTGACATAATCGCAAAAAAATTAACTTACTGCAAAAAAAATTAAATGCAATGATATCACTTTTTTTACGTCATTACATAGTCAATCAAGAGCCTAACAAGCCAGTGAGAACCGCATCTCAATATCTTTATCCTAACCTAAGATATGAATAAAAGAAATTTATACTAAAAAAAAATTACATTTTGGGAAGCATTTCCACTTTAAGGTTTGTTATTAATGTCTAATTATTCCTAATTTACCAAATAAAATGCTAATTTATTATTTGGGATGCCAAACGATATTTTAAATCGAAATAAAATTTTGTTATTTATCTTTATTACTTTTTTTTACAATGCCTTTAAGGACACCATAGTGTTTAATATCTGATATTAGTACTACGTTGTGATATTGTCACCCGTTTTCAAATATTTAGTGTTGTCACATATTTTTTTATTAAAAGTTAGGTTTTTAGTCAATAATCGATTGTTGAGTACCAATTTTATTAATTATTGACGTAATGTAAGTAATAAAACCCTCTGACAGAAATAATTCTTTTGTAATTATCAAGATTGCCATGAAAACAAATGTCGTTTATATCTGACATAACTCTACGCGTTTTTCATGTCGTTGTTTGATGCTTGTCAAAGTATGAAAGTCTCTTGATATCCTGTTTTAAATGGTCGGTTTAAATTTTAATATTTAAATTAATTGTCTTACTGTGATTGTGTTTATTGCATTAAAAATGTCTTATTCAACTGCGGAAGTATACGTCATGTTGGACGTGTTTTTCCAGTGTCATCAAAACGCCTGTGTGGCTGAGCGTGTGTACGCAGCAAATTATCCCAATAGAAGACATTTTAGTAGAATGGTATTTAGACGCTTAAGTAGATGTTTGCGCGAAACAGGACGAGTTCATCCTAATCCAGTGCCTAGAAGAAATCGACATGCTAGGAACGAACAAAACGTCATTAATGTTCTTGCCTATGTTAACATTAACCCCCATTTAAGTTTAAGAAGAATAAGTTTGGACTTAGGAATTAGTAAATCATCGGTAGGTACAACGAATCCTAAGAGATCACTATCTACACCCTTACCATATTGAACTACATCAGGCTCTTTTAGAAACTGATTTTGATAGAGATTAGACCACTGTCATTGGTTGAATTCTATGATAGATGAGGATCCCGATTTTTTATCTCGAATATTATGGACCGATGAAGCTACTTTTTCAAGCAATGGAGGAGTCAATTTGCATAATATGCATTATTGGTCGCCAGTAAATCCACATTGGATGCATGAGGTAAACTATCAAAATCAAAAAATGACGGAAGGCACTTTGAACATTTATAAACACTTTTTGATTTTCCTTCCAATCAACCTTGTTGTGTTTTATCGTTCTCAAGTTATTAGTTTCATAGATTCCATAATTTATTGTTATTATTTTATAAGCATTGCGGCGCATTGGACTTTAAGTTAGTTTCCTTACTGTTCCCACACTTATTATTTTATAATTGTTTTGGCCTGTTGGCTTTCGAATGCATTGTAAAAAAAAGTAATAAAGATAAATAACAAAATTTTATTTCGATTTAAAATATCGTTTGGCATCCCAAATAATAAATTAGCATTTTATTTGGTAAATTAGGAATAATTAGACATTATTAATTAGAGCTGAGGATGTTTGCGGTATAACCATGGTTATATCATGTAACCATAGTAATTTACTATGGTTACATGATATAACCATGGTTATACTGCAAACATCCTCAGCTCTAGACATTAATAACAAACCTTAAAGTGGAAATGCTTCCCAAAATGTAATTTTCTTTTTAGTATAAATTTCTTTTATTCATATCTTAGGTTAGGATAAAGATATTGAGATGCGGTTCTCACTGGCTTGTTAGGCTCTTGATTGACTATGTAATGACGTAAAAAAAGTGATATCATTGCATTTAATTTTTTTGCAGTAAGTTAATTTTTTTGCGATTATGTCAGAAAACGCCATCTGGCGGCAAGGTAAGCTAACACAATCACCTCACTCACAGTTCAATTGATAGTCTGGGAAACCCCCTTTTTAACGACTCCAAGTTTATTAAGATACGTTAAGCCTTTTTAGAGTTATCGACATTTATTTCCGAAAATATTCTAGCGCCCCCCACCACTTTCTTTTCAGAGATAGAGCAAAAAGCATTTAACAAAAAATATTTGAATTTGTCTCAGCTTTAAAATAGTATTCACTATGACTATCATTAATATAAGAAAATTTTGCAGAAAACGGGGTTTAAAATTCAGGATGGCAATTACGCCCCCTGGAGGTCATTTTAGAAACTCGAAAATAATTTCCAGCATTTTCTCTTAGCCGATTTACTCAACAATTTTTTTGTTTCAAATTTCTAGGTACATCCGTTTCCCTAATACCGTACCTCGTTACCCTTGTTGGGACACCCGGTATATATATATATATAAGGTAAACTTAATAAGTCGGCGATTAAAGGTCTGGTTTACTTTAAAGTATATATATTTAAAACAACCCTACATGTTTCGGCAATACGCATTTGTCAAGGGAATACAAAATATAAATGACAGAATATAAAAAATATAAATTTTTTATATTCTGTCATGACAAAGGCGTATTGCCGAAACATGTAGGGTTGTTATAAATATATATACTTTGAAGCAAACCAGACCTTTAATTGCCGACTTATTAAGTTTACCTTATCATACCAAGGTCACGAAGATATTATATTTATATATATATATATATATATATATATGGTAAATTCAATCAGTTGGCGATTAAAGATCTGTTTTACTTCAAAGTATATATATTTAAAAAAACCCTACATGTTTCGGCAATGATGCCTTTATCAAGGATATAAAATATAAATTTATATTTTATATCCTTGATAAAGGCATCATTGCCGAAACATGTAGGGTTTTTTTTAAATATATATACTTTGAAGTAAAACAGACCTTTAATCGCCAACTGATTGAATTTACCATATCATACCAAGGTCACGAAAATACTATATATATATATTATAGTAACTTTCGCAATCGCGACATGGTATTTTATAGATGATATGTGTTTCTCGATTTTTTCGCCATTGCGATAGCTACTACATAGGCCAAACTAAACAATATTTATACAAAAGAATATAAGCCCACAAATACTCTAAAACAGACAAAGCTGCTTTATTTACACACAAACTACAACGCGATCACCATTTCGATTTTGAAAACACACAGATAATTGACAAAGAACAAGACAATGAAAAGGGAAATTAAAGAAATGATTAGTATTAAACAGGAAAAAAATTCAATTAACAGCAGAAGTGATATAAAAAATTTAAGCAGTATACAGGGTGTCCAAAAACTCTCCTGACAAACGAAGACCGGAGATTCCTCTGATAATTTTAAGACAATTAAACCCAAATTCACCTAGTCTGAAAATGCTTCCTAAGGGAGCTAGAGTTCTTTGAAGATGGCGCCTTGTATTTATTTTTTTTTAAATTCCTCCAGAACGCTTCTATTTAGAAAAACAAAAACTGGTATGCCTATTTATCCTCCAGAGATGAATCGATTCCATCAATTGCGAGTTTCTAGTACCGGTCATAGGCGTCCATTTTGGGTAGGTCAACGGTTATTTTAAGGCATAACTTTTTTGTCTTTAACTTTTAAGCATTTGTGACACTAGATTAGTAAATTTTCAGGTATTCCAGTACTAAAAGGTACTCTTACTTTAAGTCGGTAGGATACACCGTTTTCTAGAAAAATCGATTTGTAAATTTTTCGTTTTTTCTTCATTAAAGTTCAATTTATTATGTACCTACTTATTTTTAGCGACGAAGTTGGCTTGGACTATCAAGGCATGGATGAAAATTAATTAAATTCTTGAACAACGTGGGGATTGTCACCAACGTACGAATAATAATGTGCATTATGTACATTAAAAATTCCATTTTTTTGAGAATGTAGTTTCGTCACCAAACAAAATGTTCCTGAAGAAATCTTCATCTTGATTTTTCTGATTTTGTAACCATCTAGCGAATTCTACGCGAGCAGGAAAATCTTCTTCTAGCAGTGCTTGCACCTTTGTAAAATGAAAAGGATATAAATTTTTTTTGTGTAAGATATTTCCTACGGAAGATATTGAAATTGTGGGGTACATGGCAGATAGTCTTCGAACGCTAATTTCTGGATTTTCCTCAACTTTTTTTGGGACCACTGAACCTGTTTCTCTTAATCGTTGATGAAGAGCTGTAAATGTTGAGTGAGTGGGATGCTGACGATTGGGAAATTTTTCAGCGTATCTACGTTGCGCCGCTCGAGCTGTTGGCAGTTCAGAGCTAACTATTGCAAAAAATAAAAAATTGAACTTTAATGAAGAAAAAGCGAAAAATTTACAAATCGATTTTTCTAGAAAACGGTGTATCCTACCGACTTAAAGTAAGAGTACCTTTTAGTACTGGAATACCTGAAAATTTACTAATCTAGTGTCACAAATGCTTAAAAGTTAAAGACAAAAAAGTTATGCCTTAAAATAACCGTTGACCTACCCAAAACGGACGCCTATGACCGGTACTAGAAATTCGCAATTGATGGAATCGATTCATCTCTGGAGGATAAATAAGCATACCAGTTTTTGTTTTTCTAAATAGAAGCGTTCTGGAGGAATTTAAAAAAAAATAAATACAGGGCGCCATCTTCAAAGAAGTCTAGCTCCCTTAGGAAGCATTTTCGGACTAGGTGAATTTGGGTTTAATTGTCTTAATATTATCTGAGGAAACTCCGGTCTTCGTTTTGTCAGGAGAGTTTCTGGACACCCTGTATACTACAACCTAATTATGTAATGATCTACAATTTACTATCATAATATATGTTGCTGTTATATAAATATATATCTTATGTTTTATTTAAATACTTGTACATTTGCTTATCATGCTGACAGTTCCGTGTGTTTAGATAATTTCTTAGGCGTTTATTAAATATAACAATTGATAAATTATCTAAACACTTATATAGCTATGGAGTAATAATTAACAATTTCAAACTTTCAAAACTGACATCTGATCTCAAAATACTGACATCTGATTTCAAAACAGGCATCTGCTTTAAAATCTGACGTTTGCTTTCAAATCTGACATTTGCTTTCATAACTGACACCTGCTTTCAAAACAGATATCTGCTTTCCATTACTGACATTTGCTTTCACTAACTGACATCTGCTATCAAAACTGACATCAGCTTTCAAAACTGACTTCTGCTTTAAACTTGATATCTACATTCAATAACTGACATCTGATTCATTAACACTGTTACTTTATAATGCATTTCTAAATAGCTTGAACCAAAGTCTATCATGGCTTAAGTGGTAAAAGAGACAGTCCGGCAAACTGTAGACTTGGGTTCAAGTCCCAACGTGGACAATATTTTTCAATTAAAAATTTCGTATGATTTGCTTTGTAATTTGTAGACAGCACCGCTTACTTTGCAATTACATACATACTAATTTGATATTTATAAATATCTAATATAAAAGCCGAAAAACTGCAATAATTTATCAATTGTTATATTTAATAAACGGCTAAGAAATTATCTAAACACACACATATATATATATATATA
Source organism: Melolontha melolontha (assembly GCA_935421215.2). Classification (NCBI taxonomy): domain Eukaryota; kingdom Metazoa; phylum Arthropoda; class Insecta; order Coleoptera; family Scarabaeidae; genus Melolontha; species Melolontha melolontha. The sequence continues at coordinate 1,028,964 of OW285235.1, read as the reverse complement.
TATATATATATATATATATATATATATATATATATATATAGACTACTAAGTATTATCGATCGTACTGTATTTGTAAAAATTAATTAATGGGTGAGCGGTCTGTCAAATAAAAAACTCATTTATTTCACTCTAAATATTTCATAACGAATTTGTTACTTCTTCAAGAGTACAATTGAGAGTTAAAATCTAGCAAAGACGCCACTAAACATGTTAAGATCAATCATCCAACTTTTAAAACATTATTAATAATATAACAACTATACATAAATGTTTAAATGTTCAACATTTATGTATAGTTGTTTTTAAAATATTGACGATAAACCAACATATTATTAAAAATTCTTTCTTTGGAGACTGCGGTTAAGTAAAACTTAAAAAAGGTATATAACCCCTTACCACAATTATTAATCGTATCCAAGGATACAACATATTATTAATTTAATGTTTTAAAAGTTAGATGATTGATCTTAACATATTTAGTGGCGTATTTGCTAGATTTTATCTCTCAATTGCACTCCTGAAGAAGTAACAAATTCGTTCTGAAACTTATAGAGTGAAGTAAATGTTTTTTTTAGTTGACTTTTTTCACAACTGTAATATTTATTAAAGTGTCAAAATGGTGAGAATAATGTTGAAATAAATGTACTAATATTATGTTATTAATCCATTGCGTTGTATTTTTTATATGGGTGCACTTCAAAATTTTAAAACATGATTCAAACATAATTTGTGTATGTTAGTTGACCGTATTCGGACATTTGACTAGTATCGTTATTTGACGGGTGGAATGGATGTTGACAGTGTCACCATCATGGCTTGAACTGTTCTCGGAAAAGTTTTTAATTTAATTTTTGTAATATTCACTTATATTGTCATTATACTAAGGGGCGAGGGTGTTATAAAATAGGTAGGTATATTGCAGATAGTTTATTTATGTCTGTCCTTTCGTTTATGGAATCTGTGTTTTTTTTGTATGTGGATGCTTTCTAATATATTTCTTGCCATATTTTCTTTTTCAGATCTAATTATTGAGGTTTTATCGAAATTGAAAATGTGATTGGTATGTTTGATATGTTTTATTAAGGTTTTACAATTGTTTGGGAATTTGTGTTCATTTAAACGTTCTTGTAGATATTGCGTTGTTTGACCGATGTATACACCTTTGCAGTCGTTGCATGGGATTTCATAAATATAATGAAATTAATGCCACAAAAAGTTCATAAAGAACAATGAACAACTAATTATCACACTTTTCATAACTGTTCTCTTAATATAATTGGTTAATTTTTTCTTGGAATTCGGCTTGCTAACTATCCATCAAAGAAAAATACTCATTTTAACGTTTCGACCTTTATTGTCTTCATCAAAAAAAATATTGATTAGAATACCAGATGTTTTAATTTGTATGTATTTTCAACTGTTTTGAAACTATAACTACTTTAACTAAATAAAAATGTGACACATTGACTTATATACATGTGGAAGTAAAACTGTTTTCAATTTCAATGTAACCTCAATTTTTTTGTATAACTTTTTATCTATATCAAATATCAAAGATTTCTGATTAGAAATGAAAATAAGTAAACTCGCACCAAATTCTAAATATATTTAGTTCGTTATGAAGTCTACTAACCGAACATACAATTATGTTATATATAAAACAATCACTCTTTTATAGTGTTGTAATATATCAGGTTTCCAACAAAAACCATGTGCAAGTGAAGGACACTGTATTGAAAACATATTTTCTATTGTCAGAGATAAATGTACATGTTAAAATTCTTGCGAAAATGCGACGATACCTGCCAATAATAATTTCAATAATATTTAGCATTGAGACATAAATAATCTTTTTACACCGTAATTGTTTACACCATCAATTTACTACAAAACAACGATTATGTGGGCAACGTGGTAAGTATAGACTTTTGTAATGATTTATTTTAAATGCCGGAAGAGTAGGTGGGAAAAATAATAATGCATTTTTCAAACTAGCAAGATTGTTTTATACAAGAAGGTATATCAATACGTTATGCACGTATTACGCATTTGTTACAAATGAAACAGACATGCAATATACATATCTGTATATCAGCATTTACTTCTGCTTAAGACACGTGTTTCTGCCATCTATAGGCGTCGTCAGTCAAGCTAGTGAAGCAATGTAATACAAATGATACAAATCTTTTTAAGAACAGATTTGTATCTGTATATACATTTACGCTGAAATCGCCTACAAGATATAGCAAATTTCGTCCTATAAGGTGGCACTATTTAATCAGTGACATCTGACGGACGAAAGAGACTATGCCGAAAAATGTCCATGTGTCCATGTGTACAGTTACCATGTTTACAGTTACAGATATGTATATTGCATGTCTGTTTCATTTGTAACAAATGCGTAATACGTGCATAACGTATTGATATACCTTCTTGTATATTTACCGCCATCTGGCTCGTGTTAATGGACTACACCTATACGTATTCTTTCGTTTATGTACCAGTATAGCTGGTCAAGCTGGTCAAGCGAAAGGTCACTTATTAAATAGTGCCACCTTATAGGACGAAATTTGCTAAATCTTGTAGGCGATTTCAGCGTAAATGTATATACAGATACAAATCTGTTCTTACAAAGATTTGTATCATTTGTATTACATTGCTTCACTAGCTTGACTGACGACACCTATAGATGGCAGAAACACGTGTCTTGAGCAGAAGTAAATGCTGAAAATACGAGGTGTATTGTCCATGTGTACAGTTACAGATATGTATATTGCATGTCTGTTTCATTTGTAGCATGATTGTTGTTTTTAAAATATCTAAATGAATTATAGTCAACGGAAGAATGCATAAAAAATTAAATGGTTAAAATTGTAGTTGAAACGTTATACGAGGGAAGATCAGTAAGTACCCGTGTTTGAAGACAGGTGGCGCTGCTGAGGGAAGTTGGCATTACCGTCGTGTACTACCATCTGTCAGACAACACCATAATAAATTTCAGACAGATTCATAGGTTAGTTTTTATTTGGCAGCCAGTTGTATCACACGTGTTTCGTGTTTCTCGATAAAATGGAAAAAGAGCAATATCGATCCGTAATTCGCTTTTTATTTTTGGATGGAAAAACATGCGAAGAAATAAAAGCGAAGTTGGATGCTGTCTATGGGGACCCTTCACCATCTGTGACAACCGTAAGATATTGGTTTTTGATGAGGAGCGCCCAGGCCGCCCGGCAGCCGTGGTTACCGAGGAAGTCGTTGAAAAGGTCCACGACATGATTCTCGCTTATCGCCGAACGAAAGTGCGCGAAGTAGCAGAGGCCGTAGGCGTGTCGTACGGAACGGCAATTAATATTTTACATGATACGTTATCGGTGAGAAAGGTGTCGGCCCGATGGGTGCCGCGATTGCTTACGGTGGACAACAAGCGGATACGGTTGTCAATGTCGAAGCAGTGTTTGGACCTCTTTAAGAGAAATTCGCAGGAGTTTTTGCGTCGAGTAGGCACCGTTGATGAAACCTGGATCCATTATTATACGCCAGAGTCCAAGCGACAGTCAAAACAATGGATTTTTCGGGGTGAATCTGCTCCGAAGAAGGCAAACACGGTCCCATCGGCCGGAAAGGTCATGGCCACGATTTTTTGGGATTCCAACGAAATAATCCTCATGGACTTTTTGCAGAAAGGAAGAACGGTCACGGGGCAGTACTACAGTGAATTATTGGACCGATTCGATATAAAATTGAAGGAGACACGGCCCCATTTGGCTAAGAAAAAAGTGCTATTTCACCACGATAATGCACCAGCACATTCATCCAGAATTGTCGCGGCAAAGTTGCATGAACTGCACTACGAATTGCTGCCGCACCCACTGTACTCGCCTGACTTGGCTCCCTGCGACTTCTTTCTGTTCCCCAACATGAAAACGTGGCTCGGGGGAAAAAGATTCAGCTCAAACGAGGAGGTTATCGTCGAGACAGAAGCGTATTTTGCAGAGTTTGACAAATCGCATTTTTTGGAGAGGTTAAAGAAATGGCAGAAACGTTGGGAAAAGTGTATTGTACTTAAAGGTGATTACGTTGAAAAATAAATAAAAAATTTGTGAAAAACTTGCGTCTTCTTTCCTAACACGGGTATTTATTGATCCACCCTCGTATATTATATGGCAATTATCATTTTTGTGTTCCAAAAAAGAACAGTAGCAAGTGATTTTATGACATATTTATAAAACTATCGAAACTAATAATTATAACTAACCTAAAATTATATTTACGAAACATTAGGTTTTCCGAAAAGTTCTATTGTCCCTTAAACCAGACATTGACTTACAACACAATGGACAATAGATTAGTGGCCAATTTTCTTTCTGTTGCAAATTAATACTTGTTTTATTTTAAGAAATACGATATTTCCAATACATGTAATATAACGAAATTGATTTATAGAAGCAATTGGTATTATAATTGTTCTTTAATTATGAATACAGATTTTTAAACCAGTAAGTTTATCTTTAAAATGATTTTAAATAAATTTTATTTACTGAAATAATCAGAAACTTCTTCCTAAGAGAGTTGCGTAGGAGGAGACTAAACACGAACGAAATTAGATTCCAACAAGATGGAGCTACAGTCCATACTGCGATAATATCCATGGTCTTGCTTCAGTATACCTTTCACACTCGCATCATATTCCGGTTTGGAGATGCGCCTTGGCCTCAGCGTTCTCCAGACCATAACATGTCCGATTTCTCCCTCTGAGGTTACTTAAAATCTCAGGTTTATGTGGATAAACCCCGTACACTAGAGAAACTTAAAGATGCCATTGGTGGTGAGATCCAACTGGTTGATTAGCAAACATCAAAAGATTGTGGATAACTTCAAAGGCAAAGTGATACAGTACATCGACGAAAATCTCTGACAGCAGAAGCTATCCTGAGATAAATCTATACAGCAAGAATTTACATTACAAATGGACAAGATTTATATAAATTATTAATTCTATCTAATATTGAAATACCCCGTTATGTATTATGTCCAAATGCTGCTGAGATTCAATGTGACGGGTTTGCTGATGCCTCCGAAAAAGCATATGGCGCTTGCGTCTACATTCACACTGTAGACAAAGTACAATTCTCTAAATCACGAGACGTTTCCTTGATTCAAATAACATTGCAGTGGCTAGAGCTTTGCGCTGTTCTGTTATCAGACTTAGTTGTAAAGATTAAAAATATTTTTTTCGGTTGAACGCCATCAGTACTGAATTATTTGATAGTACGGTAAAAATGAAGGACTTGACCGAATCCTATCCGGAAAACGGTGAGCGCAGAGATTGATAGCATTATCAAAACTTCTGCCAGCTTCCTTTACTTTTCGAAATATTCTCCGAACTGACTAAAATAAGTTGTTTATTAAAGTTATTTCATTCTTTTGTACGCATATTTGGTCTTTTTGGAATTAGAAAAAATACATTGTACATACAAAAAAGTTTTTATAAAAATTATTTTCAACATAAGAAACGGTATTAAAAGAAAATACATTTTTTTTTAAATTTAGAAGTGCTCTGATAAGTCATGAGTAGAGCAGACCAATTTCTGTGCACGCCATGTGCGTCGATGTGAGGATGATTGTATTGCATCAGAACTAATAAATAGAGAACGGACATTCTTACCACATGACTAAGTTCTCCGAATACAATAGCCGTTGTCCTTTGTTAACGCTGCGAAAATCAGGTGGCCGAGAAAGTCAAACACAAATACTTCATTGTATTACGCCGGGATGTACTCAGCGAAGTTTATAAACATTTCCAATTACCGATTGCGTTTAATGGAATATATCCTCCGAATACAATAGCTGTGTTGTCCATTGTAATCGCAACGGACCAGATGGTCGGGTAAGACTAACAAATACTTCATAGAACTACGCCGAGTCATGTGGTAAGAATGTCCGTTCTCTACTAATAAAAAGCATTCAGTATGTGTTTGGTACTTGCTTAGACTGCATGTAAGTGTAAGCATACGTAATAAAATGTCGTCGACACATAAATCGAGAAAACGACCGTTGTCAGACGAAGTGAATAAGTTTATTATGGATTTCTCGGACTTAACATACGATGGCTCAAAAATTAAATGTTTAATGTGCAATACATATCTAATGTGTTGGTCAAAAACACATTGTAAAGAACACGTAAGCAGTTCGAAGCACAATAATAAAAAAATTAATCGATAACAGTTTATACATGAACTATGTGTAACTTTTCATTTTGGAATAAATACGCGAATCAAACATTACCGAGCACGACAACGTTACGAAGGAATTTACCATCAGTGCGTAAACAGGTTGAAAATAAAATCAAAGCCGAACTGAAAAATAAAAAACTGTGGTTATGTGTGGACGAAACAACTGACAGTAAAAAACAATCTGTAGTTAATGTGATGGTGCGTAATATGGAACCACATCAACCAACGTCTTCAATTTTATTAGGATCCAGATGACTAGAACGATGTAATGCCGGAAAAAATTCAGAGGTGCTATTAGATACTTTGGAAAAATTTAAACTTTCGAAAGACCAAGTATTAATGTTTATGACCGATGGTGTCGCAACCATGTGTTCTGTAGGCCGGTCTCTTAGAAAATATTGTCCTAACTTGTTACATATTACTTGTAAACTCCATGCTCTACACCTTGTGGCAGAACAGGTTCGTAGATGTTATCCAGAGGTAGATGCTTTAATATCGAGTACAAAGGCAATATTCCTGAAATCTCCAAAACATATTCGGAAATTTCACGAATTTTGTCCCCATACCCCTGAGCCACCACAGCCGATTCTGATACGTTGGGGTACATGGTTACGGGCGGGGTTTTACTGTCATGAACATTTTGAAAAAATTAAGGACGTGGTTTTATCATTCGATTCGCAAGAAAGTGCAGCTATCAAAACAAGCCAGAAAAAATTTCAAGATGCCCAGATTAAAATGAATTTAAAAAGTATTCGTAAGAATTACTTGGGACTAGAAGAAGCAATAACAAAATTAGAAAATTCGTCGCTGTCGTTAGAGGAATCACTGCAAATCGTTAAAGATGTTCACGCACAACTGTGTGCTGTAGAAGACGCTAAAAGTGAAAGTGTTCTAATTAAATTTGAAAGTGTTTTAGACAGAAATGCAGATTTTGACACCTTAACAGGTATTTGTTAGGCACGTCTACAGATGCGTTAAGTAGCTTAAAAAAGTATTTTGATTATGCGTATATAACATTACTAGATGTACAACGCTCGTTTTCCGAATATAAACAAATTTTTTCCTCACGGCGGACATGTTTTTCAGAAATAACCTTAGAAGCGCACCTGATATAAAATATACAATCGTGTTTCTCCAGTTTGTCAATCCTTGGAAGACGCTTAAAACGGTAAATGTTCTTTTAAATCCTCTGTCGTGCACACAATCACTGATTTCATACATTTTCCATTTTATTTATAGGTACATACAACGCTGCTATAATATGTGCTATTCTTATTTTTCGTGTGTTTATGCATATTACTTTAATAGCAGAAAACCAAATGTATATTTAATTATTTCTGATAGAATAAATGTCTCTACTTCTATACTTATATCGGTAACAAGCTCATGTTGCGTCGCTATTCTATCGCATATTCTAATATATTACGAATTACACTCCTATACCGGCGCTCATGGCGCGCACGGAAATTGGTCTGCTCTAGTCATGAGCGAAGGAAATCGCGTTGACCTAATATGTGAAGAAGAACCCCTGTTCCTCGGTTATGATAATAGTACTTTTTGGATAAGTCATTTTTTGTAGTATTCTTATTATTGAAAACGAATTGCAGAATCGTATGTATAGGTTCTCAGTGCGGGAAATTGAAAAAACTTGAATTTCAACAGATTACACCGTAAATCCGTATTCCATGCCTTTTGTGAAAACACCAGAGCCATTCTTCATTGGCCTGAAATGAATTTATATTCATGTGAGCTGCTAATTACAGTAGATTTTAGTTCAACTGCTCTAACCGGAACCCCACTAAAATGTTATTGTACTTCAATGTTATTGTACTTCAATAAAACTTCCTCACATGAAACTTTCACCGGCATTATTTTAACAAAAGAACTTTATTTTAACATATCTTTTTGCACTCAATCCCTATTTATTTTGTTCTTCCTTTAGTTTTCTAGTACATTAAATTTTATCGTGTCTCTGTGTAAAATATGTAATATGTTCTATAAGAAATTCGTATAATTGATATATTTGACTCCTAGTTTCGTATTAGTATAAATACAAATTTGCATGTACCTATTCGTTATAAAATTTTTCCATTAGAATAGGATTTTTAGAATACGTTATTTACGTTAATATATTATTTTATTTAGTTTTAGTAGACATGTGTAAATATAGCAGATTTAGTGAAATATATACTACAAAAGATATCTGTTTACAATATACATATTTATTAGACTTTTTCCTATTTTACTACATATTAAAATATTCGTGAACGCGTATAAACTGTTATAAGCATGTATACATGACAACTAACGCATAGTAACTTTGATTCATAATTGAAAATGGAAAATTTACAACGTTAAGTTAGTATAGACGAGGTGTAAATGCTAAAATATTCATATCCTATTGTAGACAATTTATTGCGTTCGTATTTTAAGATGTGCAGGCCAGAATAATTGGACTCGGAGGGTGTTCTGTCTATAATATCATTCTTCAGTAATGTCATTCAGAGTATTATAATATCTGTGTCTAATCGCCGTGAAATATTACAATCATTTGTAAGAATATAAATGGCCTATACATAAATTAATAGTTCAATTAGCAATGCAATTATATCTCTGTGGTATGACTTCGCTTAAATGAAATAATTATGATAGCATTCCATGAAAATATTTTCAACATCTGGTATGAACACAGAACTCGAATAACGAATTCAATTTGTCAATTCTGAGTAGGTGTAGGCGAAAATATTGTATACTATATAGTACGGAATTATACAGGCTGGCCCAAAATGACCGAAAGGGTTTGAGTTCATTATAACTTCTTATTTAAGACATAATTATTAAATTTTTTTAAATTTTAAATACAGTATATTAATGGAGAATATTTTTAATTTAATTATGAAAAATTATATCTCGCAAGTGGTGGCCATTTTCTGCTTCGCATATTCGTGCTCTTTCCAAAACATTTTCCATAACCTTTCGCAAAACTTCAGGTGTTATGTTGTTGATTTCGTCGCGTATATTATTTTTTAATTGCTGTATGGTTCGAGGCTTATTAATATAGACTTTTCCTTTCAAATAACCGCAAACGAAACAGTCTGAAGCGGTTAAATCCGGTGAACGCGGAGGCCAATTAAAATCGCTTGTACGGGAAATAATTCGCTCACCAAATATGTCGCGTAAAAGAGCCATTATGTCCCTCGCAGTGTGCGCTGTGGCTCCATCCTGTGGGAACCATACTTGCGGATGGTTTTCCACGGCTGTCCATAAAAAATTTTCCAACATTGTCCGATATCTAACACCAGTGATGGAAACGGCGACACCGTGTTCATTTTCAAAAAAATATGGGCCAATTATCCTTTCCGACGAAACACCGCACCAAACGTTACACTTAAGTGGGTGTAATTCACGCTATTGAACTACTCTTGGATTTTCCGTAGCCCATATCCTGCAGTTTTGCCTATTAACGAACCCATTTAATTGGAAATGGGCTTCGTCGCTCATAATTAAATTATGAATAAAATCATGATTTTCTTCTGCTTTTTGACGAAAATAAATTGCATAATCAAGTCATTGCTGGTAATCTGTCGGTTTCAATTGTTGGACAAGCTGAATTTTGTATGGAAACATTCTTATTGTATGCAAAATTCTCTGCAGCGACCCTCTTGAGAGGCCAAGTTGTGTCGAACGTCTCCTGGTTGATGTTTCTCCATCTTCCCGAACACTCTCCTGTACCCGTTCAATATTGTCATCCGTGTGCACCGTTCGTCGCCTGCCGGCACCAGGAAGGTTCCTTACTGCCCCTTGTTCTCGAAAATTTGCAACCAGACGGTTTATTGTTGACTCTGAGGGTCCAACCCGTACATTAAAATAACAACGATATGCCCGCTGAGTCAAAACAATGAATCGTTGATATGAGAAATAAAGTTCAACGATTTTGGCACGTTGTTCAATTGTGTACTGTTCCATTTTAAATTCCCAAAGTCTTCTTTACAAAATACTGAAAACAAAAAAAAAAAATTATAATAAAAAAGTTATAAGGAATTAAAACCCAAATAAATAAAACACACATAAGATGTTTTAGATTTACACTTTATTAATAAAATAATGACAGCTGTTTCGCTAACACAGTAGCTTCTTCAAATTTAACTTAAGACTAAAGATACATACAATATACAGCGTTAAATCAGGTAGTTGACCCAAGTTAAAATTCTAGGAACTATTACATTTATATTTTGCTTTTCGAAAACTATACCATGTCCTACTTGTGTGTTCAAAAAGCAAAATATAAATGTAATAGTTCATAGAATTTTAACTTGGGTCAACTACCTGATTTAACGCTGTACGTTGTATGTATCTTTAGTCTTAAGTTGAATTTGAAGAAGCTACTGTGTTAGCGAAACAGCTGTCATTATTTTATTAATAAAGTGTAAATCTAAAACATCTTATGTGTGTTTTATTTATTTGTGATATGGATTAACATCAAGCAAAGGTCGAAACAATGAAAGAATTGAATTAAAACCCCTTCGGTCATTTTGGGCCACTCTGTATATCGCAAAGTTTTGTTGTGGACCTTTACAATAATAAATAAATTATAAACCGCACACGTTGCTTAATCAATACCAAGGATAGTACTTGTAAAATTATGTGACACTAAATACTTGTGTAACTTTTCAACATACTCGTAAATTTTGAATTAGATGAACTTTTGTTTCGTTGCTTTTGTTACTGGCAACAAAATGGTATTAATAACTTAATTAATACAAAGGTATTTTTAATAATATAAAATATTATTAAAAACCTGGTGTAAAGAACATAATAATATTTTATATTATTAAAAATACCTTTGTATTATACAAAACTGGTGGGGTTTACCTACTCATGTATGTTTCAATTATTGTGATACAATAACTTAATTCTTGTCAAGCAAAAATTATGACTTTTAAATGCTTAGTATTAGTAAATTTCATGATTTTTCATAAAGAAATTGAAATATCTATAACTTTAAATCACCATTATATCCTTTCAATCTGTCACTTTTGTAAAACTCACGAAAAACATGTTTAAAAATTAGATTTGAGTCAATAAATCACCACCTATTACTAAAGTTCAACATTAAAAGAGCATTCCTCGTACACGAAAAACATGAATTTCCAAATTGGTTTACCACTAGTCTTGTACGCGATAGACTTCGATCACGTTTACAAAGGTTCAAATTATCAGAAACATCTACTGTACGACACAAATCGATTGAAAATACCTATCGGTTATTCGAACAAAAATCCGTTCGTGATTTGAGAAACGAATATGAATTATATATTTCCTGATCCTGCCACCGTGTGGATTTTTCCAAGTTTGACACAGCACGATAACCGTGGGTCAGGAGAGACATAATATATGTATCAATGAAATAACGCCTTAAACCGCCGTGCATCCCACGACCGAGTGAAGAAATACATCATAGAATCATCATGCATGTAATACATGTAACAAGTAGACTGCTCCTTTCTTCCCACTCGTAAACTCCAATTTTGGCAGTAAATATTACACGTTAGGTACGTTTTTAAGAAAGTCGAAAGTCTCTCGCTGTTTGAAGTAATACATTTTATTATAAATGATACGTCAATGTATTAACTAGAGCTATTGTATGCAGATGGAGAAAAGGAGAACGGGATATTTTTAATAGCTGATATTCTACATATTCTCTTGCAATATTCGAACTTGACCATTAACATCTCCGATTTGATCCTGCGAAAGATTGGCGCAAAAAAGGAGATAAAATAAAAGCAAAATTTAAACAAAATCATTTAATGAAGTAAAAAATTTAACGAAACAGACATGCAATATACATATCTGTAACTGTAAAGATGGACAATACACCTCGTATTTTCAGCATTTAGTTCTGCTTAAGACACGTGTTTCTGCCATTTACTAATAGGCGTCATCAGTTAAGCTAGTGAAGTAATTAATTAAAGCTTAAATCGCCTATAAGGTATAGCAAATTTTGTCTTATCAGGTAGCACCATATAATATAATTTGAATTTTTGGCCGTTTCGGTCTTTTTTTTAAACTAGTTATTTGCCAAAATTAACATATAAAATTATAAAATTTTTCACGTAATATTTCAGTTTATAACTATATTTTCAAGGCCTTAAAATTATGTATAAATTGCTTCTTTTTACGTGTTTTGTAAGCTTGTGTATATAGTACAAATTTTTTTTCTTGTACATCTTAGATGAATAATTAAGAAATTATTAAGACCGAAAAGTCTAAAAAAATTCAAAACTAGAATATGAATTTAAAGAAAACAACAAAATGTAGAAAATCCATTTTATTAAATAAAATCATTAAACAATATAGCAAAATATTAACGAGCAGTTTATTGAAATTAAATAGTAATGATCCAAAACTTGACGTTCTACTAAACGGACGTTAAAATGTTCGTTCGTTCTTAAGAAAATTCAGAAAATAATATACAAAAAAGGTTTTTAATATATCTATACGTTGTTGCACGTATAACGCTTTTGTTTCATGTAAATAATTTACATATCTGTAACTGTATACTTGGACAATACCTCGTATTTTCAGCATTTACTTCTGCTTAAGATATATGTTTCTGCCATCTATAGGCGTCGTCAGTTAAGCTAGTGAAGCAATGTATACAAATGATACAAATCTTTATAAATAGATCTGTATCTGTATATGACATTAAGCCGAAATCACTTACTAGATAAAGCAAATTTCATCCTGTAAGGTAGCACTTATTTAATAAGTGACATCTGACGGACGAAAGTGACTTTGCCAAAAAAAGCGATCTTTCGTTTGACCAGCTATGCTGATGCGAAAAACGAAACAATACGGGTAGTCCTTCAAAAACGAGCCAGATGGCGGTAAATATACAAAAAAGGTTTTAAATATATCTATACGTTGTTGCACGTATAACTCTCGGCAGAGTCCCTTTCGTCCGTCAGATGTCACTTAGTAAATAAGTGCCACGTTACAGGATGAAATTTGCTTTATCTAGTAAGTGATTTCGGCTTAATGTCATATACAGATACAGATCTATTTATAAAGATTTGTATCATTCGTATACATTGCTTCACTAGTTTAACTGACGACGCCTATTGATGGCAGAAACATATGTCTTAAGCAGAAGTAATTGCTGAAAATACGAGGTATTGTCCAAGTATACAGTTACAGATATGTAAATTATTTACATGTCTGTTTCATAATGAATCAGAAAATAATGTTGATGTTGTAGGTGTCATTTTTAATTCGCTGGGTTCGTACCTATTGTTAATGCAGTTCTTTTTTACTATAACTTTTTTCTTCAAACTACGCAAACTGTTGAGCTATATTCTGTAGAAAAATCTGCCGCAAAGTTATAAAATATTAACAATAGTAATACTTTATTTCCTATAATTATAATAACATGAAAAATATATTTTCATATCCTAAAACTAAACTGAAAATTAAAAGAATATTTAAATATTCGAAAAGAAATCCATAAATCTAAATCTACATTTTTCATATTTTAAATCTTCTAGCTCTAGCTTCATCAGGATAAATGTATATTCAGGGTTATAACTAAATGTGTGGATCCATTTGAATATCTTTGATATGGCTACTTAGATTTTAATAAGGCTTTCCACAGTTAATTAAATGGAAATCGGGGATCCTATGAGTATATTCATGTCTGAATCAAACTTCCGGTTTAGCCGGAAAGGATGTTAACTTTTTTATTTTAAATGAAATACCCTGATATCTTAAAATCAACTTTATGCTTAGTAAACCATGACTTATACTGTCAGAATTAACATTGTAGACGTCCAAATACTAATAATTGTTCAATTAATTGAAACAGAATGTATTTAAATTCTGATGATAATTGGTTTTGGTGAGAACGTCAGAACTCATGAAGAAGTATGTGATTTATTTAACATTTGGCATCCCAATCGGCGAATTGTCGTTGGTAAAACTTTGAGAGCGAGAAGGTATAACTTGACCCGAAATGTTAGAAATTTACCGAAAAGCGGGCGACCAAAAGTCGCAACTATTAAAGTTATTGCTCAAGATATTACTATAGCATTAGAATAATTATCACAAACTTTTACTACATCCCGCGCACTAAACTATAAGTTGCCGATCAGTAGCAAGAATATTCAAGCAGGAAAAAGATCCTCCGTATAAACCATATTTAGTGCAAGAATTATTGGACGAGAATTATGATTGTTGAATTGAATTTTGGGAAAGAGTGGCGGAGATTTGTAAAAATAACCAATATTTTACATACAATTGTCTATTTTCCGACAAGGCTACGTTTTGTTTGAATGGTACCGTTAATCGCCATAGTTGTCGATATTGGTCAATAGATAACCCTGATTGGATGCTAGAAATGCATATACAACATCCGCAGAAATTAAGCGTTTGGACTGGTATTTTCAGAAACCGTCTATTTTTCATTCATATTACACTAACTGGACAAAATATTTAGATCTCTTATGTGATCAAGTTGTTCCAAATATTGAGGAAGATGAGGAATTACCTGTAAGTGTTTGGTTCCAAAAAGATGGAGCACCCTCTCACTATGCCCTTAATGTTAGAAGTTTTTTAAGCGAAGCTTTCCCAAATCGGTGGATTGATCGTAGAAGATTCGTCGGTCTCCAGATTTAAATCCCCTGAATTTTTTCCTTTTCCCAGGTTTCTCTTGGTCTACCTCTCTTTCTCTTGAACAGTGCCTTACATTCACTGATTCTTTTCGCAGATACTGAACTGTTTAATTTTTGGAGGTGTGCCCACCAAATTCTCAATTTAAATAAAATTTCCTCATAATATGTATTTCACACACAAAATCATTAAATATTTGAACAATTTGAACAAAAAACTATTGGATAATTCAAAAGCAAACTTAATTGATCTCTGTTGCTTTTCTGACTTTAATTGAGATGTACTAAATATGTTTCAGCAAAAGCTAGTTAGCCAGAAATGTCTTTTGATAGGAAAAGATATTGTAGGTGTTTAATAAGTATTTATAAATATACAAAAAGGATGTGTTTATGTATAACAATACGTTATGCACGTATAAAGCATTTGTTACAATATGAAACAGACATGTAAAAAATTTACATATCTGTAACTGTACACATGGACAATACATCTCGTATTTTCAGCATTTACTTCTGCTTAATACATATGTTTCTGCCATCTAGGCGTCATCAGTCAAGCTAGTGAAGCAATGTGATACAAATGAAACAAATCTTTATGAATAGATTTGTATCTGTATATACATTTCATTGAAATCGCCTAAAAGATAAAGCAGATTTCATCCTATAAGGTGGCACTTATTTCATAAGTGACATCTTACGGACGAAAGAGACTTTTCCGAAAAAGGCGACCTTTCGCTTGAATAGCTAAGCTATTACATAAGCGAAACAATACGTATAGGTGTAGTCCATTACTGATGACGCCTAGATGGTAGAAACATATGTATTAAGTCTGTTTCATATTGTAACAAATGCTTTATACGTGCATAACGTATTGTTATACATAAACACAACCTTCTTGTATATTTACCGCCATCTGGCACGTGTTAATGCTACGTCTTAAAAGACGCTCATAAGAAATATTGGCTAAACAAAAAAGCCTCGATGAACATAAACCGTGAGCAATTATTATCAACAGCCCTCCTGATATACCCCAATACCTTAAAGTTATAATTCCCCCTAATACCAGCCCTATATTGCCATCTGGCACGTGTTAATGGACTACACCTATACGTATTATAGGTGTAGTCCATTAACACGTACCAAATGGCGGTAAATATACAAACAGGTTGTGTTTATGTATAACAATACGTTATGCACGTATAAAGATTCGTTACAATATGAAACAGACATGTAAAAAATTTACATATCTGTAACTGTACACATGGACAATACATCTCGTATTTTCAGCATTTACTTCTGCTTAATACATATGTTTCTGCCATCTAGGCGTCATCAGTAATGGACTACACCTATACGTATTGTTTCGCTTATGTTATAGCTTAGCTATTCAAGCGAAGGGTCGCCTTTTTCGGCAAAGTCTCTTTCGTCCGTAAGATGTCACTTATGAAATAAGTGCCACCTTATAGGATGAAATTTGCTTTATCTTTTAGGCGATTTCAATGAAATGTATATACAGATACAAATCTATTCATAAAGATTTGTTTCATTTGTATCACATTGCATCACTAGCTTGACTGATGGCGCCTAGATGGCAGAAACATATGTATTAAGCAGAAATAAATGCTGAAAATACGAGATGTATTGTCCATGTGTACAGTTACAGATATGTAAATTTTTTACATGTCTGTTTCATATTGTAACAAATGCTTTATACGTACATAACGTATTGTTATACATAAACACAACCTTTTTGTATATTTACCGCCATCTGGCACGTGTTAATGGACTACACCTATACGTATTGTTTTGCTTATGTAATAGCTTAGCTATTCAAGCGAAAGGTCGCCTTTTTCGGCAAAGTCTCTTTCGTCCGTAAGATGTCACTTTTGAAATAAGTGCCACCTTATAGGATGAAATTTGCTTTATCTTTTAGGCGATTTCAATGAAATGTATATACAGATACAAATCTATTCATAAAGATTTGTTTCATTTGTATCACATTGCTTCACTAGCTTGACTGATGACGCCTAGATGGCAGAAACATATGTATTAAGCAGAAGTAAATGCTGAAAATACGAGATGTATTGTCCATGTGTACAGTTACAGATATGTAAAGTTTTTACAAGTCTGTTTCATATTGTAAGTATTTATAATGTAAAAAAACTGTCGTATTTTATTTCAGTTTCAATTATCTAAAAAAACGTATAAAGCTCCTTACCACAATTAATAATCGTATCTTAAATATGTTTTAGACAACTAAGTTGTCATCATCAGTAGGTAAAACCTACTAAAAAATGGTATGCCGCACTGGGTTTTTATGGTCCATTAAATTTAGTGCATCTTTAGTGTCCTTAATCATTTTAGGTAACTAAAATGATTAATTCTTGCCTTATATTGAATCCTTGGAAAAGTTCCTACGGATATTTGTTTACTCGAAAACGAACATTGAATGCCGGTGAATTCTTATTCTAAACCAGCAAGATTTTTGAAAAAAGAAATTAATTGGTTACCTAAAAGATAGAAGATTGTTGTACAGAATAGCAATACATAAGCGATTAATATTTTTAAATAAATATGTTCCACATCTACATTTGTTTTATAGTTGACCTAATACTTTCTACAATGAAATAAGTTACTTACTAAATCTATACAATTACGATTGACTATTTAAATTTATATGGAGCTTTTCATCCAGTGTTTTTAATACAAGACTTTCTTGGGACGCCGCAAAATTTTATATAAATCAACGAAACCCAAATAACATATATTTAATTAATAATAATAATCGCAGAGTGTAATTTAGATTTTTAGATGTTACTATGTTTTTCCGATTTTTAAATATTGATCTTAATAAAAAAAAGTAACGTAGTGCAAATCAGATAAGTCTAGAGGGGTTTATCACCATGTTGGATTAAGGTAAATTTTAATCGTTTCATTATAAATGTGCGCACATATGGTTAAACAACCGAAGAAAAAGGATGCACTATACAGTTACTATTGCAGCATTAATGGAGATAGGAAGATAAAGTATAGTTCCTATATAATTACAGATTATCTAATGTTTACTTTTCGATCCTAATGCGCTCGTAGGTTGTTATTAATTATTATATTGTTTCTGGCGCGAACTCACGCAGTTCTGATTTATAACTCAAATGCTCACAAGTCTTCATTTAAATCACTAACGAGTAGATTCAATTTTATTATTCCCACACCAAAGCAGGCCATTTTAAGATGCTTCCATGTGACCCATAGCACGAGATGATTTGATTTATACCTGTCAAGTTGGCAATTTATTTAAACTGCGTAAGTTATTATTCATTCGAATATATTTCTCGTGCGCTATTTACACATTAAACTCACACAATTTATTTAATATACATTTCATTTATTATTTTTAATGTGGACGGCATTCCTAGAATTATTATTGAAATATTATTTAATGACTTCGCTACTTCTGCAGAGTAACTATTTATTTTAGTGGCGTTTTAGAGCCAAAGAAATTACATTTCTAGTCACCTCGTTAAGCAAGCTCGCACAATATTTATTGTTGCTTACAGATTAATATTCACTTCTAGAGTTATTAATTTTTTACGAACACATGTACGCTTATAGGCTCGAGATTCGTTAATTTGGCTATTAAGTCTAATGAAAATATTAGATTTCTTAGAGTGCAATATCAGTTTTTTTTTCGGTAATGGCTCGGTAACGGAAGCAATTCTTGATTGGTATTTACAGTATTTTTATTACCTTTAAGTATTAAGCGCTATCGTTAAAAGTATATATCGGCACCTTAGATGGTCTTACTATATTTTTGAATCTATTTTTTCTGTCCTCTATGTTAGAAAATTATGCAAATTTGTGTCATACCCCTTGGAGAAAAGATGATTTATTTTATACAAAATAAATCTTACCATTTAATGTTAATACAGTTTTGCTCTAAACTTAGAAGCTTTTTGGATTATTTTATTAGTTAAGTAATTTGGATTGCACTCCCAAAATGGCAGGTAACTAATTGTCATCTGATTTAATCTTACTTTACAAGAAGTTTTTTTTTTAAATTTTAGCTTAACAGCTACTATAAATAAATTCATCATTCAAATTCACAAACACAAAATAATTACATAATGCCACCACTATATGTCTGGACTATAAGGAGAGAGGAATTTATATAAAGCAACAACCAGCAACAGTAACTTTTCGAAGACTTGACTGGTGCACTATCTGCAAAAAATTATCATAGCGCAAAAACAACTTTTTTGCTATATGGTTTCATCATGTGGCTATAGTTAACTTAATGTTTTAAACGTAAATCTAGTCGATCTTAATATGTTTAATTACCTGCACCACTGCTTTTAACTCCGAATTCTCATCTCCTGAAAAAGCAACGAATTTGTTGCGAAATATAGAGATTGAAAATAATTGAGTATTAATTGATAGACAACTTGCCCGTTTTGAATTTATTATTCACAAATATAGTATGGTCGATAATTCTTCTAAGTAATTTACCAAAAACGTGAATCAATTTTTCCCTCTCATACTATTTTTTCTTCCTTGATTGTTACAAAATAAAATTTTCTACAGATCCCAGTAACGTAATAAGAACACATACTTGGATAAAGAAAAATGTAAGAAATTAAAATCGGAATTTTTTGTAAATTTATGTCATTAACAGTGGGCCATAGGTTGATGTAGGCAGTTGCACACTGACAATGTCTAAGTATTAATCATAATAATAAATAACTAATTGTGTGAAAGTCTTTTTTATCTTTCTTATTATTACTACCTATAAAATATATAAAATGACGTTTCTGTTAAATTATATGTGACGAAAAGGTAATTCGCATTGCTGTGTGTAGTCTTTCCGGAACCTTTTAATTTCCATCATTTGCCGGACCATCGCTCTAACCACTGAGCTACGTAGACTTGGTTTTAAGTTAATTGGAAA
The DNA here is from genome assembly GCA_935421215.2 of Melolontha melolontha. NCBI lineage: Eukaryota > Metazoa > Arthropoda > Insecta > Coleoptera > Scarabaeidae > Melolontha > Melolontha melolontha. The sequence continues at coordinate 1,009,123 of OW285235.1, read as the reverse complement.
CGCCTTATAGGGAACAGATATTAATGTTTTGTCAAATGGAAATTACTAATTTTTCATCATTAGCTATTTAATAATATAAAGACAATATCTTAGCCGTTCATTTAATATATCATTTGATAAATTCTTGGAGTTTTCGGCTTTATATTAAATATTTTTAAATTAGTATGTTATTGTAAAATGTGAATGTAAACATTGCTGCCTACAATTACGACGCTAATTATACGAAAATTTCTTTTTCGAAAAAATTTCTTCCTAGATGGGACTTGAACCCACGTCCACGGTTTGCCGGACCATCGCTCTAGCCACTAAACTCCGAAGACTTGGTTTCAAGTTTATTGGAAAAGCCTTACAGTGAACACTTGCGGTGCAGTCCTTTCAAATGCCTATCTTGTCGATGTAATGAAGTAGGGTAGGCGTCGCTGTCTTGCCTGCTGTTTGCGGTTGGGGCGTTTAGTATTTTACTTTTAAAAGCTGTCGCTCAACTCGTTTAATTACGAATTTCTCGAATCAACACTTAGTTGTATTTACATTTGGCAAACCAACTATTGCGAAAAGTGCAAAACATGTTTAATAAGAAATTTTAAAACGACAAAGTTTAAAACGTAATGGTTCAAATATCAGTGCATTCTGAACAAGTTAGAAACGAAGATGCATACCTCCGAAGAAAGACTCGTGAAGCAGTAAGCGATACGAAAACCAGATGTGGCAAAAAACTTTAATTATGTATGTAACAATTTGAAATAAAATAACATTGGATACGAGGACTGGACACAAAATCAGACCAGAAAATATAAATCAATCAAATTAAAATAATTTTAATGTATCTTATGAGACCATTGTAAGCATTAGTGAATGTGGATGTGCGTTCTTTGATATTGAGATTATTAGTAATTTTAACGGTCTTAGAACGGTTGATCTTCAACCGTTCTAAGGCTAATTTTACCAGTAAAATATTCTGGCATTCTGAAAAAAACGCTTCTCTTGAAATTGTAAGTACAGCATGATAATACATGATTGTCGTAAATAGTCACTAGTCGAGCGTTCTTTGCGAAAACCAACCTGGCTTTTATTCAAAATATTATACTGAGAATTTACTTAGTTTATTAGCTAGGATCTTTTCGATAATCATAGAAAATAAGACGTAAATCTATAATTACTTACAGGGCGTTTAAGTACCGATTGGAATGACGTAATTATTTTTTCAACTTTCTAACTACTAAACCAATTATTTACTGGCTGGAAATGGAATATTTATATTTCATCTAAATACCTTTTTATGAGAGTTGTTGTAATTCCATAAGATATTGATAAATTAAACTTAAATAATACACCTTATATTTTCACAAAACAATAGTATATTTAACTATATGTACATTTCATGTGCACTGCACACATCATCGGTAGTTACTATTTAAACGTATTATTTTCGAGTACATGTATAGTAAAAATATCTATTTTGGGTAGGGGTGTAAAAAATTTTTCAATTACAAATGGTTAAAAAACATGCAAATAATCGGAAAGTATGGTCGTATATTGTAAAAACTAAACTCTATTTAAATTCTAAGAAGGACAAATTTGGGAAGGACCGTTACATATGAAAAACAAGACATCTGACTGTGTTGAGTTATATTAAATAACAATATAGTAACGTGAAAAGGATCTATTAATTATTAGATACTGTTGGTATACAATTTAAAAGTTTATTATTAGTAGGTGACATGTCATTGTTAAGGAGGTAATTTTTGTATTTTTTCATATGTATGGCTTCCCACATGTCTAAATTTCTGCTGTTACATTTTTTAATTAATTTTACATTATCTAAGCTGAAATAATGTCCGGTATCTAAATGATGTAGAGCTAATGCTGATTTATCTACATTGTGAAGTTTTACATGAGCTAAATGTTCTTTGAAACGGGTTTGAATATTTCTTCTTGTTTGGCCGATATATAATTTCGGGCAGGAATTACAGTTAATTCTGTAAATACCTGATTCTTTCAGTGGGTCTGTGCTAACTAACTTTGTTTGAAGGTATTGTTGTAACTTGTGAGTGTTGGAAAATGCAGGAGTTAGATTATATTTTTTAAACAATTTAGTTACGTTATTCTGCCAACTTTTGTGAAAAGTAATTTTGCAATATTTTTTGGTATTACACTTTCTATTTGGAGTTAATCTGATTTTAAAAGTTTTTAGCTTCTTCTTTTCTAGTTTGTTTTTGATTTTTCCACCAATTTTTTATCGTATCCGTTAGATTCTGCTACTTTTGTTATGTGGTCTAGTTCTTTCTTAAAATTCAATGGTGATAGAGGGATTGATAATAATCTATTAATTAAAAAATAAAAACTACTTTCTTTATATTTGTTAAAAGTGTCTGATTGTTTATGTATGTAATTTTCAGTGTGTGTTTCTTTTCTGTAAATGTCAAATTCAAACTTCCTGTCTAAAGTAGAAATTTTTAAATCTAAGAAGGGTAAAGATTTGTCTTTATCCAACTCATACGTAAACTTGATTGATGGATATTGGGTATTTAATATATTTAAAAACGAAGCTGTATCGAAAGAATCGGGTATCACTGCCAGAACTCACCCACGTATCTTGCCCAAAATTTGGGAAAAAAATTGCACATGGTTTTGACTTTGTTTTCTAAGTTGTTCATAAATAAATTTGCTAGGAATGGTGATAAAGGGTTACCCATGGCTGTGCCGAATATTTGTTTATAAAAATTGTTATTAAAAGAAAAAATGTTTTGATGCATACAGAGAGTAGTTAATTTTATGTACTCCTCTATTAGATTTGTAGAAACTGCATTAAACTCTAAAAATTCTCTGAGCATGTTTAGGGTGGAATCTATGGGTATACTTGGAAATAATGAGACTACGTCAAAAGAAATAAGTCTATCACTTGGCTTAATATCAATATTGTTTAATTTGGAAATGAGATCACCCGTATTTAAAATAGAAAGGTCCTGATCAAATTTAAACTTACTAAATTTATTGACTAACCATTTGGCGATTTCGTAAGTGGGAGAGTTTATGTTTGAAACTATAGGACGGTAAGAATTACCTGGTTTATGTATTTTAGGTAGACAATATAAATGAGGAATTTTTGGGTTACTAGTTTTTAATTTTAATTTATGTTTTTTTGTCTAATAATAACTTACATTCATTAAGAGTACTGTGTCTGTTTTTTATAAAATTATTCAGAGGATCCCTTTTTATTTTAATATACGGGCCGGTTTCTAGAAGTAGCTCTACATCCTTAATATAATCTGATTTATTTAAAATTACAACTGCATTGCCCTTATCCGATTTTGTGAAGACGCAATCCTTGTTTCTTTTTAAAATATGTGAAAATATAAGGTGTATTATTTGAGTTTAATAGTGTAATAATTTCACAAGTGCTCAACATATACTACTAATATTGATAAATGTTAATTTCTTGGAGCAGACAAACCTTTGGAATTTTATTTTAATTATTTGATTACATTATCATTGTGGATTACACGATAAATTTACGTTTACTGTAATATTCGTATCATGTTCTTTATTCATATCCTCTTTTGATTATATTCTAAACTGTTTTATTTATAATTTTCCTATATATTTCTCTAAAAGAAATCTTTATGTTATTGCTTTCACTCAATGTCCTAATGCATCATCTTTTAAATTGTTTTGATGAAATTTTAATGCCATTAGTTATCCACCGATTATTTCCTCTCGTATAGTTTCTATAGCCTTCTATTTTTTTTTATAAAATGTAAATATAATTAGCACGTATATTTTTCTTTGAAAAACCGTTCATCTATTATTTTACTAGATTAATAATTGTCATCAATCAATTATGTTAATATTCTAAATACATGTTATTTGTGCGAAACGCGTTCATCTCCTACGCATCGTGGCAAGACTTATTGTAAAGCTGAATGATTAAATGTCGGGGAGTGTTCCTAAAAAATAATAGGTCGTATATAGAGTTATTATGACCATAATAGTGTGAATCTTTAAGAGTCAAATGTGAAAGGAAATAAATTATATCGTTATTAGCAGCTCGAGATATATGTATATAAGTGTAAGAAATTGTTACATTCGAAATTTATTTTTGACATAGCCGTAAATTAATAGTGAAATATTAAGGCTTCCAATGATATATTACTCAAATTATACAGTCACAATTAAAATCTTGAATTATGAGGTTATAACTTATCTAGTTTATTATTCAAGGCTGCGAACCAGTTTCAGCACACTAGTGATTTTGTGGTATCTAAAATATTTTACTGTTATTATACTATGACGGATATTCGATGGGGGCATGCAATATCGTGTTTAATTTTATTTATTCAAATCTGGAGGTTTGAGCTTCCCTAATAGTAATTTTATTTGTATAAATAACAATAATAACAATTTTACTGTAATAATTGGGCTAGCTATATGTATTTTGTTATAAACAGTACTTAGTACAGTTGACTCTCTCTAAATCGAATTCTCATGTAGTATTCCAGTTTGTTCAGATTAGGGAGAGTTTGAATGAAATTAAGTGAGCCAAAAAATGATGTAATGTAGGTATATTAATTTGTAATATGTACGTATAATAAAGAGAAAAAGCAGAATCTTATATAATACACTTAAAAACAGTTACCGGGTTTTTCTTTTTTGTCATTAGACATAGGTATAATGCATTGACTGACTTATTTTCATTTCCAATTACACATAGGAATAAATATTTGGTGGCGCAGACAACCAGTTATACACCAAAATCTACGTAAAAACAATATATTAATTCTTAAATAGATTGCCATGGAGACAAAATAAAATTTTTTTAATGTCACATATTTCTCAATTTTTTATTCGTTACAAAAATCTTAAATTAAATATATTTTATTGAAAATAGATAATTTATTTAAACATGGATACGCATAGCAAAGAAGAAAAAGTTTTAATGGTAATGTGGTATCAGAAGAATAATAGTTTAAGGACGGTCAGAGACATGTTTGCCGTTAATCATCCCAACAGGCTTATACCTTGTGCAAAAACAATTTTAAATATATATAATAGATTCAAAGATGAGTTTCTTCTAAATTTACACAAAAAAAATCATGTGTTAACAGAAGACATGAAGCTGAATATCCTCTGTTATGTAGAAGAACGATCTGTAGGATCGATTTTAGATGTAGCCAAGCATTTTGGAGTATCTTACAGTTCGGTGTGCAGAACCCTGAAAGAATTTAATTAATTAATTAATTAATTAATTAATTAATTAATTAATTAAATAAGATACCAAACCATCAGGGAAGGAAGTTTTTCGAGGAAGATAAAGTAAAACGAACTGATTTTGTGAAAAAATCTTTAATATGTTAAATGAAAACGAAGCAATTTTAAATAAAATAATTTTTAGTGATGAAGCTACATTTACCATAAATGGTGAAGTCAACTCAGAATTTCCGGTTTGTATCCTACATTTATCCATTGAAGAATACTAAATTTCCTTTCCATTAATCCATTAGGTATTGGTTCCGTACAAATCCTCATGCCCAAAACCTAACCCGAGCACAGTACCCTCAAAAAGTTAATGTCTGGATTGGAATAATAAATGATAGACTTATTGGCCCATTTTTTATTGACGGTAACCTCACTGCAGAAAAATATTTAAATCTCTTACGAAACCACATTAATCCAACAATTGAGATACTAAATGTTGATCAACTTTGGTCCCAAATGGATAAGGCTCCGGCACATTCTACTCACGCCCTCAGGAATTTTTTAAGTAACACATTTCAAAGACGGTGGATTGGCAGGTTTGGCTCCATACCATGGCCCCTAAGATCAGCAGATTTATCTCCAAATGATTTCTTTTTTTTGATGGAATAAATCCAGAATTTATTGCTTTCCAAATCGCCTTGCTTATTGCCTTGAAAAACAAGGAGGACATTTCGAAAATTTGCTGTAAACGCTTTTGTTATGTTATTTTGTTTATCTTAATTAATCGTTACAATAATTTTTTTCATTCAAACTGAGATTTTCTTTCCTTTCTAAAAACGTAACTTAATTCTTTGTGGCTTTATTTTCTTTAGTATTATCCACTGGTGCCAGTATAAGTATTATTGCCAAACTATATTCTAGAATACTTTCGCGATAACTTAAAATAAGTATTGAAATAGTTTAAAGAGTTTCATGTACATTCTGTATGGCAATCTAAACAATTTCCCTTTGAATACTTAAACATTCATATCTTTAATAGTTAGAAAGTATAGTAAGATGAAACTTATTGAGTTATATCTTTAGCTAATAGGAAAAGGTTGAGTGCAATTTTAATAAAATAATAGTTTACTTATTAATATTTTTATTTAGGAACAATATTATATTCAGATTTTTCGGTTTTAGTCTTGCACACCTTTGTTCTATAGTACTATACACTCTCACTTTCTGCTGAACTCGCTCGAATACATAAGTATTTCCTAGCACATTGTTTTACGGGTTTCAGCCCCATTCTGTTACCTGAAAGAAAATTTAAATAAAAAATGTATTTACCCTTTTTTGAATTTGGCCTTTCGAGGTATTGCCCTATAGTTATCATTACATCGGCTGTAATTGATTTTAGTTTCTCTTATTATTTCTTGCAAAAATCCAAATAATGAAAGTGACTTTAGATGGGGCTAATGTCTGTTTCGATTACAGGCATTTGTTCTTTATTTTCAGAATCTACTTTCTTCATAATATTAAACATTTCTTGATTTAGAAAAGAAGTAACCCCGGTAGCATTTTCAGTACTATGACAACTTTCTCTTTCTAGGTTCTCAAACAGTTGCTACTCTAGTAACTGATCCTCCTTCATATGAAAATAGCTTTGCTTTCCTTCCTCAATCATTAATTCCAGTAGTGATGCTGTAAAATAATTGTACAATCCAAACGCTATTGTGATTATTAAAGAAATAGAACATATTTATTACCTATAAGAATTTTTGTTATATTTTCTACCTTCTTTGATACACTAATCTTACTATCTTAGATATAGGTATTTCAGCCTTTAAGAAATACTATACATCTTCTTTGAATTTGTTAAAAATATATAAAATTGTCTTCGCACAAGTTATACGCCTGTTGGGATAATTAACTGTTTTAAATTATATATTTTTCAATAAAATGTATTAAATTTGAGTTTTAAGTATGAATGAAAAACAGAAATTTTTGACAGTTTGAAAATGTGTATAACTGATTGCCTACGCCACTATATATTTATTCCTATGTGTAATTGGAAATGAGAATAAGTCAGTCAATACATTATACCTATGTGTAATGACAAAAGAAAAACCCGGTATATACTGTATTCTGAACAGCCATTTGATCAAAGTCATCAGTATTAGTGACTATTTTTTTACGATCCCGTGTTTTTTGTGACTGATTAAGGATCTACCTTTCTTGATATCTTTCGATATAGCCGAAACAGTACTAGAATGAAGTAGTGTATAATATATATTTTTTTCAAAACAAATGTTCCTTTTTAACGCATATATTTTACCTTTCGTATATCCCTTTGACCACCATTATCACGTTCCTTCTCAAAATAGCAAATCAAAGTAGCTACAAGCTTATTTGATTGAGAATTCAAACATTTCGGCATTCTGATGTTAGATCTCTTCGATACAGAACTTTGCACCAGATAAACGGAAGATTACTGGTTACTATGGCGATGTGAGTGTTGTTTTGAAAAAAAAAGTTAAGATTGATATAAAAGCGCGAAGTTTAAATAAAAGAATAAGTACACAGTAATAAGAAGAAAACCGGTAGCAATTAATTCAAACGAATTCAAATGTCAATAGCATAAATGTCAATAACAGCGATTTTTATATTGCAAATGCGCCTTTTGGACGGCGTAATATGCGAATATATTTAATTTTTAATAATGACATTATCGCATAATGTAGATGATGAAATTCGATATTATGTTGCCTCTGAATTCCCTTAATTTAGTGAATTTCGGAACTTAAAGTGAACAGAGTATAAATATTTTATTTATACTCTGTAACAATTAATATACTATTTTTGATAGATCGATAAATCATTTTACAATGCAAAAAAATGAGTTTGACAGTTTTTTTGTCCTCCAGTTTGCAACCGGTTTGTTTGCATCCAGTGACTGCCAAAATGGCGTCTTTGATGTATTTAATAAATGAGTGTATTTAGAAATGGTTTGATTATTTTTCTGGGCAAGCCAATAACAAACGCGAAGTCTTCATTCACATTCATATGTTACATAATAATTTGTTCTGTTTCAACAGCTAATGAATCTGTCTATAATTTTGTACTAAACGGGGGTATGTAAATTCTGAGTCGGTAGCGCCCTCTGTCGTCAAACACGATTATTTGTCATATCGTTCCAGAATTGTATTTCAGTTTTTTAATATCCCTATTTATTAATTTGTTAATTCAATATAATTAACTAAATCTACATTTCTTAGTAATTTTTCAAAATTATTATGATAACATTATCAGGTATATTACACAGAGCTGATAAAGAGTTAATTAAATGGAAAGAAATCTTATTTACCAACACATAATTCCGGTCATATTGAAACAGTAGTACATATAAATTACATAAATATTATATAGAAATTTACATAAATAAAGCCTACATATTTTCGAAATTTCATAATGTTGTAACGTCATGAAGTGTATTTCACATCAGAAGCTTGTTTTATGTTAATTATTATAGTTATATAGGAGACATATTATTACACAATATTAGACAGTAGTTAAAGGAACTCGAAAGACATTCCCTGGGCGTTTTGACAGTATCAACATACATAATTCACTGATTCTCCAGTAGTTCTTGGCGTACCTTACGGAATATTGATTAACTAATTGTATGACACGTGTTCGTAGGTTTCTAAACTTATTCTTATTCCGTATAATAATCAATTTAAAATATGAACTACCGATCCTGTTGGTTGATTCAGCATGTGTTAGTTGCTTTCTTTTATACAAAAGGAATCTGTTTTACCCGATTATTTTTATTTGTTTATACTAATTAGATTCCCTTTCGGCAGATGGACGTAAATTGTTGATAATAAAAATTGATTTTTCAAAATTCATTACGATAGTTTTCTTGGCTTGAATAATTAAGTTTACTACTGGTGATAGTAGTCTATGGTATTTGAAATTGTCTAGTTGATTGGAATTTTTAACGTCGCGTCGACTCAACTAAAGCACACACTTTTAAAATATCAAATATTACTTTCATAATTACATAATTAGACACGTTTTACATAATTAGACACGTTTTAATACGTTCTGTTTGTTGAAAATTAACTTAATCGAAACAAGATGACAAAATATCTACAATAAAATGGAGTGATGCTTCAGGTAATGACACATAGATCTTGTAAAATTATGTTCTGAAAATTGTTTAAGATCATTAACAGGCTGGATATCCAACAGTGGACGCTAGCATTGGCAGCCTATGAGTTATAATTACGTCTGTGCTTGTGCAGCGAGTTAAGATATTGACGCGAAAATCTTCTTGGACAGCAAGCCCCGTCATTGACATGATAAGGCAGTGAAGAAGATAATTTTGAATAATATGTTTTATTGATGTACATTTATTTGTGTAGGATAGTTTTATATATTTTGAAAATTATTTTATTTTGATGTTGGACCGATTCTTTTGAATATATCTGTATATTTCTGTGACGTAGAATATAGTTATAGTTTGACATGTGGTCACATTTTGCGCTCCGGATAAGAGGTTAGAGGGGTGTTACTTTCAGACACACATTGAATATCGGTAGATACAGTTGATTTTAAAGAACTAGTTAATTAACTATAGATTTTGATTAATATCACCTTTTATTGTTGTTAATTGGTTGTTGGTGATTTGAATTCATTACGGGAATGTTAACGAGGGTTTTGACTCGTTAATTTTGATTAATTTTATGCTTATCTGCCATGTGTGTTTCAAATATAGTTTTTATATTTTTAAAAAGGTAAGTAATATTAAAGATTTTATATTTCAATGCATTGATTATATTTGATTGACTGTTAGAGTTATATTCATTATTGAATATATTTAATTTTGATATGTTTGATAGTTGTTTGAATAGCAAGGAAAATTTTCATATTTTTTATGAGGGATTTTTTCTTTATTCACGTATAAGATATATTTTGAAATCAGGTTTGGAGGAAAATTTATATTTATGTTTATGTGCGCATGTTCTGGTCTTAGACACGCGTGATAGCAGTTTGTATCAGTTTGACGTTTGAATTTTGGGGATAAAGTAAACAATTGAAATTAAAAGTTTTCCATACTATTTAATTAGGTTAATTTTGTTCGCGTATAATTGGAGGTTTTCATTGCGAGCGTGTCACTTATCTCGCAATCTTTTTTCCTCCTGCTTTTTGCTAATTAATGCAATTAGCTATCTTAATATTTGATTAAGATTTTTTCTTTTTCTTTTTTTTTTGTAATAAGGAATGTTCTGGAAAGTGCTTGTTTTAATGCATACTTTTTGTTTTTCCGGCCACGTTCGTAAATGAACCTGAGACTTTAGAGGACTCTATTTAAAGAAATAAACTCTCCGAAAGGCAGCCCGGACTCATTGTGGTGCACTGTGGACCATTTTCAACAAATTACTACAGTTCACTGCAATATGTATGTACCCACCTAATAAATTAGAGTCCACTGTGCTAACATACAGGTTTAGTATATCCCGAAGCTGTCGCATAAATTTGTTTTTTTGAAATTTATTATTGATACCTCGTCAGCCAAAAAAAACGGGACACTGTTTCTGCGTGGTTTTAAATTTAAATTGTGACTACTTAAGTGGCTATCTTTACTCATAATAGTACGTCAGGAATTGTTAAAAATGTGTGTTTCATTGACGTTTAATAAACATTTTTAAAATATATATAAATAAAAATTACAAAAAACGATGGAGAAAGAATATAATTAAAATACTCATAATTACTATTTCGTCATTCGACCGCCATTATTTATAACTGCATCTAATCTTGTAGACATTAAAGCGACAATATTTTTGTACAAAATTTATAGGAATTTTATGCTAAGCATTTTGAACAGTCTCCCAAAATTCTTCCTGGGTAGCAGCTGTATCGCATTAATTCCCATACATTGTCAATGGAATTTAGATAAGAACTGTGGAGCGGGAAATTTCAAGTTTAAACTTCATTCTCTTGTAACCATTGTGTTACAAGTTGAGACAGGAAATTGTGTTGTTCTTATACAACACAATTTCGAGCTGTGGATAGTACAGCTCGTTTAATAATAGAACAAAGGTGTGCAAAACTAAAACCGAAAAATGTTAATATGATATTGTTTTGAAATAAAAATTTTAAAAATATTAATAAGTAAACTAAGTATTTATTTTATTAAAATTACACCCAAACTTTTCCTATTAGCTAAAGATATAACTCAATGAGTTTCATATACAAACTGTACAAACGGATACAAACGGATACAAACTGTAAATTCTGAGAGTCGACTTCCCCATTTATGGTAAATGTGGCTTCATCAGTAAAAATTATTTTATTTAAAATTGCTTCGTTTTCATTTAACATATTAAACATTTTTTCACAAAAATCAGTTCGTTTTACTTTATCTTCCTCGAAAAGCTCCTGATGGTTTGATACCTTGTATGGCTGATATTTAAATTCTTTCAGGGCTCTGTACACCGAACTGTACGATACTCCAAAATGGCTGGCTACATCTAAAAGCGATCTTACAGGCCTTTCTTCTACATAACACAGGATTTTCAACTTCATGTTTTCTGTTAACACATGACGTGTGAATTTAGAAGACAACTATATTCTTTGAATCCATTATAAATATTTAAAATTGTCTTTGCACAAGGTGTAGTATAGGCCTGTTAGGATAATTAACGGAAAACATGTCTCTGACCGTCCTTAAACTGTTATTCTTCTGATACCACATTACCATTGAAACTTTTTCGTCTTTGCTATACGTATACATGATTTAAATAATTTATCTATTTTTCAATAAAATATATTTAATTCAAGATTTTTGTAATGATAAAAATTGAGAAATATGTGACACAAAAAAAAAATTATTTTCTCTCCATAGCAATCTATTTAAGAATTAATCTTTATACGTAGATTTTGGTGTATAACTGGCCTATGTGTAATTAGAAATGAAAATAAGTCAGTCAATGCATTATACCTATGTGTAATGACAAAAGAAAGACCCGGTATATATATATCTAGATAATTATTTCTTGGCCTTTGTATGTTATAGTAGATTCAATTAGTCGGCGATTTAAGTATACAAAAAAGGTTTAAGTATATCAATACGTTAAGCACGTATTACGCATTTGTTACAAATGAAACAGACATGTAAAAAAATACACATCTGTAACTGTAAACATGGACAACACACCTCGTATTTTCCAGCTTTTTACTTCTGCTTAAGACATATATTTCTGCTATTACTATTAAGCGTCGTCAGTTAAGCTAGTGAAGTAATTCAAAAGCTTAAATCGCCTATATGGTATAGCAAATTTCGCTCTATCAGATAGCACCATATAATATAGTGACATTTGACGGACGAAAGAGACTATGCCGAAAATGGCTACCCTTCCCTTGACCGGCTAAGCCGATACAAAAGGGAAGAAAATACGCATATAGGTGTAAGTTCATTAACACGATGCCGGATGTATAGTTACTGCCATCTGGCATCGTGTTAATGGACTTACACCTATATGCGTATTTTCTTCCCTTTTGTATCGGCTTAGCCGGTCAAGGAAAGGGTTGCCATTTTCGGCATAGACTCTTTCGTCCGTCAAATGTCACTATATTATATGGTGCTATCTGATAGAGCGAAATTTGCTATACCATATAGGCGATTTAAGCTTTTAAATTACTTCACTAGCTTAACTGACGACGCTTAATAGTAATAGCAGGAACATATGTTTTAAGCAGAACTAAAAAGCTGGAAAATACGAGGTGTGTTGTCCATGTTTACAGTTACAGATGTGTATTTTTTTACATGTCTGTTTCGGCGATTTAAAGTCTGTTTTACTTTAATATGTATATATTTAAAATAATCATACATGTTTCGGCACATAATGCCTTATATATATATATATATATATATATATATTGATAACGGCCCCCTTTACTGGGCTGTGGTGAGATTATAAAATGTTAATGAGATAAAAGTGTAAGATAAAATTATGTATTTGAAAAGATTAGTCGGGCGCCTTAATTTATAAAATCTCACCCCAGATTGCGCTATCTTTATCTCAAATAGCCAACTAGTCGGAAAGCAAGAAACTATATTTAATAAAACTTTACTAAATGTGGGTGATCTCGGGCTCGTTGTGAGTTTTAGGTTGTTGCTTCCAAAAAAGAGAATAATATTAATGTTGACGCTTAATATAATAACTCCTACAAATAAATATGAACAAATAAAAGATTCATGTAAAATTAAAAATATTATGTTTATTAAATTAAAGGAAACTGTAAAAATATAACGTATTACAAATGTGATATTAACGAAACTGCATATACGCATAAACAACAAGGTGTTACTAATGTGAAAAGAGGTTATGTGTGTTAAACTAATAAATAATATGAATATAAATGTGAATACTCTTATTACAATTATGGTGAGTACCCTTTTATTGTTATCTCTAAGATATAAATAGGTTGTTTAATTAAATATAAAGATCATGACAGGACGTGGTAGATTAGGTAAATAATTCGAGAAGATTATAAAATAAAAGTTTAAAGAATTTAATTTTTGAAAAAAAAATAAATATTATCTGAAAACCTGTTATAATAATGATGCTGATGTATGTTTGTAGATCGTCTGTGTGAATTGGGAAGATCCTCGGTGATCCAAAAATGTTCGGGTGCAGCACAAAATGATGGCGGTGTAGGTGGCTGTTTACGCAGACGCTATCGAAGATTTTCCTCGGACTTCGTCTTCGGTGCCTAATTACTCACTGCGCTCGTTTCTGGCTGTAGAATTTCAGGTATCGTTGTTGATGTACGTTAGACTATATTGTTGAAGTTCGGCGATGGATTCTTATATATAATTCTTCTGATTTTCTATCGTTTTCGGTGGAACTACGTCTGTGACGCTATATTGTTTGAAAGTTCGTTATTACCGAAAATTCTTGTAGTAATTCACTTGACGATCGAGTTAATTAATATTCTGGATACTTTTTATCACTTTTAGCTGAATTTATAATTTAAATTTGTGTTTTATACAAGATTTCTAAGGCTTGGTCTAAAAAGATGCGTCTATTTATTTTTCAAATTCAAGGATCCAATTATCCGACAGCACTTGTCTGAATATTACCAAACACGCTATCTATTGATATCAATAATCTCGATGATTTACCCTTTTAACAATTTTATATAAAAAGTATTTGATTAATTTAGAATATCTAAATGATTTTAAAAATTATATTATAAATTACCAAGTTAGGTTAAGATAAATTTGAATGATACAAATCGCAGACTGCGCATGATAAATGTAAACCTAGCGAGATGTCAATTTGTAGGCGTGTCTTACTAGTGTCGATATAATACAAAGTTGCATATGGATTTGAATATGTTTTTCGCGCTAATGTTTGAAAATTTGAATATGATATAATAAAATTAAATAATGAAAGGAAAATGTATATAGAAATTTAAAGAATGAAATGATCGTTATAAAAATACATATGCACTTCGATACTACTAAGACTTAATAATATTATTTATATAACCATTATATTATAACCCTTTTTCACTTTGTATGTCTTATTCTTCCTATTTTAGATGCAGCTCTATATGGATAACATGCATCACAACAATGTCCCCGTCGAAAAAATGTCGGAATGTACAAATGAGGACATTCTTTTCGCTGAAGATGATGTAGGAAATGAAAGATAACAACCTTGTTTTTCTAAACTTATTACGTGTCGTTCGAATTAAACAATTAGAAAGAAAAATAAGTTAACACCATAATATAAAAACTTTATGAATTGTAAAAACGAAATGTTTGTTTGTGTGATGAACTTCCTTAACATTATATTAGTATACCAAAGTCTTTTTCTCTTTTTTTTTTAATTATCAACTATTATTCTATTGTTTCTTTGTAACTTCTCTTTATTTATTCAAGCTGTCCAAATTCAAATTATCCAGTCTAAATTAATGTTTCTTGTTTAAGTATATTTATTTGTAATTATATAAAAATAGTTTAGTTGTAGTATTCATTTAATTGATGTATTTTGCGAGCTATAACATACCTTTCACTGTAATTAATAATTTTAATGACTGTATTTATTCAATTGTATATTACTGTTCCGTTAAATAATCCTGCAACATCGAAATATGGTATCTACCCTTTATGTACCCGGTTTCTTCTTCCATTAATTCATAAGTATTGTTGCCTAAAATTCTATTAATAATATAAGGTCCTTGATATGGTTTTAGCAGTTTTCCCATTATTTTATTTTTAAGATCAGTTACTCTCAATCTTTTCACTATTACCCTATCATTAAGATTATATGTTTTATATTTCTTATCAACGGTATTCCTCTTTCTTTCCCATTTAATTTTCTTTGTCAATAATTTCTCTCTTACTTCTATAAGTCGTTCGTTGAAGTTGATGGCTTCTGGATCTGACCAAGGTCTCTGCGGTGGCTGACCAGTAAAAATTGTGATTCTGGTTCTATGTTGATAAGCCAAAATGCGTTCTTAAGATCTAACTTGCTGTATATGGGCTTATTACCACATTTTGTTAATAATACATCGATATTTTGCGGCATTTCGAATTCGGGTTTAATTCTTAGGTTCAATGCTCTTGCATCTAAACATATGCGTAGAGATAAGTCTTTCTTTTGAACTATAACTATCGGATTTATAAAGTAGGTATTTGACTTCTCTATAATGCCAGTCTGTTCTAATCGTTCCAGTTCCTGACTTACTTTCT
This sequence comes from Melolontha melolontha, assembly GCA_935421215.2. NCBI lineage: Eukaryota > Metazoa > Arthropoda > Insecta > Coleoptera > Scarabaeidae > Melolontha > Melolontha melolontha. Next base: position 993,174 of record OW285235.1, on the reverse strand, counting down.
GCTGATAATGATACGGAATGGGGTAATTTTTACTAATTAGTGGGTCTTCGTTATCTATTTTAATCGGATGCTGATATCCTTTTGCAAACACTACATCATTGTTAATAAGAGTAATATTATTGTATAAAATTGCTATTAAGTCGGGTATGACAGTTGTATCTGGTATCTTAGAGTTCTCTATAAAATTCTTTATATCATCATAATTATTTATTGTTTTCGCTACTTGATTATCCATTCTAACTTCCACAACATCTCCTCGCTCGTGACTATCCTTCGTTCCTTGCCTAACTACCATTCTCTCTATTCCAATATTTGTATTATTAAATTCTATTATTTTTCCATCTGTTTCATTATTCCCCTCGTAATCTCTTCTATTGCACGGTTCATTATTTAATATAATATTATTTATTTCACTCGTAAGCACTTCCTTCTTATATAGGTTATAACCTTTTAACTCTTCCTCTGATAATTGTTTTTCAAATATAACTTTATTCACATCTATATTTAGTATACCATTTTCGAAATCTAAGATCATCTTGAGTTTTTTAATACTGTCAATACCTATAATACAGTCGTATTGTAGTTTGTCTATAATATAGCAATGTATGATGTATTTTGATTTGTCGACTAATATTTCTGTTGATAATTGTTTTGTTCCGTCCCCATGCGTTTTCCGTTCGCTGCAATGATATCTGTCCCTTTCGTTTTTACAATGTTCTTCTCGTATCCCCGTATATTCGTAGCTTTCTCTGCCTTTAATAAAGTTATTTCCGCTCCTGTATCGATTAAGCAATATAAAAAGATATTTTCGAATTTTAATTTTACAATAGGTAAAGTATATATTTGGGTAGTTTGGTTGCCTGCATCTTCTACAGTAATGAATTCTTCCGGATGTTGATAGAAAGTAATATTTTCAAATTTAAAAGGTATGTTACAGTCGTCATGGGTTATTAATTTTGTGCTGATGATGGGCCTTGTGTTGGGTTGGTGTAGAGGTCCTCTGTTAAAATTGGCGTTTTTTTTAATACCTCTTCCATATTTGTTCGTATCGGCGATACAGATCGATGACGTCTGTTAATATTATTTACGTGACCACGTCCACGATTACGGATATGATTAAATCCTCTTCCTTGTTGATTAGTATTATGGTTTGTATTGTTATTGTTTGTTTGTCGATCCGTAGTGCGATTGTAATTATTGAAATAATTATTACTGTTGTATCTGGATGGCTGGTAGTTGTAATTAGGTCTATTTGATGGATTGTTTGAATTATTATTATCCCGATCATTGTACATATTATTGTTAGAATTGTTATTATTATTATATGCTCTTGTAAAATTTTGATTTCTATTATTGTTGTTGAAATTATTATAACGTTGCGGTGGTGAGTTATTTGGGTTATTGTTCGGATTATTTGAATTTTGTGACGGATGATTGCGAGAGTTGGGATTGCGATATATGTGTTGTGGCTGATGGTTATTCTCCGAATAATCATCTAGACGTCTCATTATGTCTATGAGAGAGTCCATATCCGTAACTCTTTGACATATGATAGCCTGTGTATCGGTGTAGATGAAATGATTTAGGAGCTGCCTGGCAATCATTGATTCTTCCATGTCATTCAGGTGTTTACACTGGTTATAGATACGGGAAGCGTATGTCTCGCGTGATACTTGTCCCAATCGATATTTGCCTGTCAACAACCGTATTCTAGCTCTGTTTTGTTGCGTTTCGTCCCAATAATTCTTCTTAAAGAGTGTAACAAATTGGTCAAGAGAATTGCAATGGTCCTCAATTCTTTGAAACCACTCTTGTGCACTGTAACGTAAAGTTACTCGTATGACCTCCATCCTCTGCTTCTCCTCAGGTATATCCTCTAAGTAGCGTAAAAGACAACTAAGATACGTCATAGGATGTACACGTGTGATATCCCCGTCGAAATGATGTAAATTTTCTATCTTTATAGAGCTATTATTAGTATTAATATAATTAGTTGATGTAAAATAGCCTTTTATTTTATTTTCCAATCGTTTAATGTTAGTCTGTGTAGTCGTATAATTTTCATTATTAGTTATAGTTATAGTATCTAAATTTTGTCTGACAATATTGATTTCTTGTTTATTATGATCGTTGTATTGGTTTAACGATGATTTTAATTGTTCTGTGTTATCATTATTTAATTTGTTAAAATTGGTCAATTTTGTATTAAACAAATTATTATTTTCAGAAATCATTTTGTCTATGTTTTGTTGTATGTCTTGTGTTGTAGTTTTAAGTCTCTGTTCAGTATTATTTTGAATTTCAGTAGTTGCGGTCTCTAACTGCTTAGCCCAATGTAAATTCTGTAGATTAACGGTTTCATCAAGTTTAATTAAGTACTTGAGTTCGTTTTCTTCCATGTTTTTCTGAGCTGTAGAAATTTCTGCTATCTTACCCTCTAAATCAACTTTGAAAGCACTTAATTTGTTATCGATGTTTGCATTATTTATTTCAAATTTTTGATTAATATTGTTCATGTTTATCTCTAATTTAGTTGTTAGATCACTATTCATGTTGCTTATGTCTGTTTTCATATTAGTTAGTTCTTGTTTTAAGTTTTCATTGTTAGTGTCTAATTTGTTTGTTAAGTCTTGTTTTAGGTTATCGTTATTTGTATCTATTTTATTATTAGTATGATCTAATTTATTATTACTATTAGTTAGTTCTTGTTTTAAGTCATTCATTTCTAGTTTTAAATCTTGTTTCAAATTAGTCATTTGTGTCATTAGTACCTGTAACATGTTCATTACCTGGCCATTGTCTGGTGGACTTACCCCTTCAGTTGTAGACGCTTGTGCCACGGGAATGTCTCCCTGTTCAACCCTATCTTCTTCAGTACTGTCCTTAACTGCTTTGGTTCTATGTCGAGTATCCATTTTGATATTTATTAAATTTATAAAGTTTAATGAATTTATATAAAGATGTATCCTTTATTTTTAAAGTATGATAATAATAAATAGTTGAAAAATACAAAGTTATGTTTAAAATATGAATAATAATACTCGAGACACCGTAATTTTATTAGTGAATCAAAAGTTAAATAAAATAACGTAAGCACAAGGTGATATTTTCCCTTTCACTAACCTTTAATATGTCCTAGAATCCTCCAAAGTCTGCGATGTAGTGAAATAAAGGTAACAATCTGCTGTTATAATAGGAAAAACATGTACACACAACGACAATAATAATCTACACCTTTTTGTCTATATAATATATGAAACAATTTGAAAAGTATCAATTATTTGCAATATTTAACTTTGTAGATGAGTTATCAACAAGAAGCAACAGGCCCACGTTGTCGGCGACAATTGATAACGGCCCCCTTTACTGGGCTGTGGTGAGATTATAAAATGTTAATGAGATAAAAGTGTAAGATAAAATTATGTATTTGAAAAGATTAGTCGGGCGCCTTAATTTATAAAATCTCACCCCAGATTGCGCTATCTTTATCTCAAATAGCCAACTAGTCGGAAAGCAAGAAACTATATTTAATAAAACTTTACTAAATGTGGGTGATCTCGGGCTCGTTGTGAGTTTTAGGTTGTTGCTTCCAAAAAAGAGAATAATATTAATGTTGACGCTTAATATAATAACTCCTACAAATAAATATGAACAAATAAAAGATTCATGTAAAATTAAAAATATTATGTTTATTAAATTAAAGGAAACTGTAAAAATATAACGTATTACAAATGCGATATTAACGAAACTGCATATACGCATAAACAACAAGGTGTTACTAATGTGAAAAGAGGTTATGTGTGTTAAACTAATAAATAATATGAATATAAATGTGAATACTCTTATTACAATTATGGTGAGTACCCTTTTATTGTTATCTCTAAGATATAAATAGGTTGTTTAATTAAATATAAAGATCATGACAGGACGTGGTAGATTAGGTAAATAATTCGAGAAGATTATAAAATAAAAGTTTAAAGAATTTAATTTTTGAAAAAAAAATAAATATTATCTGAAAACCTGTTATAATAATGATGCTGATGTATGTTTGTAGATCGTCTGTGTGAATTGGGAAGATCCTCGGTGATCCAAAAATGTTCGGGTGCAGCACAAAATGATGGCGGTGTAGGTGGCTGTTTACGCAGACGCTATCGAAGATTTTCCTCGGACTTCGTCTTCGGTGCCTAATTACTCACTGCGCTCGTTTCTGGCTGTAGAATTTCAGGTATCGTTGTTGATGTACGTTAGACTATATTGTTGAAGTTCGGCGATGGATTCTTATATATAATTCTTCTGATTTTCTATCGTTTTCGGTGGAACTACGTCTGTGACGCTATATTGTTTGAAAGTTCGTTATTACCGAAAATTCTTGTAGTAATTCACTTGACGATCGAGTTAATTAATATTCTGGATACTTTTTATCACTTTTAGCTGAATTTATAATTTAAATTTGTGTTTTATACAAGATTTCTAAGGCTTGGTCTAAAAAGATGCGTCTATTTATTTTTCAAATTCAAGGATCCAATTATCCGACAGCACTTGTCTGAATATTACCAAACACGCTATCTATTGATATCAATAATCTCGATGATTTACCCTTTTAACAATTTTATATAAAAAGTATTTGATTAATTTAGAATATCTAAATGATTTTAAAAATTATATTATAAATTACCAAGTTAGGTTAAGATAAATTTGAATGATACAAATCGCAGACTGCGCATGATAAATGTAAACCTAGCGAGATGTCAATTTGTAGGCGTGTCTTACTAGTGTCGATATAATACAAAGTTGCATATGGATTTGAATATGTTTTTCGCGCTAATGTTTGAAAATTTGAATATGATATAATAAAATTAAATAATGAAAGGAAAATGTATATAGAAATTTAAAGAATGAAATGATCGTTATAAAAATACATATGCACTTCGATACTACTAAGACTTAATAATATTATTTATATAACCATTATATTATAACCCTTTTTCACTTTGTATGTCTTATTCTTCCTATTTTAGATGCAGCTCTATATGGATAACATGCATCACAACAATATATATATATATATATATATATATATATATATATATATACAGGCTGATTCATTTTCGGCCCTCACCATGGGGATCTCTCTTATTATTGGAGATAGAGTATAGGTTTAAATTTGGCAAAGTTGTTAAATTTTGTGTTTGTTATAAATCCGTAAAGAAAATAGACCTGTGACAAATGACCTTCGTTATTTAAAAAAAAACGCGAAAACCTCATTTTCTTCTTTTACCTGTAGCACCGACATTTTGGCCTTGTAGAGAAAAAATAAAAACACATCCTTGTGGCCATTTCTAAACCTCTATCCAGTGGTGTACTCTAAATTTTTATACGACGTTTCGTTTCTTTCTGGCCATCATCAACTATCTAATTTCTTATAGGCGCCATATTCGATTTAGACATCTTCAGAAAGAGTTTTTTTTCTGATTTCAACCATGTACCATATGCTGACTATAGTTTTTGACATTAGGTTTTATTTGAAAGAATAAATTATAAGATTAAATAAGGTAGCCTTTGGAGTTTCAATCTGTCAAACATTTCATTTATTGTTCATTAATAATACAAAAATGTCATACACTAACGAAGAGAAACGAGATATGATAAGTATTTTTTATTCTTCGAAACGAAATTCAACAGTAGCGAGTACAAGATAACAAAACATTAATAAAAATACATAGAAAAGTAAACAATAAACAATTACAGTAAATGTTCAATTACCTGGCCATCTTCGGTAATGCACAATTGGGCACGCCTTCTGGCATTTTGTACTGCCCTTTGTATAGTTCTTCTAGGAACTGCATCGAAGGCATTCTGAAGTCTGTCTCGTAATTCTTCAATGTTTTGTGGCGCATCTACTTTATAAATATTATTTTTAACATATCCCCATAAAGAAAAATCTAGCGGACTTAAATCAGGTGATCTCGCAGGCCATTCAACAACTCCCCTATTTCCAATCCAACGGTTTGCAAACTCTTGATTTAAGAAATTTCTAACAACAGCTGCATTGTGTGCTGGTGCGCCATCTTGTTGCCACCATAAATATTGTAATTGATTTAATGGGATACTGTCGTCAAGATAGTCAGATACGTATTTACGTAAAATGTTTAAATATCTTTCTCCATTTAAATGTTCTTCATACATAACTGGTCCTAAGAGACGATTTGCCAAAATACCCATCCAAACGTTTATTCCAAAACGATGTTGTGGTCTTCTAGCCCTGTTTTGTCGGGGATTTTGTACTGCCCAATAGTGCTCCGTATTTCTGTTGAACATTCCAAAATTTGTAAATTTTGTTTCATCTGACCAGATGATTTTGCTTAAAAAATTTTCGTCATTTTCTATCCTTCCCATTAACCAATTACAATATTCTAGCCTTCCCAAATTATCTCCAGGCAGTAAAGTGTGACTAACATGGATCCTGTATGGTTTAAACCTACTTTTATGTACAGTTCTCCAAACTCTGGACTGGCACAAATTTAATTCTGATGCTACTTCGCGTGTAGAAATTGATAGATTATTATTTATCTATAAAAATACAAGATTAACATGAAATTTGAAAACACGCTTTTAATTTACCATTTGTAAAATATCTTGTCGATTTTCATTTAAATTCCTGTTGTCTTGACCATTACGCGGCTTAGTAAACGATCCATTCTCGACCAAATTTCTGTCGAGATCTAAAAAAATGGTACGATGAGTGTTGAATTTCGGTTCGAAGAATAAAAAATTCTTATCATATCTCGTTTCTCTTCGTTAGTGTATGACATTTTTGTATTATTAATGAACAATAAATGAAATGTTTGACAGATTGAAATTCCATGGCTACCTTATTTAATCTTATAATTTATTCTTTCAAATAAAACCTAATGTCAAAAACTTTAGTCAGCATGTAGTACATGGTTGAAATCAGAAAAAAAAACTCTTTCTGAAGATGTCTAAATCCAATATGGCGCCTATAAGAAATTAGATAGTTGATGATGGTCAGAAAGAAACGAAACATCGTCTAAAAATTTAGAGTACACCACTGGATAGAGGTTTAGAAATGGATGTGTTTTTATTTTATCTCTACAAGGCCAAATGTCGGTGCTACAGGTAAAAGAAGAAAATGGGGTTTTCGAGTTTTTTTTTTAAATAACGAAGGTCATTTGTCACAGGTCTATTTTCTTTACGGATTTATAACAAACACAAAATTTAACAACTTTGCCCAAATTTAAACCTATACTCTATCTCCAATAATAAGAGTGATCCCCATGGTGAGGGCCGAAAATGAATCAGCCTGTATATATATATATATATATATATATATATATATATTGTAATATAATTATGCAGCCCAACGTTGGACCGTCAAAATGTAATAAACTTAGTGTCTAGTCAAACGTTGGAGTACAAAAAAAAAATAAATATTCTTTGATACACACGTTCTTTAAGTCAAAATATTAACTTTCCAACTGTAATATGAATTTAAAAATTCGAATTTTTACCCCCGCATTCTGATACACTTCTGCGCAGGTGCAATGAATATCAATGTTTGTTGATAATAATCATAACATGTACAACCAAATAGTGTTTTGGTGTAAGGAAAGTTCGATATTTAAACTAGTTTTGAAGAAAAACGTGCATGAGAACTCTAATATCTTCAGGGTCGTGAAAGATTCTGTCTGACAAAGAAAACTAAAAGGTATCTTAGCTCAGTATTAATATGATAAGCTAATTAATTTCAAACAACTTGTCTAGGTTCTTAAATACCGTTTATTTAAAATGAACATCTTATTATAGCAAAAAATATTTGATTCGGTAATATTAAACATAACTTACAGGATTAACAATAGATCAATAATTAATTTTAATGAAAACTTAATCTTAAAATTTATAGGTTATGTGGAATTTCTTTTTATAAGAGGAATTAAATGAATCAGCAGATATATAACAAATATTTGGATATTGACACAAAATAGGCTCTGGTAAATCAAACCACGCTTAAAAATTGATATAACTTCCCTATTTACATAATTAAAAATGATTATTATTAGAATTTTAATCTACTTCCGGTAAATATATATTTAGTCTGTTTACTTATTAAGTTAAATTTTTGGAAGTGAATCGTATAATGCAAACTTAGCTCAACATTTCCTTTCTATCTTCAAGATTCTCGTCTAAAGACACCTAATCTCTGCGATCAATCTTGGTCCACCTGATGTACAGTTGAATATTGTGCCAAACAGGGAAATCCGGTCACGAACCTAACCAAATCCCTCAAGCGTTGAGTTCTCCAGCAAAACAAGGTATACTGTCTCCTTTTTAATAATGGATAATCTTCATATTCGATAATTTTGGTTTCTAGAGATTGTCCCATTTAAACCATTGTTGATTCATGGTGATCCAATACCATTTGATTAAATACGGATAAATGTTTTCATGCAAAGTAAAAATGTGAAATTAGAACTTAAACACCACAGAATATGTGAACACATATAATGGACGACAAAAAGGATTATAACGGGCTATCTTCTGAGATTCTCCCCGTACAAGCGATGATATGTTCTTCAATTTCCCAAATATTTATTGTATTACTATTTTTTTCCAGTTAAATATATGATTTTATAAGGAAGTAAGTAGATTTACCATTTGTTATTTTAATTTTTCAAATTAAACGTTTTTTTTTAAAAAAAATTCTCTTTTAAAACATAACTAAACTTTTTTAAAAATGCAAAAATTCTTCTCCCTAATTGTTTCAATAACTCTCCATGGCAACCCAACAGCTTTTCTGTTCTCTATGCTCATTGGTCGCTTAGTTATAGAATTTCCAAAATATTTGATATTTACAATAATTATGATTCTTAAATAATATTATGAACTTATTGGTTTATAAATAAATTTTCTTTCACACATAACCTTTCGAAAAATTCAAAATTAACTAGATTTACATATTTTATAGTTTTGGTAAATGTAGGGAAGTCATATACTTTGAAATTTAATTATAGATTTGACACTCTAAATTTAGAAAACAATACAAAGATAATAGACTTCCAACCTTGTAAGAAATTCCAATAACAGATGTAACAAATAAAAGCTATTGTCTTCTATAAATCAATTAATATTTTATTATAATATATATATATATATATATATATATATATATATATATACTGTAAAATAAAAGTGTGTTCATCTACTTGGGTATAGATTTTGGGAAAACGCTCTTTAAATATTAGTTATTAATAAAATCTACATACATTATTATCGGCACGGTTTATTTCGAAAACTTAATTAATGCTTTTTTGTGAACTATAATAATTACGTAACTGAGCCATAGTAAGACATAATTAAATGGCATACCAGATTTCAATTTAATACCAAATAAACAGTTTCACAAGGAAATCAAGATCTAATTAAGAAAAACATTACTCGTGTAAATATCAAGTAATGCTTTCAATTAAGCCATAATCTTGCTAATTAATTATTTGCCGTACTCATGGAGCTAGCCGTATAAGGGAGAGAGTGAATATCATGATTAATAAATACGTGCTGTACAGCTAATGATATCTTTAACATACGTGTATGGCTTTTCATAAACATAGCATTTATGAGTACATACATACTTAAATATTTTTCATTGATTGGAAGTGAAGTTTACATTTATGCAAATATTTCAGTTTTCGCATTTGGTGAATTTCTTGGAAAAGTTACTTTTTGTCTTTTTCTTTTAAAGTTTCTATTAGGCAATCAACAGTTTGATATTTTTCCTACCAGTGGTAAATTTAGGTACAAATTTTAGGAAATACTTATTTATTTTATGGGGAGGATTCTAGTGTTTTTTTTTCGTAATAGAAATCTTGATGGTGTATGTTAAACTATTGCAATATGATTACATTATATTATTACTACTACATTAATTATTAATAAGCCTTGAGCTTGTTTAGTGAATACGTCATATTATTGAATCAATAGATAATGCTTTTTATTATTCTCTTGCAATAAGTGGAAATATACTATAGGAAAAAAAGTATATATTTTGAAACCAATTTTTGCATAAATGATTAAAATTGAAGATAATAAATGATTAGCCTAACTCGAAAAAGTTCGTCGTGGCTTGTATTTAAGAACTAAGGGATCGTAATTTACAAAATAAAATAAAAACCTTAAACACGTTATATCTTTAAAAAATGATGGCTCAACTTTCTACAACGGCTATTAATATTTTCACTCATTTATCTGGAGTCAAACAAGGTCTTCATTAAGGCCTTCTACTATTTATCTTATTTCTCAATGATCAATTAACGTTTTTATGTTACATCTACAACAAAATTTTAAAGAAATGCCTCACAAAATTTTTGCTTTCTGGCTGGTATGTCTGCAGGAAGCACCCAGAAATCTCCGAAATGTGAAAAAGAACATAATAAATTAAACACAAGTGAGTAACCTAGACGAAAAATTTGCTCATGTTGAATTCGCCAGATAGAATACGCTGACAAATGCCGTACGACATTACAAATGCCATGGATTGTTCTACTTTGGTCTTGCAGGATAGTAACACGCACTTTTTCCACATTTTGTGGCATGCTTTCCGTCGATAGACGACCGGAACGCATAAGTTTGCGTAACGTAAGTTGTCTTAAACGGCTTATTTTGGTGTAAAGAATGTATTCCAGATTTTTGTAACAACCTTTTACAGACACCTTGTATATAAAGAATAGAATAATCATTGATGATATGAGTCAAAAACTCTTGCTTATTTTATTTATTTTGTTCAATATTGATGCAGAATTAAGTAAAATTTACATACCGGGTCCTGCAACGAAGCGGGGACGGAAGATTACACGCGTATTTGAAAGTTAGTCAAATATTTAGTCATCAGATATCCTTCCGTACCATCAAGCGCAAGTTTTAAAAATATTTTGTTTTATACAGAGTGTTCCAGATGGAAATGCCAGACTAAAGTTGCATTTTTTTAAATGGAACACCCTATATATTAGTAGATGAAATGATCCGCGCTTGAAAGCTGGTTACATATATATATATAATGTTGTATGGGTCTAAAGTTGATAGTTTCTGTGTAAATAATTACTTTACTTGATAAATTGATACATTTCAGTAGGCTATTCTGCATAAGGAAAATCAAAAGTTTCGAAACCAATAGAATAGAATATTTTCTACTAGTATGCACTTTCGTTGCTACGTGAAATAAATTCTGCAACTGCTCGCGTTATACAGGGTGTTCACAATTTCGCAAAATCGAAGAAATCTAGTAATTTTTAAATGGAACAGCCTGTATATTTTTAGCTCATTGAAAAGCCCTTTCACTACGGTTTCTATTGATACCTCATTTGATGCACCTAGGATGAATCATTTGCTAATTATTTCTGTTTAGAGTTGAATTAATGAAAAATGCTTGTATTTTTAGTACCTAATTTGCGCTTTGAAACCTTCTGTAAGATCGGATATTCAATAAATTATCCATAAATGGTCTATAACAAGAAGAAACTCCATTAAGTACGAGAAACAGTTGATTTTCACTCAGCGGTGAAAGCAAACATTAAATTAATTTAAAGTAATATAGCATTTTCAATAGATTCACTGCTGATCAAGTTATCTGGTATCAGTTTTAAGCTTGTATACTTAATAACCAAGTTTTCAAAAATTTCGTTCCATCTTACACAGTATTTCGTTCAAACTTTAAAAGAAATTGCTATAATGACTAATTTTAGTATTCAAGAAATGGTGAATATGATATTTATTCTTGGGGAGTGTACAAGAAATTGTCTCCTAGCAAGTAGAGTATATGTAGAGATATTTCCAAACCTTGAAAGAAAGCCAAGACCGGAAGCATTTGAAAGGTTATTAGACAGATTTACAGAATCAATGAAATCAATGAAAAAAGCGAATTGGCCGTATTATTAACAATACAGGAAAATCCACATATAAGTATAGACGCTATTTCAAAGGTAACAGCTATTGAAGATAGGAGCGTACGAAGAATTTTAAGAAGTCATAAGTATCATCCGTACCATATAGAATTAAATCAGGAATTGCATGGTGATAATTTCAATAAAAGAACAGACTTTTGTGGTTGGTTGTTAAATAAAATGCGAGAAATGCCAAATATTTTAACAAAGATTTTGTTTAGCGATGAGGCTACTTTCAAAAGTAATGGGGCAGTAAATAAACATAACATGCATTATTATGCAACAGACAACCCGCATTGGATACGTCATGTAGACAATCAGAATAGATGGTCTCTTAACGTCTGGGGAGGTATGCTTGGTCCATATATCATTGGGCCGTACTTCTTCGATGGAACCGTTACGGGCGATACGTATTTGGCATTTTTGCAGAACGAACTGCCTTATTTACTTGAGCATGTGAATGCTGACAACCGACAAATTTTCTGGTTGTAACTCGTTGGTGCACCTGCTCATTACAGCCTTAACGTTAGGGAGTTTCTAGGGCGATGGAAGGAAGACAAATGGATAGGACGAGGTGGTTCAATCGCTTGGCCTCCACGAAGTCCAGATCTTACTATCTTGTTGGACTTCTACTTTTGGGGATATGTCAAGGCTCTAGTTTATGCCTTGACATATCCCCAAAAGTAGAAGTTAAACAAGACAGTAAGATCTGGACTTCGTAGAGGTCAAGCGATTGGACCACCCACTGGAACTTCCACTAGTTTATGTGGAAGTTCCTACAACAAGGGAAAATATGATGGAACGCATAAGAGAGGCATTTAGAAATGTTCGCCAAGAAACATTACAGCATGTTCAACAGAATTTCACCAGGTGGCTTCATTTATGTATTGAGAGACATGGAAGGACATTTGAAAGTTTTCTTTGATTTATTTGCATTTACTATTTATATTTACTTTATTTTTATTTACTGTGCTACTACTTTTGTTAATTAAATTTGATATTGTGGTTAATAATTAGTATTTATTTAAAATAGTGCAAACTTTAAATACTACTCGTACTTGATTCTTTCTTACATGATTTCGATTTATGGTAAGCTAATTAGGTATGTATTGTTTCATATTAGGTATTCGTAAAATAGTGGGTTTTACAAAATTTTTTAAAATACAAATTAATTAGTGCAATTTTTTTATTAAACTGACACCAGATAACTTGATCAGCAGTGAATCTATTGAAAATGCTATATTACTTTATATTAATTTAATGTTTGCTTTCACCGCTGAGTGAAAATCAACTGTTTCTGGTATTTAATGGGGTTCCTTCTTGTTATAGACCATTTATGGATAATTTGTTGAATATCCGATCTTACAGAAGGTTTAAAAGCGCAAATTAGCTACTAAAAATACAAGCATTTTTCATTAATTCATCTCTAAAATGAAATACTGAGCAAATGATCCATCCTAGGTGCATCAAATGAGGTATCAATAGAAAGCGTAGTAAAAGGGCTTTTCAATTAGCTAAAAATATACAGGATGTTTCATTTAAAAATTACGAGATTTCTTGGATTTTGCGAAATTGTGAACACCCTGTATAACGCGAGCAGTTGCAGAATTTATTTCACGTAGCAACAAAAGTGCATACTAGTAGAAAATATTCTATTCTATTGGTTTCGTATCTTCTGATTTTCCTTATGCAGAATAGCCTACTGAAATGTATCAATTTATCAAGTAAAATAATTATTTACACAGAAACTATCAACTTTAGACCCATACAACATTATATCTATGTAACCAGCTTTCAAGCGCGGATCATTTTATCTATTAATACACAGGGTGTTCGATTAAAAAAAATGCAACTTTAGTCTGGCATTTCCATCTGGAACAGCCTGTATAAAACAAAATATTTTTAAAACGTGCGCTTGATGGTACGGAAGGATATCCGATGACTTAATATTTGACTAACTTCCAAATACGCGTGTAATCTTCCGTCCCCGCTTCGTTGCCGGACCCTGTATATCGTGTTATTAAATGATATTTTAGACTTCGTAAACCAGGTAAATTTTTCATGTTATTTAAAGTTGAGGCTGTAAGAAGCTATTTAAAATTGACATTTAACAATTAATAATTTTTTTGTAGTTATAATATGAACGGCAACTACTGTGTATTCTTTAATGAAATATAGTACAGACAATCCTTTAAAACAACAGACTGTAACTAGTAAAAAAATATTAAATATAAACTCCATAATTTATAAATATAATTTACAATGCATTTGACTACATGCTCTATTAAATACATGTGTATATGTACTCTAAATACTAAAATCATAATTTAAACTATAATTTTTCAATGTTTTAAATTTAAAACATTGCAATTATAAAACTTCAAATAAGAAATAACGGCAAATAATTTAATATTAAGATACTAAAGTTTAATTGGTAATTGAATTCGATTTAACGACTTTCATTGGATCCATACGATCCGTCAACGTGTTCTTTCCTTATCATTATCATGCGTCAGATTGTCGGAATGGGAGTAACCTAGTCACGCAACGACAGTCAACGTGGACTGTGACCGCCAATGATCGACCGCGTGTGGCTGTAATAGCAAATCAACGCTCTAGCATTAGAGCGCATTATTAAAAAGTGTTTTAGCTAAAGGATTTTAGAAAAACTATGTCAGGAGACGATTTCTTAAGTTTCTTTTTGAGTGCGAATTGTTTTTGTGATTTTAAAATAAACGAAAAAATGTTTTTTCTTTTAAAATGCATATTGAAGGAATTATTTTTATTCCATATTTGAAATTATTTTCTCGCATAGAGTACTGCTTTTCTCTTTTTAATAACATTATAAAAAGACTTTTGTATAAAGAAATACTTGAATATCAGCATCTGCCCAGCTTTTTAATATGCAAACAGTTCTTGAGATTTTAATTTAAATCGTGTCAAATATTTAAATCCTTTTATGCTTGCTAATTGATTGACAAAATATTTTTGTTTTAAAAGATATTATATTCAAAATGCAATATGAATAATACACCAACGAAGGTATTTAAATAAGTTAGATCTAGCTTCGGGGACTATAGTTGGGCATTTGAATATTTGAACCTGAAAATTTTTTACGTTTTACCTTCTGTTATAATTACGGCTAAAGATAATAAGAATTTCCCTATAATATAATATATAGGGTGTTAAAAAAGGTCGGGTATTTTACCCATTTGGTACTCAGCTAAACAAATAAAAAAGTCTTAATAAACATACGTCCGCAAATTAAGTGTTTCAAAGATAGAGTTGATTATTTATTCCGATCAGCAAGTTACATTTCCATAAACAAGCGAATATGTTATTTTAATGTTAATGTTCTGCCTGTTCGCGTACCATTTTTACACAGGCTTCACATCTTTGTCGAAACAAAACTCTTATTCTTTCGAACAAACGTGGATTTCGTCTAATTGTTTGACACTCATTTTCTGTTTGCTGCTTTAATTTATTCACATTATTTATTGGCTGTTAATATACCAGATATTTTAAATATTCCCAAATGAAAAAGTCAAATGTCCGAACCATCGGTACGCCAAATTTCAGAGTTTTTCTTTTCTCGGTAGTCGTCCACTGTCGTAAATGTTCTGTACAAGTTTTACAAGCCTGATACGGTGTCCAGGTTTTATCCTGATCACAAAGCCTAACACCAAAGTACTTAAGATAAGCTCTCTTTATAAATCACCGTTTTTCTGCTTTCTTTTAACGTGTATTCTCCGCATATGTAGCAAAACACATCAGCATGATTTAAGCAACTTCTTCTTGAACTCATTTTAATTCTATTCAACAACGCAAACACAACAATCTACAAAACAGTACGTTTTAGGTTAACTTTATAACCACTCTTTCCTAAACACAAATATCACGCGAGGCCAACTTCGATCTAAATTGAAGCGTTGAAAGTCATTTCAGTTTCCGGATGCTTATTCCATCTGGTGGATTTTGCTGGAATTAACTGAACGGTAGACTGACAATATGGCAAACATACAAGATCCAATCCTTGTATATGTGATTTAGAACTGCACAACACTCAAGTTAGAATTGCACATTCGTGTAGAACTGCACGTTAAACAAAAAACTAAAAAATATAGAGCTGATAGAGAAAAACTGATTTCATATGTAGATTCAACGTCCCAAATATAACTAAAATCGGTTCCAAAATTCTAGACCAAAAAAAAATTGTTTGTTTGTTCAGTCATATTGTCTACATACAAGTCCTTCAATAGGTATGACCCACTTTCAAACATTCACTGCGAGATCAAAAAATGGCGAAATTAAAACAAATTTGTGATAAACGAGAACTGTATTACATGCAATTTTAATTCCTAATATAATAAACTTCATTCAAGTGTCCGCCATTGGCTGCAATATATTGTTCAAACCTGCTCCTGAAATTATGTATTAGTCTTTGTAACATTGGTCGATTAATCGCACGTATTTATTCTTGAATGGCTTCTTTAAGATCTTGAATCTTTTTGCTTGAGATACCCTCAAAAGAAGAAATCTAGCGCAGTCAAGTCGCGGGATCTTGACGGCCATGGTAAGTCTCCAAAACTAAAGATTAATATTCGCCGCAACGCAATCAAACTTTATCTTGCCGTATGTGGTGTGGCACCATCTTGTTGGAAAAAAACGTTTTTTCGTCTTACTTTGCATAGTTCATGACATGGGAATTTTTCTAACATGAAAATGTAATGCTCCGAGGTAACTGTAACAGCCTCCTCATTTTCCTCGAAGAAATACAGCCCTGCTACTCGAAGACTTTTCATCATGAAGCAGTTTTTCATGTAATTTTGTTTGCTTACACTTCCACTTACATAAAAATGCACTTCATCGGACAAAAGCAAAGAATTAATCGCATTTTGGACTTGATTAAAAATTTCCAACGTAATCCTGCACAGAGTCATTCGAGCATCTCGATCACCATCCTGCAACTTATGAACGATTTTAATTTTGTAGGAGTGAAAGTGTAAAGCATCATGTAAAATTCTCAGCAGACTCATTTCAGTAATTTGCAAAGCAATTGAATGTTTTGTTGCAGAACGCAACGGACTTGGTTGAAATGTTTGCCTGACGCGTTAAATATTTGCCGGTGTCCTCACTGTCCGTACTCTTCTAGTATATTTTGATGAAACATTTCCTCTTTCATCAAAATCCTTCATCCACTTCAAAATAGTTTCTCTGCTAGGAATTTGTCTGTGCCTTGCCATGTTGAATTCTCGCCGAAAACTTCTCTGAGTTTGCACAATTGACTGATATGTAATAAAACTCTTAACTGTAAAAACTCTTTAATTAATTGGAAAATTGTCCATATTACATCAAACTGCATATACCTATTGTGCTACAGTTTGACAACTAAATGACAACAATTCACATATACTACTAGCCACAGCCACCTATTTAAAATAGGTTATACCTATTGAAGGATCCGGTATATGAGTTTAACTCAAACATGACTGCTATATTTATCTTTCACGTTTAGAATCTACTCTGGCAAGAGAATTTGTGAGTCAATCGTTATATATCAATTGACAATTTTATTCAATACATTGAGAATAATTAACTCGCATAAATTTTATTCACCAAGTTTCAGGAAACCTAGAAATTTTCATCGCAATAATTTTTACCGACAATATCCTTCTAAAAACAGCTATGAATATAGAAAACTTTATACCGTTAATACAGACTCGTATAATTATCAATTAAATAAAAAAGCTTGCCTTTCGTATTATTTGATTATAAACAACTTCATATATTGACAACATTCGTTTATGGGATATAATTGTATATTAAATATATCATTTTTGGGCCGTCGAAATCATTGAACCCAATTAGGAATATTATATCGGTTACTAGAAGGCGTTTTATCTTGGAGGACGTTTTTAAAAAATTATATGTTCAAACATAGCTTTTTGAAGCGTGCAGGGAATATAGATTATAAATTAACAACTATCGTCAAGAATTTTAATTTGTTTTAAATGTTTCACGAAAAGTTCCTAAATACTTAAAATTTACGTGGACTAAGCTCAAGGCACCAATTAACAATATGACACATCAATGGTACGTGTAAGCAAAAATTATTTCTTCTACTCCAAAAATATAGTCGTTAACACATAATTATAATGACTAAAAAGTATCCTCGAGAAATATAAATATATTAAACTGATACATGAGCATGCATATACTCCAGAGAAAACTGTCGAATTTTGAATATCCCACAGATAGAATGGTAGAACTTAGGTATAAACATATAAATTTAAAAGAATAAAAATACAAAGAAATAATACATCCTCTTTTCATAAAATAACACCAACAGATTTACTGGTGAGAGATTGATTTAGGAAGTGTCAACTTTCCTAACAAATCTCTAAAAAATTTAATAACAATTCTGAAGAAAACTCTTATTTATTTCTGTTTATCTATTTTCTTGTTGCATGCATTACCCTAAGCATTTATTTATTTGTTTCAGTTTAAACTGTTAATTTATTAGCTATCCTTAATTTATTTTCGTGTTTGTTGTTGTAAAAAGTCTTTCCTTGGAGATCGTGGTTAATTAAAAACTCAAAAAAGGTACAAAAAAAAATTAATCGGAAATTTAAAATTTAACTGTTTAACGAACATATCCAATTCACAATTCCGTGTATCAAAAATCGAGAAAATGTCATCTGCGTACCTGATCCAGACTCTTGGAAAATATTTTGCATTATTTTCAAATTCTACTTCAAATTTACTCATAAATAAGTTACCTATGAAGGGAAATAGGCAATTACCCATTGTTGTACCTTGTTTCTGTTCATAAAATTTTTCTCCAACTTCGAAACAGCTTTGCACCTTGCTAAGAGTTGTCAGTCTCATATATTCCTTTACTTTTAAAGGTTCAATGTATTCTTATAAAGCAAAGTCCTCTAAATATTTCAAAGTTTCTACCGTCTTCCAGTTCTCAATCTTTCATTAATTGAATAAATTCTGAAGAATGACTAACTAACAAACTCTCGGGTTTCATGGGTAAATTTTTAAATTCATTCCCTAACCTTGGAAATCAAGTAAGTCGATGAGTTGATTTATGTATCTTCGGCAAACAATACATTCTTCGCACTAAAGGATTACTAACAATTAATTTATATTCTTGCGTAGAAGTTATTAATATTTAACAGTTTTTCAACCCCATGTGCCCCATATTCAACACTTTTATTAGTGGTTTTACGTACTGATGATGACAACTTAGTTGTCGAAATACATATTTATGATACGATTATTAATTGTGGTAACTGATTTTATACCTTTTTTGAGTTGATTGTTGTATTAATATTTAATTGTTCTTTTTTCTATTGTTTCTTTAATTTCCTGTAATTGAATGATATTGATCAGTTGGGCGAATAATTATACCACGAGTCAATAATGACGGTTATTATTCCCAAAAACTTAATTTTTATCTACGACTAACTGCAAATTACTAAAATAAAAACAAACATTATACTATAATATCGATATGGCGCTTAACGGTTTAACGCTTATCGTTACTATGGTAACGCTGGTAAGACTATGTTTTATTGGCGGAACGCAGGGAATAATGAGACATAACGTTTTCATTATTCCCTGCATTGCGCCAATAAGAACAGATACCGCGATTAAAAATGCGCAGTACCACTAGTGGGGGAGAATACATTGTGATTAATAGCAGATAAATTTTGCTATTAACATCGGCATTTTTTCAAAACAGCTACCAAATCAATAAATGTACCCGAATCACTGTTTTCGGCGTTCCTCAGCAAGCACTGTAGCTAATTCTAGTGCCGATTTGCTAACATTAAAAAGGCATGGCGGCTGGAAACTCTTCCACCGTTGTGGAAGGATACATCGAAGATTGTATCACCAACAAAATTGCCATTTCTAAGAAAATACTCGCTGGTAGAAATACGTGCGAAGAGTAGATGCCTGGAACATCAGGATTAGAACAAATGCTGGCATCAAGTAGTGATGATCGAAGAAAATTGATAGTGCCTTAAACCCTGAGATAGAAGACAATTGATCTAGCTTTCATGTCTCCTGTCCAAATTCAAATTCACACTTGAAAACTCTTGTTGTACAACTACATTCATTAAACAATTGCGATGTTCAGATTTTTGATAATTCTCAGAAGCAATTATTGTTCTATTATTAATTATACAGAAAGTTCATAAAGTATATCTTTTCAGTTCAAAACCAAATTCAAAGCATGTGATTCAAATCAGTACTGCAGAGTCAAATGACGTCAGTATTCAATCCCGGAAACAACCGTCATATGTATAGATGGTCATAGGTTATTTTGATGAATTTTCGAAGTAACATGTCTTTGCACATTACACTTTTGTGGACGCCTTAAACTTAATGAACAGACACTGCAGTATATCTCTGTATCATTACGAATATACAACCAATCTGTATGGTTAATGAAAATAAAGAGAAATGCTAAGAACAGAAAGAAATGGACTAAAAAGAATAAACGAAAGCTACTCCAAAAATAAGGTAGTAAATTAAACTTAATATTTATAAAAATTATAGCATGAATATAGAATATAACAATATAAAACGTATTTTTTAAAATATTAAACGTTGTAACCAAATAACACCGAAAGAAACGAAACCAGAAACAATCCCTTATAGAAGAGAATAGAAAATATAACATCTCAAGAATAATAAATACATATATGTATTAACAAATCGGAGACTGTGGCTTATAAGTGAATAAAATAAAATTAAAAAAACCCATACCACAATAGAATTTAATGATTCTAAATGTGCGTTAAAGTGTTACACTGTTTTTTCTACTGAAGATTACAACGTGGTTGTAGAAATACGTATATAGGATCATTAAATTCTATTGTGGTAAGGGTTTTTTAATTTTATTTTATTCACATATATGTATATGTGTATGTAAACAGCATGTAAACACGAGTATACACTTAGAAACTTAGCGGATATAACGAAATAATATATAAATGTATATTCCGTCTTACAGGCCACTGTTGAATTGAATTTATAAGGAAATATACACAATGTGTGACGGAAATAAAAACATCTGCTCGACGAATGCAATCGAGCAAGCAAATAGTGGGGCTGCTATAACATGCATACTATACCTGATACCGCCACAACATTTTATCGGGCCAATTGGTCATTCGATCGCTTCAGTCTGCTCTCTGATCATAAGACTATTTCGTGGACAACTTATCCTTTTTATTTAATATAATATATGAATGAGGCACGTCTTAACTAAATGACAAACGTGTGTAGTATTACAGCGCGTATTTATGTATGCTAGTACAATTTTCGGCAACACGAGCTGAAAAGATATACTTTATGAAGTGTATCTATGAATTAATTAAAAATATATATTTTCTAATATCAATTTTTGTTTATTTCGTAATATCGGTTAAGATAAGAATCGTAAGAAAAATTGTATGTGATTAATCATTTACACCTAATTATAACTCCCTTTGGTAATAAAGTGAATTTTAACTCGCTAGGGAATAAATAGTCACTTTAGGAACAAGAAAACAAACAATTAAAAGCATAGGTCCGGCAAATCAAAGGACGTAGGTTCGAATCCTGCATCAGGACGAGTTTTTTTCAGTAAAAAATTTGAATAATTAGCGAAAGCATTTATTTTATTCACATCACTTCGCGAAAATGTAATTGATTTGCACAAATTTGCCAACTACGGGTACAACATATTATCTGTTTCTTAATGCGATTTAAGACTTTCTCCAACAATTTAAACTTTTTTTCCTGAATAGCTTAATGGTTAAGAGCATGGTCCGACAATCCAACGGACGTATAGTTTATTTCAAATTATAAAAATATAACTTTGAACGACTCTAATGCTTTTATTGCACCACCTTCTGTGATGATAATTATTATACCCGGTCTCCTTATTGGACGGGTACGGTTTACCTATTTGCAACGTATGAATCTAGGGGCCGTAGTGACTATAAATTAGGGCCCTATAATGTAATAATAAAACGCTGTTAATTTCAAGTATATAATAAAAAATATCTGTACATTGGGTTTATATATAAAGAAAAAATTACAAATCGTGTGGCAACATGTGTAGTGGATACATATAGATATATAAAGCTAATTTATTTGTAATACGCAATAAAATTTTTATGTGTCACTGCATTTCATAAATCATCTGTGATTGAATCGTCTTGCAAATCGGTGTCTGTGTCTGAATCGTATTGGAAATTTATAATCAAAGGTGCTACTATTTTGAACATGCGCATATATTCGTCCTCTTTTGCTATTGCGTGTTTAACAGCATTTTTCCAATTTACAGCAGTTATATGTTCCATAGCATTTTTTATGTGTGTTACACTGCTTTCACTAAATTTCGGTGTTTGATTTGTTCGTCTTATGGTATTTTTCAGTTGGACCCATATCAATTCAATGGTATTGAAAATGTAATGGTATGGTGGTAAACGCAAAATTGTATGTCCTGCTTCTTTGGCTCTGTTATCCACATAATAATCCTTTAAATATTCTTTTGTCTTCATTACCTCTATTAATTGTTTTTTTGTATAATGATCCTCAAAATATAAATCATTTGCTTCTAAAAATGTTTTAATATCTTTCTTATTATTACATTTTGTAGGAACTTTGGTTTGCTGTCGAGAATGATACGGAGCGTTGTCCATCACTATCTTTTGGTAAATTTGGCAGCAAAGTGTCACAAAACCATTCTTCAAATAAAGATGGGGTCATATCTTCATGGTAATCTAAACTTGAGGATTTAGTAATTTAAAAAGGTATACAACCCCTTACCACAATTATTAGTCGTATCCTAAATACGTATTTCGACAACTAAGTTGTC
The DNA here is from genome assembly GCA_935421215.2 of Melolontha melolontha. Taxonomy (NCBI): domain Eukaryota; kingdom Metazoa; phylum Arthropoda; class Insecta; order Coleoptera; family Scarabaeidae; genus Melolontha; species Melolontha melolontha. The sequence goes on along the minus strand of OW285235.1, from coordinate 970,338 downwards.
ATCATCAGTAGGTAAAAACTACTAATTAAAAGTCACACATGGGGCACAGTAAAGTAAAATAAACGCTTCCGCACAACTACTATACACTGCAACCCTGTAGCGTTTATTTTACTTTACTGTGCCCCATGTGTGACTTTTAATTAGTAGTTTTTACCTACTGATGATGACAACTTAGTTGTCGAAATACGTATTTAGGATACGACTAATAATTGTGGTAAGGGGTTATATACCTTTTTAAATTATTATTTAACCACAGTCTCCATTGAAAGAATTTTTGAGGATTTAGCATTTTTAGCAGATAATATCGGCTGTCCGATCAATCCTTTTTCTGACCCAGCATGAAGAATGATTATTCTCTTCCCTCTCGAAACCGACGCGTCCAACTGACACATACTTGAACTATCCACCCAACCTTTGAAAATTGTGTCATCGGTGTTATACCACGTCTCGGCTAAATAATATACCTGTCCATACCTTCTAATTGCCGTTAAGTAATCATATCGAAGTTTCTTTAACCTCGGGCTTTCCATAATTGTGCGACGTTTGTCTATAGTGCCAAACTTAAAACCAGCTTTCTTTAGCGTCCGCCGCAAGGTTGCTTTAGAACACTGAATAAAAGCATAAAAGCAGTCAAGTGTAGATACAACATTTCCTCTGTAGAAGGAGTATACTTGCTGCCTAATAGTATCAAATTTTCTCGGTGCTCCTTTATTACTTCTTTGCTTTCGAGGCCCTGCGTTATTCTTAATTATTTTATATATTGTTCCAAAAGGCACCTTGGTTAATTGCGACGTTCGTTGAATGTTCTGGGTCTATAGTTCGTTATTTTCTTCCATCAGGGTATGATAGACATTGAAAATTATCTGTTTTGCATCTTCCGATTTATGCTTTCTCCATCGTGCTCCAACAGTATTATCACTATCCACATCATAATCACTAACACTTTCAGCAAAAGGTCGCCACATGTTCGTTAAGTAAAGAGAGAAAAATCAAATATGTATACAGCAGTAAAGATTAACAATAAATGATAAATAGACTCAATATTAGATGTAATATATACCAACTCTCCTAACTATATTTACTTAAATTTTGTTTAATAAATATAAGCACTTATTTCATCTAAATTGTAATTTAATGACTATTTAACTATATATAATAACTATATATTCAAATTGACAACTGTTGGTACTTATATTATTATTAAATTTTATTTCATTTAAATTGCAGTAATTACAATTTACTTAAATTTTGTCATTACGGACCTCAGCAGTTTGTTTGCGTAAAATATAATCGTATTGAGCGGCCAGGTAGTTATTGCCGCAGGTGGTGAAATAAAAGCATTAGAGCCGTTCAAAGTGTTACGCTTAGCATATAAAAATATTTTAATCTATTTTTAAATATATTTCTTCTTTGAATATCTCGATTTTAAAATTATATTTAACTTAGACATTTTTCTGTGTATTCGTGTCCAAAGAGAAAGCATGTCTTTTGTTATATTCTTAACCGAGACCCTTCGTTTTCTACCTGACCGTCAGCAACCCTAACGTTACTGTGGAATTTCTTTCTATATACATTTAATTTTAAATTGTTTTAATTGAATTACATACATCTTCTTTTGTATGTTGTGTATCATATCATTAGAAAGCTTATGTCACAAGTGTTATTTTAATAATATTTATGCCATCGATAGAACACATCTTCAGGTCGCGCTTCTTATTTAATTATTACTCAAGATATCGACCCCTCTCTTCGACAGGTCATAAAACAGACCGTTTTCAAAACCAGTGTTCTTTCGATACAAAACTATCAGTCCGATCTTCTCGTTAGAACCCTCGAAAGTGCAACATCACCCGACGTACTGGTCAAGTACCAGTGGCATGATCCACGTGCCCCTGCATCTCACCGTAATGAAAAGGTAATCCTGTATTGTTATATATATATATATATTATTCTTTTAAGCGAATCCATATTAATTAAACTAATTAATTTCTTGTTCCTCCGGCCAAACATCGCTCTGCATATCTGTCCAGGTATACGACGCATCACGTGGCCGCTCATCGCCGCAAATCAAAGGTAACTCTGTATTGTTCGATACAAAGATTATTTTATATTAATCGTATTCAATTAACCCTTAATTTACTGCTCACTTAAACGTTCGTTTCAGAGTATTTTTGTGTTAATTTTCAGTTAATTAATTACCGCTCCTCGTGTATATATTACTTTGTTTAATTACTTTTAAATATACCAATTTCATTTCTTTCTTATATAAATATAAATACAAACTTTAAGGACAACGCTTATGTGTTTTATTTATTTAGTAAGTTATATATATATTTTAATTAACAATCATCACGCACGTCCTGGATCTTTGAAGAAGCTTCACCAGTACCACTAATTATTTTATTTATCTTAGAATAATTTCATTATTATTAGCACGGCACATACACACCCCGATAACCAGCACAAGCCCCCGTTTGTAATAAAAGATATATTCTTATAATTTTGAATAAACTATAAGTTCAAATCCTGCATCAGGCCGACTTTTTTTCAGTAAAAAAAATCGAATAATTAGCGTCGTATATGTAGAAAGCATTTATTGCAATTAAAAGCATACTTTAAATGTGTGTAATAAATAAATATTATTATTATTTCTTTCGTTCTTATATTTAGTATGAGATGGCTAGATCGTGCGTTAACCAAATTCTAAATTTTGTTTACTAAGTGATGATCGCAACATAAATATATGTAAATTGCTGAAATTATAAGTGTGGGTGCCAGGTAAACAGTAAACGATTTCTTAAAATACTTTACAAGCGCATTTAAATCTATCGAGTTTCATTTAAGTTTAAGATGATCACAAGGTCATTGTGATTAGTAGAAAGTGATTTTGCGAATGATAGCTGTTATTCTTCATTCACATGGCACTTATCGATGTCAACAGTAACGTTGTAATTCAAAATCATAAGAATACTGCCACGAATTGTTGCTAGCAGGTATTTCCCAATTTTTCCATCATCTAGTGTACATGTTGTAAATACTTTCCTATTAATAAATGTTCGAAACAACTCGTAGCTGCATACGCATATGTATAATCAAGACAGTGTCGACCTGTTTACGAATTTTAATTTGGACAACATATCGCTTGTAGTCCCATATTTCACCTATAATTTACATATACGAAACCTCTTATTACAGCCCATATAAATCTATCTATCGATGAAAAAAATGTAATTAATACTGAAATTGTAACACACCTAAAATGCCATGTAAAACAATATTACGTTATTGTTGTTACTCGTTGCAAAATAAGAAGAATCGCAGTAACGGTCATCACACACGAGTAACATATTATTCGATTCGAATAAATTCACAATCGCGAACCCGATCATTATTTACATCCTCCACTGATTTATTACAATACACATATGATAAAAGCTAATTTAATACATAGTAATTTATATAATTTTTAAAGGGAGTTAATATTATTAACTAATAAGTGTGTGTTTGTGTTGTAGAAGAATAACATCGTGAAAGGATACGTAATAATTACTATTTCTCAATAACTATAAATTACTGTGTACTAATGTCGAACGTCTCATGGGTGGGCAAGTTCTCCAATTCCACATGAGCTTATCGGAGTATCTTGGTCAGCCCCCTGTTTGTTTAGCTTTCCGGTATGATGTATTACACGACCAGATTACAGCTCGTATCCACTCTTGAAAACAAAAAACTTAATTGAAAATATGTTATCGTACCTGGAAATGTATCAGTTTTAACAGCGTGCTTTTAAAAATAAACATGATGCCATTTGTTTTTCGAAATAAATATCTTACGGAAAATCAGGTCGATTGAACGTTCATATTTATTCTGAATGTCAGACCAGCAACGCTAGATTGCGGACAATAAATTCTGAATCTGACAACTGGAATCATGAAAATGACGCAATATTATTAAGTATTTATTTAGCTACTTTTCTAAAAAATATCTGAAAAAAAAATTCGAAATGCTTTATGTATACAGGCTGATTCATTTTCGGCCCTCACCATGGGGATCTCTCTTATTATTGGAGATAGAGTATAGGTTTAAATTTGGCAAAGTTGTTAAATTTTGTGTTTGTTATAAATCCGTAAAGAAAATAGACCTGTGACAAATGACCTTCGTTATTTAAAAAAAAAAACGCGAAAACCACGTTTTTCTGGCCATCATCAACTACCTAATTTCTTATAGGCGCCATATTGGATTTAGACATCTTCAGAAAGAGTTTTTTTTTCTGATTTCAACCATGTACCACATGCTGACTAAAGTTTTTGACATTAAGTTTTATTTGAAAGAATAAATTATAAGATTAAATAAGGTAGCCTTTGGAATTTCAATCTGTCAAACATTTCATTTATTGTTCATTAATAATACAAAAATGTCATACACTAACGGAGAGAAACGAGATATGATAAGTATTTTTTATTATTCGAAACGAAATTCAACAGTAGCGAGTACAAGATAACAAAAATATTAATAAAAATACATAGAAAAGTAAACAATAAACAATTACAGTAAATGTTCAATTATCTGGCCATCTTCGGTAATGCACAATTGGGCACGCCTTCTGGCATTTTGTACTGTCCTTTGTATAGTTCTTCTAGGAACAGCATCGAAGGCATTCTGAAGTCTGTCTCGTAATTCTTCAATGTTTTGTGGCGCATCTACTTTATAAATATTATTTTTAACATATCCCCATAAAAAAAAATCTAGCAAACTTAAATCAGGTGAACTCGCAGGCCATTCAACAATTCCCCTATTTCCAATCAAACGGTTTGCAAACTCTTGATTTAAGAAATTTCTAACAACAGCTGCATTGTATGCTGGTGCGCCATCTTGTTGCCACCATAAATATTGTAATTGGTTTAATGGGATATTGTCGTCAAGATAGTCAGATACGTATGTACGTAAAATGTTTTAAATATCTTTCTCCATTAATGTTCTTCATACATAACTGGTCCTAAGAGACGATTTGCCAAAATACCCATCCAAACGTTTATTCCAAAACGATGTTGTGGTTTTCTAGCCCTGTTTTGTCGGGGATTTTGTACTGCCCAATAGTGCTCCGTATTTTTGTTGAACATTCCAGAATTTGTAAATTTTGTTTCATCTGACCAGATGATTTTGCTTAAAAAATTTTCGTCATTTTCTATCCTTCCCATTAACCAATTACAATATTCTAGCCTTCTCAAATTATCTCCAGGCAGTAAAGAGTGACTAACATGGATCCTGTATGGTTTAAACCTACTTTTATGTAAAGTTCTCCAAACTCTGGACTGGCACAAATTTAATTCTGACGCTACTTCGCGTGTAGAAATTGATGGAATATTATTTATCTATAAAAATACAAGATTAACAGTAAATTTGAAAACACGCTTTTAATTTACCATTTGTAAAATATCTTGTCGATTTTCATTTAAATTCCTGTTGTCTTGACCATTACGCGGCTTAGTAAACGATCCATTCTCGACCAAATTTCTGTCGAGATCTAGAAAAATGGTACGATGAGGCTGTTGTCGTTCTGGATATAATTATAGATATCTTGTACTCGCTACTGTTGAATTTCGGTTCGAAGAATAAAAAATACTTATCATATCTCGTTTCTCTTCGTTAGTGTATGACATTTTTGTATTATTAATGAACAATAAATGAAATGCTTGACAGATTGAAATTCCATGGCTACCTTATTTAATCTTATAATTTTTTTCTTTCAAATAAAACCTAATATCAAAAACTTTAGTCAGCATGTGGTACATGGTTGAAATCAGAAAAAAAACTCTTTCTGAAGATGTCTAAATCCAATATGGCGCCCATAAGAAATTAGATAGTTGATGATGGCCAGAAAGAAACGAAACATCGTATAAAAATTTAGAGTACACCACTGGATAGAGGTTTAGAAATGGCCACAATGACGTGTTTATATATTTTCTCTACAAGGCCAAATGTCGGTGTACAGGTAAAAGAAGAAAATTGGGTTTTCGCGTTTTTTTTTTTAAATAACGAAGGTCATTTGTCACAGGTCCTTTTTATTTACGGATTTATAACAAACACAAAATTTAACAACTTTGCCAAATTTAAACCTATACTCTATCTCCAATAATAATCGAGATCCCCATGGTGAGGGCCGAAAATGAATCAGCCTGTATAAACAGAAGGTACCTAGATAGTAAAGTCTCTCATGAAAGCTATGGAAATGGCCTTCACCACTCAAATAGGATTATCAAACAACTTTTCAATGCTTTAAAATTCTTGATTGTTATTTTCTCTTTTCCAACGCGTTAATGTAATCTATACAATCTATATAATTTTTATATTTATAGTTGGACCTAAACAAGGGCAATAGATGGACATGCAAAAATTAAACAAATTTAGTATCAGAACTTTACATAACGTCTTCTTTAATGTTGAAGATATACTAAAAAGAGCATAAAGCAATTATAAATTACAATTGACGCTACTCATAATTTTTGATATATGTTCATCTAAAGTCGATACCTGAAATACACAAAAATTGAAAATTAACCTTAAATTTTTGCCCTGCCCAATGGAACACTATCAGTGTTCAATATAATTTTAATAATACCAATAATAATACTAATAATAGACTAATTGTTAATTATTGTAATCGCAATGTGAAAGATTTTCTTTATTCGGCGAATTAAGGTCTGTTTAAACTAAATATTTATTTATTTAAAATAATTTTACTCTGACTTGTTTCGGCAATTATTGCCGTTTTCAAAGATTTCAAAATGTACTAAAATGTTATAAAATATTATAGTATATTACTGTCATATTTATATATGTGATGTTGTCATGGTTTTCTTACGATTAGTTAAAATTACATTACTATAAATTTATACATCCAAGAATAGATCTTTATATTATCTACATATTCATGACTGTAAATTGCAGATCGCTACAAATTATAATATATAGTGCTTAGATTTTTATATGTCACTCCTGTTGTTAATTGATTTTTTGTTGCTTAATATTGATAATTTCCTTAAATTCTCTTTCCATTGTGTGTTTATTTGTTGTTTCACAACAAATTAAAATTCACAATTGAAGAAGAAATTCATAACTGTATTAATTTTCTTGATATTTCATTAACCTATGAAAGATAGGGTAGGTACTATTTATACAAATTGGTACAACAAACAAACAACTTCTTTTCGATATATGAATTACCGCTCAAATATACCTACAGTATTCAATGAAATGATTATAAATAATTTTACTGATAGAGCAATAAAGCTGTGGCATGCTCAGTACAGAAAGTATAACATCAAGAAAATTAAAACACATAATAACTATCCACCACAACTTATAGAACGAACACTTAAAAAAAGAATCCACCAAATATACAACACTGTAGACATTAATAACAATTTAAGCAATATTAATAATAATACTAAAGCAGATAGAAAATTAAAAGAAAGAAACGGCCATAATTGATTTATAAAAATGACTATGTCAAGTGGTTCATCATTTGAATCGTCAAAAGAATGCCTTTTTTATAAAGTCATATAGGCGTCATCAGTCAAGCTAGTGAAGCAATTTAATACAAAATAATACAAATTTATTTTTTCTTTCGTCCGTCAGATGTCACTTATTATAGTGCTACCTGATGGGACGAAATTTGCTATGTCTTGTTGGCGATTTAAGCTTAAATGTATATACAGATACAAATTTGTTTTTTAAATAAATTTGTATTATTTTGTATTAAATTGCTTCACTAGCTTGACTGATGACGCCTATAGATGGCAGAAACACGTGTCTTAAGCAAAAGTAAGTGCTGGAAAATACGAGGTGTATTGTCCATGTGTACAGTTACAGATGTGTATATTACATGTCTGTTTCATTTGTAACAAATGCGTAATACGTGCTTAACGTATTGATATACTTAAACCTTTTTTTAATAACAGAGACTTAGGCGCCGGATAAAATAACAAAAAAACATTTATCCGATATATCTAGTTAGCTATGCATTTTTCCCAAAAAACAAAAGCTCACTAAATTGCGCTCGTAAAGCTGCAATTATTTCCCCATTTAATCGTCTCTCTATTTCCGCTAGCTTCCAAGATCCCAGTGCTAAACATACAAAAACTGTATATATATATATATATACAGGATGCTTAAAAAAAGTTGGGATATTTTACCCACATACAGCACGCATCTAAACAAATAAAAAAGAAAAAAAAACAAAAACAAACGTAGGTCCGCAAAATAAGTGCTTCGAAGATAGAGTTTGCGATAAATCTCTATTTGGTGGAGTGCTGACAGTTTCTGATTATTCTTTCTTACTAGAAGAAAATGCCTATTTTACAAATTCATAGATGACCTATATACACTTTATGAATGGCTTTGATTATAACAGATAGCAACTATACGCCAAGCATATCCTAATCGTGTAATTCCATCTGATAAATTGTTTTCGAAACTACATCAACGATTTAGTCAAAATGGTTCATTTAACGTTAGAAAATATGATGCCGGGTAACCGAGATCATCGTCATCACCAGATATTGAAGAAAATGTCCTAAGAAGAGTAGAAGAAAATCTGAATATCAGCACTAGAACAATAGCAGCGGAACTAAACATTAATGTTTGTTTAGTCTGGAGGATTTTACGAGAACAGCTGCTGCATCCTTATCATTTCATATTAGGAAAACTTATTTAAAGTCAAAACTGCTAATATTTAATTTACTGACGAGGTTGCTTTACAAATAATGCAAACGTAATCAATTTCCACAACAATTGTATTTGGCCGCCCAAATATAATTGTTGTAGAAATGAAAACATTTATGCTGTTATGGAGACAAGACATCAACGCCGGTATTCTGCAAACGTTTGACTGGGTATTTTTTGAGATCGTTTGATTGGAGCAGTGTTTTTACCAAATCGTTTAAATGGCGAAAATTATCTACACTTTTTAATTATCATTGATAGAGTTAACCAGTGGTTTCTTTTTGCTATCGCCGTAAAATGTCTTAATAGAACGTACATCAAATGACTTTTTTGCGTTTGGGGATATTTAAAACAGCTGGTATATCAACAGCCAATTAATAATGTGGATAAACTAAAGCAGTAAACAGAAAATAAGTGCCAAACAATTAGACAGAATCCAGGGTTGTTCGAAAGAATAAGAGTTTTGTTTCGGCGAAGATGTGAAGCCTGTGTGCAAATGGCAGGTGAACATGCAGAACATTTTCTTTAAGCTGTTTAAGTATAATTTAATAAAATAACAAATTCGTTTGTTTATGGAAATGTAACTTGCTGATGATTTGCGGACTTATGTTTATTAAGACTTTTTTATTTGTTTAGATGAGTAATATATGGGTACAATACCCGACCTTTTTTAACACCCTGTATATTATACTAGAAGGCAATTGCTACTATCTTTAGCCGAAATTATAACTATTTATAACACAAGATAAAACGTAAAACTTTCCTGTTTGAATATACAAATGCCCAACTACATTCCCCTAATTTATTTCAAAACCCCATGTTAAGGAATTTAACGCCATACATTATTTTGTGTATTATTCATATTGCATTTTGAATATATCTTTTAAAATAAAAATATTTTGTCAATTAATATGCAGGCATAAATAAATCTAAATATTTGTGACACGATTTAAATTTAAAATCTCAAAAACAGTTTACATATTAAAAAGCTGGACAGATGTTCATATTCCAGTATTTCTTTAACACAAGTCTTTTTATAATGTGAACAAAAAGACAAAAGTAATATTCTATGTGAGAAAATAATTTCAAATATGGAATAAAAATAACTACTTTAATATGCATTTTAAAAGAAAAAAAATTTTTTCGTTTATTTTAAAATCACAAAAACAATTCTCACCCAAAAAGAACTTAAGAAATCGTCTCTGGCCTAGTTTTTATAAAATCATTAGCGAAAACACTTTTTTCTAATGCACTCTAATGCTAGAGTGATGATTTGATATTACAGGCATACGCGATCGATCATTGGCGCCCACAGTCCACGTTGACTATCGTTCCGCTGTTATGCCACTCCCATTCCGACAATCTGACATATGATAATGATAAGGAAAGAAGACCGTACGGATCCAATGAAAATCGTTACATCATATTCAATTACCAATTAAATTATTTGCGATTATTTCTTATTTAAAGTTTTATGATTGCAATGTTTTAAATGATCGATTTTTAGCATTTAGAGTATAGCATATACACATACGTGTATTTAATAATAATAAGGCATGTAGTCAAATGCATTATAAATTACATTTATAATTTGGGGATTTTATATTGAATATTTTTTAACAAGATACAGTCTGTTGTCTTAACCCATTAGTGCATAGAGATAGGAAATCAAATAAAATCCAAGTAAATTTTTAATCATATATTAAATTATGCAAATAAGCACTTATAATCGTATATACGATGGAAAAAATATATCCAAATTTTAGAGTTACACCCCATCCGATATATCGGATTGTATGGGATATTTTTACTTTTTATTAAAATGTATGATAGTTTCGAAAACATTGTTTTGGATGCAAACCAATATTGCATTTACTGCATATAAACTTAGCTTTACCCCCACAAAACCTGCACAATTTTTCTGTCGTTACATATTCGGGCCAGTGGTTTCTACCATCGTATCGTTGATCTGATAATAGCGCAGGGAGAGCTCTACGTCTGTTGGAAGATGTGCCGTAAGTCGACAAAAGAGTTGTTGCAAGAGATCTTCTAAAATTTAGTAAATTTGAGAATTCCTTATTATCTGGATTTACTTTTCTCATTAGCAACCATGCATTTGTCACGGAAGCATCTAATAAGTAGCAAAAGATTGGCCACCACCATTTCTTTTGTCGCATTCTGGTTCGGTAAACAGCTATCAGTTGATCCATTTTGTCAACTCCTCCCATAAAAGCGTTATAATCTGCGAAAACTTTGGGTTGATCGACTAGAATCTAGGATCTTTCCTTTGTTTTGACCAGCGCGTACATTTTGTGTCTTCAAGATTAGTAAAATTAGTAACGCATGTTACAACTTTATTGTCGTTCCAACGTACGAGACAAATTTTATTGTTATCCGAAATTCTATAGTCATAAGCACCACGTGTTTCCTTTTCCATGTCTTTATCCGATTTTAGAGGGCAACGAGCAGTTCTCCTATGTTGAATAGTTCCTGTCGCGCAATAGCCCTGGTCACTAAGAAGCAAAAGAAGAGGAACAGAAGAAAAATAATTATCAAAATATATTTTGAATCCATTATTTGCAAGAATCTGTGCAGATTCTATAAGAGAAACCACTACGTCACCTCCTATCCCAAACTTTTTTTCGACATCTGATTTGCCTGTATAAATTTCAAACGCAATCATATATCCCGTGCTAGAACAGATTGCCCAGTTCTTGAACCCAAATCTTATTGGCTTTCCCCGAATGAATTGCTTTGCATAGTGACGTCCATAATACGGAATCATGGATTCATCAACACAAAGATGTTCTTCTAATCCACCATGATGCAAAAAATTCTTATTTAGTTGAGATATAAGAGGCCTAAGTTTATAGAGATTTATTGAAATGTATATGACGTAAAATTTGTTCAAACCGATTCAGTCTTATGCAATTTTGAAGTATTTTCGCAACATCTTCACATCCTGACCAAAAAAGTCTTTTATTTGGGCATTTTGCATAACCCGATAATAGCATCGCACCTAGAATAACATATAATTCATCTAAAGTCATATTGAGATTAGTGTTTTTCTGAGACGCATATAAATTAGATTCATATAGTGTATGATTTAGAGTTCATCAGAAAAAAATAATTTTAGGAATTCCAGTGGTGTTTGAGCTGCTTTGGCTACATCCGAAATGGGTTTCTCGATGCACGTTTTATTTATGGTAAAGATAATTGGCGCGATAGGTTTGTTTTAGCTGTACTTCTAGCTGGTGCTTGATTGTTCAAGTTCGGACGGACGTATTTACATAGAGGCTCTTCGTCACTTGTATCGAAATCATCATCTTCAGTTAGATTATTTCTAGTGTCAACTGTATTCCTGCTATGTACAATAATTTCACACTGAGTTTGTAGCATCTTGAGCCCCAGGTGATTGACGTTACCTTCGTGGTCATCATCAATACCGTCACTATCACAATCAGTATCTTTTCCATCCTGGGGAGGTAATACGTACATGTCTATTGAATCGTAGAAATCGTCCTTTTCTACCTCATCTAATAGCTCAGCCAATGATAATCTGCAATTTTATATTGAAACATATTTGTCATTTGAATGCATATAATCCGTTATATCGGATGAGCAAAAATAAAATTGTGTAGATTTGACTGAATACTACATGTTTCAGAGATTATCTAGTACACAATATCAATAATGTCTAGTGAACAAATAGAAAGAGTGATAATTGAATTTTATTTCGTTTTCATAGAAATTACGATTATTTTACTTACCCCTTACCACGAGCACTGTAGAGTGAAGGATCCATGTTACACAAATACACAAAACTAAAACATAAACTTAGTTGTTGGCAGGGCTTTTGCAATTTTATTATAAGAAAGTAGGTTGTACAAAACTAACAACAAAATCTTAAATGTTGAGGTTATGTATTATATTGTATACAAGTGTCAAATGTATGCATCCGATATATCGGATGATATGCACTAATGGGTTAAAAGACTGTTTATATCCATTTCATATAATAATTGGCTTTCATTTTATAACGAACGACCAAATATTCATTTTTATTTTTAAATGTAAATTTTCAATAATTTCTTTAATCCCAACTTTAAATAACATGAACAATGTACTTAGTTTACGAAGTCTGCACTATCATTTAATAATACGATCTGTAAATTTTACTTAATCCTACATAAATATTGAACAATAATAAATAAAATAAGCGTTTTTGACCAATTCGATATTCTATTCTTTATATACAAAGTGTTTGTAAAAGATCTTTACAAAAACGTACTAGATATTCCTTATACCCAAATAAGCCGATTTAAGACAGCTTACCTTAGTACAAAGTTGCTTAGTTTGGACGCTATATGGCGCTGAAGTTACAATTCTGAAATCGCTTTTTTAATATAAATACTAAATGACTTATGCGATCTTGTTAAGATTTTGTACGTTGACATAGTTTCTAAAACAAAAAAACCCATTTCAAAATTTTGAATAACATAATTCCATAGACGTAGAAACTGTTTTTTTTTTTTAGTAATTGTACATTTCAAATTTCTATGCCAATGAAAGAAGAGGGGTTGAAGTATAAAATTTAGATTGCGTAACTTATTTACTACAGAAATGATACTCTTAGGCTCGATGACTGTCTTGATTCTTTTCTTTCTTATTTAACTCAATTTCCCTGTTTGTTTCTTATATTTCTTTTAATTAACCTTTATAAACTTGATTTATTTCTTCTTGTCCCAACTTTAATAATCGTTTATCTTTAAAAGTGTAAATTAGTATTTACTAATTTACACTTTTATTTACACTTTGTATTTACAAAGTTCCAAAATAGCGAATACTGAAATTAATCAAATTCGAAAATTATAACACAATTTCGTAAAAAATACTGCAAATTAAACATAAATAACATTAAATTACTTGATTAGATCGATAACTGTTATATATATCCACATGAGACCTTACATCATGATTACAATAGACAAATGAAATGTAAAATTGTACGTATTAATAATGTTCTTGACATAAGCCAACTAAAATAAATTAGCTAACATGAAAACAATCTATCATGTTATTACAATTGCGAATTTCTCAGAATATATTTTGATTACAAAATATGTGCTTATTGCAAATAAACATTAGTAATATCTAAGTTACGTTTTCACTCCATAAAATGTGCCCTACAATATGTCCACGTGAAATCGTGGTGTTTGCAGGATTACAGCGAGAGATTAAAATATGTAATATCATGTATATACTCTTTGTCTATTACGTAATATAGACGTTTTGCAATTCTATCATTGATGTAGATAGCGATATGTATTATCTTATTATAATAATTCTGGAAAAGGATTTATATTTAATTGGACTTCTTTTAGAAATCGCAGGTGCTAATAATGTTTTTATTAGTTGAAAAATGTTTCGAATAATTAAGTTCCAATGACATTTGTAAAGGGAAAATTGTAGAAGGAAAAATGATCTGTCACAAGGAACCGCAGCTAATATTTACAGTTTGATAATAATTATTATTTGTCGAAGAAATATTAGGTCACTCCCATTAATTTGCTACAAAAATCGACATTAAATTACTCTTGAAGAGCTTTATACGATTTTTAAAGCTATATTTTCAGGCAACGAAGCAACGGAATGTGCGAAGAATATTCATACGGTATATACAGAATAGAAAACCATTAACTGTTATCGAGGTTAAGCAAACAATGATTAGAGGTTGGACTGAATTTTTCAAGAATCATTATTTTTTAAAAACATGCCCATTTCCTATACAAAGCACGAGATAAATTTATTGCTCCTAAGAACATTCCGTTTATTGAGTCACCCTTCGAGTTACAATGGCCATTGGCTGTACCCTTCAATTGTAAACCAATATTCATGGTGATTTCCTAAATTCTTACCTATTCTATAACTTAGAAAATGAGCCTCGTCTTGTCGAGCTCAATAAAGACGTACTGCGAACCCTAGCGAGTGAAAATCCTATCATAGCTGTGGAGGAATTAGTCGAGAAATTTGAATTTGGTCATTTAACCAATCATCGACAATTCCATGACATTGGAAAAGTCAGCAAATACACGATATCTCTTAGTCTAATCGTGCGAACATAAATGTATGCTATTCTTTGCTGTGACGTCAGTAATAAACACTTTCTTTACAAGATCATTCGATAAATTTATTCTCTGCAAAAATATCAAATGATAGCAACATGATATTAACAAAACGATATACTTCGGTCAGATTGAGAGATTAAGTCTGCGTTAATTTCGGTTTTGACTGTTTCTAGTTTTAAGACGAAAAGTGTTCTTAAATAAAGTTAACAGCTGGTGAAATACAGCGAGGATGACTATACAAAAGGGGGAGGAATATCAGTAGAAAACGATATTCAACCCACTTTATTTACCGGACATTGAGCATATATTATATTCTGCAGTCTTCAAAATGATTCGGGCGGAAAAAATATGAATTCTTTAGATAAGATCAAAACGGTACTGGAGAAGTATTTTTTTTCGTGGAAAAGTGAATTGTGGATGGGCATTGAAAATCTAAAGATGAAAAATGTTGTTGATAATAACGAGCCATCGAAAAAATTCATAATTGGAGTACACTGTGAAATTGGGTTGGTACTTTAGCCACTTCCACATAATGACATTTATTATTTAACATTGAAACTATAAG
Source organism: Melolontha melolontha (assembly GCA_935421215.2). Taxonomy (NCBI): domain Eukaryota; kingdom Metazoa; phylum Arthropoda; class Insecta; order Coleoptera; family Scarabaeidae; genus Melolontha; species Melolontha melolontha. The sequence continues at coordinate 954,921 of OW285235.1, read as the reverse complement.
TTTGTGTCAAATTTTTCAAAGTTAAAAAGTTAGAGTTGGTTTGTGTTTAGATGTAAATGAACAACATTTTCAACAACTTCTGTAGCTATATGTAAATTTTGATTATGATTTCGATATTAAATAAATTATTTGTTTTCTTTTTTGTTGTAGTATCATTTCAATGCCATAACCTTTTTTTACAATGAAACCAAATGAAACTGTCAAGCATCAAGTAATGTGTCATTATGTGGAAGTGGCTAAAGTGCCATTCCAATTTCACAGTCTACTCCAATTATTAATTTTTTCGATGGCTCATTATAACAGTATCATGATGTATTTTAAATTAAAAAAAACTGTTTGTCTTAATTTTTAGAAATAAATGAAATACAAAAAAAAACTGTTATTTATAGAATGACCTAATCTAGAAATTTCTATTTTGCTTTCTTTTTTCAGAATAATGCCTTATGTGTTAAATCGAAGAGCTAATGTATGACTATTCAATTTAGAAGTTCACTTAAATTGATCGCCGCATATTAAGGACTGTAAGGTTAAAATTGAATAGTATCTACTATGCATTTAGAATCACAAGATTATGTTATACTACACAAATTTAGAAAATAAGATATGGAATAACATTCTGGGAATCCAACCACAACATTCATAATGTCTTTGTGCTTTAAACAAATGAATTTTCATGGAAATAAGTTACAAAACATCAGGCAGAGGTGTCTTAAAAAAAAAAAATACTGGCCCGGAATTTGAATGTGGCCCGGGAAGGGATTTTGGTACAGGTCTATGGCCCTAGATGGTGTGAGCTACATCTATACAAAGCCAGTCTGTCGAAGGTGATGACAAAGAGTTTTTGTGTTTTTGTATGTGTAGTTGTGTTTGAGTTATTCTGCTACACTACAATGTCTGATGCGAAAGAGCACCAAATTCTACTTCAAACTTAGTAAAACTGCAGCGGAAACTCTGAAAATGCTTAAACAAGTGTGTGATGAGGATGGGGGAGGTTACTCAGCGTTAAATAAAAATGGCGCCGTGTTCAAGTGCGCACAAAGCTGAAAGAAACTGCCTTTTTATCTTAGTGAGTGCAAAAGAATAAGAAACTTGACGAAGTTACAAATATCAACTAGCTATAAAGAATATTTGAATGGCAGAGAATCTTCTATTAAAGAAAATCCTAAAGAAATTTGGTCTTTTGTACGTGCAAGGCAGGGTACTTCACGGATTCCTGATAAATTACTTTACAATTGAACTTGGATTGATTCACCTCAAGACATCGTCGTCTGTTTTGCATCACACTTCTCCGGACTGTATTTCAATATTGATGATGAGCGTGATGCTTTCACTTGACTTCAGTCACTTGCTATCTACCCTGTGACACAGGAAAATATCGACAGTATTATGTCCGCATTTCCAAACAAATTTACGGCTGGCAATGATCAAATTCCAAGTTTTCTGGTTAGAGATTTTGGCTCCACTTTTTCACAATTGCTCACCAACATAATTAACCTTGCTGTCAGAACATCAACTTTTCCTGATATATGGAAACCGGTGTGCATAGTGCCCGTCTTCAAAATGGGTAAGACTAAGGATGTATGTAATTACAGTCCTATATTCGTACTTTCGAATTTTGCCAAAATGTTTGAACAAATTATATATAATCCAATCTATCCTTTTGTGTGTTCCCATATATCACCTTTTCAACATGGTTTTATGACAGTACGTTCGACTACTACTAATCTTGTGAATTTAACCCAATACGTATCTGAGGAGTTAGATTGCCAGGGACAGGTTGACGTTATTTATAAAAATTTCTCTTTGATACAATTATTCTTAAGCGTCTACAGAAACTTTTTTGGCCTGAAGTTGCATTTTGTAAGTTAATAAAATCTTACCTGTCCAGTAGATATGGACATCTATAATGATTTTAAGTCATTGGAATTTGTTGCATCATCTGAAATTGCACAAGGATCAACTTTGGGTCCTGTGTTTCAATGACTTGTTTCCGTTATTGTCTTGTCAAGTATTAGCATATGCGGATGATGTTAATCTCTTTCATTGTATACATAATCAACGCGATGTAGACATGCTTCAAGATTTGAGTTTATTGATCAATTTGTCCGAAAGGAATAAGCTTGTTTTGAACGTTAACAAATGTTATGCTATTACTTTCACAAGCAAAAACCGTCCATGCTTGTCCTCATATTCAATTTATGATGTTCTACTCACCAGTATGAGGAAGATTCGGGATCTTGGTCATTTGATTCATCTTTATCGTTTAATAGCCACATTCAAAACGTTTTTCGCCTGCCTCAAGAATGTTAGGATTTATTATCAGAACTTGTAAATATTTCAACGATGTTGCGCTTCTGGAGTCTTCATATTTCGTTCTTGTTCTTCCTAAACGGCAATGTGGATCTGTCGTTTGGTTCTTTCATTATATACCGCAGCAACTTCCTATTGAGCATGTACAGCGACGTTTTTTGAAATTCTTGACTATCAAAAGTATTGGAATATACCTGGACAGAGATGTTTCCTACGATGAACTGATGCTGCGTTTTGGGCTCCGGACACTCACTGATCGGCGGATTGAACAAAGTGCTCGTTACCTGTTTAAACTTGTCGGTAATAGTATTTATTGCGCTGGTATATTATTTGCTGTTCGATTTAATGTACCTTCAAAGGCCAACTTACTGATGCAATCACCGGTACGAGGGATACACTGAAAATTTCGGGTAAATCATAAATAAAATGTTAAACAGATTGAAACAGCTTTCTATTCGTATAAAACAATTAGTTTAGCATTATCACACTCAAAAGATGGTATGTTTGAAATGTGTGTTTATACGCCCCAACTGCCTCTTCAAGTCTTTGTCTACACATTTTACTTTTAATTTTTGGAAACGTAAAGAAGTCATTGGGGGATAGGTCGGGGCTGTAGGGACAATGGCTGAGTATTTCAAAGTTGTTGCCGGTCAAATAGTCGAGTGCTAGTTTTGCGCTGTGCGAACATGCATTGTCATGGTGAAGTAGGATACGATGATTCTGATTGCTTTTTCGCAACTCTGCAATAAATTGCGGCAAACAAATGGTAGTATACCATTCTGCATTTACAGTAATCGTGACCCCGTGACCAGTCTTAGATACAAAACAAACAAATATTTGTTTAGAATCACAGCGTGCTGGAACAACTTTCGTCGGATTTGCTTCACTTTGAAACACCCATACAGCAGATTGGTTTTTTTTCAAGTTTATATGAGTAGATCCATGTTTCACCGCCACTGACTATGTTATATATAATGAACCTAAGTGGAAGCATTTCAGTGCTGCTTTGCACCACTTCACACTAACTTCTTTTTGATATGCTAACAAATTATGTGGGGTTCAGAGCGCACACAATTTTCTTACATTTAAATTATTCTGCAAAATTATTTGTATTGCAGCCATGTCAATGCCAAAGGATACACGAATTTCAGCATATATATCTCACATGTCGATCAAACTTAATAAATTCACGAACGGCATCTACATTTTATGCATCAACAGATGTTGATGGTCGACCGTCAATCGATTCATCGCTGAGATTATCACGTCCAAGTATGAACTCTTGAAACCAGTGATATATTGTAGTTTTAGACAGTGCTTCACTACCAAAGGCGAAATTCATTCGCTGAACACATTCATAAATTCATAAATCATCGCATGATAGTGTTCTCTTTTTAAATTCATTTTGTTACTGTATCGCTAACTTCTAACTGTCACCGTAAAAAAAAACTATTTGATATTTCTTGTTTCTGTTACTTGTTTTCACTCACATAAATGTGAAGTGAAGTAAATTTGTATAAATCATAGGTCCGCTACCAACTATACTACTGGTTCCCGAAATTTTCAGTGTATCCCTCGTATACCATATGATGCGAAATGCTGATGAAATTTACAGCGACATATTTATTAGTGAAATCATTACACGAGTTTACATATGTGTTCATACAAGTGTTTCTTGACTGTCACATAATATATTAATGCATAGTTTTTGTTTATTTATGTCTATCTGTAAATTTAATATTATATTTTTCTTTTTTTTTCTGTTCTGTCATGTGTACATGAATGTATGTATTCAGAGACCGGACATATCGGGTTCAAATGATCAAATGATCAAATCGGGTTCATTACGACGGACGATATAAATAGTCTACAACATCTGTAAGTACATCACGCAGTTATTGAATGCGCTATTGATCTGGCTAGCGCGCACATCTGTTTTCATCGAGAATTGCGACGTTTCCTCTTGGATATTTACAGTTAAATTTCTGTTTTCATGGGAGTTTTAATAATTTAGTCTATTTAGATTATATTTTGTAAGATAGATAAAGTGCTGTGAGTTAGTTTCTTGTCTTCATAGTTTTAACTGTTAATTACATCGTAATTTTTGTGATAGATCCTGTTTAATATCGTTTGATTGAATCTGCTTCTGCCAATTATTTCGACGTAAGTGTGCATTGAATTTCGTTCAGTTTCAATAACTTACGCATACATTTTGAGTTTTCATTTATTTAGATCTAGAGCATTGTTTAAGTTACTTTTTCAGATATGATATGGAAGAACGTCGAGAACGGCATCGTAAAACAATGGCGAGTTCGATTGACGGTCATGCTGATTGTATGTCCTTCCAAAATTTATTGCAAAATCTGTAAAATATCGTTAAAAAATTCCAAGAAATCGCACCCGCATTGGAACCGTTGGAATCTGATAATTTTAACGAAGAACTTTGTGAAACTTTTATGGCGGCTAATTTCCATTAAATAAATTTAATATTTCTCCAAAAATATACTGGACGAAAAGTTCCTGATGAATCCACCTTACGCAAATATTATGTTCCTAAGTGCTACACGAAAGCAGTAGAACGCATTAGAAGCAATGTTTCAAATCAGTACCTATGGATAAGTGCCGACGAAACTGTCGATATATTAGGCCGCTGTGTGGTAAATGTTGTAGCTGGTGCACTACATCCAACTATTCCATATAACACATATGTAATAGCAACAAAAGTTATAATTACAATTGATGCGGAAACAGTTGCTAGAACCATTAACGAGAATATTCAAAAAATACTTCATTCGGACGACATGTACAAAGAAAAATTACTTTTATTTGTAATTGATGTAAATGACAGTGCTGCATATATGTTAAAAACAGGCAGACTATTTAAGGAAACATATCCTAATATGCTGCATATTACTTGTGTAGCACATACTCTCCGCAGAATCTGTGAATATATCAGAGACACCTTTCCAGAAGTTGATAGACTTGTACCCGCTTTTAAAACAGTTTTCAGAAAAGCACCATTGAGAGTAGCTTTTTACAGGGAAAACTGCCATCTTCGTCACTGCCTCCCTCTCCAGTAATAACTAGATGGGGGACATGGTTGGAAGCTATTAGTTTTAAGCAGAGAATTTCGATAGTTTACAAAATTTCTTTAGATGTTTAAATGACGATGCTCGGAGTATTTCTGAGTGCAAGGAACTAACACAAATTCCATATTTAAAAAAAAAGTTGCACTTTCTTCAGGAACACTTTGGAAATTTGCCAAAACTAATTACTTATTTTGAAAATCGAAATCTCAAATTAAATCACCGTTTAACGACATTAGATGTGGCTATTAATACTAATTTGAAAAGTATTCCAAGTGACTTCGGATGTGGCCTTCGGCAAAAGTTAGACGCAGTGTTTAATAGAAATCGAGATATAATAACATAGCGGCAATTGTGTATGGGGACAATGCCACAACATCTAACTGCAAAATACGCGGAAATAAAAGAATATTTCCAGTATGCACCTATAACCAGTTGCAATGTAGAAAGGACGTTTTCTATTCACAAGGATGTATTTCATTCAAAGAGAACAAATTTTACAGAAGATAACCTTGAGAAAGCATTGCTAGTAAATATTAATACTCCTTGACTCATCTTGAACTACAAAATGAACAAATAAAAATGTATTTCGTATTTTGTAGCCGTATATATACCCGTTTTATTGATATAATTATAATTATATAAATAAAATTAAAAACTTTAAAAATACAAATGTTTAATAATACGCTCGTGGACGATGAGTCATCAACCTCTCGTGTCCGGTCTCTATATGTATTATATAGTTTTTGCCCTATTATTGGATATGAACCTGTTGAACAAATAGACTATTTTTATTATTTATTGCGTTCATATTATTTTAGATTATAATACTGCTCACCCAGATTTAGTTACAATAACAAGGTTGGGATTGCTATTGTAGTTTCATCTTTTTTTTTATATTTCATTCATGTAATAGATAATTTTGTTTCAAGCATAGTTCACTTTTGTCGCTTCACTAGATCTATGAATATTATTCTGGGAAACTCAAACGTTAACACTTTCTAATATAAACTTTTAAATATTAAAATTACGTAAATGAAAAAGCGGAGTATTAAGCACTTTGGCGCAAAATAGAATTACTGAACAGGTTTATATTTAATTTCAAGACTGAACGCATAAACAGTAATATGTTAACTTAAACATATAATATGTTGTGAAAAAAATTTGGAGCGATTAGTATAACTAATGTAAATCATGCAAAAATACATATTAGAACTAATGACTGAAATAGTCCAAGGAGCACGATTACCAAATTAGGTGGAATGCTGTGTTAATGAACGAAAATGAGAATACGATAGTAAATAGTCGTATATGTGTATGTATACGTAGATATAAAAATGGCATAGCATCTCTTTCAAATATACTGCTAATTTATATGGTACATAAGAGGAATAGTAAGATACGTAATTATTATTAAAAGTAGAGATTCCGTGTTTTTTAAACTCGAAGAAATATCGATTGATAAATCGTCAATTAATTATGTTTTCGCTCATATCCACTTATATCCATTTATACCGTTGACAACGATCGATTTATATAAATTTAGAAATTTAAATATTCGTGGCTACTTTACATATTTAGTCCCCAACTGTTCATTTCTTTAAATTAGAATTATTTCTGTAATATGTAACTATTTTAGTATATACTGGCTGCCATAAATAAATGAACACCTGGTATACTTTATTATCATATATTTTAGTGAAATTTTCAAGAAACATGTATTTTATTCATATTAACAAACGATGAAAATTTAATCAAAATATAATCGTAATAATTCATATAAATACTAATAATTTGTCAATCCTCTGCTTCTAACGGGAATCAATGGTAACCTCTAGGATGCTATGCCAAGCTTCAAAGCCTTTATTGTAGAACGTAAATTTTGTTTGAAGAGTGCTTAAATAAGGATCAAGGAGCATATCATATAAGAGGGACTCAGTCCCGCTAAAAATTAGACCCTTACGCTAGCGCACACTAATGTGGATATTCTTAATGGTTGAACCCCAAGGAAGCATCTGGAGAGAAGATTAGTTTCTCTTAAACGACTTCTGATGGCTTGGCTGTTAACTGTCACGTGTTACATTCGTAATTTCTTAATTTTATTGGATATTCTTATCGTCGTGCCTCGGTATATTATTTTTGATTTATGAGTTAATTTCGTTCTACGCTTACTGTATTGCGCTCTCATTTCAATATTTTGTGATGGAATCGCCCCCCTTCCGTTTCCGTTTGCATCCGGGCGTGTAGGATCATTCGATCAGAGACAGTTAACGAATCCAGTTGTGAGTAGTAATGTGTGTATCTTCGATTAAAAGGAAGTTTAAAATGCACGAAAAGTACGATTTTGAGTATTAATCGCTTATGCGGATCCTAGCGTAGCACGTGAAAGATTATGTAGAATTGCCATTTACCGTTTTTGGACATACAAGTTTTGCGTTTTTGTTACTTGAAATGAAGTATACTTTACACTCCTAAAATTTGAACATAACGATACGGGACACTTGAATTTAACAATAAAAAATGTTTGAAATTAATATACTACAAAAGGATACTAAATGTATCTTCAACACATTGTTTACTTATTATAAAGTAAATAATAAAAAATGAAAAAAATATAAAAGTCATATAGGTCAAGTATCGTCTACGTTTGTCTTATTGATAACACAGGCCTGCATTTTTCAACATTTTGAAAGTTGATTTAAAAATTTTAACTGTTTTCTAGTAATTGGATAGCGCTGATTTCAAATCTGCTTTTATTTTTTTTGTATCACGTAAGGATATTTTTCAAACCAGTAAAATAAAAAAATATAGAAAAAACACGATTTATTTCATTTATAAGCTAGTTTTATATTATATTAAAAAAAAATACAAAAATATACACATAGAAACTATTAGAAATAGTTATTTATTCTTTATGCTTCTTAAAAAAAGTTTTAGTTTTTCAGAAAAGCTTCGTTTGGTTGTTTTTCTGTCATATTCAGCTAAAGGAAGATCTCTTCTCAATGTCCAACAGTAATCGGCCATCATTTTTGTGTCCCAGTGCCCTTGGTATCTTTTTTCCATCTCTTTAATATCCTGGTGATATCTTTCTCCTTGCTCTTCACTCACGTCCCCAAGGTTTTCTGGGAACTAGTCCAAATGGGAATGTAAAAAGTGAATTTTTATGCTCATATAGCAACCAAGAATCCTGAATTTTTCCAGCATATTTTCAACGCTCTCAACATAGTTTGTGTCTTTATAATTCCCTAGAAATTTATGTACAACTTCGTTAAAAGCATGGCATGCATGTTTTTCCTTATCTTCCATCACATTTTCCAATTCTTAATCTTTCACCAAGCTCCTAATCTGCGGGCCTACAAAGATTCCCTCCTCTAATTTTGCCTCTGACAAAGTTGGAAATGTTTTACACAAATATTTAAAACAATTTCCTTCTTTGTTTAATGCCTTAACAAATTGTTTCATAAGTCCAAGTTTTATGTGAAGCGGTGGAAGTAACACTTTTTGCGGGTCAATAAGACTTTCGCGAATTACATTTTTGGTTCCAGGTGTTAAAGTCACCCTTTGTGGCCAGTCTCTTTTTATTCAATGCTGTTCTCGATTTCTCCTATCCCACTCGCACAGGAAACATGGAAATTTTGTATATCCAGACTGCTGACCCAAGAGAAGGCCTAAAATTTTTAAATCTCCACACACTTCCCAGTTGTGATTTTCATATTGTATTCTTAAAAGTAATTCCTTTAAATTTTCATAGTTTTCCTTTAAATGAACAGAATGGCTGACCGGAAGAGAAGCAAAAACATTGCCATTATGTAAATGAACAGCTTTAAGGCTCCTTTTTGAAGAGTCGATGAAAAGTCTCCAGTCAGAAGGTGTGTACTCAGGAGCTCCGAGGAAAGTAAGTAGATCAGCAATTGCTTGGCAGTACACGAGTGGTCAGTTTTGTGTAAAATATTTTACAAATCCAGCCTCACGATTTCTATACCAAGAGAAGGTAGTTTCTGGGGCAAGCAAATTTTTTTTGTTTCAACCTAGACCTCAGTACATCAGAAAGATCTTTTGAAAGTCCCAAATCTCTTACTAAATCATTCAGTTCGGCTTGTGAAAATAGCTGAGGTTGGTTTTGACCTGAGGTTGATGGTTCAAAATCACTATCCATCTGTACGGAGCCGGAAGTTGAAGAGGTTTCAATATCTTCTTGTAGTACTTTGGGGGGTATAGGTATAGGTACATGATCACTGTGAGGAACTGGTCTGATAGCTGATTTAATATTGTTTGGGTACAAAATATGTTTCAAAGTTTCTCTATTATGCCCCTTAATATCAGAAAGACAAAAGTAGTAATGTTCATGATGATTTTGCGGTTCTCTCCAAACCATCGGTATTTCAAAAGGAAGGCTTTTTCTATTCCCTTTGGTCCAATGTCTTAAACCTTCTTCACATACCTTACAAACAACGTGCGGTGCCCAATCTTTATCTTGATCTCCTAATTTGATTTTGAAATAAGCATAATATGTATTTTTAACAAATTCACCAATTGGTCTCTTAAACTGTTTCAAGACGAAACATCCACAAATATAACAGAAATCAACTGGTTTGTTTTTGCAACACCGGCTAGACATATTTTTAAGCAATGTTTATTTATAAAATACCTCGCACAACAAATTAGACAAATTACAATTAATTTTACTTGTTTACTGATCGACACTCAGAGCTATAATGAAGTAAATGACATTAAAATATACATTTTGTTTGGAGTGATAAACTTGAAATCCTTCTTCGCAGTACTAATAAAGTGAAAGCATAATAAATTAAATTTAGCAGGTAAAAATTCCCGGAAATCTTGTCCAAAATTAATACATGTAATAAAAGATTTACATCAGGTAATGATGAAAGCCTATTTAACAAATTTCTTTAAAACCACAACAGAAAATTATTTTTGGGTTAATACCTAGAATTTGAAGTAGTACATTCATTTTAAAATGTATTAAAACGCCTATTATAAGATTTTTTTTATATTTTTTTCTTTTCCTTTTGTGCAAAAAAAAAATCTGCGGGTGGTAGAGACCAACTGTATTTTAATTAGTTATTGCTATATACAAACTGAGCTTAACAAACAAAAATCACGTCATCACAAATTTTATGCAAGCGTGTGTAATGTTTTGGGTATGGTCAAGAATTCACTCTTACTTGTTCTTACAAATTGTATAAAACTTTCGTGAAGCAAACGGTTGTTAATTTAAAGAAGAAAACGATAAATGGATGTGGATTTTAGAACTATGCGAAACTATTTTTACCATAAAAACGTGGCTAATCGTAACATCTAAACTACATTAACGCATACTTTCAAGTCGACATTGCACGGTAAACAAGAAAGAAGAAAAAACCTCACAAAACAAAGAAAGAGCACACACGCACACATAAATACATGAGCAATACAGTCTTGCTCTGAATGTAATTGACGTTATTATATTCCGGCAACAAAAGGAATAATGAAAGAGAACGTTATCAATACACTTATATAAACCTCAATAGAAATGCAAATGCCACACACGATTTGCGCACAGAATATGAATTTGCATCGGCGGACATACCAAACTTACATAAATTAATTCAGTAGCCTTTTGTTCAATATCAGAACAGCGTGTTATCAAATGACAAACGATGACTTGATCAGACTAGCGCCAGTGTTGTAATAAAGTCGTGCTGAATATCAATTATAGCTATTGATCTGGTATGCAAGTGAGTCGTGGTCTCGGTCAGCCTTGTACTGTTTCAGGGAATTGTACTAAATCAGAATTTGAAGTGGGTCCTTCAGACTATATTAAAATGTACTTACTATTTATAAATTGTTGCTCTCATATTTGTTTATTGTCTCATCAGCGTGCGACGTATGTAATTGTTATTCCCATTGTCCCTGCGATGCGACTGTTGCACAGGGGGATTACTTCACTTATCAGTCGATGTGAGGTCTAGTTATTTCATGTTAAATTTACATACATATGTCACACCTAATTTAAATATGCGTGTGAGCTAAATATTAATGCTAAATATTCCAATCAATAAACACATATTACACCTTATTAAGTACGCTAACTTTAACATTCAATGTGTTATTGGATTATGTATTTTACATAATAAGCCAATAATATGCTGAATCTTTTAAATTGGAATATCTATTGATGACATTGTTTATTCACATTGAGTCTAATATCGGAATATTGAATTAACGAGGAGTTCATTGAACCGATCTCACAAACTGGAAGGATACAGACGAAATATACTTATTGTTATTAATTTTTATATGCTTCGGTTATTTTAGCAACGAATCATATTATTATATAATAATAATAATAGTAATAACAATAATAATTAGTTTTATTTTAAAGATTTTTTCAATCAAAACATCACTCAAATGCTTTGTGATTCGCTAGTAACCATACATTATTCACAGCATTGAAGAATGGTATTTCATACACAAACGATGTGACTAGAACCTCGGCCAGATAAAGTAAAGGCAACACAAAGAAATATGAGGCATAAATTGATCGTTGATCCATGCAACCTGCAGATAAATAGAAAATTGAGAAGACAATAGCCAGAAGACTGCTTTGAATAAATATTAGAAACCCAGGGGTTTGATCACCATCCAAGTATGGTACCAAAATCAAAACAGATATCAACGAAAATCTAACATTTTCTTACTCTTCTTCTTCTTTGTTTGATGAGAGTAATATGTACACTATTTCTAGATGCAACAAATTGCTAACAATTTGTTTCTTACAGAAGATAGTACGAACTTAATTGCTCAAAAAGAAAATACACTTCTAGGAAATTAAGGGACCACCAAATAAACTCGAAATAACTTTTCCAATTTACAAATTACTTTTAACAGGCTCTTCACATGTCATAATTTGACGTTTATTAAATACAATTCAAATAGTGTGGTATGCAATAATTATAAATAGCAAGACATTCTCTGCTAGGAAAGTAAATATCAACAAAAAGTCTAATGCTAAGAAATAAGTAACTAAACTTCTAGTTTCAAAAATTCTTTTATTGTAAATACCACTACAATATTGTTTCGCCATACAATGGCTTCATCAGGTGGAGTATTTCATCCACCTGATGAAGCCATTGTATGACGAAACAATATTGTAGTGGTATTAACAATAAAAGGATTTTTGAAACTAGAAGTTTAATTACTTATTTCTTAGCGTTATAATGAAGCTTCAACAAGTATCTCCTTCGTCAATTAACTATTTAAAAAGTCTAATTGTTGACACTTTTATAAGTCATTTAATTAATAAACCGTGTTTTTCTGTTTCTAAAGTTAGTGAATTTCTTAACATTAAGTTAATTAAATATGCGTTGACGCCGTTACAGACCAAAAGAAGTATACCAAATGATTATTCTTTTTCGTGAATGATATTCACAAAGAGAAGTTGCTGGAATTCTAAATACCAACAAATCTGTGGTACAGAGGTCCGCATTCAGAAGCATTGGTAGTTCAAAAAAAGACGCGAACAAGGTGCTAAAATAAAAACAACACGCAGATAAATCGCTATATCGAACTTCAAAGTTTAACAGAACAGTTTAAAACATCTCGTGAGTTAAAAAATGATCTTCTATTAGCTACTGAAAAACAAATTTCTACCAAAATAGTAAGAAGAAGACTGAAAGAAGTTAATTTTTCTGCTAGAAAACTAACAACCGGTCCAATTTTCACAGATAGGCAAAAAAAAAATCGCTTAAATTTTTGTCAAAATCATCAAGGTTGGGACGAGCGGCAGTGGAGCTGCGTTTTATTTTCGAACGAGTGAACTTTCTTCTAAACTGAAATTATCATCGCGTTCGTGTCATACGAAGACCAGGTGAGCGATTTGCACCATGCACCTTTCAAGAATTTGGTGGGGGGGGCCTGTAATGGCTTGGGGTGGCATACAATTTAACGGTCGTATAGAATTGGTTTTGATACAAAATGAGCAATGATACAGCAATGATATACATAGCGTCCCGTATCGTTATGTTCAAATTTTAGGAGTGTAAAGTAGACTTCATTTCAAGTAACAAAATCGCAAAACTTGTATATCCATTTTTATTTGTTTCAAAGTTACAGATCTATGAATGCGATTGTCAGATCATGAAAAAAAATGTAATCCTAAAGTAAATAAATACTGATTTTATTTAAAAAAGTTCAATTAATAATATTTTCCAAATGTCCACCTCATTGTTGAATGCAGGCTTGTGCCCGTAAGTCAACAGAAGAAGTACTTATTCGAATTTCATACTTGTTTTGTCGGATTTGCTCGGCAGCCAGGTGAATACGATCCAACAACTCTTCTCTTGTGTTCGAAAATTGTGCGTAGACTGTACCCTTATAAATAAAAGTCAAGGGGATTTAGATCGGGTGATCTGGGTGGCCATGCAACAGGACCACCTCGACCAATCCACCTTGGATAGTTGACGTTAACCCAATTTCGGACAGCAATTCCAAAATGTGGTGGTGCCCCATCCATGTAATACCACATGCATTCAGTGGGACATCCTCTAAAAGCCCTGGCAATTCGTCAATAATAAATTGAAGGTAATTGTTCGCATTTAACCTCCAAGGAAGAACAACAGGACCAATCAACAAGTCATCGATTAGGGCCGCCCAAACGTTAATAGAAAATTTATGTTGAAATTTAGATGATTTTTAGATAAATGAATGTGATTGTCAGATCATGAAACTGAATTTTTTTAAAAAAAGTTATACGATTCAATAACAGGCCTGTGATTGTTAACGTCGCATAATAAAATGTTAGCCTAAAATAAATAAACACGTGTCGTAGTGCACACAGTAATTTCTTGGAGAACTACAAAAAAGAGTACTGGAAATTGATTTATGATAAAGAAGGTTCTTACTTATTTAGTAAGTGCTGAACCATGAATATCAAATAATAAACAAATGTTCAGATGACTGTTAACGTTGCATTTTTTTAATAAAGGATTACATTACGTTTGAGTTCTTACGACAGCTTATTAATGAGTGGACACGTTTTCTTTATTCAAAATGCCTTACCGATTTTCTTCTCAAGAGTATGCGGACATGCATTTTATGTATGGCTACTGTAACGGCAGTGAACATCAAGCAGTTATTGAATACCGACATCGGTTTCCCGATAGGCGCATTCCTCATTACAGAATATTTCTGGATGTACACTGACAATTTTGGGAATGCGGACTGCGTGATTATCTTTTCGACCGAGGAGTAAATTTACCAGCAGGCTTAGAGGAAGAAGCAATAACTCTTGTTACAAGAGATCCAACTCCCAGTGTACGTCGAATCGCTAGACAACTAGGAGTGTCACGAACGACAGTTAGACGAATTTTAAAACGTGAAGGCTTATATCCATATCACTATCGCAGGGGACACGGTTTGTTTGAGGCAAACCAATATGCTCGTCTAGTTTATTCTACCTGGATATTAAGAGAGTCACGGCTTCATTTTAATTTCTGCAGAACAGTCCTCTGGACAGATGAATCTACGTCCACGAGAAGTGGTGTTCCAAATCTGAGAAACCTGCACAGGTGGTCATCAAAAAATCCCAAAGCTATACGCCCATCTAAATCTCAACATCAATTTTCTATTAACGTTTGGCTGGCCCTAATCGATGACTTGTTGATGGACCCTGTCGTTCTTCCTTGTAGGTTAAATGGGGACAATTACCTTGACAAACTGCCGAGTCTGTTAAAGGATGTCCCATTGAATGTTCGACGAGACATGTGGTTTCACATGGATGGGGCACCACTACATTTCGGAATTGCTTTTCGAAATTGGGTTAACGTAAATTATCCAAGATAGATTGGTTGAGGTGATCCTGTTGCATGGCCACCCAGATCACCCGATCTTAATCCCCTTGACTTTTATTAATGGCGGTACATGAAAAATTTAGTCTACGCGCAAGTTTCGATTACAAGAGAAGAGTTGTTGGATCGTATTCACCTGGCTGCCGAGCAAATCCGACAAAAGATGTATGAAATTCGGATAAGTACTTCTTCCGATGGCTTACGGGCACAAGCGTGCATTCAACAGGGAGGTGGACATTTTGAAAATATTATTAATTGAACTTATTTAAATAAAATCAGTTTTTATTGACTTTAGAATTATATTTTTTTTTGATCTGACAATCATATTCATAGATCTGTAACTTTGAAACAAATAAAAATGGATATACAAGTTTTGCGTTTTTGTTACTTGAAATGAAGTCTACTTTATACTCCTAAAATTTTAACATAACGATACGGGACACCTTGTATAGCGACAAAATTATTGTATCCCATGTTCAACCATTTGCCGAAAATGTCGGCAATGGATACATTTTTATGCAATACAATGCTAAGCCTCATACAGATAACATTGTTACAGCTGCGTTGAGAGATGCAAATATCCAATGTTTGGAGTGGTTTGCCAAAAGCCCTGATCTCAATCCTATTGAGCATCTCTGGGATCAATTGGACAACAAAACTAAAAACGTACCCAGACTGTCAGTAACACTTGATGAGCTCTCTAATACACTTGTTCAAGAATTGAAACAGATACGTTAAGAAGGATCCGAAACTTAATCCAAGAAGATTAGCAGGGTATACTGCTGCAAGAAAAGAGCATATACGCTATTAATAATGTTACTTTTGTTAACTTATTACAAATTATTATTTAAGTTCATGAGAAGACCATTAATATTTTTATTCAATTTTTGGCATTTTTCTTCAAGTCCATAAAAGTAAAGTTTGTTAATTTCAATAGCCCTTAAATCATCAACTTAACTCTAAGGAAACACTTGAATTTAGAAATTTATTATTATTATTATTATTAAATATTTATTCGTTTCATTAAATTTCTTATCTTGTTTTAAATTTATTTTGAATTTTACTGGTGGTCCCTTAATTTTGTTCATAAGTGTACTATAAGTGCACGTCACGTAAAAATGTCCACTAAATCACAATACAAATAAATTTCCTTACTTATTTTTCAATCTAATATATTCATATTTTATCATTTAGAATATTTCGTGATATCTTTATATATCGTTTGGAAAGAAAGCCAAAATATTAAATTATTTGCATAATCGCATTTAAAATAATAAATTAGATACCTGGTTAGGCATCTAGGCATAATAATGTAGAATCTATTGCAAAGTTATTATTATGTTTTTTATGTTACACTATAAATACATAGGTATATAGAGAACCTTCATGATAACATGCGTTCAAAAAGTGTAATCCGCGTCCAATAAAATTTCACAACATTCGAAGTTATGAACTTGGCGCACGCAACAGATTGAGACGTCAGTTTGATAGATTCAGCCAACATTCAGCGATTTATCATACGGATGACTGTCTTCACGTTGACCGTGGGCCGTGTGAAACTGTGAAATAAATTTATTGGGTTAAACGTAATTACTAGCATCGCGTGACGAAGTTAGAACTAAACCACGTAAGTTCCATACTGTGACTGTCACTTGGACCTGCTTTGTCTAATTTATAAACTTGCGTTATTAATTGATTTACTCAATAAACCGTGGAGAATTAAAATACTCGTTTTAACGCTGATGTTGCGTTGGGCGTGAAAGATGTACCTACGAATTGCGAATAAATTGTTATATAGAAAAAGAACAAAACTTGAATACAAATAAAATACAAAAAATATTTATATAAATAAAAGAATTTTTTATTTATATCCACATTTATAAATATAAAATTAAAAATATAATTATTTTCATGAAGTATATTAAATAGGGGATAAACGAATAAAAGAATTTTGTACAATTTGGCAACACACAAATAGAAAATTTGTTGTACATTTTTTCAAATAAAACACCAAAACCCAGCCCTTCCAACTAAAATAAAAAATATGTTAGTAAAGTTTACATGAAAAGAAAATCTTAAATAAAACAAATAATTGCTGACATATATATTTACTTCATGGCTGATTAAACTACAGATACTTGTGAACGTTATATAGTTAATTTACTGTTAGGTGCTTTATATTTACATTTATATTATAAACAAATAATATAGATTTATATTTCAAGTTTTATATGAATATTCAATTAACAACATTACTAAAAGCATTAGAACCGGTAGATTTCTTTGATAAAGAGACAATTAAAATAAGTGGTCCCTTAACAATATCAGCGTTCTTGTAGAGCAGTGATTCTCATTCTGCGGAACGCTCCTAGCCTTAAAAATACTTGTTTATTTATTCATAATTAGTGACCGGACACATCGGGCTGAAATGGACGTCATTACGACGGACGATACAAATAGTCTACAACACTGTAAGTACATCACGCAGTTGTTGAATAGCACTATTCATTCGGTTAACTGCAGATCTATTTTTTGTGTTCAATAACTGCGTGTTGTACTTACAGATGTTGTAGATTATTTATATCGTCCGTCATATTGACGTCATTTCAGCCCGATGTGTCCGGTCTCTATTCATAATACTCGCAAGTGCCACTGTTGTGTACAAGCATTCTTACAAGCATATTACAAGCATTTAGATGATTTCCTTCTTCTTCTTTTTCGTCTTCTGTTCCTCCTCCTCCCCCTCCTCCACCGCCTCTTCCACCGCCTCCTCCACCGCCTCCACCACCACCTCCTCCACCGCCTCCTCTACCGCCTCTCTGAGAGATGCCTACGAAATTTTTTAAACGAATTTGTAAATGGCGCAGTCCCATATCACCATTTCTGTGTTTCCATTCGTCGTTTTGTGAATTTATTTATTTATTCAGAGAAACGGCGAAAAGTGTGAATCGTAAAATGTGAAGTGCTAGATCAATGGTGAGAAATGAAATTACTGTCGAGGCAGTAAGGCAAGCAGTCGAAGAATGTCCACAAACTTCTGTATAACATTTACAGCAAGAATTAAATCTTTCTGACGGTACCTGTCGACGTATCCTTAAAAATGATCTACATATGCCTTCTTACCATATACAAGTAACACATGAGATTCTTCCTGTTGATAGGGCCACGAAAACAAAAATGTTGCCAAGGATTTATTGAACTATTCAATAACAACCATAGGCAATATTGAAAGTTATGTTTACAGACGAATCATGGTTCCATTTCTCTGGGTATGTCAACTCTCAAAAATATGGAATACAGATAATCCACACTTTTTCATAGAGACTCCATTACATTCGCAAAAATATGGAGTTTGGGCAGCTATTAGCTAGAGAAGGCTTATTGAACCTATATTTTTTGGAGATATGTTAAAAATAGTTTTTAAAACATTTAATTAGATTTCTAAAACACTATATTGGTACAATAATGCCATATTTTTAAACTTCTTAGGAACAGTAAATGCTGAACGTTACCATTAAAAATTTTAGCTCCATTTGTTAATATGTTACGCGAGCTACAGGAAGTCTATTTTCAGCAAGATGAAGCTCGCGCACATACTACCAATGCAAACATTGCTTTCATGGAGGATTTCTTTGAAGATTGCATCATTCGCTTGAATATAGATACTATCTGACCCCCATGATCTTGTGACTTAACACTATGTGATTTCTTTTTATGAACACATTTGTCTTTTTGACTTTTGTAACACCCGTCGTTGATCTTGACAATTTAAAACAAAGGACCACTAACAAGATTGAAGAAATCAATAATACACCAGGAATTCTTCAAAACGTTCTTAGTTCGTTTAAAAAAAGAATTACTCTCTGCAAAGATGTGGGTGGTGGGCATATAATACATCCTATTTAATATCATTTTTCCTTTTATTTTGTCATTCTAAATTTTTTTGTTCAACATAATAATAAATCATGTTCAGCTTTAAAAATGTTTATTATTTATTCTGTTTCGAGAAATATTATATATGCTGATATTATAATTAAATCGAAAGATATACTTTTAAAATAGATTATTTAGTTTGAACTATCGTTAAATTAAACAAAGTGACATCGAATCAAATTAAGACACTATTATACGGTATATAAGATTCTATTCATGGCATACTCTAAAATATTTTAACACATTAACGCTTTATATGGCGGTAACAATTCTTTATGTTGGTTGTGAGAAAATAGATATTTTGTTGTAATTTGTAAGTAGATATTTACGAATTTGTAAATTAATACGAATAGTAGGTAACTTGTGGATATACATTGACATGTTATGGATAGTATATAAACTTATTATAAAAATTTTAAACCCAGAAACAGTGAAACCGAGAGAAAATTTTTCAACATAAAAAAATTGGACTTAAGATTGTACATTTTAAGATTTTAATTAGCAAAATTCTCTTTGCTTATTATTAAATAAAAAACTACTATAAAAAAGGATATACCGTATCCTTTATAAGAAGTAAAATACATTTTTATTGACAAAACTTCGTAATGTAATAATTCCAACTCCATTAAACAAAATATTGTCCACATCTACCACTAAGAAAAGAACATACAGTTAGAAGTCAAATAAGGAACCAAAATACACACGAACCAGCCAATTAACATCCGAAGAGAATTCATAGACATCTGGTTTTTCCACACCAACCGAAGGAAGATTTTCACCTAAAAACAAATAAAATATAACAATAACAGGCTTAAATTACTCAAGAGGGGCTCAATTTACGAAAACAAGAGAAATAACTATCCATAATAAAAATGTATTTGAAATTTTAAAAAAAATGACAAAAAATTTTGAAATTCGAAAAATAAAGTAAATTATATTCAGATAACATTTGCTGAAAGGGTATAAATCATAAATAACAATATTTTGACAAATCAAAGACAACATTAATTCAACAATTAAAAAGAATTTTGGTAAAATATAAAAATTTTGACATATTATTTAAAATAATTATCTGAACAGTTATAAGAAAAATAGGGTTAATTTTCAATGTTAGTTATACCAAATTCCAAAAAGGCATTTGAGACTTAAGAAGAAGAAGTATTAAAAAAACGCTTTTGTTTATATTGAAATTGGTATAAAAGCCAGATACCGAAAAAGTTAAAGGATTAAAAAATAGGTGAACACATAAATAGTGTCAATTAAGTGTGATATAAACAAAATAAAGATAACAATCAAAGAAGTACTGTCTAAATATAAATACGAGAATCATAAAGAAAGATTCCCAGAAATAAAAAAGCCATCTATCATCCACCAACATAAGATTAGCGCCAATTTAAATAACGAGAGATAAAAATATATTACATAACATCTTTTCATAAACGTCTAATTATAATTAATATAAAATTTAAAAAAATTCAAATACATAATTCAAGAAAAATAAACTTAACTTCAAAGAGTCAATAGAAAATTTCACATTAGCAGTTCTTTGTTTTTGTTTCGCTAGAATCCACGAACCTGATTTTAAATTAACAGATTCTAAATTAAAATTTAAAAGTTTAAAAACATCTGGGATAATCCAATACTAATCCATGCGCCCACGACAGAAAGAGCTAGCTGAGCGAAAAAATTAGGAAAAAGATTGCGTCCACCTTTCAAGAAATTTCAAATACATGTACTTAAAACATTTATTGTTATTGTACAATAGAGATAGTAAAATAAAAGTTTTTATTTTGTTAAATACATAATAAATAACACCTTCATAATAACTTATATAGATAGGTAAAAGATCCATCATTTACTTTCTCCCTTTACAAGCCGGCATATCTTTCTTTTGTACCCCCGTATTATAAAATGTATTTCCATTAATTACGATCATCTTATTCCACTTCATGCGGTAATTTTTCGGATGAGAGAGTATATCTCGCGCAACCTCATTCTCCTTACAAGGTAAATCTGATTGTTTCAGCGATCATGGATTTATAGCGATGCATCTGATTATAATAGTATGATTCATAGAGCATGCAACATCCTCAGTTTCGAAAGCTGACGGTTGTGCATCACGGGGATGTGGGATGGCCATGGGAGGTTTTAATCATATTGTTCTATTAATGTGCAATTGTTAGTAGCAATAGCCTTCGCGATTAATTTTTTGTTTCTGTGTTTCTCAAATAAACGACATTGGCTGTTGAAAGTGCCCGTTTCAGTACTGCCTTTCGTGTATGTGGTGTATTGGTTAATTTAATTATTTATGCCCGCACATCCCACAATCGAAATTAACAACTGCGGAAGAAAAGGTCACCGTTGCGTCTTAGTTATAATTAAATAATTCAGCGCTAATTGTCGCTAAAATTGTACAACTAGGAGTTTAGGTGAACGCCCACCCGAACTCATTCATTTGCAAGAACATTAGCACATACAGAATAATTATTCTAAAACGTTTACCATTGTACACATACTGTTATGTTCGTAATATAAATTATGTCACGGGAATGCTTATAAGGAAGTCAAATTAAAATATTTCGAAACAAAAACACACTGACTTACTCATGTGCATAAATCCTTGCTATAATCCGAATATTAATCAATGGTTAATTTCTGCGATATGAAAAATCAAATGTAATTCAATAAAATTGTTCAGGCTAGAGAAGGGAGAAGCAAAGAAAACCGGTGGGTAGAATCGCACTCGAAATATGAAAATACCTAAATGCATGTACAATACGAGCAACTGAACCAACAGAAACTAATCATTGCAAAACAATACTTTTTAGTGTTGATCGAAAAAGCTGCTCTTGTGGAACTAGCCTAAATATACAGGCCGATTCATTTTCGACCCTCACCATAGGAGTCTCGCTTATTACTGGAGATAGAAGGTAGCTTTAAGTTTGGCAAAGTTGCTAAATTTTGTGATTGTTATGAACCCGAAGAAAATATGAACCTGTGCCAAATTAAGTATTTGTTGTTTATCGGATCGAAATACAAAAATAGCGAGTACGAGATATTTACAATTGTAGCCACTTGGTCTGGACTTGATCGCGTACCAAACCACGCGATGTTTATGTTAACAGGAATTTGAATGAGAATCAACGGGATATTTGACAAATGGTAAATTAAAGGTGTGTTTTTGCAAAGTCTATGTAAATCTTGTATTTTCTAGATCAATAATACTCCATCAACATCTACACACGAAGTGGCGTAAGAATTAAATTTGCCCCAAACTCTAGTATGGAGAACTTTACATCGAAATAATTTCAAACCATACAAGATTCATGTTAGCCACAGTTTAATACCTGGTGATAATTTAAGACGACTGGAATACTGCAACTGGTTAGTAGGAAGATTGGAGGAAGATTTTTTTAAACAAGATAATCAGGTTAGATGAATCAAAATCTACCAATTCTGGAATGTTTAAAAGAAATACGGAGCAGTATAGGGTAGTACAGAATCCCAGACAAAACAGGGCAAGAAGACCACAACATCGCTGCATCGCATATACACACATAAACTGGCTGATCCGCTCGAAGTGGATAGTGGACGAAGCTAACAGGTCGACTAACAAATCAGATCAGACCGAGTCGAGCCTAGATAATTCTTAAAACGTACAGCCTAGTTCATCTCTCCTCATCTAATTATTATATTTTACCAGTATATTGTACTTTTTTAATTTTAGGTACTACTCTTTTCTAATCGTTTTTTTTTTTAATTTGCAACATTTTTCTGCCGACTCTTATTTCCATTTTATATCTATTTCGCAATAATTTAACTATTTCAATTATCTTATTCATTATTATGTAAAATAAGGAGCGAAAGTGCCACTATGTTCAATATTTATTGTTACAGAAAATTACTCAACACAGTTCTTTTTTTGTAAAATAGAAAGAGGAATAAAATGCCAGTTCCTTAGAAGGTGAAAAAATTATCTAATCCCAAAATTAAAGAAAGTAGTTTGATTTTTTGGTAGGAAGGGGATAACGCTATGGAGTCTCATAAAATTTTGGTAGACACAATTGAATTGTAATAATCTCGAAAGAATATTAACTCTGCATTTATCGACTAGAATTACACTGGTCGACACAATTTAGTTTTCTTATAAAGGGTTAGTTAAAAGTATGGAGACGGCGATTTATTGTCGTTAATATTCATTTTAGGGATTTATGTTCAATATAAAAGTTTGTTAGGATATGTTGATCTACATTTGAGAATATTTGAATTTTTTTTTTCTTCAATTGTTCTTTAGTTACGCCTGTCCGCACATTTTTTTTAAATGAGAACTAGTAAATTTTACTCTACAATTCGATAGAGATTTTTTTTCTCTTTACAAATTTTTTTTTGTTTTTTTAAAATTCATTTCAAAAACTTTTTTATAAGAAAAAGCCGGTTCATGTGTTTAACAGATGTTCGGTACATCGCAGATAGACAGAAGCGTAGCGATAAACAAACTTGAGCGACATAATTTTATCAGTGGTTATTGTGTACGTCAAATCTTTGACAGAAATAATTCATTTCTGCAATTTGTTGCTGTTAATATTAACAATGGCGAGTTTAAGTGAACATGAACGAATTGAAATACTTATGATGTTGGGGTATGGAGATAGACGCAGAAGTTTACAAGGCGTTAGTAATTTATTTAATGATACGCATCCAAATAGAAATCCAATTTCTAAATCCGTTGTTGGTAAAACTTTAAAACGCTTTGAACAAACGGGTAGCGTTAAAGATTTGCCAAGGAGTGGTAGACCTAGAACAGCAAAAGGCGATGATAACAAACTGAATATTTTATTGGCTGTATCTGAATATCCCCATTTATCAACCAATCAATTAGGGGCCAATTTCAATATTTCACAGTCATCGATCGTGTCGTTTTTAAAAAGTGAAAAGTATAAACCTTATAAGGTACACTTTGTACACGAATTAATGGAAGATGATTTTGATAGGAGATTACAATTTTCTGAAGAAATGTTAAATATTTGCAATAATAATGAAAATTTTGTCATAATATTCTTTTCTCAGACGAAGCTACTTTTTGCCTTACCGGTGAAGTAAACAGACATAACTGCAGATACTGGTTATCGGAAAATCCCTCTTGGTTTTTCGAGCACCATAGGCAGTACCCCCAAAAGGTTAATGTTTGGGTTGGCATTCTAGGCGGTCATATTATCGTTCCCTTTTTCATCAATGGCAATTTAACTTCGGCTCTGTATTTGCAGTTATTGCAAAATGAAATAATATCTGCTAGTTCTACGCTCTATCCTCATGAAAACAATGAACACCTGCCAAATGACAGTATCTGGTTCCAGCAAGATGGCGCCCCACCACATTATGGTGTAAATATTCGTCAATATCTGGACAACGTTTTTCCCCACAGATGGATTGGAAGACGAGGAACCATTGAATGGCCAGCCCGTTCGCCAGATTTAAGTCCTTTAGATTTTTTTCTTTGGGGATACGTAAAAAACAAAGGAAAGCCCGATAACGTCGAAGATTTGCAAATCCGAATTACCAGAACGATACAAGAAACTCCCCGAGATTTTTTACAGAACTCTGTTCGGGGTTTTGCAAATCGATTGGGTCATTGTCAAATTACTAATGGACGACAATTTGAACACTTACTTTAATTTACTTTGTTATTAATTTGTTTAATTTTTTTTTGTAAAAAAGTTATTAAAATGAATTAAAAAAAAACAAAAATATTATTGTAAAGAGAAAAAAAATCTCTATCGAATGGTAGAGTAAAATTTACAAGTTCCCATTTAAAAAAAATGCGCGGACAGGCGTAACTAAAAAACAATTGAAGAAAAAATAATTCGAATATTCTCAAATGTAGATCAAAATATCCTAACAAACTTTTATACTGAACATAAATCCCTAAAATGAATATTAACGACAATAAATCGCCGTCTCAATACTTTTAACTAACCCTGTATGTAAAGCTGGGAATTATATGCACATGGCAGCTGTATTATATGCGCATATATATTTCCAAAATTCGATGAAAATATGCAAAAATATGTAAAGTTTAAGTGATAGTTGCACAACTAAATTATTGTCAATATATTAAATAATGTCAATATAAATTTAGAGATACCACAAATATGTACTATATCAATATCTTATTCGAAATTTTGCAAAATACATATAATAATAATAAGAATAAGTAAGCTAAATAATGTAACAGTTACATTCTTAAGTTCTTAAAAAAAGGTATATAACCTCTTACCACATTACCACCCGGTTTAAAGAACACATATCACATATTAAATACAATAGACCAGAAAAATCTAACGTTGCCAACCATGCTTTAAATACACTACTAAATTTTCAACTAAAAATTATCTCTTGCGATCCATAAATTATAGCATGTGTGCTGAAAAGCTTCGCTCAACGTCAATTTACATAATTGGCGCATACTTATATTTGCAGATAACTAATGGACTCATCTCAATAGTTTCATCGTAGTTCCTTGCAACACACTGGATATTCTACTAAACTGATAAAAGCCCTCATTTTTCTCTAGAACTTGGGTTAATTTAATTTTGAACCGCTCTCCTATACCTCTACATTATGAATTTTATTTTTGAAATCAATGCTATCGATTCACACCTTGACTTTCAAGTTTTCAAGTTAATAAAACTATAGTTAGCTTTGATAAAAGCTAACTCTTGGCGCATTTGCGGTTTATTTAGTATATCTTTGCAATCTGCAATTGCCATCGAGTCGTTTGAAAAAGAGAGAATCAATTCTTTTATCTATTCAAAGGTATCTGCACAAAATATAGCGGCATCAAGCAAGTGCCAGACCAGGTAACTTATCTTTGTATACTTCAACAATGATTTAATACCTGGAAATATGTAACGTATTTCTTGGGCTACTCTGCTGACAGCATTAGCCAAACATGTTACGTGCATCAGATTCGGGTAAAATATCTTCAAATTCTACTTCACCATATATGTGGCAACATCTGATAACATCAGTATAATACCTTGTCACTTGGAAAGGCATTTGGCAAATAAAATCTCGTTAAACTATCGTTGATAAATCTTGTCAATCTTGTTAAGTTTTTTGTTTTCTCCAATTTTTCTGTACCAATTAAAAAGAATTGGCAGGCGCAATTTTCATTTAAAATGCTATTCAATAAGTTATTGCAGATGCAATATAGCATCTACAACGATCTGTTGTCTCATCGACTACGAAATAAATATAATTTTCACCTATTGTTTCTTTAATTTTCATCATAGCTTCCTCAAACAATAGATTAAAATACTTTTTTCTTATAGTTGAGCGACTAGGAACTGACAGTTTCGTATACTTCTCTAAAAAAATTTTAAGCGTTGAATTATCCAACTTTGAAAGTGGATTGTTTGCTTTTAAAAAGGCATTACACAGGTCACAATGGAAACTATTTTATTCTATATTTTTACTTGTGGAAGTAAACGATTGGTTCAGAGTAGCTTGTGATGCATTTTTAAATCATGCGATATTTCTTTGATGCAAATCACTTCCTACATGCTGCGTTCATTGAAGGTATACAAATATGAAATTAAAGGTAAACAAATATAAACTTACAATTTTACAAAACATTCTGCCATTATCTACACAAAATTCAGGATAATCTTTTATCCATATCGACACATGCAAATATGATTTCAACATATCAAAAATAACAAGGTAAAATTACATGTACATATACTTTCGAGAACTAACTAAAGATAACAGGCGATATGACTGACCTATAGGTCAACCTCATTGCTCGTAAATTCACTGGAATTTCCCCGACTTGATAAACACAAACTGGGAATTCCTGCTTTACGGAAATGCTCATGCGGATTGTTAGTGTAATTTTGATATATTATGAATAAATGGTTTTATATATTTTTTACGGTGCACTTTAGAAATAAATTATAGAATATGAACAAATATGAAATTTTATATGAAATATGTTCAAAGCAGTTTTTATATGCAAGATATGCAAAACAAAAGTAGTCGCAAATGCCTTCTTTTTACGTCATTCGTATAGATCTGCAAGAATTTTGGTAAGCATGTCATATACAAAAAAGGTTTAAGTATATCAATACGTTAAGCACGTATTACGCATTTGTTACAAATGAAACAGACATGTAAAAAAATACACATCTGTAACTGTAAACATGGACAACACACCTCGTATTTTTTACATGTCTGTTTCATTTGTAAGCATGTCATAAATAAAAAATATACATTTTCAACCTTCAATTATAAGTGATAGTACATCAAGATTTGGTATAAGTTGATCATTTACCCATTGCTCAAATGAGTCACCATTCATTTCTCCATGGTAATCCCTGGTTGTTGTTTTAGATTAAAAAATCAGATTTAAATAAGCCATTTTCTTTGCTGGCATGTATAATAATTAGAGAACGGACATTCTTACCACATGACTAAGTTCTCCGAATCAATAGCCGATGTCCATTGTTAACGCTGCGAAAATCAGGTGTCCGAGAAAGTCAAACACAAATACTTCATTGTATTACGCCGGGATGTACTCAGCGAAGTTTATAAACATTTCCAATTGCGGATTGCGTTTAATGGAATATATCCTCCGAATACAATCGCTGTGTTGTCCATTGTAATCGCAAGGGACCAGATGGCCGGGTAAGACTAACAAATACTTCATTAAATTACGCCGAGTCATGTGGTAAGAATGTCCGTTCTCTAATAATAATAAATCATTTACCGTCATAGCCTTCTGGTTTCCTAATACTTTTTACATTATCATCTTGCCATGATTTATTCTATTGCCTTCTCAAAATATCCAAGTTTCATCAAAGAACACGATCTAAACTTGAATTTAAGTTATTCATATATTTCTTTAAAAACATATTTCTCATGAAGGCTATATTTAATGTCTCTTCAAGCGCTCTCCTGTTACACTCTTTCTTATATATAAATCTAATATCCTTAAGCAATATTGCTAAAGAAGTAGTACTTGTATGAACTATTTTTTTTCCAGAATCTGACGTTCCAGCATAAATTTGTTATTATTTTTGTTAGAACTATAAAATAAACGAAAATTGTACATCGTTTCTTAGGAAAAATTAAAAAAATTAAAATTTGTTATCCAGTGTTTTCGACAAAATTTAATTTAAAAAAAAATATATTAAAATTGAAATGTAACATTATTTGAAATTTTACATTAATAAGTAATAACTAGAGAACGGATGCAATTTCCATAAAACGCAATCGGCAATTGGAATTGTGTATAACGTCGCACAGTACATCCCGGCGTAATTCAATGAAGTATTTGTTTGACTTACTCGGCCACCTGGTCTCGCAGCGATAACAATGGAAAACTCTGCTATTGTATTCGGAGAATATAGTGTTTTTTAAAGTGTTTTCATGAGCGTAGATAGAAGCGGGGTTTTTATAATGTATTTTATTTATTAGTTTATATTTCGTAAGATAAATAAAGTGCTGTGAGTAAGTTTCTTGTTTTCATAGCTTTAACTGTTAATTACATCGTAATTTTTGTGATAGATCCTGTTTAATATCGTTTGAGTGAATCTATTTCTACCAATTATTTCGACGTAAGTGTGCATTGAATTTCGTTCAGTTTCAATAACTTACGCACACATTTTTAGTTTTCATTTATTTAGATCTAGAGCATTGTTTAAGTTACTTTTTCAGACATGATATGGAAGAATGTCTAGAACGGCATTGTAAAACAATGGCGAGTTGGATTGACGGTCATACTGATTGTATGTCCATTGTCAGTGATTCCGAAATTTATTATAAAATCCGTAAAATATCGTCAAAAATTCGTCACTTAGGATCGCAAACACATCTGAACTCTGTAAAACTTTTATGGCGGCTAATATTCCATTAAATAAACTTGGAAATCCCACTTTAAAAATATTTCTTCAAAAATATACTGGTTGAAATGTTCCTGATAAATCAACTTTACGCAAATATTATGTTTCTAGGTGCTATACGAGAACAGTAGAACGCATTAGAAGCCATCTTTTAAATCAATACATATGGACAAGCGCCGACGAAACGGTGGATATGTTAGGACGCTGTGTGGTAAATGTTGTAGCTGGTGTACTACATCCAACTATTCCATATAACGCATATGTAATAGTAACAAAAGTTATAAATACAGTTGATGCGGAAACAGTTGCTAAACCGATTAATGAGAATATTCAAAATACACTTCATTCCGACGACGGGTACAAAGAAAAAGTATTTTTATTTGTAAGTGACAGAGCTGCATATATATTAAAGGAAACATATCCTAATTTGCTGCATATTACTTGTGTAGCACATGTTCTCCGCAGAATCTGTGAATATATCAGAGCACCTTTCCAGAAGTTGATAGACTTGTATCAGCTTTTAAAAAATTTTCAGAAAAGCACCATTGAGAGTAGCTCTTTTCAGCGAAAAATTTCCATCTCTGTCACTGCCTCCCACTCCAGTAATAACTAGATGGGGAACATGGTTGGAAGCTACTAGTTATTATGCTGAGAATTTCGATAGTCTAAACCATTTCGTAACACTGCTAAAGGAGGATGCTAGAAGTATTGGTGAGTGCAACGAGCTCACACAAATCCCAAATTTAAAAGATCTGTTGTACTTTCTTCACGAACACTTTGGAAAATTGCCAAAACTAATCACTTATTTTGAAAATCGAAATCTCAACTTAAATGACGGCTTAACCACATTAGATGTGGCTGTTAATAATTTGAAAAGTATTCCAAGTGACTTCGGATGTGGCCTTCGGCAAAAGTTTGAAGCAATTCTTAATAGAAATCCAGATTTAATTACATTGCAGCAATTATGTACGGAGACAATTCCACAAAATCTAACGGTTAAATATGAAGAAACAAAAGAATATTTCCAGTATGCACCTATAACCAGTTGCGATGTAGAAAGGACGTTTTCTATTTATAAGGATGTACTTAATTCAAAGAGAACAAAATTGACAGAAGAAAACCTTGAGAAACTATTGCTAGTCAATATTAATACTCCTTTACTCAACTTGAACGACAAAATAAACAAATAAAAATTTTCCAATTATAGAAATAAAATTAAAAACTTTAACAATACAACTTTTCAACAAATACATATATATTTCGTAATTTTATAGATCACCACCCCTTCGTTTTCCAATTATAAAAATAAAATTAAATATTTTAGAAATACAGCCTTTCGCCAGTACTGTACTGGGTGGTAAGCGTGTCCGTTCTCTAGTAATAACCATACAAAAGTTTTTCGTGATAAATATTTAAACCTATTGTAATTTAGCAATCATTTCTAATATTTCAAAAACTTTTTGTTCTTGTAAAACTTGCTTGAAAACCATGCATGGAATAGATTAGCTCGAAATTGAATATATATTTTCCAATGGAGAAAGTAAAACGTAATTAGAGAGTTAACTTTTTCGAGTTAAAACTAAAAGTAGTGTAATTACGGCGAATAAGAAAAGAATCAAGAAAATAATTCACACGTTTAGTAACAGTAAAAATTCGCATCAATCAAAATAATAGTGTATAATTAAAATTATTTTTTTCTAATCAATCATAAATTTTAAGATAATGCGAACATGTTAATGCCTTGAGCAAGAGAAACCAACAATAGACGCCTGCCACAATAAACTGATGTTAGTTAACCTGCGAATGAAAAAATGTACAGACTTTAAATAATGTTAAATTTACTGCTCATTAGACAGTCATTCGAGAAGGAAAACAACCGTTCAATCAACTCTTTTTCAATTATAAATACGAGAGCCACATCAAAAAGCGTGAATGCACAATTAAGCTACTGGGGTATGTACTTACATACATATATGTGTGCTTGCATGTGTATAGGCGTTAGTGAGATAACTTGTGACGAGTAATGGAATTGACTTCGAAGATTGCTTTCTTTATGACACATTCAATAGACTGTTACTAATGTAAGCAAATTGTTTGGTGAAATTAAGTTGCAAACTCACTAGTTATTAATCCACTCTATTTTCACATTAGCAACGAAACAGTTTTCGTTCTTCTAGTTCGTTTTCTTCTTCTTTCGTAAATGCGTATTCTTGAATGCAAAGATTCTTTATGGCGTAATAAAAGGAATTCGGCTTTAAAGAGGCCTACACGAAACAGCAGATTTGGGCCGTGAAAATCTACACACATACATTTCAATGATTCTGAATGCGTTCAATAAAGGGTGCATCTAAGAAGCTTCCATATCGTCGAGAGCTGGTACCGGGCTCGTACTGGACAGTACAAAAAATATCACTTTTTACTTATTATTTTGCCTATATATTATATATTAACGATTTTCTCCAACAGAAACATCTTTACTCTTCTTAGTAATTTCTTTAAATTATACATGAGCTTATCCTATTATAATTTTATGTCAATGGACATTTGGAAGAAACGTATGTACTAAACTGAGCCGATAGGTATGTTGCCTGGCTGTGATCTTTGTGCCATTTGAAAAGCACTTATATCGGGTGTATTATGAAAAACCTTCCGTGCTGTAACTTTTTTATTTTTTATCCGAATGTAATAAATTATACGACGAACTAAATCGTTTTAAAAACACTGTAACGTGATCCGCTTTGAATTTTTTTTTACACTTTGTTTTTGACAGACAGCTGCAAACTGTGTTTTTTTAAATTGCACTATACTTTTTTTTTCCTTATTCAAATATATTGCTTTTTCTGAATATGAAACTGTAAACAACGATATCCTTGTATGAAAGGAAATCGAGAAATTGAAGGTTTTTTTTAGTTCGATTTATTCTGGTTTTTCCGAACACAGAGATTTCTTAAATGCATTTTAAATACTCTATTTCATTTTATTACCAGCAAATGTGTGTACCTTTTAAAATCACTTACATTCAATACTATATAGCCCATAAAGGATTACAAACCAATGTTATCAGTGAGCGGTGGGTCAACAACAACATTTACAGTGTTTATTTTAAAAATTTAAAAATCAAGCAGTCTGAACGATAAAAGTGCATTCCAAATTTTCGAAGAGAGCTGTGACATCTGTCAGTCACACATTCATTATAGCATTTTCAACGATTTATTTCTAAATTTTGTTATTCAAATGGATAATGGCGAATGTGTGGTTGCGATTCAAGCATATTTTGAATGCGGAACAAATTCTGCAGCTGCTTTGCGACTTTATGGAAATCGTTTTCCTGACAGACTGCGTCCAAGTGCCGATAAGTTTGGGAGGCTCGTGCGAAATTTACGAAATTTTGGATCATTCAAAAAACCGAAAATAAACGCACGTTTAATTCAAGATCAAAATTTAGAATTAAGTGTCTTGCTCTATGTGGAAGAAAACCCTAATACGTCTACGCGAGAAATTGCTCACTACATGCAGGTATCACATTCTACAGTTCAGTACATTCTGAAGAAGCACAAGTTCTTTCCTTATAAACCACGGAAGGTGCATGCTCTCGGTGAAAACGACCCTCAACGAACGGTTCAATTCTGCACGGTTTTCATGAATAAACTAAGGGAATATCCAATTTTTTATCGTCGTGTGTTGTGGTCAGATGAATGCACTTTTGGGAAAAATGGTGTATTCAACAGAAATAATCATCGCCATTGGGGCACTGAAAATAACCATGTTGTGATGCAACACAATTTTCAAAATCGGTTCAGTGTAAATGTATGGTGTGGCATTTTAGGCGATAGAGTAGTAGAGCCTTTTTTTTGTGGAGGGTAATCTAAACCAAGAAAAGTATAATAATTTGTTACGCAATGAATTAGGCGATTATTTAGATGAGTTGCCACTTGCTGAGTTAAACCAATTTCGAACATTTGATTCATTAAAATATATGATTTGTCACTCAATTTAATGGAGGTGTCTTCAGGAAATAAATGTTTATTAGAATAAGTAAAAAAAATATGTAGTACAATTTAAAAAAAAAAATTACTACTGTCTGTCAAAAACAAAATGTCAATAAATTGTTTGTTTAAAAGACAGGTTACAGTGCTTTAAAAACGATTTAGTTTGACATATCATTCATTAAAATCAGATAAAATATAAGGAAGCTACAGCCCCAAACGTTTTTCATAATACACCCGGTATATTTACAGATCCGATAAATACGTTGCATTCAATGCAGAGGACACTCATTTTCAGGCATAGTTTCTCGACTTAACCTAGAATTTATATGGTTGCGCATTCCAGAGAGCCTTTGTTAACGTACGATGTTACTTTATGCACTAGCTAGGATACATTTCTTGTTTTTTCTTAGCTTGTTCAAGCCATACCATTTTCATTTGTTGCGTTTCTAGCAAACGCAACAATTTTTTTCAAACGGGCAGCAACTTTTGTAGATTTTCCCATTGTAAACAAACATGCAAACAAAAGAATAAGAAGCCTGAAATAAACAGTTATTTTTAACTACATCGTGTGTTAGTTCATTTTGTATTGATTTTTTTTTGCTTTGATCCGTTCTATGACATAAATAATGAAATAAAATTGAAGAAATGGATGTTTTTTTTTTCCTTTTTAAAGTAAAATTATTATTTGCTGCTTTTTTGGAAGTCGGTTTTATTTTTTCCTAAAATTTTTTATTAGTGTGATGAAATCTATATACTTATAGTTTTTGTATAAAATCCTAGAAATAAGTGTTATTTACAAATATTTACAAGATTGATTACATAGCGTCATTAATTCACAATTTAATGTTAATAAATAAACAATAAACATATAATTTGGACCCGCATATAAAAATTTGAGTTCATGTTTGATAAAACAAATGTATAAATGCCATATAAACCTATTTAAATTTCTTTTTATAATTATTATTAAATACATTGTGCCAGTATATAATTAAATGCGGCAAACTCGCAAATATTTTTGCACTATACAATGAAAATTTTGAATAAATATCTATTACCAACTAGTAAAATATTGTTACTAAGTTATATATTGAGAAGAATTTTGGCAAATAACTTGCAGAAAACTGCAATTTATATTTGGCATCAATAAAGATTAAAATCGATGTTTTTAATTTCAATTTTTTTAGATGAGTTTAACAATAGGCTGTAATTTTAGTTTATTCAAATTATTATTCAAGGCTAGATGTGAGGGCAGGGGGGATGCTACCCTAGCCTGAACCTCGCCTTGGTGTTGTAGAGGTCGAACTTATAGACAACTTACAATATCTGTTAGTTTTATTGTAATAAATACATTTATTATTATTATTATTACTACTTAGAAAAAAAACTTGGCGTATAAAGAAGTACGAATAATAAGAAATATAAAAACAAATAAATTATAAATTATTTATAATACTAACATAAAGATAAAATATCACAAAAAATAAATACTATATCCTAATAACGTAACGATCTGCAATTTACCATCACAAATATATACAATTGTTATATAAATGTCTGCACACTGGCTTATCATGCTGCCAGTCCCGATTTTAGATTCGTGGACTAGGCTGTCCGTGTAGGTTTTCGTGGTTTTCTCTCTCAATCTAAGCGAATGCCGACAGCTGAACATCTTAAGTCGCTTCACAGGCGCAGACACAACAATAATTCATGACTTACCAATGCCCCCTGTTATCGTCGTCAAACTGTTGGGCAATGCTGGGGCATGGATTATTATTATTAAACTGGAATGTATTTTTGAACAATATCATTTTTATCCATGACAACTTAAATATGACATTAATATATAAAGGTCAAGAATTATTTATCTATGTATATATATATATATCTATAGATATATCTATATATATATATATATATATATATATATATATATATATATTGAAGAGAGAGTAATAGTTCGTTATATTTTATTATTATAATAATGAATGATATGTAATGTTGAATTTTCAAATAATGGGCGCCAGTGATTAAATTAATCACAAATATACCTACGTCCTCTGTGTACATACAAATGCACTAACAGCAGTCGGAAAGCATGATATTAAATATAATAGATAATAAAATTCCTCAGGTTTAAAAGTCGGTCTGCGAATTATCTCCCTAATTGTAGTTAGGTGTCTATATAATATGTATAACTCAACAACTAAATGCTAACAAATAAAAACAGTTTGAAGTAATAAAAATAAAATATATTGCAAAAAAAATTAGAGAACTGTAACAAAGATCGTGACATAGACATGTGTCTATAAATAGAATTATGATCTAAACATGTATAAATACAATATTGCTAAACATAGTGTTGGTGAACAAAGAAAACTAAGTTAAAGAATATTTAGGATTATTTATGCTAATATGGTAAGTACTACGGTGTTATGGATGTTAAATTATGCTTGTATATATTCAGCTAGGGTAAACGATGCATAGATAATAAATACCGAAGTTTTTATTAAAGTTTATATAGGTTATTGTGACTTGTTTATAGATATGTAAGTTTTATAGGCAATGAAATTATGAATGGATCATTCAAGACCCTGTGTTCCAAGATTTTGCGTGTTGGCTCCAGCTGGAAGTGTTGTAGTCGAGCGGCAGCAAGTCCGGCGTTCGTAAATGTTCGTACGTGTTTTGGTTAAACTTAAAAAGAGGGCGTGTCTAATCAGTATCAATACAATATTTCAATGTGGATAAATTAGATACCGGTAGTATCGCGCGAATTATTTGAATTTAAGAAATATGAAATAGAAATATAAAATAAGTTATAAAAAATAAAAATAAGTTAATTTGAATTACTGTTCTCGTTGTATTAATTTATAAACATGTTGATACTAATTTTACAATCTTAATTTGCCAATTTCACTCTTTTTGTAATTGTAATATGCATTGTTTATCTGTTCTTTCTCATTTCAGATGCCGATATATGAGTGCAATATGAGCACTATATATATATATATATATATATATATATATATATATATATATATATATATATATATAGATAGATAGATAATTATTTCTTGATCTTTGTATTTACAGTAGATTATATTAGTCGGCGATTTAAGGTCTGTTTTACTTCGATATGTATATATTTATGTATTCTTGATATGGGTTTGGCGTCGTTCGTTCGTCCAAAGGGCCCACGCGTTGCAGTTTGGATACTTGTAATGATGCTTTCGTCAATATACGGCGTATCTTCGATGATGAGAAGCTGGTTTTTAATTGAAAAGGTTGGCTAATTTTCTGCGTTTCAAATATAGATAATTTCGATGAGATCTGTTAAGTTTGATTATGGTAATTTAATTTTTAACTCGGATAATTACACAAACGCCGCCATATATTGTAAAATTCTTTTTCGGCGTCCTCTACGTTAATTTATTTTTTCATGGCCTATTTTTATATTGGCAAATAGCCTCGAAACTTTATTATCATAACATCGTTGGTGTTTTGAATTAAATTGATATTACATTTCTA
This sequence comes from Melolontha melolontha, assembly GCA_935421215.2. Lineage (NCBI taxonomy): Eukaryota > Metazoa > Arthropoda > Insecta > Coleoptera > Scarabaeidae > Melolontha > Melolontha melolontha. The sequence goes on along the minus strand of OW285235.1, from coordinate 918,325 downwards.
ATCAAATTATAAAATTTTTTAAATAATTATCAAATACACTTTGTTTACTTTTAAATGTAGGTTATGTCATTATTATGTGTTCTAAGTTGCATTCTTACGTGTTTTGGTTAAACTTAAAAAGAGGGCGTGTCTAATCAGTATCAATACAATATTTCAATGTGGATAAATTAGATACCGGTAGTATCGCGCGAATTATTTGAATTTAAGAAATATGAAATAGAAATATAAAATAAGTTATAAAAATAAAAATAAGTTAATTTGAATTACTGTTCTCGTTGTATTAATTTATAAACATGTTGATACTAATTTTACAATCTTAATTTGCCAATTTCACTCTTTTTGTAATTGTAATATGCATTGTTTATCTGTTCTTTCTCATTTCAGATGCCGATATATGAGTGCAATATGAACCATAACAATATATATATATATATATATATATATATATATATATATATAGATAGATAGATAATTATTTCTTGATCTTTGTATTTACAGTAGATTATATTAGTCGGCGATTTAAGGTCTGTTTTACTTCGATATGTATATATTTACAAGAGATTTAATTTATACTTTAAATTTCTTTTAAAAAGGCACTATGTGCCGAAACATGTAAGATTACTTTAATTATATACAAGTGTCCCGTATCGTTATGTTCAAATTTTAAAAGTGTAAAGTAGAGTTCATTTCAAGTAACAAAACGCAAAACTTGTATATCCATTTTCATTTGTCTCAAGGTTACAGATCTATGAATGTGATTGTTAGATCATGAAAAAAAAATGTAATCCTAAAGTCAATAAAAACTGATTTTTTTTAAAAAAATTCAATTAATAATATTTCCGAAATGTCCACCTCCTTGTTGAATGCAGGCTTGTGCCCGTAAGCCAACAGAAGAAGCACTTATCCATACTTGTTTTGTCGCATTTGCTCGACAGCCAGGTGAATTCGATCCAACAACTCTTCTCTTGTGTTCGAAACTTGCGCGTAGACTAAATTTTTCATGTACCCCCATAAATAAAAGTCAAAGTGATTAAGATCGGGTGATCTGGGTGGCCATGCAACAGGACCACCTCGACTAATCCATCTTGGATAATTGACGCTAACCCAATTTCGGACAGCAATTCCGAAATGTGGTGATGCCCCATCCATGTGAAACCACATGTCTCGTCGAACATTCAGTGGCACATCCTCTAAAAGACCTGGCAGTTCGTCAATAAGAAATCAAAGGTAATTTTCCGCATTTAACCTACCAGGAAGAACGACAGGACCAAACAACAAGTCATCAATTAGAGCCGCCCTAACATTAATAGAAAATTCATGTTGAAATTTAGATGGGCGTATAGCTTTGGGATTTTCTGATGACCACCTGTGCAGGTTTCTCAGATTTGTAACACCACTTCTCGTGAACGTAGATTCATCTGTCCAGAGGACTGTTCTGCAGAAATTAAAATGAAGCCGTGACTGTCTTAATATCCAGGTAGATTAAACTAGACGAGCATAGTGGTCTGCCTCAAGCAAATCGTGTCCCTGCGATAGTGATATAGATATAAGCCCTCACGTTTTAAGATTCGCCAAACTGTCGTTCGTGGCACTCCTAGTTGTCTAGCGATTCGACGTACACTGAGAGTTGGATCCCTTGTAACAATAGCCACTGCTTGTTCCTTTAAGTCTGCTGGCAAATTTACTCCTCGGTCGAAAAGATAATCACGCAGTCCGCATTTCCGGAATTGTCTGTGTACATCGAGAAACGTTTTGTAATGAGGAATGCCCCTATCGGGAAACCTATGTCGGTATTCAATAACTGCTTGACGTGTACTGCCGTTACAGTAGCCATACACAAAATGCATGTGCGCATACTCTTGAGAAGAAAATCGGTAAGGCATTTTGAATAAAGAAAACGTGTCCACTCCCTAATAAGCTGTTGTATGAACTGAAACGTAATGTAATCCTTTATTAAAAAATGCAACGTTAACAGTCATCTGAACATTTGTTTATTGTATGATATTCATGGTTCAGCACTTACGAAATAAGTAAGAACCTTCTTCATCATAAATCAATTTTCAGTACTCTTTTTTTGTAGATCTCCAAGAGATTACTGAATGCACTACGACACTACAGTGTTTTTCATGATCTGACAATCACATTCATAGATCAGTAACTTTGAAACAAATCAAGATAGATATACTTGTAAACTAAACTTGTAAAGTAAACTTGTGATAAGTAAAACTGTGATAAACCTCATGTGTAAGAGAATTAATAACTATTAAATTTCATTTTACATGCGATTGTCGCTATAATAGTTCCATTAAATTTTACAATTCGGTAAATCACTTTTGCCCTAAATTGTATGAATGAAAAATAAATTTAATGCAACACATATTTTTATAGCAATCAAATAGATAAATTCTATACATGAACTGTCAAGTATCCCTTTCCACACCAAACAGTCAAAAATTCTACTGATTGTTATTCATCTATGGATCTGTTTTTAAACATTTTCTTTATTTTAGAAGCATTTAATATTAATTAACTTAATGCAAATTAATATGAATTTCGGATTATATTTAAGTTATCTTAACCAACTATAATTAATTGATCTATAACTGTTATGTTACCTGTCCAGGTCAATAAAAAAGCAAGGTAATCCTGAGCATATGAAATAAACTTCCTTGCAGAAGGGCCATAAAAGGTATTTATACGTACAGCGATTTTATTAAATTAATTACTGCTTTCTTAGAGGAAAAGAAAATTCCAAATTTTATCACAAAATAAATAATTTTATATAGTTGAGGTTGACATTTATTAACATACTCTTCCCAATATCCTTTGACTCTTATCTTAACTTCGACGAAACAGCTGAAACCCTTATCTGGTTTCGCAGTTGTAAATCTGTGAATTTGCTACTCACGAAAAAAGTTCCTATCTATAACGATATCTGTATTCAGCGGTAGACCCCATAGTCGTTATGCACGACATAGGACACTCACCATTTTGAATAAAACATTCACAACACTTGACTAATTTATGTGTTGTTAACTAAAGCTATTGTGAGCGCCTAGGGTACGAATATACAAATAAAAGTACAAAATTATGTACATATTCTACTTGTGTGCCATGTGTCAACGCTATCTGAGATCTCAGCGCCGGAACAAGCTGCAATCTGTGGACAATCTCGGTTTATTTAAACGTGCCAGCCCGCAGTTATTCGATTTTATGTAGTTCGGCCGATGGTTTTTGCTGTTGAAATAGCGACGAAATAGATAACTATATCCAAAGTTCGTGATCATACATATGAGGTAGTTAAAACAATGTGTAAATCTGTTTTATTAGTTCAATTTATATATGTATATATATATATAACGAGCCATCGAAAAAATTCATAATTGGAGTAGACTACGAAATTGGGTTGGTACTTTAGCCACTTCCACATAATGACATTTATTATTTGACATTGAAACTATAAGTTTGTGTCAAATTTTTCAAAACTTTTATTAAGAAAATTAAATTTATTTAAAAAATGGTATTCAACATAGAACAATAAGCAAAAATTATCGAATGTTACTTCCGTACATGTGTGAAAGTAAATGGCGAGTGGCAGTATTCAATTACGGAATGCATGGCTGATGTTAGTGAAGAACATCCTGAATTAGTGTTTGACTACAATGATTTTTACAATGTTTTGACAAATTGTGTAAAGTTATTCAGAGAGGCTGGTAGCGTCGGTCGAAAAACTGGAAGTGGACGGCCATCTAAACGTACAGCTGATAATATTGAAGCTCTTCAGCATATTATTGATGAAAATCCAAAAACATCCATTTCAGTAGTGACCCAACAATCAAATTTATCTTATGGTACGTGCCAATTCATTCTTAAAAAAGTCTTACATTGTTATCCATACAAGCTGCAATGTTTTCATGAACTTTATCCAGTGGATTATTTAAAATAATCTTCACAATCAGGATATCCTTAACACAGTTTTTTTCACGGATGAAGCCTAGTTTTATCTTTCTAGATATGTTAATTCACAGAATATGAGGTGTTGGTCCTCCGAAAATCCTCATTTTTTGTTGAAAAAACATTGTATCCCCAAAAAGTTGGTGTTTGGGTTCGAATATGTCGAAGAAGATTGGTGTGTCCCATTTTTTTTAAGGTACACTTACTGCTGCGCGATATCGCAATGAGATACTCGGCTCATTCATAAATCAACTGGATGATGAGGAATTACAAAATGGGTATTTCCAACAAGATGGTGCAACATCACATACGACCAGAGAATCACTTCAATATCTCAGAGAATTTTTTGATAACAGAATAATAAGCAGGAACACTGAAATCCTCCAACTAGTTCTTGCGATTTAAACATGTGTGATATTTTCGTATGGCCATACATCAAAAATTCGATTTATTCAACGCCAATTCATAATCTGGAACAACTGAGAATTCGCATAACAGAAAAGTGTGAAGAGATCAACAATTCACCGCAAATGCTGCATAAAGTTTTTTGCTGGATTGCGGAGAAGAGTTGGTTTTTGTTTAGATGAAATTGACAACATTTTCAACAACTTCTGTAGCTATATGTAAATTTTGATTATGATTTCGATATTAAATAAATTATTTGTTTTCTTTTTTGTTGTAGTATCATTGCAATGACATAACCTTTTTTTACAATGAAACCAAATGAAACTGTCAAGCATCAAGTAATGTGTCATTATGTGGAAGTGGCTAAAGTACCAACCCAATTTCACAGTCTACTGCAATTATGAATTTTTTCGATGGCTCGTTATATATAACGTGTGTTCATTTGAAAAGTCAAACTAAGTTACTTTAATTTTGATAGAATAAGACGCATATATATTAGTATGTGTTTGTTGTTCCGTAAACGTAAATCCAAATGACATTTGATAATGTCAATCACATTTGTTATTTATTTGTATGTATGAAACTGTCAAAATATACGACTTTGTAGGTTAAGTAGTAAATTTTAATTTACGACATACTTCAAAATGTTCTCAGTTAATCACATGCTACTAGATTGACTTTTCAAATGAACAGCCGTTATGCATATATATGTATATATATAAATATATAATATTTTCGTCACCTTGGTATGATAAGGTAAACTTAATAAGTCGGCGATTAAAGGTCTGGTTCATTACTTCAAAGTATATATATTTAAAACAACCCTATATGTTTAGGCAATGATGCCTTTGTCAAGGGAATAAAAAATATAAAAATATAATACTGTATATATATATATATATATATACACATGTGTATTCTTTTTCTATTTTTCTTAGCCGTTCTCTTAATTACAAATGGTTAATTATTTCTTGGAATTCGGCTTATTGACTTAACAATTTCTCAGGGTCTGTCAACTTTTTAACTACATATAGAGAACACAAACACTATGGATTTTGCTTGTACACTAACGTACTTTATTCAAAAAAATGTAAATAAAATGTTAACTAATTGTCATTAAGTAATAATCTAAACATATTTGAGCATAAAAAGAAAATTTGAATTTTTAAACTTTATCATTGTTGATAAAACATTTTAAATTAATAATATATAATGTGTTAGTAGCATTATATATTTTAAAAAAATATTATAAAATCTTACCTAATGTGGATATGTATTAAGTTCATTTATTGAAGTAATTGTTACGTAAGTTATGCATTATGCATGTCACAATTTCCATATCGGGTAAATATAAGTAAATGACCAAGGTAATTAGCAGTATCTACTTTTAATATGTAGCAGTCAGTTCGAGAGAGTAATCGCGTAAATGAGTGAAGTCCAAATAAAACGAATTGTAACAAGAAAACAGGAATGTAGCGAGATGACTTGCCAACCAACTTATTTCCTGTTTTTACTGTCGAAGTTTATCCGAACATCCATAATACTTCATTAGCGTAATTGAATGAAATATCTTAACACTCATGCATGCACGAGACTTCTGCAATAACTTTCCTCATTTTTCGTCGCATTCTGTTTTAATTACTTTGGTTTTTGCAATATACTTCGTATATATTTACGACATGACATTCGTAACAGGTGTTCCTGCATTGTAATACCGCACATAGATATTTCTCAACTTTATCTTTCTTATATGTTCGTATATATTTGATTAAGATAACACGACATCTTTACTGACAATAAACAATACGACCTTCTTCTCTAATAAATTTCGTCACACAGACAGGGTACATTATATTAGGCTTTTCAATGGATTAACATACTTGAATAGCATAAATTCAGAAGATCCTAAAAACTAACTGAAGCAAATATACTTAAAAAGAGTTTTTTTAAAAATAATATACTTCGTTTCTAATAGGTATCTTTTATATTAGTCCACACTGCATCTAATATGTAATATATCGTGCGTTCAAAAAAATACTCTCTCTAGTGAGCCGTGATTTCTAAATGACATCAAAAAGCATGTCGTAACTTTACTAATTTTAATTTCCTTAATGATAGTTCAATGACAGGAAATTCTAGGGTTAGAAAATTGCAAGGTTATAATTTTCCTGTCACGAATAAATAAAATGCCGTGTTAGCGTTTTTATTAAATGACACTAATGACGTTAACATATGACAATTCAGAACGATGCGATTAATTTAAGACATATCTAAAAATTTCATGGCCAACTTTGAGGCAATTTTCTTTTTGAACGCACGATGCAAGCGCTTCGAAGTAGGAAGAGGTTTTAGACCAGGAAATTCGCTGTCAAAAACATCATTTAGTATTGTGATTGAAGGCGTACTGAGAGAAAGTGGTCTTATTAAATAATTCACACATAATTGTCACTAGCAGCTCACAAATAACACGTTATTTGTGTGAATTATTTAATAAGACCGCCAACGCCTAAATCTAGCTCTACTCAAGTCAAAAAATATATTGACGAAATATTGAGTTTTAATTAAAACAGACCGATAACCCAAATAGTTGTGATTATATTAGTACGGTCAAGAAATTTTCTAAAATTATATGTATATATATAACAATTGATAAATTATTGGAGTTATTCGGCTTTTATATGTAATATTTACAAATATAAAATTAACGTAGACCATATTTTTCAATTAAAAATTTCGTATGATTTGCTCTGTAATTTGTAGACACCAATGTTTACATCCCCACTTACTCTGCAATTACATACATTCTAATTTGATATTTGAAAATATTTCATATAAAAGCCGAAAAACTCCAATAATTTATCAATTGTTATATTTAATAAACGGCTAAGAAATTATCTAAACAGTTATTTATATATATATATATATATATATATATATATATATATATATATATAGTATAATATTTTCGTGACCTTGGTATGATATGGTAAACTTAATAAGTCGGCGTTTAAAAGTCTGGTTTATTACTTCAAAGTATATATATTTAAAATAACCCTACATGTTTCGGCAATGATGCCTTTGTCAAGGATATAAAAAATGTCACTTTTTATATCCTTGACAAAGGCATCATTGCCGAAACATGTAGAGTTATTTTAAATATATATACTTTGAAGTAATGAACCAGACCTTTAATCGCCGACTTATTAAGTTTACCTTATATATATATATATATATATATATATATATATATATATATATATATAGAAAGAAAGAGAGAGATAATTATTTCTCGACCTTAGTATGTTTTGGTAGGTTCAATTAGTTGACAATTTAAGGTCTGGTCCTACTTCAATATTTATATATTTATTATACTGTCATTTATATTTTAAATTTCTTTAAAAAAGGCATCATATGCCGAAACATGTAAGATTGTTTAAAATATATACATATTGAAGTAGGACCAGACCTTAAATCGCCAACTAATTGAATCTACTACATATATATATAATTATTTCGTGACCTTTGTATGTTATGGTAGATTTAATTTGTTGGCGATTTAAGATCTGGTTTTACTTAAAACAATCTTACATGTTTCGGCAAATGATGCCTTTCTCAAAGAATTTATCAATTGATATATTTAATGAACGGCTAAGAAATTATGTAAACTCATATATATATATATATATATATATATATATATATATATATATATATAATTTAAACGAAATTATCGACCGTAATATATTGAATAAAATAAATTAAAAGCGGGCCAAGCGGTCTGTCAATTAAAAATTCATTTATTAAGTATCCCTATATTTCGCAACAACTTTGTTGCTTCCTCCGGAGATACTTCAAGATTAATGATAAATAACATTAAATAAATAAGAGTATAAAGCAGTAGTAAAATACTTACAAAATGTAGAGTTGAAAAATTAATAAAATTGACGTACAAGGACAATAAAATTGATTAGATTTAAAACCTAAAGTAACTATAGATACAAGCCTTTAAAACCTTTAAAAAACATGTATATGTAAAAGTTAAAACATGAACAATAATCAATGAAACATATAGCAAAAAACTAAAGTCACAAGTATATAAATAAATAATGCAATATAAATTTAAGAATATATGGACCAAATAACAAAACAATTTTTAGATGGTCAACTAACCGTCAAACCAAGTATATTAAAATAAATTGTACTTAGTCCGTTAGTATCAGATCTATAATTTACGTTATTTGTGTCTCTGTTAATGTGGACCATTTCTAAAAAGGTTCTTTTTTTAAGATTATTTTCAACGTCTAAGATCTTAACGTCAACAAAATTGAATGTATGGTCACGATCAAGTGCATGGTCCACCAATGCACAAGATCTCTTTCCAATACGGACATCACTTTTATGCTGTGTGATGCGCTGTTTTAGCCACTGTGATGTCTGACCTATATAAACGCCACAACAATCCGAACATGCTATCCTCTAGAGAACATGACTATTTAAAGAGATTATATAAGTGTTATGTCTTTGATCTTACTATACAACTTCTTCAAAGTATAGGTGTTGTATTTAGCTATTTTAATGTTATTAAATTGTTTGAAATGTGATACAATTGTATGAGTCAGACCACCAATGTATGGGATTTTTTTGTAAATCACATTGTCTGCAAGAACGTCCTCAACCTTTCTTAATGACAATCTTAAAGAACTTTTCAACATCTTCGTCAACAATGGCTATCCTAAGCACATACTTAATAAATTGATATATAGCTCAAACTTTTTTGATGGCCCTACTGAGGATGTTTCGTTTTATATTTTTTATTTTTCATGTTTTAACTTTTACGTATACATGTTTTTAAAGGTTTTAAAGGCTTGTGTATCTATAGTTACTTTAAGTTTTAAATCTAATCAATTTTATTGTCCTTGTACGTCACTTTTATTATTTTTTTTCAATTCTACATTTTGTAAGTATTTTACTATTGCCTTATACTTTTATTTATTTAATGTTATTTCTCATTAATCTTGTAGTATCTCCGGAAAAAGCAACAAAGTTGATGCGAAATATAGGGATACTTAATAAATTAGTTTTTTAATTGACAGACCGCTTGGCCGCTTTTAATTTATTTTATTCTATATATGTATATATATATATATATATATATATATATATATATATAATAACTTCGTGACCTTGGTATGATATGGTAAACCTAATCAGTAGGCGATTAAAGGTCTGTATATTACTTCAAAATATATGTATTTAAAAAACTCTATATGTTTCGGCTGTGTAAGCCTTTATCAAGAGAATACCTATTTGTCAAGGATATAAAAAATATAAATGACAGAATATAAATATATTTATATTCTGTCATTTATATTTTTTATATCCTTGACAAAGGCATCATTGCCGAAACATGTAGGGTTGTTTTAAATATATATACTTTGAAGTAATAAACCAGACCTTTAATCGCCGACTTATTAAGTTTACTATATATATATATATATCTTTCCACAAATAGTTGAGCTTCTATTTTTCTAGTCCTTCTGCTTTGTTACGTCACTCCCTCTATATTAACTGGTCCCCCTTTATTACTCATTCCCATCATTTTATTGTTGGTTAAGTTTGACATTAACTGTCCTCCTTTAGCACGTGACCAATCTAAGTTTCTTTTCTTTTGTTAATTACACATCTAATTCCTTCATAATTGGTTATTGTCCATAATTTTTGGTTATTAATTTCTCGGTTGCAATCATGGTTTGAAATTTTGTTTTTATTTCAATCTTTAGTTGCTGTCTTTTTCTATTATTTAGCATTAATTATATTACCTAGGTAACAAAATACTTGTACCTGTAATATTTCCTATTCATCTACACGTTTTCCAGGTTAACAATTTCTATTCTAATTTCGGCTGTTTTATGGCAGTGAAGCTAAATTCAGTAGGTTTTGTCTTCTTCTACAATTTTGCCAATATATTTTTCATATCAGTTATTTTATATAACGAAAGGAATATATCATCAGTATCTCCATTCACTGAAAACAATATAGCGCCCACTTTCTGAAATTATTTCGGTAATTTAATGATCTACTTTCAATGGACAATGCTATTCATCTTTATAGTATGCAATTCCACTATTAAATAGATACTCTTGTATATTTAAATGGAACTTTGTAAATATGTAGATACTTGAGAAGCATATTAACACTGCACTGCGGTGGGTCGAATTATTAAATATTGAATTCTGGCAACAAAAGCATACAAACAGAAATAAAAAAAGTAAATGGTGTGCGTACGTAGTTCGAAAACCTCGAAATATTCCAGCCATACAGCCTTAGAACAGAATTCACATTGGAAAAAACAGAACAGAAAGTAGACCGCGACAAGTGGAAAGTGTCGAACATAATCTAATACAATACAAAAATATAAAATATTTGTACATAATTATTGTTGTAATACTGTATGTTGTTGTGTTATGGTTAATGTCCATCCCTAATGAATAATGAGTTTATTACTGTTAGCCAAGTTATTTATGTGGCTTGCTTTGATGTATATCTGCATAATTCATATATTTTTACCTTAACATAATGTTACGGTTATACTAAATCCTCCCAAAAATCTTATATGAGATCAGGGTTTTTGAGTCAATATCATTTATTTTTTCCGTTATTCAACATTTTGTCTTTCGGAAGAAAAAGAATAAACAGTGAATGAAAAACAAAGTTACCGTGAAAACGAAATTATTTCTTGCATTGTGTCCATTCATTAGATACACTTAAGTTCGTCCATAAAAACAAATTCACATCGATACCAAGCGAAACAGTTTTCTACGTTCCTCATTCGCCTTTAAATTCCTTTTATGCAAACATAAATTGCAAAGCAAATTGGTATACATCTCCTCGCTTAAAGTGCATAAAACAAGAATTAACAAAGTTTATATTATAGTTTAATGTTTCGGCGTAGTCTCGCACAATGGTGTACTATGAAGTAATATGTCCGTTCTATGGGGTCGCAAGTGCGGCGATTGGCAATGGTTATTGTCTTGGGTCACAGGTCGTGCGAACTGTCCCGCATGGTGATTTGTCGCAGCGTGTTATGGCAAAACCTGCTATGGAAGTGTCCGAGAACCTCACCTACTCTAACGGTGATAAATAATAATGCAATTGAATGTGACTATCTTGTCCTTACGTTTTCTGTTATTTGTAATAATTTGTTTCGTAATAAATGGTATCTATATTCATGAAATTGGTTACGCGTACTCTTGCACAATTGCATAAATAATTTAACGAGACCCAACATGGTTAATGTATCCACAAATATCTGCAAGATACTTCTATATTTGACGTTACAATGTAACGTATAAGATGAAACGAGTTCGATATGCAATAGCCATTATGAAACTTTTTCGTTTATGTCATCTCATCAGAATACACACTTACAGATTAGAATTTCTTCATTTAAATATTTTAAGAAATATCTACTTAAACTGCAAAAAAAAACAGATTCATCTTATTTAAATGTAAATTATAATTATAATCAAGATTGTTTTTATATACCGTTATGTTCTTTAAATTTGAGAATATTTAAATTTCGATTTTCGAATATTAATCCGTTGTTAAATTTTAAATAACATCCCGACCAATTTTTTTAATTTGTATTTAATGAAGTATAAATAAAATAAAAATGTTCTAATACACTAATGTACACGAAATTCTCTTAGATTTATCATTAACTTAAACTATTCTACGATATTTAAAAACCATATCTTCTAATTACCCTCCATCCACTTGAATACAATTTTAAATAGTTAATTGACGAAGCAGATACTTGTTGAAACTTCATTATAACGCTAAGAACTAAGTAATTAAACTTCTAGTTTCAAAAATTCTTTTATTGTAAATACCACTACAATATTGTTTCGCCATACAATGGCTTCATCAGGTGGATGAAATACTGAATATGTACAATACAAGTTTGAATATTTATGATTTTTACACTCTTAAATTTAATAGAGGGGAGTTGTTTAAATCTAGTTGGTCATTTAAAGCTAATCCTAAACTATTGTATCTATTAATTTCTAAGTTTTCTAACAGGTTTTTTACTTTTTTCTTGAATGTGTAAAATTTTGAAATCTATATTAAATCTATGATTGATATGTATACAATGACTTGCGAAAGTTGAATCTGTTTTCTTTTCTTTATGGCTTCTCTCGTGTTCTTTCATCCTAATTTTGCATGTCCTCCCCGTTTGTCCTATGTATACCTTATTACAATCTTCGCATGTTAACTTATATACACCAGAGTTTGATTCTTTGTCTATTTTATCATTGTTGTTTTTAATAATGTTCTGTATAGTATTGTCTGTTTTAAATGATATATGTTCGTTATTAAGTTTTTTAATGAAAGTACCAATTTTTTCCGAAATTTTTCCTAAGTAAGTGATTGAATTATAGGAATTAATTATCTTGTATTTTAATTATTGATAAACTAAGGAAAGGGTTTTAGATTTTTGTTGGCTATTTAGGATGTTATTGACAATATTAATAGAATAACAATTGTTTAATGCTATTGTGTATATTCTATTTAGTTCAAGGTCGAAATTACTTTTACTCATAGGTACATGAATGAATCTATATACCATTGATTGGTATGCTGATAATTTGTGTGTTATAGGATGAAAAGAATTAGCGTGTATTGTGGTATCTGTATGTGTTGGTTTATGGTATATAGCGAACTCGTGTTTATTAGTTTTGTGTGATATGGTTAAATCTAGAAAATTAATGCTTTTATTTATTTCTGTTTCTATAGTAAAATTTATTTTGGGGTGAATAGTGTGGATATAATTATGTAAAGTTTTTAATCGTCTATCTGAACCGTAAAAGCAAATTAATATGTCATCAACATACCTAAACCAATATACAAAATTACCAAACAAGGGATGTGTACTAATTATAGTTTCTAAATTATTCATGAAAATTTCCGCTAATAAGGGGCTTAGTGGGTTTCCCATTGCTAGACCCTCTGTTTGTTTATAAAATTTCTTTTTAAATTGAAAATAATTTTGTTCCAGGCACGTTTCTAAGAGCTGTAAAATTTCGGTCTTTGTGACAATGTTCGTGTTTCTACATTCTAGTTGTAAAGTAATTAAATCTATTACCTCCTGGGGTAGGATACTAGTGAACAAATTCGAGACATCAAAAGAAATGAGTTTACATTTGTTTGGTAATTGCAAGTTTGAAATGTTGTTAATTAATTCCTGGGAATTTTTAACGGAGAACTTAGATTTGAATTTAATGTCTGTAAGAATTAAATCTATTAAGTGTTCGGACACATTTCTACAAGGTGCTTTTACGTACGATACTACTGGTCGTAAAGGTGTATTGTCTTTATGTAGTTTAATTAAACCGTATAATTTGGGAGGTAGGGGATTCATAGTGGTTAATATACGTTTTTGAGTGTTATTAAAAAGAGAACCTGATTTTTCTATAGTTTGTTTAATCTGAAATTTGTTAGTAGGATCAGACTTAAGTTTTATGAATGAATTATTATCGAGGCCATTGTATGGCGAAACAATATTGTAGTGGTATTTACAATAAAAGAATTTTTGAAACTAGAAGTTTAATTACTTAGTTCTTAGCGTTACAATTTTAAATTCTGAATGCAAAATTGTGCATCAGCCGGTGAAGCAAATCTCTATCTATTCCTGTGATTTCTCTCGAATACGGTTTCTTAGTTCCTCAGTTCTTGCAAGATGACTTGCATAGACCTTTGTCTTCAAATACTCCCATAGAAAAAAATCGGGTGCCGTTAAGTCGGGGGACCTAGGTGGCCAAGGCAAATTTTCAAATCGCGAAATTATACGGCCGTTAAAAGATTCTCGCAGAATCCTCATCGAGTTTTTGGCTGTGTGAGCTGTTGCTCCATCTTGCTGGAATAACGGAGCATCATTAATAATCTCCGTCTAATCAGTTCTGGTACGAGAAACGTTTGGAACATGTTTATGTAACTCTCGGAATTGACCGTTACAGAACGGTTATTTTCATCCTCAAAGAAATAAAGACAAATGATAGCAAATCATCCTACATCGCACCAAACAACGACCTCTGAACTATGAAGATTTCTTTCAAACAATTCACCAGGATTTACAGCTCGCCAATATCTAAAATTCTGTTTGTTAACAACGCCATCCAAATGAAAATTTGCTTCGTGGGTTATTGATAAATTCTATATTGATTCTCGATATCAATTTAAAAATTCTTGACAAAATGCTAACCTCGCTTCCTTATCTCGATGGCTAAAGTGCTGGGCCATTTGATTTTTGTACGGATGAAATTTTAAATCGTTGTAAAGGATTATGTAAAGACTTCCCTTGGATATTCGCAGAGATTGTTATCTAATTTTTCTTTTGTACTGTCTCGTTACATCTAGATTTGTATCTGGATAGTATACAGCGTGTCCACGAACAACCTTAAAGAATGAAAGGAGTGATTGTACATACAAAAGGATGAAAAAAACAAGTTGGGTACAGAAATTCTTCTTAAGTGGGCTACCGCACTTTAGAGATGGCATCACAACACTGGTTTTTGACCAATTAGTCTTCGATCTGAATCTCCTCAATCGTCTCAAAACGTAGGCCCCTTGGCCTTATGCTTCAACTTCGAAAACAGCAAAAAGTCACATGGGGCAAAATCTGGCGAGTAGGGAGGGTAGGTTAGTACTGCTGTCTTCGTTGAGGCTAGAAACTTTACGCACAATAAATGACGCGTGAGTTGGTGCATTGTCGTAATGTTGGATCCTACGAATTGTTGCGCCAGTTGGCAGGCCGTTTGCGTTGTATGTCTTCTCTTAGTCGCTAAGGAACATCGCAATATAATCGTCTACTAACTGTGTCACCTGGTGGGAAAAATTGGTTGTGCACGGCATCAGTAAATCAACATTAACTAGAAGTTGTTTCAAAATTGCCGTGCTCTTCGATCTTTAGCGATAGCGTCTTCCATTGCAATGGCTGGTGCTTTATTTCAAAATTATACCAGTACATCCATGATTCGTCGCTAGTAATGATTCTGGTACTAAAGTTTGCATCCCTTTCGGCAATTTCTTTCAGATCCGTGCGCAGATTAACACGGTGCCATTTTCGTTCAGTGCTAAGTAACCGTGGTAAAAATTTCGCATCAATATTCCGCATGTTACGAATGTCATGGATAGTTCTCCTTCCGTCTGGCAGGATAGGATCACACATTTTTGCCACATTTTGAGACGTATTTTCCGTCGATGGACGACCGGAACGCTCATCATCAACCAACATAAGTCCATTTTTAAAACGGTTGTACCACTCATAATTTTTCGTCTGGTCTAAAACATTCTCACCAAATGCTTGTTTAAGCATTTTCAGGATTTTTTATCCCGTTTTACCAGTTTGGAGTAGAATTTGAAGCATGTTCTTTGCTCTTTCATATCAGGACATTGTAGTGTCGCAGAATAACTCAAACACAACACAACAAATATAAATACAAAAACTGTTTGTCACCAACTAGCAAAGTGCTGTTTGACAACCTGACTGAGTATAGACATAGCTCACACCATCTAACGCTACAGAGCAGTACTACCGTCCCTTCGCTCGCCACGTTCAAATTCCGGTAATTTCAGGGTAGCACCTCGTATACTACAAATCTTTAACCGCAGTCATAATAAAACTCTACCCCTTTAGATATTATATGAAATGTTTTTAAATAAATGTAGCAATTAGTAATTTTAATGGTAATACTTAAAAGTTCGTTCTCCACTAACTAAGTCATATTTATCGGAAGCAAATTTCGCACTCCGGTTATCTTGCCTTGCAGAAGCGAGTATAATTCACGTATAGGTCGTTTTAGACCCAATTTAGAGTTGCTAGTGTGTTCACATAAATCAGAAACGTGTAATGCAGTAGATGCTAGTTAAACCTTCCTATCGAAACACCTACACCCGTACGTACGTGTTAGTATGCTAGCGGTGTTCGACAATATTCCCTTATCTCGCTATCTATACACCAGTGCTACCGGACAAAACTGGCCTAGAATTCCTAATGATGCATGTATTTACACATAAGCTCACCTACCATCCAAATTATAAATTTTAATACACATTTTAATGTTATTTAACACTTTTGAACCAACGAAATGTTAATATATTTCGATTATATAAAGCTTTAATTTTTTTAAAAATATTAAATGATGTGCATTAACTAGATCAAGATATGTTGTATTAAAACTTAGGACGATAAGAATTAAGTACTAAACTTCTAGTTTCCAAAGACTTTTATTGTAAATCTACTACAATATTGTTTCGCGATTCAATGGCTTCATCAGGTAGATGAAAAACTGAGTATTTAAAATACAAGTTATTGAGAAAAATGGTAGTGGAAACATTTTTGCAATCTTATATTTAGTAGAGCAACAAAAATCTAAAACCCTTTCTTTAGTTTACCCAAAATTAAAAAACAATATAACTAATTCTTACAATTCAATAACTTAGGAAAAATAGACAGATTTTTATACGCACATTTATAAAACTTTACATATAAAGTCGTGATAAATGTAGCTTTTTTTTTATTAAAAGAAAATGGAATTAACCAGGGAGCATTTTCGAATCATAATTTATTATAATTTTAACCCATTTATTTTCCCATAGTTGCGTTAACGCAACACCAAAAAAAAAATTTTTTTGGATTCTACTGTGGTGAATGCTTTTAAACTGCACAGACTTGTATTCACAGAGAAACCCATTTCGCAGCTGGATTTTAGGTCTGAACTTGTACGAAGCCTCATTAGTGCTAACAAATGTAAAACATAATCTATTCGAGGACGTGGTTCCAATGCGTCTCTATCATCCAGTGCACGTTTAGATAATGTGGGTCACCTAATTGAAAGAAATCGTGAAAATTGGAGGAGACGTTGTAGAGTATGCAAAAGTAGAACCGTATTTATGTGTAATAAATGTGGAGTTCACACCTTCAATTCACACCTTCATTCACACCTTCAAAGACTACCATAATTAATAATTGCAATATTTTTGTGCATATAATCCCATTGTTGCGTTAACGCAACGCAAAAAAAAAATATAAGAATCGTTGGTTTGTCTTTTTTTTTACTTTAAAGGGTGTTTATAAATACCTAAATAAAAGTTTATTCCTTAAAGAATTTGCGTTTTCCTTGATTTGTCTAATAGTGGTCCTAAATGGGTTACAAGAAGTTTAAGCGTTTATGAGTGCAAAGAGAGTTTAGATTCAGTTTTTACTGAACAAGCACCTTCCTTGGCTAGAATTTACCGATAGTATAAGGAATTTGAACACTTGGAAAAGAAGAGTGTCACCAACAAAAAGTTTGCTCGTGTTAAAAAAATAATTGAAGAGGACAATAAAGCCACTTATGTGGTAATAGAGCGTCAACTCAAGATAGGATCTTCAGCTGTTCAAACAAAAAAAAACAGACATTTTGTATATAAAACATATAGTTATTAATTAAATTTTTTTTTCCATATGTATCTAATTTAGAAGCATTAAATTTGATGTTTAATTGTCAAAATGTCATACATTTAAGTACCGATTTGCGTTGTGCCATTTTCTTTTCGTCGAAAGCATGTACCCGATTTAATTTTTTTGATTACATAATAATCATTTCTACATATACTGTGTGGAACCATAATTTTTGGATTAATTTGTGTAATATACTTTTTTTTATTATAATTGAAATTATAATTGAATTTATATCATCAACAATTTCGATAATTACTAAGTTCTCACTCTCAGTATATATTTACATTAAATAATATTGTTTAATTACAATATAAAATACATCTTCGATGACCTGCGTAATTCCTGTATCGGAACGCACACATATGCATATCGCTTAACCTGGATTTTGTAAACAAACAATCGGAAAAATAAATTTCAGTAATAAAAATCATACAAAGAGTGACTAAGGTGTTTTTAAAAAGGCATCCAATTAACCCTCTAATTTAATATAAATTACAGAGTGCCAAAGTATGATAATGTACTAGAAAAATTACGATATAACCTAACAAAAATATTGACGCTGATGTTGCGAATATATCGTTGTAAACGATGTTAATACAAAACCCAAAATCTATACGAACGAAGAGGATATTTCAATCAGAAGTACAAATAACGTTCTATAAACCATCAAAATATAATAACGCATCAGTAATTACGTTATTACAAGCAATACATTATTCTAGATATTACAAAGCAAGAATCCGTTTTTGAAAGATCTAATAAATGTGAAAACTGTTCCTACGTACAAAATTAGCGAACCTATTATACAGGGTTATGATAAAGTAACGCACAAAATTCATAAAACGTACAATGTCCATTTTTGAAAAAAATGCAAAAACACGTCAAACAGTTTATTTTATTCCGCGTCTTTTAACATAAGTCAAAAAAATAAAACGTCAAATTTGTCAAAGTTATGACGTCATCAATATTTTTTTTAAATATGAAGCCTGGTTTTTTTTTTACTTTATTTGATAAAGCTTGTTTTTCTGCATTATAAAGAAATAATTGAAGTAGGGGTCACATAAGAAAAAACTTAGAGAATTAATAAAAACAAAATAAACTTTATTATAGTAATAACATTTAAATTAACTAAACAGTCCATTAAACCAAAACGATTTCTTACAGGAATTGTTCAAACTGTGTCCCGTTCACTATCTGACATAGGCCAAGACGATGGTAGACCTGATTTACAGAGTCGTCGATCATCTGCGGAGTTATACGAGTCATTTCATGCCTAATTCGTTCCATTAAGTCTTCCAAATTGTCTGGTCGGTTAACGTAGACCCGACTTTTTAAATGTCCCCACAGAAAGAAATCAAGGGGGGTGAGATCAGGTGACCTAGGTGGCCACTCCATTGGTCCACGTCTTCCAATCCACCTTCCTTCAAACTGGTTATCCAGAAACCTTCGAACATTAAGACCATAATGTGGTGGTGCACCATCTTGTTGGAACCAAATACTGGGATCCAAGTTTTCCCTATTATTTGGATCCGGAAATGCAGCAATTAGATCCGGAAGCACAGCCATACGAAGATGTTCCAAATATCGCTCAGCTGTTAAATTCCCACGAAAGAAATAAGGACCAATAAATTTTCCCCTGACGATTCCTACCCATACATTGATTTTTTAGGCGCGCTGGGTGTGTTTTGTCTGAATCCAGTTGGGATTTTCCCGAGCCCAGTAGCGACAATTGTGTCGATTTACTGTACCACTTAAATAAAACGTTGCCTCGTCTGAAAATACTACACTATTAAGCAAATTTGGATTTTCGTCACAATGCCTCATGAAGATTTCACAAAATTCCAAACGTCTGTCCGGATCATCTTCTGAGAGTTCGTGAACAAGTTGAACTTTGTATGGGTGCAGTTTTTCTTTTTTTAAAAACTTTACTACAAACGACTGACTAACATCTTGTTGTAAGGCAATTTCTGCTGTAGTTGCGTGAGGGTTGTCTTCTAATGACAGCGAAATATCTAACTTTGCATCGTCGCTTATTCCCGGTATTCCAGATTTTGGAGCATCATTTACGCTTCCTGTTTCATTAAATTTTGCAACAATTCTGCTTACTGTGCTTCTAGCAGTTGGAGGTCTTTCAAAATGTGTTTCGTTAAATAAAGCACATGCTTCTTCATGACTTGGAAGTCTATCGCCGTAACCTACCATCATTAGAATTTCTATCCTTTCTCTTTCCGTTAAAGGAGCCATCACAATAAAATTGGTATGACACTAATTGTAAGACTGACACTGACAAACAGTTGTTTTATTACTAGGTAACTTTAAGTTTTAATTCTTTTAATATTTAGTTTCTTTTCATAAATTCAAAAACTAGTTTATTTTGTTTTTTATTAATTCTCTCAGGTTTTTCTTATGTGGCCCCTACTTCAATTATTTCTTTATAATGCAGAAAAACAAGCTTTATCAAATAAAGTAAAAAAAAACCAAGCTTCATATTTAAAAAAAATATTGATGACGTCATAACTTTGACAAATTTGACGTTTTATTTTTTTGACTTATGTTAAAGACGCGGAATAAAATAAACTGTTTGACGTGTTTTTGCATTTTTTTCAAAAATGAACATTGTACGTTTTATGAATGTTGTGCGTTACTTTATCATAACCCTGTATATACCTTGTGGTTCAATAATAACCAACACACCAAAATGCAAAATCAAGAAATGTAAATTTAATTATTTAAGAAGTACGATAGATTACTAATAATTATAGAAGATAGTAAAATATACAGGGGTCGAAATCGACGACAAGCTATATGGGCACAATAGAGTTACATCTAAGTGGTACACTGAAAAATCTTTGCCTGAAGTGTTCAATAGAGTTCCAGATGAGGGAATTATGCTCCACTATGATAATACAGCGTCTCATACGTCAGTTTAACTTTCCAGTTCTTGTCTGGAAAAAAATACCAAAGTAATAGAACATCTGCCGTACTCACCTGATTTATCAATGTGTGAGTTTTGGCTATTTTTTCGGTTTAAACGGAATTTGCGGGGTGAAGGTTTTCTTCTGAAAAAGAGATTAATACCGCAGTTCACGCTTATTTTGAAGATATTCCAAAAGAAATTTGCTTGGGAGCTTTTAAACAGTGGAAAAAAAAGAATGGTCAAGTGTATCATTGCTGAAGGGAATTACTTTGAGCATATTTAAAACAAATACTAAGCGTGTTTTCTATCCTCAATAATTTGAACTTGTCCCTCGTATTATAAACGATACAGAAAAAACTTTTTTTTTATTAAATTTTCCTGAAAATCTCCTCGTTATTATGCACTCCGAATATGCTACGTGTTTTGAGTAGTTAAACGCAAGTCAAAAATTTATTACTCTCTTGTTGTTACATATTCGCATATAACGAGGTAAGTGATATAAACATTTAATACGTGAAGTTATTTATTTAGCCGCGTCGAAATAAAGTCGAAGGTAAAATATGTGGTTTTTAAAATAGTTGGACTTCACGTTGCATTGTTTTGTTCTCACCTTATCTTTTCCACTTAAGCGCTAGCAATTTCTTTAGTTGAATCATTGATAATAGATTGTAACAAGAACCTTTAATAACTGAGCGAAGTTCTAAACTTTGTAGTTTGCTATAGGTTATCCGAAAATTGAACAATTCGTTTAAATCTCTGTAAGAGTTAATTAAAATAACCCTAACCGCTATCAAAATATTACTGTCTGTAATATAATAATGTACCTTGCTTGAGTAAAGTATCTACTAGAATCCCGAGTTCAATACCTTCCTCTCTGCTGATGATAACAATTTAGTTATCGAAATATATTTCCAGCATCGAACTTCCAAAATAAGCTAGTCTCCGATTTATTCAGACTTAGAATGGCTTCCCGGTCAAAGGAATTCAATAAATTTCATAGTTTATTTAGTAAAATTTGGTTACTAAATGCTGATATTAACATTTAGAAACATTGTAACAGTAACATTTTTGAAAAATTTATGAAAATCTATGTAACATCGATATACAGGCTGATTCATTATCGGTCCTCACCATGGGGATCTCGCTTATTATTGGAGATAGAGTATAGGTTTAAATTTGGCAAAGTTGTTAAATTTTGTGTTTGTTATAAATCCGTAAAGAAAATAGACCTGTGACAAATGACCTTCGTTATTTAAAAAAAAAACACGAAAACCCCAATTTCTTCTTTTACCTGTAGCACCGACATTTGGCCTTGTAGAGAAAAAAGAAAAACACATCCTTTTGGCCATTTCTAAACCTCTATCCAGTGGTGTACTCTAAATTTTTATACGACGTTTCGTTTCTTTCTGGCCATCATCAACTATCTAATTTCTTATAGGCGCCATATTGGATTTAGACATCTTCAGAAAGAGTTTTTTCAACCATGTACCACATGCTGCCTATAGTTTTTGACATTAGGTTTTATTTGAAAGAATAAATTATAAGATTAAATAAGGTAGCCATGGAAGTTCAATCTGTCAAACATTTCATTTATTGTTCATTAATAATACAAAAATATCATACACTAACGAAGAGAAACGAGATATGATAAGTATTTTTTATTCTTCGAAACGAAATTCAACAGTAGCGAGTACAAGATAACAAAACATTAATAAAAATACATAGAAAAGTAAACAATAAACAATTACAGTAAATGTTCAATTACCTGGCCATCTTCGGTAATGCACAATTGGGCACGCCTTCTGACATTTTGTACTGCCCTTTGTATAGTTCTTCTAGGAACTGCATCGAAGGCATTCTGAAGTCTGTCTCGTAATTCTTCAATGTTTTGTTGTTCAAGGTTTTGTGGCAATACCATTGCAAATATCAAAAGTTTTCTAAAATAGGGATGTAGAACTAGTTTACGTCTTTAGTAGAATACTACGCTTGCACCCTGGAAAACACTAAATAAACTAGCACAAAAGGTAGCCAGATAATACGGAATTACCTGGATCTCCTGGCTATTGGCACATCATTAAAATTACTTGAATTGACACCTAGCCAAATAGATCGGAGTTATCTCGTAAAGTATTGTATCTTAAACAGAATCGGATCAAACGCGGACAGCTTACGTAGATGGTGCAAGGAATGTGACTGCGGTGTCAAACTATACGCCATATTGTTGAGGATTATCACCATCAACAGATTTGAAAAAGATTTTGGAAATTCTTGAATGCATCGGAAAGCGCAATAGACTTTATACACTTTAGATGTTTGTGCGTAATGCATTTTGTGTGGTACAACTTTCATTTTTTGTATGTACGGATGTGTGCTAAATAAGTAAAATCTATAAAATAATTAGAACCTAGTTCAAAAACCTTTGTTAGAGAAGCGTGTAAAAATCAATTCAAAGAAAATATACAGCATCGTGAACACTTTTCAATTAATAACGAGTGGAAGGGAGTCGCCATCATGGCGTGGATGAACGAGCACAGAGCTTATGCGGTCGAAGCGTTCAAGCGCAACAATTGGTCGGTTGTCACAGCGGTTGTCACGGCACAGCGTGCTTTTCGAACGCGATTTTAAATTCCCTCGCGTGAGTCGGTACCGGACAGAAAGTCTATTTTGTTGTGGGCAAAAAACTTTAGAGAGACTGGTTCTGTTGTTAAGAAACGGGGTGGAAGACCTCGTAGTGCCCGTACACCTAAAAACATCAATGCGGTTAGACAATCAGTTTTGCACTCTCCTAAAAGATCAGCTCGTAAACATGCAGCCGCCCTTCGAATGTCTGACCGTAGTGTTCGTCGAATCCTACACAAGGATCTTCATTTCCATCCTTACAAGATGGTTGTTGTGCAAGAACTGTCACAACGTGATTGCCAGAGTCGCACGGAAGCATGTCAACCCATCTTGGAAAGTCTTCCACCAGACAGCATTGTTCAAACATCGTCCCGGAAACCTGCTATACCTGAAGGAAGCAATTCGCGAAGAAATTCATCGCATACCTCAAGCGATGCCTGAGAGAGTCCACGAGTGTTCGCTTGCAGTAGTGTGTCAACAGCCACGGCCACCATTTGTCAGATATTATTTTTAAAACCAAGTAAAACAAAATTCCCGTGTTAAAGAATAAGTTGGTAAAAATAAAATTGTTTTATCTGGAAAAATGCTTTTTTTATTTACGTCAAAAAATAGGGAGGTTATTTTGCCGCACCCTGTACTACATTTTATATATGAGGCACTAGACTGGTAGTGCCTGTGATTCTAACCCTGATTCTCTCTCTCTAACTCTGACTCTGACTCTGACTGTAGAGACCTCTGAGTGTCTCGTTATATATTAGAGTGTGTTCCCTTAGCCTAGTGACCTGGTTACAAGATAAAAATAATGTGGTGTAAGATCATAACTCAACGAGGTCGTATTGATGAAATGCATATTTTGAATACATGACCTGGTTTAGTCATTACATTTGGCATTAGTGTACCAATATTAATTAAAACAAATGTCAGATCATAGTCAGTAAAAAAGGAATTTAATTGTTGGCTACATCATCAAAATTGTTCTAGATAAAATATCTTCAATATCTTCATTTTGAAAATGGAATCAGACGCTCAGAGTTATATTGCGTAACTCCAACGAAAATTAATGATTAATTTATAAAACAAGAACTTTGTTCTTCATGGTAGAATTTAAATTTTCGACTAATTACTTAATATAGATACTACTAGCGAGGTTGAGATCTAGCTTCTAGAAATTTGCTAGGACGCAATTTCTCCATACCAATGTCCTTATGGTGGAATCTTACATATTTGGTATATTCCTTCTGCGATGCCCACCATATGGTTATTTAGTACATTTCAGGATGATCAGTAATATATGTACGCATCGGTTTAAAGTTTTTTGCCGTCTTCCGGTCACCAATCTCCATTGGTCCTTTCTAATAGCGATTGGGAGGACCAATGGAGGTCTGTCTTCGCATTAGTTGTCCTCAAAACCTCTCACATCTATCTCCTTTGGCGATTCCTTCAACCCAACTTCCTCTAGATTTTCTTCCTCTAGCCTTTCCTTGTGGGATCCACTTGATCACCTGCTTAAGTAGCCGTTCCCATGCCGTCTATTGTACATGTCCATACCTTTGAAGTTGTTTCATTCCGATGTTGTCTACCATGGTATGCTTGACTCCCATGATTTCTCTTATCCTCTCATTTCGCACTTTGTTCCTTCTAGATCTAGTTCTTCTCCAGAATTTAATTTCTATTAGAAGCAAAGTTTTTACTGTTTTTTCTTTAAGTGGAGAGACTTCAGAGTTACGCTCTTAACAATCGTTTTTGTATATTAAGTTCTTATTATTTTTGGAGATCTTTTCATATCAGATAATACTATTCAAGTTAGTTATGGCTCTTCTAGCTTTAGTGTTCCTATGTCGTATGGTGTCATCTAAGGTAGCGTGCAGTTCCCCAGATATTTGTGTGTCTCAATGTTTAAGTTTCTGTCCATTATTTAAGAGGTAAGTTCTCTTGATAAGCTACCTATGTCCATGTATTCTGTGTTTCTGTGTTGACCTTTAGACCCCATTTGTGATATTCTATGTATCATATATTATACGTTGTCGATGACGACATAGAATGATCAATAATTCTGGTGGCAAATATTAATGGATTTATTTTCGTTGACTTTGATATACCCCGCTGTTAACCATTAGAATGTTCATATAAATATAAGCAAATATAATAAATATAACATAAGAGGACCATCTCAGGTGAATATCTCTTATCCTGTAGTTTTAATGTTTTATTTAAATGTTCCTAAAAAAAAAAATTTTAGGTTGGGGTTGTTCTTTAGTTAATAATTATTTTAAATTATAAGAGAAAATTTCAATTAAAATTTGAATTTAAAATTTTGACAAATGTTCGCTTTTTCGAAATTTTGGAAATACAGTAGAGTCGCGATAAGGTGAACTAATTCAGACAAGTCCGGTTCATTTTATCGAAGGTGTTCACTTTAATGAGGTTCTTTAAAAAACGACAACAAAATATAAATTATATTATACATACTATGTATATTTCTAGTGTTTAAGTATTATATGGATATAACCTATTAACCATGTAATGCACATGTGTTTATTATATGTATACATATCATATTTACGACTACTAAACTGTATCGAAGAAAGAAGTTAATTTTGTTTGTTTTGTTTTATATTGTGTACTTCGTAGTATAGCCGCTTCTTGCAACCGTTTAAGCACCAAAATATCGTTAATATTATGAATATTTCTTTCTGCCCAGATCAGACACGTATCAAATGCTTTACAGGCTTCCGAATGTGATGGAATAATAACTGGAGTTTCTGTAACCACGTTGTCCTCCTCACTGCTAATTTGTTCAAAATCATTGTCTTGTGTATCTGCTTGTAGATCTTCATTCCAATCCAAAACTTCTGTAGCAGTGTAATTTACCTGAAATGCAGTTTTGGAGATGGACTTTTTTTACATGAATGCAAAAACATGAAGTGACTTACATTTGGAGCTATCATATCCAACATTCCAAGTGTCTGTTGAACAACACTGTTTATTTCACGTGGGTGATATCTTTCTCTTAAGGTACTTAATGGAATGTCATCTTCATCTGGCTCATCAAACTCCAAAACAGGTTTCCAACATTTGACAAGGGTTTCCATTGAAACTTTTTCCCAGACGTTCAGTAAATTCAATATAGCATCTTTTAAAGTCAACTTTTTTATGAGGCCCATGACATCACCTGAATCATTTCTTATTATTGTTGACAAAAGAGAACTTCTATAATGTAACTTGGTAAGTCTGATTACGTTTTGATCCATTGGTTGAAGCAATGGCGTTACATTGGGAGGGAAAAACAGTGTTATTATTTTTCCATTGTCACTTTTTAATTGATCTTCTGAAGGATGAGAAGGGGCATTATCGATAAGAAGAATTGCTTTTTCATCTAAATGTTTTTGCTTCAAAAATTTTCTCACCTACAAGTTCATTAATTTGTATTAAAGCAAAAATAAATAAACAGAATGAGGAACATTTTACCTGTGGTACAAAAGATTTGTGAAACCTATTTTTAAAAATTTCGGTAGTCATCCACGCATTTTTAGAGTGGTCATAGTCTACTGGCAATACATAATTTCTGAAACTTCAGGGGTTTTTTGCAGTTCCAATTACGAAAGGTTTCAACTTATGTCGTCCCGAAGGATTAGTACATGCGACAAATGTCACTCTTGCTTTTTCAGTTTTTCGACAAGGAGCAATTTTTTCATCTGAAGCCACGAATGTTTTATCAGGCAGCAGTTTCCAAAATAAGCCGGTTTCATTGGCGTTGTATATTTGATCACGTGAAATGCCCAATTCATCAATTTTATGCTTCAAAATTTTCTTGAAAGGGTCAACTGCGACGACATTTGATGAAAGTTTTTCACCCGAAATTTTCAAGTGTCGAATGCCGTATCTCTTCTGCAACCAGCCTTAACTACTAGTAAAAGTTGTATTTTCTTCAAAGGTCTCGTGCAGTTGTTTCGCCTTTTCTTTTAGCATTGCACCAGAAAGCGGTAAGTTTTTACTTCGTTGTTTCAGAAACCATCTATACAAAGCAGTTTCCATTTTGGGATTTTCTGCTCGTTTCATTCTTCTACGTTTACTAATTCCGACATATGTATTTGACAGAGCTTTTAGAATTTTTTGTTGATTTTTTCTAATGCCGCATATAGTGGATTTGGCAATTCCATATTCACGTGAAAGCGAACTTACACTTCTACTCTACCATCATTAAGTTGTTTTATTATTTCACCTTTCGCACTTAATGTTAAAGTCTTCATTGTTCTTAGTACACCTTACTAACTACACAATAACTCAACAAAATACACGAGTAGAATGCAGGCGTTCAATCACAAACACGTTGTACTAACATAATTAGGGGGTTCCCCGATCGAGTCACTAAATATAGGAGTACAAATCTACGGGTACAATATGTAACTGGTTCATCTTATTGAGTTGGCTGTTGGGCTGTTGTTCACCTTATAGAATACTGTGTATAAAAATTTATTTGTTCACCTTACCGAACTGTTCCTCTTATGGGGTATTCACCTTATCGCGACTCTACTGTACTCGATTTCGTAAAATTGCATTCTTTTGAGTTGCGATTTATATGTTTATTTATATCTACGATCATTTATTTTTCTTGCAAATTTCGGGGCCTTTAATAAATCATGATTATAACGCACATGGATCCAAATAATATTCAAATAAATAAAATACTGCAGCGATTATAGAAAATGTAAAAATATCTTCGACCGTATAAATCAAAGCGGAACACATACAAGATCTGAAGAGCTATAGGAGTCTCACGCACGTACACTAGAACCGAAAAAATCTTATCTTAACTATTTTCTGCATTGCTTGAAGACGAAGGACTTATTGCAAAATACGACTGTTCACTTGCAACTTGTTACTGATCTTATCTCATGTTGAGAATCACAAAACGTGACCTTGCAATGCTCTTAACACCTTTTAGAATCTCTACAACTTTGGTACAATATATATATATATATATATATATATATATATATATATATATATATATATATATTATATATATTATATATATATATATATATATATATATATAATAAAGAACGAATTTTTAAAATTTGTTTTTAGATTTTACATTATATTATATGCTAACAGTAGTTTGAAGCATTCCGCGCAATCTAATTCCTATCTCAAAATGCACAAGCATTTGCAAAACATCAAATGTAATAGAAAACTAGTTGAGATGTGTATAAATACTCTTTAATTATACCTGCATTATATCCATACCTGACCTATTATCATAATTTTCCGATAATATCAACAATGTTGATCTTGAAGTATAGCCGCGGTGTTATATTCCTCGACTAGCTAATAAAGGATTGCTAAGCAACCGATCATGCATATAGTCCTTACACTTACGTATTATTTAATTGGCGCAGATGGTCTGTAAAACTCAGAAGTTATTGTAAAACACTTTTACTCGATCGCGTTGTATCAGGGTCCCCTTTTTTAGCGACGACATTAAGGAAAGGTTTATCGTTAGTGCAATAAGCTCTAATGATAGACAATTCACATGAAGAGTTCAATTAAACAATGGAACACATATTTAGCAACAGCGGATTGTAGCATTGACCCACCGGACGACGAAGATGGCGTGACCGTCGGTCTAGATACATTGTAAGAATTAACGTAACATTTTCCTGTAATTTGACTTTAAACGTTGATCACGGGTATCACATCACAGTCGCATTACTAAATTGGTTTTCACAATCAGACGTTTTCGTTTCCTTAAATTATAGGCTTTATTTTCAGCGATCCTTTGTAAAAGGGCATAAAATTTAAAATAGTTTTAAATTTTTAATTCGAGTTCAATTTTTACTAATAAGTAAAATAATTTAATTTCTCCGGTAGATTTTAGATTTTCTCTAAAATAGTTTGAAATGTGCATCTGTTTCTACTATTGAAAATCCAATATTTGGTAATATGTATTAGATATAATTTTGATAAAGCTGATTCCATATCATTGTATAGCAATCTTCTAAGTCACGATTTAAACTAAAAAGCTAAACCAAATGGCACAAATTTATGTATCTTTTACATAATTGATCCTTCGATCGATATTTAATTTAGTTTTTGTAAGCAGTTTTGTTTCGTCATAGGTTTAATTACATATTCTGCTAAACAATCTTGTTCGTTGAACTACGTACTTATATGATTTCTTTAACTCAAAGCAAACGATCGTTTATTACGTAGCAGATTCAGTAATTGGACTTTTGAAAAACTTGAAAATAATTCCGAATTTCGTAAGAAAATCACTTTAATGGTTTAATAGTTCAATGTTTTACGTATAAGCAAAACTGCCATATTTAGTCTAAAAATTAGCCAAAATGGAGCGAATGCATCCACTTAAACTGACTGGAATGTATTTCATGCTGTAGGAGTCGTTACCCGTTACGGCGAATATAGCATTCGCTATCGTTAAATGTTGACTATTTTTTTTTCCAAATTGGATGCTCTCGACTTGAGCAACCATCAGCTGTCACTGATGGTCCCAAGCCCTGGAAAAGGAAGAGGGTTGCACTATTAGCCAGCAACCCTTATCCATAACTATGCCACCAAAAGAATTCTACCATATATGCCTCTGAATGGACGCATTTTCTGTAAGCGCCTCACATAAAGAAACATGGAATATACGATAGGCATGTGTAGAATGAAGAGCATTAACTAAACTAGGCGAACCGGCGACGTTGCTTGGAGAAATTCAGAGATATGGAATGGACGTTACAGATGTGCAAGAAATCAGAGTTCGACTTGGAAAAGTTAATTTGCCCTGATATACAGCAAAAATTTACAGAAGAAACGGAGCACATATTAAAGGAATCAACTCAGTAGGAGTATATGGAAGCCAAGTGGGAAAGCTTAAGGACATTGATGGTCGACATATCCAACGAAATCTTAGAATTTAAAAGAAATAGAAGGTAAACGATGATGAATGTATACATGCAATTCCGGAAAGGAGTTATGCCCACAAAAATTATATGATCAAGCAGTCACGTGAAACGAAACCATCACTTGAAGCCGTCGAAGATTGGATAAATTGTGTAAACGAAAAAGAAGAACCTTCGAGAATAAACGAATCCAGGATATACAGTGGCAGTTTAGAAAGAACAATACCAGAAGCGCTTATAAATATCTGAAGCCATTTAGACAAGGCTAGAACCCACATACAAGCCTACGTAGAAATGAATCAGGAGAGATGACTAGCAACTTTTAAGATATAAAGATATAAAGGAAACATGAATCCTACAGAATTCCGAATAAGTGATGGAGAAGAATAAGAAGAATATATATAGTATCCAAAGAAGAAAAATATGAAAACACCAAAATTTCAGCACCGCCAACTTATGCTGAAATGAAAGATTTGGTGGAAGCATTGAGAAATATTAAAGCTCCAGAAACTGATGAGATTTCCGGTGATATAAATTTTGTGGTACGTCGCCACTTTCTGATTGTCCAAATATGGACAAAAGATAGGATTTAAAGTGAGTGTAAGGAAACTATAATTTGCCTAAGAAGGGTGATAAGCTGTCTTGTTCTAACTGTCGTGGGGTTACGAATTATAATGCACTGACCCGGATATTCAACAACAGACTAATACCGCCGACGGAAGATATTATGGGAGAGTATCATACAGGTTTCAGGCAAGGTGGATCTACCATAGATCAATTTTTCACGGTTAAACAAATATTCAGCAAGGCATTATAACACTTTTGTGGATTTCCGTCAAGCCTACGGCACCATCAACATACCGTCATACCTGCGAAATTGGGCAAGGGGACAATCATGTCACTCCGAGGCTCGAGTTCGCATACAGGGCCAAATAACCAACCCATTTAAAATTACGCAGTGAGAAAAGCAAAGAAAATGGACTGAGTCTCACATTATTTAATTTTACCCTTAAATATTTAGTTAGAAATATGGAGGTAAGGAAATCGACCCTGCTAACAAACAAGACAGTTCAGGTAGCAGCATATGCCGATGGTATTAATACAATGAATAGATCAAGAAAAGCGGCAGAAGAAACTTACAATACTCTAAAAGAATGGAGAAGAATGGCTGACCCCAATAATAACGTAAACAAATCAAAAACGCTTGTATAGGCCAGGATAAATGCAGATGCGATACACACAGCCGCTGAGAATAACATCGAAGTAGTGAATCATTTTGCTATATTGGGGTGGATCTCCACAGTTGGGAGTGGAATATGTCCAAGAGCAACTCTCGCGAACAATGCTTACTTCGCCCTGTCGTATGTCTTCAAATCGCGTGATATTCATCGAAATAACAAGATGCGGGTATATAAAGCCATCATCCAGCCGATGCTGACATATGAAAGAGAAACGTGGATTTTGACACAAAAAACGAAGATGGACAGATTTTGACAAATTTTGTTAAATTGTCTTTTAAAACATGTGCGAAGTC
Organism: Melolontha melolontha; assembly: GCA_935421215.2. Classification (NCBI taxonomy): domain Eukaryota; kingdom Metazoa; phylum Arthropoda; class Insecta; order Coleoptera; family Scarabaeidae; genus Melolontha; species Melolontha melolontha. The sequence goes on along the minus strand of OW285235.1, from coordinate 886,484 downwards.
AGCAATCGAAACTGCTTGTATAAATCGATATACAATCATGAAATATATCGTGAACTGGAAAACTATCCGCATCTGAGTTGATAAAAATATAAAGGCCTCAATGGGTAGAACACGTGTCTAGGATGATGAGATGAGAATAAATGTAGCCGAATAGTACTGTAAAGGTCAGGATACACTAAAAGAGACTAGTAGAGAGACCGAGGAAAATATTGGAGAATAGGGTCAAAGAGGACGCTTGGAATTTGTTGGAGACCAAGAACTGGAAAAGGACCGCAAAGAATAGAGAAGAGTGGAGGCAGAAACTAATGGATAGGGAAACTAATAGGTTCTAACTTTATAGAAAAGAGAGAGAGTTACTCAAGCAATTTGTGGTTTTAACAATACAGTAACATGAAACAATTTAAATTCAATGAAACAGTTTACGTACTGGAAGAAAAGTTTGATAAACAGAATATTTCCTGAAATAGATCACTTAATTATCCTCCTCACTCAAGTAATTTGACACCCCTATACTGCTTCCTGTGGCGTTATATTAAGTTATTAGTAGAGCAGACCAATTTCCGTGCGCGCCATGTGCGCCGATGTGAGGATGATTGTATTGCATCAGAACTAATAAAAAGCATTCAGTATGTGTTTGGTACTTGCTTAGACTGCATGTAAGTGTAAGCATACGTAATAAAATGTCGTCGACACATAAATCGAGAAAACGACCGTTGTCAGACGAAGTGAATAAATTTGTTATGGATTTCCCGGACTCAATATACGATGGCTCAAAAATTAAATGTTTAGTGTGCAATACATATGTAATGTGTTGGTCAAAAATACATTCTAAAGAACACCTAAGCAGTTCGAAGCACAATAATAACAAAATAACAGATGCGTTAAGTTGTTTAAAAAAGTATTTTGATTATGCGAATATAACATCACTAGATGTAGAATGCTCGTTCTCCGAATATAAACATATTTTTTCCTTACGGCGGACATGTTTTTCAGAAATAACCTTAGAAACGCACCCGATGTTGAAAATATACAATCGAGTTTCTCCAGTTTGTCAATCCTTGGAAGACGCTTAAAACGGTAAGTGTTTTTTTAAATCCTCTGTCGTGCACACAATCACTGATTTCATACATTTTCCATTTTATTTATAGGTACATACAACAATGCTATAATATATACTATTCTTATTCTTCGTGTGTTTATACATATTACTTTAATAGCAGAAAACCAAATGTAGTATATTTAATTATTTCTGATAGAATAAATGTCTCTACTTCTATACTTATACTGGTAACAAGCTCATGTTGCGTACCTATTCTATCGCATATTCTAATATATTACGAATTACACTCCCATACCGGCGGTCATGGCGCGCACGGGAATTGGTCTGCTCTAGTTATTAGTTTACCCCAACAAGCCGGCAACAGTTCACAACTTAAATTTTAAAAGAACGTAATTCATTTTTTAAGTAAAGGGGAAAATGGGTGATATAGAAAATCTTAAAAAAAGAGTGCAATTTGCCATGCAACGAATAGAAATAGACGGACTGGCGCCATGGAATCACATAGTGATTGCAGTATTCAGACCTCCTTTAAAAATAAACAATATTGGATAAAAGACACATTTAAAATGATTGCAAAAGAAATTATTTAGGTTGATTCTAATAATTATGAATATAAATTCCAAAATGTAACAAACACTTTGCAAATATCGCGTGGTACACAAATGACTAAGCCTCTAAATATTTACGTTATATAAAGTTAAGCCTATGTACCAAACGTCGCACGTAGACATTTTAAAATGGCAATAAGAAATTATTTCCAAAACAAATTCTGGTCACGCAATTTCAGTAGCCATTACAGCGTGAGAATAAAAATTATATTCAATAAGTTTATTGTTCAAAAACGGCTACTAGAGTACGTTTACTACTGGCATTAACCATAAAAAATATTTTTTATGGGAACGGTGACACTGAAATAATAAAAATTGTTTTTCATTGGAGTCCTCCAAGTTTTTAAATTCAGATCGAGCGGATGTCGTTGTATAAATTATGGAAGCCGCGTGCGCAACACTTTATTATGTTTTATAAGTTTGTTTCCGTTGTAGTTTCCTGTATTTTCAGTGATGACGAAGTTATTTTTAGTAAGTACATTACCTTCTGTCTTGCCCAGTACTATTAATAATTGATCGATTTACTAAAGTAAATATAAATAGAAATAACAAAAGAAAACTAGAATAACATTCGTACTCAATCGACCAGGTCGGTATATCAAAATAATATGGAAGAAATTCATAAAATAAAATTAAACTAAATTGCTGAATATACGAGAACAAAAACTAATAAATAAAGCTGAGACTATATGAAATTGCATATTTTTTATTTATGATATGTTTGCGACTACTTTTATTTCCTCGGCTGTTGTTGCAGATACTTCTTGGTGAAACATTTTAACTTCATACAGTAAATAATAAAAATAAATTAAAACACTTGGCTTGTTTCACTATGAGATTTATTTAAATAAATCTCATAGTGAAACAAGCCAAGTGTTTTAATTTATTTTTATTATTTACTTTTATTTTGTATATCTTGCATCTAAAAACTGCTTTGAACATATTTCATTAAAAATTACATATTCGTTTCATATTTTATAATTTATTTCTAAAGTGCACCGTAAAAAATATATACACTAATACCCCGCTTTACGCGACCCCGTTATGCGCGGTTTCGCTTTAACGCGAATTTCAAATTTCGCGTTAAAATGCCTCGTATTACGCGAATTGCTTACTTAAGAATATGTATGTATGTGCATAATGTAGTCATTGACTTCTCTTTGGTCGCGGGAATGACGCTTTCTCTGACAATTCTGATTGAAGAATTAGGGATACCCCATCACACTACTTTGTTCTATGGGGATTCCCTCGTTTTTTTCGTTTATTCCATATGTTTATCTCGGCTGGCAGTTGTGTTTTAACGTTTGGTGGAGATACATACAAAATTTAACGCTACGTTAAAAATGTCGCCTATGAAGAAAAAAAGAGCGTAAAAGCGTAACTTTGGAATTGAAGGTGAAGGTGTTAAGAAGAATGGAAAATGGACGCAAAGCAACAATTGTGGGCAGATATTTTGGACTCTCAGAATCGACTGAGAACGATTTTTAAAAATCGGGAAAAAATTTAACTTTCCAGCGAAAGTTCAACACCAATAAGTGCAACAAAACTTTCTCGTTCGAGATCCTCTACCCTAGAAAGAATGGAGATGTTGCTGGCAGTCTGGATCGAAGATTTAAATAAGAACACACCACTGAGTCAAGATCTCATATGCACAAAAGCAAAATCTTTGTATGAGATGCTAAAAACAAAAGAGGGAGAAGGGAGTTCCACTGCCAGCAGAGGCTGGTTTCATCGGTTCAATCAGCGTTCCAATCTTCACAATATCCACACAACAGGTGAGGCCAGCGCGGACACTCAAGCTGCAGCTGAGTTTCCAGACAAGTTTCAAGAGTTCGTAGCACAAGAAAAAATTCCTGCTTGTCTCATCTTCAATGTTGATGAGACCGGGCTTTACTGGAAAAAATGCCATCTCGAACATTAATTTCTAAATAGGAACGTCAAGCCAGCGGTTTCAAAGCTGCGAAAGATCGACTAACACTGCTGCTGGGTGGTAATGCCACTGCTGATTTCAAACTGAAACCTTTACTGGTGTACCATTCAGAAACACCCCGTGCAATGCGAGGTATAGACAAGACAAACCTACCAGTCGTGTGGCGGTCCAACAGAGAAGTGCGGGTTACACGGGGAAGTTTTTCAAGATTGGTATTCTAATAGTTTTTGCCCGTCAGTCAAATCCTACTGTGACAGAAATGGGCTTGAACGTAAAGTTATATTATTCTTAGACAATGCCCCAGGACATCCAACCTCACACGCCGAGAGACCTAAAAGTGTATGTGAAGTTCCTTCCACCAAACACTACGTCAATATTACAACCTATGGACTAAGGAGCAATAGCAAACTTCAAAGGTTATTACCACCGCAGCACTTTTGCCAACTAATTCATGAAGCTGACGGAGAAGGAAGACAGTCTATGCGAGAGTGGTGGAAGTCATACAACATCATGAAGGCTATTCACAACATAGACAAGGCTTGGAACGAAGTTAAAAGGAGTTGTATGAACGGGTTGTGGCGTAATATTTGACCAGATGTAGTGGACGCACTTAGAAGAATTGCCCAGATGCAGAGACAAGTGCTTGAAGACATTGCTGCAATGATTGAGGGCTTTGAACTTGAAGATGTCGCGATAGAAGATCTCGAACTTGTAGCAACGCACGTCGAACCTCTCAGCAATGAAGATCTGATCGAGTTACAGAATAATCTCATCAACGATAAGGAAGAACAAGTAGAAGAGAGTTTTATCTTCAAGCGGAATACAAAATGCTATTTCAAAAATTTATTCAGGTTTGGACATATTGCAGAGCATAGACAGTGATGATGACCTTGTTTTGACCGTGTGTCAAACAATTAAAAACAGCATTGAGTGTTATGAATGTATTTTACAAGAACGTAAAAGAAACGCTACCCAAAAGACAATAGATGTATTTTTCCGTAAAAAAAAACATGTAATACTGCATAAAGTGTTCTTAGAATTAAAGTGATTGATTCAAATGATTTGTATTTTTTTTGTATTAACTTTTGACTATGTTAATCGTAAACCCCGATATACGCGAATTTCACTTAACGCGGTTTTTGCGCAACGTATCCCTCGCGTAAAGCGGGGATAAAGGGGGGTAATACCATTTATTCATAATATATCAAAATTACACTATTTTGCGGTATATTGTATATAAACACTGCCTTAAGCACATATAAAATTGCATATTTGTTCATATATTATCATTTATTTCTAAAGCGCACCGTTAAAAATATATACCTAAAACTATCCTCTAAGTATATTCAACTAAAAACCAGCAGTAGAAGTCTTGCAGCTCAGGAAGAACGCAAAATAGGACTGAAAATCTGGTTGAAAAAGGACAGAAATCTACAATACTCGAAACGTGATGTTTAACCCCCAAAATTATATTTCCTTATTAAATTACAAAAAGAAAATTACCCGATACGTCCGGTTGTTTAACACGTTACAGTTCCGTCCTACAAAGTTTCGAAAGACTCATAGATATCATTATTAAATATACGGGGTTTAAACCTAAATTAAGCATAAAAAACTCATATGTACTGATAAACAGAAACAAAGATTTTACTTTAACTTCCAACACAAAACTCATTTCCTCTGATGTCCAAAATTTATTTCCTTGTATCCCTTCAGAAAAAAACGGTTATTTTAGTAAAATATCTTCTACATAAAAGTAACGTAAACCCAATAATTAAGGAAATTCTTGATTTATTAAACATATTGCTATGCATTTTTAATCAAAAATAATTTAATTTAAAAATGTACATATTTTGTGAGATAAATTGTATATAATTGTTTCAGCCTTTACTTGATGAAATTCCATTATAACTATTATCAGGATAAAATAAAACAAATTTTAATGAATTTCACTGTTTAATTAACACTGTAACGATCATTTCGCTCCAACCTGATCTTCATCAGACATATAACATATAACTCAGTTATATGTCTGATGAAGCTCAGGTTGGAGCGAAACGATCGTTACGTGTTAATTAAACAGTGAAATTCATTAAAATTTGTTTTATTTTATCCTGATAATACATTGTATATTGAAAATGTATTTAAATTTTGCGAAGAGAAAATCTTGTTATTCGGGATCGGTCTCATGTGAAAGTCGAGGTCAATTCTCGAAGGAGATGAAATTTATAGTTTGAATTAGAAGGTTCCTTAATTCGGGTTGTTTGATTGAAAGTGATTTTGTTATATAAGTATTAAAGTCCCGATTTTTATAGAGATAAATTTCTCGTTGTAGTTTTGATGTTTAAATTGATTAGGCATCTTCTTTGTTCGTAAGAGTCTCCACATATTTTTTTCTTGTAAGTAGAATTAAAATTATATGACGTCGTCATAGTATATAAAATTACTATAAGTATATTTCTATTGTATTCAAGCTTGTAGTTAAGAGAATTAATTATTAGATATACAGATAATACAGTTTATTATTAACATTTCTTTGTTAAAAATTATAATTGAAAAGTTTGTTCGATTGGTATCAGGGTTTTTGTGCGTGTCTTTTGCACATGCGTTAGTCTCGTTTGTGTATCAGTATCTGATTATACAGTGTGGTTCTCTGGGTGAAATTAATATTAAACTTGATTATTTTTAGATAAGTTTTGATCGCAGTCATTTAGAGGATGTTCTCCATTCATTTAGCTGTCAATTTTCAATGAATGTTTTTACCTCAAGTATTTTTGTATAATACAGCATCTTTATACTTTTTTATTTTTGTATTAAATATTTATTTTAAATTTTTATCTTGCGTTTGACACTCCATTATTGCTAATTAATTAATCAAATAAGTATATAAATTTTTGTGAACATTTCACTGGCGCTCAACTCACTTTATAGACACGCTTTTCCTAAGTGGAACCCGAGAAGTTAGAAGTCTCATATTTGAAAATTCACCGGCTGAGAAACCTAGTTGGGAAAACTAGTTGAGGAAAGTGGTGTAGCTAAATTTTCAAACCACTATTCATAGCAATATGTATAGAACAAAACCACTTTCAATATAATGAAGACATATACACTTGCAAAGAAGGTTTAATTATGAAGTTATTAGCTGAGATTTTTATGAATCATCTTGAAAATTCTATTTCAAAAATTAATCTTTTTCAAAATGTATTATTTTGGTACAGATACGTGGACGATATATTACTAGGTTTCACAGGAACAAAGAGACAATTAAATTTATAGTTTGATTATATTAATACATAGCATCACAATATTAAGCTACTCTGAATTAATCATTTACTATAATATCGGTACACGAAGTACCGATATTATAACTGTAAAAATGCTTATTGAATAATTCTCGACATGTATGAGATTTACATTTAAACACATTACAAAAAGGAAATAAATATGATCGGTTTGGGCACGTTCGTCGTAACAAAAAATGACCGCATTCAGTGCGTTGCAACTTTTTGTGTCCACCAACTCAAATAAACATTTGCGCCAAACTCGATAGCATTTTCGCGTAATAAACGTTTGGTCGAATTCGTTACTGAAAGTTTTATTTTGAGCTAATTTGCTGACAACATAACTGAATTAAATTTTAGATCAATTGGTCGGAGAAAAAGTTTTTTAAGTGGCGTATTTAAGAATTGGTGTTGCGTGTTGTCCATGTTTATGACTGTCGTAAGTACGTCGTATGTTGTCCATAAAAATATACATTGTGCGAATTCCGGGCGTTATTTCTTCCCATTCTGCATTTGTGGTCTGCAGTTGATCGATTTCATTTATAGATAATTAAACCTTACATTAGCAGGACGGCATCTATACAAGCAACGTCATTTTATCGATGTGAATCACCGTATAATGTATAACCCGTACAGATTAGATTGTTTCTAGATCGTCGTGAAAATTTAAATAGTAGTCAATCATTACCGTAACCATTTCTACCCGGTAATGTTCAATTAACAAATTATAGTATAAATACTGATACTGATGTTATAAATACATCGGTGTAGTAAAGTGTACTCGGTCAGACACATAGTTGGCGGTAAAAATATGAAATAAAGTTTATTTTTTTAACCAACAATATGTTATTAAATTGATTCTGAATCTCATTTAACCTGCCGATACCTGAGGGGGCACAACTTTAGCCCAAACAGTTGTTTTTGTGGATTAGGGTTGTAATTTCGGCTATTTATCTTTATTTATAATTGCTTTATAGGAATAACATTGAACCTTCAAAAGTAAAGAAATATGTGAGATTGACAACTCTTTACATGGGGCAAAATTGTTTCCAAGTTCCGATTTTTGATACACGGAAATGTGAATTGGACATGTTCATTAAAAAGTTAAATTTAAAATTTCCGACTATTAAATTCACGGTGGAAAAGGAAAACAATGATAGGATACCAGTTTTGGATACATTAGTAATTAGAAAGATGCATAAAATAGAAATATTTTTGTACGGAAAGAAACCAACGTCAATAGATTCATCACTGCGGTTTCAAATCATAGTTTTCAACATAAGACAGCTTCTTTTAATTTCTTAGTCAATCGGTTACTAAACTATAAAAATAGAACTAGATTTCATTAAAAACATCGCGAGGTACATTGGTTTTGACATAGAAATAATGAATAAATTAATTGGAAAAACGAATTTAAAAAAGACAATCAGCGAATTCACACGTTTAATATCTCAATGTAATCAGGAGAAAAAGAAAAACATTAACAGAGTTGTTAAAGAACAACTTTTCGGCTCCAAAACACCATCAAAAGTCTCGTAAGTAATACCAAAGACAAAGTTAATTTGAATTTGAAATCAGGTATATACGAAATTAATTGCAAGTATTGTAGTTTGAAATATATAGGTCAATAATAACCCGTTTTAAAGAACACAAATTAAACATAACATCTCGGTAAAAAGGTTAAAACTTGTCAAAAACATCAACAACCCCAGAGATTTCGACGCATACGCAATTATTCATATCATTAAAAACAAATTTAGTACGTTTAACTTGGACAACGGTCCTATTCCATATAGTTCCCTTTTTTCATTCTTAGAAAAGAGGTAGAAAACGTTGAGGGCGTTTAGAATAAACACATGTGATGCCGTTTTCTTAAGAGAGGTAAGTTTGTCGTAATTTTTAGTCTGTGGATTTTTATTTTAAAGACAGTGTATACGTGGATGCCGTTTAAAGTTATACACGATGCTGTGTGTTAGCTTTATTGTGCCCCATGTTCAATACTTTGATTAGTAGTTTTACCTACTGATGATGACAACTTAGTTATCGAAATATGCATATTTTTTTTGTACCTTTTTTGAGTTTTTATTTTAAGGTGTTAATGTACCTCGTACATTTTCGTATAATCATGGACGTGGATTTTGAAAAAAAAATAAACCAAATTAGAAAGCTAAAAGATATATTTGAATTCAAAAGTATTTTTAATAATATAAAATATTATTAAAAATCGGTTGTGAAGAACACAACACAAGTTCATATATTCGTGAATGTATCTTCTCCATAGACGTATTTCACATTTCTACAAGATTATCGGTACGTCCCTGCTGGAGAAGAGACACATTCAAAAAAACAACTTCGCTATCTCACAGAAATTACTAAGACAGAGCGTGGAAGAATATTCTGCGCTGTCTACATAACAACTGCAGAACTATCAAAGCGTTTCCATGAGACAGTAATAACTGTATCCGTGAAAATATATCACCGTAGCACTCTTCAACGACTGAACCGCAGGCGTATATAACAAAATAATTTGAAACATACTTGAGTAGGTAAAACCTCACCAGAGGCGTACCGATAATTCTGTAGAAAGGTGAAATGCGTATACATATTTGTCTCTGGAGAAGATATATTCACATTACATTACATTAAAATTATTTTGTTATATACTTTAATTCCCTACACTCTCCCAATGTTTGCTCTTAAACTAATTTCAAACTAAACTTATTACAAATTCCAAGTAACGATTGTTATATTCACTTATTTAGACATGGAATTATTTAATTGCGAAGAAGTAATTTACATTGAGATTCCCGTGCGTTATGACTACATATTTACCACGAAATGTAAATTGTGTTGTGGGCGGGTAAGTCCAAACTTACATAATTTATTTTCCCAATCGAAAATTGTTTAATATGTTTTGCTATAAAGACAAAGTAATAAAATAACTGGTACGAAAACATACTTAATAAGTATAATGATTACACATGGCACGTAACTCATCTAAATAGCATTTATTATCGTATAATAAATTCAGGGACTTTTGAATAATACACCATTTAGATTTAGTAATTAATTACGAGTTCGTTTTATCAATTAATTAGCACATGGAGACTGTAACATGACGTGTATAAGTAGGTCGAACGTTGACATGTGTTCCGTCGTATGATCAATTACTGACCTTTATTGGTGATTTCGAGTACTTATTGTTAGATCTGTGAGTTCGTTACCTTATGTGTAACACACATTCTGTTTCTTCTAACATGTTCTTATAACATATATATTTAACAGAGTGTCGTTAGCTTTTGAATGGTGTTTGACTACAAAAATTACAAAGGATATTGTAAAAACAAGCATTACCCAGTCATCATAGAATACAGTTAGATCGAATTGCATGCATATGCTTCCTGATACAATTTACTTTTTTTGATAATAATCTTTTGTCGTTATATTTTACGTGCTTGTTGATCTACTCTGAAAGTCATATCTATATACAGTAATGTTTAATATGTACAACTACTAGGATTATATTTATTAGTAACACTATTTCGTTTAATTACAAATTAAATAATATTACCTACCCTATATTTTCACGTAATTCCTGGTCCTCAAATTTTAGGAGTGTAAAGAAGACTTCATTTCAAGTAACAAAAACGCAAAACTTGTATATCCATTTTTATTTGTTTCAAAGTTACAGATCTATGAATGTGATTGTCAGATCATGAAAAAATAATGAAATCCCAAAGTCAATAAAAACTGATTTTATTTAAGAAAGTTCAATTAATAATATTTTCTAAATGTCCACCTCCTTGTTGAATGCAGGCTTGTGCCCGTAAGCCAACAGAAGAAGTACTTATCCGAATTTCATGCTTGCTTTGTCGGATTTGCTCGAATGCCAGGTGAGTACGATCCAACAACTCTTTTCTTGTGTTCGAAACTTGCGCGAAGACTAAATTTTTCATGTACCCCATAAAAAAAAGTCAAGGGAATTAAAATCGGGTGATCTGGGTCGCCATGCAACAGGACCACCTCTACCAATCCATCCTTGATAATTGACGCTAACCCAATTTCAGAAAGCAATTCCGAAATGTGGTGGTACCCCATCCATGTGAAACCACATGTCTCGTCGAACATTCAGTGGGACATCCTCTAAAAGACCTGGCAGTTCGTCAATAAGAAATTGAAGATAATTGTGCGCATTTAACCTCCCAGGAAGAACGACAGGACCAATCAACAAGTCATCGATTAGGGCCGCCCAAACGTTAATAGAAAATTCATGTTGAAATTTAGATGGGCGTATAGCTTTCGGATTTTCTGATGACCACCTGTGCAGGTTTCTCAGATTTGTAACACCACTTCTCGTGAACGTAGATTCGTCTGTCCAGAGGATTGTACTACAGAAATTAAAATGAAGCCGTGACTGTCTTAATATCCAGGTAGAATAAACTAGACGAGCATAGTGGTCTGCCTCAAGCAAACCGTGTCCCCTGCGATAGTGATATGGATATAAGCCCTAACGTTTTCAAATTCGCCAAATTGTCGTTTGTGGCACTACTAGTTGTCTAGCGATTCGACGTACACTGAGAGTTGGATCCTTTGTAACAATAGCTACTGCTTCTTCCTCTAAGTCTGCTGGCAAATTTATTCCTCATCGAAAAGATAATCACGAAATCCGCATTCCCGAAATTGTCTGTGTACTTCCAGAAATGTTCTGTAATGAGGAATGCGCTTATGGGGAAACCGATGTCGGTATTCAATAACTGCTTGACATGCACTGCCGTTACAGTAGCCATACACAAAAAGCATGTTCGCATATTCCTGAGAAGAAAATCGGTAAGGCATTTTGAATAAAGAAAACGTGTCCACTCACTAATAAGCTGTTGTATAAATGTAAACGCAAAACTAGTATATCCATATTCATTTGCTTCAAAGTTACAGATCTATGAATGTGATTGCCAGATCATGAAAGAAAATGTAATCCTAAAGTCAATACAAACTGATTTTATTTAAAAAAATTTAAACGATTCAATAACAGGCCTGTGATTGTTAACGCCGTATAATAAAATGTTATCCTAAAATAAATAAACACATGTCGTAGTGCATACAGTAATTTCTTGGATATCTACAAAAAAGAGTACTCGATATTGACTTATCATAAAGAAGGTTCTTACTTATTTCGTAAGTGCTGAACCATAAATATCATACAATAATCAAATGTTGAGATGACTGTTAACGTTGCATTTTTTAATAAGGGATTACATTACGTTTCAGTTCATACAACAGCTTATTAGTGAATGGACACATTTTCTTTATTCAAAATGCCTTACCGATTTTTTTCTCAAGAGTATGCGGACATGCACTTTGTGTTTGGCTACTGTAACGGCAATGCACGTCAAGCAGTTACTGAATACCGATATCGGTTTCCCGATAGGCACATTCCTCATTACAGAACGTTTCTGGAAGTACACAGACAATTTCTGGAATGCGGACTGCGTGATTATTTTTTCGACCGAGGAGTAAATTTGCCAGCAGACTTAGAGGAAGAAGCAGCAGCTATTGTTACAAGAGATCCAACTCTCAGTGTACGTCGAATCGCTAGACAACTAGGTGTGCCACGAACGAGAGTTTGGCCAATAAAAGGTGAAGGCTTATATTCATATCACTATCGCAGGAGGCACGGTTTGCTTGAAGCAGACCAATATGCTCGTCTAGTTTACTCTACCTGGATATTAAGACAATCACGGCTTCATTTTAATTTCTGCAGAAGAGTCCTCTGGACAGATGAATCTACGTTCACGAGAAGTGGCGTTACAAATCTGAGAAACCTGCACAGGCGGTCATCAGAAAATCTCAAAGCTATACGCCCATCTAAATTTCAACATGAATTTTCTACAAACGTTTGGGCGGCCCTAATCGTTGACTTGTTGATTGGTCCTGTCGTTCTTCCTGTGTGGTTAAATGCGGACAATTACCTTCAATTTCTTATTGACGAACTGCCAGGTCTTTTAGAGGATGTCCCACTGAATGTACGACGAGATATAGTTTCACATGGATGGATCACCACCATATTTCGGAATTGCTTTGCGAAATTGGGTTAACGTCAATTATCCAAGATGGATTGGTCTGGGTGGTCCTGTTGCATGGCCACCCAAATCACCCGATCTTCATTTCTGTGACTTTTATTTGTGGAGGTACATGAAAAATTTATTCTACGCACAAGTTTCGAACACAAGAGAAGAGTTGTTGGTTCGTATTCACCTGGCTGCCAAGCAAATCCGACAAAACAAGTATGAAATTCGGATAAGTACTTCTTCTTTTGGCTTCCGGGCGCAAGCCTGCGTTCAACAAGGAGGTGGATATTTAGAAAATATTATTAATTGAACTTTTTTAAATAAAATCAGTTTTTATTGACTTTAGGATTACATTTTTTTCATGATCTGACAATCACATTCATAGATCTGTAACTTTGAAACAAATAAAAATGGATGTACAAGTTTTGCGTTTTTGTTACTTGAAATGAAGTCTACTTTACGCTCCTAAAATTTGAACATAACAATACCGGGCACTTGTATATCTATGAACGTTTTCTTTACTTTAGAGGTCTTACATTTGAATATGCGCTTGCTATGTTAGAACATAATGAAACCGTAATGTATATTTGTATTAAATAAGTATGAAACTATGAAAATATAAAAATTTGTTACAAATTTGCTTGCCACGTTGTGTATAGTTTGAATTTGTAAAAAAATATATTTAACTGCAGTAATTTACATATAATTTTCAAACAACAAAAGAGCACCACGAAAACTAACACAAAAATAAAACAGTCACGTAAGAAGATGGAAAATACTAATCTAGGTTAATACAATCATGATACGTTACGATAATAACACTGGCAAATGCATATATTTAAAACAATCTTACATGTTCCGGCAAGTGATGCCTTTAAATATAAATTAAATTTATATTTAAAATTCTTTGAGAAAGGCATAACTTGCCGGAACATGTAAGATTGTTTTAAATATATGCATTTGCCAACTAATTAAATCTACCATAACATATAAAGGTCACGAAATAATTATCTTTATATCTATATATATATATATATATATATATATATATATATATATATATATATATATATATTGTTATATTACTAAATGCGTGCATATAAATGAATGAATGAATGAATGTTATGAATGCCCCAAAACGTTGGGCTCCAAATGTTATATGTCGATGGGCGTTAATATATAAAATGTTTATTATAGATTAATATAATGTAATATTGATATGGACATACGATTTAGATTGCCCCAAAAGTTGGGCTGACAAATGTAATATTACTGTGAACGTATAATGTATACAATATTTATTTAAATTGGGCTTATTCAATACTTAACTGTTTTTTATCGGCTAGCTTATTTCTCTCTCAGGGTTAAGGTAGGTTCACTTCTCTCCACTGTGAATTTACTTACATCGCTTATTTACTCAGAAATGGAACAATATCTCAAGTACTTTAAAAAAATGCCAAAGTAAAATATTAACAATTAACTTTATTAATAAGTAAACATCTTTAAAAGTTTCAATATTAAAAAAAAACAGTTTTCGTGACACACATATCATAAGGGAGACACACTTAGCAGTTGGTATTCTTACAGTACAAATGCAATATGGTGTAAGACATGTGCAAATAATTGTTGATATATTAAAATATTTTATAAAAGTGAAATCGAATCAAGTTTTAATATTAAAATTAGTGAATACTAGTATTTAAATAATGTTGTATAGAAATTACAATGTTTAATACCAGTGACAGCAATGCAAATAGTTATTGAGTGAATAAACAAAAAAAAGTTCTAGAAGTGTTCATAAGCAAGTTAAAAATGGCGCGTATAATATTCGTAAAAATAAAAAAAACCTGAATCTTCGGATAGCCTCTTGTGATTCCTGCGCATGTGTTCTGGAGAAGTCTTCACAGCGGGAACTGGATAATATTTCTGCTAATATCCCTCGGGATGATGTGAACTTTTCAATATCTCCAAGTCCGACGGCGGCTTGAACGGATGACCGATCTCGGGCGATCAAAGATGGTGTTCGATGTACGATGAAATTTTGGGCGGGTAGTTTTCGTATCGAAAACTATAAAAATTCGTAACTCTTGAACGGTCTGGTCGGAAGATGTTAAATTTGGTCTACAGGTAGTCCTTAGGTAGGTGAAACGTTTGGTTGACTTAAAAATCTCGAGCACTTAATATTTCCGCCAAATTATTTTAATTAAGCCGGAGCACAAAAAAACGTGACCTCTCGTTGCAACTACTAATTACCGACCCAATCTTTTCATTTGTTTTTAATTACATAACTTGCCGCAAATCGCTCCATTCTTTACTTGCATTATCTTTTTGAATATTATCAAATTAAACATTTTTACAGTGTAAAACAGTTAAAAAAATTACAATTAGATTTATAAAATAACTTTAGTTAGGTAACATATGTTGATGTGTTTACAATCACTCTGTCAACATCTGTTTCTTTTCGGGTTATTGCACCGTTAAAGTTGTGGGCGGGGCTTGATTGTTCAAATACATTTAAATATAAATACGTTAAATATGTTCGAATAAAATCGCGTTAAATATTAATTTGAAATAGAAATGAATATAAACATCACAATAAAAAAAAGAAAAATAAGTTAATTATTTCAAGGCAAATTTGTCGTCATAATAAAGTATTTATACTTTGAATCAATTTTTCCCCTTCTTGGTATTAAATTACATAGTAAATACAAACATTACAGTTACATGTATCCTTTGTATTTTTTCAGAGAAAGAGCCCTTCTTGCAATGCCTCAATATATATATTGTGGTAGGTCAAGCCTACATACGTAAAGAACCCCAAGAATTGTAAAAATATAGAATATTTAGATTTAAAATGTTAATTTTAGAACCTAAGATATAGTTGGAACCGCATTTTCCAGACGTCACATCAATATAGTTAATTCCGCGTTTTTAATTGCTCAAATTGAATTCACATATTTTTTTAATTTACATGTACTCATTAACCTTAGTCATTTTCCATTAATAACATTATTTTACCGACGTTTTTTTAACTTAATTGATTGATAATTTAAGCCACATATACTTTAGGGAAAACTATATTTATTTGAATAATACATAGCGGGAAATATCCCAATTAAATACAGGCATTTATTGAAACAATAAACATTCCAAAGACAATTATTTGTATTTCATAATTAAAACAATAATTTTTGTAAAGTATCAAAACGATTTGTGTTAATAAACTATTGCATTTATAAATACGAGGGTATATCAGATATAAACGAGACTGATTTTTTTAAACTATTAATGCTTTATTGAACAAGGTTAATACAAATGTACTATTTTTCTACATAATCTCCCGCCCGCGCAATACATTTTTCCCAACGGATTGGAAGCTTTTTAATCCCGTTATCGTAAAAACTTTTAGGCCGGTCACACAGCCACTGGAGCACAAATGTCTCTACCGCTTGGTCGCTGTCGAAACGCTGGCCTCCAAGAGCTTCTTTTAGAGATCCAAACAAATGGTAGTCACAGGGTGACAAGTCTGGACTGTAAGCAGGATGTTCCAAGATTTCCCAGCCGAATTGTTCCACTTTTTGCCTCGTAATGTTTGCCGAATGTGGTCTGGCGTTGTCGTGAAGGAGAATGACATTTTTAACGGATTGCGTCTTTCTTTTTCGTCGTAAAGGCAATTTTGCGTCATCCAAAACGTCGCAATAATATTGGGCATTAATTGTGCGGCGATCATGAAGAAAATCAAGCCTCAATGTTGGCTTCGGTAACGCTCGTCCGTGGGCGTCGAACGTGGCTCTGGTTTTCAACTTTCTCCCGGCCTCCAGAAAATTGTTTATGCCATGCAAACACGCGAGGTCGTGAAAGGGTGTTCTCCCCGAACTGTGCGTGCAATCTGCTTAAAATGTCTGTTGGATTCACCCCCTCATTGGTCAAAAACTTAATAATTATCCGCTGCTCCACGGAAACGTGCACTGCTTGCTCACTCATGGTTACTGCACTACTGAACGGTCTCGACGAAATTTCAGACGTTGCTCTCCCCACCCTAAGTGCTTTGTCTACATAGCCACCTACTTCGCCGATTCAAAAAACTTTTGAACGAGTCATTAAAAAATCAGTCTCGTTTATATCTGATATACCCTCGTAATTATTACGAGATTAAATAAATACATACAAAAAGTACGAATAGGAAGCCTGGATTAAAAACAAACGAGAGTTAGCGTCATGTTGTAAAAATTCTACGAACACGTCGACGTATTTAAAAAGTGGCCCTGAAATTGGAGAGAAAAACATAGAATAAATTATTATAACAATACCTCTATTATATCCAACGTATCTCCTACTTACCCAGCAACGTTCGACGAATTTTCCATATCCCAACAACATCCTGGTCGTTTTAAACGAAAATACAAATTTCTGGGTACGCCATCTCCTTCAACCCAAGCCAAGAGGGACGCGACCTGAATTTTACAACAACCAGTGCCTGTTATCCCGAATATTAGAATCCATACAATCACCGATTATCCTGTGTCCATCGTAAACTAATTTGAGTATTATTTGATTTGTTTTTTCCTAAAATTTTGAAATTTTATTTATTTTATTAAACACAATCGTAGATATTTTAGTATGTATGCCTAATATGTTCATTTTAAATTAGAATACCTTTAATGAAACAGAAAATACATTTCCCTTGTGTTTAGAAACTAAAGTTAGATTTATTAACTTAATCACGTTATCGAATCAAAACATTACGTAACCTAAACTCATTTAGTCTATCTGATTACGTGATATTTGTAGGTTAATATATGTATTTATTATGTTTATAACTTACCTTTTTATTCAAATCACCAATTAAACCTGTTATATTTGATTTTCACTCTCTCGTTTTATTTAGTAGATTATTCGTCCAGAATTATCACTTATTTAAGAACTTCTTTAACATATTAAAATATATTCTAATTGGAGTACCGATCCCGCAATTATACCATCAGAAATGAATAAATAGAGTCTCTTTGCTACTGCTAGCCGGCAAAAATACATATTAATATACATTAAGATATTAATCATAAGGTTTTGCACTTGGAACAAGCTTTGTAAGTTAAGTATAGATTGTTTATTTACTTTTATTTATGTACCGAAAATTATACAAGTGATAACTGTAATAACCAAACTGAACTCCATCTCTAGGACATTTCTGTAAGTAAACTAGTGCAATACTCTAATTATTTTTGAAATTACAAGACCGAATAATTCATTACTTTTCTATTTATTTCAACGTACTAACTCTCGGGGCGACCAATTTGTATTTTTAGCAATATATATATAT
Organism: Melolontha melolontha; assembly: GCA_935421215.2. Lineage (NCBI taxonomy): Eukaryota > Metazoa > Arthropoda > Insecta > Coleoptera > Scarabaeidae > Melolontha > Melolontha melolontha. Next base: position 868,220 of record OW285235.1, on the reverse strand, counting down.
ATATATATATATATATATATATATATATATATATATATGTAAAATAAAAATTGTTGGGGAATCCGGCAATAAAAACCTTTAGTTAGTTAATTAGAGTCCTTTATTTTTTACCTTATATTTCGCTCTGTAGATTTAGAGCTTCATCAGAGGTCAAAAAGCGAAACTATTTTTTGTGAGAGATATAACATTTTTAAAAAAACAAAACCTATAGAGAAACAAGCAGTCCACGTAATACAAATAAAACTTTATATTAATTAAAAATTGTTACTTTAAAAGCTTATTGTTTTTACATATTAAAACCATTTAAAAAATTATTATTTTTTCAACAAACACATCTAAAAAGAAACACACACGTAGTAAGAACTACTTGTCTTGATTTAAAATTACATTTTAACAATTCAAGTGTCGACAAGGTAGTGTGTGTACACTACCTTGTCGACACTTGAATTGTTAAAATGTAATTTAAATCAAGACAAGTAGTTCTTACTACGTGTGTGTTTCTTTTTAGATGTGTTTGTTGAAAAAATAATAATTTTTTAAATGGTTTTAATATGTAAAAACAATAAGCTTTTAAAGTAACAATTTTTAATTAATATAAAGTTTTATTTGTATTACGTGGACTGCTTGTTTCTCTATAGGTTTTGTTTTTTTAAAAATGTTATATCTCTCACAAAAAATAGTTTCGCTTTTTGATCTCTGATGAAGCTCTAAATCTACAGAGCGAAATATAAGGTAAAAAATAAAGGACTCTAATTAACTAACTAAAGGTTTTTATTGCCGGATTCCCCAACAATTTTTATTTTACATACTTGTTTTAACGGCAAAGACTCTTTGTCTACTTATATATATATATATATATATATATATATATATATATATTGATGTAGATCGGGACTACACCTAAGAATGCCTCAGTGAGCAAAAGACGGAATTTTTATGTATAGATGTAAGCTTTAGAATTATAAAAAAATATTGAAACTGAATTCTTCATATGTAATATCAATAAAGTTGATTTCGCGTATTTAATTGTTTTAAATTCATTCTCACATTGATTTATTTTATTCTTTTTATTTGTATCAGTCATTTCATTCCGATATCTTGTATTTCCAAAGATATTTCAACTTAATTGATTAAAAATAAATGACGCCATTTATTTAGGCAAAACTGTACAAATTTAAATAGATAACCGCGGGAATTTTCCCCACTATTAAACTAGCATTATATACAATTATCCACATTCATACCTCAAACATGCACTTATCAAAATAAAATAGATAATTTATATTGAGCCTATGTATATTTAAAATGATTAAATTGTCATTTTCATTATAATAAAACGTCGAGATTAAAAGAATACATACAGTTGGACCAATTAGAAATTAGAATGGAAAACAAACGAAAGTTGGCGTCACTAGAAAATTCTCCATTAAAAACACCTAGACGTATTAGAAGTGTCTATCTGAAAATTAAAAGAAAAAGTATTAAAAAACTAAAAAACCATACGTCGAATCTAGTCAAAACCTTACCAATACATCCAGTTCTTGTTTAACGCATTCTGCAAGTCCAGAAGGTAACCGGTGTCCAAGAGAACTTGAATTGCACTTCGCCGGGAAGCTAGCCGTTCGACCGTACAACAAGCGGGGGACGCTATCTGATCGCCGTTGATTCCTGTAGGCCGCATCTACGGATCCACCTGCCTGATCCAGTACAATTAGTCCACATAAGTATCTTTTTAAAAACATCCTATGAATTTTGAAAATGATAAGTTAATTTAATTTCACCAGCAATATCACCATTAAATTATATTTTTTTAGAATTAATCATAACCTATGTTACATTTAAGATAAATATTCTAAGTTAAGTATCGAAGAATACAGTTTCCTGATTTTCTATTAAATTTTATTAAAGTATTTCATTGTTACGCTTATCTTAACTCATGTCACCGTTATTTTGTCGTGTTTTTAACCTAGATTTTATTTCAAATTAAGTTTATCACGGGACATGATACATTATATTTATATAAATTAATTTAATTTATTTATCCACTTACCTGTACTATCTTTGCATTCACTTCATTAAAAGCTTGTTTATTAGTCCGTATCTCATTCGATTTATTTTGTAGTTTTGAATAAAAATACCATTAGTTATTGTATTAGCATCTGCTAATTTTGTAAGTGTTCTTTTAGTCACCGAACCTGCTTTAAAAATGTGTATCTTTATATGCATCACCTAAGAGTCAATAGTGTTCTTCTGTCTAGCCGCACATAAACCTCACATAAACTTCACATAAACTTTTGCCCACCAGAAATATTTATAAAAAGTTATTCACGAACAGCTGTTAAGGTTATGAATACTTGGATATTAACGAACATGTATCTTTGCATTATGCGCAAATAATAGTTTTGGTGTTATACGACCCCATCTATATGTTACACATCAAAGCGCAATTTAAATAGATATTTATATTTCAATAATTTTAAAAATTGTTATACCAGTTTATTTAAACCAAAAATTTTGAATTTATAATCATTAGCAACCTAACAGCGTTCAATATCAATATATATATATATATATATATATATATATATATATATATATATATATATATATATATATATATTATATATATATATATATATATAATATTGTTTCCTAATACTTTCCAGATGCGCTATTGCTCAGCATAAACAATTTCTGGATTAATATGCTAACATAATCGCTAATTTGTAGTAAAAATTTAATTACAATTTAAACAAGATATAAAGAGTTTTAATTTCAAAGTGTATAAATATTGAATATTGCATGAAAAAATAATGACATCTTTTACATATATGATTACACAAACATTGTTACAATATATTAATAGAATATATTAATATTTATGCAGGTGATGTTGAGGAAATTGCATATAAGCCTTGTGTACCATTAATTCACCTTAAAAATAATTACTGTCCTGTGTTAAAATATGTTTTTCGAAAGGAGAATAAATTTCTTACAAATATTTAAAGTATGAGAGGTCCAATTTTAAACACATTGATTTTTAGATTGAATGCATTAACGGAGAATCCGCCGCTCTGCGTGATTTAGAGCGAAGTCTCAATTGATTAATGCAGCTAGTAATTTATAGGACCTCACACCCTACCTGAAATTTTGGCACATCCCCAATAAAACCAAATAACATTTTTCAATTTAAACCGGTAATTTTACGCTCCGAACGGAATCTTAAAAATATAATCATTAATTTCGGAACGACGCGATTTGCAAATTTAAATTTTAAATAATACGTTCATTCAATTAACATTAATTAAAGACCGCCCTAAATATATACGTATAAGTGAGCTGTAATCCAAGCGATTTTCTGACGTGAACAATATCTTCTCAATATTTCGAAACGAAAACTTTTTGTATTAACGTACTTATTTAGTCGATACCTCCAGTAACTTTTTTTAACATACAATAAAATGAATAAAAGGAAAACAATTGTCAGTACAAATTTGTAATGCTCTGTGTGATGCGAGACACTGAAAATAAATCAAAGGAGTCAATGTGTCAGGAATAAAAACGCAATCTATATATGTACGTATATAAATGTGTGTCATAATTCATTCCTATTTTTTCTATAACACTGATTGCGTTATTGACCTTATCGGCGTGAAGAAGATAAATGTTTTCAGCTCGAGAGGGTGTTAGATGCATCTGCTTACACCACCCCCCAGAGAGTAATCATTCATCAATATTTAACACTCGCTCATAGACGAGTACGTCAAAATGTGTTTTCGCGATCCCGCTTCGTTTGTTTTTAGAGATGTTAATCAATGGAATAACTGGTATGTACATTTAGAAGGCACTCAAGATTTGCTACCTGAGTTGTTGCAAGACTTTCTTCGAATATCTAAAATTAATAAACAAATGGTGAAATAGGAACCGCCGAAATAATATGTTCATTGCAAACATTAGTATTAAAATAAATATACTATTATGTAAAAACTTAAAAAAGGTATATAACCCCTTACCACAATTATTAATCATATCCTAAATACGTATTTCGACAACTAAGTTGTCATCACCAGTAGGTAAAACCACTAATCAAGATGTCGCACGAGGACGCTGTGTAAAATTGTTGCGTGATCAGTTGTTCTAGCTTTACTGTGCCCCATGTGCGACACCTTGATTAGTGGTTTTTACCTACTGATGATGACAACTTAGTTGTCGAAATACGTATTTAGGATACGATTAATAATTGTGGTAAGGGGTTATATACCTTTTTTTAATTTTTTACTTAACCACAGTCTCCAAAGAAAGACTATGCTATTATGTAATAAGTACTTACTAATTGTGAAATATAGAGGATTTTTTTCAGGCGATATCTTCAATTGTTGTCGTTACAAAAGTTATTAAAACATCAAGAATCCTAGTATATATAATCCTTGAGAAAAAGTAACAATCAGAAAAAATTAAAATAGAAAATTGTACACATCCTGCAAAAAATGGTCACTAACAGTATTACCCAAAAATTTCCAGTACTCGAAAAGCTAGTTAATAATAATATATTGCAATCTAATCAATCTATTCAATGCTTATAATTAGAGCAGCCATGTTTAAACAACTTGCATGAGCGGTGAGTGAAGCTGGTACGGATGTCTACGCCGTCACTGAGGTATATCAGGTTTTGCGATACCAAAAACGCATACATCGCGGGACGTACGAAAGATGTTAAATAAATACAACAATACAGTATAAATAAGTAGTAGTAAGCAACATATTTTATGTTATTATCGCTCGCCGTTCATGCATGCTGTCTAAATATACCGGCATTACTTAATGTTAAAATATGGTGTAGCCAGTACGATTCCTGGAGTAATTTTTATAAAAACTACATTGGTTAAATTTTTTTCTATGCTAACTGATCTGATGTGACTGACTGTGACTGACTGACTGTGACCGAGACCGAGACTGTGACCGTGACCGTGTCTGTGACTGTGACTGTGACTGTGACTTTGACTGTGACTGCGACTTTGACTGTGTTTGTGACTTGACTGTGACTGTGACTGCGACTGTGAGAGATCCAAATTTCATCACCTCTATGAACGAAGCTGACAAGGAGCCTGAACTTAATTCACGATGGTCTCGAACAATTTTCTTGGAAACAAAAAAGCCTGCAATTATAAAGGTCTAGTGCAATCAATGATTAAAAAGTTTCACTGCCTAGGTTGTAACATGAGCATAAAGCTTCATTTCCTTCATAGTCATCTTGATAGGTTTCCCGAAAATTTAGGTACTGTAAGCGATGAAGAAGGGGAGAGCTTTAATCAAGATTTAGAAATCATGGAAATGATGGGATCCTCATATGATGGCCGACTAGTGTTGAAATGTTCAAAAGGACTGCGAAACCAAAATATACAGCAGAAAGTGCCACAAATGAAAGTTTTTTCCCTGATTGTTGTTTTTCCTTTTATAAATATTGTTGTAACTTTTTAATAATTATTATGTAAATACTTGCACACTATTCGTCACTAATATTGTATTGAAATAAACAAATGAATTATTAAATTTTATACTTTCTTTATATCGCAACAGGTCTTATGTAAGTACAGCAGACCGATTTTCATGTGGCCGGTTAGAAGTACCGCCCTCGAGATGTGCACGAAATTCATAGGTAGGGGAACCTCTGGCATTCAGTGTTTTACATCGTTTTAAGCGATAAACACAGTAGTGCAGTGCTGTATTAAGGTAGTGAGTAATGGAGTTTAAAAGTAAATTAAATAAATGTGTTTTACACAGTCAAACTCGTGAAGTGATCTCAAATGTATTTAAATATATGCAAGAAGAAAAAACTTCAGGGATACTCAATATTCCACTGGATCAGTTATATGAACGCGTTATTGCCGCAACGGGTGTTTCTGAGAGAAGTATTAGACGGATTGTTAAAGAAAAAAGGGAAATAAACGCAGGTGCCGGTTCATCTTTTACATCACCAAAGAAAAATAAAAAAAAAACAACCCCAAAACCGACTTAGACGATGCAGATAAAGGTGTGCTGCGTAGAACAATTTTAAATACCTTTACTGTTGACAAAATTGTGCCTACAATGCCAAACATTCTAAGAAAATTTAAAGAAACAGGATACACTGGAGGAATGGATTCTCTTGGGAAAGTAGTAAAAGATATGGGCTTTCGTTGGAGAAAAACAAAAACCAACAGAAAGTTGTTAATGGAAAAGCACGACATTCGTCAGTTAAGAGTGTCTTATGTGCGTACCATTCAAAGCTACAGAAATGAAAAAAGACCGATTATATATATGGATGAAACTTACATCCACAGTTCTCATACCGTGGCTACTTGTTGGAGTGACAATTCCAATGAAGGATTAGCAAGGCCTATATCAAAACGTCTAAGACTAACTATTGTTCATGCTGGTTGCGAGACTGGATACATTCCGAATGCTAAATTGATTTTTAAGTCTAATACCACAACGGGAGATTATCATCACGAGATGAATTATGAAAATTACAAAAAATGATTGTTAGAAAAATTAATTCCAAACCTGCCTCCAAAGTCTGCCCTAGTAATTGACAATGCTCCTTATCATAATGTCCAAAAAGATAAACCACCGAATTCTAATAGCAGGAAATCAGTTATGATAGACTGGTTAAGGTCTAAAAATATTTACTTCGACAATAACATGCTCAAGCCCAATTTATATAATATTATTAAAGTACATAAGCCAACATTTAAAACGTTGGAGATAGATGAAATGTTAACACAACGTGGCCATAGTGTTTTGCGATTACCGCCATACCACCCAGATTTAAATCCGATTGAGTTAGTATGGGCATCTCTTAAACAATATGTGGCACAAAAAAATGTATCATTCACTATTAGATATGTTCAACAGTTATGTGATAACTTTTTTGATGAATTTAGTGCTGTTGAATGGAATAAATGTTGTGACTACGCGATAAAGTGGGAGCAAAAGTTTTTGGAAGCGGAACCTCTCATAGACGAAGTTACAGACCAGTTCATTATTAATTTCGGTGAAGACTCTGAATCGGAGAGCGAAGGGGAAGTCAGTGATAGTGATTCTGCATAACTTTTTATATAATTATATGTATAATTTACCGTAATTTTTTTGAAACTTAGTTATTGTTCATTATTGTTTTCTCCTATAATTATTTTTGAGTATTTATGTATTATTTCTTATTGTAATTATTATTTTCATTGTTATTTCGAATAATATTAGTATTAATAATATTCGTTTCTCCACGACTATTAAATAATGTTATTACAACACTCGCTTACGCTCGCTGAAGAATATACTGTTCTTTTATACATATAGAAAGTTTACAATGTGATTATAATGAGAAAGAGATTAGCATAAACATTATTTGCCAATAATTCAGTTAATTATCTAAATTAGTTTTACTTAATCCTAGGCCTTTCTACCGTTAAGTGTAGCTAACAATCTTATTCAGTCATCCCCTTAATGTGATGTTAGTACGCTATTAGCTAGTAGGTAAGGTAAGACATTTTAATTAAACATGTTACATGAAACTATGCGTTTTATTTTACTTCCATTTGCCTTAATTTAGTGAAATACAAACCATTATAAACATGTTCAACAATGTGATTTTCTGTATTTACCCCTTACTACGTCCCATTGCACGACTCGCACAAAGAGTTTGCATTTCATTTTTCCGAATACTGTCTCTATCTAACACTGACCCTTACTTGACGCACGTACAAATTCTCCCACCGGCCACATGAAAATCGGTCTTCTGTAATTACTTAGCCGCATAGTGATTCTTCAAAGAGCATAGTACAGCATACAGTTTAATTTTGACGTGATACGCGAAAACTAATATAATTTTCGGATTCAGCGCACCCGAATTTCTAAAAAACAAGTCTCGCCTAGAAGTCAGCAAAAATCGTATTGGCCAGTGTTACAGAGTTTGAAGAATTTATTGGTGTTTCACACTAATATATAGTAAATAAAATGTAAGGCAATGTATTTTATTAAATGAGAAGTTACTGTAAATAGCTATTCAGTTTTAATCAATTTCTTAAAAAAGTTCAATTAATATCATATAATCTGCGACACCATATTAGGAAAAATATCAGACCAATAAATTTTTTAAAAAAATAGACGACAAAAAGGTAAACGTGATCAAAATAGACTTTAAACGATCTGAGAAGCTAATACATTTTAGATCATACGTTGATAATTAATCTAGACGGCTTACCCATATATTTAATAATAATTGACTAATATCGAGTCTCGTAAGATATCGCAGAGGTTATTCGACTATAGTGATCGCTCCATTGTTGTTATTTAGCGATATTGTTTGCTATAAATTGCAAGGTACATTGTACATGAATGCACGTATTTCATATCATGACCAATTAAATGTTTGTACAACGTTATAAAATAATTAATCGAGCCTTTCACCTAGAATCACTCCGTAAAGATTCAGTGGTGAACATATGATTATGGACGACTTGCTATAGTTTTACTGTCTAAATTATACGATGTTCTGACATAATTAGACGATAAATATTGGTAAAATAGGCAACTCATAAATATATCATAATAAAGGAAGATATAAATGCATAATTTTAATGAAACTATTCTAGATTTTTCCATCAAAATATGTATAAACATAATGCTAGTTTAGAAAATTTAAAAAAAATATATATTTGGTGCCAGTATATTTTTTTATGCACTTTCGGTCGCTAAACTCGAAAATCGCCTTAAAAATATTTTTTATGGTAAAGTTTTCGAGACTGAATTTTTTTGGTTTTATTTTGGAGGTAGTTTAACTCTTTGAATCATATCTCAAGATAAGAATGACCAATCTGACCGTAATCGATACCAAATTAAAGATAATCGAATTGCCTATAAATATTGTTAACATTATTTTCCAATCGCTTCAAAGTTTAACTGCAATGGACCAAAATACGAGTAAAAAGTCGCTTTTTAAGACCAAAATGAAAATAAGAAATTTACTCTATCAGCGAGGGAAATGAAAGTCATGAAAATATGCTCAGTTTCTGTTTCGGCAATGATGCCCAAAGGAAACATTTAGGGTTATTTTAAATATATATACTTTGAAGTAATGAACCAGACCTTTAATCGCCGACTTATTAAGTTTACTATAAATATATGTATATATATATATATATGAAAAATTTTGTGAAAAACTTATCTGCGCGGAATGTGCATATATCGATATTTCACTGTTTTTTTACAGATCATCAGTGCACCTTACCGAAGACAGACATGATATTCACTTCTATACTACGTGTATATATACGAACTGTAATGAACTTCATGTGTATGAGAATTAATAATTATTAAATCTCATTTTACATGCGATTGTCGCTATAATTTGTTGCATTTAATTCTACAAATTCGACAAATCACTTTTGCCCTAGATTGTAGACGCAACAAGCCGCGACATCAACTGTACAAGTTGTCAGTACAAATGAAAAATTTTGTGAAAAACTTATCTGCGCGGAATGTGCATATATCGATATTTCACTGTTTTTTTTTTTTTTTTTTTTATAGCGACAATCGCATGTAAAATGAGATTTAATAATTATTAATTCTCATACACATGAAGTTCATTACAGTTCGTATATATACACGTAGTATAGAAGTGAATATCATGTCTGTCTTCGGTAAGGTGCACTGATGATCTGTAAAAAAACAGTGAAATATCGATATATGCACATTCCGCGCAGATAAGTTTTTCACAAAATTTTTCATTTGTACTGACAACTTGTACAGTTGATGTCGCGGCTTGTTGCGTCTACAATCTAGGGCAAAAGTGATTTGTCGAATTTGTAGAATTAAATGCAACAAATTATAGCGACAATCGCATGTAAAATGAGATTTAATAATTATTAATTCTCATACACATGAAGTTCATTACAGTTCGTATATATACACGTAGTATAGAAGTGAATATCATGTCTGTCTTCGGTAAGGTGCACTGATGATCTGTAAAAAAACAGTGAAATATCGATATATGCACATTCCGCGCAGATAAGTTTTTCACAAAATTTTTCATTTGTACTGACAACTTGTACAGTTGATGTCGCGGCTTGTTGCGTCTACAATCTAGGGCAAAAGTGATTTGTCGAATTTGTAGAATTAAATGCAACAAATTATAGCGACAATCGCATGTAAAATGAGATTTAATAATTATTAATTCTCATACACATGAAGTTCATTACAGTTCGTATATATACACGTAGTATAGAAGTGAATATCATGTCTGTCTTCGGTAAGGTGCACTGATGATCTGTAAAAAAACAGTGAAATATCGATATATGCACATTCCGCGCAGATAAGTTTTTCACAAAATTTTTCATTTGTACTGACAACTTGTACAGTTGATGTCGCGGCTTGTTGCGTCTACAATCTAGGGCAAAAGTGATTTGTCGAATTTGTAGAATTAAATGCAACAAATTATAGCGACAATCGCATGTAAAATGAGATTTAATAATTATTAATTCTCATACACATGAAGTTCATATATATATATATATATATATATATATATATATATATATATATATATGAATTAATTTCAATTCAAGTTAATTTAAATTCATTTAACCTAAATTTAAACTAAATTTCCGTATATACATTGCCTTTATTACAGACGGAGTTGTGAAATACGATTCTGGCGAAACATATTTCACAACTCCGTCTGTTTGCATTAAAATACGTACAAACACACAACTTTTATGAATATCATCGCGTTATAACATTCACATATACATGTTATGTTGATCAATTGTACATTGTCGGCACCGATGAATCATATCCTGTACAGGATAGCGCCATTTCCGCAGTCTACTCATCGCTAATGTAACCCAAATATGCAAAGCGCATGTTTTGCATATATTGCATATTATATGGCTTATTTTAAATATTTGCATATATCCTTAATAAATAGCATATTGTGCAAATTCAAAGAATTTTGAATGATGTAGATCTTTGGCAGACGTTTCAAGAGTTCAAGATAATTTTCTAAATCTTCCATTATGCATTTTTGTGCATATTTCGCCTGATTTAAACACTCTTGAGTTTTTTTCTATGGGGATATTTGAAAAAATAGGTCTATGGTACTCCTGTAAATAGCCTAGAGGAGCTGCAGATACGAATTAATCCAAAATGCCAACAAATCCGAATGGATGAAGAGGTTTTAAAAGGAGTTCGAACATTCATCTTACATCGTATGTAACTTTGTTTTTTTTTGTTTTCATTAGAAGCTTCCTTTGTTTGTTTGCATATAATACATAATGACTGTTTCAAAAAAGAATAAACTTCCTTATCTTGGAAGCCATTACTTTGTAGACCCATGTTTATACTTCCTTTAATATTTTACAATCTTTTTTAACAGACGGTATATAGAACTTTGCTCTCGAAGTAAATTATATTTCCATTGAATTAAACAACATTCGCTGTAAATAAGGAAAAAATACCAAAAAAAAATGAGAAAAAGTGGAATTTCGGTAGTCACATTAAAACTCATAATTTTATTTTTTTATGCATAGATTTTGTTCATAAATACCTTATTTTCTTCCTAAAAGTGTAAGTTCCACATACAAAGTACGAAACTGGCTATATTTCCAGGATTTTTGTTTTCCCCGGTGATAATGTGAATTTTCGATTTTCATTTTGGTCTTAACTACTGATCTGATTATAAAAGAAGGTTAATGGCATTTTTAAATTTTGGATGTAACCAGAAATCACAAACAGTTTACTCAGGTGAATAGATATAATAATCTAACTGGGAAATCGCTTTCATTGAGTGCCTTTTTTCTATCAACAGAATCTAAATAGCATTGTTGGTTTGCTGTTTGTCCCTGTTCAATAAATTCTTAACCGCGAAAGAAAAAATATACTAACATGTTCTTGAACTGTAAGCGAAAATGAAACACTAGGACAAACCAAAATTATAGAATACCCGTTGGGAAGCCTTGGATAATTACTAATAAAATTATTTGGTATCGAGATCTCCTAGATACAATAATATCAATAAAGTAGGGAAATAGTTCATACCGGTATAAGGCCGCGAAGCCGCGCGCCCCTCCTAGAATTTTTAATATAACACACAATTTAAATGTTTATTTAAATATTTATTATTACTATTCATTTTATTATTATTATTCATATAAGTAGTTAAAATTTCTGAATTTCAAAAACTGCACTCCGTTTTCGTTGTTTAACGTTGTTAGAACCCACAGAATTATATAAAGGCGCAAATACGCCGCGGCCTGCATAAATCATTATAGATTCCTGGGAATGTGACCCGATATTGGCCGATAGTACACGATTCCATAAAAACATTTAGGATATTTTACGGTGCAGTTATTTACCGGCTAGTGTTACAGTGCCTTCTACGAGACTTCGTACCGTAAATATGTATAGCAAACGCCAATTAAGTTAGCGCGAGGAAGCGATGCGCAGAAGCCGTTTTTAAAAACATTCACCCCCACTATTCAAGTAATTGTCAGAATACATTTGTCATTGACGTTTGACGGAACATAATGCCTTTGCTAGAGGATCATAAAGTGATATTTGTCATTTATCTGTTTAAAGAAAACAATAAATGGTTATAAGTCTTATAAGTATAAAAAAAAACAGAAATAAATAGTCACTCTAATTTATTGGTTCCTTTTTATTAAAATACATAGGTAGTTTTAAAATTCAAACATATAGTATGAGTTAGTTTGGTTTTAAATGCAATTAAATACTACAGAAAACAAATGTACAACCGTAAGTAATATGTTCATAGGATGGTATCTTTAATTGCATTTAAGTAAGCCTACTTGCCATTATGATACTTTAACTTATTTCCTTATATTGTATTTTAAGCAAAATAAATATTAAAAAGTTATTATTATTAGGAAGCTCTTGAAACTAAGATGATCATGTTCGTCAAGGCACTAACTGTTGAGTGGGTCATGCAGAAAAAATATATATTAAGATACCTTTCAAATTTGTAAAGATTAATATTTGGCGGTTGCCGATCATTTAATACAGAAATTATTGGTGACGTTTAATTTTGTGCAACATAATATTAGTGGAAACTTAGGAAATATAACCTCAAAATGCGATTTTAAAGTGTTAATTTCAATACTTTCCATTCAGTTTCGCATAAAAAGACACACTTTTTGAAACCAGCGAAACGTAAGCTTTCCATTTTTGTATAGTTTGTTAATTAAATCTGCGGTGACCATTCGGAACTCTTACCGCTACCTACTTTGTGAAGATTTTCGTTTTTGCAGACTTGAATTTTAAGGTAGGTGGATTTTTGTTTAAAAGTGAGCCCCTTATTTAGGATTTTTTCCGTTTTGATTTACAATTATTATTGTTTTTGTCGTTATTGTAGGTATTAATATTTTTTTATTCCTATGTATTTATTCAACTTAAATAAATGTTATAAATGGACACTTTTTCGCGCAATTTGCCTATATGTCATTTGGTATTTGATTTCTGATGCGCCCCTCCACACTCAAACCCCACGACACACCACTGGTTCATATGCATACTGAATTAGAATATTGATTAAAATTGAAATAAATTAATTCAATTATTATTATTATTAATTCAACAGTTACATAGAGATCTATTTAGTAACATCACTGTTGTCATTATGTCTAATTGCATACTAAAATATTAAAACAAACAAGAGAACTACAAATTTCCGGACACTAAAAGTGATATGTTTACAAATTGTAGCGTTAATAATTGCATGTGAAATAATAGTGAAGGAAGGTATTTCCTCGTATAATTCCTCTTTTCTTTACCACTTCTTTAGTACTCGCAACATACAATAAGCCAATTTACAGCTTCAACAGACGAATTAATTATTAAAAAGTGCTCTGTACTTCATGGTAGTAAACGTTATTGTACGTAGGTTTACAATGACTTTAAGCAAATTAGGTAACAGATGTGAGATTAGTAGGTAGGGTCAAATTACACTGAATGTTTATTGTAAACTTTGACTTGAATTAATAATTGAATTTACATTTCTTAATGGAGCTAATTGATCAATAATAACAGGGAATTACGTTTTCCTTTTAAATCTGTTTAGCATTCCTGAAGATTGTTGGCTAGATATGCACTTATTAATAGAAAATATTTACCCTCAGTTCGTGCATTATCATCAACAAAGCAATCCTTTCGTGTATATAATTATTGTTTTTATTTATTTGAAAATATGAAACATCTTGTAATAAATCACTTTAAAAGATGTTTGATTATTAAGATTCTGTGTCTGCTGTGTACAGATAATATATTGAATTTTATTGGGAAGTTCTGTAGCATTTTTTTAGAAATATTACCCATCGACATAAACTGTTAAATTGTGAAAACATAAAATAAAATACTAGTAAAATAGTCCAAGGGACATTTTGTAATTAACAACATGGGTGATTACTAGAGCAGACCAATTTCCGTGCGCGCCATGAGCGCCGGTATGGGAGTGTAATTCGTAATATATTAGAATATGCGATAGAATAGGGACGCAACATGAGCTTGTTACCGATATAAGTATAGACATTTATTCTATCAGAAATAATTAAATATACATTTGGTTTTCTGCTATTAAAGTAATATGCATAAACACACGAAAAATAAGAATAGTACATATTATAGCAGCGTTGTATGTACCTATAAATAAAATGGAAAATGTATGAAATCAGTGATTGTGTGCACGACAGAGGATTTAAAAAAACACTTACCGTTTTAAGCGTCTTCCAAGGATTGACAAACTGGAGAAACTCGATTGTATATTTTCAACATCAGGTGCGTTTCTAAGGTTATTTCTGAAAAACATGTCCGCCGTGAGGAAAAAATATGTTTATATTCGGAAAACGAGCGTTCTACATCTAGTGATGTCATATTCGCATTATCAAAATACTTTTTTAAGCAACTTAACGCATCTGTAGACGTGCCCTCACAAATACGTGTTAAGGTGTCAAAATCTGCATTTCTGTCTAAAACGCTTTCAAATTTAATTAGAACACTTTCACTTTTTGCGTCTTCTACAACACACAGTTATGCGTGAACATCTTTAACGATTTGCGGTGATTCCTCTACCGACAGCGACGAATTTTCTAATTTTCATGTATAAACTGTTGTCGATTAATTTTGTTATTATTGTGCTTCGAACTGCTTACGTGTTCTTTACAATGTGTTTTTGACCAACATATTAGATATGTATAGCACACTAAACATTTAATTTTTGAGCCATCGTATATTAAGTCCGGGAAATCCATAATAAACTTATTCACTTCGTCTGACAACGGTCGTTTTCTCGATTTATGTGTCGACGACATTTTGTTACGTATGCTTACACTTACATGCAGTCTAAGCAAGTATCAAACACATACTGAATGCTTTTTATTAGTTCTGATGCAATACAATCATACTCACATCGGCGCACATGGCGCGCACGGAAATTGGTCTGCTCTAGTGATTATTGATAAAATTTGGAAGAAAATATAGCTCAGACGAATTACGACTAGCTTTAGTAAATATTTCATGAAAAGGAAACTGTGTCACACATTCTTGTACCATGAATATATCTAACTCAATCTAACATACTACTTCATCCTCCAATTGTACTAAGATTACTGCCAAGACGACCACTTTATTTCTTGTAATATTCATATTCATGATTGTTTGTTGAACTGCTTAGTGCTTACTGCAACTTATTTAATATAATTTAATACAATTTAGTTTTCAGCCCCACAACGGAAAATATAACATCTCGCATTTATACTAATTACAATAAATACTGTCATTTTATAATCCTGCGATAAATATTATAAAAAACTTATGATGCAAAGTACATAACTACTACAGAAGTCTACAAATAACATCGGAAATAAAAAGATTTTGGGAAACGTATGCTATATGTAAAAATATTGTGTAGAAATTTCGAATCGAGAAATTGCAGAAAGGTACATTCGGAAGAGGAAGAGATATTACCAGAAATTCCTCTTTCTTACAATTTTTCCTCTATAAGAAATCTTTATATGTTCAAGAAGTTCAATATCTTAAAATAATGAAACACTCCTTTAATCGTAAATTGCAGCGAAGAAAATAAGAATTGTAATATAGAGCAAAAAAAAAACAACAGATTTTTTTGGTCTAAAGTTCAGTGGCAAATGGAGAATGATGAGAAGGTGTATTTTCGTGCAATAAACGACAGTTGCTTCCCGATATTCAAGGCAGCCAATACAGGAAGATAATATTTAGCTTGTTGCACCACTTGGAGCAAATTTTTCTTAATGACTCCAATCAAGTGCTTTTTCACTTTTCTTAGTGAAATTTATTGGATTTCCTTCATCTGATGACGTTAATTTACCACTGTGCTACTTGGTTTTTAGATTGCCTTGAAGACATCATGTCGCATGACTACTACAATACTACAATAATTTTTAAGAAATTCTTTTTCTTGATGTTCCTCGGAATGGTCAATTCAGTACGACTTTTCTTCATCAGTCACGCGATTTGCAAAAAGTTCAGAATTTAGCTTCCGAAGTGGAAGTTTTTCGGTCAAATACAATGAATGATTATCTTGAGTACTCTGTTTAATTTCCACGAATCTCGCTGAAGAGTTTTTCTAAATATTTTCGAAATTACGTAGTTTTTCAACATTCCATCGATAGTCGTTTCAATTAATCGACCTGAACGTTTAACGCCATCCACATACTGCATTCTTTCTTTCATCTCGTCGATGTCACGAATTTTCATAAGCGATTTTAAGTTTTTGTAGTACTTTTACCGTCTTTAACAAAGAGTTTAATATTAGTACTTTGCTATTTATAAATTTTTTGGCCGAGGATCATATCTTGGTTACTAGTCAACATAATTAACTAACATAATAATGTCATATAATTTTCATGAATTATTTAGTAAAGTTGATAATTCATAAATCAATCTTCTGCCAACAGGTGGCGCTACCTACTAATTAATTAAAATAGATACATTCCAGTTAGTTTCGCGATAGAATTGTACATTATTTTTCTTTAAATAATAGTTTCTCAACCTGGAGGTCTCCGTGATATTAAAGGGTTTTAAAGTTAGTTTAGTTTCTAACCCCTTCATAAAAAATATCAAAAAGATATTGTCTTGTTGCCTGACCCGATATTGTTTCGCAAAGCAACATATTCTCTTTGATTGATGTGTCCCTATCACATTCATACCTCACAACACATAAGAATTTGAAACATGTTTGCTACATCTGTTGGTTCATCAAATTGAATACTAAAAAATCCACTTGAACTCACTTGCTGAATTATCTGATCGTGAACATCGGCTGCCATGTCATCGATTTTATTTATATGACAACATAATTTGAAACATACTTGAGTGGGTAAAACCTCACTAAATTTGTATAATACAAAAGTATTTTTAATAATATAAAAAAATATTATTAAAAATGGGGTGTGAAGAACACAATACTAGTTAATTTATGTATTTTTGAATGTATCTTCTCCAAAGACGTAGATACGTATTTCACATTTCTACATGTTCGTCGGTACGCCCCTGTTGGAGAAGAGACACATTCAAAACAACATAACTACGTTACTATAGTTTTAGTTACAGAGAGAATACAGTTTTTTATAGATACGGTGGTTACCGACTATAAAAAAACACGTCTAGTTCGGCTGTTATTATGCAGACAGCGCTGAATATTCCATCACGCTCTGTCTGAATAATTTCGGCTAGATAGTAACGTAGTTATGTTGTTTTGAATGTGTCTCTTCTCCAACAGGGGGGTACCGACGAACATGTAGAAATGTGAAATACGTATCTACGTCTTTGGAGAAGATACATTCAAAAATACATAAATGAACTTGTATTGTGTTCTTCACACCCCATTTTTAATCATATTTTTTTATATTATTAAAAGTACTTTTGATTTTATTTATAGTTTAGAAAATGCGCGCTATGTACTTTGCTTGGCTATAACGACTTTACTTTATGCACTATCTGTTTAAAAATTTGGCATAAATTATATAATAGAGCACTCAAAAACATGACCGGTACGCGCGCACAACGCCATCTTCTGGTTCGTTCTAGAAGCTTTCCGATTTTCCCTCGTATTACAAAAATTCATTGTGAATTTGTACGCATAAATTGTTTTTCAAAACTGTTAAACACTCCGCACATAATATGCTTAATAATGTAATAATTTTTCAAGAAGACGTTGAAAAGAATTTTGTTGCATTCGAAATGTCCACATATATACAAAATTATATTGAACTATTGAAACAATAGTCGTTATAGCCTAAAATTGATGTAATAAAGTACACAATTAAAACGTGTACCTAACGGAGCGTCAAAACCTCCCACATAGAAAAATGAGCCGAAATATAAATTAAAATGGAACATTTTTAAGTAGGTATGCGTCTTTTGTAAGTCAGGTCTAAGTAACTGCTAATACACCGATGGGTGTGCTTCATTTGAATACCAAATATTCATTTTGTTCTTCGAAATATGATTATTTTCTTGAAGGTAACGCTGCCGCATGCGATAATTTTTAAAATTAGAATAAACTTTCAAATTCGCTATTCAAACAAAGACACTTTAATACGAAATATGTAATACAGCTGTTTAAATAGATCTGGTAAAATTCGTTTAGCATACATTTGATAGAAACACCTCGATAGAAATTCGTTTAAATGTGGACACGAAAATACTTCTCTTTAATGGTAAAATCAAACAAATAATTTTTTGTGCGTCGCTTTGCACAGTTCGATCTGTTTGAAAATGATTACAATAAACGCATAAATACATATATTTGGGCAATGACAGATAGAACGTTCAAAGGCCTTTCGTTAGACTCTCTTAAAAATATGTACTTAGAACATACAATGGCGATTCAAAATTAACTAAACGGAAGTATAGTACAAGAGGCAGAACGTGAGGAAAATAGCGTTATTTTAATTACCCTTATTATCTTTCTTGCCTTCTTCCAGTTAAACTTTAAAAATATAAATACTAAAGCATATGCTTCACTTGAGGGTATTGTTAAACAAATGTTACAAAGAATAACAGAGCTGTCTTCTTGCGATAGTATAAGAACATGTAAGATGTAATTTTTAATTATATTTTCGTTTGGATGAGGTGGTCTTTTTAGTCCAATGTTCGTTCTATTTGCCATTACCCTCTCTCATTTTTTGAAGTCTCAATAAAAATTTGTCTTTGCTTAAAAATATTTATTCTTCACTTAAAATTATTAAAGTTAACATAAAATAATTTACGTGTATTATAAATAAATCATGAGCTGTCAAGTGACACTTGACAGTTATAAATGAGCCATCGGGCTAACCAGTCGATATTCTGAAGAAAAAACGAATGTAAATGGATAAAAAAACAAATCAGCAACCTTTGAACCGGTACGAAAAAAGCAGAGAAAACGGACACAGATTTTTGGATGTACAGCTGTATTACATATTTCGTATTAAAGTTCATTCATTTCATAACACAAAAATTATCAGCATACCAATCAATGATGTATAGATTAATTAACGTACCTATGAGTAGAAGTAATTTTAACCTCGAACTAAATAGGATCCACTCTATAGCATTAAACAATGGTTACTCTATAAATATTATCAATAACATCCTGAATAGTCAACAAAAATCTAACACCCTTTCTTTAGTTTGCCCAAAATTAAATAATAAAATAACTAATCACTACAAATCAATCACTTACTTAGAAAAAATTACGGATAAAATTAGTACTTTCATTAAAAAACTACTATACAGAATATTATTAAAAAGAACAAAGATAAAATAGACAAAGAAATAAACTCTGGTGTATGTACGTTAACATGTGAAGATTGTAATAAAGTATACATAGGACAAACGGGGAGGACGTTCAAAATTAGGATGAAAGAACGCGAGAGAAATCATAAAGAAAAGAAAACAGATTCAAATTTCGCAAATTATTGTTTAAAAAAGGGAAAACTTAACTTGTTAGAAAACTTAAAAATTAATATATGTAATAATTTAGGATTAGCTCTTTAAATGACAAATTAGATTTAAACAACTCTCCCTCTACCATTTTTAACTTATCAATAAATGTTACAGTTTTTAAAATGGCACTATATATAGTACCGAAACGTTAACATAAATAAAATATTGTTTTAATTACCTGGCCGCTAGTTTTTGTATATATATACAAAAACTCGCGATATAGCGATATAGGATTTTAGTTGCGCAATTCATCGATGCGACAGAGTCAGTCAGTCATCAACGATCGTAAGAGAAACATCAAAAGTAGACATACCCTGCTGCGATGTTACTGAAACTTATATGATTATAATGAATTAGTTAAATACTTGTTATTGACAAAATAAATAACATAAAAAGTGCTCAGGCCTAGTTAATCAACCAACCCTAGACAAGAGATTAAACAAACCTACGTATATATATATATATATATATATATATATATATATATATATATACATATATATATATATATATAAATCATACACTAAAAATTACTAGGACTCCTAAAGAATTTACTTACAGACAATTCCAGTTGAAATTTATTAACGCAGAAATATAATATATTATTGCAAAACTGCTGTTCGTCTTGTAAGGTAATTTATTTACATTTACTGTATTTTATCCTATAGGTATTTAGAATTACAACTATTTTAAATTGACCAATTCTTAGCTAATCACTACCACTAATATTTATATAACAAATTATTCAATTTATTTTACCGCTGATAGGATTACTGCCTTTAAAAGCTGCTATTGTACTCGACGCAATATTGTTCCAGAATACATTCAAACTTTGCAAATATTCTCGGATCTATGTTTCACATACTAAAGTAGGGTGGACTTGCCCTCGGACGGTCAAAGATGTAAGATGAAATGTTTTCAGTCTTTTCTATCTGTTAATTTTGATTTCATTTCTCATCTAGACCATAAGAAATTAATAAAAATAAAATCTCGCAACTAGTGGCAGGTTAGTGTTTATTATATATCTTTTGAAACTATTAATATTATACATCTCGCTGTATTTCAGGTCATATGCAAATCACTGCATTAATGTATTGTACGCAAATGTTAACAGTTGCTACCGAAACAATATAAATATTTAATAATGAGGCGGTCACGCATTTATCAATTCATTCATCAACTGAATTTTAATACGTACGTATATGTAGTGGTACGTGTAATAAGTGTCAAAAGTGAAAGACAATGTTTTTCGAAGAACTTCGTAGTAATACGTTATTCATGATTTAGATTGTTAACAAATTCTTCAGAAATAAATTTAATTTTCACAAACGAACAAAGTTAAAAACATAAAAAACTTTGTCACGATGTAGCTATAAATCCAATACAAATACATATACCGACAACTAAACTGTCATCATCAGTTAAGCAAACCACATCACTGATCCACTGACGTAGCAGGTAATAGTAATTTCTAAATGTAAAGTAACCCTATTTATATCTGTTTCTAATTCTATGTTTACATAGGTCGCTAATTGAGATATAATTCCATTTAACAATACCTACACCTAATGATTCAGCAGATTGTACAGGCTCAACAGAATATCCTAAGGTCTTATTTTAATTTTTATAAATAAAAAGGGTCTTGTAACTATCTATCTCAGTTGTGTACACTGTTAGTTTTAAAATAAATTGTAACTTGTGAAAAATTTGTGGAGTCGTTAAATTTTGTTTGGTTAATTCCTTTTGTTGTAGATTTTGATAAGTCTACAGTTTCTTCTTTAGTTGATAGTTGTTACTCATAGGATGTAAAAATATAAATAAAATGGATAACTGACGACCTTTGAAAACTGAAAAATTGGAAGCAATTATAAATGAAACGAGCGACATTGAATATCACAGTGATGATAGTTCCATCCGATGACGATGGAGAAATCGATATAATTAAAGGTATGACTTACAATGAAGGAATTTCGGAGTCAGATGATGAAGACAATTTAGAATCAGAAAACAACTCTGGCTATTGCGAGGCCAATAATGTAGATTCTGATGATCAACACAACGCTATGGGACAAACTTTTGTTTCAAAAAATAAACAAGTGTGGCATGAAACTCCTCTCAATACGCCACAAGGTCGATTAGGACGACAAAATGTTTTACGCGAAATATCAGGATCTATAAGATTTGATAGTATATCCTCTGCGTTTTTGATTTACCTTATGCCAGTTATTGTGAAATGGACAAATGTAGAAGCAAATACTGTATTTGGAAATAGGTGGAAACTAAATGAAAACGCCCATAAAAAAATTTATGAGCGTCCTAATACTCATAGAAGAATATAAATTACTATCTACAAGATGGATATATTCCAAGCTGGTACATGACTGTAGATAAGCAATTGGTAACCTTTAGAGGAAAATGTTCTTTTCGCCAATATATACCCTCAAATCCAAGTAGATTTAGTATTAAATTTTTAGCAATTTGTGACTGCATCACACCCTATGCATGGAAATTGTAAGTCTATACCGGCAAAATAGGCGAAACAAGGGTGAAACATCAAGGTGAGGATGTAGTGAAAAGATTAGTAAAAGATATAGAAGGATCTGGGAAATATAACATGCGACAATTTTTTTACATCCTATTTACTTTCTAACTATCTACTATCAAAAACACTGACCATTATCGTAAAAATAAACCAGCTTTGCCCACCTGCTTCAAAAATCCCAACAATCGAGAAATCTTGTCGACATTATTTGGCTTTCAAAATAATAAAATGATACTTTCATACTGCCCAAAGTAGGGAAATGTAGTTACATTACTTAGTAAAGTACAAAATGACACCAAAGTTAGTGGTACATTAACAAAGCCAGAAATAATCCCAATTATAACAAAACTAAAGGCAGTGTAGACACTGTGGATAAAATGACTAGAAGTTACAGTGTTAAACGAATGACAAGCAGATGGCCATTAACTATTTTTTTATAATATGATAGAGATTAGCGTTATGAATGCATTCCTAGTGTGGCTGTCTCTCAACAGAAGCTGTAGTAAGAAGTTACGCAAGAGAAGAAATTTGATTATAGAGTTTTTAAGCAACTGGCTCAGTACCATGGAAATCCAAAACCAGCTGAAGCATCCACTAGCAGCGAAAGTGAACCACCAAGGAAAAAGGGTCGATGCAGCATCTGCACATCTAAAAGACACAGAAAAACTAGAACTACTTGTAATAAGTGAAAAACCATGTATGTGGAAAAAATTCCATAACATTATCTACTTAGTGTGTTGAATAAAATTACGTTGTAATCATTATGCAAATTACTGATGTAAGTATTTATTTATAAATAACCAAAGAATAACAAAAATAAGTTTTTAACACAAAGAAAATTCACCGTAATTCATATATGGGTCCATTGAACCCATATATGAATTACGGAATTTATAGCTTGTTTTTTTTCAGTAGACAGAGGGTTATATACTAAATTAAGTTCCTGTTACCAATTTCTGCCACTTTTCTGTCAAAAATGTTCAAACCTATTCCATAATTTTGCCTTCCTTCACTTTTAAATTTGATATATGCCTTTTCCTTTCCAATATTCTTGTCCTTAGATTGTATTCTTATAGTAATACTATATCTTATTTAATAAACTATTTTCTAAAATTTGATCCTTGTTAAAAGCTGTTGAAACCTTTATTCCTATCTTGTTTCTCTACAACTTTTTGACTCTTCTATTTAACATCAATATAATATATATTCATATATATATATATATATATATAGCAAACGCCAATTAAGTTGGCGCGAGAAGGGGTAAGTTCGCGCAGGATTAGAATAGTGGGGATATTTGTATTTGGTTTTACATCAAATGTCAGATAATTCTAACCTCTGAGCGTGTATGATCCCCTAGCAAAGACATTACAAAATATGGTCTGTCAAACGTCAATGACAAATGTATTCTGACAATTACTTGAGTAGTGGGGGTGGACATTTTTAAAAACGGCTTCTGCGCACCCCCTCCTCGCGCCAACTGAATTGGCGTTTGCTATACATATATTAAAATAATAAGCTTTTTTTGGTTTAGCGACCTTTATTGAAATTCAATTTATTTAACTAACGGCGTTTCGACTTTTTTGTATATAATTAATTCTATATTATTCTATATTTAATTTTAATTCTATATTATTAATTCTATATATTCTATAATTAATTCTATATAATATAATAAATATAATAATTTAACAATAAATATTTCAAACAAATAGAAGGACTAGCAATGGGAGCACCTATATCGAGCGTAGTAGCCCAATTAGTATTAGAACACATCGAATAAAATGTTATTAAATCCCTAAAAATCAAACCAACTTTTGTCAAAAGATATGTCGATGACTGCATAATGGTGTTACCAGAAAAGGAAATAAGTAATGTACAAAATAGCTTCAACAACTTCCATCCAAATTTAAACTTTACCATTGCAATTGAAAAAAACAACTCCATAAACTACTTAGACTTAACACAAATAAAAACAAACAATAACATACAAACAAAATGGTACACTAAACCAATCACATCCGGCAGATACGTAAACTTTTATTCAAACCAACCCCTATCCCACAAAAAAAATGTTGTAACGGCGTTAGTGGAGAGGGCTTTAAATCTCACCAATCCAGTTTTCAGACCAACAGTACTGAATAAAGTAAAAACTATTTTAACAGAAAACAATTATCCACCACAATTTATATAAAACATTATAAAACCGAGACTTAATAAAATATATAACAAAACTAAGTGCCAAAATATAAATAAAACAACCAATGAATTAACATATATCCCTACACCCTATATAACTGGATTATCCAAAAACTAAACAATATAGTTAAACCATTTAATTTTAAAATAGCACATCAAAGCGGAAAAAATCTAAAATTCCTACACACAAAACTAAAAGATTCAACACCAACATTTAAACAATCACATACAATATATAACATACCCTGCAAAGACTGACATAGTATACATAAGCCAAACAAAATAGTTACTACAGGAAAGATTAAAAGGACACAAATACGCAAAAAATCAGACAGCTTTAAAAAAACACCAGACAACATTAAAACACAATTTTAATTTTGAAAATACAAAAATAATAACCAAGCAAAAAAATACAAAGGCTAGGGAGGTATTAGAAATGATTCACATTTTCAAAAATAACAAAACAATCAACGACCGAAACGAGATTGATGGACTTTCAAAACTGTATTATCCGCTCATTAAAAAATAGAAGACAACCCCACCCACACAAAAAATCCCAAAATATTTTTTTTTCCATTGTAAACACTGTATTTTCCCAAACACATGGCCTGACCAAAGAAATTTTAAAAACGAAATACTATAAAAAAATTTCATTTCTATAACAAGACATTTAGTTACACTTAAGATTCCGAGATACGCTGTTCGGACCGTGTTGGAAGGGTCGACATGTTTCCGACCATGCATATTGCACTGGGCATGTGTTTTAACACGAAATAAATTGGTGAGTTTTGTATCCTTTAAATTTTAAATTTTAAATTTTAACTTTCTTTACTCTAATCATTATTTTAATTTTAATTCATTCATATAATGTAAATATAATTCTTACCTTTCGTTTGTAATTTTTTTTTGTTCTAAATCGCTTGAAAAAGACTTAATTATATACAAAAAAGTCGAAACGTCGTCAGTTAAATAAATTGAATTTCAATAAAGGTCGCTAAACCCAAAAAAGCTTATTATTTTAATATTATGCACAAGGCCAATAAAATAAATAAGAAATAAATTTTAATTCTTATTAACACTAAATATATATACAGTGTGTATAAGCCAAATGGAATAAATTCATTATTTCGGTTACTGTACATATTTATAAAAAATCCCGAAGCATGTCATATTTAATTTATAAATTAACATTCTTCAACGCGATCCCTACCTTCAACCCCCTTCGAATGACAGGTACAACCCCCATTTTTTTAAATGGGAAGTATAGGCTTGTGATATATCGTTGTAAAGGTCTCTTTATTCTCTATTCAAAAATGTTATAATTTTCATGTTTGTTGCAACAATTAAGAAAGAATAAAATAAAATCATGTTGTTATCGAAATTCGCTACAATATACTCAAAAATAAAATTTAATGCAAAATGTAAAGAAAAATTAAAAAAGCCAAAAACAAATATGAATATCAATGAAGTATATGTTCAAAATGTTCACCATGAACGTCTTGGCAACATCCTAATCTTAAATAAAACTGTCTTCTAACATTATTTAACATATCAGGCGTGATCGACCTAATCGCAATCGTTATTCGTTCTCTTAAGTCATTTAAATCCAAAGGTTTAGTTTTGTACACAATGCTCATCAAATATCCCCATAAAAAAAAATCAAGTAAGGTCAGATCAGGTGATCGCGCTGGCCATTCTATCGATCCTCGCCTTCCTATCCACCGATTGGGAAATATTGTATCGAGGTACTGCCGGACATTGCGTTGGTAATGTGGTGGTGCTCCATCCTGCTGAAATCATATCGTATTCATTGGAACTTGAGGGTTTCCTGGATCAGGATATAAATTTGCCAAAGTTGGAATGACATCATTTTGAAGTAGTGCCAAATAACGATCGCCATTCAAATTGCCCTCAATGAAAAAGGGACCAATGATATGGTTTCCAACAATACCTGCCCAAACATTAACTTTTACTGGGTATTGTGCGTGTTCTTCCCTCATCCAGTGAGGATTTTCCGTAGACCAGTAGCGGCAATTTTGCCGATTAGCATGACCGCTAAGAGAAAAAGTGCACTCATCAGAAAACATAACGTCTTCTAAATTGATAATATTGTTATCCAGAATGTCCATCATTCGCTCACAAAAATAAGTTCTTCTATCAAAATCGTCTTCCATAAGCTCCTGAGTAGATATCATTTTATAGGGATGCATTTTATTTTCAATTAATATGTTTACTATCGATGTATGGCTAACATTTAATGTAGTGGATGCTTGTCTACTCGATGTATGTGGGTTTTCCATAAACTCAAGCATCACATCTACTTTGATTTCATCACTCAGTGCATTGGCAGCTGTTTTTTTTATCTGCTTTACATGACCAAACTCTCGAAACTGCTTCTCTATCTTACTTATTGTTCCTTGAGCTATAGGCGGTAAATCAGGAAATTTCTCATGAAATAGGCGGGTTACTTCTTGTTGTGTTCGGGTTCTATCTCCGTAACCAATCATTTGTATGACTGTTATTTTATGCATTTCCGTTAATCTAACCATTTCCCAGAATTGTATTTTACGAAATTCAAACTAAAATTATCAAACTGTCAATTTAAATGACAACTTTTAAATACAAAACAATTTACTAAGGCGTTTTAAACAAACTAATGTTGCCACGGAAACTTTTTAAAGTATTTTTAATGGATACCATCTAAAAAGCACATTGGTATGGTTTTTACTCACTTTCTTATTATGAAGACCTAAACGGGAAGTAAGTAATGCAATGACGCCTTTGATGTATGTATTAAATCTTTATAAACGCAAATGAGCATCTACTTCATTGACATTCATATTTTTTTCTGGCGTTTTAAATTTTTCTTTACATTTTGCATTAAATTTTATTTTTTGAGTATATTGTAGCGAATTTCGATAACAACATGATTTTATTTTATTCTATCTTAATTGTTGCAACAAACATGAAAATTATAACATTTTTGAATAGCGAATAGAGAGACCTTTACAACGATATATCACAAGCCTATACTTCCCATTTAAAAAAATGGGGGTTGTACCTGTCATTCGAAGGGGGTTGAAGGTAGGGATCGCATTTTCACGTTGAAGAATGTTAATTTATAAATTAAATATGATATGTTTCGGGATTTTTTATAAATATGTACAGTAACCGAAATAATGAATTTATTCCATTTGGCTTATACACACTGTATATATATATATATATATATATATATATATATATATATATATATTCAATATATTATTAATAATGAGATTTTATTTCTTTCTTCATTTAATACTTTTCATATTTCTAATACACTTACGACAATCTTATGTCATAATTTTTCTTTCTTAGAGATACAATTGAGAGATTCACATTAAAAACAGCTCATTTAAATTAAAATAAATTTCTGAAAATTTATATATATATATATATATATATATATATATGTATATATATATATATATATATATATATATATATATATATGTATATATATATATATATATGTATATATATATATATATATGTATATATATATATATATATATATATATATATATATATATATATATATATAAATTATCTATCACTGATAGATAATGTGGGTAATTATATTTTCATATATTATGGAAGGTCTTTTTTTCTATGTTATAGCGTTGATTGAGATTAATTGCAACGCAAAATGTTATTTGAATATTCCGGTTTGCAATACCGATTACTTATTAATATTTGTAAAAACAACGATGAATTCTTACATCATATCGTAATAAATATTATGAAACGGCAATGTTCGAGGAGCGTTAGACCATTCCCATCTTATTTTTTGTTCCTTTCAATGGCGAATATGATCGTACAAAATTTTGTTTAAAGAAATCAACGAATGTATATCATGTCAAATATTAAAACGTGCATAAAAGAAATGTAGGCTGATGTCAGCACACAAGAGGTTTTAAATGAAAAGGTTCCCAAAAGTGACAAGATGAACAAAAGATTTCAATTAAGCAGTACCTTACATTCTCGCCAGGTGAGATATGTTATCCGATCTGGCATTGTCTTAACATGAGTATCAGTTTCGGGCGGTAACATTCCATTGTTCCAGATGATCCAGGCGGTGACGTTTACAGGAGCGGTAACTATCAAAGACGAAACCTAAATCCGTAAGGAATATAATAATACTGAACACATTTACATGAACAGTGAATCGTTTAACTCCTTAACTACTGACGCATAGGTGTTTAGAATTAATTGTATGCCCAGAACAAAATGTTTAAGGTTAATTATATGCAATAGCGCGTTAATTGACTTTTTCATTATTCTTAATCAGAATAAATTAAAATTTCTTTCTATCATCTGTCTATATATAGCAACAATGGAACGGCCGGTATTGTTGAAGTATCTTTGCGAAATACTTTCTACATGCAAACTAATTAGTTTTTTGTAAGCGCACATGATTGACATATGTCTATAACAAAACGAAAACAAAATTTAATGTTTATATAAAAGACTTATTAGAATACGTTGACTGTTTGACCTGAAATTTCTTTTTCAATTGATAGGTGAGAGTTGAATACGAGTAAGCTAAATGTCTTCAAATTCTCAGAAAGCACAGGAAACGTAAGGCATTCCTTCTCGTCTTATAAAAATAAAATTCGTAGTAATTTTAAAATCAAAATAAAACATCGTAGCGTTTCGAAAAATATTTATTTTTTATTTTAAAAAGTAAATTTATATTGTTTATTACAAAAAAGTATAATAAGTAAATAATATTAGCTCCGTATGAAAGTTCTAGATTTCTTAAGTTAAACAAATGCATTTAGTGCAGTCAGTCAAAACATCGTTAAAAAAATGTGCTGGCTTGAAATTGAGATACTCAGTTAACAATACTGCTTCAGTGCTTCTTGCTACGAAAAACTCCTTCATTCAAGAAACATTGCAAAGATTGAGAAAGGTAAAAGTCGAAGAGCGTTACTTCTGAAGAATATGTCAGACATGGTAACGCATTCCAGTATAATTCTACCAGCTTTTCATAAATTGTGATGCCCGTTGTCCTGATTATAGCATTTGATAAATCTTAGAATTTCGGCTTATAATAAATATTTAAATTAGAATATTATTTTATTAAAAAGTAACTTAAGGAATTTCTAACAAACTCGAAACCATATCCTTCGTAGCTTAGAGGTTAGAGGCGTGGCCCGGAGAACCTATGGATGTGGGTTCGAGTCCCACAGAAGCACGAAATTTTTTTTAATAAAAATTTTTCGAATAATTAGCGTCGTAATTGTAGATAGCAATATTTCCAATTCGCGAAATAACGTTCTAATTTAAATATTTAATATAAGCCGAAATTCCAAGATTTATCAAATGATATATTAAATGAACGGCTAAGAAATAGATTTCTCTATATTATATTATATATATATATACATGCTGCCCCGTATTGTTATGTTCAAATTCTAGGAGTATAAAGTAGACTTCATTTCAAGTAACAAAAACGCAAAACTTGTATATCCATTTTTATTTGTTTCAAAGTTACAGATCTATGAATGTGATTGTCAGATTATGAAAAAAAATTGTAATCCTAAAGTCAATAAAAACTGATTTTATTTAAAAAAGTTCAATTAATAATATTTTCGAAATGTCCACTTCCTTGTTGAATGCTTGTGCCCGTAAGCCAACAGAAGAAGTACGTATCCGAATCTCATACTTGTTTTGTCGGATTTGCTCGGCAGCCAGGTGAATACGATCCAACAACTCTTTTCTTGCGTTCGAAACTTGCGCGTATGTATCCCAATAAATAACAGTCAAGGGTATTAAGATCGGGTGATCTGGGTGGCCATGCAACAGGACCACCTCGACAATTCATCTTGGATAATTGACGCTAACCCAATTTCGGAGCAATTCCGAAATGTGGTGGTGTGAAACCATGTGAAACCACATGTTTCGTCGAACATTTAGTGGGGCATCCTCTGAAAGACCTGGCAGTTCGGCAATAAGAAATTGAAGGTAATTGTCCGCATTTAACCTCCCAGGAAGAACGACAGAACCAATCAACAAGTCATCGATTAGGGTCGCCCAAACGTTAATAGAAAATTCATGTTCAAATTTAGCTTTGGGATTTTCTGATGACCATCTGTGCAGATTTCTCAGATTTTTAACACCACTTCTTGTGAACAGAAATTAAAATGAAGCCCTGACTGTCTTAATATCCAGGTAGAATAAACTAGACGAGCATAGTGGTCTGCCTCAAGAAAACCGTGTCCCCAGCGATAGTGATATGGATATAAGCCCTCACGTTTTAAATTCGCCAAACTGTCGTTCGTGGCACTCCTAGTTGTCTAGCGATTCGACGTACACTGAGAGTTAGATCCCTTGTAACAATAGCTACTGCTTCTTCCTCTAAGTCTGCTGGCAAATTTAATCCACGGCCGAAAAGATAATCACGCAGTCCGCATTCTCGAAATTGTCTGTGTACTTCCAGAAACGTTCTGTAATGAGGAATGCGCCTATCGGGAAACCGATGTCGGTATCCAATAACTGCTTGACGGGCACTGCCATTACAGTAGCCATACACAAAATGCATATCCGCATACCCTTGAGAAGAAAATCGGTTAGGCATTTTGAATAAAGAAAACGTGTCCACTCACTAATAGGCTGTTGTATGAACTGAAACGTAATGTAATCCTTTATTAAAAAAAGCAACGTTAACAGTCATTTGAACATTTGTTTAATGTATGATATTCATAGTTCAGCACTTACAAAATAAGTAAGAACCTTCTTTATCATAAATCACTTCCAGTACTCCTTTTTGTAGATCTCCAAGAAATTACTGTATGCACTACGACATGTGTTTATTTATTTTAGGATAACATTTTATTATGCGACGTTCACAATTACAGGCCTGTTATTGAATCGTACAAGTTTTTTTTAAATAAACTCAGTTTGTATTGACTTTAGGATTACATTTTTTTTCATGATCTGACAATCACATTCATAGATCTGTAACTTTGAAACAAATAAAAATGGATATACAAGTTTTACGTTTTTGTTACTTGAAATGAAGTCTACTTTACACTTCTAAAATTTGAATATAACGATACGGGACAGCTGGTATATGTGTATATATATTAGCAACAAATAATAGACGTTTGGAAAAAAAATCATCATGCATTGTCTGTTTCTTAATAAACATGGACTGGTTTTTCTGATTATTTGCACACCAATTGACGCCTCCTGAAATAGATTCCCATAAATAGTCTTCATGTAGCATCGTCTCTTGTATTTCATGCTGAAGAGCCTCTAGAGTCTGTGATAGGTATGCCAAATTGCTGTCTGGTCTCTTTGAAGAAGCTTTGAACCGCAGGAAAACGTGCGGTATTTTGTTGAAAATTAGTAAAAATTGGTATTACACATATCTTTAAAAGGATGTAAATAGTCAAAATGACAACTAACATCGAATTTGAAAATTAACTATTATTAATAGTTGTACATGCATCCCATTAAAGGAATCCTGAAATAATAAAGTTTCTTAAGCTTTATCAAATTATATTATCTTTGATGAAAACAAAAGTTCTGCATGTACGAGATTATTCATAAGAAAACCTTTATATTGTATATTTCAGCAGAATAGTTTCAACATATTTCGTAACTTATATTACTCTGAAGATGTTATTGGATTAACGTTGTCGGCATAATGCAAGAGATGATTAAGCAATACTTTATACACATATTCCTCTGAGAAAATCAATATCAAATTTTTCAATTAAAATTAAAAATCCGTTATTATAACTATTTTATAAAGGAATAATTTACGCTAAGAATGGATGAATTAAGTTGGTCGAAATAAA
This sequence comes from Melolontha melolontha, assembly GCA_935421215.2. NCBI lineage: Eukaryota > Metazoa > Arthropoda > Insecta > Coleoptera > Scarabaeidae > Melolontha > Melolontha melolontha. Next base: position 835,613 of record OW285235.1, on the reverse strand, counting down.
AATTAGTGACTTAACTGCATAACGACACAAAATGTATTATTTATTGAAAGGTTATTTGTCGTTAATTATACTTACAGCAATTTGTTGCGCTGATTTAAATGTCATAGCGTATGTGCATACCGAAACTATTCCAAACAAGAAATAGTTTTTTAATATGGTACACTGCTGATTCAAATACTTTTATGTTAAAAAAAAACGATTGCTTTCAAGTTTTGCGGTTGATTTAGACGAGGTTGATTTAAATAAACAAGTTGTGTAACAATTGCTCATTGAATATGTGATCTAAATAGTTTATTAGATCACGTATCTAATTAAGGCACGACATATGACTCATCCCGCGCAAAAATTCAAGTGCATGGTCAACCAGACAATTTATTTTATGTATAAGGAAACTCAAATACCATTCAAATGTAACAAAAGACATACGCAATCTGTTGTTAGTAAATTGGGTATGGATTTCACAACCATTTTACTTCTAAAAAGCGAGTTGAAGTATAAATTTAATCCATCATGTGGTTTAAAATAATGTCAGCTTCACTATTACGTCAGTATTGATTGATAATTGACTAATAAAGTGCTGAAATTAATTTCATAGCTTCAATGAGAAATAGAAAAAGAGGTAATCATAATACGTTTTACTTATAATTTTAGCAAATATATTATTAAAAAGCAATATTATGCTATTCTTAATTTTTTTTAATTTGATTATCGGACACTGCCCTATTATACTAAAATATGGGATTTTTTAATATATTTCAAAATCACTAAAAACTAATTTTTACATAAATAAAGATGACTTACTTTTGATTCTAAATTTAGCAAATCAAATAATAAAAATTTCATTAATTGACGTAGCAGACACTTTTTGGTGAAACATTTTGTAATTAACAAATTTATTATAAAAACACACTTGGCTATTTCACAATTTTTTATTAGATTATTTCTAACATATGTTTCGGCTGTTATGCCATTGTCAAAGAGTATCTTAAAACTGAGTTTTAAGATACTCTTTGTTATCACTGACAAATAAAAGTATTTTTTCTTTATACGTGGCGTCCGAATGAAGCATTTTTTGCATATTCTCCTTAATGGTTTCAGCAACTGTTTCCGCATCAACTCTATTTATAACACTTGTTGCTATTACATATGAGTTATAGGGAATAGTTGGATGTAGTACACCAGCTACAACATTTACCACACAGCGTCCTAACATATCCACCGTTTCGTCGGCGCTTATCCATATGTATTGATTTAAAAGATGGCTTCTAATGCGTTCTACTGTTCTCGTATAGCAGCTAGAAACATAATATTTGCGTAAAGTTTATTCATCAGGAACATTTCGACCAGTATATTTTTTCAGAAATGTCTTCAAAATTGGATTGTTCAATTTAAATAATGGAATATTAGCTGCCATAAAAGTTTCACAGAGTTCTTCGTTAAAATTTTCAGATTCCAACGGGTTCAATTTTTTTTCGTGCTTTAACGATCCTACGTGACGTTTTACGGTTGATTTATTGCAATTTTTCAATAACGTTTCACACACTTCACAATAAATTTCGGAATCACTGGCAATGTACATACAATCAGTATGGCCCTCAATCCAACTCGCCATTGTTTCACGATGCCATTCTCGACGCTCTTCCATTGTCTGAAAAAGTAAGAATATTCTAGATCCAATTAAACGATATTAAATAACGAAATTTTATGCACACTTACGTTAAAATAATTGGAAGATGTTGCTTAAATGAAAAGAAAAGGAATGTAGGTGCTATTACTCTTACGAAATACGATAAACTTATTTATTTTATCTACGTACACGACACCACTGAAAACACTATATTCCCCGAATACAATAGCTGGGTTGTCCATTGTTATCGCTGCGAGACCAGGTGGCCGAGTAAGTCAAACAAATACTTCATTGAATTACGCCGGGATGTACTGAGCGACATTATACACAATTCCAATTGCCGATTGCGTTTTATGGAAATTGCATCCGTTCTCTATTTATTAGCAAACTGTGTGAGAATGTCTCGCGCCAGGTGTTTACTAATTACTCTGCTATCTTACTACATTGCGCTACTTTGATATTAAACTTTATCGAATCTTGCTCTATGTGTATCCCGGCTACGTTAACTAGCTTGCACTTATTAATGGGATGAAGCTATTGAATCAGCGAATATAACTCGTATATACAGCAAAACCAACCGAAAGAGGATGACTATTATAAGTGGAACTGGTCTTGAAAATCTACACAATATAAATGTACATATTACACTATTACATTTGAAGCAAAGTTCTGTAAAATTTATCCTGACATTCAGGCTCTAGAATCGCTAGACGGGCATTTTCTTACATTAACTTCTCGTTGGTGATGTATTTTTGTCATATCCAACACTTTTTACGCTAAAATGAAAAACTGATCTGAAAAACTGTTATGATTTAAAAGTATGTGCATTGTGCAGTAATACCAGTTTTGCACATTTTTTGAATGCTACGAATTTTTGAATTAAATTATATTTTTTCTGATTTGCAAATCTTTATGGGTTTTATCAGTGTCTTAACTTAAGAAAACGCGAAAGAACTTGTATGTGTTAAAAATTTGACATATGTACGTGCAAGTAGATTGAGAAATATCAAATCCAATAATGTGTAACACCTGCCACCGTGAGATTAAAAAAATCAAATTTTATTTCTACGCTAGCGACTATTACAGGAAATCAAATCCATTTTGTGTTTAAGCGTTCAGTTTATCATATCTGCTCAAAAGAGATCGTTTCGGACGCTATTTATGTCAACCGATATCCTACAAATTCTATAGCAGATTATTCATACAGCTCCAACTGATAGAATTGTATGGATAATTTACATTTGAGAAAGCTGAAACAGATTTAAATACAAAATATATGTGGCAACTGAATGCCGGCAATAAAAACACGTCACAATAAATTATTATTTTATCTAAACCAAATCTAATTTGTCACAATTTCACCTCTCTCATCTTAAATTAATCATCGGATTAGCTTAATGCGTACGCACATATATATATATATATATATATGATATGCTGCACCACCGGTGTGACATTGAAAGAAAATGTTTGTGTTCGAGCGGTCATTGAATTTAGAAGTAATAAAGCACCCTATTCAATGCATACGTGCTCCGCGCGAGTGCAAGTGGAACAGTTGGACAACTTACCGAAGTATCGGTCAGATATTGTGAGTCGATTACTAGGTAATTGGTCGACTGGCAGAAATACAAAATAAGCTTACGCCGCACGTATAAGCCAGGTATTAATTGAGAGTCAAGGTGCATCGGTATTTGTTGGTCTATGCGCCGAGGATATAGATTATTCGTTATTCCTCGCGACAGGATGCATCGAAAATATATATTGTGGGTGATATTGTATGCAGGCAGAATGCGAGACCGGACGCTACAGATCCGAGTGTCCGGATCGAGACCTGAGCGGCGTTAATCCACTAAGACAATGCATGAGTCATTGCGTAGGAGTGGTTGCCCGGAATTATAATTATAACGCGTATAATGATCTGTTTCATAAGCGTGTTTGTTTAATGGTCTACGAGACGTCAACTCAAAAATTCCTTCTTTTGTTATCGTTCATTTCTAATTATCTACACTTTCTTACCAATCATCGAATAGTATTAATCGTGTGTACTTATTTACTTCAAATAATTTCGTTTACAATGCTGAGTTTTATATTGAGTGAGCCACAAAAGAGTTTTCAGAGTATGCCATGGATTAAATCAGTTATGTCTTAGATTGATTAAGTGATTTAACCTACATGTCGTACTACTAGTAATAGGTTATCGTATCGTTAAATATAATAAAGAGCGTTCAAATAAATTTTACTTCGAAGTTACCGATGTACATTATGTATATGTAAGTCTTAGCTTTTTACTTAAGTTCTTAATACGAATTTTGTTGGTTATAAACTATTTGCATGACATGACAAATGTCAAAATAATAAAATTAAAAGTTTTAAATATATGCAACAAACAAGTAACATTTTATAAAAATTGTTGAAAGTGGCCACCACCTTGTTCGTGACATTTCTCACATCTTCTTCTAATAGAGGAGAAAACATTTTGTAGCATGTATGCGTAATGATAAAAAAACAACCCGGTATATATATTTCATAATGAAAATGTCATACAGAAAGCTGAGTATGTTCTTCACCAATTGCCTTTACGCTTCACATTTTCTTCATTTCTAACTATTGGCATACCACTGCCCTTTTTGCGATCCATGAAAACTGATCATATGGAATAGTAATATCTGGAAATTCTTCTGATATGCATCTCTGATAGAATAAACCCATTCGCCATTAATTTTACTACCATATCTAAAACAAATTTCAACCATGTGCAGTTTCTGTTGTTCGTTAAATACAAAAGCCATTATTAAATAGCTAATAAATTACAAAGATATCTTCCAACTTGTCAATTTAACTTATCATTATTTACAAATGACACTTGATCAATTCTTTAAGTTCAGAAGTGGCTTATATGTTTATCTCCGTCGTTCATGGCCTACCTAGGATACAAATTTTGTAGCTCGCTTGATATTTTGTCGCTAAATTCGCTGCTGTCATTTTCAAAACGTTCCTTGGTTCAATAATCGAATTTCAAATCAAGCAACGTCCTGAAGTTTACAACAGCATATATGGAAAAAGGCAATTATTGATATCTAACTGTGAATATGCACATATCCATTACGCAATCGGCAAGTTTTTGTGACCTCGTGTATGTCGACATTTGCCCGCTAACCCCTTCAATTGTCTATTCAACCTGGATCGATTCCTTTTCATTTTTTTTTTCAATCTGTTGGAAATTCGTCAATGATATACAAGTGTCCCGTATCGTTATGTTCAAATTTCATGAGTGTAAAGTAGACTTCATTTCAAGCAACAAAAACGCAAAACTTGTATATTAATTTTTATTTGCTTCAAAGTTACAGATCTATGAATGTGATTGTCAGATCATGAAAAAAAATGTAATCCTAAAGTCAATACAAACTGATTTTATTTAAAAAAAGTTATACGATTCAATAACAGGCCTGTGATTGTTAACGTCGCATAATAAAATGTTATCCGAAAATAAATGAACACGTGTCAGAGTGCATACTGTAATTTCTTGGAGATCTACAAAAAAGAGTACTGAAAATTGATTTAAGGTAAATAAAGTTCTTACTTATTTCATAAGCGCTGAACCATGAATATCATACAATAAACAAATGTTCAGATGACCGTTAACGTTGCATTTTTTAATATTTGCCAGCAGACTTAGAGGAAGAAGCAAAAACTATTGTTACAAGAGATCCAACTCTCAGTGTACGTCGAATTGCTAGACAACTAGGAGTGCCACGAACGACAGTTAGACGAATTTTAAAACGTGAAGGCTTATATCCATATCACTATCGCAGGGGACACGGTTTGCTTGAGGCAGACCACTATGCTCGTTTAGTTTATTCTACCTGGATATTAAGACAGTCACGGCTTCATTTTAATTTCTGCAGAACAGTCCTCTGGATAGATGAATCTACGTTCACGAGAAGTGGTGTTACAAATCTGAGAAGCCTGCACAGGTGGTAATCAGAAAATCCAAAAGCTATACGCCCATCGAAATTTCAACATGAATTTTCTATTAACGTTTGGGCGGCCCTAATCGATGACTTGTTTGTTGGTCCTGTCGTTCTTCCTGGGAGGTTAAATGGACAATTACCTTCAATTTCTTATTGACGAACTGCCAGGTCTTTTAGAGTAAGTGCCATTGAATGTTCGACGAGACATGTGGTTTCACATGGATGGGGCACCACCACATTTCGGAATTGCTATCCAAAATTGTTTTAACGTCAATTATCCAAGATGGATTGATCGAGGTGGTCCTGTTGCATGGCCACCCAGATCACCCGATCTTAATTCTATTGACTTTTATTTATGGGGGTACATGAAAAATTTAGTCTACGTGCAAGTTTCGAATACAAGAGAAGAGCTGTTGGATCGTATTCACCTGGCTGCCGAGCAAATCCGACAAAACAACTATGAAATTCGGATAAGTACTTCTTCTATTGGCTTACGGGCACAAGCCTGCATTCTACAAGGAGGTGGACATTTCGAAAATATTATTAATTGAACTTTTTTAAATAAAATCAATTTTTATTGACTTTAGGATTACATTTTTTTTCATGATCTGACAATTACATTCATAGCTCTGTAACTTTGAAACAAATAAAAATGGATATACAAGTTTTGCGTTTTTGTTACTTGAAATGAAGTCTATTTTACACTCCTAAAATTTGAACATAACGATACGAGACACTTGTACAATTTAGGAAGCAGTGCACTTGTATACTCCTGCAGATATAGGAATGCCTCGGTTCGACGAACTTCAGCCAAATATATCCAGAAAAAATAGAATTTACATAGGTATATTATGTAAATACAAGATTAAATTTGCGTAAATTCGTGATATTTAGTGTCGCAAATCTTTGAAACCAGGAAGATGTTGAACGCTTGTGTATCAAGCGTTTAATTTTCTTAAAACCTCTGGCAAAAATCAAATGCAGTTCTTAAATGTATGTAATTTTGAGTTATTACGGACAACCTTGCAACAAAACCAATTAATATCAAACAGCGATTAAAGTAAATACATTAATGTACAAAAGAAACTTATTCTTTTCCCGATACAAAAGCCCATTGATACATGAATACGTGTGATTGCAAATCTTTGTCGTAATTCCTGTGCCTATACAAAATATACGCAATATATAATTACTTGTTTACTTCTAGTAACTACAAGAGTGTAATAATTATACGCTCCGCGTGAACCTTGAACGAATAAAAATTGAAGATGCACAATACAAATACTAGATACACTGCAGGTGTTTTATTCACATGCATGACCTAATATTTTATGGGCTTTTTTTATGTCCACCATAATTAAATTTATATTGACTTTTATATAATAGCACGACATTCTCAATTTACTCTTTATATCGAATTAAAGGGATACCAACGTACGTTACTATGAGAGCGTTTATTCAGGAAAACGCGTGAAGAAATGCTCAAAGAATCGCGATTTTTTAACACGAGACATATACGGAACTGTGGACATTGTTAGAGTATAAAAATAGTCATTTTATCTCAACAGAATACCCGTAATTATAATACAAAAAAGTATAGATGCTTCGTTACAGCTTTGAAAGGATTACGCGAGAAATCACACGTGATTTTCATTGTCACGTTCGAGTGACATGGCTAACTCGGTAAATTACAACAATCTTTCGGAATACGTGTACCTTGTCAAGGGTCACCTGATTAGTTATGGACGAACTGAGGTCAAAATAGCACGATTATAACGAATCGTGTGTCGAATAGATACAATGATGATACAGAATACATAGAGTTATTATATGGGAACATATTCGTGAAAGAGGATCAAGTTCTATTACATCTGTTAAACGTCTGGGCTGTTATTCATTACATCCGTTCGCTATTGAAATTTCATTGTGGCGTGGTATGCGTTGTTTGAAGAACTTGTTTTAAATATTTTATACAGTTATCATATAGGTGAACATTCATTAGTTGTACTTTAATTTCTGAGCGTTAAACAGTTCACTGAGTAGATGTTATCATCTGTTGTACACTATTACTCGATTATAATATACTATTACTAAATGTAATAGAAGGAAATACAATTAATAGCGCATTCAAATCTCTCTCTCACTGTCAATAACACACAATATGTAATTTTCTAGGAATTAAAAATCTGTCCAAGTATTTATTGGGCGAAAAACATTTTTTCTTATAACCTGATTAAGTCTCTCCAATTATCGACAACAAATCCATTATTCGTTTAAAGTTTTACGATACACACATCACTTTCCTTGGATGCCAGTCTGTCTTTGTAGATGCAGAGTCTCACTTTTGTTTAACTGTTGGCGTCACCTCTTCAAATTTATCTAGAGTAGGTATCCGTATTTAATCTCTGGCAAACAGTTTGTTCCACAAATGACAAACTTATATTCATGACGTGACTTTGACTTTTTCCAACCACATCAATAAATTGCAAGTGATTTCCATATATGTTTTTTGCCAGCAATTTAACGATACCTATAGGAACCTCTTCTTATATTGCTTGAATATTTTGAACTAGAAGTCCTTGCAGAAAATCTTAATCAAAATCCGATGATTCATTATCTAATGATAATATTTCCTTCACTAAATTTTCAATTGTCAACAGCACCTTTAACAAGCGCACTGTCAATGGGATTTTTAGTATCCGTTAAAGCTTTCAGTGTTAATATGTTTCCGTCGGTAATTTCAATGCTGCTAAATTTAATTTTATACAAAAAATAACTTATTCACTCAACTTCGAGCTATCAGTATATATATATATATATATATATATATATATATATATATATATATATATATATATATATATATATCACAAGTGTTCATTTGAAAAGTCAATCTAGGTTACTTTGAAATTTTGATAGAATAAGACGCAAATATATTAGTATGTGTTTGTTGTTCCGTAAACGTAAATCCAAATGATATTTGATAATGTCAATCACAAATATCAGTTAGTGCATAAAATAATCGTGCGTCGATTCTGGTTTAAATAAATTGCTTCTCAGTTTTAAAATGGCTTTCACTTTAGAACATACATTTTTTTTAGTCCAGGCTTATTTTCGAAGTGGTAATAAAATTGATGGTTTATGGGTTTATTAAGTTCAAGATTGCATGGTAGAATTTCAAGCTGAGTTTCAATATTTTGTAATATTGTTTTGTTATATACAATTTAAGAATACTTTGGATAGAACTCTAAAACTTTTTTCTGAAACTGGTAGTCTCTTGAGAAAATCAGGCATCGGAGCAGTTAAGAAACGTACACCTCAAGCTGTCAATCGTGTTGAAGAAATAATGGAAAATGAACCACAAACATCTGATCGACATTTGAGTCAACAAATAAACCTTTCTGTTAGTACAACTCACAAGTTATTAAAAAAAGATATGCAACTTTATCCATACCGTGTCACAGCAGTACAAGAATTGTTAGAAATTGATTACCCACGTAGACTACAGTTTTGTAATTGGTTTGTAAACATGAACAATAATGGAGAACTTTCGCAAAGAGTCATCTTTACTGATGAAGCATGGTTTTATAAAACGGGATACCTAAATTCACAAAATACAATAATTTGGAGTAGTGAAAATCCACATGTAATTAATGAAGAATCGCTACATCCAGAGAAAATTGGTGTTTGGGCAGCGATAAGCCAAAGGCGAATCATTGGACCAATATTTTTTCAGGGAACGTTAACTGCTCAAAGGTATCGTACGGAAATTTTACAACCATTTGTTAATCAGTTGCATGATGATGAACTTCAAAATGCGTATTTCCAACAAGAGGGAGCACCTTGTCACTGTACTGCAGATTCTTTGGATTATTTAAGAGAATATCTTGATGAGCGTATAATTAGTCTAAATCTTCTTCGTCTAAGTCTAAGTCTGCGATTTAACACCTTGCGACTTCTTTTTGTAGCCTTATCTAAAAAATAACATATTTCGAACACCTATATTGAATTTGAATGATATGCTACAGAGAATCGAACAGAAATGCATGGAAATTAAAAACAATCCGGTAATGTTGCAGAATATCATCAGAAATTTTGAACGGAGGATTTTAAAGTGCATTGATCTTGTAGGACAACATTTTCAACATTTGTTATAGTTTTCAATAAATACCTATTATTATTTATTTGTATGTATGAAACTGTCAAAATATACGACTTCGTAGGTTAAGTAGTAAATTTTAATTTACGACATACTTCAAAATGTTGTCAGTAAATCACATGCTACTAGATTGACTTTTCAAATGGACACTTGTTATATATATATATATATATATATATATATATATATATATATATATAGTATATATATTATATATTATATATATATATATTATATATATAGTATATATATTAGTATAAAGTATCTAAAATGAAGTAAATTTTTACATCAGCTTAAATTTCCAGGATATTGAAAAGTTCGTGCTTTTTTTTTCTTACGCATACCAAAGTAAAAATAAATATTTGCCTTGTAAAACTTACATGTTCACAAAAATACACACTACTTAACAATACCTATCTACTTAAAGACGGCTTTGATGGAAAGTAATAACGAGAACTTCGTACTTAGCACTGGATGATCTGACAAGTGTAAATAAAACTAGTATATTATCAATTAAGTTCAAGTGAGTTTCAAAAGGGAGGGAATGAAATCATTACGCACTGCCTGTCACGCGAATTGTCGTACACCCCATGAAAATAAACCTAGAAAACTAATAATTCTGTTGATATATCTTTCAACAACAAATATGCATTTTGCATAATAATATAATCCGAGCCTTAATCAACGATATTATTTGCTCTCATAATATTTTTAGTGATTACTGTTTCATATAATAATACAGCGTTGGAAAGGATAAGCCAAAATTTCTAAAGCTGCTATTTGCCAAAAACTTACAAGGCGTAAATTTATAGGTAAATAATGATTCAATATTTATGTTGGATTAAGTAAAATTTACAAATAAGTATATTATTAATAGAAGCTCATGAAAGTTGAGGTTACAAAAGAAATGGTTTGCAATTGGCGTTTAACAATAAACATTAATTTAATTTTTTGCGTATAAAATGCAGACCAACTTGTATTGTATTCTAATATAAAGCGGACTATATACATTCCTTTAAGATAGTCTCTTACTAATTATTCAAAAATATTTAATATAAAAATAGCTAATTATAATTGCTAGTTTATATCTAATGCGTTTAACAGCATGCCTAAAATACATATCCATGCATCCGAATTCTAAATACTAAAATGGGTGGTTTAAAACATTACAATTATTATAAAACTCCAAATAAGAATTAGCCGCAAAATAATTTAATATTAAAATTACTTCTATTAAATTACAAATTGAATGCGAATTAACGGTTGTCATGGGAATGCACCGTGGACTATGTATCTCTTATCAATTCATAGGTTAAATTGTCTGAGTGGGAGCGGCTTAGCAACAGAGCGGCAGACAACGTGGACGTCGGCCGCCAATAAGCATTCGCGTGCGCGCACACTTACATGAGGTCAATGCCCTAGCATTAGTATACATTCGAAAAAATTCCTAGAACTGTCGTCGCTAATGGATTTTATAAAAAGTAGGTCAGGAGACAGTTTTTTTTGTTGTTTTTTTTTTGCTGCGAATTCTTCTTGTGATGTGTTTCTCTCTTAAAATGCATTTTGAACTAATAATTTTTTATTCCGTATTTGACATTATTTTTCTCACATAGAATATTTCTCTCTTTTTATTCACATTATAAAAAGCTTTTGTATGAAAAAAATACTTAAATGTGTACATCTGTGCAATTTCTTAATATAATATAATTCCTGGAATTTTAATTTAAATCGTTCACAAATACTTAGATTTTTTATCCTTGTTAATTGATTGACAAAATATTTTTACTTGAAAATGAAATATTTATAAATAATATAATTAGAACAGCGCCGTATTAAATTCCTTGAAATGGATTTTTAAATAAAACTACATAGTATACTATCAATTAAGTTCGAGTTTCAAAAGGGAGAAAACGAAATCTATATTACGCACTGCCTGTCAGGCGAATTGTCGTACACCCCATGAAAATTAAAGTTAATCAAATATAAGTGCTCGGTTATAACAGGATATATCTATTTATATAGAAAACTAGAAGAAAATCTAATGGGTTCGATATATAATGTCATAAAAGTTTTCGTGGACTGGAAATAACACAAAACTAATTTCTTAATTAATATTATTAATTACGTTGCAGTTGCTAAAATTGCTTTAGACACACACAAGCCTACAAAGCGCGTTCAATTTTATTTACATTTAACGACTAATGTAGCTGTTTGTATACATTGTAAAGTAACTATTCTTGCACAATCTTACTAGTGTTTCGAATCTAGATCTTGCTTCATATCCAAACCACATTTTTTCTACATCTCCATATAAGTATTGTTTTAATCTACATTATTTTTTAATGTAGATTAAATATTGTTAGACTCCTTAATTTCAACGATTCTTTTAAATTGAATTAATTTTCTGTTATATTAACATGTTCAAACGTTGACTTAAGTAATCTATTTTTTGTCTAACCTTTGAGAATTACCAATCTCATCGTTACTTTATCAATTTTATATACCGAAATAACTAATGATAATACTTAAAACTTTCGTTCTGTAATCCACTATTTGCACTAAATGTTAAAATTGCTTTTGCTAAACTTAATGTCTCAACCACTGGTGCATTCACCTTACATGTAAAATGAAAAATATTAAGAAATATCGACCAAAATATATTACTATGCCAGTACCAATATTTACTTTTAAAATTCATCATTTAATTCTATTTTTCAACGTGATTGGTCAAAAATTCGTGCTTATTTTATTTACACGAGGCACAAATATATAAATAATTGTGACAAAAATGCATTGCTCACCGTAAAGTCAAGGTAGTTGCCATTCTGTTAACTTACTCCACGATGTTGTCCACAGTATAAAAGAAAGGCTGCTTCTTGTTGATGAACAAGATGGCGAACATATTCAAAATTTGCGCTGAAGTGATTTGCTTTGTAATAAACCCCATTGCCTTACAAATAAAAACCTGTTTTTAATTTGTGTATATTTTACTTTCTAAGGAAATTACAGCAGTTTCAAAATATAGCTTATTTTTTAATAACCCTATATATCAATACTAACGATAGATATATTGGTGGTTTTATTTCATTAAATTTTTCTAAATATTACAATTTTTCAGATAAATGTGATGTCGGTAATTCCAAACTAGTTGCAAGTTCCAGTAGTTTCCATTAAATCATCCTTCAACGGAATTGCGAATCGGAATTTAATTATATTCTAAAATGTGAACGAGTTTAAAAATTAGTAGACAATTCAATCAGTAAAAACGTTACTCATAATAGCTTAACAGCGGGAACATATTCGTCTGTCAATTTAAAGACGCACGGGTTACGAACGGAAACAAGCTATTTTAAATTTCAACATAATAATTAACGAGCGATGAATTGATCAAACTGGTGGATTATAATTACAAATTATATTTATAAAATGTTTAGCGGATTGTAAAAAAAAAGGAAAACGATAAACTATATGTTGTAGCTAAAATAGATCGTGATTAATTATGACTAATACATGGTAAATTACAGTATAAAAAAAGGTCCAAATTGGTATATGTATAACACGGATTTTCGAAGAAGCGTATACATATATGCGCACGTACATACTAAAATCACTTGTGTTGCGTAATTAATGGCACAACACACTGACTAAATTTATTTATATTTTCTGTTTGTATTTATTCTTAACAATTCAGTCCTAAACGGTGTAATATACCTAGATATTCTTTTGGGAACCCTTAAATATGTTGTAATCAAAGAATTATGATATATATTATTTGTTCATTATTAGTAAGGAAGAGCGCAGAGCGTGTGCACATGAAAAACAATTTAATTACGCTGGCCAACGATTAAATTTTCTTTCTGCTGACTATAATCTAACACTTGTTTTTAATTAATATTGGTACGCTACTATCAAATATGGAACCCATTTGTCAATATCACTTCAAGTTTTCTTTCTTCGGCATTTCTTGTTTGCCGATTTCAAAATTCTTGAAAATCGTTAAGTAAATGCAGCAAATTCTTACTTGTTCAAAGAATTGAAGCAAATTTCAAATATTTCATTAGCATAATGTACACTTCTACCTGACAATATTTAAGTATTAATGAGCTTCTGTGTGTATCTCAAAATGGTAAACTTTTTACTTGGCTTTCAAAATGAATATACAAAATTTCGTGTTTTTGTGCCTCTGCGATAGTCGAGCTAGAAACTAACACTGGATTCAGAAACATTGGCCTCCAAGAACATTCCTAGATGTTGGAGATAAGAATATTATAAGTCAACCTTTAATCGACAGAGAAATTTTTCCACCTCTTCACATCAAATTGAATCCAATGAAGCAATATGTTAAAGCTCTAGATTTGCAAGGTAACTGCTTCCAGTCCATTTGTGTTAGGTTTCCACGACTAACTTACGAAAAAGTTAAAATTGGGGTATTTGATGGACCTCAAATTAGAACTTTAATGAGAGATCCAAATTTCATCAACTTTATTAACGAAGCTGAGAAAGAAGCCTGGACATCATTCACGAAGGTCGCGAACAATTTTCTTTGAAACAAAAAGGCCTGCAAGATCTAGGACAATCGATGCTTAAAAAGTTTGACCACCAAGGTTGTAAAATGAGCATAAAGCTTAATTTCTTTCATAGTTATCTTAATAGGTTTTGCGAAAATTTAGGCGCTATAAGCGATGAACAAGGCGGGAGATTTCATCAAGATTTAAAAATCATGAAAACTCGGTACCAGGGAAGATGGAATCCTCATATGATGGCCAATGGACTTGCTCTTAAGTCTTTGTAGCGCTAACTTGTGATCATATATATTTGCGGATTTAATATTTTAGAGCATCTATCCAAATTTTAAGAATTTAAAACCGTACATTTTAATTCGAAGTTATTTCGTGGGATATACCACGTGGTGGCCGATACTTATTTTTGGTTACGCAGTTATTCTTCGCAGCGAGGCAACGTAGTATTGCCAACTTTTGGGAAGGAGTTCCGAACAGGAATCCTGAATCCACTCTTAACGGTGATCCTGGTATCTCCATAGCATCCAGTCTTGAGAAGTCTTGTAACAACTACACGGCGTCTCTAAAATGGCGGCTGATCCCCATTGAAATATATTATGGATCGACAATCCTGATCTACCTCTGTGAGGGCATTCACAAGAAGGGATTCTGAAATTCTAGGCTTTATGTTTGTCAAGCTAAGTAGTTGCTGATATATTTTATATTTAGGAGTAGGTTATTAATTAGCCCTACTCTAGCCTTTTCAAAATTATTATAAAATTGTTTATTTGTTTGTTTATTAAATCTTTAGAAGGCACTAGAGAGAAGCTAATCTCTTCTCTGTGCAACCCTTGTAATTTATGCTCTAAATTTAGACAGCATACAGGGCTTCACCTTATAACTTTGATCGATAGGCTTTAAACGCCTAATTTCAAACATATCCTTATACTGTAACTAAATTAACTGGTTGTCCAGCTTCACCAGCAGCCAGTAGATAGTGTAGATTTTTGAACGAGGCTTAGAACCTTCAGTCGGGCCTTCGTGCAAATTTATAAATATCTTGGGGTTACGTCGAAGATCTGGATTTCATATATTATACTCTGTAAACTTATTGTAAAGAACCACTATTACGTATACCTAATTTGTGTTCTGTTGAATTTTTGTCTTGTTCTTAAAACGTATATATAACTTTATCCTTCACAATTTTATCACCTGTGTATACAGGGTGTTTATAACTTGACAGGTGATCCTGAATTTATGAAAACTCTATATTGCGCCTTGAGCGATACTAGGGTGATTAAGGGAATATTACTGGGAGAATTTGAATTTATAACCTTTTTTTTTAAACTAAGCCTTTATTAGACCTGGGCGAATTTAGATTTATTTTCATGTTACCTATTAATTCTGTTGCGCAACTAATTAACTCTTTGTAGCTTGCAGCTGCTTATTTTGTTTTTGGTTTTTCATTTCGAATAATACCACCTAGATTTGATATTTTTACTTAATTAATTATTTGCATTGAGGTATTATTCTGATTTATTAAATTATTAAAATCAGTTTTCCTACATAACTTCTATCTCCGTTTATATAATTTTGGAATCTTCTTACGGAATCTTGTTAACTTTTATATTTCATATGATTTCATATAATATTTTATTACTCAATATATATAATATATCATTATGTTAATCATTTAATTTATCTTATTGCTTGGATAATAACTACTTAGAATTTGATTTATTGGCGAATTTGATCTAACTTGTGATACCATTGTTTTATTGTGACCTGCGATTTCTGATAATTATTCTAAAGTTAATTTAGAACTAACTTCTTGTTAATAAATCTTGTTATTGTTGACAACTTGAGTTTGTTTAAACCCCTTCCTACAAGTGTTGAGATAAGCAAAGACTCGTTTTGTACCTGAAACAAGTAATAAGGGGCTGACCCTCTGGTTGATTTTGAAGCTACCTGGATCCCGCCTGCTTCCGTTTTCTAGGTTTTTTCTGCAGGTTGAAAGCGGTGGCGTCTATATCTACACCTAGCGACCTTGAAATCGCGACACTCTACGAAACTTGACTGAGTTAGCCGGCAGAGTACTTTCCTGGGGACGACCATCTTCAGGTAGGTTCAGGCCAGAGGAGGAGAGCAAGCAGAACATCGCGGAAACCTCCTTATTACTTGTCTTCCTTATTTTGGTCGCGTTTAGGTAGTAATTATTTGGCTGAAGTGTTCAAAGAGACTGCCAAACCAAAATACGCAAAATTAAACGCAATTAGAGCTATTAGTAATGATATAGATGCAAATGCAGTTTTATGTACTTAAACTTTGCTGTCTTCTGACATTAGTGCTTGCAAAATTTTCTATTATTATTTTGCATTAATTTAAAAAACTGAAAGCAAGTTTACAAAAGTTGGGCTGGAGATATTTTATCTGCTTTTCTGACTGCGGCTGGAGGTGTTTTGTCTGCCTTTTGACTTTGTTAATTCAATTTTTATTGGCATGACTTTTGCTTCGTCTGGATGCCTTTAATCAATATAAATATATAACTTTTTTGACGAGTTGGCCATACGTGCCTACCCTTACAGCAAATTATGTCTTATTTCGATTTGCATTAACTTACCATATAACGAATCTCTTTAGCAGATTTCCTAATTTAATTTTAGACAATGTTAGTTGATTGTCAGCCCGAGTTATTACATTATACCAGCCCGGTGGTTGGTAATAATCCACCCCACCTGGCACTAGATACTAACATTTTAACCAATGAGAAAGTTTATTTTACACCTAATTATAATAACCTGTACAACTTTAGTCGTGCAGACTTTATACAGTTACATACTAGGTTGGCCAATATTAATCGAACAATGGAATCTTTTCTATACTAGATAATTGTGTGCCAAAGGTTAATTAAGACGATGACCAGAAACTCATCGTCGTTCTCCTCCATGTATCAATGTTAACATCAAATACCTTAAGGATGAAGAAGCATTATTGCAAGACGTGGAAGAAGACTAGGCTGTCTGGGTCTTCCAAGTTTTTTCATTAGAGATTGTCGATCTGCTTTCTGCGAACCGTTAACGGTTATCTGTAATTTAATTATCTCTACTGGTTCCTTTCTTGAATTTTGGAAGATTGTATCTGTTCATAAAAATGGCGAAGGTAACGACATCTACAATTTGCAGACCAATTAATATATGAAATAAAAATGAAGAAGCAATATTACTTAATTTCCACTTTATTGAGGTAAAATCCCATTACAATTATTTCGACACACCGTGTCTTCCTCGGATGGAGTTGCATTGCAAACTAAACCTAAAGAATGTTGACAAATTTGAACTTAAATGAACTATTATAATGAAAAAATAATTATACTCAAAAGGATGGTTCAATAATAGGCACTTTATATTCAAGATGTAAACTTTATTACACAAAGGGACCAAAGTTTACTTTACTTTTATTAGTATAAACATAAAAACGATAAAATCAAAATAAATAAGGAATCAGTTGTCAAAAAGGCCTAAAAAAAGAGAATTGCCGAAATCCATATGATTATTGAGTAAAAGGTCTGTAGTTTTATATTTCAAAATTTCCATGGCTTCAAGTAATTTTAATTTTTGCGATTTATTTTCTGTTTATAAAATTTTACACACAGAAAATTCCCTTCCCTTCTAACCGAACATGACATGGCTGCCTTAAGCTGTCATTGATTGTCCTGTTCTCTTATCTTCTCTTAATTTCATGGTTCCTAGATGATGTTCCCGTTATTCATGTACTTTTTCCATCTCATTTTCGAGAACCAACTTGCTACAGTCATCACCACTAACAACGATGTGTCGAGCTACTAATTTCCATTATAATGATATATTTGTTGACTCTATTAATCAATGCATTTAGCTTGCTTCTTTTTCTCTTTTATGTATGTACGTATTTAACTTATATTTTTTTACTGCAATTAATCTATGCTGTTGGACAATAAAAACCTATTATTATTATTATTATTATTATTATTACTATTAACGTTTAAATGGGCACACATTTTCAACCAATAAGTACAGTCCTTAAAAAACATAGTATTAAACAAATAAAATACATTTTCAATGTTGATAAAAAAAACAAAGCAAGAAATATATTAGACCGCATCCACATACAAAAAAACACAAATTCAATATATGACAGAACAGATTTAAATAACTTGTCAGCCATATACCTGCCATTATATAAACACTCCCCCATATAATGACAATATAAACATTAAAAATGTAAAATAAATGACACATGTCAGAGAACAGTTAAACCAGCCTACCCGCTAAGTGTTTACACGGCCACATTCCTTCCACTCGTCAAAACAAACACATGTTCGAGAATGGTTTAGTTAGAAATGCGTAACAAAATAAACGCATGACCGAAAATGGTCTATCTGCCAATGCAAATGTTTAGTTTTAGTTAGAAATGCGTAACAAATGTAACACATACATTACAATTAGAGAATACAATCCCTGGATCCGGAATCCCGGAATCTCGGGTTCCCGGCCGGGTTTTGATCCCGTAAATCCCGGGACTGTACTTGGTTAATCTCGGGATTTTCGGGATTGCCAGTTTGCATTTCGTAATCCGTTGCGCCTTGACAATGACCTTACCTAGATTATATTAAGGGCACTTATTACATAAAGATAAAAAATCAACCTTAGATACGCCGTACGATAAAAGAACTACACAGGTACAGCCCAAATAATATGCAACTTAGAAGGGACTTCCCCGCCCGGCAAACTTCAATACAATACTGTTAAAGTAATTCCCCAACAGGCCAACAGGGGAATCACCCGATTACCTAATATGATATACCATAATATTGTTGCGAGGGATTTCCCGTCGGGAATTCCCAGTACGAAAGTATAAATACGCTTATTAGTATTTACTTTTTTCATTTATTATTCTACCAGCGACAAGGTCACGCAGGTTAAATTTAAAAGTCATTTATCTGAAAAAGTTATTTTAAATGGCGGGAGACTTTGTTCAACATAAAAAAAACAGTGATACGTTGTCAACGTGAAGTTATTTTTTTTAGTTGCGAAAGACGGGAATAGTGCTAAATGTAAGCGATGCCCTGCCATTCTCAAGACTTTGGGTGGATCGACTAAGGGATTACATAGACATTTGTCATCAAAACATAACATTAAGATTTTAGCTGACGTTAATCGTTTAACAGCTTCAACAAGTCAAGATTTTGAAAATCTGAATGCGGCACCGCCGCCAGCTAAACGAAAGTTAGAAGATTATTTTACTAAAAGTGCCGACGATAGTTTGGATGATGTCTTGGCAAGAATGATTGCATTGGATGGACCTCCATTCAGTGTATTCATAACTTCAAACGATTTGAGAAAATTGCTCTTAGCGAAATACACGGATTTACCAAAATCAGCCGTCACAATTCGAAAGCGTGTTAAAAAAATCAGAAAGCAAGTAACTGCAGAATTTAAACATTTGAAAAGTGCAGGTGAAAGATTCAGTCTATCTTTCGACGAGTGGACATCAACGTCCAATAAACGATACATGGCTGTCAACATTCATTCATATAAAAAAATTTTGAGCTTAGGATTCGTTCCTATTCATGGAAGCATGACGGCTGAAAATTGTCTTCGTATATTGAAAGAGCGTCTGAGTAAATTTGATATTTCCCTGGAAACTGATATCTTGGCTACTGTAACCGATGGACCGAACGTTATGATAAAGGTGGGACAGCTTATTTGCACTGAACAACAACTGTGTCTCGCACATAGTATCAATTTGGCCGTCTGTGATGTGCTTTATAAAATAAAGAATAATTTTAACGACAGGCAAGACAGCCCTGCCTCAGACTCAGATGATACTATAAATAAACCAGCTGTGACTGCTGATTATATGAACGATAGCGATGATGATGACAATTTAGAAGACAGACTGTCCGGAATCAGGTTTAATCTTAATGTCACAAAATGAACTTGCGCGAGCTGTCACTTCTTTTGGACAGTAAAACCAGGTGGAATAGTCTTTTAACCATGCTGACACGGAAGAGGAAGAAGGGTCAGGATCATAAACAGATGATGAGCCAAGGCAACAAACCTCCCAATTAACACTAAAGGAAAAGTTACAGCTGGAAATTAATAAGAGCATGGAATTCCCAGATCCTGAAGTACAAAATTAATCGGGGTTGGTAAATAGTATTAAACGCGAAATGAGCCTGTTCGAAAATGGAGGAGTTCATTGGTATCACTTAGAATTAGCATATAAATATCTATTGTCTATTCCTCCAACCAGTGTAGAACCTGAGCGAGCGTTTTCAGCTGTTTCTTGTGTTGGCAATAAACTACGAAGCAGGCTTGGAAGTCAAACATTGAATGCTTTGATATTTCTGCGATTGTATTTTCGAAATTCTAAATAGTTTTTTGTAGTATATTGTGTACTGTGTTGTGCAACAATATTAATAAATAATTTTTAAGAAATTACTTAATTTATTTTTTTATTTGAGCCCAATTAGATACCACATAGTCTAATCCCGGGATTACGCTTCAAAAATCTCGTTATCCCAGGATTTAAAACATGCTCAGGATTGTATTCTCTAATCACAATATATTAACACCACAAAAATTTAATGCAAGGAGATTTATTATAATATTCTTCTCTCACTATTTTTAATATTTAAATAAACTTTTAGTTTTTGAAAACGGTACTATGTATAGTACCGAAACGTCAAATTAAATATTGTTTTAATTACCCGGTCGCTACTCCTAAAAAATATTATTTATTTGTTTGTTTTAATAATAAATATAAAAAAAACGGGACAGATAATAAAGTGATTATCGATTACTGTTAAGCATGGGAATTTGAATATATATATATATCTTTTTAAAATATGAATTACATAATCGATTTGTATATAAATTGTTTATTAATACATATAGCAATTATAAAAGTTATTATATGTTGACACTTACAATACATTTTAAGATGTTAATCTTATGTTATTATTACAAACGCGCCCATGTGCATATCTGTCAAAAAATAAATAATGTGGAATGCGTTTATTAATTGCATCAGACACAATATTAGATCAAAACGAGACCGAGCTAATTAATCTTTTGTGAATTATATCATTGACATTGAAATGGTGAACATATTACATCAACCCACACGCATAAATAATATTATTTCCTATACTACATAAAAAAATATGCATAGTAGCTGATACGTCCATTGTATTCCTACGTATCTGGTCTAGCTGTCACTCATTTTATATTTTAATTCATGAGTCACAAACACTTCATAACACAAGCTGTTCTGGAGGTGTTCCATTGTAAAAACAGATAAGGCCAAAGCGAGCACGCATCCTACTTCATCGCGAGAAATTTAATCTCATGAAAGGCTTTCATTATAGTCGCAGCCTAATTGCTCAGAAATTTATAATTAAACCACTTTAATGGCTTTCATTCGTTCTGTATTTATAGGCTATTTAATAATTTCATACGAAATAAGGGATTAAACGCTCGTAAGCAGATTTACACTGAAGGTACACGACGAAACTAATTTTACGAATTCATATTATTTAATTGCGCCAGCATTTAATGTTTTAAGATATGCTGTAAAAGCTGCGTTTTCTGCAAAAATCAAATTTTAATTGCTAATCAACGAATTCGCAACATCTAATTACGGAGAATATTAAATAACATTATTCTGTACTGTGGGAATATTAGACAATATAGGTACCAATTGTGGGAAATAAAAAAGATAAATATATTCTTGCAATTCCACAAACATGCATTCTACAATTTATTGTATTTTGAATATTAACGAAGTAGATTGTTTTCACGGCTTAATTTAGCTAA
Organism: Melolontha melolontha; assembly: GCA_935421215.2. Lineage (NCBI taxonomy): Eukaryota > Metazoa > Arthropoda > Insecta > Coleoptera > Scarabaeidae > Melolontha > Melolontha melolontha. The sequence continues at coordinate 813,498 of OW285235.1, read as the reverse complement.
AGTTACGAGGGTTGCAGCAAAAGTTTTTAGAGAAAATGAGAAAATGTTAGTAAGTATAAAAATGTTCGACGTTCGACCAACAGTTCACTAAAACTACAATAGCCACATAATCAGACATTTTTTTAAGCACTGTTAGAACGAACAACTTTCGTTGATTTAAGCTGAGCTTGGAATACCTCAACACATTTAGGAATGAATCCAAGTTTTATCGCCATGTTGTAAAAGGACTTTGAAGTATATCGACTGAATTTCTTAAGCATTTCTTTGGTCCATTTGATGTGAGCCTTTTTCGAACTTTCTTCAATTGTGCCAAATCCAAGTCTACCACAGTCAAATGTTCATGTGAGATATCATGTATTTGTTTCCTGTCAATACCAGTACCTGACTGAATCTTGCGACATATCACACATCCATCTATCTGTATCATTTATCTTACGACTTATATATTATGTTTATTATTCATTATATTTGATAGTTGGGCAATAAATATTATTATTATTATTATTACTATTATTATTTATGGGCCCACCCTCTTGCCTTTTTTTGTTTTATTTTGTCATAAATAATAATAACAGTAACAACAACAATAAGCAAGAAAGTCATAATGTAATTATAACAACTAATTATCTTAGTTAAACTATTGGAATAGTTGGTGGGTCGTACAGGGAGAAGAAACCACCAGAAAATCAGCTATCCATATGGTCCAGCTTACGGTGGTGTGCTTCATGGGCCCTTAAGGTGCACAAGGAACCAAGTGTAGCATATTTTTGCATTCTTCGCACTTCCGTTGCTTTCATTCTTTTGCACTTAACTAAATTTTTAGTTATGTTTTCGCCGATTCCCCCAACAACGACAATTATCAATAGTATAAAGAATATTCTTTCTATGGAGACTGTGGTTAAATAAAAATTGAAAAAAGGTATATAACCCCTTACCACAATTATTAGTCGTATCCTAAATACGTATTTCGACAACTAAGTTGTCATCATCAGTAGGTAAAAACTACTAATTAAAAGTCGCACAAGGGGCACAGTAAAGTAAGATAAACGCTTCCGCACAACTACTATACACTGCAACCCTGTAAAGACTACGTCAGTCAACCCTGTAAAGACTACGTCAGTCTTTACAGGGTTGCAGTGTATAGTAGTTGTGCGGAAGCGTTTATCTTACTTTACTGTGCCCCATGTGCGACTTTTAATTAGTAGTTTTTACCTACTGATGATGACAACTTAGTTGTCGAAATACTTATTTAGGATACGACTAATAATTGTGGTAAGGGGTTATATACCTTTTTTAAATTTATAAAGAATATGTTGTAATCTGCATAAGTTCTTCGCAGCTCAAATATTAGAGCTTTTTTTCCGCTTCGTTTTCTGTGATGTTGTCCTCACAGGGGCATGACATTTCGAAAATGTACATAATCTGTCTTCGTAATCCAACAAGCCCATATAAGGTTTATTAGCTGACAGTTTTTTAGTGGTGCTAAATGCAAAAAAACTTTGCAGCTTCGTAGTTTCTATGATACTACGAAGCTGTGTAATATCGTAGGGAGGTATAATTTTCTTATTTATCTCATCGATACACCTTAGATGGTAGTATATCACTCCAAGAGCTGTATCATGTCAATGTACATATATATATATATATATATATATATATATATATATATATATATATTGGCGAGGCATCTTGGACAGCCTGCCAGTATATGCATGGTAGTTTCCGGTATTAATTTACATGCTGTGCACTTAGTGTCGCCAATATTCTGTTCCATAACCATCTTCGCAAACTCTAGGGTGTCGTACATGCCATCCTCACAGGCAACTATAGCCTTCTGTTTCCAAGTATAAATATGGTGTTAGGTCGTGAGGCAGGTGATGTTTATCTATATTTTTATAACACAAAACCATCATCTTCTCGCGATGTTTGCTCACCAGTATATGAGCACAACTCTCTCTGAGCATCCGGCTCAACTCAGCTACAGGCACCTGTTTGATATTTGTCTTTTCCTACTAGATTTGATGACACTGTGCGGTAGCTTTAGTTCGTTAAGCGCGCTATCCGTCTCTGTTTACAATAATGCTCCCCTTCCCTCTTCTTCATGTGCTCTAACTATCTCCAGAAGTGGATCTTGTGTAGTGGATACAACACGTGCAGTACTGATAACAGCAGTATAAAATCTCTGTTCGATGTTCACTAGTCCCGTTCTTCCTGCTTTTCTGGACATGTAAATTCTTTGGACTGACGCTCGTGGATGGTGACTTGAATAGTTTTAATATTCCATTTGATCGTATCAAAAGTGTGCGAAACTAATGACACTGCTAAAATTGTGGTAGCCATTACTTTGTTCCTTGCCGACAGTTCTGAATTCCAAATTTTGTGTAACACCACATCATATTTCTTGGTTAACTGACTAGTTACTTCAGCGCATTTATTTCTCTTTGCTTTATGCCCAAGAATGTGTAGGTTTGTCCCCTAGCACGCTGTTGAATAAAAGTACCATCCAAAAAATTCATATCTTCACTGTTCTCCTCTATTTTCCCGTCTAATATGGTGTACAGCACACTTGTCCATTCCCAGAGACATGCCCATGTCTGAGGCATATTTGTGAACCATATGAATAATAGTTTTTAGTTCCTTTTCATTCTGGGCGTAAATCATAAGGTCATTGATATATATTTCTTCTGATTAGGTTTCCCTAGCATGTATCCTGGGGTCTTCCTAAGAGCCAAGGTCAGAGGCAGCTTCATCATGCAAAACAGGAATGAGTCACCCTAATAGATACCTCTCTTAAATTGTATAGGTTTTGTTACTACTTTTTTCTCCATTTTCGAAGAACTACCTGAGTTTTCCAGAGTGACATCATTTGTTGCATTACTTTAACTATTTCAGGTTCAAACTTTCATAGTTTTCAGTAAGTGTATGATAAGTGCATGCGATGTGGTGTCAAAAGCCTTCTGGTAATCTACCCAATCCGTTTAAAGATCTCTTTTATATTGATGCATACTGTTGAATCAATTAATAAATCTTCTCTTAAACCAGCTATTCCTTTTCTCGTCCCCCGCTGTTCATAAACCTCAGTCTAAACTGAGTCTATACTCTCCAGAACAAATTCTTTAAGAACGGAAGTAAATGCTTTGTATATAGTGTTTAAACATGTAATTGACCGATAGTTCTTTAGGTCTTTAGAATCCCCCTTCTTGAATATTAGGATTATTTTGTCTTCGCATAACCAGCTTGGTATTTCAATTGTTCTCTCCAAGAAATTGTTAAATATCCGTACCATATGATGATGCACGGCAGTAAGTTTTTTTCACCAGTAATTATTTTAGGCATCTATTCCTGGGGCGGAAAAATTCGGCTTAACGCTTAATACCTTCTGCACATCCAACATGGAAATATTTCTTATATTTATTTATTATTATTATTATTAAAATCACAGCAATTAAAGTATCGTCAGCATATAAAATAATGTCTGTAACTAATGACGTTAGTAAATCATTAATAAATATAATAAACAATCTAGATCCAAGTACGGACTCCCGAAGAACACCCTTTTTCATTTTTAAAAAATTAGATTTCCGACAGTTCACTTCAACCATATGAGATCTATCTAAAATATAAGACCGTAACCAGCGATAAAAAATTGCTGACACCTTTAATAGACACATAATTAATTAAAATAGATGCAATAAATTAAATATCCCCCCTTAAAATTCAATATTTTCTTGATTTTAATGTAAACATGCCATACAATTGATTAAATCTAATTAGTGGATTTTCGGAAATAAATCTCTACGAACATGCAAATTTGACAATGTACATCACATAATCGCTAATAAGAAAACGCACGCCATGAGCGACTTGTCAAAATGAGTTATTTCCCTTTAAAAGTTTTTGATTTATTCTGCGAGAGAGGCGTATAAATTTGCAAACCCCATTTTGAAAATATTCTTCCGATGTAAACACAGATCTTGGCAAATGTAATGCTACGGTAGACATTTAACCGGCAATAATTTATATTTGTTTATTAAATAAAGGAAGAAACACTAGATCATTTTAGAAAGTTATTTATGGCATGCGTAATAAGTGTAACCTAACCATATTAGCATATCCTTATCGGTGTTCGTGCAGCGAGCAAAATTAGCACTTGATAAATGACCACTTAACTTATCTTTGTACCTATGCTAAAAGAAAAGTGTTTAAATTTGTCTAATTCTTGAAATGCGATGTCAATTTATTTGAAATATAACTGATTTTTTTTATTTCAAACTTATACGTTATCTCATGAGTCGGTTCGAGCAATGCTTATGTGAAGCGTAATTCGTTGAAAACTTGTTTAATCGTTTCGTGCACTCCAAAGCAAGGTGAATTATGAATGTTGATTACAAATCATTTCGCCGTATTTGAAGTCTATTTCATTAAACGAAAAACGGTACACTTAATTGAGTAAAAAAGATTTAAAGCAATAGTGCGATTACTGGTAGATTAGGAATAGTGCTGACCGGCAAATAAAGAAATATGGTATTGCTGTGAAATTCTTTTACTGATAGGAGAATGTATATTGGAGTATAAGTGAATGCGAAAATATTCGCTCTTGTTTGTGTTATAACATCGAATCCAACTCATATACATGACTTAACACATGGCTTAATAATTTATAACTAATGTAACTCAAATATACAAGGCGCATATTTTGCATATTACGTAACATTTTTTAAATATTTGTATATAGTAATTTATTTTAGCGTGTTTGCAGTTCCCAAGAAAAAAATCGTATGAGGTACAAGAGTATGGGTATGTCCAGTTTTAAATTTCGAGAATTCCAAATAGGTCGTTTTAAACCATTAACAGGGGTTTTATTATACCTATATTTACATAAGTAGGTAAATAATAAATCGATTTCTGAATTTTATTTCTGATTGTGATTTTGAAGAGATAACATCGATTTGTGTTTTGTAGTGTGTGGTATTTTATTTATTTTTATTAGTAAAATGCCCAAAGTCAGTAGAGCCTCAGTGTGGGTTAAGTCATACAAAGAACTACATATAGATATGAGAAAAGTCTACTGTTCTGTGTTCGCTAAAATTGTAAGTATAATTTTTGAATATTTAATATAAGGGTTGGTGTGAAATCGAACGATATCTGTTATTTTTTGAGATACAAAAAAGTTAAAAGCAAGTTATATTATTTTTGAAATGAAATGATAATACAGAGAAATGTACAGTGCGTTTCAGTTTTGCCCATTCAATATTAACTTTACTTTTTATACGGAACCCTAGGTATATCGACCGATTTCGCACAATTTTGACACTCGGGGCGCTTTCGTTTAATATTTTGAACTTATTTGTTAGGAATTTAGATCTAAGTATATTGATTTTATTGCTTTTCAATTTGATATTTCAATTTTTGTTTTTTTTTCATTGCAGATACCATGCGATAAAAAATATCATATAAATCAACATGTTAAAACTTCAGTTCATATTACTAAATTGGGTAAAATTTAATTTAGAGACGTGTCCACAACCCACATTAACGCAATGTTCCCAGCCAATGTCCAAAAAGCTAAACGAACAAGACATCTTTAATCGAGACCTATGTCATGCAATGATGACGTCAACTATTCCCTTATCAAAGCTACGTAATCAAAACTTCACTTCTTTTCTCCAAAAGTATTGCAAATTCATTCAATGTCCCACGTGAAATAACACTACGAGGAAATGACGTACAGCAGACCGATTTTCATGTGGCCGGTTAGAAGTACCGCCCTCGAGATGCGCACGAAATTCATAGGTAGGGGAACCTTAGGCATTCAGTGTTTTACATCGTTTTAAGCGATAAACACAGTAGTGCAGTGCCGTATTAAGGTAGTGAGTAATGGAGTTTAAAAGTAAATTAAATAAATGTGTTTTACACAGTCAAACTCGTGAAGTGATCTCAAATGTATTTAAATATATGCAAGAAGAAACAACTTCAGGGGTACTCAAAATTCCACTGGATCAGTTATATGAACGCGTTATTGCCGCAACGGGTGTTTCTGAGAGAAGTATTAGACGGATTGTTAAAGAAAAAAGTGAAATAAACGCAGGTGCCGGTTCATCTTTTACATCGCCAAAGAAAAATAAAAAAAAAGCAAGTCCAAAACCGACTTAGACGATGCAGATAAAGGTGCGCTGCGTAGAACAATTTTAAATATCTTTACTGTTGACAAAATTGTGCCTACAATGCCAAACATTCTAAGAAAATTTAAAGAAACAGGATACACCGGAGGAATAGATTCTCTTCGGAAAGTAGTAAAAGATATGGAGAAAAGCAAAAACCAACAGAAAGTTGTTAATGGAAAAGCACGACATTCGTCAGTTGAGAGTGTCTTATTTGCGTACCATTCAAAGCTACAGAAATGAAAAAAGACCGATTGTATATATGGATGAAACTTACATCCACAGTTCTCATACCGTGGCTACTTGTTGGAGTGACAATTCCAATGAAGGATTAGCAAGGCCTATACCAAAAGGTCTAAGACTAATTATTGTTCATGCTGGCTGCGAGACGGGATTCATTCCGAATGCTAAATTGATTTTTAAGTCTAATACCACAACGGGAGATTATCATCACGAGATGAATTATGAAAATTACAAAAAATGGTTGTTAGAAAAATTAATTCCAAACCTAGTAATTGACAATGCTCCTTATCATAATGTCCAAAAAGATAAACCACCGAATTCTAATAGCAGGAAATCAGTTATGATAGACTGGTTAAGGCCTAAAAATATTTACTTCGACAATAACATGCTCAAGCCCGATTTATATAATATTATTAAAGTACATAAGCCAACATTTAAAACGTTCGAGATAGATGAAATGTTAACACAACGTGGCCATAGTGTTTTGCGATTACCGCCATACCACCCAGATTTAAATCCGATTGAGTTAGTATGGGCATCTCTTAAACAATATGTGGCACAAAAAAATGTATCATTCACTATTAGATATGTTCAACAGTTATGTGATAACTTTTTTGATGAATTTATGCTGTAACCACGCGATAAAGTGGGAGCAAATGTTTTTGGAAGCGGAACCACTCATAGACGAAGTTACAGACCAGTTCATTATTAATTTGGGTGAAGACTCTGAATCGGAGAGCGAAGAGGAAGTCAGTGATAGTGATTCTGCATAACTTTTTATATAATTATATGTATAATTTACCGTAATTTTTTTGAAACTTAGTTATTGTTCATTATTGTTTTCTCAGATAATTATTTTTGAGTATTTATGTATTATTTCTTATTGTAATTATTATTTTCATTATTAACAACATAATTTGAAACATACTTGAGTGGGTACAACCCACCAATTTTGTATAATACAAAAGTATTTTTAATAATATAAAAAATATTATTAAAAATGGGGTGTGAAGAACACAATACAAGTTCTTTTATGTATTTTTGAATGTATCTTCTCCAAAGACGTAGACAAAAATACATAAAAGAACTTGTATTGTGTTCTTCACACCCCATTTTTAATAATATTTTTTATATTATTAAAAATACTTTTGTATTTTCATTATTATTTGCAATAATATTAGTATTAATAATATTCTTTTCTCCACGACTATTAAATAATGTTATTACAACACTCGCCTACTCTCGTTGAAGAATATACTGTTCTTTTGTACATATAGAAAGTTTACAATGTGATTATAATGAGAAAGAGATTAGTATAAACATTAATTGCCAATAATTCAGTTAATTATCAAAATTAGTTTTACTTAATCCTAAGCCTTTCTACCGTTAAGTGTAGCTAACAATCTTATTCAGTCATCCCCTTAATGTGCTGTTAGTACGCTATTAGCTAGTAGGTAAGGTAAGACCTTTTAATTAAACATGTTACATGAAACTATGCGTTTTATTTTACTTCTATTTGCCTTAATTTAGTGAAATACAAACCATTATAAACATGTTCAACAATGTGATTTTCTGAATTTATCCCTTACTACGTCCCAACGCACGATTCGCACAAAGAGTTTGCATTTCATTTTTCCGAATACTGTCTCTATCTAACACTGACGCTTACTTGACGCACGTACAAATACTCCCACCGGCCACATGAAAATCGGTCTGCTGTAAGTTCCTTGTATTCGGAGGCAATTGGGGAAATTAAAGCTAAAATTCGGAACAAACATTTTTACTATATATTAATGAAACCACCGATACAAGAGGACGTTATATTGTTCATTTATTGATTGGTGTTCTTAGCGACGAGTTTTTGCCAAAATCTTGCCTCATTGCTTCTAAAGAGTTAGAAAACACAAATACACTCACAGTGACTAGATTTGTTCAAGAGGAATTATCACCATTTTTTCTTCCTACGCCTGTTCCTGGAGATAATTTTTTGCTCGTTTTGTCAGATGCAGCACCGTGCATGGTAAAGTCCGAGCAAAATTTGAAATTTTTTATCCGAACTTGATTCATGTAACATGTCTTGCTGATGCTTTAAATAGGATTACTCAAGAGATTAGGAAATAGTTTAATTTCCAACATGAAGACAATCTTTCTTAAAGCGCTTATAAGGGTTCAGTTCTATAAAGAAATACTACCAAACACTCCTCTTCCACCTCAACATGTTATTACAAGATGGGGCACTTTGTTGGAAGCCGCTTTTTTTTATTGCGAAAATTTCTGTCAACTAAAAGATCTAATTTCAGAATTGTCTGACGAATCCTCCCAACTGATGTTAAACAATTATTCAAAAACAAAGATATAAAACAACAACGTGAATAAAAATCAATTATAGCTTTGTTTCTAAATCAATAACACAACTGGAGGAATGTAATTTGTCATTAATCCGATGTCTACAACTAGTAAAACAATCTGAGGTAGCTTTTCAAATTGTCGCAGACAAAATTGGTGACAAAATTTTTCAAAAATTCAAAAATGTGATGGAAAAAAATTGAGTATTTCGGTTACTTAGCCAAGTAGCTACTATTTTAGAGGAAGAATTTAATGAATACATTGATTTGTATCCTGTAATAACAAGCAATTTTTAAAACGCCCCTATTACATCGATTGATGTGGAAAGGGGTTTTTCCATTTATAAATTTCTATATTTGATATATATATTTGATATATATATATATATATATATATATATATATATATATATATATATATATATATCAATATATATATCAATTTTTTTTTATTTGAGAACTTCGAGAGACATTTAGTGATTTACTATTTTTACAACTAACGAAAACCTACTTTGTGAATAAATGTATATTTAGGTTTAGTTCAGTATGTAGAAAAATTAAAATGTTTACTTATTTTTACGTGAATCATTAAATTTATCTATTATAGGTAGGAACCAGAAACCAGAGGCCCATGACTCATAGCCCACGGGCGTACTATAGAAAATTTGTATTTTTAAAGTTTTCAATTTTATTTGTATAATTGGAAAAAACGGGTGGTGATCTATAAAACACGAAACACATTTTTATTTGTTCAGTTTGTATTTCAAGTTGAGTAAAGGAGTATTAATATTAACTAGCAATACTTCCTCAATGTTCTCTTCTGTAAAATTTATTCTCTTTGAATGAAATACACCCTTGTAGATAGAAAACGTCCTTTCTACATCGCAACTGGGCATAGGTGCATACTGGAAATATTCTCTTATTTCAGTGTATTTAACAGTTAGATTTTGAGGTATTGTCCCCATACACAATTGCCACAATGTTATTAAATCTGGATTTCTATTAAAAACTACGTTTAACTTTTGCCGAAGGCCACATTCGAAGACACTTGGAATATTTTTGAAATTATTAATAGCCATATCTAATGTAGTTAATCCATTATTTAAATCGAAATTTTGATTTTGAAAATAAGTGTTTGGTTTTGGCAAATTTCCAAAGTGTTTCTGAATAAAGTACAACTGATTTTTTAAATTTGGAATTTGTTCCTTGCACTTAGAAATACATCGAGCATCGTCATTTAAACATGTAACGAAATTTTGTAAACTATCGAAATTCTCTGCATAAAAACTAGTAGCTTACAACTCGGATAAATTCACAGATTCTGTGGAGAGCATGTGCTACTCAAGTAATATGCAGCATATTAGGATATGTTTCCTCAGTGACAGATTTCCGGAAATTGATAGACTTGTATACGCTTTTAAAAAAGTTTTCAGAAAAACACAATTGAGGGTAGCGCTTTGCAGGGAAAAATTTCCATCTTTGTCACTGTCTTCTTCTCCAGTAATAACTAGATTGGGAACATAGTTGGAAGCTACTAGTTTTTATGCAGAGAATTTCGATAGTTTAGAAAATTTTGTTACATGTTTAAATGACGATGCTCGAAGTATTTCTGAGTGCAAGGAACTAATACAAACTCCAAATTTAAAAAATCAGTTCTACTTTCTTCGGTAACACTTTGGAAATTTGTCAAAACTAATCACTTATTTTGAAAATCAAAATCTCAAATTAAATGATGAATTATCCACATCATATTTAGCTACTAACAATTTGAAAAATAATCCAAGTAACTTCGGGTGTGGCCTTTGGCAAAAGTTAGACCCAATTTTTAATAGAAATCCAGATTTAATAACATTGCGACAATTATGTATGGGAACTACGTCTCAAAATCTAACTACTAAATACGCTGAAATAAAAAAATATTTCCATTATGCACCTATAACTAGTTGCGATGTAGAAATGACGTTTTCTATTTACAAGGATGTATTTCATTCAAAGAGAACAAATTTTATAGAAGAGAACCTTGAGAAAGTATTGCTACTTAATATTAATACTCCATTACTCAACTTGAAGTACAAAATGACAAATAAGAATGTATTTAGTATTTTATAGATCACCACCAGTTTGTTTTCCAATTATATAAATAAAATTAAAAACTCTTTAGAAATTCAAATTTTCAATAATACACCCGTGGGCGATAATCATGGGCCTCCCGTCTCCGGTCCCTAGTCTTTATTATTTGAAATTTATTATTTTAAATACACGAGTTGAGGCTATACGTATATACGCGCTAGGATACGAGCCGCCGTTGGGATGTTACTAGAATGAACGTCTTTAATAATTACATTTAAAATAAGAATATCTTTTCAATTAATTAGCGAGCATATAAAAATCTAAATGCTAAAATCTAAATACAGCGACACGATTCAAATTAAAATTTCAAAAATTGTTTAGATATTAAGAAGAAGCAAATTTACATATTTAATATTATTTTTAGACAAATTTCTATATGAGAAAATAATTTCAAATGTAGAATGAAAAATAATTACTTCAATATGCATTTTAAAAAAGAAAAACGTTTTTATTTCATTTTAAAAGTGCAAAACCAATTCGGACAAAAAAACCACTTAAAGAAATCGTCTCCAGACCTATTTCTTAGAAATCCATTAGCGAACACATTTCTTGGAATTTTTTTTTTCATTATGTACCTTAATATTTAAAATACATATGCATGTATATATGTATTTTAGGAATGTATATAGTTAAATGCGTTATAAATTACATTAATAATTTGCGTATTTTCTTGTTAAAACACGATCAGGCCATGTAAATTGCAAAATGCTTCCACCAATCCGTAACATTAATAGTAAGCAGATTATTTGATTTAATCTTTTCAAATTTCAATTTTAAGTTTACTATTGTTTTAATACTCATTACTTATTATCGGAAGATAGATATTATCAAGAACTTAGTTTTTATTAATGCTAACTTAACTTAGTTTTATATTGATAAGATCGTAATCGGTTTTTGTTTTTAACTTCTTGACTTTGACACAGTAGTCTTCGTCTACAAGAAATATACATAATCTTATTATGTATATTGTTTAATTAGAAAAGCACAATTTTCTCCTCAAATATTTGCTCGATTATGGAATCGTAATTTGCAATTTAGTGACCACGAACATCGGTCGTTTCATCAATGTAAAATGTAAAAAATATTCATTTTCTGCACACAAACAAAAAATATGAACTAAAGCTTAATTTTATGCAAAATATGTAATTTTTTATACCGTTAATCGCATTATTTCAGTGTAGAATGGATATATCCACAATATTGGGGTGATATTCTTAATAATAAAGAATATGTTTATTACATAAAATCCGAACTCTAGTTATAAAGCAGAATCAGAATAATTATAAATTCGTGAAAAGTCACACCTATCCTGGAACTAAGTTTGTACAACTTAGATTGTTAAATTGTAGAAATTAACGCATCACATAGAGCGACATTTGCATGTAGAAATGAGATTCAATAGTCATTAATTCTCATTTGCAATAAGTTCAAAATCAGAATATTTTTTAACAAACTCGCTACTTACATCATTAATATAAAAATTGTGATTATGCACACGTATACAGTACAAGCATTACAACAGAGAATAAACAAGAAAACTTATGAATATAAAATTATAATAACACAGTTACTTTGATGTATAAGGAACCGAAGAAAAGTTCTAAATAAAAGATCTTGAAAATGAATACTATTGTCAGGTCCGCGAATTCCATAAATCAACTTCCACTAGAATAAGTAATAAAGCTTTAGGTTAGAAGCCCACATTTAAAGCTTGCATTATTGAATCATTTTCTTAAACTGCCCTTGAAGCTTAGAGATTTGCATTTATGATTGTATGTTTTGTATTACCGTATTAACGTTATCTTGTAAGTATGATTTATTTCTTAATTTACATTTCTGCCCGTACACGTTTGATATATAAATCAGACACAAAGCGTTCACACGTTTATTAGCGATCCTCACATAAATGGTGTTCCAATCGGAATTTAGACGTTATTGTGTGAGTTTGATAAAAATTTCCTTTTTGTATACAGAAGATATAAACTATCAAAGTGGTGTTCTATGAAAACTTGAATAATGCACAACATGTAATTTCACAGCGTTAATTGATGAGAATTAATATTTGCGTTCATTTGCAAATTACAAATAAAAGTTTAACTTGCCTTAATGAATGTTATTTATTGCTTCTTGCAACAGGTTTCTATTTCGAAAAGGTGCTAAGATGCAGTATTAACTTAATTAACTTCTATTGTATACTAAATTTAAAAATATCAAAGAACTATATGGCATGTTTAACAATGGCGGTAGTTCTTGTGTTATTTTCTATGGTTTCTGGCAAAGCGCAAATACTCTTCGCCATGTAAGAAATAAGTAGAAGTTTGTTTATGTATTCATTCGAGATGATTAAATTTTTTATCATTTATTCCAAAAGTGACTCACTGTGCTTATAATAACGGTACTCGTAAGAATAACAAAAATAGAAAATTTTTTGTTTTAAATGGCTTATTAAATTTAGTTCCAATAATTCAAATGCATACTAATTTATGAAATAATGAAGACACAAAATACAAAATAAGTAATGGGCAAATGTGTGGGAAGTTGTAAATATCCGTTAAATTAAAAAAGGTATTGGAATAAAATTCTTGACACGGAAATTAGGAATGGAATTAGGACACAGAACTTGAAACAATTCTAAATACTCCACAATATACGATAAATGAACCTAAAAAGTAATTCATTTATATTTCAGAAGAACCATAGATTCTTAATATTCTACACTACTTCAGACGTTGACCAATAGGTAGCGCGGCTTATACGTTCAGGAAAAAAACGGATCTTTTTGTCGTATTGTGTAAATACTAAAATATTAATATTACTGTTATTATTATTATAAATCACGTACAAAAGCAAAGAGCGTAAATGTACTTCAGATTTAGTAACTAATTTTTTTAGAGTATTATTACTAGAGCAGACCAATTTCCGTGCGCACCATGAGCGCCGGTATGGGCGTATAATTCGTAATATATTAGAATATGCGATAGAATATGGACGCAACATGAACTTGTTACCGATATAAGTATAGAAGTAGAGACATTTATTCTATCAGAAATAATTAAATATACATTTGGTTTTCTGCTATTAAAGTAATATGCATAAACACACGAAAAATAAGAATAGTGCATATTATAGCAGCGTTGTATGTACCTATAAATAAAATGGAAAATGTATGAAATCAGTGATTGTGTGCACGACAGACGATTTAAAAAACACTTACCGTTTTAAGCGTCTTCCAAGGATTGACAAACTGGAGAAACTCGATTGTATATTTTCAACATCAGGTGCGTTTATAAGGTTATGTCTGAAAAACATGTCCGCCGTGAGGAAAAAATATGTTTATATTCGGAAAACGAGCGTTCTACATCCAGTGATGTTATATTCGCATAATCAAAATACTTTTTTAAGTAACTTAACGCATCTGTAGACGTGCCCTTACAAATACGTGTTAAGGTGTCAAAACCTGCATTTCTGTCTAAAACACTTTCAAATTTAATTAGAACACTTTCACTTTTTGCGTCTTCTACAGCACACAGTTGTGCGTGAACATCTTTAACGATTTGCAGTGATTCCTCTAACGACAGCGACGAATTTTCTAATTTTGTTATTGCTTCTTCTAGTCCCAAGTAATTCTCACGAATACTTTGTAAATCCATTTTAATCTGAGCATCTTGAAATTTTTTCTGGCTTGTATTGAAAGCTGCACTTTCTTTCGGATCGAATGATAAAACCACGTCCTTATTTTTTTCAAAATATTCATGACAGTAAAACCCCGCCCGTAACCGTGTCAGAATCGGCTGTGGTGGCTTAGGGGTATGGGGACACAATTCGTGAAATTTCCGAATACGTTTTGGAGATTTCAGGAATACTGTCTTTGTACTCGATATTAAAGCATCTACCTCTGGATAACATCTACGAACCTATTCTGCCACAAGGTGTAGAGCATGGAGTTTACAAGTAATATGTAACAAGTTAGGACAATATTTTCTAAGAGACCGGCCTACAGAACACATGGTTGCGGCACCATCGCTCATAAACATTAATACTTGGTCTTTCGAAACTTTAATTTTTTTCAAAGTATCTAATAGCACCTCTGAAATTTTTTCGGTATTACATTGTTCTAGTCGTCTGGATGCTAATAAAATTGAAGACGTTGGTTGATGTGGTTCCATATTACGCGCCATCACATTAACTACAGATTGTTTTTTGCTGTCAGTTGTTTCGTCCACACATAACCACAGTTTTTTATTTTTCAGTTCGGCTTTGATTTTATTTTCAACCTGTTTACGCACCGATGGTAAATTCCTTCGTAACGTTGTCGTGCTCGGTAATGTTTGATTCGCGTATTTATTCCAAAATGAAATAAATGAATCAATACTTAACAAGGTAAACGACAGTGTACACACAATCATAGTTACACATAGTTCATGTATAAACTGTTGTCGATTAATTTTGTTATTATTGTGCTTCGAACTGCTTACGTGTTCTTTACAATGTGTTTTTGACCAACACATTAGATATGTATTGCACACTGAACATTTAATTTTTGAGCCATCGTATATTAAGTCCGGGAAATCCATAATAAACTTATTCACTTCGTCTGACAACGGTCGTTTTCTCGATTTATGTGCCGACGACATTTTATTACGTATGCTTACACTTACATGCAGTCTAAGCAAGTACTAAACACATACTGAATGCTTTTTATTAGTTCTGATGCAATACAATCATCCTCACATCGGCGCACATGGCGCGCACGGAAATACTTTACATAGACTTTTTAATAATATATTAGAACCAATTTTTTCACAAGCATTTTGTAATTATCATATTAACATCACATAAAATTAGTTAGTAACATTAGTACCTTTTGAAGTACTTTTGTAATTGCTTTTCTTGTAAAATAGATTAATTTTGTTATAAGTATGAAATCTGGTTCTATTCCATATCTTTTGTTAACGGAAAATCATAAGACAGCTTCTTTTAATTTCTTAGTCAATCGGTTACTAAATTTTCCGTTAACAAAAAGAGATATGGAATAGAACTAGATTTCATTAAAAACATCGCGAATTATATCGGCTTTGACATAGAAATAATCAATAAATTAATTAAGTTAATTAGAAAAACGATATTAAAAAAGACAATCCGCGAATTCACAAGTTTGGTATCTCAAAGTAACCAGGACAAAAAGTACACGTGTACACCATACCACCCTATAACGAAAAACATTAATAGAGTTGTTAAAGAACGAGGCCACCAAGTTGCCTTTCACTCCGAAAATACCATCAAAAGTCACCTTGGAAATACCAAAGATAAAGTTAATTTCAATTTGAAATCAGGTATGTACGAAATTAATTGGGATGATTGTAATTTGAAATATATAAGCTAAACGATCAATAATAACCCGGTTTAAGGAACACATATCACATATTAAATTCAATAGACCAGACAAATCTAACGTTGCCAACCATTCTTTAAATACACTACACAGTATGTCGATTAAAGGGTTAAAACTTATCAAAGCCATCAATAATCCCCGCGATCTTGACGCATACGAAAGCATTCACATCGTTAAAAACAAAAAGAACACGATGAATGGAGATAAAGAGGCCGATCGCTAATAGCTGTCTCTTTTCAATCTTAGAAAAGGAATAGAATTTTTAGTCGATGTATTTGTATTTTTAAGTCAGCGTATACGTGAGCGCCGTGTAAAGTTGTTTCGTGATCAAAGGTGCTAGCTTTACTGTGCCCCATGTGCGACACTTTGATTATTGGTTTTACCTACTGATGATGACAACTTAGTCTTCGAAATACGTATTTAGGATACGATAGTAATTGTGGTAAGGGGTTATATACCTTTTTTAAGTATATATCTGTCACAAATTTCTCTTGTTCGCCAGAAACGATTACTAAGAGCCACAACCCAAAGAATACTATCTTCACGATGAGTTCATATCAGTCTGAAACGTCCGGGCAGTAAACGTCGTTGTTCCTCATTATTTTCTATCCATGTTTGATAACACTGAGCAATTGCATCGACACTATGTCCTATACGATCATCAGCAATGGATAATCAAGCTTCGCGTAAGCGGATTTTCCTGCTACATTCAGGCACACTGAACTCGCACGTTGTTGAATAAGGGGCATTCTTTCGCACCCTACTAGTACTAAATAAAACTCGTAAGTATACTTTACAGCGACACTTAAGTAAATAATGCCAACGGACAAATAAAAATATTCTTTAGTTCATAGCCAGTGCAACCTACCTTGAGTAATCGAATGTATCTTTTATTATTACTAACATTATACAGTGTGTTTAAAAAAGATGCGGCAATATTAAAGGGGGTGATTGCCCAGGTCATTTTATACAAAAAGTTCCTATAAACATAGGTCCGCATACGCTTCGTTACCGATCTACAGCGTGTTGAAGTTTAATTTTAAGAAACAGTAAAAACTTGATTCTTCCAAAGCGGCTTGAGATATCATAATGAAATTTTAGGCGTGTTAATAGCTGTGGGAGACACATACTTTGCAATACAACACAATGTTTCAGTCGTACCTGTGGCGCGCGTATTGGCACGTCACAGGCTATTTTTCAAGAAAAAATAGGACGCCTCTGATTTCTCTAAAAATACAAATATGCTTTTATTTATTGTTCAATTATGAAGAAAAAAGCTCTCTTAACTTTTTATCGTACGACGTACCGTTTTTTATTAAAAAAAAAACATTTTAGTGCATGTACATTTATTGCAGAAAAAAATATTAAAGAACAAGGTTTTATTCAAGGACAAAAACAAATATTTTACCAAACCAACAATTTTATCAACCAAAAATTAAAAGAACTGTGTAAAGTGACCACCTCTAGCTCGGATGCAAGAATCCAATCTTCTCCTCATTGACTGGCGAACTCTCTGAAAAATACCAGGATCGGTTTTAATTGAGTTGCACCCAGCAATGATTCGGTTTCTTAAGTCTTCTACGTTTTCCAATGGAGTAGCGTACACCAAGGACTTCAAATGGCCCCACATGAAAAAATCCAGGGGATTTAAGTCCGGGGATCGTGCAGGCCATGAGTGAGGTCCACCTCGGCCTAACCAGCGATTTCCGTATGCTTGTGTTAAGAAATCACGAGCTACTTGACTAAAGTGGGCTGGTGCGCCATCGTGCATATACCACATTGCATCTCAAATTGCTAATGGTACGTCCTCCAGAAATCCAGGGAGCGTGTTTTCCAAAAAGTTGCGATACACCTCTCCGGTAAGTCTCCTTGGTAAAAATACCGGTCTAATTATGCAGTCACCCGCAATCCCAAGCCAAACGTTCAAAGAAAGCTGATGTTGAAAACGATCTCCAACAATTTCATGTGGATTTTCGTCACACCATACATGGTTATTATGGAAATTCTGTATTGAATTTCTTGAAAAATTCGCTTCATCGGTGAACAGAATCAACATCAGGAGTTGAGGGATTTGAACCATTTTGTGCAAAAGCCATTGACAGAATGCAATGCGAGGAGGAAAATCAGCAGGAAGAAGTGCTTGAACGCGTTGTATAAGGAATGGATACAACAAATTTTCCTTCAGAATGTGCCAAATAGTCCCATTACTTACATCCAAAGCGTCAGCAATTTGTCGAGTAGAAGTACCTCGATCTTCTTCAATCATGTCTAGCACATCCTCTTCCAGCTCTACCGTTCTTGCTGTCCTTGGCCTTTCTGCTCCTCCATTTCGTGTTAATGTGCTTGTTTCATAAAGACGCCGATGAATACTTTCGAAAGTTTTTCTATCAAGAACAATACGGCCAGGAAATCTTTCAGTATACAACCGCCTAGCTTCTAATGCATTGCCATCAGCACGCCCATAAATGTAGTGCATGTCGGTCATCTCGGCATTCGTATAGCGATTCATGATAAGGAACTTCAACAAATTCGACACATACAAAATTATTAATCACGAGACTCATTCAATATGTCATTCAATATGTCAGTGAATAAAACAGGACTGTGGTTTGGTAAAATATTTGTTTTTGCCCTTGAATAAAACCTTGTTTTTTTATTTTTTTTTCTGTAATAGAAGGACATGCACTAAAATGTTTTTTTTTACTAAAAAACGGTAAGTCGCACGATAAAAAGTTAAGAGAGCTTTTTTCTTCATAATTGAACAATAAATAAAAGCATATTTGTATTTTTAGAGAAATCAGAGGCGTCCTATTTTTTCTTGAAAAATAGCCTGTGACGTGCCAATACGCGCGCCACAGGTACGACTGAAACATCGTGTTGTATTGCAAAGTATGTGTCTCCCACATTTCATTTCATTTCATTATGATATCTCAAGCCGCTTTGGAAAAATCAAGTTTTTACTGTTTTTTAAAATTAAACTTCAACACGATGTAGATCGGTAACGAAGCGTATGCGGACCTATGTTTATAGGAACTTTTTGTATAAAATGACCTGGGCAATCAGCCCCTTTAATATTGCCGCATCTTTTTTAAACACACTGTATGTCTTTCCTGAAAAATGAAATAAAATATATCAACGTTTACTGGGTGTTCATATATTTATGGTGGCCAGTATATTTTCTTTGCAGTAATATTCCTATAAGTCAATTTCAACTTAGTCAAATGTAGTAAAATGTTTTAGTTGTATTTAATGAGGAGCACTCTTTAAATTTTTATTCCTGCAATTTATTATAAAGGGTGTTCAGAAAACATTCGAAGTCAAAGTAGTCCTTGAATATATGAAGTCATGTCTGCGATAGATTGATTTTTGACAGACAACAGTTGACATTTAATAATTATTACAAATCAGATACTTAAGTAAAGATATACGATTTTTTGATCAGAGCCTCACTAGACTTCGAATGTTTCTGAACACCCGTTAGATATAAATATACGCACATACGCCATCTGTGTTCATTCACGCAATCTAACAAAGTTTATTTACATTAAAATATTGTTTATGTAGGTATTCGAATAAATTGTGGTCCGTAATCATTAGGTACACTCCTAATGCATGCACGCAGTTGCATAAAATAAGGAGAGTTCTGCTAGTTTGCCTTACGTGTATGTAATTGTTATGCTTGCATATATTATATAACAAAGGCGACTATTTAAACAGACAACAAAAATAACTACGGAAATGTAACACGTTTAGAAGACAAAACATCCGAACGTGCCTCTTTTTAAAGGCGAACGTAGAAGGAATAACATGACTCTTTCTTAATAGAAATTATTATATTACAATGTTATGGAATCCTGTTAGTTGAGTTTATATGTACTTATTGAAAAGCAAAATAAGAAATAATTCGGAGATGAAATACTAACATGGAACGATAAAATTAACGTTGTCATTTTTACAATCATTTAGACAAACTTTTTAATTTTCATATTGGTTCTTAAATTTTATATTAATGATGTTATATTAAGTATTTTTAACTGAATTGATTCGGCTTTTACTTGATGTAGATCCATAATTTAAAATTGAAATAAAATTGCGGTTCAAATCTTCACAAGATTTGCGACATGTGCGTCTCTAATCTTACTAAAACTTTAATATTTTATTGTAGGCATGCGCACTATAATGTATTTCACTTTTTATCGAAATAACACATGTATGTTTACATTTTGAACGTAAGAAATATAATTGCTATTACCAAATATTTCTAAATATGGTTCGCATTTGTTACAGACATTTATTGTTTTTCAGGTTAATACAAGATGTTTTTAAATGGTTTTACTCTTATTCTAAAAGAATCCGACAATACAAAATTCCTGTCGTAACAATGGATAAATTTCATAAAATATCAACAAATCTGAGATAAATATTACTAATAATGTAACTAATGCTTAACAAAAATTTATTTAGTATCCTTTTTATACAATTTTGGTACGTAGGCATGCATTTTATATCTAATTGGATTATATTATTACATACAGAAATAACGTATGCCAATATTGCAGATTATAATTATAATTTATATATCTCGACTCAATCATAAAGAGAATAAAGATGTTTAAGTTATATCAAAGATATTCGTGTATTTAATAAAGCTCTTAAAAGTATCAACTTATGCTCACACTTAATCAGAATTCCGCGCGAAGGGAAATATTTATGGGACGATACACACATATTAATAGAATACAAGTTTGTACATATTGTCTTCTATTTAGTGTAGAATTGCGATTGGACAGGCACGAAGTGCAGTGACCACACATGACTGCGGTGTAGATTACAAGAGAGTAAACGTCGTTACCGGAATAACAGAATTTACGGGGGCGATAAATAGCGACGTTACTTCTTGCTTGGTTACTGTGCATTTACTGGATTAAAGAAAAATTTTGAACACATACTCGTAAATAAGGTATCCATTCTTATATTTGTCAGTTTATACTTTTCGTACTAATGTTATTAACAGCCATAAATGACTTAGTACAATTCTTGTTCAAGTTGTACACTTTTAGAATGGAGTGCCTGTGTGTATTGGTTGATCGCATAATGAACGATCTTGTCCAGTTTTTCTACACCTGCAGAACATGTTTCAAGAGTTTTGGTAACTAAGCAAATAGCTGAAAATCACAGCACACATCGGAATACTAATTTATGGTTGACAAAAAATGAATCTTCATTAAGGTGCACAGAAATTTTTGATATAAAACGATGTAAAGTATACAAAAGTAATATACAATTAATGAAAATGTATATATATATATATATATATATATATACATTTTCATTAATTGTATATTACTTTTTTATACTTTACATCGTTTTATATCAAAAATTTCTGTACATATATGTATATATGTATATGTATATAGTAAATGTTTTTTATTATTTACTTAACATATATCAAATCTATACATGAATAAGTTCATTAAAGAAACAAAAAGATTTGTCCAAGACAACCCTCACATTATAATAACAACAGCAGATAAATCAAATAAAACAGTGATCGGTGATCATTCTTAAAGAGGAATATGAGCAAAAAATAGAAAAATTATTAGACGATAAATTCACCTATAAAAAAGAAAGAAATAATCCAACAGAGAAAACTCAAAAAGAAAATAATAACTTAATAAATAAATGGCACAAACAAAATCTAATAGATTTCAACACTAAAAACAAACTTCGCATTTTTAATTCCCACTCTCCATCAATATATGGTCTACCAAAAATCCACAAAAATAATATCCCTTTAAGACCAATAGTATCTAACATACAAGCCCCTACTTATAATATAACAAAATTCCTAGGTGAAGCATATATAAGATGTTAGGAAAAACTGAATATCATAGCAAAGACTCAAACACTTGTTAAACACTTGTTAAAGAAAAGTGTTAAACGAGAAGCCGTGCAATATAGCGCTCAGTGAGTGTTGTGTGTTTTTTGTGCTTTCAAGTGTTGCACTGCTTTTTCTACTGAGGATGACAACGTGGTTGTCGAAATACGTATATAGAACTGTTAAATTCTATTGTGGTAAGGGTTTTTAATTTTTTTATTCACAAATTGGTATAATAAACCCACAGCTTCTTTGCGATATATGAATTACCACTCAAATGCACCTACAGTATTCAATAAAATTATTATAAATAATCTAAAACGTCTAAAACGAAAGTAAAACTATCACATACTCAACACAGAATAGATAACATCAAGAATATTAAAACAATCTTAACAGATAATAATTATCCACCACAACTTATAGACCAAACAATTAAAAAAAGAATACACCAAATATACAACACTGCAGACACCAATAACAATTTAAACAATGACACAACATATATCACGATTCCTATAACTATATCTATAATAACTATCGGAAAAAATTAAATACACTTTAAAAAAATATGATATAGCTACAACATATAAACTTAGTAATACTAATAAACATTTATTTTCAAAACTTAAACCTAAAATAGAAAAAATCGAGAAACACATGTCATCCATAAAATACCATGTCGCGATTGCGATAGTTACTACATAGGCCAAGCTAAACAATATTTATACAAAAGAATACAAGCCCACAATTACTCTAAAACAGACAAAACTGCTTTATCTACACACAAACTGCAACGCGATCACCATTTCGATTTTGAAAACACACAGATAATTGATAAAGAACAACACACAATTAAAAGGGAAATTAAAGAAATTATTAGTATTAAACAGGAAAAAAAATTCAATTAACAACAGAAGTGATATAAAAAATTTAAGCAGTATATACTATAACTTAATTATGTAACGATCTGCAATTTACCATCATAATATATGTTGCTGTTATATAATTATATAATCTTAAGTTATTTCAATATCTATACATTTAGCGTATCATGCTGACTATTCCGTGTTTTGATCCCTGTCTGGCTGTTCGAGTAGGTTTTCGTGGTTTTCCTTCTCGTTTAAGGCGAATGCCTACAGCTTAACATCTTAAGTCGCTCCACGGGCGCATACATAATAATAACTCATGTCTTGCTTTTCCCTGTTTTTGTTGTCCGTCTATTTTAGAATACTAAGGCATGATTTATTATTATTAAACTGGAATGTATCTTTGAATGATTTTATCTATGGCAACTGCAAATGTATAAGTATGACATTAATATACTGTCATTTATATTTTATATTCCTTGAAAAAGGCATCATTTGCCGAAACATGTAGGATTGTTTTAAATATATACATTTTGAAGTAAAACCAGACCTTAAATTGCCAACAAATTGAATTTACCATAACATACAAAGATACAAAGGTCACGAAATTATTATCTGTATATATATGGTAAATTCAATTTGTTGGCGATTTAAGGACTGGTTTTACTTCAAAATATATATATATATTTAAAACAGTCCTTTTATTAAATCATTCTTTTAATATTGCAAATAATTATATTCCGTCATTACTACCATTGTTAGAGATGCTTTATAATAATAATAATATATTTATTAATTACATAAACACAAAAAATGTATATAATAAGTCACACAAAATAGAGAAAAAAAAAGAAAATATTAAAGAAAAGAAAAGAAGGACCCAAGCAAATGAATAAAAATTATTGATTGTACATTAACAAAAGAAATTTCAAAAAAATTATAAATCAATCAAATGAACAAATAATGTATAAGTACTGAAAGTAAAAAAGTATAAATACTGGAAACAAAAACATGGGAGGCCGAACGATATACTCAACTATGTGAGAAATATGAGAAATACTCCTCCAGAGAATAAAATGTGTACTCTTCTAGTAATGTTTTCAAACCTAATCGAAATACAGCAACATATTTTTTTTGATGTTATAGCATGCGCCATATATTCGTACACCTGCGTTGAGGACTTGGTTTTTCGGGTCACGCCATATCATTGGAACGCCAATAACTAATTTCTGGCGATTTTCCTTGCTACTCTGTCGCAAATTTTCCGCACATGGTTTACAACATTATTTTGAGCCCATGACTTGTCTTGATCAGCAAGTTTTACGTCAAAATAAGCCAAATACATTTTCTTAGCGAAAGCAGGAATAGTTACCCTTTGACTGGGAACCGGGAAGTCACAAATGCCACAAATGTAACAAAACGAATCGGGACTATTTACACATCTTCGAGTAGTAGACATGATGTAGTTTCTTCCCTAACAACTAACATATAACTAACGTTTGATTATCACCCTTGTTTACTTTTAAATAGTCCTAAGTAATCAATACTTTCTAAATAAATCTCATTAAACCCTAATATGTTCACTAAATAAACAGGATTTGTTTAATAGACTTGCATTTCATTATAATTGTTACTTCATTAGTTCATTAAGTGCTTAAATATTACCAGGTATAAGTGCACATTATGCTAATGAGCTAAATGTATTTAGAATGTCTTTCAATTCTTTGAACAATTAACAATTTTCTGCATTTACTCAACTTTACTTGGTGCCATAGAAAGAAAATTTGACGTGGTAGGGACAAATAGGTTTCATATTTAGCATTAGCGTTCCAATATTAAATAAAAGCAAGTATCAGATCATAGACAGCAGAAAAAGATTTAATTGTTGGCCGACGTAATTTACTAACTATAAAGAAGCAACAACAGAAAATAAACGCCAATATAACTTAATCGTAAGCGGCACGAAACTGTTAGACAAACACCCCCTAAACTGCATCAGATGGGATATAATGAACTCGCCCAACTAATACGTTCATAGCGCATTATGGCGTATGTGGTATTCTCTAAAGTTTTTTTACTATACATACTAAAACTGGATCACAAACAAATTACTAAGTTTAAAATTCTTAATTATAAAATTAAATATATTATTTAAATATTTATATTTTTATTATTTATTATTATTAAGCAGCTTGTTCTAAATTACATCTAAATTCAGTGCCACCTTTAAAATGAAATTCCATGGTCTACAGAAATCTTTTTTTTAATATTAACATACATCATTTGGATTATAAAATTTTACATTTAAATATACACTCGTAGACTCTGAAAACTTAACAAAATCTATTGGAATTATTCATCCACTTGCGATATAATATTAAACAAAAATACATTGGAAAATACAAAATAATAATTGGGAAAAAATAGACAATCCAGACTAGAGTTCACATGAAGGCGGCATCTTAGATCCTTTATCGAACGAAACTCAACTGCGACCGGTCACATTAATCAGAGGTCCTCGATTAGCGCGATATTAATCTATATGTATCGATGTGGGGAATCGCTGCACGCGCAGATTACAATCAGGAATATCTGGGCGCATACATTGTTCTGACGGTCACAATTTATTTTAATAATATTAGAGCGAGATCACGGAATGACTAGCGTGTAATTATCTACGTATTTGGATAATTTTATTTAAAAACGAATGCATGGCGCTTTTCTAAGCATTGTCTTAAAGCATAAAATTATTTTTTAAATATATGTTTTAAAAATTTATTTGAAGAACATAGGAGGATATTTTGAAAAGTTTATGTTGATTAAAATACATGTTCTTGTCCACTTTAAAATGTCTAATTGCAATAATTATTATTATAACAATATTAGTTTAATGATTTTAAACTTCTAACAATTTAAAAAAATTATTACTGTTACTATTTATTACTAGAAGTGTACTTTTTTTTATACTATTTACATAAACAAAGAACACTTAAAATATTTTCGGTCTAACTCATAGATGGCAGCCAAAAAAGTTTATTGTTTCCTGGAGGTACAACTATATGATTTGTCAATTATCATTCATTACGTATATCGGATAGGTGTTTATTTGTAGTTTGAACCACGCGATTTTTCTACAATTAGGTAAAATCATCGGGCGATAATTAAAAAATTCGTTTTGGAAAGTTGAAACAGAAAAATCTGAAATAGAATCAACACTTTTCAACATTTATTCCAGCCGGATAACATATTATCTACTGCCTTAGCAGAGACTATGGAAACGATGGGTTTTCATAAGATTACGACCGAATCGCTTATTGATTTAGTAATAACACAGACAAGTTATAACAAATAACTGAAGAGAATACGAAACTTGGCACGGCATTTTAGGCGAAATGGAATCCTTATGGAGCCCTACGAAGTGCACAGAGTATGCTTGCTAATCATGTGGCAGAGCAATGTGCTCCCTTTTCCACTTGTTCCCGAAGAGCTCAACATATCTTAAAATTTGTAATAAAACGCCTAGTATGCATACAACCCGCCTGATTTTACGTTTCTGTACGGAATCGGCTATCTGTAAGGAACTTATCTCTGGTAATAGTTTCTGAAACGTCATTCGTCCTTGGTCCTCTTACCATGACATACTGTATTGCGACATAAGCGTATCTACATAAGCGATGCATATACCGCGGCTCGCCAACGAATTTTAAAAATTGTTCGAAAAACTACAAAAGTAGGTAAAAATCCATTCAAATCAATATTTCTTAACTTTTTATTTTATTCTAGCTTTTGTAATTGTTAGTAAGATATGTATCTTTAAGTACCTACTACTTTCTTGTTCAGATTTACTACGTAGGTCAGGTACACTCCTCGTCGTTCCAAGCATATTGTTACGAGACTAGAAATCTGTCAAACCAACTAGATTACTCGAAGATTCGCGAAACACGTCGGTATTATCCCCGATCAATGTGGTAGGTTCTCGATGTTAGGTAACTCGTATAAATACAACGCATCGCCCGCTATCGGGGCAGTTAAGTTTTAACTACGGACAAGCGAACGTTATATTGTTTGAATTGTAATATGTGAAGAATAAATATTTCGTCGTTCGAACTTGGCATCTACCTACGTAACAATATAATATCAATTTTTATATGGATAAACCAGGCCCCAGTAAAAAACGTAGTTGTAATGTTGAAGATGAAAATCGACAGTTTCAAGATATTTGGACCGAAAAATACTTTTTTATTTCATCGCATAACAAAGGTGTCTGTTTA
The DNA here is from genome assembly GCA_935421215.2 of Melolontha melolontha. Classification (NCBI taxonomy): domain Eukaryota; kingdom Metazoa; phylum Arthropoda; class Insecta; order Coleoptera; family Scarabaeidae; genus Melolontha; species Melolontha melolontha. The sequence continues at coordinate 786,209 of OW285235.1, read as the reverse complement.
ATATGCAAGAGTAGTGTTTCTATTCCGAAGGAATATAATGTGAAAAGACATTATGAAACCCAGCATCATACTTTTACCAAATTAACCGGCGAAAATCAAACGCAAAAAATTTCCACTTTACAAAGGGAACTAATAGGCCAGCAAGCTATGTTTACAAAACCAATTCAAGATACTGAAACAGCTACTGAAGTTAGCTTTGAAATATCTCGAATAATAGCGAAAACTTGTCGGCCTTTTAAAGATGGTGAGTTTGTTAAGCAATGTTTAAATGAGAAAATTCAACTAAATCGGCTGACTGTTCAACGAAGACTTACCACATTAGCAGCTAATATAGAAGAGCAATTAGCTACGAAATCGAAAAGTTTTGAGTATTTTTCTATAGCACTCCACGAATTTACAGATACAAGTTCCACTGTTCAACTCTTAATATTTTTACGAGGTGTAACGCAAAATTTTGAAGTGAGTGAAGAACTGATTGGTATGAGTTCTTTGACTAGTCAAACCAAGAAGAGTGACATGCTCAAAGCTCTTCTGGAAGAATGTTCTATAATGGATTTGGATTTAACGAAATTATCTGGAATTACGACTGACGGAGCATCTTCCATGGTTGGAAGTAAACTTGGGATAATAACTATGTTAAAAGAGTATTTACAATTTACAATACAATGTCATGTATCAAAATAATAAAACATGAAACATTACATTGTAATGATTAGATTACATTACGATTACATAATTAAAACAAACATTTTTGAATGTTCTTTTATTTTTATCATTTGTAGTAATTCACACTATTTAAATATAAAAATATTTGTGTTAATAAGTATTCTTTGTAGTGGCCCGTCCTTGGCTTATAATTTTACCGAGTGGCCCCTGTTCCCTATAAGTCTGTGCATCCCTGACCTACATTAATTAACCTACATATAGTTCATAAAGTATAAGTTTTCAGTTCAAGGCCAAATTCAAAGCATGTGATTCAAATCAGTACTGCAGAGTCAAATGAAGTCAATATTCAATGACGGAAATAACCGTTGGTCATCATAAAATATAAACGTCATGTTTTGCAATATTGTCAAAATTTTAGTATGTAATTGCAATATAACCAAAGAAAGCATATACATAACCTACCTGTCAAAATAATAATAATGAGTAAAGTAGGAACATAAATATTTCATAAGTATTGTTTCTTTTCTAGTTTTGTATAAATACATTCTATCCAAGAAAACTATCCGGAAATTATTACTTTAATATTCAAACAAATTACTAGGCATCTAAGAAATATTCTGTAAAATAAATAGGTTAGAAATGTCAAAGTGATAATCAACAATTTCGTACTTATTGACACTAATTTAATTACTATTTATTATCAGTATTGTTTTCAAAAGAACAGATTTTGTAATTTTTGATAACAAACTAAATATTCAAATTAGAAGAATGTTTAACCTAGAAGTCAGAATACCGAAAACAAAGTCAATAAACAACAGTATTCAAAGAATTTGACAGCAAGCCGAATATCATAAGACTATCTCCTGGACAACCTATCCTTTTTATTTAATATAATATTTCAAAGACGTACGTCTGAACTTAAAATGACAAACGTATGTAGTATTATAGCGCGTATTCATGTGTGTTAGAAAGAGATGAAGTACAATTTGCGGTTCACACTTGGTCAGTACGAACTGAAAACTTGTACTTTATGAACTGTACTTAAAAATTAATTAAAAATCATAAAAAACAAAAATATTTGTAACTGCGATTGTTTCAAATTCTCGACGGTTTTCTAGATATTTACGAAAAAACATTTATTTTGCTTTCCACAGTAAATGTTTATTAACAGAATACCTATGCGGCTATGGAAAAAAGCTATCCGTTAGTATGACAATGTTATTAATTATTCTGACATTCGGTGACATCTTGTGCATATTATCCTTTCTTTTGTAATAAGAATGAAGTATACGATCCAAGAATCAATTGACATGATTTATATCCTCGGAGAGTGCTTAAAGAATTGCCTTCTAGCATCCCGAGTGTACGGCGAGAGATTTTCTGATAGAAGGCACCCAGATGCAAAATCATTTCAAAGATTCATGGATAGATTTGACAGGACAGGGGCAGTTAAACATGAAAAGTATGACAGAGTAAAGCCCGTAGTAAATGAAGAAAATAAAATTTAACATAACTACAAGTGTTGTTGAAGACCCATACAGACAATAATGGTCATGTGAACAGGCATAATCTATATTACTACGCCAATGTGAATTCAAATTTTACACAGTAACACACTAACACAGGTGGAGTGTAAACGTCTGGGCAGGCATAATTGGAGAGCGCATAATAGGTCCCCATTTTTTTTATGGACATCTCTATGGTGATATTTTTCAAAAGATATTTAGACGATCTTGATAATCTTCTAGAAAATAAACCATTAGGGCTATTAAGAAAAATGTGGTTCCAATTAGACGGGGAGCCTGCTCATTTTAGTATTGGAGTTCGACATACCTTGAACGAAAAGTTTCCAGGCCGCTGGATTAGAAGACAAGGACCTATTCTGTGGCCTACAATACCATCAGATCTGACTAAACTTGATAATTTGCTATGGGGATACGTACAAGATCAGGTCTACCAAATACCCCCAATACCTCCAAACTATACTAGAAAACATGCGAGAAAGAATAAGAGCAGCCTTTAATACAGTTACTCCTTCAACGTTAGAAAATGTAAATAGGCCTTTAACAAATAAGTTAAATCTGTATTTACAACAAATTGGTAAAGTGTTTGAATACGTTTGAATCATGTTTAAAAAATTCTCTAATGTTGTTATTTTCTTTTCCTCGTCAGTAAATTTCTTTTATGATTCTTAATTTATTTCTCCTAAAATACCAGAACTAATGAAATAAATTTTTGGGAATTGATAAAGTGCGATAAGATAATCCGAAATGTACAAACAAATTTAACAAAAATTACTTAAATATCGTTACACTTATATATACAAGCTGTTCCGTATCGTTATGTTCAAATTTTAGGAGTGTAAAGTAGACTTCATTTCAAGTAACAAAAACGCAAAACTTGTATATCCATTTTTATTTGTTTCAAAGTCACAGATCTATGAATGTGATTGTCAGATCCTGAAAAAAAATGTAATCCTAAAGTCAATAAAAACTGATTTTATTTAAAAAAGTTCAATTAATAATATTTTCGAAATGTCCACCTCCTTGTTGAATGCAGGCTTGTGCCCGTAACTCAACAGAAGAAGTACTTATCTGAATTTCATATTTGCTTTGTCGCAGCCAGGTAAATACGATCCAACAACTCTTCTCACTTGTGTTCGAAGCTTGCGTGTAAACTAAATTTTTCATGTACCCCCATAAATAAAAGTTAAGGGGATTAAGATCGGGTGATCTGGGTGGCCATGCAACAGGACCACCTCGACCAATCCATCTTGGATAATTGACGTTAACCCAATTTCGGACAGCAATTCCGAATTGTGGTGGTGCCCCATCCATGTGAAACCACATGTCTCGTCGAACATTCAATGGGACATCCTCTAAAAGACCTGGCAGTTCGCCAATAAGAAATTGAAGGTAATTGCCAGCATTTAACCTCCCAGGAAGAACGACAGGACCAAAAACAAGTCATCGATTAGGGCCGCCCAAAAGTTAATAGAAAATTCATGTTGAAATTTAGATGGGCGTATAGCTTTGGGATTTTCTGATGACCACCTGTGCAGGTTTCTCAGATTTGTAACGCCACTTCACGTGAACGTAGATTCGTCTGTCCAGAGGACTGTTCTGCAGAAATTAAAATGAATCCGTGACTGTCTTAATATCCAAGTAGAATAAACTAGACGAGCATAGTGGTCTGCTTCAAGCAAACCGTGTCCCCTTCGATAGTGATATGGATATAAGCCCTCACGTTTTAAAATTCGCCAAACGCTCTAGCGATTCGACGTACACTAAGAGTTGGATCCCTTGTAACAATAGCTACTGCTTCTTCCTCTAAGTCTGCTGGGAAATTTACTCCTCGGTTGAAAAGATAATCACGCAGTCCGCATTCCCGAAATTGGCTGTGTACTTCCAGAAACGTTCTGTAATGAGGAATGCGCTTATCGGGTAACCGATGTCGGTGTTCAATAACTGCTTGACGTGCACTGCCGTTATAGTAGCCATACACAAAATGCATGTCCGCATTCGCTTGAAACGAAAATCGGTAAGGCATTTTGAATATAGAAAACGTGTCCACTAACTAATAAGTTGTTGCTTGAACTGAAACGTAATGTAATCCTTTATTAAAAAATGCAACGTTAACAGTAATCTGAACAGTTGCTTATTGTATGATATTCATGGTTCAGCACTTACGAAATAAGTAAGAACCTTATTTATCATAAACCAATTTCCAGTACTCTTTCTTGTAGATCTCCAAGAATAAATTAATGTATGCAGTACACACATGTTTATTTATTTTAGGATAACATTTTATTGTGCGACCTTAACAATCACAGGCCTATTATTGAATCGTATAACTTTTTTTTAAATAAAATCAGTTTGTATTGATTTTAGGATTACATTTTTTTTCATGATCTGACAATCACATTCATAGATCTGTAACTTTGAAACAAATAAAAATGGATATTCAAGTTTTGCGTTTTTGTTACTTGAAATGAAGTTTACTTTACACTCCTAAAATTTGAACATAACGATACGGGACACTTGCATATATATATATATATATATATATATATATATATATATTTAGTGTTAATAAGAATTAAAATTGATTTCTTATTTATCATAATATTAAAATAATAGACTTTTTCTTGGTTTAGCGACCTTTAATGAATTACAATTTTTTAATACGACGTTTCGACTTTTTTATTAAGTCTTTTTCAAGTAATTAGAACTAAAAAATTAATACAAAGAAAGGTAAGAAATATATTTACATTTGTATGAATTAATTAAAATTAAAATTAAAAATAAAATAATTAGATTAAAGTAAGAAAATTAAAGGATACAAAACTCACCAATTCATTTCGTGTCAAAACACATATTTTGCGTAACATGTATTGCCAGAAATGTCGAACCTTTTTATAAGGTCGACTGCCTTTCTTGGAATATTTAGTGTAACTAAATTTCTTTGTGCAGAAATGAAATTGTTTGTCTCGTTTTTAAAAATAGTTTGGTCAGAACATGTGTTTGGGAAAATTACAGTATATTTACAAAGTTTATATAGGTCATACCTCAACTTGGTTAAAAACCAGACTTACCACACATAAGAGCGACGTTCGAACTGGGAAGAGCAGATGTGCTTTGTCCTCACATATGATCAAATACAACCACAACCCAAATTTTGAGAATGTTAAAATCCTCCAGAGAGTTAATAGTTTAAAATGTAGGGAGTTTTTGGAGATGGCTGAGATCAATAATAATCCTCACGCTATGAATTTCAGATCTGACACAAATAATTTAAGCGCAATATATGCCTTTTTACTGACTTTTTCTCATATCAAAAACTCAAGTCATCTAAATACACAGAATATTAACTCTATTGATGTCATTTAACACATTTGTCCTTCCACAATTTTTTCATATGATTATAATTTTAATTTTGCAATTTCTTTTTAATTAAGTTTAACCTGTTTGTAGCCTGCACATTATTGAAATTAAGCACGCAACTTTTGAACATCTGTATATATACCGTTAACCTTGACATTGCTTGTTTTTTACCTACTGTACTTTTATCATAGGTTTTGCATATACGAGTATGACATTGGTTTCGAAAATTTAATACACTACCTTGTCGACACTTGAATTGTTAAAATGTAATTTACATCAAGACAAGTAGTTCTTTACTACGTGTGTGTTTCTTTTTAGATGTGTTTGTTGAAAAAATAATAATTTTTTAAATGGTTTTAATATGTAAAAACAATAAGCTTTTAAAGTAACAATTTTTAATTAATATAAAGTTTTATTTGTATTACGTGGACTGCTTGTTTCTCTATAGGTTTTGTTTTTTTAAAAATGTTATATCTCTCACAAAAAATAGTTTCGCTTTTGTAAGTATTAATCTTATAATTAGTAGACTAAATTAGCTAATGTTGTATTTTCTTGATTAAAGTGACCTCTGATGAAGCTCTAAATCTACAGAGCGAAATATAAGGTAAAAAATAAAGGACTCTAATTGACTAACTAAAGGTTTTTATTGCCGGATTCCCTAACAATTTTTATTTTACATACTTGTTTTAACGGCAAAGACTCTTTGTCTACGTATATATATATATATATATATATATATATATATATATATAAATTCCGTTTTATTAGAAATGTCCAAAAAAAAAACGGTTGCTCCAATTATCCGAAGACCCAATTAAGCGGAATCGACTCTATTTGTACATTATTTTAAATAACATTTTTTGAACATTCGAAATCGCCCACGGACTTACCTAACTTCGTGCTAATACAGCATGAGAAGAGTAACTATTAAACAGCAATAAACATGTACAAGTCCTGCGCAATCGAGCTGTTATTTATTAATAATCGCAGGTAATTTGAAGTGACTACCGAAACAACGACATTTCATTTAGCAGAAGTATAAATAGAAACTCATCGCATTGCTCAACTAGGGGGATGTATTCATGTCAAATAAACTGATTGTAAAACACTTGCGTACATTTCATAATGTCATAATTTTGCATTTGCACATGAACAAACAATTGTAGGTGATAATTATACACGAACCATATCGCATGACAAAGTAACGTATAACAATAGTATAGGCGCGTGTCGGTTGGTTAAATCTGTTAAGCAGTCCAAGGCCTACCTTGATCTAATTCTATCCGGAATGAGAACACTGAAGTTCCCATGTCAATTTCAATGGTCCGACGTCTTTTTCTGTATTGTAAAAACTTCTACAGGTTCGTCTCACTTTTGCGCACCTTCAAATTATTATGCAATACGTAATGTAGAACAACATTGTCTTTACTCATGAAAATAAATTATACGTATTAACAGACTTAGAACATTTCATTGTTTATACAAGAAATGATATGGTTCGTGATTTTGTGAATATACATTATTTTGCTAAATTCCGTATACTTGTTTTCTGCAATTGTAGGTTATAGGTTCGTATATAATCTATTACGAAACAGATCCGATCAAAACAAGGCCAAAAACATTGGAGTCATTAATATAAGTACCTGAAACTAAAACTTAAATATTTGCTTTAAATATTCAAATTCTTAATTTTATACTTACATAATTCTAATTACTTACGCAGTAATGCGTTATAAATATTTAGAGCGAATGCTAATGTAAATTATCATATATAATTAATATAATTCGTCGACTGAGAATTCTATACGATGTACTAGAATTGTTGCAACTAAAATTGGTAAAAATGAAATCGTGTAAAGGGTTATGTAAGACTTTCTTGAGATACTGGAGCATTCGTTCAAGCGGGGCTCTTTGCTAGTAATTAATATATACTTCGTTTAGAAAAATTCTGTCCGGGGTTTTTCTTTTAAAGCCTAGAATTCACCGTGGTAATAACTAAAGTTCGAATTTTAGAAACGCTTTAAATATGCGCATAAAAATGTCACGTTCCTCCCAAAAATATATCAAATATATACTTCATTTTTACAAATTATGCATTTTAATGAACTCCATTTTTTATACAAGCTATCCGGTATCGTTATGTTCAAATTTTACGAGTACAAAGTAGACTTTATTTCCAGGAACAAAAACGCAAAACTTGTATATCCATTTTTATTTGTTTCAAAGTTACAGATCTATGAATGTGATTGTCAGATCCTGAAAAAAAATGTAATCTAAAGTCAATACAAACTGATTTTATACAAAAAAGTTTAAGTATATCAAAACGTTAAGCACGTATTACGCATTTGTTACAAATGAAACAGACATGCACTATACATATCTGTAACTGTACACATGGACAATACACCTCGTATTTTCAGCATTTACTTCTGCTTAAGACACGTGTTTCTGCCATCTATAGGCGTCATCAGTCTATTTACTGCCATTTGGCTCGTGTTAATGGACTACACCTATATACGTATTATCTTCTCTTATGTACCGGCTTGGCCGGTCAAGGGAAGGGTTGCCTTTTTCGGCATAGTCTCTTTCGTCCGTCAGATGTCACTTATTATATAGTGTTACCTGATAGGACGAAATTTGCTATGTCTTGTGGGCGATTTAAGCTTAAATGTATGTACAGATACAAATCTGTTTTTTAAATGGATTTGTATTATATTGTATTACATTGCTTCACTAGCTTGACTGATGACGCCTATAGATGGCAGAAACACGTGTCTTAAGCAGAAGTAAATGCTGAAAATACGAGGTGTATTGTCCATGTGTACAGTTACAGATATGTATATTGCATGTCTGTTTCATTTGTAAGAAACTGATTTTACATAAAAAAAGTTATACGATTCAATAACAGGCCTGTGATTCTTACCGTCGCATAATAAAATGTTATCCTAAAATAAATAAACACGTGTCATAGTGCATACAGTAATTTCTTGGAGATCTACAAAAAAGAGTACTGGAAATTGATTTATGATAGAGAAGGTTCTTACTTATCTCGTAAGTGCTGAACCATGAATATCATATAATAAAGAAATGTTCAGATATCTGTTAACGTTGCATTTTTTAATAAAGAATTACATTACGATTCAGTTCATACAACAGCTTATTAGTGAGTCGACACGTTTTCTTTATTCAAAATGCCCTTACCGATCTTCTTCTCAAGAGTATGCGGACATGCATTTTGTGTATGGCTACTGTAACGGCAGTGCACGTCAAGCAGTTATTGAATACCGACATCGGTTTCCCGATAGGCGCATTTCTCATTACAGAACGTTTCTGGAAGTACACAGACAATTTCGGGAATGCGGACTGCGTGATTATCTTTTCGATTGAGGAGTAAATTTGCCAGCAGACTTAGAGGAAGAAGCAGTAGCTGTTGTTACAAGGGATCCAACTTTCAGTGTACGTCGAATCGCTAGACAACTAGGAGTGCCACGAACGACAGTTTGGTGAATTTTAAAACCTGAGGGCTTATATCCATATTACTATCGCAGGGGACACGGTTTGCTTGAGGCAGACCACTGTGTTCGTCTAGTTTATTCTACCTGGATATTAAGACAGTCACGGCTTCATTTTAATTTCTGCAGAACAGTCTTTTGGACAGATGAATCTACGTTCATGAGAAGTGGTGTTACAAATGTGAGAAACCTGCACAGGTAGTCATCAGAAAATACCAATGCTAGACGCCCATCTAAATTTCAACATGAATTTTCTATTAAGGTTTGGGCGGCCCTAATTGATGACTTGTTGATTGGTCCTGTCGCTCTTCCTGGGAGGTTAAATGCGAACAATTACCTTCAATTCCTTATTGACGAACTGGTCTTTTAGAGGATGTCCCACTGAATGTTCGGATGGGGCACCACCACATTTCGGAATTGCTGTCCGAAATTGGGTTAACATCAAATATCCAAGATGGATTGGTGGAGGTGGTCCTGTTGCATGGCCACCCGGATCACCCGATATTAATCCCCTTGACTTTTATTTATGGGGATACATGAAAAATTTAGTCTACGCGCAAGTTTCGAACACAAGAGAGAAGAGTTGTTGGATCGTATTTACCTGGCTGCGACAATACAAATATGAAATTCAGATAAGTACTTCTTCTGTTGAGTTACGGGCACAAGCCTGCTTTCAACAAGGGGGTGGACGTTTCGAAAATATTATTAATTGAACTTTTTTAAATCAAATCAGTTTTTATTGACTTTAGGATTACATTCTTTTCATGATCTGACAATCCCATTCATAGATCTGTAACTTTGAAACAAATAAAAATGGAGATACAAGCTTTGCGTTTTTGTTACTTGAAATGAAGTCTACTTTACACTCCTAAAATTTGAACACGGGATACGGGACACTTGTATATATATATATATATATATATATATATATATATATAATCTAAAACCTTGTTTACCCTAAAGTGTAAGGTTGTTACATGTTATTATATAGAGTATACAAATTTTGACCATTCTTTCTTATTCTTTGACGAAATTCGAGCATCAGTCCATGCTTTTCCTCTTTTCTTCAAAAGCTCTACTAATTCATCATTCCCAGTTTTCTTAGGTCTTCCTTTTCCCCGCCTGTGTGAACTCTGGCGTCCCATAAACGTTTGACCTGACTTCTATCATTCATACGGTTTAAATCCCCAAACCATTTGAATTGATTTGTTTCAATAACATCAATGATTGATTCTACACCTAGGTCTTCATGTACTGTGTCGTTCCTTTGTCCATCTAGTCTCGTTATTCCTTTCACCGCTCTTAAATACTTAATGTTCATGGCTTGAATTTTACTTTTCAAAGATTTATTAAACACCCAACTTTCACTGCCATAGGTTAAGATTGGCCTAAATACAGTTTTATACAGTCATTTTAGTATGTCGACCTATTTCCTTTTTTTTCTAGTAAACGTTTTGTTGAGGTTGTGATATATACGTGCAACATTAGATATTCTTTCATTGACTTCGCTTTCAATATCTCCATCTTTTCCTTTTAACACGCCTAAGTACTTGAAGACATCGACTTGTTCTATTTTTTCTTCATTTATTTCTATATTAATTGTTTTGTCTTCTTTCCCTATTACCATCACCTATTAATTTTACATAATATATGATAAGAACGTTCTATTATAATATGGTAAAAGATTACAATTAATAACTATATACATATAATTCTATGGATGCTGTCACTGAATAACATAATAAGTTTTTATGTTATTAAATAACATCCATAGAATTATATGTAAAGTTATTATTTATAACTATTGACTTTCCCAATGAAATCTACTTAACTTATCTTTGTACCAATTAATAATTATGTGCTTTTCCAGATTTTCAATACTAAAATTTTGTCTTCTATCTCTTAAAATATTTTTGTATGTTGAAAACGTTCTTTGGACTTCAACTGCAGTGACAGGTGCATATTTTAATGACGCCAGAGGTTTGGAGTCTACATGCAAATTATTGTCTATATCAGTCGAAATTAATGATAATGATAAAATCTTTGATATTTCTGTCAACTTTTGATAACCATGATTCTTCACTATAAAATTTACCTAACATGACTATACCAGTTCAACCTGGAACATTTTTAATAAATTTTCACAATGTTCTACAATAGAAATTGATTGTAATAAAGATATTTGGTCAGTCTCTAATTTTTTAATTAATCCACTCAAAAAACTATAATAGGCTTTAATATATTAATACCAAAAATATTTAATGTAAGTGTGATTTATTATATCATCTTTTACCTTTTGTAACATTTAAAGAGATTTTAGCTTTTGAAAAAGTTACTATGTATGGTACCGAAACGTCAAATTAAATATCGTTTTAATTACACGTCCGCTACTATAACACTAGATAAAAGTAATGTTTTTTGGGAGTAGCGGCCGGGTAATTAAAGCAATATTACATACATATTGGTTTTCTTTCTTGAATTTATTAGAGGACCTAGCAAGGGCTTAACAGAGGCTATTTTGGTGGATTAGTTTGAAATAGCACCTCTTCAAACACGTGAGAGATTATCCTACACGAGGTATTATTTTTGTGTCAACCACGAGGTTAACGTTTTATAATCACACCCCTTGGACACCTAAGGTAGGAACTATTGTTCTTAAATTACTGAGGACTGCAAATAGTTTCATTTCGACGTCTCACAATGGAAAAGACATTTTTGTATATAAATTATAACTAGATTCGTTCATTCATTTTTCTGTATTAAAATACATAATTATTTAGTTAGTTTATGATATCGATACCCATAATCTTTAATATATATGGTTATTTAAACATTTCATGTCACACTAGGGTTATGCCCAATTCTGTAATTGTTATTTAATAATCATTTTCATAAACTCAATTATGACATTGTTTATATATAAATTCAGTATCATTTAGTATAAAAATATAGATCACAAGGATGTCACAAAAATAATTATAATTTTGTTTTGCGCAATTTTCTTTATTGAAACTGAAACTATCGATCATTTAATTTTGTGTTATATTAATAATTTCTGCATATACTGTGCGTACCAAAATCTCGATGTGAGATTTATCCAAGATCTTAGATAAATTATTTATGCAATTCTTTAAGTTAAGCTTACTCTTTAATCTAGTTTTGCATATAATTATTAATCAATCATTTCGATACGTCGATCAAACTTCTTTATTTAAATCTTATGAACTATTTTTGGGATTTATCTAAAACTCAGTGATATTCTGTGCATATAATTCAATTTAACATTATTATTCAATTTAATGTACACGATTTATTTAGCTTACTATACTGGTTGAGTCTTTGAGTCATTACTTTGATTCCAATGAGAATGAATATATCTATTTTAAGGTAATTATTAAGCTGGTCAATGATATATAAATAAATAAATATATATATATATATATATATATATATATATATATATACATATATTTTTTTTTTTAATTTTATTCATTAATTTTGTGTATTGAAAGCCTGTGTAGCTTTCTTTTATCCATTATTTTTGGTCTTGCGGATTTTGTTGGCATGTTCTCATATTACATGAGATTTTGACATTCTTTCCTGTTTGTTGTTGATTCATTTCGTTGTTAATAAATTCTCTATTGTTATTGTTTTACATTTGCTGTTTTATTGTTATGATAACAACGATACACGTACATACCTATGATTTAGTCAAGTTACCGTCGGTCGTGTCTGTGTTTACTGTAACGACTAAAGAGTTTAAACATGGTGGCGCCTATTTATAAAAACCTTCCCTCCGCTGGCCTCTAAACTGAGTTGGTCTGTAGCCAAAGATGTCCGGGGCAATCATGTTATTGGGGTATGTGGTTAAATCGTAAGTAGGTATTACGGTGAGTACGCAGGCGCGGAACTATTGTTCGTGAGGACAGATATCACCGTAAGAAACAGCAGATGCCTTCAAAACAACAATTGTGACTATCCCAACTGAACAGTGGAATAACTGCTTTAACAATTGGTTTTAACGAATGCAAAAGTGCATTAATTGTTGTGGTAAATACTTTGAAAAGAATAAAGCATTTTGTGTCGTTCCACTGTTTGATATTATGACTACATGCAATACTATAAAGACATGACTCGTATAATAGACACGCCATAAGTCCTGTTTCCACTATCTATCTAGCGGTTTATATGAAGACTCATAAATATTAATTAATATTATTCCTATAATGTGTACGATTTAATAATAAAATAAATATCAATAAAGTGTTAGTATTTATGAATTTATATATAAAGCGCCACAGAACAAATCTACAATTATGGAGTATTGAAGCATGAATGGTGAAAAAAGGATACAGTACCTTTCATATATTTTATTTATACTTAAACTGCCAGGTCCTCAAAAATAATTCAATTTTGCACATTGTTGAAATAACAATGGGACTCCATTACAACGATATTTACGATATTGAAATAATCGAAAAGCAATTGAAATAATACGTCGGGTAAATAATAATCGATCGTAAAATTGAAAGTGAATACAAAGTACAATAAATTAACGGTTATTCTACATACAGTGATAATAGAATACAAAACCATATTAGTTTAACAGAGCCGTGTTTAAATACATATTTTTAAATTCTCGTTACACTAATGACAGTTCTCACACTGGTATGAAAGACTCATAACATGCACTTTATTATTAGTTCGAGAGCAAATAATAATACAATGGCAAATAACATACGTGACAGCTCTAAATGTAACTCACATTTAAATTATATGATAGTGGACAATGTAAGTGTTTAGATTGTATTATTCCGCGATGTAGAATACAGAATTCCTGTTAGAGAAGAGTGCCAGGAATTATACTTGTCAAGTATATGTATATACAATATCGATAATTATAGTTCAATAGAAAATAAATTGCCTCATTTATTTTTAAACGTCCAGTCCTGAAACAATACTTATTTACTTATTGTAACTTACAGACGAGTTATGTCTGTCTCTTTCTTTTGGTGAAGTTTCTGTATTTAATAAAAATAAAAAAATATTTACAATTGATGAAACAAATTTCACTTTGAGTTCAAATTATAATTTTATTAAAATTCACTACGTTCGTTTCACCCTACTAGAGCTTCATCAGGTGATGATAATTGTAATACAAAAACCGTAACAGTTCTCACTTTTATAGCTAAAGGTTAAATATGAAGGTGGGGGTACGACTAATTGATATCATTATCAAATTGTTAAATTCCACCTATGACTATAATTACAGAATTATGATAACTATAATGTTATTAATTTAATATACAAAAAATTTTGCCAAATATCAATCGAATGTCTGAATCCAGTGTTGGATTCTAGTTCAACTATCCCAGAGGCATAAAAAGCACGGAAATTTTGTATATGCTATTTGAAAGCCACCATCTCGCCTATTTAGTCTTTTAACAATACTTTTTATTTGTGCCCTCACTAAAGCCTGTGTAGGAACTGAAAATAAGTCAAGCCATTCCAAATCCGATAATAACTGATTTTCATCATCTTTTCGTGGATTTTGTAAATAATTCAACACATCAGTTAAATCATCATTTCGTCGTTGCTTTATACGTTCCACTAAGGATGTTTCCATTTTATTGGCGAATGCTGAGTTTTTGCTAGATAATTGTTTTATAAGATATTTCAAAGGGGCATCAGCTGTGCATAAATTAGCATCTCGTCGACAGATTTCTTCTACTGTTAATTTAATTGGGGTCAGCACATAAACAATTTTATTTACCAAGTCAAAATCAGCGTCTTCTAAACGGATTGGATGATTGAGATCTATAAGAGCTTTTATGCAGGTTTTTAAAAGAGAAAATCGTTCCAGCATGGTTAAAAGACTATTCCACCTGGTTTTACTGTCCAAAAGAAGTGACAGCTCGCGCAAGTTCATTTTGTGACATTAAGATTAAACCTGATTCTGGACAGTCTAAGTCTTCTAAATTGTCATCATCATCGCTATCGTTCACATAATCAGCAGTCACAGCTGGTTCATTTATAATATCATCTGAGTCTGAGGCAGGGCTGTCTTGCCTGTCTTGAAAATAATTCTTTATTTTATAAAGCACATCACAGACGGCCAAATTGATAGCATGTGCGAGACACAGTTGTTGTTCAGTGCAAACAAGCTGTCCCACCTTTATCATAACGTTCGGTCCATCGGTTACAGTGGCCACGATATCAATTTCCTGGGAAATATCAAATTTACTTAGACGCTCTTTCAATATACGAAGACAATTTTCAGCCGTCATACTTCCATGAATAGGAGCGAGTCCTAATCTCCCATTTTTTTTATATGAATGAACGTTGACAGCCATGTATCGTTTATTGGACGTTGATGTCCACTCGTCGAAAGACGATGTCCATAGATAGACTGAATCTTTCACCTGCACTTTTCAAATGTTTTAATTCTGCAGTTACATGCTTTCTGATTTTTTCACTGTAATTCATAACACGCTTTCGAAATGTGACGGCTAATTTTGTTAAATCCGTGTATTTCGCTAAGAGAAATTTTCTCAAATTGTCTGAAGTTATGAATACACTAAATGTAAATCTATCTAATGCAATCATTCTTGCCAAAAAATCATCCAGGCTATCGTCGGCACTTTTAGTAAAATAATATTCTTTCGTTTTTGGCGGCGGCGCTGTGTTCAGATTTTCAAAATCTTGACTTGTTGAAGCTGTTAAACGATTAACGTCAGCTAAAATCTTAATGTCATGTTTTTATGACAAATGTGTATGTAATTCCTTAGTCGATCCACCCAAAGTCTTAAGAATGGCAGGGCATCGCTTACATTTAGCACTATTCCCGTCTTTCGCAAATAAAAAATAACTCCACGCTGATGACGTATTACTGTTTTTTTATGTTGAACAGAGTCTCCCGTCATTTGAAATAGCTTTTTAAGATAATTGACTTTTAAATTTAAATGACGTAACCGGCGTAACCTTGTCGCTGGTAGAATAATAAATGAAAAAAGTAAATCCTAATAAGCATATTTATACTTTCGTATAAGGAATCCCCGACGGGGAATCCCTCGCAACAATATTATGATATATCATATGAGGTGATTCCCCTGTTGGCCCGTTGGGAATTACTACAACAGTATTGTATTGAAGTATGCCGGGCGGAGAAGTTCCTTCTAAGTTACATATTATTTGGGCTGTACCTGTGTAGTTCTTTTATCGTACGGCGTACCTATGGTTGATTTTTTGTCTTTATGTAATAAGTGCCCTTAATATAATCTAGGTAAGGTCATTATCAAGGCTCAGCGGATTACGGAATGCAAACTGGCAATCCCGAAAATCTCGAGATTAGCCAAGTATAGTTCCGGGATTTACGAGATCAAAACCCGGCCGGGATCCCGAGATTGTATTCTCTAAGTAGGACACACTTCACACAGGCTTCTGCTGGAACTATCGGTAAACAAATGCCACTGACTTGTGTCAAATATTGCACAAGATCACTTTCTCTGCTACAATAAAAAGTTATCTTTGTACTTTACTCGAGTAAGATCTTTTCATTTAATCGTGAACTAACAGTTCCGATGATTTCTTTGATAGGCCCAAATGCCTTACTAAAACTTTCAATTCAGCTTTAGTAAAACGTTATGGTCCATCATTAGAAATTATATCTCCATAGTCACAATCTACATCTGAATCTTACAATTATGAAAAATTCTCTTGAATGGCTTATAATGCTGTAATAAGTTGTTGAATTCAAATATTTTTTTCTTGAATGCCTTTCGAAGATACGAAATTTTCTTTTTGGCTTTATTTGTTTATTATTTTATGGTGATTTCCCCTTTTTTTCTCGGTAGCAAGATTTTATAGATATTTATGTATCTTTTCCAGTTTAATATAACTTTGAGGGAAGGTTATTCTTCATTTCGAAAAATTGAAGTTGTATAAATAGTTTTGAGGTCGATATTCCACCGAAATCTATGAAATATCTTTTAGAAATGTGGTGTCATAAGAATTTTTTATTATTCCATGAATTTAAACCAGTGATGTGAATGAGATGCGGTAATTTTGGTGAATCATACAAATAATACGTTAGAGAGAGCAATAAATACATTGCAATGAACCATTTATCAGATACACAGATATACATATATAAGTGTATATAATTAAAACTCATATGTGTAATTTGTGTGAGAATAAATCGATTGATCCCAATATCCGTTTAGGTGGTTTGCGGTCTACGAGATGATACATATATCTACGTTACGTGCAATTTTAATTAGTCACAATAATATATGAACATATAAACATATAAATAATACACGTTTCGCAGAAGTACTTATAACATTGTTTATTTTAACGATAAATTTTAATTATTTCTAATTGTATTCACACATAAGACGTTTACACGAATATACATATGTAGTTGTATATATTTTTTATCAAGATATTTTAACGTTAATGTCCCAGACTCTAAAACTTTACATTTCCAATTTTATATTGGTTTAACTGTTGTAAGTCACATAAAGTATTATGTGTACCATTCTTATTATCGCATTCGCTATATTTTTGTTCAATCGTCTTTTTCAACGTACGTGTGCTCGATGAGTATCATTGGTTTAATTCGGAGAATGACTCAAATGAATCAAATAAACTCTAACAGATTATAAAATCATATATTACGGATAGATTTTCGGTAATAAAGTCAGAAGAAACTTAATCAGAGTTAATAGGAATAAGAACTGGTGTACTACAAGGAAGGGTATTGTTCTCAATTCTATTTTGCATGCGCAACTATATATAACATGTTTAAGTTGGAAACTAAACTTTTAGATACCATTGCTAAAGATTTAGCAATATGCTGCACGAACGAACGACGAATCTCCAAGAAGTGTCAACGAAATTCAAAACAGACTGAATTAGACAAAATCTGTAGATACCTATTTTATCAAGATGAAAGTTCGTTACAAATTTACATCATATATTCGAGTTTTCTTTTGAGGATAGCATGGCAATATTATCAGCATAGCTGACGGCAGCAAGGCAACTGTTTGACATTTAGTAGGAAAGTCAGTTATCTATAGTAAATGCAAGAACAGTCAATTACCGGACTGACATATTCTTCTTCTTCTGGGTTGGACGCCAGCACGTCCAGGCACTTGAGCATACTGCTCCTTGTACTATCCCCAATAGATCTCTCAGTTCCACTCTGTTAGTCTTGGGTCCTCGATAAAATCCACTATCTCCCTCAGGGGAAGTTTGAGTACACTCGAAGGATCCAATAGATCTCTCCCGAAATATTTCTGTCTGAGTTCCTTCAGTTGCTCACGCGTGCATATTAGATGAAGGCTAGTTTCCTCCTGCTTTTCATATCTTCTATACCAGGGCTCGCTAACCAAGCCCATGCTGTACAAATGCTTCCTTTAAGGACAATGTCCGGTTATTAACCCGATAATTATGTTAATTTCTCTTTTGTTACTACGAATTAAGTTGAGCTAATAAGTATGAGCTAATAAAAAATGGAGGAACTGCCACCATAAAAGAATACACAAAACTGTTTAATATCATACTACAGCATAGAAGAATACCTGAAGAATGGAAGAACAGCGTAACAATACCCATCTTCAAAAAAGGAGACAAAACCGATCCAGCAAACTACCGTGGGATAACATTGTTGAGCATCTCGTTAAAACTCCTAACTAAGATCATTGCGGACAAAATAACCCCAAAAATGCCAATAAGCGAAGAACAACAAGGATTTCGAAGAAGTCGATCCACCACTGACGCTCTATTCATACTCAGACAACTGATAGAAAAATCATTAGAGTACAACACCCCTGCCTATCTTTGCTTTGTAGATCTAACTAAGGCCTTCGACAGAGTACAACTAAAAGACGTCATCACGATCCTGGAAAACAATAATACGAAGAAAGAATACGTAGAACTCATTAAGGACCTAAACACGAACCTACACGAACACCTACGAACCACAACAGGCATCCGTCAAGGCGATAGTCTCAGTCCTTTATTATTCAACGCAATCATGGATGAGCTGGTGAAAGCTGTAAAGAACACCGGACTAGGATATCGGATGGGCATACACAACATAAATATACTATGCTATGCTGATGACGCAGTACTTATTGCGGAATCAGAAGACGACCTACAAAGAATGTTACATGCTTTCAACAAACAGGCAGGAAAACACAACATGGAAATTTCCACAGACAAGACCAAATGCATGACCATAGCAAAAGAACCTGTACGCTGCAAATTGGTAATAGAAAATAAGACCGTCGACCAAACCATGTCAATCGAATACCTTGGGTGCAAAATTACAAGCGCAGGGTTTTTGGGTGATGAGGTGAGGAAACAAGTAAACAAAGCAGCAGCAATATCGGGACATCTTAGGTATACAATCTGGAGAAACAAACACCTAAGTACGGAATGCAAATCAAGGATATACAAAACATGCGTACGACCGGTGATGACATATGGTGCGGAGACGAGAGCGGAAACGACGATAACAAAGAGGATACTAAGAACAACCGAAATGAAGACCCTAAGAACGATAACAGGATACACATTACATGATAGGCAAAGAAATACATATATAAGGGAGAAGTGTCAAACGGATGACGTAGTCAGATGGATACGGAAAAGAAGAAGAGAATAGAACCACCATATCAGCAGAATGACCCCCGACAGAATGGCCAGAATAGTACGAAACAACATACCTCACGGAAGAAGACCCATAGGACGACCACCAAAACGCTGGCGAGACAGCTGGCAATCAAATTCACAAGAACTACCGCTGCAAAGAAACCGGAACTAAACAGGCGATACGCCTATCGAAAGAAGAAGAAGAAGAAGAAGAAGAAGAAGAAGAAGAAGAAGAAGATTTAAGTTGGCTGAAAACTTTCGGTCCAGCTCCCTTAGTAGTGTTTTGGTATGGAGTTGACCTTCCGTTAACCTCCATTTATTTTTATGTTATTTTCCTAGCCATAACCAGATCTCCCTTTTAGCGGAATCCTTAGAGATTCCACATACAGGTTCTGGTCCTATGAAGTTCCTATTAATACCTTCTTTGGCCGGTTTGTCTCATTGCCTTTAATTCCCTCATGTCCTGGCACCCATATCAGCGACACTGTATTGTCTTGTGTCAGTTTATTGAGGACCTGTTTACAATATTTCACTACCTGGTAGATGGGTTCATAATGGCTTTAATAGCCGCCTGACTATCAGACATTATGTTAATTTTCTTGTTTGCGCAGCCGGCTTCCCGAATTTCCTCGGCGCAGGTATTTTCGTCGAAACGGTCTTTTATTAACTCGTGCACGCTGTTTTCAGATGTAGAAAAATCTTCTCTTAACCCTTTTCTGTACTGTATTCTAAAAAGCCGTGTTCTATTGTCAATTTTGAATGTTTTGCTGCACCTTGGAACCAATTAGATTTGGCTAGTAACAAAGTATTATAATACGAATATTTCATTGGTTGTCGGGCTTCGTAAGATTTAAATAAAAATTTCCTTGTCCCATTTACAAAACTCAATCTCTTTTTTATACGTCTAGCACATATTTTAAAAAACTATCAACTCGTACTTAAAATAGGTCAAACGATGTTTTTACTCCAACGCGCTATCCCACGCATTTAAACATTGTAATGTTTTTCGAAAGTTTATCAATATTATCGATTTATTTCCGAAGACTGGTTTTTCCAATTACGGACTTTAGGTACAATGTTTGACATTCATCAACGTAAGTGGATACAAATGTTATCAAAACACCTTTCAAACAAAATTTTCAATACAAAATAATACAAATCTGTATAAAAACAAATTTGTATCTGTATATGCATGGACACACAGTACGTATTTACCAGCTTTTGCTTCAACTACCAGACGCATGCGTTTCTGTGTAACCACTTTGTCAATGATAGATTTACGATTTACGCTTCGTAAATCTATCATTGACAAAGTGGTTACACAGAAACGCATGCGTCTGGTAGTTGAAGCAAAAGCTGGTAAATAACACCATGCATATACAGATACAAATTTGTTTTTATACAGATTTGTATTATTTTGTATCAAAGCTTGATGTGAATTATCGCATCGACATGCAACTTGTTCTTTTTTGCAAAATTTTCAATAACTATAGGCGCTTATTTCCTCTCAGGTTACTTTATTTATATTAATAAACATTGGATTATTGATGCATGGACTCGTTTCCATTTAATTTTATGTAAAAATTTTACCATTTAAAATTAACCGTATCTTCAGAATAAAAATAAATAATGGAGACTTTTACAAAGAAAAACTTACTAGCTGTACAATAGATATGAATTTAATATTACCACAAATGGTCTTTAATATACCTTTTTAAATAATTTTAGTACGTAAACATGTATTTTCTAAATTTAAAGTGTTTATATTGCTAAATCGTAACTTAAACAAGGACCTATTGGTATTTGTATGCCTATTGCAAGACTATAATTAAAATTTGTTTGTAATTGTTTGCCAGATATTGAATTCATCCTATCTTTGATTATCATACCAGTTGCTATAATGGGTGCATTTGAAAATACAGCCCGTTTCAAATACGTTTCATTGCTATTCATATCCTTTTACACTAATTTAGCTCTCTCAAAGTGAAATACACATTAATATGTACATTGTTAAATTTAAATGAACTCAATATGTTTACAAAAGCAAACTGTATTGATAAATTTGCCATTAAGGGTTGAAAAATATTTTCCGTTTGTTATATTCATCATTCATCTAAGTGGATGTTTTGAGTCTGTTCTACATGTTTATAATACGCATTCTCGGCATAAATGGACTTAATGTACACCTATTTTCTGACTTACTGATTTACAACTAGGTGTGTAAATGGTTACCAATTATTTGTAGCGTAGAATTAAAATACCAAATAAGTATAATCGTGTAATAATAAGGCAAATAAAACTAATTTATAGCGTTTTCACATTTATTAATCACGATTACGAACACATTTTTATATCGGTCTCTAAAGCAGTAATTTACACATACGAGAGATGCCAGCGCTAGATAAGAAGACGAACGTGCATGAATATGAATTTATAAATGGTATTGTAATACGAATGCTCGCAACTGAATACTAGTTTCACAAAAGCTTCTCAATCAGCAGTCAATTGAATGTATATTATTCGAAGCATTATTTATTTGTTCTGACTCTAACTATGCTTATTCCGATGACAGCTCGGGAGCATGTGCTTATCATTAATTTGAATTAATATGTACTTCGCGAACTTCATCACCGTTGACGATTGAATTCGATCAGATGAAAATAATTATTAAATCAAATGACTCAGTTGTTGTAAACTTTACCTAATATTATACATTTTTTTACTGAAATATGTCAAATTAACTTTCAAATATTCCCAAATAAATCATATTAAAATATTGACCGGCCCTGCATATACTGATAAAAGTTTTTAAGGAAATTTTTCAAAATTTTGAAATGCAGCATAACCCTAAACATATATTTATTTTTCTATGAACGGCAAATATATTAAACGTGATCTTTTGTATACTAGAATTTTAATTGAACTACTACATTATAGATACTACAGTGATTGAAAGGAAGACTGATTTTTCAAAAATTGCCTGCACTTTCACTATGATGAGTATATTGCTGGCTTGACCCATGTTTTAGAAGTCTAGTGCCAAAATTTCATCCAAATCTGTCAAATAGATATTTTTTTACAATCATTTAAAGTATTTGTGGTTTCGTGCTAATATGAAAAAGAAAATAATTTCGTTAGACAATGTTTTTTTTTGGCGTTGAAAAGCTATTATGATGAATTAGCTCTTTTCTCTAAAATGCCTTGTTAATGATTCCATGCTTCCAAAGGTAGTCCTACGAACGCAGAAAATACTGAACGTCGGGAACCTTCATTTATGGTAACTCAAGAAATGATTAAAAAAGTCGATATTATTGTAAAGAGCGATAGCCGAAGAAAAGCGTATGAGCTAGCTAATGCCGTAAATAATATTCAAATATGGAAAATCTAACCGCAAGATGGTTGCCACATTTACATACGAGGGATGTTTACAAAGAGAATTTAGCTATACTTCCTCTATTTTGTCAATTTTCATCAATATCACCAAGTAGTTTTTCAATATAATCGGCATTTAATTTAATACATTTATCCCAATGAAAAATTATTTTTTTAAGCCGTCCCCGAAGAACTTTTTCAGCGTCTCCTCAATCCACCTATTTATGTCACGTTTTGCGTCAGTTAAACTCTCATAACTAACACCCCACCCCGTAAAGGTTTTTTCAAATCAGGGAACAAATGAAAAATACTGGGTGCGAGATCCGGTGAATAAGGTGGATGCGGAACCAATTCCCATCGTAAATCGTTCAAAACATCGTCTTTCTTGCGGTCGACCAGTGCGTGGATCGTCTTCTAATAATGTTCTACCACTTTTGAAACAATCGATCCACCAATATAAGAGTACTTTTCACCGTCTTTCCAAAAAAAAAGTGAATTATTGCTATTTGAGAGTTAACCGCGTCTTCCATGGTTAACAGTGCTACGAAAATGCGCATATATCGGTCGAATACCTGAATCAGACTGAACGATATTGTACTGGGTAGCTGCATAAACATGTAGAGACTTGTCTATCACCAATAGCTTTGAATATAAATTCTGCGTAATTTAATTAGAGCACAATTCCCAGATCTTTCGAAACATCCCTCGTACAATTGAGCAAATACCAACTTATGATGCCATTTTAAATGCCTGTATGTATGGCTAAGTTTAAATGAAATACACGAAAATTTTTTCGTCGATATGTCACCGTAGACGAAATCTGGATACATCACTATATTCAAAAGACAAAACATAGTCAAGACAATAGATTTGTTCTGATGAACGCGCTCCGATAAAGACAAAAACCGTTTTTTTTTCGACTAATGAGATTATAGCCACGATTGTTTGAGATTCCAAAGGTGTAATCGTCATTGACTGTGTAGAGAAGGGAAGTATAACAACTCACCAATATTATACTGTTGTACTAACACGTTTCGATGTTACACTGATGAAGAAATAAACCGCATTTATTCAGCAAACTGGCTTTACTCTACCAAAATTCACCATATTCACCATATCGGGCATGGAGAAATCTTTTCCTGTTACTAAACTTGAAAAAATTACTGGCTAGAAAGACATTTGCGACAAATGACGAAGTGAAGGTCACAACAAATACCTACCTATTTCGATGAGATTCCGAAAGATTACTTTTTAGACGGATTACCAAAATGGAAAATCGCTGAGCTAAGTGTATATAATTGGATAGAACTGTTGAAAAATAAAATATATTTTTATCTTAAAATAAGTGTTTCTCTCCCGTGAAATCGCCCTCGAAATAGATAGTCGATGTTATAAACTAACACATTAAGATATATAATACTATTAGCATGAACTCACTGCAAGAAATGAGAAATAATAGCATATACAAAATTGTAAAATTTGACTTTCTACATAAGTATTTATTTATTTACACAATTCCCTTGCAACTCTACACACTTTATCGGTGTTCAAGTTTTTCTATATTCTCTTAAGATTATTCGCGTCCATTAAAACAGGAGTCAATTCCAGATATTACATCATGGTTTGAGCTAAGTTTCCCCAACCAGAGATCTTTCTGATCATAAAATCAAAAGAAGTAAGGGTTAAAAACGTCGAGTAAAGTACGTGTGGAAGCCATTCGTAAAGTAGATCAAAGATTATAACTTGGGTAATTAAAGATAAATGAGCTAGTGAATTGTTATCATGAAACCAAAAGAAGCTTATATAGTAACACCGTTTAATATTCTCCTTGACTGTTTCCTTTTTTCTAGATAATCGACAAATACTACAACCAACACATCTTAAAAAATAACAGTTCCTATTATCTTCCCAGACGATGGAATTGTATTTGCCTTTTTAAAAGGCCTTAAACCAACTTCGATCTATTGTTTATATTGTTATTTTGTCTTGAGTTTATAGCGGTGGATACAGGTCTCACCAACAGTTATGAAACTGTGGAAAAAATTGCAGAAGAAGTTTCAAACACTACCTTGTATTGTTTAGACTTTGATATCCCTGGTTTATTGTTAGCAGTCGAGATATTTGCGTGAATTCTCATGCAAAATATATCCTACGAGTTTATCCCAGATTTTTACAATTGTGAATCTTTTCAGGAGCATCATAAGTGGAGAGGTTTATTCGGATAATATCCCACCGGCGATTCATCCTAGCGCGTGTATATATTTTGTCATTCGCCGGCGCGCACACCGTTCAGTCTACCTCGCTGGTTTACAGTGATAAATAATAGCTTTATAGTCACAGATGTCCATAAGGTGACTGTTTTACGATGCAGCTCATAAATTGATGAAGGGATTTCCAGATTTAATGTACAATGACAGTACATATAATAAAATGTAAAGTTTGTGATATACCGCTAATGTGTATAGGGAAATTTCACTGCGAAGGACACGTAAATATTGTAAAGTATAATTGCAAAAAAATTGGCCAGACATTTGTGTTTCATTTATGTGTAACTTGCATATTGTGCAATGTATCGTTTAAGTTAATAGACAGCGCATCATTTCGTTCATTTTGGAAGCACTACGGTAAAGGAACATTACCTAGCTGGAAAATATTACTAAATTTTCTACCATCCCTTCGTGAACGAATTGAACATGTGTTTAAATATTAATTTATAAATAAGAAACTGTAGTTACCTGAGGACGAAACAATTGAAATTGTAAATTTCAACTGTTTCTGTGCTACTCAATTCCTCAAAACGTGTTCGCTAATTTCGCAAACTGTGCTCCGATGTTCCTGAACCGTCACAGTCAATTCTTACACGTTGAGGAACATGGTTACAGGCAGCGTTTTGTTATCAAAAATATTTTGATAATATTAAGAATATGGTTTTTAAATTCGATCCCAAAGAAGCTGCAGCTATCAAGGAAAGCCAGTCAAAATGTCAGGATAGGTTAAACAAGATTTAAAAACTATTCTGAACAATTACGTCTTACTAGTGGAGGGAATACAAAAATTAGAAAATCCTTCGGTGTCGTTAGCGGAATCTCTGCTAATAGCGCAACCACGCATGTTATGCCCGGTAGAAGATGCAAAAAATGTTTGTGCTTTAGAAAGGTTTGAAAGTCTGAATAAACGTTTCTAATTATCAATTGTTGCCAATTTTAGCTTCTTCTCGAGACTTCTCGAGCAAATATACGACCACAATTAAATTGTGTTGGCCACTTCTTTATGGCTTAAAACGAAAGAGAATAGATCATCATTGATAAGAGATAATTCTAAAGAAGGTCTTGTTTCAGTTGGCGCCCGACATTTTTTCTTCATTTTAAAAAATATGTAATAATTGTTTACTTCAAATTTGGATGATAATTTGTTGAATGTACAGTAATGAATGACAACTTAGCAGATCATAGTTTCAGAAAATATTTTATATTCTAACCAACATCTATTTGACAATCCCAACAAGTTTCTACCTCTGAAATTAAGAAAATTCCTAGTATAAACACATGAAATATTCTAAAAGATTAGGGGAATTTTTGGATATTTTTGATATTGATAAATTTAAAATTTAACCTACTTTACTAATAATAATTTTCAGGGTATTTAAGGTAAAATATTGCGAACGCTTTCAATATATAAAATTCTTCAATAACACAGGTCTACAAAATTAAACTTTTTGACAGATGTTTTTATTTTGAAAATGATTTTATATAATTTTGGTAGGCTGATTTCAAAAATTCTATGCATTTATTTGTATCACGTAAGGTTTTTTTTGCAAATATTAAATGAAAAAAAGGATATTTCTAAAAAAATGTATTTGTTTAATGAGTAAAAAGGTGGAATACAAGTTAAAAAAGTGGAAAAAAATACTTTACTCAGTCTTTTTTAAGTGAAATCTTTGTCTTTTTGCCAGAAAGCTGCGTTGTTCGGACATTCAGTTGTGTGTTTTTAAGGGCATATCCCGTTTTAACATCCAGCAGTAGTCCGCCATCATCGTTATGCTCCATCTGCCTTGGTATCGCCATTACATTTCCTTAATGTCTTGGTGAAACCTCTCTCCCTGTTCTTCGCTAACTGCTCCAAGATTTTCAGGAAAATAGTTCAAGTGTGAAAACAGGAAATGCACTTTCAAACTCATATTACAACCTAGACGATGAAAGTGTTGTAACATATTTTGAACAATATTTTCGTAGTTTTCGTCCTTAAAGTTCCCAAGAAACTTATCAATTACTTCTTTAAATGAAACCCAGGCGTTTTTCTCGACATTGGTCATTGTGTTTTGAAAGTCCTTGTCTTTGCATAATGTTCTTATCTGCGGCCCAACAAAAATACCTTCTTTTAACTTGGCATCGGAGAAGGCTGGAAATGTCTCGCACAAATATTTAAAACACTGTGCATTTTTGTCTAGGGCTTTAACAAACTGCTTCATCAAGCCAAGTTTGATATGGAGAGGAGGCAGTAAAACTTTTTTGGGGTCAACTAAGCTATCTCTTAATACATTTTTGCTACCAGGTGTAAGGCTTGTTCTAGAGGGCCATTCTATTTCAGTCCAATGTCTATCCCTTGCTCGACTATCCCACTCACAAATTAAGCATGGAAATTTTGTATAACCTCCTTGTTGTCCTAGTAGCATAGACGTGGGCAAGTTCTAGGTATCTCGGCAATGAAAAAGGTAGACCCATAAATGAGACGTGGGCAATTTCTAGGTTTATTTTAATTAAGGCGGTTTGTGTTAATGCACAGCACTTTAAGGTCACCACAAAGCATCCACTGATGTTCTTGGTAGTTTATTTTCTTTAAAACAAGTTCAAAATTTTCATACGTTTCCATTAAATGTACCGAATGGGCAACGGGAACCGAGGCCAGCTCGTTACCATTGTGCAATAAAACGCCTTTTAAACTACGCTTACTTGAGTCAATAAACAGGCGCCATTCTTCTTTTACATACGGCACATTTCCTAATTTTGAAATTAAGTCAGGAATATTGATGCAATACACCAGCGGTCCGTCTTGAGTAAAATATTGACATAACTCTTTTTCGCGATCCCGGTAAAAGCTTGATGTGACGCCAGGTGCCAGTAAATGTTTCTCACGAAGTAGGGAGGCTAACAATTCGGATGCATCCTTTGGAAGGTGCAAATCTCTAATTAAATCATTTAGTTCGCTCTGGTTAAACACTTCGGGCTTTCTGAAATCTGGTGTGAAATCTGAGTCATCTGGGTTGCAATTAGATTCCTCTGATTCTGACGATATGACGTTTTCTAGTGCTTTTGGGGCGGTAGGTATCGGTACATCTGGTCCATGAGGAACTGGTCGAATAGCAGAGTCAAGATTGGGATACACAATTTGTTTCTTATTTTTTCTGTTGAATCCTTGAATATTACACGAACAAAAATAACAATCATCACTGTGATTTCTAGGCTCTCGCCATACCATAGGAACACAAAAGCTTAAACATTTCTTCCTACCTTTTTGCCAGTTTCTTAATGCTTCAACGCAAACGGAACAAACAGTATGAGGAGCCCAGGACTTGTCTTGGTCGCCAATTTTTACACCAAAATAAGCGTGGTATAAATTTTTCACAAACGAAGTTATAGTTTGCCTTTGCTTTACTACGACATAACTGCCACAGATATAACAAAAGTTATTCGGATTGTTCACACAATGTCTTCTTTCCATATTTATACGTTCTAGAACACTTAAAATACGCAACAACGAAGACAACAAGCGCGCGGACACAGTAGCACGACGACTAACACAACCAAACACATAAGCACATAAGCAGGTTTCAACGTTGTATTGACGCTTCTGCGCCGACTCTGTTGCTTTGCTGAGAAATCTAATATTAACCAGTGTTGCCAAATCACATTTAATTTCATAAAAACAAATTTATTTAAAAATCATGCCTAACATGGAACAAACATATTCTTGTCATAGGTATATTATCATAGGTATATTAACAAATTAACATATTAAAGATATAGAGCGCTATAAAAAAAAAATTACGTGATAGAGCAAAAATATGGCGTTTTTTTGGAATAAGGGCCCCCAAACATATACAAATTAGCAAACAGCTTTCAAACATCAAAATCACTGTAGACCTGTGTAATTTGTTGAATGTACAGAAATGAATGACAAATTAGCAGATCATAGTTTCAGAAAATATTTGATACTCTAACCAACATCTAGTTGACAATCCCAAAAAGTTTCTACCTCTGAAATTAAGAAAATTCCTAGTATAAACACAGGAAATATTCTAATAGATTAGGGGAATTTTTGGATTTTTTTGATATTGATAAATTTAAAATTTAACCTACTTTACTAGTAATAATTTACAGGGTATTTAAGTTAAAATATTGCGCACGCTTTCAATATATAAAATTCTTCAATTATCAAAGGAACTATAAAAACAGATTCTGTAATTATTCAAATAAGATGATGACAGAAAATTCCAAAATGCAAATTCACATTACCAGTTTTAACTGACAAAAGATATAGCGCTGATTTCATTTTCATAATATGTACATAATACCTTGATAATTAAGTTTCTTACTGAGTAATTATTTTTATGTATGTAACTTATTTCTATTACAATGTAATTGTAACCAACACCTCTAATCGTATATATTGCGTAGTGTAATAAAATGTAAGGAGAATCATCTGTTAACTCATATTTATTCTAAGAAAGTAATAGGAGTTAATAATACATAGAAATTTATTATTTCACAGAATTATGTCCACGTATTCTTAGAACATCATCATCAAGTTGATTCTAAAATGGTATTCCCATTTATTAATTTTTATACAAAAACAAGCACCACAATCTTCTGAGAAAACTGCTCTAGTAATTATTTATATTAATTCAATTAAAGTGTAACACATTAAGATCACTTTGTAGCCTAATTATACAAGTCCATCCACATTCAACCGCAATTTAGTTCTTTTTACTGTCTCATATACAACAAATTTTCAATTTCACAATATTCCTTTTTCCTAAATAAAACTAATTGAATAATTATAGGTTATTAAGTAATTAACTCAACATGTCACAGATTGATAATGGGTTCCAATTTCTTTTATGCTTGGATATATATGTGTGCCTAGTTAATCTTTATTTACTAAGTAACCGGTACAAACGAACTCCATAAAAAATCGGTAACTACTTAATTTTTATTATGGTCATTTTGACATGCTTATACGAAGAATAAATATTGAATTAAACAAGATCGCTATTATTTTTTATTGAAAAAATACTACACAAATATCCCGAAAAGGAAGAATTTATAAATGAAATCAATAATTTCGCTACTATAATTCAAGATGTTGATTGGAAAGCGACACCAACAAAACCACAAAAATAGAAAACAACAAATTATTTTCGGAATACTTACGAAGAAATAAAAGAAAAAAGATGTTTAAGGTGAATATGGCAAAACTCCCTGGCACCCTGGCGATAGAACAAACTACAATCGTGCCACCACAAAATTAAATGAATGACTAAACCCATCGAAAAGCGACAAGAAAACTAAAACAGACAGGGAGCAGAACCACCAAAATGGATGGAAGTTAAGCAAAATCGGACAAAGAAAAGCCAGATATTTTTTCAGAATAACTTGGACTTGTATTTCAACCATTATCACCCTTAGAAGGAAATATTGGTGATGCAATAATGAACACCACCGATCAAATTAAACATATAACATAATAAAAAAAAGACCTAAATCCGAAAAAAGCATAGCTGGATATGTCCTAGTTACAGGAAGAATAATATAACATAAAAGAGAGTCTTTTGCTAACCTACCTATTTAATACTGTTCTTCGACCGAAATACTTTTCGGCACAATGAAAATAGCCAAAATAATACTTATCTGCAAGCAAGGAAAACGCACAAATTCTCCATCATCTTACCGACCAATTAGTAATGTCTAAAATTATTGGCAAAAAGATTATTGAACATTATCACAGGCCAGAACTTGATACCTGAACATCAATTCGGTTTTAGAAGCCGCCACTCTACCATTGAACAGACTCACAGGGTGGATGATCAAGTCAACAAAACACTAGAAGAAAGAAGCTACTGCGCAGTAATCTTCCTCGATGGGAGTCAAGTCTTTGATAAGGTTTGGCATCGGGACTATTAAATAAATTTAAAAAGAACCTATCACGTGGCATGTTCATCCTTCTGAGATCCTACTTAGAAAATAGGTCTTTCAGAGTCAGGTAGAAGTCAGAAATATCAGGACTACGTCGCATAAGACCGGGGGTTCGCCAGGGTAGCGTTCTTGAACCTATATTATACCTAATCTTCGCAACTGATCTTCCAACCAAGGAAGGAGTGATTACCTCGACCTTTGCACATGATATTTTTTAACTTGAAACTTAATAAACTCAAATATCTCCAAAACTAACTAGTTCACGAAAAATGTCCAGATCTAAAATTTAATACTTCAATGGAGGAATTAGTACTAGAATAAGTCCTTCTCTCTCCATCCATGTAGGTGGGGCGGGTGCAACTTTGAAATCTTAAATAGGAAACTGTATATTTTACGTAGCATTTGTCCGAAACATTTTTTCCAATCCATGATAGATGGTGCTCTAATCAATTAAATTAATTTTTTTCAATTTCTCGAGATATTTGAAAGATTCAGGTTAAAAAATACACCCAGTATATTCTTTGCACAATAAACTGTGCATTAATTCTCTGCATTTGGTTTTATATCATTTACAAGACTTCAAGTGCCCAGAGAGGACAGCGTCCCTTAAAAGGGACATGCAATCCCCAAATTATTAACAATATTTTTTAATTATTTTGTTTACTAATGTATGTGGAACATAATGAAAAAGGATTAACCATCCACTAAAGAGTTAAAGTTATTTTTGAGTTTTTCGAAACAACCAACACTGTATCTTTCAAATACCTACTTATTTTAAATATGCAATTCGCAAATCGTATCGTAATTATTATTAGCACCGTAAGGACAAGTTTTAAATTTATTATTTGAATCCGATTTGTACAATGTAACTTTGATTAGTCAAATCGTGGGTTTCATTATTAATACGTTCAGACAATTGCAAGATATGCTTAATTTACATAACCAATAGATCATTAGATAATTGTCATCTTGACATGTAACTTAATTAATTCTTAATAATACGAGTAACATGTACACATACATACAGCGTTACATGAAAAAAAAATGTTCGGGAAATTATTTACGTTGACGTCAGCAAGTTACAATAACAGAGAGTTAATCAGCCCACGTAAACTGAATGATCACAATAACTATAACAGTTCTATTTAAAAAGTCATATATTCTTCCATTCCTAGAACACTTTACACAATTGCGATTGTTGTTAAATAAATAGTGAAATATTTACTTGTTAATTAAGCGATCTTTGTGGCCGTATTTACACGACGATGTGCACAACTGCCAGAGCACGCATTTTAATAAGTGTTACAATTAGCTTTTAAAACGTATCTGTTATAATATCCTAAATACCGTCGTCTATCTAATTAAATTAATACCTTTAATTTTATTTGTGGACTCGAAATGTCATTTACCACTTTTCATGTGTTTAATATCACATCACAAAGAAATAGGAATGGTACTTAATGCGCCTTTGAAACATTGTAAATATTTGGTTTATTAATCTCTTTTAGTGGTGCGAACTGGACACATTTCCAGGTAAAAAATATTTACAATTCATTTTATAACAGTTATCATTTTTAATATAGATGTTACGTGTTGAACGGCTCAACTCCAGCACTCTGAAACCATTAATTAAACTTTATTTGAAGACATAGTTGACACTAACGTGTAATTATAGAATAAATATTGATCGGTATTTCTGGCTGACGGAAATTTTACGAAAATCTGAAACTTTTCGCATTGTGTTAAGTTAAATGTCAGGAAAGAAAAGGACACACGGTTTGAACTCTACTTTTTTGTGACAGATATCAGGTCCGTTGTATTTTTTTGAATAAAATGTCAATCCGCCCTCTATCCGCCCTCTATCCACCCAATAGAAAAAGTGAAAAAAATGCATGATCAGGCTCGTGATCACAAAAACTAGGTCTTTCTTTGGCTGGTTAAAATTAAAGAAAAGTCAGTTACAAACTGTAATATGTAGTTTCAAGTAATATTAGAAGGTTGGCAACAACAGTAATGGAGATCATGGCCTAGTTGTAACATGACAGACAATGTACACTCCAAATCACGAAAGATGATCCCTGCGTCATCAATAATCATTGTATGATTCAAATCAGTACTTCGGCGTCATATTAAATACTGTAAATTGAAAAATGAATATGGAACTTAACTTCGTTTCCGGGCCAAATATATTTGACACAGTCGGTCTAATTTGTAGGTTATATGAACAAATATAATCGAATTACATCTTAAGTTATATTAAAATTACTATAAATTGAACAAAGCTGCGTAAACAGCAAATCAAATTAAACTATAACACCACTTGAAAAATAAAATGACTATCAAGAATTTACAACATTTAAGTCAACATATAAGATTATGTAATTCTTTAATCATTTTAATGAATGGCAAAACCAAACAGTTTCAAGTTAGTTGTAACAGCATTATTACTGGAATTGAAATTATACAATAGACCAGAGTATCTACTTTGTATAACTGTAATTACATATTCACTGTTATGACAGTTTTATAAACATTATCTTCCCAATTATATCATAGAATAACCCTAGATATTAGTTAAATGTTCTACAGTGCCTTATTTTAAATAAATTTTGGAATATATTGCAGTATAACTTAACACTGCCATAATAGATAAGTTGAGTTTTGCACAAAGGTCAGTATAAATATTTGAAATTGCAGTATGCATTATAAACAAAACATATTCATACAAATTTATTTGCTGTGAAATGTTTTTTTTGCTTTGAAATTATTTGTTGACTGCTAGTAAAATAGAACTTGTACGATTGCAGAAAGAAATTTTGAAAAAGGAACATGAAATGGAGCAAGAAAGAAGAAGTTTAGTAATTGAACTTTCAAAAAATTTTACTTGCAATAAGTTATAGATTTATATAATATATACAAACAATAGTTATTTTATTTATTGTTTTCATCAAATTGTGTGAATTTGTTTTGTGTATATTAAAAATTTTTAAGTTAACACCAGAAGATTAGAGCTGATGGACACCAAATAAGGCAGTCGAAACACATTTCACTAGTGTACCTTGCAAAAACTTGCTACAAAAAGATGAAAACACATTCAAATGTATTTAATTGGACATACATTTTTTTTTATATGCATTGTATTTTTAACTCCAAATATTAAAATTGCAACGAAAAAGAATACGCAGTAAGAAAAAGGAGCCAATTAAAAAAAAAACTTAATATATTAAATTGTCAATGTAACTGGGAATTATAATTGTTTAATAAGTTAATATACATATATAATCATTTAACAAAATTGCCTTATTATTTGTTTAATAATAAAATTATAATGAGTATATATACAAAAAAAAGGAAATATAAAAAATATTTAATAAATATTTTATAATATTGTAACAACTATCACAAAGTATAACTGGGTTATTGAAATGTTAATTTTCTTAGCTTCTTTTTATTGCCGATCCATTCAAAATTGTTTGGTCATGTGTAGATCCTGGCCATCTGGCTATGATGTCACAAATTCTTAATTGAGAATGTCCTATTACCTGAATATTCCATGATAAATATCCTTTCTGTTCCGGTACAGCTCAGCATTATTACCACTAGGAGATTGTTTTCGCATGTGAGTGCAATCAATTCTACTTAGTACATTAGGAAATCTAGCTACTTGTTAAATTCTGTTTCTGTAATTTTTCTACCTTTCTAGACATATTTAGATAAAAATTGTGGCCACAGTCTGGCAATTGCATGTGTAACATTTTGTATGATTATTTGTATTAATATCATTGTATTTGTTGCATAAAAAATCAGTTACTAAAAGTATAAACTAACATTACATAAACAACTAATCAGCTGTATACTAATACTTGATACTTTTACTGCCAACACAAGAAAATTTGATATATTTGGCGTGAACTAAAAACGACGTGTAGCACGTACGTTGGCTTAAATCTTGGGTTATAATATAGATTAAGTAAAAACATGGGATAGCTAACAGTTTTTTTTTTATCTGCGGTCATATAGGAAGTATTGTTAATCACTATCTTCACTGCTGCTTGAATCATCAATGTTAATTATAAAGCCATTGATTTCACAATGTAAATGTATTTTATCCAACACCTCCTAATAATAAACCTATAACTATGGCGATTTTAAATCAATTATGTAGATTTAAAAAAAGGTATATAACCCCTTACCACAATTATTAGTAGTATCCTAAATACGTATTTCGACAACTAAGTTGTCATCATCAGTAGGTAAAAACTACTAATTAAAAGTCGCACTTGGGGCACAGTTAAACAAGAGAAACGCTTCCGCACAACTATTATACACTGCAACCCTGTATAGACTGTCTATACAGTCTAGACACTGCAACCCTGTATAGACTGTCTATACAGGGTTGCAGTGTATAATAGTTGTGCGGAAGCGTTTCTCTTGTTTAACTGTGCCCCAAGTGCGACTTTTAATTAGTAGTTTTTACCTACTGATGATGACAACTTAGTTGTCGAAATACGTATTTAGGATACGACTAATAATTGTGGTAAGGGGTTATATACCTTTTTTTAAATTTTTATTTAACCACAGTCTCCATTGAAAGAATTTTCAATTATGTAGCTTATAACTCACTAGTGAGTTAAAAACATAATTTATCTCACTAGTGAGATAAAACAAGGTGAAATTTAGATTGCATAGAGACATTCAAACAGTATAGTCTTAACACATTTATATTAATTCTAAAGGGTAAACAATAGCAACTAATTAACATTTACATTAATATTAAAGTTGAAGGAAATCCTCTTTGTATCTGACTCTGCATTCAGGTTATTCGAATTTAGAGTTATACTAGAAGACGTATTTGAAGTATCCTGAAGAGAAATTTGATGACCAGAAGTCGAGGACGTTAGACTGTCTGAACCTTGAATCTTTCTGGCTATATCAATCTTGTTGGATACTGAATCTTGTATATAACCTTCTGCCACAGTGGACGATTTCCACCCACCATGTCGTTTAACTGTTGTAATATCAGCTCCTGCGTTTGCCAGAAGAGATGCTGACGAACATCTCAGACTATGTCCTGTATATAATTGAGCTTCTGGTAGGTTCAGGAAAGATGCAACTTTCTGAGGTATCTTAGAAATGGTGTTAATTCCAACTGGCTGGATAGTGCATTTTTCTTTCTTGTAATTTAGGAAGAATCTGCCATGTGGAATACCTTTTGGTCTCATACAGACATATTTTCTGTAGAGGTCAAGAATATCTGTTGTAAATCCTTCTGCCATAACAGTGAAACTTCTAGATACATTTGTCTTTGTGTCAGCTATCGAAACATACAAGTATCCTCCTTTATCTTCTATATCGTCAACTTTCAGCTTAGTTATTTCATCACAACGACACGCACCTGATACACCCATTATTAAGGCAACCTGCATAGAATACACGAACGAATAATGAATAAATACTTTGAATTAAATATAAGAAAATAAATAATACCTTCATCATCAAATATTTATTGTTAGGAGCCTCATTCAGAAACTTCTCTATATGTAGACTCTCCAAGATTTTCGCCTTTTTGGACTTGTGGGTTCTTGCCTCACCCTTCAAATAGGAAATCAGTTTTCCGTATTTCGATATGTCACTATTCATATACACTTTCAAAGTACTTCTTAACATGGAATACTTCGTCCACAATGAAGAAGGTGCTATTTTCCTTCTATAAATATGGAAATACGCCAGCATAACTTCTTCGTTAATTCCAGTGATACTTTGCTGTTTTCTCCATTCTTCAAAATGACGAAATTTCTTAAACATTTCTCCATTCATTTCACCACGATAATATTCTATTTGTGATTTGCTTGAAAACAATAAAGAAGCATTTGACATAAAACATAATTTTGAACCACAATGTAATACAACATATCGCTTGCCCTCACTCTGCAGATTATTATCTTGCCGGGTCTCATCAAGCAATACCACTTCCCTCTGAACAGAACTCAAATTCTTTATGTAATTCCTAAGAAATGTCAATCTTATCTCTGCAATGCTGGATCGTTCCACTAATGCTCTATGATTATTATCCTTTTTATATTTAAATCCAATATTGTGAAGTACACGATTTAAACTGCTGCTACACAGCTTTAATGCGTTTTACTGTAACTAATCCCAAGCACAATGCATCTGCCACTCGCTAAACAAAAGGTTTATTAAAATCTAAATATATTATGTGCTCATGTAATAGGTATTAACACCACCATGGTTTTTCTCTCGTTCAAAATATTGCAAGGATTTTAAAACAAGTTGTCGTGATTGCTGCCGTTATAGTTTTGAAAAAATAAATTTCAAAGAATATAGCTGCTTTCGTTTGTGCACTTATTTTGATTATGATTAACGTAAACATAATCCGTGTTTAGTAATCATTTGTAACTAATCCGACGTCGCAAAAGAACGTTGTATTCAGAGCTTTGATTCTATAATAGTGCCAATTGACATATGTCTATAAATAAAATGGAGAAATGGAGACTATGTATATTTTATAATAATATTTTAATTGAAATATTTCAGGAAATGGCTTTAAAATCATTTGATGATTTATCATCTTCTAGCTCATCTAGTGATACTGACAGTTCGTTCAGATACTATCTGCCACACATATTTCTTCTTTTTTGCATGCTTCAATTCGTCTTGGTATTCTGCATACAAACTAATGAGAAATAAAGTTTCTTGTTCGGTCCAAAATTCATCAAAGCTATTTCTATTTTCTTGCTGTTCATCCAATTCTTTTTCAACATGATAATTTTCATTCAGGTCTTCAGAAAACATTGTAGTTTGCTGATCTTTATTCCCTGCAACTTCATCATTGTGATCTTCAATCCTATGTATTATATTTTGTTCGTATAATTTATGATACTTTGTTAGTTCATTATAGAAGTTGGAATCTGAAAAATCGACATCAAAAAATAAATTGTTATTAATGTTTAAAAGTTAACTTACCCGTTTCAGCTTCTTCTATTTCGTAAGGCGATAAAAAACTTGATATTGATTGCCACTTTCATGTTGGATAATTACCTTTTTCATTTTTATATTCATTAACAGCAGGTCGGAAAATTGTATCTTGACAGCCTTGTATTTACGTTAAGAGGTTAAGTTTTTATGATTGTAAACATACAAAACATCATTTATTAAGGATTCGGAGGGGCAAGGGGATTACAGCGGATTTATAATCATGTTTTATTTAAACAGGAGGGGAAAGTTGCAATCGAACACGTATGTATCGAATCACACCGAATTCTGGTTTGTTGATTGATGTATTTATAAAAAGAAAATAAATTCCATCAAATATCAACGAATGTATGTTGTCAAATGTCAACGACTAACGACAGAACTACTAAGCGGAAATGTATGTATTTATCACGGAGTAGGTAATAATCCCGTCTTTGTCTTACTCAAATAAATTGCTTGAGCCGTATGTCTTTGCTAGAAAACACATACTTTCGTTCAAGCTATCCTTGTCATACAAGTAGGTACTGTTTGTTATTCGGATGTGGAGATTATTCTTTGAATGTCGTTGATAGAATTATAGATCAATGACGCAGGGATCATCTTTCGTGATTTGGAGTGTAGTGTAAAATACATTAATAAAGACATATCTAATAATAACCTCAGTAGTAGTTATTATAACACAAACGATTGAAATTTCAGCGATTTAGCGACATAACCTAATTTTGTCAGCTACGTTGCTTACTTAGAATTTTGCCGTGATTTTGGAACTTCATATTTGCATATTATTTTTTATTGTAAAATTAGTCTTGCTGTAGGTAGCACATAGCGTGCCATCGATCAACGGTGCTTAGTTTAAAATAATTTCATTAGAAATGTTAAGTAAATATTCACACATGTAATTATTAGAAAATAGATCGGCTTTTTAGATTCAATAAATCCAAAGATAACAAAATTTGGTCAAAATGGCGCTTTAGCTGTATTCTAAATACCATCAATATTTTCTAACTATCGACACACACGGAAAAACTGTGTGCTCGTGTCAGTAAAGTACCTATGTATATTTGGGCACTTGATTTTCAACAATTTAACACTACTTCAATCTTCATACGTAAGTGCTTCAATTTTCTTTATGTATAAATAACATCCTTTCATGTTTTATATACACAATATATAGTACCCCATTTATTTATCTTCTGAGGATAAGAATTTATCAATATATAGAAGCCTCAATATTTTCTCGTTCACTTGATTATTGTCTTTTCCTTCCCCCATGCTTGAAAACAATTGCTGAACATAATTTTTCAATTCTTCATATCTATAAAAAGGTTGCGTTAATATACCTATATTAAACAGAATTTTAAACTGTAACATATCGTTTTTAGTACTACTTGAGCAGAGAAATACAAAAATAGCTCCTAAGTCAGAAATTTCACCATATTATAATACTTAACGCAACCAGAAATTGCAAGAAATTTACATTAGGGCTTTCGAAATAGTTATTTACGAACTAAGTGCGCGAAATCATATTTCGCGAATGAGTGACTAGTTTAAAGCGTGAGCCGTAGGCGAGCGCTTTATGGACACGAATTCGCGAAATGTTTCACGCACGAAGTTTGTACAATATTTTTTGTACGAGAACTATAATAATAATACATATTGTTAAATACGTTATCGTTTATGACACACTACTAATCTCTTGATATTAATTAAAAAAATTTGTGTTGGCAGTATTGATTATTTGAAGTGACATTTAATTTAAAATTATCAAATTCAAAAAATTCCATACAAAATAAAAACCTCACCAACAACATGAATTCTGATAATGAAATGCAATGTACACCGCCTGAAATTCGCGAAGCTGCCAATATTGCAGTGGATAATTTATTACCCATAAAATCAAAAAACATATACAAAACAGCACTTATACTAAATTCGTAACTTGGGCTAGATCTAAAAATATACAAAAATACTCCGAAAATTGTTTATTAGTTTATTTTCAAAATTTACAATCAAATAAATCATTATGGTCCACTTATTCTATGTTAAAATAATGCTTAATAATATATGATAATACGGATATATCTAAATATGCAAAACTCATAGCGTATTTAAAACAGATAACGAAGCAACATCAGCCTAAAAAATCAGCAGATTAACCGAAGAACAAATTAGTAAATTTAAGAAATTTAAATCTTGAACTGAATAAACCCATAAACCATCAATTTTATTACCTCTTCGAAAATAAGCCTGGACTAAAAAAAATTTATGTTCTAAAGTGAAAGCCATTTTAAAACCGAGAAGCAATTTATTTAAACCACAATCGACGCACGATTATTTTATGCACTAACTGATATTTGTGATTGACATTATCAAATATCATTTGGATTTACGTTTACGGAACAACAAAGACATACTAATATATTTGCGTCTTATTCTATCAAAACTTCAAAGTAACCTATATTGACTTTTCAAATGAACACTTGTTAGATCACGCAGTTGTTGAATAGTATTCATTCGGTTAACTATATCTATTTTTTATGTGCAGTTAACCGAATGAATAGTGCTATTCAACTGGCCAAAGAAGGTACTAATAGGAACTTCATAGAACCAGAACCTGTGGCTAGAAAAAGATATTAAAAATAAATGGAGGTTAACGGAAGGTCAACTCCATACCAAAACACTACTAAGGGGGCTGGACGGAAAGTTTTCAGCTAACCTAATTTGTAGTAACAAAAATGAAATTAAAATAATTACCGGCTTAATAACCGGACATTGTCCTGTTAGCGAGCCCTGGTGTAGTAGATATGAAAAACAGGAGGAAATTAGCCTTCATGTAATATGCACGTGTGAGGAACTGAAGGAACTCAGACTTTCGGGAGAAATCTATTAGATCCTTCGAGTGTACTCGAACTTCCCCTGAGGAGGATACTGGCTTTTATCGAGGACACAAGACTAACAGAGTGGAACTGAGAGATCTATTGGGGATAGTACAAAGAGCAGTGTGCTCAAGTGCCTGGACGTGGTGGCGTCCAACCCAAAACAGAGAAGAAGAAGAAGAAGAAGAAGAAGAAGAAGAAGAAGAAGAAGAAGAAGAAGAAGAAGAAGAAGACCCCTTTGATACATCTATAAGAGCAAAAGAAGTAATTAATTTTCCTAGTAGCATCAGAACTCCCCAAAACCGAATTGCTGAAAAGGAATTTAAATACTGCTGTAACGCAAATAAGACATTTTGGATGGAAGATAATTAGCAAAGAAGATTGGCATTTGCTCAGCAATATGTTAACCAGCATGATATTTGGAATAATATAGTTTTCTCACGCGAGAAAGTTTTCCAATCCTCTTATAATGGCCAAATTGGTGTTTATCGACCGCCAAAAATGCGATATGATGTGGTCATTTTTCTGTGAACATCTGGGCATGGATTAGTGCCAGAGATACAGGTGTATGTAATATATTAGAGGAAAAATTATGTGGTGAATTGTATAGGAGAATTTCAGAATAAGCAATTTTAGACATAATAATCGCTTTAAACTACAGCAACGCCTT
The DNA here is from genome assembly GCA_935421215.2 of Melolontha melolontha. Lineage (NCBI taxonomy): Eukaryota > Metazoa > Arthropoda > Insecta > Coleoptera > Scarabaeidae > Melolontha > Melolontha melolontha. The sequence continues at coordinate 744,386 of OW285235.1, read as the reverse complement.
ATGGAAGCATGGCAAAATATCACGCCGGAAGTTACTCGGGATTTGGTGCTGTCAATGCTGCGTCGTTTACAAAGTGTACTTGACTGTAATGGAGCAACGACCAAATACTAAAATTGTACTTAAAATTCGAATGTATTAAAAGATAATGTGTAATTGATTTTCATTATATTACTGCGTTGATTAAACGAGTACATAAAGATACGCGAACGATTACTTTCATTCTATAAAACCTTTGCACATCGCTTGACATAAAAGCCAAAAAACTATGCAATTTTTGAAAAGTTACTATGTCAGTTCATCTGTCAATGTTGACCTGTTTTTTAAGCGCCGATTAACTCCGTAACAGTTTATTGAAAGAACTGGGTTGTGACACTAGAATACTAAATTAATTAATTAATATTTGGCGGTGTTTCACTGAGCCCACCACCTTCCTTTCCTTTATAATTTATAAGCGCATTTTTTTGGCAAAAATGTTTACATTAAATACTTTTTACACCCCATGCCTACACCAATAACTAGCAGTCATTAATCATTACTGATAGCAATATTTTGAAATAAAGAACGACATACTTTGTGTAAATATATGTGATTAGATAATACATAAAACAATAGTTTTGTCCATAGAAAACAGTGATTTACTCTACTCGATTTATACATATTTAACTAATGATAAGATTAAAATCAAAATCGTTTTAATTTGAATTGGCACGCTGAGTCAAGGTTCGTCAGGCAGAAAATAGAAACTCTAGGTAACTACACATTTAGTAGTCTTCTAAAAAAACATTTTCAAAAGTTGTAAGAAAATACAAATAATTAAATCGTACAAAATTACCCTTGAAATCATTCTCTTATATTGACAGTATCTAAAAATATTTCCACATAGTAAAAATCTTTTTCAATCATTAAAATAAACCTAGAAACCTCATAGTTTTGTTGATATATCTTTCAACAACAAATATGCATTTTGCATAATAGTATAATCCGAGCTTTAATAATCGATATTATTTGCTTTTATAATATTTTTAGTGTTGTTTCATATAATAATACAGAGTTGGAAAGGATACGGCAAAATTTCTAAAGCTGCTATTTGCCAAAAACTTAGGAAGCCTAAATTTATAGGTAAATAATTATTCAATATTTATGTTGCATTAAGTAAAATTTACAAATAGGTATATTATTAAAAGAAGCTCATGAAAGTTGAGGTTACAAATTAATTTAATTTTTTTCGTATAAAATGCAGACCAACTTGTATTGTATTCTAATATAAAGCGGACTATAGACATTCCTTTAAGATAGTCTCTTACTAATTATTCAAAAATATTTAATATGAAAATAGCTAATTATAATTGGTAGTTTATAATGCGTTTGACTACATGCTTAAAATACATATCATGCATCCGAATTCTAAATACTAAAATAGGCGGTTTAAAACATTACATTTATAAAACTCTAAATAAGACGTAGCCACAAAATAATTTAATATTAAAATTACTTCTACTAAATTAAGAATTGAATGCGAATTAACGGTTGTCATGGGAACCATACGATCAGGCACCGTGGTCTATGTTTCTCTTATCATGTCATACGTCAAATTGTCTGAGTGGGAGCGGCTTAGCAACAGAACGGCAGACAACGTGGAAGACGGCCGCCAATAAGCATTCGCGTGCGCGTGCACTTACATGAAGTCAATGCCCTAGCATTAGAATGCATTCGACAAAATTCCAAGAACTGTGTTCGCTAATCGATTTTATAAAAAGTAGGTCAGGAGACAGTTTTTTTAGTTGTTTTATTTTGCTACGTATTCTTCTTGCAATATTTTTCTCTCTTAAAATACATTTTAAAAATAATAATTTTTTATTCGGTATTTGACATTATTTTTCTCACATAGAATATTGTTTCTCTCTTTTTATTCACATTATAAAAAGCTTTTGCATGAAAAAAATACTTGAATGTGTACATCTGTGCAACTTAATATATATAATTCCTGGAATTTTATTTACATGGTTCACAAATACTTAGATTTTTTTATCCTCGTTAATTGTTTGACAAAATATTTCTAGTTGAAAATGAAATATGTATTTATAAATAATATAATTAGAACAGCCCGGTATTAAATTCCTTGAAATGGATTTTTAAATAAATCAAATCTTGGACATTTGAATATAAAAACGGAATATTAAAAAATTAAAATATATACATGGTGTGCCACTTACAAGTCCCAGATCAAATATCTAGGAAATGGATAAAACTATTTGAATTTTGTAAAAAGCAGTTGCTACAGAATGTGATTGATTTCAGTTTCATGCTTAATTAAAGTACCATTGTTGTGAAACCGACATTCGTCACTTCACATGATCTGATTTATTAAGTTAATGGTAATATTAATATTTATTTTCCTTTAGAATCCTACGGCAAGAGGTTACAGATAGATCACGCTATTCTTTTAATTGCCGTAATGATGTATGTGGGTTGTTATTAACTGTTTGTAGTATCGCTGCCGTAATTTCATCATCTCTAACACTTTCCTGCCTTAATCGATTTTGTTTTTTGAAGCTACCGTAATTTCTGAGATTTGCACACAGACTGGTGCACTTGCACACAGATCTGTTAAAGGCCTATTTGGAAAGCGTAGAGCACATAATTGCAATGCTTCTACGAGATTCTCCATAAATTAAAATCATATTTAGTTTGTGTAAGATCATATTTTTTTAGACAATCTCAATGCAAAGCAAGTAAGTAAATGTTTGAATTAAGCTAATTTTTATGACAATTAGTAATTAAGCAAATGTTACTAATGTCAAAATATTTCCTATATTGTAAACAAAAAACTATAAAAGATAAAGACAAAAATTGAAATTACTGTGTGTTTAAAGAAAGTAACTTTAAACACGAATATCTATGAAACAATTAAATTTTTGAAACTAACACAAATAATAAATCTGCATTAATTTTAATTTTCTTTCAAGTAAAAAACAAATGAAGATTTTGGCGATCACAAAAATTATTTTGATCGCAGCGCCATCTTTATTTTCACGTAATAAAACATTGACGATTTTGAAACGTCGATACACAAAGCTGTCAGTTCCATGTGGCAGAATATTCAAATAATTGGCTGCCGATTTCATATCTCTCAAGCTTGGTGGCGAAAAATACAAGCGCTAGGACTCACAAAACCCTAGACATTGGCAAATGGATTGGATACTGTTTCGGTCTGCTTTCCTTAGAACCTGAGGACGTTGGCAACTGTTTCGTATTTTATCTATTTGCCCTTAGTGCCAGAAAATGATAAACTACAAGCAACTAACAGAGTGGAATTGAAAGATCTATTGGGAATAATACAAAGAGCAGCCTGGACGTGCTGGCGTCAAACCTAAAACAGAAAAAGAATCCTTCTCTGGCTAATAGCTGCCCAAATTTAATTTTTTTGCGAATATAATGGACTCTCTATAAGAAAGTGTAGATTATCTGTACACCACATTATAATATTTTGGTAGCTGACATACCCAGAGAGGTTGAATCAATGCCTCATCGTTGTTATTGAATTGTTCAATAAATCGTTGGCAAAATTCTTGTCTTCGTGGCCTATCGACGGGAAGCATCCCATGAGTTACATATATATGGTACGAATGGTACGAATGAATATGTAGATAATTTTTGACAATACGTCGATCGGTACGATATATTGAATTCTTGCCGTTAATGTCGCACAGATGTGTCTGGACGTTCTTCGACTATTTGCCTTACCACTTCGACTGTAAATTCATTTCTGACCATTGGCCTACCACTTCCTACTTTACGATTTACGCTTCCTGTTTCTCTGACTGAATTCGCAAAACGACGAGTGGAAGCGCCGAAATGGTCATATGGGACAGCATCATTTACAAATTTGTTTAAAACACCTTTATATGCATCTCTCAGAAAATAAGTCCATTCACCATGAATTTTTCTACCATATCAATTAAATGTCAACCATATATCTCGGGCAAAAAGCAAAAAAGCTCCAGCTAATGATCCACCTCACAGGTGATTTTCATACATAATTAGCACACGATACTCCACAAAATTTACCACAAAAAAGGCAATAAGCTTTTTCATACCCCGACTTGCTGATACTCAAATGTAAAACATAATGCTCCCGGGCAAACGGTTGCTATCTCCAACTTTTTCCACACACAGAATCTCAACGCCCCCCATATCTATTCCCAATTCTATACACGTCTTACATCTACCGAATATAATTCCAGTAGCCGGACAAAATTGTACATACGAAGGTCGCTTGACAAAATATCGTAACAAAACCGAATTATGCCGCCGTACTTGAAAAGTTAATGCGATTTCTAAAAGACAACCTGGAAAGGTTCAGAAAAAGGGTATATTTCATCACGACAATGCGTCTTCTTGCACCAGTAAAGTTCTTCGCGCAAAATTAGATCGATTGAGATTTCAGATTGTATCTCATCCTTATTCACCAAATGTAGCCCCAAGTAACTTTCGCTAGTTTCCCAAACTCAAATTGTTCCATGTTGTAAAGAAGTTTCGATCGCATGAAATCCTATTGCAGTATATACCCTGAAAAAAATACCTTTAATTGTTGTTATTGTAGTTAGAAAATTTTAATTTAACAAATTACTGTCTAAAATGGTACCTAATCTCAATGTATTTATATATACTTACATTAAATCGCAAGATGCATGTAACTACTAACTATTACATTCAGTAATTGTGTATGCATTACATTATATTTTAGCGAAGTTTGCGGTTTTTCAGTGGTAACGTCTTCTCAAAGGTGCCTGCTGTAAACACAAGTGATTTGTATAATTTTCGTGTTTATAGTTGTATTATCTGTGTCGATCTCGAAAACAACTAGGAGGTAAAAGGTACCTATCTGAATATGTGCATATTTAGTAGAGCACAATCACGGTTTTCTGTCTCATAAGTTTGGCAAGCGTGTAACATCGATCTCAAATCGTTACAAAATTCTCATTTATATTCAACCCTTTAAAACAAAAGGTTACTATCTTAGAAAAGATCAACTCGGGACTTCCTTATTACATGCAAATTCTTTTTGAAGAATAAATTTGGTCGGTTAAGCGTGTCCATGTTTATATAAACACTGTCCATTACACGGTGCAGGCAGCCTTTCATACAATGCCTTCTATATTTATTACCGATAATGTGCAATAGTTTTCTCATGTAAGTTGCTTAGCTTATGCGATGTATCACGCGTCGAACTTTATTTCAATTGTTTTTTTTATATATGTAGTTAAACTACCCGAGCTTCCAATTGCGTAACACGCTTATCTAATGGCTTTTTACATACGGGATAGCACAATATTTTTATAGTTTGAAGGTTGACTAAATATTCACTTACCTCGTTTCCCAGTAACTGAAATTATTTTTTATAATTGTGATAGCTTCTGAGCCATATCTCCCTTTCAAATTTGAAATGATCAATTAAAGATGTTTAGAAAATTTTTAATACTTGTCAAAAACAATTTTTTTATAAAAATTTTAATTATTGAATATAATAAAATTATAAAATGAAGAGAACTAAAATGCTTTTCAAAATTATATTAGTTAAAAAACATATAAAATATACCAACCACATCAATATTCGTATCTGAAATACGAACTTCGATAGCTAAGCTGTTGTTAAGCGCGAGAACAATAAGTTTTGTTTGAGAAAGAATTTAATCTAAACTTTCTACTAAGGTTTAAGTTTATTAAGATTAGGACTTAATTAACATACTGAAAAATCGGAGACTGTGGCTTTTAAGCGAATAAAAAATTAAAAACCCTTACCACAATAGAATTTAATAGTTCTATTTACGTATTTCGACAACCACGTTGTCATCCTCAGTAGAAAAAGCAGTGTAACACTTGAAAGCACAAAAAACACACAACACTCACTGAGCGCTATATTGTACGGCTTCTCGTTTAACACTGTTAAACGTGTTAAACGGGAAGCCGTACAATATAGCGCTCAGTGAGTGTTGTGTGTATTTTATGCTTTCAAGTGTTACACTGCTTTTTCTACTGAGGATGACAACGTGGTTGTCTAAATACGTATATAGAATTGTTAAATTCTATTGTGGTAAGGGTTTTTTATTTTTTATTTATTTATTTAATTGACATAGTTTAAAAGCATATTTCAGTGTGACTAATACTAATGACTAGAGCAGACCAATTTCAGTAATTCGTAACATATTAGAATATACGATAGAATAGGGACGCAACATGAGCTTGTTACCGATATAAGTATAGAAGTAGAGACATTTATTCTATCAGAAATAATTAAATATACTTTTGGTTTTCTGCTATCAAAGTAATATGCAAAAACACACGAAAAATAAGAATAGTACATATTATAGCAGCGTTGTATGTACCTAAAATAAAATGGAAAATGTATGAAATCAGTGATTGTGTGCACGACAGAGGATTTAAAAAAACACTTATGTTTTAAGGGTCTTCCAAGGATTGACAAACTGGAGAAACTCGATTGTATATTTTCAACATCAGGTGCGTTTCTAAAATTATTTCTGAAAAACATGTCCGCCGTGAGGAAAAAATGTGTTTATATTCGGAAAACGAGCGTTCTACATCTAGTGATGTTATATTCGCATAATCAATATACTTTTTTAAGCAACCTAACGCTTCTGTAGACGTGCCCTCACAAATACGTGTTAAGGTGTCAAAATCTGCATTTCTGTCTAAAACACTTTCAAATTTAATTAGAACACTTTTTGCGTCTTCTACAGCACACAGTTGTGCGTGAACATCTTTAATGATTTGCAGTGATTCCTCTAACGACAGCGAAGAATTTTCTAATTTTGTTATTGCTTCTTCTAGTCCCCAAATAAGTCTCACGAATACTTTGTAAATCCATTTTAATCTGGGCATCTTGAAATTTTTTCTGGCTTGTATTGATAGCTGCACTTTCTTCGGATCGAATGATAAAACCACGTCCTTAAGTTTTTCAAATTGTTCATGATAGTAAGACCCCGCCCGTAACCATGTACTCCAACGTGTCAGAATCGCCTGTGGTGGCTCAGGGATATGGGGACACAATTCGTGAAATTTCCGAATACGTTTTGGAGATTTCAGTAATACTGCCTTTGTACTCGATATTAAGGCATCTACCTCTGGATAACATCTACGAACCTGTTCTGCCACAAGGTGTAGAGCATGGACTTTACAAGTAATATGTAACAAATTAGGACAATATTTTCTAAGAGACCGGCCTACAGAACACATGGTTGCGACACCATCGGTCATAAACATTAATACTTGGTCTTTCGAAAGTTTAAATTTTTAAGTAACTAATAGCACCTCTGAAATTTTTCCGGCATTACATTGTTCTAGTCGTCTGGATGCAAATAAAATTGAAGACGTTGGTTGATGTGGTTCCATATTACGCGCCATCATATTAGCTACAGATTGTTTTTTGCTATCAGTTGTTTCGTCCACACATAACCACAGTTTTTTATTTTTCAGTTCGGCTTTGATTTGATTTTCAACCTGTTTACGCACCGATGGTAAAGTCCTTCGTAACGTTGCCGTGCTCGGTAATGTTTGATTCGCGTATTTATTCCAAAATGAAATAAATCATTACTTAACAAGGTAAGCGGCAGTGTACACATAATTATAGTTACACATAGTTCATGTATAAACTGTTGTCGATTAATTTTGTTATTATTGTGCTTCGATCTGCTTACGTTTACAATGTGTTTTTGACCAACACATTAGATATGTATTGCACATACCTAAACTTATTCACTTCGTCTGACAATGGTCGTTTTCTCGATTTATGTGTCGACGACATTTTATTTCGTATGCTTACACTTACATGCAGCAATACAATCATCCTCACATCGGCGCACATGGCGCGGACGGAAATTGGTCTGCTCTACTAATGACTTTGACCAAATGGCTATTCGGAATACAATATGTATTGCAATCGTAAATTCCATTTTTGTATCTCATTACATGTTACGCTTAAGACCTTGCATGACACCCTACAAGAGAGAAACATATATAATAGTGGTAAAACATCTTTATCAATAATTTTAAATGATCTAGACTATCACGGGTAAATGAACTCAAATAACTTTCTGCTATGGTTTGGAGAACAGAATAGATTTACTCAAAAAAAGATTACAACTTCTATGTGGAACAAGATTGATATCATCCAGGTTGATTAAATTAAAATAGAATACGATATGATGACAACTCTTTGAAACCACAACTCCTGCAACTTGTTACACAGTTAGTTTTTTTTAACTTCTATAATTAGCACTACATAATTATTTAATTTAAGGCATAGACCAAGAAGAGTGTATGTGGCAGATAACTTTGTTGAAAAGTATAGGCACAACGTACTTACATTACCCCCTTATCATTGCACATTCCGTGCAATTGAAAATGTATTGCTAAAAGATATTACGATAATATAGGGATGGGAGGCTTTTGAGACTATGGCAGGATGTACTCTAACATGTAATACCAGAAGTGTGGAAGACTTGTATCAACCATGCTGAAAACATTGTAGAAGACTGGTGGGAAAGGGAGGTTGTCATCGATAAAAATGATAAAATCGATAAAAATGAATGAATTTATTTTGATACAAGTGATAGTGATGATTCCGATTAATTTTAAGTAAAGACTTCAAAAATAACTTTTCGATCCAATCTCTAATAATGCTGTGTGTAATTTATATCAATAGATCTTAAAGCAAGTGGTTTTATTATTGTATTTGTGAAATATGTACTCGTATGTGTGCCATATAATTAGTGGATTTATATTACAAAATACATGGTGTCCCCATGGTATCGTTATTTTTAAATTTTAGGAGTGTAAAGTAGAGTTCATTTCAAGTAATAAAAACGCAAAACTTGTATATCCATTTTTATTTGTTTCAAAGTTACAGATCTATGAATGTGATTGTCAGATCATGAAAAAAAAGTAATTCTAAAGTCAATAAAAAATGATTTTATTTCAAAAATTTCAAATAATAATATTTTCGAAATGTCCACCTCCTTGTTGAATGCAGGCTTGTGCCCGTAAGCCAACAGAAGATGTACTTATCCGAATTTCATACTTATTTTGTCGGATTGGCTCGGCAGCCAGGTGAATACGATCCAACAGCTCTTCACTTGTGTACGAAACTTGCGCGTTGACTAAATTTCTGATGTACCCCCATATATAAAAGTCAAGGGGATTAAGATCGGGTGATCTGGGTGGTCATACAACAGAACCACCTCGACCAATCCATCTTGGATAATTGACGTTAACCCAATTTCGGACAGCAATTCCGAAATGTGGTGGTTCCCCATCCATGTGAAACCACATGTCTCGTCGAACATTCAGTGGAACATCCTCTAATAGACCTGGCAGTTCGTCTATAAGAAATTGAAGGTAATTGTCCGCATTTAACTTCCCAGGAAGAACGACAGGATTAATTAACAAGTCATCGAATAGGGCCGCCCAAACGCTAATAGAAAATTCATGTTGAAATTTAGATAGGCGTATACCTTTGGCATTTTCTGATGACCACCTGTATAGGTTTCTTAGATTTGTAACACCACTTCTCGTGAACGTAGATTCATCTGTCCAAAGGACTGTTCTGCAGAAATTAAAATGAAGCCGTGACTGCCTTAATATCCAGGTAGAATAAACTAGACGGGCATAGTGGCCTGTCTCAAGCAAACCGTGTCCCCTGCGATAGTGATATGGATATAAGCCCTCACGTTTTAAAATTCGTCAAACTGTCGTTCGTGGCACTCCTAGTTGTCTAGCGATTCGACGTACACCGAGAGTTGGATCCCTTGTAGCAATAGCTCTAAGTCTGCTGGCAAATTTACTCCTCGATCGAAAATAAATCATCACGCAGTCCGCATTCCCGAAATTGTCTGTGCACTTCCAGAAACATTCTGTAATGAGTAGAGTGAACCAATTCGGAGCGAAAGCAGAGGCGTTACTTTCAAACTTACTTAAAATACACTCATTTCTTGCGTCTTCTATTGAACATAACTGTGCAACATTATTAAATACACAGAATATACTTTCCTGCTGCTATTATACGTGTACACACGATGACCGTGAACAACATACTAAGTAATCGTGAACCAATTCGTTAGTCACGCCTCTGCTTTCGCTCCGGATTGGTCCACTCTAGTAATGAGGAATGCGCCTATCGGAAAACCGATGTCGGTATTCAATAACTGCTTGACGTGCACTGCCGTTACAGTAGCCATACACAAAATGCATGCCCGTATACTCTTGAGAAGAAAATCGACTGTCGTATGAACTTAAACGTAATGTAATCCTTTATTAAAAAATGCAACGTTAACGTTTTGAACATTTGTTTATTGTATGATATTCATGGTTCAGCATTTACAAAATAAGTAAGAACCTTCTTTATCATAAATCAATTTCCAGTACTTTTTTTTGTAGATCTCCAAGAAATTACTGTATGCACTAGGTGTCACGTGTCTATTTATCTTAGGATAACTTTTTATTATGCGACGTTACCAATCACAGGCCTGTTATTGAATCGTATAACTTATTTTAAATAAAATCAGTTTGTATTGACTTTAGGACTACATTTTTTCATGGTCTGACAATCACATTCATAGATCTGTAACTTTCAAACAAATAAAAATGGATATACAATTTTTGCGGTTTTGTTACTTGAAATGAAGTCAATAATCAAATAAATAGTTCCTTCACAATTTTTTTTTACTTAATATATTGTATTATGTTCATACATTATTTATTGCTGATTCTTATAATATTCGTGCTGTTTGTTCTCCACTTCATTTATAAGCAGTAAATTATACAATTTTTTTCTATTCCATTTATTTCATGCACCATTGATTATAAATTGTTTTTTCGTGTGCAGAAAGATATGGGAAGCAATATTAGCTTTCTTGTATTTGATATATTATGTGTGAAGTTATAAATTATTTGAATAACTTCTAAATTTCATGAATAGCTATTTACTTCATTACTACACGATCAGCATGAATCAAGACAAAAACATAACCCATGTGATATCAGACATAACCTATTATGTAATTGTCAGTTATCCGGCAACAAAGTGGATGGGAAGTGACATTTAAAATATCGGAACTTTCAGTGAACATAGTATTGTATAAATATGGATAACATATGGTACAATTACTTCCTTGATTTTTACTTGGTAAAATTTTTAACAAATTTAAATTTGAAAACCAGGCGTGTCAACAATTAGTTATAAAATTATTACCGGCTTCAGAAAGAAAATTTCACTCATTTATAGTGACTCGTTAGTATATATAATATAGTAATAATGAAAATATAATATTTCCAGTTACTGTAAGTCCTTTTGCAAGATTGCAACATTCTCGTTTAACTCGTCGACATTTAGACGGAGATGAAGAACTTGCATATACATACTAAAAATAATATACCTAAGAATATTATATATATATATATATATATGTATACTTTTTTACTTATTGAAAGGAATAACGTGGGAGAAACGGATTGTTAAACATTATGTTACTGTCAAGCCTTTGATACTATTACCATTACATTATACTTATTATAAAGGTTCCAGTTGACGCATATATCAATTTAGAAATATTTATTGAAAATTATTCACACATTTTAGTTGTAATAACAGGTACTTAGCTAAATTATAAGTGGTATTATCTGAAGCAAGACGACAAGCTATCTTTATGATCTTGATTAGCAATATTACGCCCGTGGATAAATAAAAACTCGAAATTATCATAATCGTGCAATAACAACCGCAAGCAATATGCACTATGTAATTTATTCATCTTAGTTAGTAATATGCGTGTGTTCGTACATTTGTGGTATATCGTACGTATTACGTTGTATGCAAATAATCGTATAATATTACAACATGGTTTATTAACTTCGAAATTTTATATTGCCATTGGAAAATTTAATAAGCGATAAGCGTAAATTAGGATTGTGAGTGTGAGTATAATTGACCGAAGATTATAATTATGACTATTGCCTGTTTAAAAAGTACATCAATATATAGATACGATTGTGGTATTAAAAGTTTAGATTTAGAATTTTATTAAATGAAATCAGTACCTAAATTAACATTATTTAGCATTATTTGCTATTTATACTATTAACAGTCCAAGAGAAAAATTCATTAGCAAAACAAGTTAATACAATAAAAAACATGTTCAGTACCTGTGTAAGGAAGAAGGTCCAGAAATAAACAGTATATGAACTATCTAAAACAATAAGGTTTGTACTAAATGTATACAATCGGTATTATATAAATAAATCTTCAAATTATGATTCAATTCTTTGGTATATTAAATTAATTGAAGATTAATGCATAATATTAATGATGAAAATAGTAATATAAAGCCATTCAGCATATCAGTTCCAAATTTTAGAACATTGACCCGAATCTATATACAGGCTGTTAATTAATGTCGGGGAGATATTACGCAGCGAGATTCCTCGTCTGATTCTAACACGAAAAATTCCTATAAAGTTATGCTTCCTTTTTGAAATACAGTGTTTTTTTTTACCCAACAATTTTAAAATTAGAGGATCAAAATTTGACGGGCTGTATGACAAGTTCCTGTAAAGTAAACAACAATTTTAAAATTACAGTATCAAAATGGTTTTGATTGTATCTTTATATGATGTTTGACATATTGTCTTGACGTTTGATTTGAATTGGTTTTTAGTTAGAGTTATTATGGTCAATTTTACAAATGAAGAATATACAGACATACATTTTATGAATAAGCTTCCAAATAGCAATACTTACGACGCCAGAAGGTTGTATCAACAGCTTTATCCCAATCATGTAATACCTAATAGTAAGACATCTTCAAGAGTTCACCATCGTATATCTAAAAGTAGAACTTTTAACCGATCGAACCATCTTGCAGGAGCACCTAAACATATCAGGACTCCGGGAATTAAGGAAACAGTTTTGAATGCTGTTGAAAATGATCCTAGTACGAGTATAAGAAATATAGCGTCAGTATTGGCAATCACGCATGTTCTTGTATGGAAAATCTTAAAAGATTATTTATTATATCCGTACCATATTTAAAAGGTACAGTTCCTCGTTATTTTTAATTACATCTAAACTTTTGTCAAAAGTTTTTATAAATGTTGCTTGAAAATCCTTAATTCGATCAACAAGTATTGTTTTCTGACGAAGCAAATTTTTCAAGAAATTCTATCCGGAATTTTCACAATAACCATTTGTGGTCTGAAGAAAAACTAAGTGAACAAAATTACCAAGAATAATTTTCTGTGAATGTGTGGGCTGGCATAATGGGAGATGTTTTGATAGGGCAATTTTTTTCTGCCATGAAGACTTAACGGACAATTGTACCTTGAATTTCTTCAAGAACATCTCCTTGACAAACTATCCCACTCAACATGAGAAGTGAAGGCTGATTTATGCACGACGGTGCATCTGCATATTTTAGTATCGAAGTCCGCCGGGTTTTTGAACAGAACACTCAACGATCGTTGGATAGGGCAAGGTGGACTTCAACCGTGGCCAGCTAGGTCCCCTGACCTAAACAGTCTTGATTTCTTCTTTTGGAGACACCTTTTATAACACGCCAATAAACACAGAAGAAGATCTAAGGAATAGAATCGTAGCTAGAGGTGAACCTTAACCGTGGCCAGCTAGGTCCCCTGACCTAAACAGTATTGATTTCTTCTTATGGAGACACCTTTTATAACACGCCAATAAACACAGAAGAAGACCTAAGAAATAGAATCGTAGCTTGAAGTGAACCTCAACCGTGGCCAGCTAGGTCCCCTGACCTAAACAGTCTTGATTTCTTCTTTTGGGGACACCTAACATGTCTGGTTTATAACACGCCAAGAAACATAGAAGAAGAGCTAAGAAATAGAATTGTAGCTTCATTCCATACTATTCATAACACCACATTCGAGTAAGAGGATCACATTTTCAACATCTTTTATAATTTCTGTTTTTAACGTCATATGCATCTTCATGTTTCTTTATTTAATACTTTCGTTAATTATCATTGTTATTAATAATAATTATTGCACTACCACGATTTAGTTTTTAATTCCAATAAATTGTTGTTATACAGCGCGTCAAATTTTGATCCTGTAATTTTAAAATTGTTGGGTAAAAATAAATATTTCAAAAAGGAAGCATTTTAGACCATAACTTTATAGGAGCTTTTCGTGTTAGAATCAGACGAGGAATCTCTCTGTGTAATATCTCCGCGGCAATAATTAGCACACTGTATATAAAAATAAAAACATTTCGTTTATTATTTATAGACTCACAAGCTATATAATCGATTTTGATAAAATTGTGTGTGTGTTTTCCTTATGTTGTGTGGAAGGTTGCTATCATATTTTTTCTTTCCAAATTTTATCGGCAAATATTAAAGAATTAACAATATGTGAAATTACATGAATGTATATAAATAAAAATTAAATGCTGTTCGATGGTAAGCGCATCACTTGAGAACGGCCAGACCAATTTGGATAATTTTTTTAAAAATATTTGTAATAGTCAGTTTAGGGAAAGAAAAATTGGAAAAGTTGCCCAGAAAATTGTAAAATTCCGGAAAAACTGAAAGTGCTTTTTGCTATAGGATTTTTGTATGGACTCAATACCATAAATCACGATTCAAACGATGGATAGGCATAATTCTTTTTTAGTTTTGTTCGTTATGGTCCCGGGATGGAAATAATTAAGAAAATATGGAAAATCTGAAGAAAAATCCGTAAAAACGCATTGCAGCCTAAATTAAAATAAAATTATATTTGTTTTGACTTTTGTGTTGTTTCGCGAATAATTCATCTCGCATGTAAAACTTCCCATTGGTTTCCTTCTGAATGTATTCATCCTCAAATTGAATATCCATGGTCACAATCGTTAATAGATACAATGATCACTTAAAAATACGTTTTTTTTTCCATTTTTACTTTATTTACATATTTCCGACAGCTTCTCACAAATTCGCTAAACGATCACAAACAAATTTATTGAAATTTTGACAGTACAACGTCTGTCGGCTCAGCTAGTCAGAAATAAAAGGAGAGGCGAATCTATTTGATAACATATAATTTTCCACAAAAATTTTGCGACTTTAAATTTGTCTTTTTTAAGCTAGGGATAATAGAAACTTCAAAAATCGCCTTTGAATCTCATTTAATGGAATTTGGAGCCAATTGACGGATAATAAGTATTGTATATTGACAAACAATATTTCGTTGCCGCAAACATTTTTACAAATTTATTTAATTATTTAATTTAATATTTAATTTTATTTATAATAGAAATATGAAGAACGCTTTCAGTGAACAACAACATAAGAGAAGTATAGCGAGGTTCAAACTCGATTAAGCAATGTTTTTTGTCGATAAATAAAAAAAAACGCAATAAATTTAAGTATGACCGGTTTTATTATAAAGTTGGGCACAATACAATTTGTTTACATCATCAGTGGAATATGATATCGCGCAAATATTTGCCTTTTTCTTTGATGGAAAGTTGGGCTCGTTTTTTGGAATTTTCCATGACTTTTTTCAATGTTTCGGTCAATATGGCAGCGATTTCTCGTCGAATATTACGTTTGACCGCTTCGAGAGTCTTTGGCTGGTCAGCATACACCTTTCCCTTCAAATATCCCCACAAAAAAAAGTCCAGTGGCGTCAGGTCAGGTGAACGCGGCGGTCAGAAGAAATCACCATTTTTTGACACTAAACGGGCTGGGAACATTTCGTTCAACAATTCGATGGTTAGACGAGATGTATGAGCCGTAGCACCATCCTGCTGGAACCAGTGGTCTTCCAGGCCGTTGTTCTCGATCTCTGGACGCAACAAATCGTTCACCATAGCCCGATAACGGGCACCATTCACCGAAATTGCTTCGCCAGCGTCATCTTCGAAAAAGAACGGCCCAATGATGCAATCCGAGCACATTCCGCACCAAACTGTCACTCGTTTGTCATGTAGAGGCTGCTCACGATATTGTTCTGGATTTGTGCCGCCCCAAATACGACAATTCTGTTTGTTTACGTTGCCATTCAAGTCAAAATGTGCTTCGTCGCTCATGATGATTTTGTTCCAAAAATCATCTTCACATCTCTCCAAATTTCGCATCGTTTTAGCGTATTCCAATCGTCTGGGGTAGTCTCCCGGCTTCAGTTCGTGCACCATTTGTATTTTGTACGTGAACAACTTTAAATCATACCGTAAGATGCGTCGCATTGACGATTTGCTGATGCCCAAAGTCTGAGCATGGCGCGAAGTCGACACATTTCGGCTCTCAGCTAAAAGATCCTGTGCGATGGCGATGTTTATGTTCGACCGTGCTCTGTGCTGTGTAGTGCCACGCAACACATTACTTAGCATACCACTGGACTTGAATTTTGAGTATAATGCTCGAATTGTATTCGGATCAGGTGCTTTTTTTCAGTCAAAATAATTGACTTCTGATTTTCAATGTATAATTCTACGATATCAGAACGCTCGGTTAGTGTGTACTGAGACATGGTGAAAATTCTACTGAAGTCTAGTTTCTAAAATGCCATACATTTCGGTGCTGTTACTAAACCTGTCAAAATTACGACCGGTTCACATAGCTTAATCGAGTTTGAACCTCACTGTATTATATTGTTATATTTTTTCTGTTCGGTTCGTTTAAATAAAACTAATTGTAAGTACGAATAATTATATTAATAATAAAATACAGGAAATAACACTTAACTATAATAACAATAATTATATTTATTTATGTACCTACACATTTATTACTACTATTACTATTAAGTACACGGCGGTTGCTGGTTCAATGACTTATCTTTTCTAGAGGTTTTTTGGAATCTTCGTCTTCTAGTCTATTCGAATTTATTCATATATAGATTCTACATATCTCTTCTTATTATCTATTTTTTTATGCTTATGGTTAGTGATTATTTTACAGATTTTGTTACGTATTTCGTTTTGTTAGTTTTTTGCCAAATTTTGTATTCAAGTTTAACAACTTTCACAGCAAATTAAAAATCACAATTGAAGAAGAAATTAATAACAGTATTAATTTTATTCATATTGCATTAACCTATGATAGACAGAGTACTATTTATACAAATTGGTACAATAAACCCACAGCTTCTTTTCGATATATGAATTACCGCTCAAATGCACCTTACACTATTCAATAAAAAGATTATAAATAATCTGACTGATGGAGCAATAAAACTATCGCATGCTCAGTCCAGAAGAGATAACAGTAAGAAAATGAAAACGATCTTAACAGACAATAACTATCCACCGCAGCTTATAGAACAAACAATTAAAAAAAAACAGAAAATATTCAACACTGTACACACCAATAACAATTTGATCAATGAAAGAACATATATCACGATTTTATATGTTCCATAATTATCAAAAAAAATCCAAAAATTTACTTTCAAAAAATATGATATAGTTGCAACATACAAACTTAGCAATACAAGTAAACATCTATTCTCAAAGCTTAAACCTAAATTAGAAAAAAATCATATATCAAAAACATATATCATTTATAAAATACCATATCACGACTGCGATAGTAACTACATAGATAATAATAATAAACTTTATTCCGTATTACATCATACATGTATGGAAAATGTCAAGAAACATTAAAAAATAGTAAAATTTAATAAAATTAACATTCACATTAACATTAATAATTGTTGACATATAAAACAACATCTACAGTCTAAAAAATTCTTTCAATGGAGACTGTGGTTAAATAAAAATTTAAAAAAGGTATATAACCCCTTACCACAATTATTAATCGTATCCTAAATACGTATTTCGACAACTAAGTTGTCATCATCAGTAGGTAAAAACTACTAATTAAGAGTCGCACATGGGGCACAGTGAAGCAAGAGAAACGCTTACGCACAACTACTATACACCGCGTCCCCGTATACACTTCACAGTGTATACGGGGACGCGGTTTTTATTTTTTTAGACAAAATAAGTGAAAAAAATATGTACTAACTATTATTAAATAATGAAAACAGTAAATTAGATGTTTGTTATTATTATTGAATGAACAGAATATCTAGGTCAGTTTAATTACAAAATTCAAACCTAGAAGATTATGTCTGAATGCAACAAATACGCGCATAGTTTAAAACACGTAAAAAGTAAATAAACATTAGTATTTAAGGTACCTTAATAGTACCGTTAACCACATCCTAGGTTCTCACGGCCAGAAGTCCTTGATCCGCTTCCGCAGCAGTGCACCTCGGTTGCGTAACTTCTTGCGGAATTACACTTTTACATACTTACCTTGATTTCTTATGATAAGTCAAATTGCAAATTCAACAACCGTAAATACAGTTTGGTTAGATGATGTTTCGTTATAAATAGGATTTACAGCCAAGGTTATGGGTTTTATGCTAATCCTGACTCATCCATTGAACTGCATACCTATTAAAATATTAATTGCAAAGTTCCTCGCAACTGAAATATTATACCGAGAAATAGACTGTTTTGTGTAACAAAAAAAGTGCAATTTTCTGTGCGATTTGCATTAAATAGTTTATAATTACATCGAGCAAATTATAATTTTTTTCCGTGCTTCTAACGGAACGTATTATATAGATGATCGCAGTTTTCGATTATGATAATAATCTTAATTGTATACCAAATGTCAACTTTAAGCAACATTTATATTGGAACAAGGAAAGTGCTTTTGGTGCTAGTTAATAAAAAGCGTTTAATATATACGTGTTTAAATCAATTACACATCCATAAATTGATATTATTCTTATTATAAATATCCTTAGCTACGTGAAGCTTATGTATTTGTTTATTACCTCGACGTATTCATAATAAAATACAAATAAAAAATAAAAAGTTAAATTTCGTTATACCTCCATATTTAACAAATTTATAACTACAACTTAAGTTTGGACATTATAATATCAATTTTCAAATAATTATGTTAATAATATATGATTCGACTAATGAATATACTATACAAGTGTCCCGTATCGTTATGTTCAAATTTTAGGAGTGTAAAGTAGACTTCATTTCAAGTAATAAAAACTCAAAAATTGTATATCCATTTTTATTTGTTTCAAAGTTACAGATCTATGAATGTGATTGACAGATCATGAAAAAAAATGTAATCCTAAAGTCAATAAAAACTGATTTTATATAAAAAAGTTCAATTAATAATATTTTCGAAATGTCCACCTCTTTGTCGAATGCAGGCTTGTGCCCGTAAGCCAACAGAAGAAGTACTTATCCGAATTTCAAACTTGTTTTGTCGGATTTGCTCGGCAGCCAGGTGAATATGATCCAACAGCTCTTCTCTTATGTTCGAAACTTGCGTGTAGAATAAATTTTTCATGTACCCCCATAAATAAAAGTCAAGGGGATTAAGATCGGGTGATCTGAGTGGCCATGCAATAGGACCACCTCGCCCAATCCATCTTGGATAATTGACGTTAATCCAATTTCGGACAGCAATTCCGAAATGTGGTGGTGTCCCATCCATGTGAAACCATTCAGGCGACATCCTCTAAAAGACCTGGCAGTTCGTCAAAAAGAAATTCAAGGTAATTGTTCGCATTTAACCTCAAAGGAAAAACGATAGGACCAATCAACAAGTCATCGATTAAGGCCGCCCAAACGTTAATAGAAAATTCATGTTGAAATTTAGATGGGCGTATAGCTTTGGGATTTTCTGATGACCACCTATGCAGGTTTCTCAGATTTGTAACACCACTTCTCGTGAACGTAGATTCACCTGTCCAGAATACTGTTCTGCAGAAATTAAAATGAAGCCGTGACTGTCTTAATATCAAGGTAGAATAAACTAGACGAGCATAGTGGTCTACCTCAAGCAAACCATGTCCCCTGCGATAGTGATGTGGATATAAGCCCTCACGTTTTAAAATTCGCCAAACTGTCGTTCGTGGCACTCTTAGTTGTGTAGCGATTCGACGTACACTGAAAGTTGGATCTCTTGTAACAATAGCTACTGCTTCTTCCTCTACGTCTGCTGGCAAATTTACTCCACGGTCGAAAAGATAATCACGCAGTCCGTATTCGGAATAAGCTTGTTGTATGAACTGAAATGTAATGTAATCCTTTATTAAAAAATGCAACGTTAACAGTCATCTGAATATTTGTTTATTGTATGATATTCATGGTTCAGCACTTACGAAATAAGTAAGAACCTTCTTTATCATAAATCAATTTCCAGTACTCTTTTTTGTAGATCTCCAAGAAATTACTGTATGCACTACGACACGTGCTTATTTATTTTAGGATAACATTTTATGATGCGACGTTAACAATCACAGACCTGTTATTGAATAGTATAACTTTCTTGAAATAAAATAATTTTTTATTGACTTTAGGATTACACTTTTTTTCATGATCTGACAATCGCATTCATTGATCTGTAACTTTGAAACAAATAAAAATGGATATACAAGTTTTGCGTTTTTGTTAGTTGAAATAAAGTCTACTTTACACTTCTAAAATTTGAACATAAGGATACGGGACAGCTTGTATTGTTGGTAAATACTAGAACAATGTGCCTATTTCACACTATTCAAATTCAATTCTAATTCAATTAAAAGATCATTTTGCTAAACGAGATTCAAAGATACACGTGTACATATATTCGGGCAGCTTGTTCATTAACTGTGGAGGTTAGGAATTTCGTTTTGCTCTATCAATTTTTCAATATTTTAATATTATTGGCGGAAAAAAATATGATTATTTTCTAATAATCTACTATTATAAATAATAAGAGTTAATAATAATAATAATTCTATTCAATTCCCATTAATAAACGCCCCATCTATATAAGAAAGAATACAATTTTAATTTAGCATTGAAAATAATAGTAAAAGTATTTGGGATTTAAAACTTACATGACATCCTTACTATAAGACTATTCACGAAATAAATAATCTAGTTGACCGGGACACACTTCTAGTAATAAAAAAGGTACGTCACTTTGATAGATCACTGTTCACGAAGTGTAAATTCAGTCGATGTCAAATTATTGTTGTCGAAATATAATTAGATAGAATGTCGGTAAAACTAACTGAAATACGAAAAAGAAATAGTGAACACGTATAACCAAAATAATGATGTCTAAAATAAAGAGGAAGAGAGTAATCGAGGAGTTTGAGAAAGTTCTATATCTTGTCCACAAAAATTTTTAAAATTGAAGGTTTGTGATCTTACAAAGTGTCTTTATCTTCAAATTGCTGTTTTTTTATTTGGATATACACCCCTCAAAGTTTCTAATCTAACCCTAGGACACAAATCACAAATTTAACAAGATTTGCCTTTGAAGGCTAGAATATCTACATATAGATTAACAATTAGGTATTTACGTGATTTTTGAAGAGCATTTGAGTTATTAATTCTCGTTTTTGCTGTCCTAATTGAGGAATTATATTCGATGTCAGATTGTCGCCTTTTCGTCTGTTAATTTCAACACCTTCTTGCGTTGAGTACTTAAAATGTTCATCGTTTAAATGTTTACCAATGTATGAAGTACAAAGCAGGCAATTATCGTGGATGATATTTTTCCTAATTGACTCCTACTTTTATACTGAAGAACAGTAAGCCTTGCTTTTAACTGTCCGAAGCATCGCTCAATTATTACACGTTCCCATCAGAAAATATTATAATTTCGCTGCTCTTGGGTTGCAGGATTTCTCCAGGTAGTCATAATCCAGGGCGATATAGAATAACCATCGTCTCCTAATATTACACATTCTTCTGTACTGTTTTTAAAAATTTTGTAATGTTAGAATTTTTTAAAATTCTGCTATCGTGTACAGAGCATTGGCAGTCTACATTAGTAAACATTTTACAAGTTCCCTGTACGTTAATCGGGTTAATGGGGGTATACTTTTCGGTTTATATATTCATCACCGGATTCATGAAACTTTGGAATTCTGACGTGTGTGCAGCCTATCGCACTGATGGCAGTTGGAAGACGGTATGCCTCCGACCACAGCCGTTTAGCATGCATAAAATCTTCAGCACTTCTAGGAAATCTAATGAAAATATTGGCCTTTTCCAAAACTGCAATCATTACGGAAGTTGTTGTCTTACAGACAGAAGTCTGGTGAAGACCGAGTTCTTCAGCTACGGAATTTTCAAAACTCGGGTCCAATAACTGCCGCAGAAAGTCTTTCAGCTTATTTAGGGGAAGGTTGCCATAAATGAACCGATTATTGCTTTTTATTTTTTACTGTTGAAACAAAAAAATTTTTATACAAACACAAATTATGTGCATCCATTTTAGTGTTTTAGGTATCATATTTTTATTTTTTAATTGCAACGTGCACGCTACAAATTTTTTTAAACCTATTTTTTTGAAAGCTTGCTTGTTGTCCATTTGGGGCAACCAGTTGCCACGATTGGACTTCTAGTTTCCTTAATTGGACCACAGCACAATAATGTGAAAATAAACATTAATAAACTCATATAACATTCTTAAAAATTGTTTATTAAAAAAACCAAAGTACAAAATATTCTTAAGTAATAAAACCACATAGGTAAATCAAAAAGATATTTCTTAAAAGTAAATAAAAATTAGCTTTTACAGCACCACTAAACATGTGGTAAGTTAATGCAAATAGGGCAAAAATAAAATTTTCGCAGAGGGCTTACATTTGCACAAAGTGCATGTACCCATTTACATTTTTGACACTGAATCATGTCAATTTGTTTGTCCTCCTTACATAGTAAACAATACCATGATAATGTGGAGCCAACATCTGCTTCATCATGATCAGGGCATAAACTAGTGGATGGTTTAGAAGATCGACAGTTTTTCAATTTCTTTTTACCAAATATACTTTTTCGCTTTGCCTCCTTCACTTTTTACTTGCCAGCAAGTTCTTCTTTATAAGGGCTGCTCGTTTTTGAACGTCCTATCGCTGCTGGCTGGATTTGGAATCTAGGAGATTGCTTCCACGGACACACACAGTGAACTGTTCCCAAGTGGAGATTTGAAATTGTCTATAAAAAAGTAGAATAATAAATTGAAAAACTACAATAACAAATTGTCTAACCTTGTGTTCCAGTCTGGATATCGCTTTGACAGTTTCCTCTTGAAGATTTTCCGCAGCAACAAAGTCTTTTTCACCAAAAACATTTCTGTCCACTGGCCAGATACCAGTGGTCTTGAATCCACTTGCTGCATTTTCAATTATAGTTGCCCGTCTGTAGGCAGGTGTAAATATTGATGCAACATTGTACATCGATACGGGAATACTAGGATTGGTTCGCATCCATTTTTGCATTTCCTGAATATAAAAGGTTTCAAGGGGCTTGAAAACTGCTACATCTAGTGGCTGTAAATTGTGGGTGGTGTGGGCCGGCAGTTGGAGCATTATAATGCCAGAGCCACGAGCTAATTCCAAGGCTTTCAAGTTTTTGCTGTGTGTTGTATGACCGCCCAAACATAAAAGAATTTTTCGCTCTTTACTAGGATGTACTGCGGAAATAAAATGTTCCAACCATTTAACAAATAATGAGGAATCTATG
This sequence comes from Melolontha melolontha, assembly GCA_935421215.2. Lineage (NCBI taxonomy): Eukaryota > Metazoa > Arthropoda > Insecta > Coleoptera > Scarabaeidae > Melolontha > Melolontha melolontha. The sequence goes on along the minus strand of OW285235.1, from coordinate 720,793 downwards.
TATCCACTCTCAGATATTTCAACAATGCTGCCTTCTGGAGCTCCATTCTTTAATTCTGGTGCCATTCGAAGTCGTTTAAAGATAATCATAGGTAAAATAAACTGACCTGACGCACTGCAACAGCACACAAATGTGGTATTGACTCCTCTCTCACCACTTGAAAGACCTGCAATTTGCTTTTTGCCTTTGGTTGCGATTATTTTTTGGCATCTTTTCTGAACTGTGGAAAATCCACTTTCGTCCATATTAAAAATTCGTGTTCCATCTAATCCATTCTCATCACAAATTTTTTCAACCAAATCAAAAAATTTCGTTACGCTCTCTCTATTAAAACCTTTCGCACGAGCTAGTGAAGTACTTTCTGGGGTTCTTAAAGCCAAGTCCGGATGCCGCTTCATAAAGCTGTAATACCACTTTTTACCAGCCAAACCTTTCCCCTTGTTAAAAGAATGAGGTATACCATTCTTTTCGGCAATATCAAATGCCAATTTGCGGACATCCGTGAGTGTCAACCCAAACATGCATTCTTCCAGTTTCAAAATATGAGATTTAATTTCATTTTCAATAGTTGCAGAAAATGTAGGAACCCCACCGTAAAATTTAACCCTGTCATTAGCAATCTTATTTTTCTAATCCAAGTGGCGTTTTAATGTTGCTTTTGGGACGTTATAAATTCTAGCACACTCGTTTAAACCATATACTTTGTTTTTTAAAGCACTTAATGCTAACTCTAACTCTTCGCCTGTCCATTTTCCTTTTTTCCTAGCATCCGACATTTTTCCTCTTAAATTAAAAGAAAAACAATAATTGTAACTCAAAGAATTTTATTAGTTGCCTGAAATGGACCAGTTCATTTGAGGAAACCGAGCATGGTCCATTCAAGGAAACTGACTAATATTCGAAATACGAAGGCGTCGACAATATAAACAACCTGAGAAACTAAGTGGCGGAGTAAATTCATTCTCAATACCCACATTTTCTACGTAAAAATAAAACATGCAGCAAAATTCAAAATCCTTACCTGCCAAAGCTTACAGTAGAGGTGATCAAAATTACATATAAATTCTTTCTTTTAGTTTTTTTCCTTTAAAAATAAACGCCGATCACTCACATCACAACCGATTCGTTTCTGGCACGGGCTCATATTATCACACGCCATCTATTGCAGCTTCCTAAGACCTATATACCCTGTATACCTGTAAATTGACGGTGGTCCATTCGAGGAACAGGTCGATTCCTAGCAACTTTCCCCTATAGGTAATAGTGCAGCACTTTGCCTTTCGCCAGTATCAGTCAAAAAATAATTTTCTAACCACTCAACTTTCTGAAATCATCATCTCTGCAATTTTAACGTACACTGTATATTTTCTTTTACGCACATTCATATATTCAACCATAATTAAAAAGGTTCAAATAAATAAGAACTTATCTGCATACCGCACAGAACTAAAGTTGACTATACAAGCAAATTCCATACCTTACAAATACCTTACAAATTTTAAAGCAATTGCCACACTAGAAAAAGAAATGCCTTAATTTATTCATGACATTTGAAGCATATGTAAGCAATTCCTTCAATTTTTTAAGAAAAAGCTTTGACATTAAATAAGTTCTGCATTTCTAAGCAATTGCTGGCAGCAAAAGCAATTATTTCACTTATCAAGAGGACGACGCTGGTAGTTGATGTTGACATTAATAAATGAGCGGCGCTGAATTTTATTCCTTGACCGTATGTGGTAATTTAATCTTGTGTGTTCTTCTTATTATCTTTTATTTTTAATGATAAACAATAAGTATATTATTATTATAGAGACAATATTTTATGTACATGTGTAATTCCTTTATTCCACATTTCAAGTTGCGAGTCTTTATTGTTGTTGATTCCGTTGGGAAGCCGGAATTTGCCGGTAATCGAATTCATTTAAATTTTTTACTTATACACCAATTGTTACAGTTGTACCAATACGCAACAATAACAATATAATCCACTAATAGCTTGGGAATTGAGAATACACAAAAGTTCATCACCAATGAAATCTGATAAAATTACAATAAATAGCACACCGCAAATTAACCAAAGAAACCGTATTAATAAGCTCTCTCTAAGTACATAATAATGATTCTATATTCTCTCAAATTAGATTCTGTTGTCAAAAAACATCCTGCGTGTTTTGTGTCCATAAGTATAACAGTTTCCATTTAGTGTTTGCCAAACAAATGTATTAGGGTCCTACAATTATATTAATTTGTGAGGCAATTACCGACAACATATTTAAAATAGAAGTTACATAATGAAAAAATATAAGTTTTAACTGAATCGTGAAGTAATTGTTAAAGACCGTGAGAAACTTGTATGACTAATTTACTCCGACTGACCAGATGTAATAGAATCATAACTTACGTAGGTGCATCTTAATCTAATTGCGTGAAAAAATACATGTTTGTGTATTATATTATTTTTCTTTTCTGAGAAACAACGTTGGATATATGTATAGGTGTACGTCTGTGTGTATAAATTAGTGGTTTGGAATGTTTGTATAAGTAGAATAACTTTCCACATCATAATAATGCCAATAAAAAAATGGTTATTTCCATTTAAGCACAAAACAAATTAAAGTATGACAGACACAAAAAAGGTTAATAATAATTCGAATACACAGAAGTGATAAATCACATATCTTTTGAATTTTCCCAAGCTGTATTTAGACGCGCTTATATTTCGGACATCTTTTCATTTAATTAGTAGAAATTTATCTGGTACTACTGCGTGGTAATTTCGTTACAAAACTGGTTCTTTCAGAATTTTCATTTATTCAATCGGCAAACTCCATGTTTTATATCCTAGAAAATATAGACATTATATATAGATATTATATTTTTCATATCTACACGCGGAGAAAAATCATATCATCAATTTTTATTGGTTCATTTCCTACTCGTATATTTCAATAAATTAATTAGAAATTACATATATGTTATCAGGAAGTCGTTCACAAATAAATTAAGATTATTTAAAAGTAAACAAGAGTGATAATAAAACGTTAGTTACATGTTAGTTAGAAGAGTTGTAGAAACTACATCATGTCTACTACTCGAAGAAACGTTGGCCTCCCAGAACATCCTTTGATGTTGAAGAAAAGAATATTATAAGTGAACGTTTAGTCGACAGAGAAAAAATAATTTTTCCACCTCTTCACATCAAATTAGATCTTATGAAGCAATATGTTAAAGCTCTAGATTTGCAAGGTAACTGCTTCCAGAACATATGTGAAAACTTGCCACGACTAAGTTACGAAAAAATTAAAGCTGGTGTATTTTATGGAACTCAAATTAGAACTTTAATGAGAGATCCAAATTTAATCAACTTTATGAACGAAGCTGGGATAGAAGCCTGGACTTCATTCACGATGGTCGCCAACAATTTTCTTGGAAACAAAAGAGCCTGCAATTATAAAGATCTAGTGCAATCAATGCTTAAAAATTTTGATCACCTAGGTTGTAACATGAGCATAAATCTTCATTTCCTTCACAGTCATCTTGATAGGTTTCCCGAAAATTTAGGTGCTGTAAGCGATGAACAAGGCGTAAGATTTCATAAATATTTAAAAATCATGGAAACTCGGTACCAAGGAAAATGGGATCCTCATATGATGGCCGACTACAATTGTAGTGTTCAAAAGGACTGCCAAACCAAAATACACAGCAGAAAGTGCTACAAACGAAAATTTATTCTCTGATTTTTTTTTCCTTTTACGAATATTCTTGTAATTTTCTAATGATTATTGTGTAAATACTTGCACTATTTTCGTGACTACCGCAAAAATCCTGTTGGTCAATCACACTCTTTCTCCTTCTATTGATTTAACTTGCTGTAGTTTGTATTAGGGAGTGTTGCTAATGGAATTCATCTATAAACAAACTTCAGTTTTCTTTGCTACTTATTTCAATTAATTTCCCAAAATCTTCTTATAACGCGTCCAGGACTTTTTTAATTTTTTTCGTTCCTTCTATTTCTATAGTTATTATCTACACCTACATACTTTTTCTACTGTCGATAGCAGTATTTACTTTTGCCATCTTTCAGTCAAATGCTGTTTGTCTTCATGATCTCTTTTTGTCAATTCCGTTCCTAATTCTGTCTGATACTGATCCAAATTCCTGGAATTTTTAGTTCTTCTTTTTCAAATTCTTTTACATTTTCTCTATTATTTTGTGGTTTTCTATTATCAAATAGGAAATAATGACTTGCAATTTCGAAGCTTCGTTTCACTTTTGCATCCTTAATTTCTTCTCTGTTATCTCTGCCTACTAGGGCTGGGCTAAGTATTGATACATCGTCCAATACCCGATACCATAACTGGTATCGATTCCCTGATACCTCAGATAACGAAGGTATCGATTCTAAGGTATCGATTCCAAAGTATCGATTCCAAAGTATCGATTCCAAAGTATCGATTCCAAAGCATCGATACATATCGATACTTTACCTATTCCAGTACTCGCTAAGTATCGATGTATCGGGTAGCGGTGTATAGGGTAGCGATGTAACGGATAGCCATGTATAGGGTAGCCATGTATCGGGTAGCTTACCTTTGTGCATTTTTTTAAATGTACATAAAGGATGCAATAACATTTTAAGTAAAGAATTTTTGAGTATGTATGCATTATATATATATATATATGTATATATTATAGTATATATTTCAAAGGATGTTTTGAATTTTACATTATGCGTAGCAAATATCCATATTATAACATAAACATAATAACTATAATTATTACAAAAAAAAAACAAAATATCACAATTTTAGAATCGGTAGAATCGGTAAATTAATTTTATATCTCTTGAAACCGATATCAAACAATCGACACCTAGAAAACGGGTTATGAATACTTATTCCTAAGTATCGAATCAAGGTATCGATTCCAAGGTATCGATTCCAAGGCATCGATTCCAAGGTATCGATTCCAAGGTATCGATTCAAGGTATCGATTCAAGCTACCGATTTCAAAGTATTGATTCCAAAGCATCGATTCCTATTGATACTTTACCGATTCCAGTACTCAGAATCGATACCGTGCACAGACCCGATACATCGATAAGTATCGATACCTCTATTGATATCGGTACCCAAAACCGAAAACGTCGGTATCGCCTAGCCCTACAGCCTACTACTATGTATATATGTAATATGTTATCCCCGTTTAGCGTCTTCGGGAAATTTTTCGTTTTTTGTTTGTTCTACTGAAGATGGCAATTTAATTGCCAAAATACGTATAATTTATATTGCGATTAGAGATATTTCTTGTTTCTCTCTGTTACTACTATGTAGTCTACAGTCGACTTCTCTTGCCTACTAATTACTTCTCTTGTAAATTAATGTATTTCCTTGTGCTATAAATTTAAAAAATATCTTTCTATATTTTTATTTAACATATTTTTACATTATTTTTCCTTTATTTTTTTTTTACTTTTCCCAAATGCACGATCTTCTTTTAAATACATGCAACTTGAAACTGATTAACATTTTTTGTTTTTACTATATTTTCAATTCATTCTATAAATTTCTAGATTTCGAGCTATTATAATGGGATACTTATTATCACCGTTTTGGGAAATATTGGGATTATCTTATACACATTTATAGTTACTGTGAATAACAAGTAGATTAAATCGTTACTTTAAAATTAGATTACGAGCAGTCTTAACTTTTAAATTATAATTTACAGTGTAGTTGTATTAATAGTTTCTGGAGATGCACATTAAAACTTTTGGCATGACTTAGTATCGAAATTTATCTACACGTGTAGATAAAATCTTTTCCAATATTATTATGCGCTATTTAATTAAAATATAAAAGCATAAGCCAGAAAATATTATTAACACTATCACATTATTAACGTACTGTAATCGAAAAACTATCATAAATACATACATATTTTATTTCATCTCCATAAAATTAGCATATAAATGTTCTAATAACAATTAGTTTGTGTAATAAATTATATGAGAAATTTTCTTATTCGATGAATATTTCCAATCCATACATATGGGTATATACCTAACTAAAGTACCTATATGATCCTCAATAATTGTATATTACATAATTTTCCTATATGTACTATCTACCAATCTGTATAAAGTTATAGATATTTCGTGACTGCAAGCATCTAAAATGCGTGGCTGCCATAAAAGTCAAGACGCAATGTTACAGAAATGTACAACAACTAGTAAAAATAAATCGTGATCAATTTCTAATTCCTACTGTATATGTATGTATAACTGAACTACATTCAAGTGTATACTTAAATACGAAGATCGGGCAATTCGTTTCGAACTTATCACGCTCTTAAGGCATTATTTCATGTACGTTAGATTCATTCCTGTCAGAAAATTACTTTAAAATTCCGAATGACTTTGATAAGAAAATATTTAACATTTAACTCGGCCGTAATATTTCGAAATGCCATAAAAACTTCAACAAATAATGTTAATTATTTCTAATGTTTTAAGATGGTTAGATTGCTGTAAGTGCGGATATTTCCCATACAAGACATCATCATAACCGTGAAAGTGCATTAGTAACCTTGGTCTAGTTGCCGCTCTTCCACCTGTAATCTTTTGCACGCATCACTTGTTACAAAGTCGGTTTATTACAGCTAAGTTACAGTCATTACCGTTGTAAATTTATTTAAATGTAATTACTTGTTATTTAAAATTAAATATGTTACTGTCTCATTATGTAAAACTCACTCCACATATCAGTTTCTTTTTTAATTAAAGAAGTTAACTAACCACATATGTATAATATGTATATTTGGGAAATACTATTAATAAAAAGAACTACGCAGATATACAAAGGGTTAGGCAAATGTATGAATCCATTCGAATATCTTTGATATGGCTACTTATATTAGATTTTACTAAGACTTTCCACAATTAATTAAACACAAACCGGGGATTCGGTGAATATATATATATATATATATATATATATATATATATATATATATCCGAATCAGATTTTTCGTTTAGCCGGAAACGATGCTAATTTTTTTTATTTTAAATGATGCACCTTATATATTTTTGCGAATTTCAACAGAACTATGCTCCGGGAGTTCACCAATAATAATGTTTAGTACCCTTTTGCTTAACAACGGCAAAGACATTTAATTAAAAATGATATTTTGAAATCGTGTTTATGTTTAATAAGCCATGGAATTAAAATGCAGTACTTGAGCTAAACTGTCAGAATTAACTTTGTAGACGTCAAATATTAATAATGGTTCAATTAACTCAAAAAAAAACTTATTGAAATTCTATATGATTGTTTCAGCCTTTACTTGATGAAATTCCATTATAACTATTATCAGGATAAAATAAAACAAATTTTAATGAATTTCACTTTTTAATTTACATCGTAACAATCGTTTCGCTCCAACCTGAGCTTCATCAGACATATAACTAACTTATGGATATATTTGTACACAAATGTACCGTAACAAACACATGTTTTGTTTTGAATAGTTGAAGGAATTTTTATTATTAAAATATCTATGCACAAAACTTTCACTACGGTTTATACAATACTGTTCTTAAGTGTTAAAACTGGGGGTTTACATTTTATGTTACAGGGAGGTAAAGAAGTTCTATGGAAAAATACAGTATATGACGTCTGAATATCTGTCTGAATATCAAATAACTAAATTGAGTAAGCGTGAATTATTTGTTTCTAATTGATCATTGAGGATCTTGTCGGTTTTCTTTAATTTATTAATTTCAAGTGACTCTAATAAATTACATTTTTGGCCCTTATCTTCTACGTGTAATATTTCAAATTCTTTGTTAAAATTGTGGTTCGTTAAATTAATATGAGACGCATATGAAGAGTCATTTTATTATTTCTAAATGAAGAAAAATGTTTTTTGATGCGTAATTCAAACGATCTGCCTGTCTGTCCGATATACGTCATGGTGCAACTACCGCAAGTTAACTCATAGACTCCTGACTTTTTATTGTTGTTTGTTAAATCTTTATTGTTTTTTTATAAAATTGGATAAATTATTGTTAGTTCTATACGCTGTATTAATGTCAAACTTTCTTAAATATTTACAAATTTTTGTGCTTGAAGAGCCTATAAACGTGATCATTTTATATTTTTGGGTGTCATTATTATTTAAAATTGGGTAAATTTGTGATATGGCTTTTGTAAGGAGTTTTTTATTTAAAATGTTATCTATTATATTACTTTTATATCCATTGTTGATAGCTATTTGTTTAATAAATTTAACTCTTTCTCGAAATTTGTTTGGTTCAACGGAGTAATCTATGTATAAGACTGTGATAAGCCGCTAATTTGTGTTGTATCGGACGGCAAGAAGTGTTATGAATAGTTATATCTGTATTTGACGGTTTGTAGTATTTGTAGTATTTGTAGTATAATTGCAATGTTACATTTGTTGTTAATTCTAGTAATCGTTAAATCGAGAAAGTTAATACTATTATTTGTTTCCTGTTCCATTGTAAACTTAATATTGTGATGCAATGTATCAATATAATCAAATAATAAATTTAATTGTTTCTTTGTTCCTGTGAAACCTAGTAATATATCATCTACGTATCTGTACCAAAATAATACATTTTGGAACAGAGGATTTTTGGAAATAGAATTTTCAAGATGATCCATAAAAATCTCAGCTAATAACGGACTTAGGGGATTACCCATATATAATTAAACCTTCTTTGCAAGTGTATATGTTTTCATTAAATTGAAAGTAATTTTGTTCTATGCATATGTTTAGTAAATTAATAATTTCATTAATAATTATTGGATTTACATTATTTTTATGGAGAAGATCTTTTACTAAAATAACAGTTTTTTCTGCAGGGATACTAGGGAATAAATTTTGGACATCAAAGGAAATGAGTTTTATGTTAGACGTTAAAGTAAAATCTTTGATTTTGTTTATTAATACATTTTTTACGCTTAATTTAGGTTTAAATCCTGTATATTTAAAAATGATATCTATAGGCCTTTCGATAGTTTGTAGGACGGAGCTGTCGCATATGAAACAACCGAACGAATCGGGTAATTTTCTTTATGTAATTTAATAAGGGAATATAATTTTAGGGGTTGAGGGTTCATAATAATTAAACTATTTTGTTCCTTTTAGATTAATCAATACTCCGCTGAACCAAACAAATTTCGAGAAAGAGTTAAATTTAATTAAACAAATAGCTATCATCAATGGATATAAAAGTAATATAATAGATAAATTTTAAATAAAAAACTCCTTACAAAAGCCATATCACAAATTTACCCAATATTAAATAAGAATAACACCCAAAAATTCAAAATGATCACGTTTATAGGCTCTTCAAGCACAAAAATTTGTAAATATTTAAGAAAGTTTTACATTAATACCGCGTATAAAACTGACAACAATTTATCCAAATTTATAAAAACAAATAAAGATTTAACAAACAACAATAAAAAGTCAGGAGTCTATAAGTTAACTTGCGGTAGTTGCCCCATGACGTATATCGGACAGACAGGCAGATCCTTTGAAATACGCATCAAAGAACATTTTTCTCCATTTAGAAATAATAAAAGTGACTCTTCATATGTGTCTCACATTAATTTAACGAACCACAATTTTAACAGAAAATTTAAAATATTACACGTAGAAAATAAGGGCAAAAAAATTAATTTATTAGTCACTTGAAATTAATAAATTAAAGAAAACCGACAAGATCCTCAATGATCAATTAGAAATAAATAATTCACTCTTACTCAATTTATTTATTTGATATTCAGACAGATATTCAGACGTCATATACTGTATTTTTCCATAGAACTTCTTTACCTCATTGTAACATAAAATGTAAACCCCCAGTTTTAAAACTTAAGAACAGTATTGTATAAACCGTAGTGAAAGTTTTGTGCATAGACATTTTAGTAATAAAAAGTACCCATTCCTTCAACTATTCAAAACAAAACATGTGTTTGTTACGGTACATTTGTGTTAAAATTTGTACATAAGTTAGTTATATGTCTGATGAAGCTCAGGTTGGAGCGAAACGAACGTTACGGTATAAATTAAAAAGTGAAATTCATTAAAATTTGTTTTATTTTATCCTGATAATAGTATTGAAATTCTGATAATGATTGGTTTTGGTGACCGCGTCAGAACACATGAATATATATACGATTTATTTAACAATTTGCATATAGATCGGCATTCAATATCACCGAACTGTCGTTGGTAAATCTTTTTGAAGGTATAAATTGACCGAAAATATTAGAAATTTATCGAAAAGCGGACAACCAAAAGTCGCAATAGCATTAGAAGAATTACCACAAACTTCTGCTACATCCTTCGCACTAAACTATGATACAAGTCGCCGATCAGTAGCCGGACTATTGAAGCACGAAATATATATATTCGAATAAACCACATTGAGGGCAAGAATTATTGGACGGGGACTGTGATTGTAGAAGTGAATTTTGCGAAAGAGTATTGAAGATTTGCAAAAATGACCAATATTTTACATACAATTTGCTGTTTTCCGACAAGTCTACGTTTGAACGGTACCGTTAATCGCTATAATTGTCGATATTAGTCAATAGATAACCCTCATTGGATGCTTGAAACGCATATACAACATCCGCAAAAATTCAATGTTTGGGCTGGTATTTTCAGGAACCGTATTATTAGTCCTTTTCTCATCCATGGTACACTAACTGGAGAGAGATATTTAGATCTTTTTCGTGATCAAGTTGTTCCTAATATTGAGGAAGATAGGTAATTACCTGTAAGTATTTGGTTTCAACAAAACGAAGCACTCCCTCACTTTACCCTTAATGTTAGAAGCTTTTTAAACGAAACATTCCCAAATCGGTGGATTAGTCGTAGACGATTCACTGAATGGCCAACACAGTCTCCAGATTTCAATCTCCTAGATTTTTTCCTTCGGGTTCATTTAAAACCTGTGGTTTATACTAGACGATCGCATAATCTGATTGAGTTACAATCGAGAATAACTGAGGAAGTGCAATTAATTCGTTAGGAGGCTTTGGAAAAGTTGTTCACAAACTTGCATATTATCAAGTAGTGAACGGTCATCATTTCGAAAACTTTCTTAACTGATATTGATTTTGTTTATGCTTTTTGTGTGCATTTTTCTTGTTCCCAATAAAATGTGCATTATTAGGTTTAATTAAATACAGTAAAACCTGTGTTAACGGCCACTTGTCTAAAGTTGAGGCAACGGACGGTTTCTAAGTTCTCCAAGCCGACCATAAGTAAATTCCCATAAACGAAAACCCATTATTTGTGAACACCCTTATAAAATGACCTCGGCCAAATAAACCCAAATTTTTACGGCCTATCTTCATAAAAATTTATCTGCCGATATCGGTCAAACTATTTATGACGTATCTTTATTGATGGAAATACCCAATATTATTTCGTATTTTTGCGAAATTGATCATAATTATGTATTCCTAGTATGTACACATAATAAAATTAAACTTGTAGAAATGAATTCGATCTCAATCCCGAACACGCATCGAAAGCAAATTGCCGGCGCATACGCCCACGTTTATGTTTGATCAAACATAAACATTTTACAAGTTTTTCAGTTACTTGGTTTCCATATTCGAAAGTTCTTAATTATGTGTGTCGCTAAAAAGAAAATGTTTGTCGCTAAATGACAAAATAAATATAATCGCGAAAAGTCGAAAGTATGCGTTAAGTTCGCGAAAGTTGGCCGAAAAATATGGGGTTGTAAAAATACAAATTAACGATATTATGAAAAATAAAGCTGAATTAAAAGAGATGGTTAAGGAAGGTGTTAATTTGGAACAAGAACGAAAATTTACTTTTTCCCACTGCCAATACTTTCGAAAGTTGGAAGGATTGGTAGTGGATCAACTGTTCTACAATTGCGTTTGCAAAACTAGAAATAAAGCAAATCCAATATCCGGGCCGCTCCTTAAACAAATAGCACTGGAAGTAGCAAGCAGTTTTTTTGCATTTTTTGGAAGGTTTCTGCCGGCGACACAGTATAACTTTTAAATCAATTCGCGGTGAGTCCGCAGAGGTTAATTTGGCCGAAATAGAGGACTGGGAAACCAAGTTATTGTTGATTTTAATGAATTATTCTCCGCGAGATGTCTATAATGCTGACGAAACAGGTCTTAATACTACGCCAAGCGAAATAAGACGTTTGCATTAAAAAACGAGAATTTTGCAGGGAAGAAGGCAGCTAAACAACGTTTAACTATTTTACTGTATGCAAATATGGAGAGTGAGAAGGAAGATCCATTAATAATTGGAAAAAGTAAAAATTCTCGCTGTTTTAAGAGTAATTATGTTGACAAATTAACCTTAGAATTAGCTTCTAACAAAAAGGCTTGGATGACAACAGAAATTATGGCAAGATGGCTACATAAATTTGACAATAAAATGAAAAAACAAAATATAAAAATACTTCTTTTCTTGAATAATGCCACGTCACATTCTAAAGTTTCATTAGAAAATGTTTAACTAGTTTTCCTGCCGACAAACACCACTTCGCATTGTCAGCTCTTAGATCAAGAAATAATTCAGAATTTCATTGATTTACCGAAATTTTTTTATTAAAAGGTTTCTAACGTTTATTGTGAAAAATAACACCTTTAGTAAAGATATATTTTCTCTTTAATATGGTTGTCAAATAGGAGTTTATAACCAAAAGTTACTCCTAAATCTTTAATTCCATTACAAAAAGCCAATGTTTCAGTTACAGTTGAATAGTTAAAGAAAATTACCTTGCAGTTAGTAAAATACAAACTCAGCATATTTGCTACTTATCAATAAAGTATTGATTTTCTTGAAGCTTCGTACAATTATCTAACGAGTTAATATTCGATAAATATGAATATCATGGGCAAACATCAATAATTCACAATTGACAATCTCATGTCATTTTAATGTTATTTTTCATTTACTAAATTGAAAACAATTGCATTGCATGTAATATTCGCGATTTGTCAAATAAAATTAAAACAAATTTGTCAAAACATTGCCGAGGCCAAAGATATAGTAGAATACTATGATCGACACGATTTAAGCTTTCGGCAAATCAGTGCAAATAACCTCAAATTGACCCTGGCTGTCCAATATTTTAGTTCCTTACTACATGCTGTTTTAAATCAGTTTGTCTAGTCACAAAGCCTTACACATGTTTCTAAAGGACGTATAAAATTCCTAAATATAAAGTTTGGCTACAATAGTGTACACATAGCCGTTTGCTAATATGAAGCGCTGAATGAACTTCTACGCTCGGTCTTAATAATAATTTCTGTGAGATAGAGAAGTCGTTCTTTTTTGCGAGGGTATCCTTTTCCAAAAGGAGCGTACTGAGGATTCTGTAGAAATATGAAATACGTATCTACGTCTCTGGAGAAGGATACGTTCACAAAAAATATTAATAATGTACTTGTGTTCTCACACCAAATTTTTAATAACTTTTTATATTATTACTTTTGCGTTATACAAAAATTGATGAGATTTTTGCCTACTAAAGGATGTTTCAAATTATTCTGCCACATATAAAAATGTATGCACAGCAAAGTTAAAAAATATTAATGAAGTACTGTTATTGTCGTTCATATGATTATAATAAACAAAATAGTAAATTAGTGGTAGATTACATTTTAATAGTTCGAGAATATTATTTGACATCTTTTAATATTGAAGATTTGCTTCAGTTAACTTAGTATGACAGAGACACGTCCTTTGAATGCCAAATATCTATTTGACATTAACATTTGGAAAAATGGATTGTTTACACATATTGCTGTAAACTTTGCTTTCAAATATATATTTAGATGAATGATTTGTCTGTGCAGTTACACAAGCATAATTTGTTGGGTTCTACACCTACAACTAGGCCTAACGTTCAAAGTAAATGTAAAGAAATAATACAAGTACAGCAGACCGATTTTCATGTGGCGGGTGGGAGAATTTGTACGTGCGTCAAGTAAGGGTCAGTGTTAGATACAGACAGTATTCGGAAAAATGAAATGCAAACTCTTTGTGCGAGTCGTGCATTGGGACGTAGTAAGGGATAAATTCAGAATATCACATTGTTGAACATGTTTATAATGGTTTGTATTTCACTAAATTAAGGCAAATAGAAGTAAAATAAAACGCATAGTTTCATGTAACATGTTTAATTAAAATGCCTTACCTTACCTACTAGCTAATAGCGTACTAACATCACATTAAGGGGATGACTGAATAAGATTGTTAGCTACACTTAACGGTAGAAAGGCTTAGGATTAAGTAAAACTAATTTGGATAATTAACTGAATTATTGGCAAATAATGTTTATGCTAATCTCTTTCTCATTATAATCACGTTGTAAACTTTCTATATGTACAAAAGAACAGTATATTCTTCAACGAGCGTAGGCGAGTGTTGTAATAACATTATTTAATAGTCGTGGAGAAAAGAATATTATTAATATGTACAAATATTATTGGAAATAACAATGAAAATAATCATTACAATAAGAAATAATACATAAATACTCAAAAATAATTATAGGAGAAAACAATAATGAACAATAACTAAGTTTCAAAAAAATTACGGTAAATTATATAAAAAGTTATGCAGAATCACTATCACTGACTTCCTCTTCGCTCTCCGATTCAGAGTCTTCACCCAAATTAATAATGAGCTGGTCTGTAACTTCGTCTATGAGAGGTTCCGCTTCCAAAAACTTTTGCTCCCACTTTATCGCGTGGTCACAACATTTATTCCATTCAGCAGCATTAAATTTATCAAAAAAGTTATCACATAACTGTTTAACATATGTAATAGTGAATGATACATTTTTTTGTGCCACATATTGTTTAAGAGATGCCCATACTAACTCAATCGGATTTAAATCTGGGTGGTATGGCGGTAATCGCAAAACACTATGGCCACGTTGTGTTAACATTTCATCTATCTCGAACGTTTTAAATGTTGGCTTATGTACTTTAATAATATTTTATAAATCGGGCTTGAGCATGTTATTGTCGAAGTAAATATTTTTAGACCTTAACCAGTCTATAATAACTGATTTCCTGCTATTAGAATTCGATGGTTTATCTTTTTGGACATTATGATAAGGAGGATTGTCAATTACTAGGACAGACTTTGGAGGCAGGTTTGGAATTAATAAACCATTTTTTGTAATTTTCATAATTCATCTCGTGATGATAATCTCCCGTTGTGGTATTAGACTTAAAAATCAATTTAGCATTCGGAATGAATCCCGTCTCGCAGCCAGCATGAACAATAAATAATTAGTCTTAGACCTTTAGATATAGGCCTTGCTAATCCTTCATTGGAATTGTCACTCCAACAAGTAGCCACGGTATGAGAACTGTGGATGTAAGTTTCATCCATATATATATAATCGGTCTTTTTTCATTTCTGTAGCTTTGAATGGTACACAAATAAGACACTGACGAATGTCGTGCTTTTCCATTAACAACTTTCTGTTGGTTTTTGTTTTTCTCCAACGAAAGCCCATATCTTTTACTACTTTCCGAAGAGAATCTATTCCTCCAGTGTATCCTGTTTCTTTAAATTTTCTTAGAATGTTTGGCATTGTAGGCACAATTTTGTCAACAGTGAAGGTATTTAAAATTGTTCTACGCAGCACACCTTTATCTGCATCGTCTAAGTCGGTTTTGGGCTTGTCTTTTTTTTTATTTTTCTTTGGCGATGTAAAAGATGAACCGGCACCTGCGTTTATTTCACTTTTTTCTTTAACAATCCGTCTAATACTTCTCTCGGAAACACCCTTTGCGGCAATAACGCGTTCATGTAACTGATCCAGTGGAATTTTGAGTACCCCTGAAGTTTTTTCTTCTTGCATATATTTAAATACATTTGAGATCACTTCACGAGTTTGACTGTGTAAAACACATTTATTTAATTTACTTTTAAACTCCATTACTCACTACCTTAATACGGCACTGCACTACTGTGTTTATCGCTTAAAACGATGTAAAACACTGAATGCCAGAGGTTCCCCTACCTATGAATTTCGTGCGCATCTCGAGGGCGGTACTTCTAACCGGCCACATGAAAATCGGTCTGCTGTATTTATCGTTTAAATATATTCTATTGTTCGTTCGTATTTTCATATTTCATTTTGTTGTAACTTAAAATATTTCATTCTTAACCTATATCTTAACATATCAATGTAGCTTTAATATACAAATATTCTTTGGTGAGTCATACAGGGATAGTATTGGAGTTTTAATTCTGATTCCAAATGAATCTCGCAAGCAAAGACTCTTGAGGATTTCACTCGCAAAAGGAGGTATTTGTCCTCCAAATGCTGAGATTAGTACTCAAAGTCTATCTCTGATTGAAATGAGGATCTCTGGTCTTGAGATTTTTGAAATCAATAAGCGTCAAAATTAAACTGATCAATTCGAAAATATATCGGTGAATCTCCATTTTTGCCGTGCTTTTTCGCTTTTATACGCAGCGTACCTTCCTTCTAAGAATTCAGTTCCTACCTCAAACAATTTATTTCTGTTTTCTCTAATTTTCATAGTTATTTAGTATTTCCACCCTTGTGTATTTTTATTTGTCATGGGTAATTTTAATTTTTCCATCTCTATACGTGGTCTCCCTGTCTATATATTTCTCCTTTCTGTTGTAATTTTAATATTTGTAGATTTTATTCTGGAATAGTGAACTTTTAGTTTCATCCTTCCTGGAATAGCTCTGCTTTCGCGTTCAGTCTTGCTAGCTTTACTTGAAAAATTTTCTACGTAGTACTCTTTTTCCCGTAGTATTTTCTTTTTCTTTCTTCCCTTGTTTGTATGGTGTCGTTTTGTCCTTTGCTTTCTCTCGCATGTCCTTATATGCCTTGCTACATAACTTTGTTTACATCGTGATATGACTGCATTAATTACATTTATTTGTATTTTATGCTGTTTGTTTACTTCTTGTTACTGTTATTCTTGTTGTCTTAGATTTTACTGTTCCAGATTTCCCGCTTGTATGACTTATATAATTCATTTCTCTTATTGTAAAATGGCATTGAACGTCTTATATCAATGCATCCATTTTGACAAGGTTATATTTACAAAAATTTAATGAATTAAAATTAAATATGGTTACTAACATTATTACTGTATAAAGAAGAGATTATTTAATATCCTTTTATGATCTTATTGGTGTGTATAGCATGTTTTATTAATTTACTTACATTCTAAGCATTTAATAATCAAATTAACCTGAAATTTATTGGCATAACGTTACTTGTTTAACTATTAATTCTTGGAAATATATATTAATACTACATTAATAACTGATATACGAGGTGCATTTAAAATACACAACCTCAGTTGATTTCTTTTTAATTTGTTTTTGCTTATCCAGTTATGTTTAATTAATTCATACATTATTAATTCTATTGTTAATTTTCATCCAAAGTTAATTTGTTTAATTTGTTTAGTATGTAGGACATAAATGTTAATAAAAAAAGAATTTACGACAACCTGAAAATACTTAGAACAGTATGGACATTCAATGTGTTTTCACGTCAGCTTCTCAAGGCATTCAACTAAGGTAGAGGAGTTATGCTCAAAGTTTTGCACTCTCAGTTGATATTATACGATATCTAATCTAATTTATCGCAACTATACACTAATAGTCTTTACTAATTGACATCTGTGTTAACATAGTTATTTTGTTCTCGCCGTCTTTAAACTAGTTTGCCGCTAACCTGCGAGCATATGTAGAATAGTGTTTATGTCATAAAGTATCTCGAACGGTAATTATTAAAGAGTGTAGACGGTTGTTAACATGAAATGTGCACTTTACAGAGCTAACATTCGACATTATTTACATACCAGGTGTCGATCTCTAATTTGTGCTTGGAGAGTTGAATTTAAACCACGTTGCTTCATATACACACACATGCGCAAACGTACATATACGTAGACGTTTATGCACGTATATATTATATAATTAAGTATAATTTATATTGTACAAGACCGAATTACTATTTCGGAGACGATTAGGAGACTTACGTAGATGTAAGGTTAATATTTTTCTTGATAAGAGTGTGATATATTCTTTAGGAGACGGGGAATTCTTTACATTCTTCTCCTTTCCAATTATGTTCAGTTGAATGATCGGACTGATTAAAATTGTTTCAAAATAACATTAATGAAAGTAATATATCTTATAACTAATTCGACGAAATACACCAAATTAGAACTAATGCAATGATGTGATAATTATCGACTGAAAATCTACGGATTTGGATGTTGCGTAAAGACGTTCCCGAAATATTTATCTTTCCAAGAAGATATATTCTAATTATAGCCATCTAGTTGATTGTTTCATGCATTCAACATTTAAGCACGTATATATACGCATGTTCAAAATTAACGCACCACTCAAATAATTCGATATAATTTTTACAAACTTGTTTGATTGGTGAATTAAATTTTAATACAATGTGTTTCAAAAAGAACTTCATCTCAGTAGGCACTGCGTAACTAGTACTTGCAAATTATTATAACTCACTTCTCTTTTATTTATAACTATTTATCTAATGTCATTTTGACATTTGTCATTTTACGACTAGCAATATATATTTTTTTTAACAAATTCTTTTTACTGAATAAACAATATTACTAAACTACTACACATTGCAAGAAAATATTGTTGAAGCATATTTCCGAAGTGCACAATTTCTTAACTGAGAATGGCAATATTCCTACGTGGAATGTGAGCGACAGTTTTACTTGCAGTTTCCAAATAGATTTGTGGATAATACCGCTTTACATAATCACATACTTCTAGTCGTGGAGAAGTTTCGGACTACAGGATCTGTGTTCAAAGCCAAAAGTTCTGGTAGACCACGTTCACAGCAAAATATCGTTGAACACGTAGAAAACCTTGTTGGAGAAAACCCACATACATCAGTTCGTAATTTTTCAGTTCCAATGAACGTATCTTCTAGTACCGTTCATAGCGTCGTTTACATATTGCTATAGACTTTTCCCCGCAAACATTTTGAAGACATTATTTTATATTGTACATTTATTTTCGATGCCAGTGTATAATTTTTATTATCTATGAATGCGGATTTTATTTTCATTTATTTTTTGACTTGTGTAGTTGAAGCACGCCGGATTTGCAGTATCCGCTTCAGACACTAAATGTTATCTGGGTTGTGAAGACGTGTTATAAGATATAAATCTTTATATTTTATTTTTGTACTCGCTTATCAAAACCTGTCATTTCACGATTCGATTTGCGTGCGTAAAAAGTCACTTTAAACACGAGTGCGTAAAAGTAAAGTTGGTACTTCCTGGAACTTGATTAATTTAGTGACATTTTAAAATCATAACTCCCTAACCTTAATAATATGCTACCCAGTTCGTTGTTTTTCTATGAAAATAAAAAGAAATTAAATAGAAATTGTTATATTTGGAAGGTATGTAATTCAATGTCAGAACAGCAACAAATATTATATAAATTACCATTATTCATTCTTTTCAGAAATTGAAACGGAACAATTATTAAAAATTTTGATTGAGCAATTTTGACAACCAGAGATTGATACCCCAGGGATTAACTGGTTTGTTTGAATTGATCTTGATTGCGAAGGTAGAGTAACGTTGATTGTATTATTACATATATCTTGTATTTCAGATGTCGAACAAGTTGCAGGCGGAGTCGATATCTCTAACGGGGTCATTGTTTTAGCTAATTGAATTCTACTATGCAGAGAATTTTCGATGTACTCTTCTGCAACCGTAGATGATTTCCATCCACCATGCCTTTTAATTGAAAGCAAGTCACCTCCTTGGTTTGCCAACAATGTTGCTGAACTCCTTCGAAAACAGTGACCTGTGAAGTTACTTGCGCTATCAAGCTGAAGGTACTCAGCTATTCGCATTGGAATTTTGCCAATTGTATTAAGACCAACAGGTGACCAAACACACTTGCCATTGCGATATGTTAAAAAGAATCGCTGCTGGCTGTCCGGTCTTAAATTTGCATATTGCCGAATTAATGCAATCCATTCAGGCTTAATGATTGCAAATGTACGGCTGTTACCTGTTTTAGTTTCTGGAATTGTTACGATAATTAAATTCGATTTAAATTCTACGTCTCGCAATGACATTTTGTAAAGTTCTTCACGTCGACACGCTCCAGAAATACCCAATATTAATACAGCCTATAAATACGAGCATATAGTGTTGTATGGAATTTAAGTATATGGAAATGACTTTACCTTCATTAGTAGAAACAAAGAATTTGGTGCTTCAACAATAAATTTAGTAATTTGTTCTTCCGTTAATACTGCTGATTTTTTAGGCTGATGTTGCTTCGTGATCTGTTTTAAATACGCTATGAGTTTTGCATATTTAGATATATCCGTATTATCATATATTATTAAGCATGATTTTAACATAGAATAAGTGGACCATAATGATTTATTTGATTGTAAATTTTGAAAATAAACTAATAAACAATTTTCGGAGTATTTTTGTATATTTTTAGATCTAGCACAAGTTACGAATTTAGTATAAGTGCTTTTGTATATGTTTTTTGATTTTATGGGTAATAAATTATCCACTGCAATATTGGCAGCTTCGCCAATTTCAGGCGGTGTACATTGCATTTCATTATCAGAATTCATGTTGTTGGTGAGGTTTTTATTTTGTATGGAATTTTTTGAATTTGATAATTTTAAATTAAATGTCACTTCAAATAATCAATACTGCCAACTCAAATTTTTTTAATTAATATCAAGAGATTAGTAGTGTGTCATAAACGATAACGTATTTAACAATATATATTATTATTATAGTTCTCGTACAAAAAAAATTGTACAAACTTCGTTCGTGAAACATTTCGCGAATTCGTGTCCATAAAGCGCTCGCCTACGGCTCGCGCTTTAAACTGGTCACTCATTCGCGAAATATGATTTCACGCACTTGGTTCGTAAATAACTATTTAGATAGTAGCTTCGCGATTTTTATTAATTGGTTGTTGTGTTTGATTTCAATACCGTTATTTATACGAGTTTGTTTATCTCGTTGTGATTTTTATACGGTTTTCCAACTCAGGTGTCTCGAGAAAGAAATATTTCTTTCATAGATGTAAGTAATTAAATTATTACTAATTATCATTATTATCATTATTTGAATGATTTGAACTGTGTATTTTTATTGTATTAATTTTGTTATATTTATATTTTATCTTAATAGTTGAATTAGATGACAAAAAACGTTTTTTAAAATTTCTTATGTAAAAAATTTCCATAACTTTTAAATTTTGCACGTTGGAGTCAAGGGCATATTTTTTTTTATGTGGCTTGCACATGCGTAGAGGTTTGTTCGGTCTGTCGTATCTAGTTTGTTTACGTTAAATATTGTGCGAGAAATTTAAAACACTTCTTTGTAATTTATTAGTTTGTAACTTTGATCGGCATTCAATAAGGAAGTTTAATGATATGGTCCAGTCATTTTCATATAATAATTTTACCTTAAAAATATTGTTTAATGATGCAATATTGATCTTTATGCTTTATAAAGACATTTTTTTTTCTTTATTTTTATTATTGTATTAAAGTTTCATTTAAATTTATTGTGATTTTCTTTTTACCTTTGTTTAAACTCTTTTACTGGCGCTATAAAAATTTTGTAGAAGAGAAGTACCACGTTTTCCAATTGGAACCTTGAGGGAAAAGCAGTCTCATCGTGAAAATAAAATTTACAAGCTGGACAGATTGGTTGTGAATTGTGAATAAGCTAAGTACAACATCAATTCATAGCAATATGTATCCATACAAAGTATCGATTGTTCAGCAGATCTTACCTAGCGGTCACGCTGGTAGGCTTAACTATTGCAACTCCTTTCAAGAAAATTTAAATAGTGACGAAATTTATGTTCTAATTTTTTTACTGTTGAAGCATGGGTTCATTTAAGCGGGTTTGTAAATAAACAAAATTCCAGAACATGGTCTATAAACTATCGAAACAATCACATCGAAGTTCCTTTACATCCTGTTAAAGCTGGCGTACGGTTAGCTGCATCTCGTCGTAGAAAAATAGGACCAATTTTTTTCACAATAACACTAACAGCCAACGATACCGAAAACAGTTATTAACACCATTTTTAACTCAAGTGGAACGAGACTAATTCAATGGGGGTTACTTCCAACAAGATGGGGCCACCGCGCAAAAATTTAACGCTTTTAGAATATTACTTCCCTAATCGAGTTATAAACAGAGGTGTTTGGCCAGCAAAGTCACAAGATCTTACTCCGTTAGATTATTCCATTTTCGTATTGCTAAAAACTTAAGTATGTATATAAGACAAGAATGAATAACTTAAATGACTTGAGAAATACAATTACAATTAAATGTAATGAAATAACACCAAATGAATTGCAGAATATTGTTAACAACATGAAACGTCGTATTGCATTATGAATTCAACAGAATGGTGACAATTTTGAAAACTTGTTATAAATAATAATTAAAATTTCTACAAATTAGTTATTTGCCTTGGTCGTTTGATTAATAGCCCATTTTTTAAGTTTTCTTGCTAAATAAATTAATAATCTAATTGTACTTGTTATTAATTTCATCACCATATTTCCCGATGATAAATATTGACAGTGACAGGTAGATAATCTTCATATCATTTAATCTGTATCCCCATTTCAAGAATGCAGAACATCATAATTTATAGGAGAAATCCATGAACAACTATGTAGATGTAATTCTTTTTGAAACACGTTGTATAATCAAAAAACAATTGAACTGGAGATAATTATATTTTTTTTAATAGAAACTTATGGAAAAAATATTAAAAACTATTCTTTTATTAATAAATTTGTAATATTCGAACTATGAAGCTTTTATTCCCAATTTCTTTTCAAATATAATATATTGAAAATTTTTTACCGGTAAAAAACGAATAAAGAGTCCTAGCGAAATCGATAAATAAAAATATATGTAGGTTCCCATTTTAAAAAATATTGATAACATTATAACATGAAAAGCAAGTGACGTTAGAAACTGAATAGATATGCTGAAAATATTTACTATAGTTAATATCACTCTAACCATTTGAGATTTTTCCAAAAAATTAATATTAACGTTACGAATTTATTCGTTACTTTATTTCACGCTGCATAACTGAATAAATTATAGCTAAAGAATATTTAGACAAAAGTCTTTCTTTGGAGACTGTGGTTAAGTAAAAACTCAACAAGAGTATAAAACCCCATACCACAATTAATACTCGTATCCTAAAAAGAATTTCGACAACTAAGTTGTTATCATCAGTAGGTAAAACCACTAATCAAAGTGTTGAACATGAGGCACAGTACTGTGTCTCAAGGGCTTCTATACCTTTTCTTGGATATTTATACAGCGTAATAGTTTCCTATAATAAATTTACATTTAGGGAACAGATATATTCTTGGCAGAAAATATAACAATTCGCGTATTAGCCCAGAGTAACCTGAAGAAGCAAAATACGTGTAAACTTACGAATAGGTACTCTAATTATTTGTAATAACATTCCTTGTCTCTTTGTATATGACCTGTGGATTTTCGCCAGCGACATACAATTTTTCTAGATAACTTCTTAATGTCCAATACAAAGAGTGGAAGGATCATGATATGGAGGTACCGCTATATCATGTTGCTGACAGATACTTTGAAATCGTCCGTTATCAGACTTATCGCTCGAAAACTATATTGCTGACTAATACTCCTAATAGGATATCGGTTCTTTTTACCCTATGCAAACATCTATGCACACATTCACCGACAAAGGAGTGCATCTGATTGACCAAGGAGCATGTCATATACGAATGCTACATTTCATGTTAAAAATTAGACATACGCTACCTTACGCTAGCGCCTCTGATGTTGATATAGTAGTACTAAATTCGTAAACAACCGCGATGGCACCATTTCTAAATTATTATATTTTTTTTTGTTCTAAATATGCTGTAAATACATGTTTCGATCTTTCTTGATCTCATCAGTGCGATATATCTATTAATATAGAAATCACAGACACGTATTTACGTGCATATAAATAAAAATTAATTATGTTAAAAAATAGATATCGAAAGTCTTTCTTTGGAGATTGTGATTAAGTAAAAATTCAAAAAACTTATAAAATGCCTTACCGCAATTAATAATCGCATCCTAAATACGTATTTCGACAAGTAAGTTGTCATCATCATCAGTAGCCTACTGATGATGACAACTTAATTGTCGAAATACGTATTTAGGATGCGATTATTAATTGTGGTAAGGGGTTTTATACCTTTTTTGAGTAATAGATTTCAAATCTAGGTAAGAAAAATAAATATTTAAAATTGAACAAATATCGCGTGTATTATGAAAAACCTTTGGGGCTGTAGCTTCCTTATATTTTATCTAATTTTAATGAATGATATGTCAAACTAAATCGTTTTTAAAGCACTGTAACCTGTTTTAAAAAAAAAAAATTTTGACATTTCGTTTTTGACAGACAGTAGTAAATTTTTTTTTTTAAATTGTACTACATATTTTTTTTACTTATTCTAATAAACATTTATTTCCTAAAGACACCTCCATTAAATTGAGGGACAAATTTATTATTATTAAAAAAAAAACTAGGAAATTTAATCATATACTTTAATGAATCAAATGTTCGAAATTGGCCCCATTTTGTTCCAGACACATTTGACACCTTCCATTAACTCCAACTGCTGCGTTTAATATAAGATTTGGTGGTATTTCATGACATACTTATACTATCCTTCTTACTAAATCTTCTTCTCTGGTATCAGGTGGAGTCAAATAGACATGATCTTGAATGTAAGACCACAGAAAGAAATCCAGTGGATTCAGATCTGGCGATCTAGCAGGCCATCGAATAGGTCCGTAAGTGCCCATCCATCTGACGCCAAAATAATTATTTAGAAAATCAGTATTCATTCGTGCATTATGGGGTGTGATACCGTCCTGTTGGAACACCAGCCTGTTTAACTCAGCAAGTGGCAACTCATCTAAATAATCGCCTAATTCATTGCGTAACAAATTATTATACTTTTCTTGGTTTAGATTACTCTCCACAAAAAAAGGCCCTACTACTCTATCGCCTAAAATGCCACACCATACATTTACACTGAACCGATTTTGAAAATTGTGTTGCATCACAACATGGTTATTTTCAGTGCTCCAATGGCGATGATTATTTCTGCTGAATACACCATTTTTCCCAAAAGTGCATTCATCTGACCACAACACACGACGATAAAAAATTGGATCTTCCCTTAGTGCAGAATTGAACCCTTCGTTGAGGGTCGTTTTCACCGAGAGCATGCACCTTCCGTGGTTTATAAGGAAAGAACTTGTGCTTCTTCAGAATGTACTGAACTGTAGAATATGATACCTGCATGTAGTGAGCAATTTCTCTCGTAGACGTATTAGGGTTTTCTTCCACATAGAGCAAGACACTTAATTCTAAATTTTGATCTTGAATTACACGTGCGTTTATTTTCGGTTTTTTGAATAATCCAAAATTTCGTAAATTTCGCACGAGCCTTCCAAACTTATCGGCACTTGGACGCAGTCTGTCAGGAAAACGATTTCCATAAAGTCGCAAAGCAGCTGCAGAATTTGTTCCGCATTCAAAATATGCTTGAATCGCATCCACACATTCGCCATTATCCATTTATTTCAATAACAAAATTTAGAAATAAATCGTTGAAAATGTTATAATGAATGTGTGACTGACAGATGTCACAGCTCTCTTCGAAAATTTGGAATGCACTTTTATCGTTCAATATGACTGCTTGATTTTCAAATTTTTAAAATAAACGCTGTAAATGTTGTTGTTGACCCACCGCTCACTGATTGATAACATTGGTTTGTAATCCTTTATGGGCTATATAGTATTGAATGTAAGTGATTTTAAAAGGTACACACATTTGCTGGTAATAAAATGAAATAGAGTATTTAAAATGCATTTAAGAAATCTCTGTGTTCGGAAAAACCAGAATAAATCGAACTAAAAAAAAAACCTTGAATTTCTCGATTTTTTTCATACAAATATATCGTTGTTTACAGTTTCATATTCAGAAAAAGTAATATATTTGAATAAGGAAAAAAAAAGTATAGTGCAAATTAAAAGAACACAGTTTGCAGCTGTCTGTCAAAAACAAAGTGTAAAAAAAATTCAAAGCGGATCACGTTACAGTGTTTTTAAAACGATTTAGTTCGACGTATAATTTATTACATTCGGATAAAAAATAAAAAAGTTACAGCACGAAAGGTTTTTCATAATACACCCGGTATATAAAAAAATTCAATATTCCTGCAATAAAACAAAATAAAGTATACTACTCATAACAATAAATAAACAGAAATTCTAATAAACAGCAATATTAAGTAAGGACAATTACTCATGCACAAACGAATAAAAAACCTTAAACTTGCCAACGTACCAAGAACCTAATTTTTTCTACAAATGCATCAGCTTCCTAATTTTTCTCGAGAAGACCGACAAATGTCATCATGAAATTTCTTAATAATTAAATTCATAGATATATTTAACAACTGGTCTTGAACTAAAGTTTAATGATCGAATTTAACACAAGTATACCATGAAAAACTAACCTTCTGTAAAGTTACCAACATTTTCTTGTGAATAGAATTTTACATGGCCAAAAGATTTTAACGACACAACCATCATATCATAAATGGTATTAGCATATAATACCAAGCTAAGAGTGGGATAAAGAAAATTCTTTGATTCACTAAATTCCTAAAACATTGTAAATGTGTGAGGAAGTTCCGCGCCAGCAGAAAATAAGAAATATTTACAAACCTCACCATCCGGTAAATTAAGCTTTTTAGGATGAATCCACATGCATAGGTGACTCCTTGATAATTGAAATCATTCTCATCAATAATCGGAATATTTAGAGAATAATATTCTAATTCATTCGTAACCAATGTACTAATCTTAGCACTTTTTGGCTAAATAGCAGATATAAATGATTGCAGATTACTTAAGATATGTCCACTATCCGCCTCACAATTGAACCCGATCGAATGAGAAGACACTAAATTACTTAGATGTCGTTTTGAATTCGAAGAAACATGAATACCTAAAAACTTTTAATAGAGTTCAACTATTCCTGTTTTTTACCATCATCCGAAGAAAGAGTGAAGAAATGTTTATTTAGATAATTCAAATCAGGAAAAATATTGAAATAATATCGATTTTCGCAACCTGGAATTTTACATTTATATTTGTGCATACTTGCAACAATTAATCAAAATAAAACTTACGCGAAAACTTGCTTTTCAAAACTAATTTGTCCATATTTATCCATAGCTTTTTAAGAATATGAACAACGGAAACTTTTTGGTGAAAATAGCACTAAAACCTATCTCATTCTTCATACCAAAATCTTCTTTGATGTTTGATTAATATCCTTTTGGATACAGAAACTACAAAGACTTGGCAACAATACTATATTTAGTACGTCATATGAAACCGAGATAGCGCGCACATCTTGAATCTGTGATACATTTCTTTGAGAAATAATTTTCAAAAACTGGGGTTTCCATTGCATCTGACTTATATCACAAGTTAATGGCGTCAATGCCGAAACGCATAGAAGCTATAATAGAAGCACGTGGTAACAAAATATGAAGAATATTAATAATTTTTAACATATACAAGTCCATCTTTCTGTAGTTTCATTTAAGTGCCTATTCAGACTATGTTAAGATCCAATTAGAACCTTTAAAGGTATGCGAATCAAATGGAGCGTTATATCGACACGCTTCACATAATCTTCCAGGAAATTTTATGTTAATTATGTAGAAAAACAATCACATCTTGTAACGGTAACGAGTGCTAGTGTCAAGCCTTTAAAATTTAATTAAGTTACGTGAGCAAAGTTGCACGGAAAGTCATAAAATGTGATTACCTTTATTTTTAAACTAGAATAATTAGACGCGGACATAACTCTAATGCAAAATTGCGCTATAAAGCAACATAATTAGTATCGAGTATTTTACGAGACGTAGCCTTTCTTTTCTGAACGTACGTACTCGTATACTAGTGGTCTAATAACTAATAACAAAAATGAATTGAAGTCTTACTAAGTATTTAAATGTAAATAAATTACAAATTTAAAATTATAAGATATTTGGTTCTTCAATTTGTCTTGCTTCTTCAATTAATTAATAGAAAGCTAATCTATATTGTATATTCTAATAAATAAAAAGAGATAAACCAACCAGCCATTTTGATACAACAAATGTCACTTGTATATGAGTTTGCGGTTATGATTAACAGTCGTGATGATATTCGATAAGTAGTTCTTTTACGATATTTTCTTTCTGAAATTTTAATTCCGTGGTTCGCTTCTGTGCTGCTGCAATGGATACTCTAGCATGAAGAATGAACTATAAAATTATGTTACTCAAAATTTTGATGTGAAATTTTTGGTCTCATAAAGCTATGTCAATAAACCAAATTATAGCAAAATCGCATGAGCAGATTAACATTTATAATAAAAAAGCGATTCTAACTTCAGCGCCGTATAGCACCCAAAATAAGCAACATTGTACTAAGGTAAGTTATCTTAAATCAGCTTATTTGGATGTAAGGAATATGTCGCAAGTTTTTGTAAAGGCATTTTACAGATATCTTGTATATATTGCTATGAATAGTGGGTAAGAATGAAAATGAGCCACTATTCACCACAACACTCTCCAACTTTGATGCTCAATCGGTTAACCTCTTTAATGAGACAGCTTTCCTCTCCGGGTTTCCAATGGGAAAACGTGGTATTTCTACTCCTACAACATTTATACGGCGCCAATATACAAGTTCAAACAAAGGTAAAGGAAAGTCACAATAAAATGAAATGAAATTTATTACAAAAAAAAAAATTAAAAAAAATCTTAATAAAGTATTAAGATAAATATTGCAACAATAAACAATATTTTTAAGGCAAAAATATTATATGTAAAGTGACTAGGACATATAATAAAAAATCCTTATTGACTCCGATCAAAATTAGGAACTAATAAATTATAAAGATACCTTTTTCTATCATCCCTGATAAACAAACTCCAAACAAACAGATAAACCTGTCAGACCACAATCTCTAAAACATGGGCGATACCACATGTACAAAAAACCACCCTTGATATATAAAACGTTCTAGAATTTACCGTTACAAAAAATTTACTTGAAACGAAAAACTATCTTTATTATTTATATTTTAATTACTATTAGAATATATAGAAATTCATACAATTAATAATACAATAATAAATGCATTCAATAAAGAAATAATATGATATAATATAAAAAACTTACGTAGTTTTATCTTATTTTTTATTAACATAAGAGAACCTCAAGTAAGAGTAAAATTAATCCAAAACTACAAGATATACAACTCGTATAAATTCGGTAATGACTTCAGCAATCACAAACATTATTAATTCAAAAACAAAAACCGAAATTACTTGAAATAAAGATAAAGAGTTTATCTTCTAATATGCGACACTCTTACTTGAGTACCAAAACGTGTCTGTCGGATACATGCAGCACGCATCCAAACATAAAAAACACAGTTATCAAGTACATTGCCCAGCAGTCTTTCTTTGGAGACTGTGGTTAAGTAAAAACTCAATAAAGGTATATAATCCCTTACCACAATTAATAATCATATCGTGAATACGTATTTCGAAAACTAAGTTGTCATAATAGTGGTTTTACCTACTGATGATGACAACTTAGTTATCGAAATATATATGTAGGATACGATTATTAAGGGTAAGTAAGGGGTTTCAAACCTTTTTTGAAAGAATAATATTTGCATTTTTTTTACAAAACGATTTATTTGGCCTTTCGGACTCTGAATGTAAGACAAAATATGTGGTTGATGGAAGATGATGCCCCAGCATACTTTACATTTATATCTCGAAATTATTTGAATCAGGGTTTTCCGCATTGATGGATTGGCTGTAGTAGTGAATTTCCTTGGCCACCTCATAGCCTAGATATAAATCAGTTAAATTTTTATCTGTGTGGTCACATGAAGGCTTTAATATATGCTGATGAAATCAATACACGGTAAGAACTTACACACAAAAATTCAAGAAGCAGCCAGTGTTATTAGAAATTCTCAAATTATTTTCCGGGATGTGAAACGTTATTTGATAAAAATCACATGAAAATGTATTGAAGTTAACGGTGGACACTTTCTACATTTACTGAAATAGATTAAAGAAATTTTTCAATATTGTGAATAAACTGCGTCGTGTTTTGATAATTTTTTATTTCAACACCCTGTATCTTTTTAAACTGAAACATTTTACTTAGATAAACTGAACTCAAAATTACTATTTTTATGTCTATTATCTTCAAATGCTGTATGGCCCATAAGTTATGGGACAGCCTGTATATATACTTTATGTACTTATTAACCTATTTAGCTTAAATATTCAAAAGCTAGATCTGATTTGTTTATAAACCCATTTTAAGGAATTTAATACTATACTTTCGCTGGGGTATTATTCATCTTACATTTTGAATATAATATTTAAAATAAAAATATTTTGTCAAGAAATTAGCAAGCATAAATATCTAAATACTTGTGACACGATTTAAAATAAAATTCCAGGAATAGTTAATATATTAAAAAGCTGGACAGATGTTCATATTCAAGTATTTCTTTATACAAAAGTCTTTTTATAATGTGAATAAAAAGGGAAATGCAGTATTCTATGTGAGAAAATAATTTCAAATATGAAATAAAAATAATTACTTCAATATGCATTTTAAAAGAAAAAAACATTTTTTAGTTTATTTTAAAATTACAAAAACAACTCGAACACCAAAAAGAAACTTAAGAAATAATCTCCTGACATAGTTTTTATAAAATCCATCGGCGAAAACACTTTTTTCTAATGCACTCTAATACTAGAGCGGTGATTTGATATTACAGACATACGCGGTCGATCATTGGCGGCTACACTCCACGTTGACTGTCGCTTCGTGGTTAAGCCACTCCCAGTCGGAGAATCTGAGACATGATAACGATAAGGAAAGAACATCCGGGGTCCACGTTGACTGTCGTATGGATCCAATGAAAAGCGTTAAATCGAATTCAATTACCAATTAAATTGTCTTATTCTAAATATAAAATTATTTGTAGTTATTCCTTATTTGAAATTTTATAATTGCAATGTTTTAAATTATCGATTTTATTATTTAGACCATATGTACACATACATGTATTTAATAAGTCATGTAGTTAAATGCATTATAAATTACATTTACAATCTGGGGATTTTATATTAAATATTTTTTAATAAGTTACAGTCTGCTAACGTAAAAGACTGTCTGTATTCATTTCATAGCAATACACTAGTTGGCTTTTATTTTATACATAACTACAAAAAAATTAATTTTCATTGTTAAATGTTAATTTTCAATCATTTTTTTTATAACCTCATCTTTAAATAACATGAAAAATTAACCTCGTTTATAAAGTCTGTAATATTAATATCATTTAATAATACGATATCTGTAATTTTACTTAATCCTACATAAATATTGAACAATAATAAATAAAATAATTAAAATTTTTAGACCAATTTGATCAATAATTCTTCTATTCTTTATATATATAATAATTAGAAATGCCGACAAATCCTCTACGTCCCATATGTAAAATTATTATGTAATGAAATGTATATTTATATTCTCCATATCTGGTACCGCTGAAAGTAAAGATGTGGCCTTTAAATCGTCCTCGTGTTAATTGCTTTAATCAATGTAGATCATCTCAAGAACAATTCAATGCGATTCTGTGAAATACGCTCTAATATTTGTGCTCCTCTTTCTATTGAATCGGTTCACCGTTACTTTATAATAAATCCCAGAGAAGCTTCAAGTTGGATCTTTTTCAGAAACAAAACCTTTCACTAATTTCAAAATATGCTGTTTATTAAATAACATATTCCTACGGTATATTTACTTATCAAAGGATACTTAAACAATTATTTACAAAATTCCATCTGAACAATATATTTTTTTTTTTTTTTTTTTTTTCATTAATTGATGTAGCAGACACTTCTTGGTGAAACATTTTGTAATTAACAAATTATTATAAAAACACACTTGGCTATTTCACAATTTTTTATTAGATCTATGTCTAACATATGTTTCGGCTGTTATGCCATTGTCAAAGAGTATCTTAAAACTAACTTACAATACGTGTCCTTTTAACTTTTATACCTATATTTTAGTGCTAGGGTGCTGGTTGGGACATATTTACAATCACGTCTATTATGGGAGTGTTAACAAATTCTAACTGTGTATTCGTAATTATTCTATTTTGTTTTTGTGATTTTTTAATTTCTAGTATTTCTAATAAATCTAGTCTTCTACTTTTTATTACGTTATATAACACGGTGCAGCTATTCATATCGGGCAAATGGTTTTGTTCGATACAGTGTGTCGAAAAACCTGTGTTTTTATTACTATACTTTATATCTCTTACGTGTTCGGATATGCGTTTTTTAATGGATCTTCCACTTTGCCCTATATATATAGCTTCACAGTCATTACATTTTATTGTGTATACTCCTGATTTTTCTATATTTTCTATTTTATCTTTGTTATTATTTAACATTGTACCTAATTTTGTTTTATTGCTACATATGATGTGAATATCTAATTTTCTTAATATTTTGTTTACTTTGTCTGTGATTTGGGGGATATATGTAATTGCGTGCCAAATGGGTTTATTTTCTTTTATTTCCGGATATAAGAATTTTTTCTGAATATTCTTTTGTTCTTTTCGATTTAATATTTTGTCTACTATGTTGGGATTGTATCCATTATTTTCTGCTATTTTTTTAATATATATTATTTCTTCTTTAAAAGCCTCAGTATTCAATGGTATGTGAGTTTCCATTCCACAGTTATATACATAGAGCAACTCACATACCATTGAATACTGAGGCTTTTAAAGAAGAAATAATATATATTAAAAAAATAGCAGAAAATAATGGATACAATCCCAACATAGTAGACAAAATATTAAATCGAAAAGAACAAAAGAATATTCAGAAAAAATTCTTATATCCGGAAATAAAAGAAAATAAACCCATTTGGCACGCAATTACATATATCCCCCAAATCACAGACAAAGTAAACAAAATATTAAGAAAATTAGATATTCACATCATATGTAGCAATAAAACAAAATTAGGTACAATGTTAAATAATAACAAAGATAAAATAGAAAATATAGAAAAATCAGGAGTATACACAATAAAATGTAATGACTGTGAAGCTATATATATAGGGCAAAGTGGAAGATCCATTAAAAAACGCATATCCGAACACGTAAGAGATATAAAGTATAGTAATAAAAACACAGGTTTTTCGACACACTGTATCGAACAAAACCATTTGCCCGATATGAATAGCTGCACCGTGTTACATAACGTAATAAAAAGTAGAAGACTAGATTTATTAGAAATACTAGAAATTAAAAAATCACAAAAACAAAATAGAATAATTACGAATACACAGTTAGAATTTGTTAACACTCCCATAATAGACGTGATTGTAAATATGTCCCAACCAGCACCCTAGCACTAAAATATAGGTATAAAAGTTAAAAGGACACGTATTGTAAGTTAGTTTTAAGATACTCTTTGACAATGGCATAACAGCCGAAACATATGTTAGACATAGATCTAATAAAAAATTGTGAAATAGCCAAGTGTGTTTTTATAATAATTTGTTAATATATTTTTATAAATATGCAATGTAGTTTTGTTCTTAAACATAACTCAACAACTAACAATGATGTAAAAAGTAAAGCTATCAAAGAAATGAGGCGGTCAATAAAGCTAAAAGAGGACAAAATATTAAGAAAAATGTATTACATATATATTTATTAACAGACAATTAATTTTCAAAAAATTAGAAAATACTAGATGTGGCTAATAACAAGTGTTCATTTGAAAAGTCAATCTAGAGTAGCATGAGATTTAGTGAAAACATTTTGAAGTAGGTCGTAAACTAAAATTTACTACTTAACCTACGAAGTCGTATATTTTGACAGTTTCATACATACAAATAAATAACAAATAATAGGTATTTATTGAAAACTATAACAAATGTTGAAAATGTTGTCCTTCAAAATCAATGCACTTTAAAATCCTCCGCTCAAAATTTCTGATGATATTCTGCAACATTAGGTACTGGATTCTAATTAATTTCCATGCATTTCTGTTCGATTCTTTGTAGCATATCATTCAAATTCAATATACGTGTTCGAAATATGTTATTTTTTTAATAAGGCCACAAAAAGAAGTCGCAAGGTGTTAAATCGCATGAACGTGCAGGCCAGGCAATTTCAGTATTTCGACTAATTATACGCTCATTAAAAAATTCTATTAAATAATCCAAAGATTCTGCAGTACAGTGACAAGGTGCTCCGTCTTGTTGGAAATATGCATTTTGAAGTTCATCATCATGCAACTGATTAACAAATGATTGTAAAATTTCCGTACGGTACCTTTGAACAGTTAACGTTCCCTGAAAAAATATTGGTCCAATGATTCGCCTTTGGCATACCGCTGCCCAAACACCAATTTTATCGGATGTAGCGATTCTTCATTAATTACATGTGGATTTTCACTACTCCAAATTCTTGTATTTTGTGAATTTAGGTATCTCGTTTTATAAAACCATGCTTCATCAGTAAAGATGACTCTTTGCGAAAGTTCTCCATTGTTGTTCATATTTACAAACCAATTACAAAACTGTCGTCTACGTGGGTAATCAATTTCTAACAATTCTTGTACTGCTGTGACACGGTATGGATAAAGTTGCATATTTTTTTTTAATAACTTGTGAGTTGTACCAACAGAAAGGTTTATTTGTTGACTCAAATGTCGAACAGATGTTTGTGGTTCATTTTCCATTATTTCTTCAACACGATTGACAACTTGAGGTGTACGTTTCTTAACTGCTCCGCTGCCTGATTTTCTTAAGAGACTACCAGTTTCAGGAAAAAGTTTTAAAGTTCTATCCAAAGTATTCTTAAATTGTATATAATCCATTACAAAATGTGGAAACTCAACTTGAAATTCTACCATGCAATCTTGAACTGAATAAATCCATAAACCATCAATTTTATTAACACTTCGAAAATAAGCCTGGACTAAAAAAATGTATGTTCTAAAGTGAAAGCCATTTTAAAACTGAGAAGCAATTTATTTAAACAAGAATCGGCGCACGATTATTTTATGCATTAACTGATATTTGTGATTGACATTATCAAATGTCATTTGGATTTAGGTTTACAGAACAACAAACACATACTAATACAGTCGAACCTCCATATAACGAAGTCGATGGTTCCATAAGAAAAATTCGATATATAGAAATTTCGATATATGGAAACATGAGTTCTTCTGTTTATTACTTGCAGTTCAACTCATAGTACAGGTAAGTGTAGATGCACATATGTATATTGCATATTAAAAAACAAGTATGGAGATGGCTTATATAAATAGGTATATAGGTATGTAGTACCTAAACGAAAGTAGTAGAACAGTATTTTAGTGCCCGAATGTAAAATAACTTCGAATAACTTCAAAGACTGCTTAACAGTCTTTGATGCAGATCTTTCATATAAATGCTCGCATCTATTGAGTAACTCAAAAATATTATGGGATACATTTTCTGCAAATCGAAGACCCTGACGAATTGTTTCAAATGCGGCAATCAGTTTCCTCTTGGTAGGCTTAAAAACTTCTATTTTTTCCGCCTCATTGTCTTCCTCTTGATTATCACTTTCTTTCAATGAATTTAAGATATCGTCCTCTGTTGCGTATTCTGCTACAATAAAGTCTTTATCCACGTACAAAATTCATTCAGAAAAGCTTTGTAATTTATTGCATCTGTTGATTGTAACGGGTTCCAGCATTCCTCCATATGTGATAATGGACTAACTTCTTCCGTTACATTATTTTACCACACCTTTGCTAATTCTGGTATGCATATTCTGAGATTAATCGTATTGTCAATAGGAAGATTGTTTTCAAAAGCAAAAATGAGTCTCCTTAGAATCTGTTTTCGGTAATGCATTTTGAGATTTTTTATTATGCTTTGGTCCTTCGTTTGTAATTTTGGAGCTGCATTTGGAGGAAAAAATATCAGCTACTCATTTGTTACCTTATTTGCTATAAAAGAAGGATGTGCGGGGCAATTGTCTATAAAAACAACTTTTTTTTTTGTCAAACTTTATTATCCACTGATTCAAAATCTCACTCGTCGTCCATTATTTCTTATTGTATTTATAGTCGACTTCTAAGGACTTCACTCCTTTGGAACAGCTTCGCTGCTTGCTTTTTCCAATTACTAAAATTTTTCTTTTTCAGACATATTTGCGCAAACGGCAACAGTTATTCATTCCGTACTGTTTTTGCCTCCAAAACATTTATCATCTTTGAAAGCTAGCGTTTTGTTTGGTAAACATTTAAGGAAAAGTCCAGTTTCATCAATGTTAAACACATTATCTGGCTCATACTCTTCTAAAATTGTTTTTAAAATCGTAGTTTTCCACTGGTTACAATCTGCCTCAGATACACTTCCACTTTCTCCTGAAATAGCCTTTCCTTTAATGGCCGTGACACCTCTTAAATTTGTCTAACCACACAGAACTTGCTTGGAACTCTTCGTGTCCTAACATTTGTGCTTATTCCACTGCCCTTTCTTTTATGAATGATCCTGAGATGGCATGTTTTTATCTCTTACCATCTTCAGCTATTTGAGAAATGCTTCATTCACATCATCATACTTGCATGTTTTTGCCTTTTTTCTATCAGATTCTTCAGATTCATTATTTTTTAAAACCGATTCCAGATTTTTTATTGTTGTGCGATGTCCTTTTTTCGCACTCCGCTATCCACATCTGTTTATCAATGCTACTTTTTCTGCTACATTCAACGACTTTTTTTTGACATAGCTAACGTTCGGTGCATGTAAAGGTCAGGTACATAGACAATGCTAAAAGATAGCGGAGCTCTACTACTGAGTAGAGGATTCACGGAATTGAAGATTGCAGACAAACTCGACTTGCCTAACGGTTTTTCTATTATTAGTACTACATCATACGTGAGTGCCCTTTCAGAAACTTCGCGATTGTGTCGTCTTTTCCATAATGTATGTATGTGTTTTTAGATATATATGTCTAAAAACTTCGATATACAGAAATTTTTTTCGATATATAGAAACATTTTTATACAGAAATTTCATGGGACTAGAACAAACTTCGATATATGGAGAATTTCGCTATAAAGAAGTTCGATATATGGAGGTTCGACTGTATATTTGCGTCTTATTCTATCAAAATTTTAAAGTAACCTAGATTGACTTTTCAGATGAACACTTGTTATATTTATTAACAGACAATTAATTTCATAAAAATTAAAAAATATTTGATGTGGCTAATATAGTTAGAAATTAAAACACGTCATTTTTTAAATCTTGATGTCGCAAAAATTATTTCATTATTCATTTTCACATCCAATGACTAGCTCACTTGTCTGGCTCCAAAATTTCATTCAAGTCTGTGTTTGATTGTTATACAGGGGCTGATTCATTTTCGACCCTCACCATGGGTCTCGCTTATTATTTGATATAGCCGAAGAGAAAATGGACCTGTTTCAAACGACGTTCGAGCTTTTTCTAAAAAACGAATGAAGCTCAGAAGGAATTCTTTTATCTCTAGCACGTTTATTAGGGGTGTCAGAAGGAAACTGTGAACACGTTCTCGAGGCCACTTTTGATCTACTGTCTAATGGTGAACTCGAAATTTCCATTTGACGTTTCAGTTCTATCTGACCATCATCAACTTTTCTTTGATTATGGGCACTATGTCGGATTTTGCATCATACCATTTTTCTGGATGTTGATAGAAACTTGGTCGAGATTGGATCGTTTACCAAACCGCATGATGTTTATGTTAACAGGAATTTGTATAAGAATCAACGGGATATTTTATAAATGGCAAATTAAAGGTATGTTTTTAGAAAGTCTATGTAAATCTTGCACCTTGTTTACAACAATAGAACCCCAACCTTCTGCAATCCCAAATAAACGTTCTAGAGATAAAAGAAGAGAATAGGCTTCTTTCGTTTTTTAAAAAAATTTCGAATGTCAATTGGCACAGGTTCATTTTCTCTTCGAGCTCATAACAAACACAAAATTTAGCAACTTTGCCAAATTTAAACCTACCCTCTATCTCCAATAATAAGTGAGATCTCCGTGGTGAGGGTAGAAAATGAATCAGCCTTTATATACAAATCAAACTGGAACATTAGTCGCGTTATACTTTTGTATATGAACAAGTCTGCGCGGTGTTTCCTTGATTTATATTCTTTGTGTTTTTAATTATCTCGATACAGATAATTGCGATTGAAAAAATCGAATATTCGCTTTGAAAATGATGCATAACCTCTTACTCGAACGTATGTTATTATACCAAGAACGCCCTAAAAGAGACGCGCTTATCTTTCCTTAAGTAATAGGTGTAGAATTACGAGGATTTCACTAAATACTTGCTAGGGGCGGTACCAGGCGATGCTTATCATAAATATTAGAACTTCATCTCTCATTTATTACGTGTAGTTGATCAGGTGGGCCTATCGATTTCTTGGGATCTTTCTTCACTCTCTTGTATACATCCTAAATTGTCGATTTCAACATTTTCATACTTTTATATAAACTACTCAAAAATTAATAAGGAATTTTTACTTTTTTGTATTTTTTAGATAGTATGGGTAAATATTTGTAGTGTATTATATTAGATACATATTGTACACAACAATTTAAAATTTTCAAGTATATTTATTCAGAAAAATCGTTAGATTACTAAGAAATGATCAAAAATGAAATAAGCAACATTTTTAACAATAGCTAAAATAAACATTTTTCTGTAACAATTAATTCTAAAATCATGTATAATGGCCACGGACATCTCTCACAGCTGTACATCTTCGGGGCATACTCATAATGCAATTATTAATGTGTTCTTGTGACACTCTTCTCCAACACAGCGGTAAAATTTCCCGCAAGTGTTGCACGTTAACTGGGGGTGGATTATGTTCGTTTGAGCTGTTCCTGAAGTCTGTCACAAATGTGCTCAATTGGATTCAAGTCGGG
The DNA here is from genome assembly GCA_935421215.2 of Melolontha melolontha. Lineage (NCBI taxonomy): Eukaryota > Metazoa > Arthropoda > Insecta > Coleoptera > Scarabaeidae > Melolontha > Melolontha melolontha. The sequence goes on along the minus strand of OW285235.1, from coordinate 681,460 downwards.
AGACGTTGGTAGTAAAGGTAGATGGTTAATATGGAGGTCATTTATTGCTTGCATTACAATTTGTGCACGATGAGGTCTTGCATTATCATCAATAAAAACCATGTTTTCATCCACAGCCTCACGAAAGTCGGCCACATATTGCTGAATAATGTCATCTCTGTATATGTGTCCATTGACATTGTTTTCAAAGAGATGGAGGTTCGTACGTCCATTCAATCTAATGCCCGCCCACACGATGATACCACCGCCGCCAAAAGGCACCACAGCTTTTGTAAACTCGCGTCTATAACAGTCTCCTCGAGTTCTCCAGACCCTTACTCTACGATTATCACTAAATAAGCAGAATCTGGATTCATCGGTGCATAAACCATGCTTCCATTGAAAATTTTCTGCTAGTCGTTGGTTAACCCAAGTTCTTCTAGCCATTCTATTGGCATTAGTTAATTTTGGGCGTCTCACAGGCCTGCAGCTATGAAGATCCATTTGTCTCAGACGGTTTCTGATGGTTTGATCCGAAACTCTAACTCCAGTGGCGGCACGTAACTGTGTTTGCAACCATACAGCACTTCTAAACGGATTCACCCTTGTCTGAATTCGTATGTAGCGGTCTTGTCTCTGATTTGTTTTCCTCTCAGATCCACTACCGGGTCTTTTCCTTGCAGATCCTACCTGTTGGAATCTTGTTAGAGCCCTACTAACACTTGGAGACACATTAAAAATTGCGGCAATTTCTGCTCCAGATTGCCCTCGCTGATGCAATAACGCAATTAAATCAAAAGTTTTTTATTTAAATGACGTCTTGGCATCGTGAAAATGTGAAATGACGTTTAAAATGAATAATACTTGTCAAAAAATGCGATTTTTATAATTTTGTATTCTATAGTATATTAAAAAACAAGTTTCATAAGGCACAATTTTACCGCACGAGATCAGTTTAGAAAACGAGCCGCGATAGCGGCGAGTTTTCTAAAGAGCGAGTGCGGCAAAAGGCCTTATGAAACGAGTTTTTTATACTATTTTTTCTATTTTGCGTTTTTTACATTAATAAATTGCTTCAATTGGAATTATTTAATTTGAAAGTTAAGAGTTTAATTTTTATATAAAGCATGCAGTTGGTCACATTGATACTTGACATTTTCAAATTTAAATCTTGCTATCCGCGAAGTATATTATATTACATATTATTTATTAATTTTCGTTAACATTACTTGATATTTCATTTAAAAATATAAACATGAGTAACATAGAAACATATATATGTTGTTGTCAATTGTATACAACATACGTTGTTTGTGTAAAATACGGACATATATCATATCTGTCAAATGTACATCAATTCTTAAAATCAAATGACAGCAATGATATTTATTTCTGTATTCGAACAACGCCAACATTGAAAAATGAAAAAAAGCGTATCAAAATGAAGCTCATTTCGATACTGTTTTGGGTTTCATAATGAGTTCATTTCGAACGCAAAATAGAAAATAGTATATTAAAAAACGAGTTTCATAAGGCACCATTTTGCCGCACGAGATCAGTTTAGAAAACGAGCCGCTTGCGGCGAGTTTTCTAAAGAGGGAGTGCGGCAAAAGGCCTTATGAAACGAGTTTTTTATACTATTTTTTCTATTTTGCGTTTTTTACATTAATAAATTGCTTAAATTGGAATATTTAATTTGAATGTTCAGAGCTTAATTTTTATATAAAGCATGCAGTTGGTCACATTGATACTTGACATTTTCAAATTTAAATCTTGCTATCCGCGAAGTATATTATATTACATATTATTTACTACTTTTCGTTAACATTACTTGATACTTCATTTAAAAATATAAACATGAGTGACATAGAAACATATATATGTTGTTGTCAATTGTATACAACATACGTTGTTTGTGTAAAACACGGACATATATCATATATGTCAAATGTATATAAATTCTTAAAAACATATGACAGCAATGATATTTATTTCTGTATTCGAACAACGCCAACATTGAAAAATGAAAAAAAGCGTATCGAAATGAGGCTCATTTCGATACTGTTTTGGGTTTCATAATGAGTTCATTTCGAACGCAAAATAGAAAAAATTAATTTAAGGTTCAAATACAAGATTCAATATTTTATCACACAGAAAAGACATTTACCAAATAAAATGTCCACAAACGACTGTGGGCCTTCAAATTTATCTATAGTTTGAGAAAATACGTTAAATTTAATCGAATTAATTAGATCTGTTAAAGAAAGATCTAATTCCCTATTCATTTTTGAGTAGTTTATACCGGTCTGTAAAATTAGAAATACATTCCAATTTTTCTTAATGTAATCTGGAGAAGATTACCGAAATATATTGAGATAATTAACGTTTTATTAATATTCAATTACCACTGTAATTAAGGATCGTTCGAACAATAAATATTTGATTTAATGTCAGGTTTACGTATATAATTTAAAAAAAACCGTTTTTTAAATTAACAGCTCAGGGACTTTTTTTTCTTTAAGGAGAAACACTGCTAAATAAATGCAGAAACAAATCGATTTCTGCGGGAGGTCAAATTAATGATATCATCATGTTTGCTCAGATAGTTGCATCACATACGCTTTTGTACACATTTTGAGACTTAATATACCTAGAACATATATCATGAATAATTTAATATTGCTTCTTATTCATTAATATTACTATAATATATTTTAGCACTCTTCGAAACCAACAATTTATGTAGGTAATTATCATTTAGTGTCGATTTATTTAAAATACTGACGAACGCAGTACGAAACATCTACTGATGATTTATTAGCACTGGCAGCTTAATAATTTTTGTTTCTTATTTTCTTCTTCCTTTATAGGGTTTGTTCTATACAAAAAGGTTTAAGTATATCAATACGTTATGCACGTATTACGCATTTGTTATAAATGAAACAGACATGCAATATACATATCTGTAACTGTACACATGGACAATACACCTCGTATTTTCAGCATTTACTTCAGCTTAAGACACGTGTTTCGCTTATGTACTATCATAGCTAGTCAAGCGAAAGGTCGCCTTTTTCGGCATAGTCTCTTTCGTCCGTCAGATGTCACTTATTAAATAGTGCCACCTTATAGGACGAAATTTGCTATATCTTGTAGGCGATTTCAGCGTAAATGTATATACAGATACACATCTGTTCTTAAAAAGATTTGTATAATTTGTATACATTGCTTCACTAGCTTAACTGATGACGCCTATTAGTAAATGGCAGAAACACGTGTCTTAAGCAGAAGTAAATGCTGAAAATACGAGGTGTATTGTCCATGTGTACAGTTACAGATATGTATATTGCATGTCTGTTTCATTTGTAAGGGTTTGTTCTGTTTATTCACCGGATGACGGTATCCAACTCTGTCTCAATTTATTTGGCGTTTGTCCGACTGGTCTCTTTCCTGGTGGTTTTTCGTTTCTGGTTATTCTTGCAAGCTGTTCTTCCTTCATTCTGCTTTGACACTCATTCCATTCTTTTTTCCGCTTATTAGACCTTTTGTCCACTTCTTGTACATTGCATTCGATTCTTATAGAAACGTAGCTTCTTCTATCGCGCAAAATGACACCTAAGATAAATCTTAACGCCTTCATTTCAGCTGTCCTCATTTTTATTTTCGTTTTCTTGGATTCGGCTAGGGTCTGAATGGCATATGTTAACACGGGACGAACTAGGGCTTTAGTAGAGTATTTCAGCCAATTCCACCGTCTCCAAATTGATCTTGATTGCATATATATTAGCGATTAAGGTCAATGAGGAGGTGTTAGAACCGGCTGAGGATCACCAACCTTATACAGGTGAGGAGGAATATGGAGTCAATGTTAAATAGGAGTTCCAAAATCATACTGGTGATAAAGGTCGATAAAGAGGTTTTAGAATTGACTGAAGGTGATCAAGGTCAATTGAAGATTAAGGTCACGGTAGGTTAAACCAAAATTAAACACAAAATACTGGTGTGAAAAATGAAGAAGAATGTCAGGGTTGGGACAATGTTAGGGTATATAAAGTTTGCTTGTGTTAAATGGATGCTAGTATTAGAGAATATGTTAAACCGAAAGTTTAGTAAAGTTGTTAATGTTCTTTAATAGAGGAAGAAATTGAATTGGAAAAAACTAATATCTTCAATAGTGGAAGAAAGTGAATTGGCAAGAGATAATAGTGTTGATAGAGGTTCACATTTTCAAGTGGTTGGAGATATTGAGGTAGATTTGGGTATAGAATTTTTTTACCAAAATGTCTGAATCAAATAAATTTTGAGAAAATATATATGCATCTAGAGAGAATTTTACATGAGAGACATTAAGTGGTGAAAGATTTATTGAAAAATATGCTAGTGAATCAATTTTAGAGAGTTGTTTACTTACATTAGTAGGAGAATTCTTTTCTGAATCCACATCAAGATTTTGAACCAAGGTTAAAAATTGTAATCGTAAAAAAAACAATGTATTTGGTTTCATTCAAGCGAATGGAAGTGGGTAACGGCGGAAACTGCAAAGTTAAGACAATATTTTTATTATAATAATGGTATATTTCCAAGTTTCAGAGGTATGAATATTCGAATATCACCTGGATTGCCGATTAGTGGTTTTAGAAGATATGAAATATAATGAATTTTATAATGATATGGTACATAATGTGGAGCTAAACGTGGAAGTCGATTTAGAAATAAAAAGAATGTATAACAGGGTAATTTCCGAATGTGCTTGTATAATGGAGGAGGAAGTTATGTATTGGCATCAAAAAATTAAAAATGAGGTAAATTATTAGAGGAAAAATTAAAAGTTTAAATGAAGTTTTTCAGTTGTTTAAAATATTCACTTCCATAGTACAATATTCGATGCAATTTTTACTAGTCCAATAACCGCTTCAATTATTTTGTAACCATGGAAATGACTAAAATTAAGTTTTTTCATTGGTTAATGAAAATTACATGACAGATAAGTTACATAGGCATAATAACAATTCATTCCTGTCCAGTAATCTCGAACATTTCACAAAAGTTGGTGCACGAGAACAAATTAAACATAATTTAGAATACTCCTATGCATAATATTTAAAATAAACTTAAGAATTACTAACTCTAACTCTTATTATAGAATTCCCCTAACGAGTAGGATGTTAACCTGCAAAGTAATTTATGTAATTTAGTTTTCGTTTCGTAATATGTATTACTATTCAGTAGCAATATTTTTTATTAGCCTCTAAGTAAAAAATTATTTAGTCCCAGATATATGAAAATACCACAGAGAAGTATAAAGAAATTATATTATTTTTTAGCATCAGTTGCACCATTAACCTCTACAAAAAATAATAAAAAATACAAGGAAAAAGTCACTTCTTACTAGAGTGGACCAATTCGGAGCGAAAGCAGAGGCGTATTTTGTATTGGCACCAGTGTCTCTATCTTTATGTCTTGCGCTATGCACGTGGCGTTGCAAATTTGATTTTGTTAAATGGTTTATATACATAATTGATTACAATAATACTTATTACCTAGATAGTTCTGATTCAAATGATAACAAAATAATACAATGTTTTTAAACTTTGATACATAATATAAGACAAAATAGAAGATTCATCTTAAACAAAATAATATAAATAATGTTAATATACTACAATGATACACTATAAAGGAAATTTGAATATTTAAACCGTTACATATATTATAATGATTAGGCAACACATGTTACATAAATATTCTATAGGCTTATAATTTACTTTTATTTTTCTTAAAAAAAAATTAAATAAACAAAATAAAATAAACAGAGGATTAACTATAACAATTAATTCAAAAATAATTTATTACAATTCTTTCCACAAATTATTTTTTATGAGGGAGAGAAGGTAAATACATATAATAAAAATGTTAATAAACTTATTGAAAACACTAGTTTTAATTTGTTACATTTCTGTTATTGGGATTTCTTAGAAGGTTGAAGTCTATTATATTTGTATTGTTTTTTTAATTTAGAGTGTCAAATCTATAATTAAATTTCAAAAGTATATGACTTTCTTATATTTACCAAAATTATAGAACTATGCAAATTTAGTTAATTTTGTATACTATTGTTAATGTTTGGTAATGGCAAAGGTTATGTGTGAAGGAAAATTTCAAGGACCAAAATTATAGTATAAATGTCAAATATTTTGGAAAATTATGTATAACTAAAGCGACCAATGAGCTTAAAAAGAGAAAATGCTGTTGGGTTGCCATAGTGAGATAATGAAACAATTTGAGAGAAGAATTTTTGCACTTGAATGAATTGGATGTTTTTGGAAAAAACGAATTTTTAAAAAAAAATATATAAAAAAGACAAGTATAATTTATATTACCAAGATCTGAACTGTTTTCATCTTATACTCCGCTATCAATTAATGAGCCACAAAAGACGTGTACCAGCTTTAGATAAATATTGGGAAACATTACAAGGCCTTATATTACCAGGATTGTGACCGTAAATTAGAAAAGCAGAGCTTAGAAATTTAGAAATATATATAAACCATTTAACAAAATCAAATTTGCAACGCCACGTGCATAGCGCAAGACATAAAGATAGAGACACTGGTGTCGATACAAAATACGCCTCTGCTTTCGCTCCGAATTGGTCCACTCTACTTCTTACTCCATGGTACATATTAATTTCACTATTGCTTTGTGCAGAATACTTGAACTTGAATACACGAACATCAGATACAGATATAACATTACTCTAAACATTCGGAAAATTTGTTGCATATTAATGAACTAATGAGGTGAAGATAACTAACTAATAGCTATTTAAGAATATCATTAATCACAATGGCAACCTTGTTAGCAATTTTTTGCATCACAATTGGTATTTGAAATGTATTATTTCACGGTAATAAATTATATTTTAATTAATTAACTGTTAACTTTCACTTTTTATCAGGCACATTAGCGGATGCAGTAATATTAGTTGTTATATCCAGCTGGATATTAAAAAAGATTATAGTGTACGAATGTAAATGTCAGTTATTCTCTCTCTGTCGGAATAAATTACTATTTAAAAATGCGCATCTTCAAAAATAAAATTAAGAATTGATCTATACAGGGAGAAATTATTATTCTGCATAATCTCAAATTATTTCTCTGCTTCAATAATCGTATATTTAATAACGAGTATTTTGCGCAAATCTATTTATACACACACTCACAATGATGTATGATGCATGGAGTACGAAGAAGTACGTCGCACTGTTCCTGTTGATTAATAAAATCGTGTTTATTGTTGCTCATACAAGCATTTTTTTATCTTAGGAGAATATCCTTATAAATAGCTGTTATGTTATCACATCATAAGTCTCATGGCCGTCATTTTTTTTAAATTCAATATACACTGTATAATTGCTCATAACGAAACAATGGATTCATAAATGCTATGTGATTTACGTTAGCATTTTTAACGTTACTATGTAATATGCAATAATATGAAGTCAACAGAATGATCAGGACAAGGTAACTAATTCTTTTTAAACCTTCTAGTATGACAAAGTTGAAAATTGAAACCTATTAAAATGTTAAAATACATTTTTACAGTAGGTTAGTTACTCTGACAAAATAGTTTATAAATATGGAAGTTCTAGAGAGATGTAGATCAAGCGGTTGGTATTGAAACGTCAGGACAATATTATGGAGAATCAACGCGAAAAGGATATAGAATATGAGGTGGTACCTAGAAATTCTCATACGTGACAATTTAAATAACCATATAACCACAAGAGTGTAAAAATAATGAAATTAAGTTTATTCTTCTACCCCTAACTCGACCCATCTTTTCTACTTCATTCTACTTGATGTGGCATATTTTAGACCGTTCAAGGCTTGTTGGAGAAATATTCTAGAACATTGGAAAATTTGACATCGCGGTATCGTGCCAAAAACAGAATTACCTAGACTAAAATCAAACCATTGAAACGGTGGGCATAAGATCAAAGGAAAACTCAATTGCAGGTTTCAAAGCATGTGGAATTTTTCCGTTTGATCGTATTACAGTTCTCAATAAAATACTGCGAAACAATCCAACAAACGAAAATAACCAGTATGAACAGGCATTGGCCCGTGCAATAGTCGAACATTTGGACAGATTAAAAGCTTCCACGGGAACTGCGGTCAGAAGAGAAAAGAAAATTAATATATTGCCGGGATAAAGCATTTCCACAGCCAGCTTAATAGTTTCAACCCTGATTTCAACACCGACAACCACTAAAATTAAAAAAGCAACCAGAAAAAGAAACAGAATACGAAGATGAATCTGGTGCAAACCTGTCAGATTCATGTGAACGATCCGACAAAGAAAATGAAAATGATTCGGTATCACTACCTTGTACATCGTTTGATCATAAGAGTGATGATGAGGTGGTGTCTTGGTCGTCGTTCAGTCGCGTTTTCCGTCATGTCTTGTGGCGGTTCCGGACAATGGTACTGAAGAGATATACTACTGAAGAGATATACGTGTCGCTGTTGGTTTGGAGTAAGCACTTTATAATAGGAGCTGTTTATATTCCGCCGCTGTCGAGTTCGGCTCGGTATTTTGACTTTATCGGCAGCGTTGACTTTCTAATTGATCACCATCCTAATCCGACTCTATGTATCTCCGGGGATTTTAACTTGCCACATTTAAGATGGTCAGTTATTAAGAATGAAACCATAAAAATGCCTTCCAGTGACTGCGAAGCTATTTTTAATGATAATTTAATTTTTAATTGTAACTTTGTAACAAACGCTAATAGTGTGATCTTAGATTAAGTATTACTTAATTCCGAACCTGTGAAAGTTTTTCAAGAATCTTATTGTCTAGTCAGCCTTGATTATCATCATCCATGTTTGAGTTTCGGTCTGAAATATTATTATATTGCGGAAATGACGAATAGATAGCTCTTGGAAATACAATTTCAGGAAGGCTTCCTATGACCAGATTAATGATTTCCTTTCTTCTGTCGATTGGTCTATTTTACTATCAGATGATTTGGAACATGGTCTCTCCTATTTGTATCAAACTTTACACTTCGCTATCGACAGAGTTGTTCCTAAATATCTAGTACGCACTGATAAATATCCTAAATGGTTCTCGTCTTCAGCCAAGAAATTAATAAAGAAAAAAAAATTATAACAAATTTAGAAAAGCCAAGAACAAATCTTTTGTCTGGAGTCGATTTGCAAAATATTTCAAACCAAGCCTTTCTGCAATTCCTAAAAAAATTGCGGTTTCCGTGATTCTTCTTTATTTACAACAATTACAACAATTGAAAGTCCGGTGTGTGCGAAAGAAAATCCGTTATCTTCAAATGAAAATCCGTGTGTTCAAATCGAAGTACGCTGAGAACAAATGAGAGTCCGTTGAAAATAAACTGCCGGTTGCATGTTTGTTACGTCAGTAGAAACGTAATTTTAGATGGTTTATGATAAAATAAGCGACAAAAACGAAAACTGATTATAGATACATTTGATAGGGGAGAAACTTTGAAGTCTATCTACCGGATCTACCAAAGAGAAGGAAGTATAGAAAAATTAGTGAAGGCTCACAGAAAAAAGATTTTAACTGATAACGAAATTGAAAAATTGTGCAATTGGGTCATGAAGACTGCGCAATTTTAACGAAAGACTTAAAAGCAAAGTGTATGGCTAATTTTGGTAAAAGCATTAGCCGTACAACTACAGATAGGTATGCGTTGCCATCTATTTTGGTACGAATAGATATTGTTATCAAAATGTATCTTGTATTTTCAGATATTTACGCAACTTACATTACACATTAAAAACTATTACAATGATACCCGAAAGATGAAACTGCCAAGAAGTTATAAATAATCAAAATAATATGAAACATACATGAGTGGGTAAAAACCACACCAATTTGTATAATACAAAAGTATTTTTAATAATATAAAATATTATTAAAAATGGGGTGTGAAGAACACAATACAAGTTATATATTTGTGAATGTATCTCCTCTCCAGAGACGCAGATAAGTATTTCACCTTTCTACAGGATCGTCGGTACGCCCTGCTGGAGAAGAGATACATTCAACCAAACATAACTACCTTGCTATCAACCAGAAATTATTAAGACAGAGCGTGAAAGAATATTCAGCGCTGTCTACATAATAACTGCCGAACTAAGTAACGTGTTTCTATAGACGGTAACAACCATATCTATAAAACGATCCTGTAGAAAGGTGAAATACGTATCTGCGTCTCTGGAGAGGAGATACATTCACAAATATATAACTTGTATTGTGTTCTTCACACCCCATTTTTAATAATATTTTATATTATTAAAAATACTTTTGTATTATACAAATTGGTGTGGTTTTTACCCACTCATGTATGTTTCATATTATTTTGTTATATGCGCATTCGGTTCGCCCGACAAGTAGTGAAGACACGATAATACAGTTTTTTATAGATATGGTTGTTACCGTCTATAGAAACACGTTCCTTAGTTCGGCAGTTATTATGTAGACAGCGCTGAATATTCTTTCACGCTCTGTCTTAATAATTTCTGGTTGATAACAAGGTAGTTATGTTTGGTTGAATGTATCTCTTCTCCAGCAGGGACGTACCGACGATCCTATAGAAAGGTGAAATACGTATCTGCGTCTCTGGAGAGGAGATACTTTCACAAATATATAACTTGTATTGTGTTCACACCCCATTTTTAATAATATTTTATATTATTAAAAATACATTTGTATTATAAATAATCGCCATACATACGCTATAAAATTTATGGAAATGATGGCCATCCCAGACTTAGATGAAACTGGCATTCAAACCTTTTCGCGAGTGAAACATGGTCGAAGTCCAGCAGATATTAGAGCTAGACAAATACGCAGTAAAAATATATCAATTTGTGCGGCAATGAATAACCAAAAAGTATATTTCTTCGAGAAGAAAAATACACCTTAAAATGACAATATATTTTCGCAGTTTCTGACTATGTTTTTTCAGAAACTTGCAGATAATGGTAACGAACACGTATTTATTATTATGGATAACGTTCCATTTCATAAAACCAATTAAATACAGACTTTGATTGCTGCACTAGGTCATGAGGTAGTTTATCTCCCTGCTTTTTTACCCTTTTTTAACTCGATAGAAAGTTTATTTAATAAATGTAAAAATAAAATAAAAGGACAGAACCACGCACTCAAGATGAATTATATGTAGCTATTGAAAACGATGTAACCGAAATATCCAAAGAAAACGGTTTGAATTATTTCAATCACATGCAGACATACATACCAAGATGCTTAAGATGTAAAGTTATTGATGATTAGTAAAAGAAATTTGAACGTATTTGTCTTTGTATTTAGTAAATTAATTATCTGTATATGTACATATGTGACTTATTTGCTTGATCTGGCGATACGAACTTTCATTTAGAAATAGCGGACTTTGTTTTGAACAAAGGTACTTTCATTTGGAAAAACAGGACTTTGTTTTGAACAAAGGTACTTTCATTTGGAAATAGTAGACTTTGTTTCGAACAAAAGTACTTTCATTTGGACAAATAGAACTTTGTTTCGCACACACCGAACTTTCAATCGATTTCAGCTGTAAAAGCAAAAAACAGTTAACAAGATTTAAACAATTAATATTTATGGAAATAAACAAAAGTAATAAAAACGAAGAATGAAAATATCCAGCAGCTAATTAACTTAATAAGGCAAGTAAGTGGACAAGTTTTTGAAGCTTATATCAATATCTGAAGAAATCTGATTATAGTTGCTACCCATAATCTAAACAGGAGACTTGATCAACACATGGGTTCGAGGTTCAAACAAAATGGAAAGTGCTGATAAATGGTAGAACAAGAAAATTAAAGAAACCTAATAGCATTGGACACAAAACTTAATTATGAAGAAACTTATGAGGGAAGTTAAGACTGGTTGCAAAGGGCCTAAAGGAGAGAAAAGGCAGTGTGATATTTTTTTTTTATTTTCCAAACTCAAATTCTCGTTGAAGAGGTGTACCTCTGTGGTATCAAATCTTCACGAATCATACTATAGCAAGATGTAAAGAAATCGTTTTAATATTTACTAGATCATCTTACTGTTCTTTATTAATGCACGAAGAAAATATTTAAAATAAAATATAGATTACACTCAATTTATTTATTTATTGACTTGGCAACTTATTAAATGCGGATTCCATTTCTATTCAGAAATGTATTATTAACCACTTTTTGCTATTTTTGAGGAAACTGCATAATTCCAGGTTGATAAAATTTCTGTTTCTTATCGGCAAAAGGTGAACCATGTGCGATTTGCCATCATTATGGACTGCTGCTACTGTTGCTTCTCTAGAACTGTTTTCTGAAACCAGTTTCACTGTAGCAACAGTAGTAGCAGGCTTAAAGATTGTTACATTCGTAAATTTCTTATTTTTATCTTCTATTCTTATCGTCGTGCCCTGGTATATTATTTTTTTTGATCTGCGAGTTCATTTCGTTCAACACGTACTGTATCGCCCTCTGATTTTAATATTTTGTAATGGTATCGCCCCCCCCCCCCCTTTTTGATGGCATTTCAGCGTGTAGGGCATTCGAATAGAGGCAGTTTACGAATCCAGTTGAGATTGATTATGTGTATATCTTCGATTAAGAGCTAGCTCCCACGATTACTACGACCTTGAGTATTAATCGCTTACGCGGATCCAAGTGTAGCACGTAAAGTATTATATAGAATTGCCGTTGGCCGATTTTGGAGTTAAGATGCGTCAAAGGGGAAACCTTCTTTTTCTGACAATATTTTATTGAGGCATTTCTTATACGAATCTCCGGATTAATGAAAACTACTATTGCGAAGACAAATATTCAGACACCTTGTACCTTGGTCTGCAATTCCCGACGGATTCTATTCTTCAAAGTCAATTAGTGGAGAAGAAGACGTGATAATGATAAAATTTGCATTTTTTTCGATAGCTGTTTGTCTATGTAACTCCTGTTTCCATTTGAATAGCTGTGGATACCGTCCCGTGGGCAATTTCCTATGGTTGTAGCGAAGAAACAGTAACTCGTATAAACTTTCTTTAATACTATAACTTTTGTTATTTCTGAAGCTAAATTTAACGTTTTGAAGTTTTTAGTCAACCACGCCATCTCTATTGACTAAGGGCATACATAATAAATAGAAGCTTCCATAAAAATTTTTGCGAGACGACTGCCGATTTCGATCATCTTCTGGATGTCATCGCTGCGGCGTAAGTAGCAAGATGTTCCTTGAAATTGTGGATGAAATGTCGCCCATAGTAATTTTTAATTTTCTAGAACGAATCCATTCATAAAAGTCCACCGAAGTACCTATTTATTAATTATTATTTATTTCATTGCGTTACCAGCCCAATAAATTAAATTATACCAAAGTAACACAAAGAAACAAGAAAGATCTCTAACTAGAATATAAATTAATTAACTCTAAATACGTATTTCGGCATCTAGTTGTCACTTTTCAGTAAAATAATTTGAACAAAAAAGCCATATTTTTTGCCATATCTGAAGATATGCTCTTCACTAAATCGCCAGTGGGATAATACTCGATTTTTATTGTTTCTGTCTGTTTCAGATTTAAGCTACAGTTCCCACCAATTCGGATATACCAAAATACTAAAATTCTTATAATAATTTGAAGTGTAAAAAGTAAATTCCACAAATTCTAGATTTTTAATCATAAGGGATGTGAGAAATTTTCTCTCATTTCCTTCATTACATTTTAGATTAAATAAATTACAATAGAGTGTTTAATCACACATCTTGGTACGAGTATATTTCAGGTTGCGCAACGACCAAAGTTCTTCTCTTCGTTAATTTCGTATGTGATCGTCGGTCGGTGGGAATGCGTTCTTTTTCGCCATATCTATTCCTTGAAGGATATCACCCATTCTCACAATTAACCGAACAGTCGAAAGGTTTATTTATTTATATTTATCTTAGGTAATGAATCATACGAAATATAAATTATAAGCGTTGCTCATTGCATTTATTATTAGTAATAGTTTTTTTTTTCTAAAAATGGAATGTAAAGATTATCTGATGTGAAATCACGTTTTTAGTTGTTCTGCTTAATCCAAATCACGACACTTAATTGAACTTATAATTTAATAGAGAATTGTGCGTGTAAGAGAATTAAAGGTCGGAATAATGAAAACGGACCATGTGTAATATTAAGAAATCTTATCAATAGGTTAAAGTTTAACAACGTTAATAATTAAAAAGTCGTTTGTTTGAGTACTTAGATAGATCCTCACTTCAAGAACTTATATTTTAATAATTTTATTTATTGTATTCTTGATATAACTTCTGCTTATTGTTTTACACAATTTTAGGAAGAACATATCTTTATCTGTACGCAATGTTCACTTCAACCGCAGACATATGCGTTTCGGTCTAAAGGATCTCGTCAGTACGGATTTAGGAAGTGACGTCTTATGTTTCGCTCCCTTATTTCGTCAGGTGAGAAGATGTTCCGTATCGTTATGCTCAAATTTTAGGAGTGTAAAGTAGACTTCATTTCAAGTAACAAAAAAAGCAAAACTTGTATATCAATTTTAATTTGTTTCAAAGTTATAGATCTATGAATGTGATTGTCAGATCATGAAGAAAAATGTAATGCTAAAGTCAATAAAAACTGATTAATAAAAATTAAAAAAAAATAAATTTGCCAGCAGACTTAGAGGAAGAAGCAGTAGCTATTGTTACAAAGGATCCAACTCTCAGTGTACGTCGAATCGCTAGACAACTAGGAGTGCCACGAAGGACAATTTTAAAACGTGAGGGCTCATATTCATATCACTATCGCAGGGACACGGTTTGTTTGAGGCAGACCACTATGCTCGTCTAGTTTATTCTACCTGGATATTAAGACAGTCACGGCTTCATTTTAATTTCTGCAGAACAGTCCTCTAGACAGATGAATCTACATTCACGAGAAGTGGTGTTACAAATCTGTAAAGCCTGCACAGGTGGCGATCAGAAAATCCCAAAGCTATACGCCCATCTAAATTTCAACATGAATTTTCTATTAACGTTTGGGCGGCGTTAATCGATGACTTGTTGATTGGTCCTGTCGCTCTTCCTGGAAGGTTAAATGCGAACAATTACCTTCAATCTTTTTTTAACGAACTGCCAGGTCCTTTAGAGGATGTCCCACTGAATGTTCGACGAGACATGTGGTTTCACAGGAATGGGGCACCACCACATTTCGTAATTGCTATCCGAAATTGGATTGGATTAACGTCAATTATCCAAGATGGATTGGTCGAGGTGGTCCTGTTGCCTGGCCACCCAGATCACCCGATCTTAATCCCCTTGACTTCTATTTATGGGGGTACATGAAAAATTTAGTCTACGCGCAAGTTTCGAACACAAGAGAAGAGTTGTTGGACCGTATTCATCTAGCTGCCGAGCAAATCCGACAAAAGAAGTATGAAATTCGGATAAGTACTTCTTCTGTTGGCTTACGGGCACAAGCCTGCATTCAACAAAGAGGTGGACATTTCGAAAATATTATTAATTGAACTTTTTTAAATAAAATCAGTTTTTATTGACTTTAGGATTACATTTTTCTTCATTATCTGACAATCACATTCATAGATCTATAACTTTGAAACAAATAAAAATGGATATACAAGTTTTGCTTTTTTGTTACTTGAAATGAAGTCTACTTTACACTCCTAAAATTTGAACATAACGATACGGGACAGCTTGTATATACAAGGTGTGTATAAATTGGCGGGCCCACTACATGCGGCGATGTTCTTCGTTAAATTCGGAGTCCAAAATCCTAATACGAAAATGTTGTACCATGCTCCATATCTTTGCACGAGGTTCCTAAAGTTCGGACTTTCAGTCTTGAAATAAGCATTATTACTCGATATTTGTTGACAGAAAGAGCTACAATTTAGAAGAAAGAAGAATTGTTGTTATTATCCTTTCGTTAAAGTTTTCTTTTTGATTTTAAAGTTTGTTTCTAATATTTGTTTATTAACTTATTTTGACGAAAAACACATCTGACAACGTTGTAAAACAATAAGTAGGCAGCCTAACGTTGTTCTAGTCAAATACATTACTACTGTCAAATTTTGACACTTATGTAATCTACCTATTTCATTCGACTTGCTTATTGTTCGTGTTTATTTGTATAATTTTGTTTAGTTTTCTGATGGATTTCAATTCGAACAATTATGTAGGTAATAATTACATTGATTTCTATCAAGAAGATGTACAAAAATCAATATTATCAAAAATTTTTAAAACTTTGTAATATTTTCGTAATAAATATGTAATCTAAGAAACCAATTTTATTTCGTTTGTTTCTTTTTTAAATTTAAAATGTAAGGTTCACATGACGACGTGTAAAAATGTTCCGAAGATTATAGCTAGCACATGCGTGTTCAATGTTGCCAAATGTATGTTTCTTTCAAATTCATTCTGAAGACAAAGGAAGCCTGATACATCGTTTTAGGATTAGGACATTTAACTCAAAATTTGACCAAGAATGTCGCCACGTGTAGTGGGTCCGCCAATTTATACACACCTTATATATATATATATATATATATATATATATATATATATATATATATATATATATATGGTAGATTCAATTAGTTGACGATTTAAGGTCTTGTTTTACTTCAATATGTATATATTTAAAACAATCTTACACGTTTCAGCATTTGATGTCTTTATCAAAGAAATTTAAAACATTTTGAATTTCATTAACTTCCACACCGTATGAGGAGAAGTTCCATATTATTGTAACCAGACATTATCTAGTTGTTCCTCATTGAAGATGTTACGGAGATGCACTACTTTATTCTGTAGTAAAGTTAAGTAACGTTCTGATGTTAACGTGCCGTTGAAAAAAATTGGTCCTACTATTCTGTTCGGAATAACACCTAGCCAAACGTTAACTTTTTGACGGTATGTTGTATAAACTTCCTCAGTCTAATGTGGATTGTCTGTTGACCAATAGCTGTAATTGTTCCTGTTTACTGACCCATTTAAACAGAATATGGCCTCATCACAGAATAATATGTTACTGAGTATGGTAGGATTATTGTTACTCATGTCTTGCATAACCTCACAAAATTGTAGTATCTTATCTGAGTCATTTTCCTTGATTACGTGAATAAATGGCATTTTTTAAGGATGTTCTTTTTCTTTTTTGATAATCCTATGAACTAATGATTGACTCACCTCATGATCTAATGCTAGTTGGATTGAACTAATTTTAGGAGTCTCTACTATTCGCTCCATTATTTCGTGTGTTTTATATTGAGTAGCAGCAGTTTTTGATCGATCCATTTTCGTTGAATTTTATAGATTGCAAATTTTCGTAACGATCAAAGGTTCTTTTCACGGTACTGACACATATAGGATTTCTATTAGGAAACATTTCGTTAAAGAAATTTCTTGCATCTCTAAACGACCTCCTTCTATCACCAATTTCAATAATCATTAATAAAGTCAACCTCTCGTATTCCGTCAGTTGATTCGTTCTAGATAAAAATTAAGTAGACACTTTCATTTTGTCCATTTTATTATTTTCATACTTTTAGTTACTTTAAGGTGAGATCCTTTTTTGGTAGAAAAAATTCTAGTTAGAATTTAACAACCTAGAATTCTGACATAAAATTGAGCTACTGTCTAAATGTAAATCTGTAAATGTTAAAAATTACAAATAATAGTAAATATCTCAAGAATGGAGCAAAATAGAGACATAATTGTATACACAAAAGCACTTTAAAATCTATATAAAAATATATAGGGTATTTCATTTAAAAAAATCAAATTGAATACAGTTTCCATGATAACACGAGCAACATTTATATTAGAAATATGTGCTTACAATAGCTTGCTTAAAACCAAAAAACATTTGCTTAAAATTTTTTTTGTTCCCGAACATTTGAATAACTGTATATACCTTTGGTTCTAATAAACTATGTCAATATCTTCGAAAGAGACTGAGAATTACTGCGTCCTGTCTAAATGTTATTTAGCCTGTTCTTCCAGGACTTGGTTCCACGGTTTTTGTAGAATTAAAACACTCTCTTCTAGATCTATTCGAACGAACCTCTAGAACATATGTAGAGCAAAGGCAATTGAAAATATACGCACCTTCAGCGCTTTGGGATGACAAATTAAGTGTACATACTCGTACCACTCAGGCACATCGTATTGTTCCTAATTCAACCAAAACAGTAGTAAATTTTAATTTAACTCTAATTAATTCCAAAATCATTCTTTTTTAATTTCTATACAGACTACGCAATTCTTGCTTAATTTATAAATGGGTTACAGATGCTGCAATTCACTTGCTGATACTTACATTTAAGAGAATAAGGGCCATACTATGCAGTCTGAACTGTAAAATTATTTTCCATCATGTACAGAATTGTAGGAAAAACATATGCACATGAAATAGTATATTTTGACTAGTTTCAAATTTTATTTCAAGCTAAATCGTTTAAATAGAATCAAATAATATATTCTTTTTTATGATAATAAATTATTGATGACCTGTTACGAAAGAAGATAGATGTTTTAGATAGAAATCGATGAAGATGACTGGTTAATACAAGTTAGGTTATAAACTAATTTATCCAATGATTCTTTAACTTTAAAAATTAAGTCGAAAACATACACACACGTACAGATGGACGAGCAGAAAAAAAACAACATTTATTAAGGAACCTTGAAATCATCTTTATAATAACTTGCTCTGCCACAGTTTTATTAAGTGATAAATTAGAATAAACACATCAAGGTTGTTGAAGACCGAGATGAATTCACACCTCTCACGTAGTAACCGGAGGCAGAAATTAATTGATTTTGACATGCTGGTGATACGCCTCACTTATTGTCTTTATATGTATCTCGTCTGGTTCGAAACACACTTCCCATATCCCAGCTCGGCTCTTTAATAGCTGCAATTTGCAATTCTATTTGTTGTATTGTTTGCAAAACCATTTCGACATCATGCATATTTTAATGTAATTTATAGTAACAAAATAATTTAATTCTAAATGCAAATTGAATTGTTTTTATTTGAATATTTCTCTAAAAAGGAAAATCTTAAACACTATATCTTCTTTGTACAATATAGTATAACATTAATGTATTTTTCTACAACTTATTATTTTTGTTATTAGTTTTTGAGCTATTATATGTCTCGATGTAAATATAATTAACATTTAAACGATAATATTTTTTTAATTTACATACTTCGATCAACAACAGCATGCTCTTTCATGAATTATCAATATTATGCTTAGAAATTGCGCAGATTAACTGAAATTAATAATTTATGCGATATGGATGACAATCGATTATCTTTTATATTTAGAAAATAAGTAGAAATGCCGGAGTAACTGTAAGGAATGTAAGGACAATTCTTGCACTGACAAGTTGGCGTTAAAATTATATGCCTATTTATGCCTTCCTTTGTGATAAGTTACAGATACAATTAACTCCACTTACAACTCTAAAAAGATCTAAAAAAATCTAAAAAGAATTAACCAATAGAACATTTTTTATTCAAAAACTAAAAACTCGTAATTTTGATGTACTTTGCAGATTGCTAACTTGATATTGTGATGTGAGTCATCCGCAATACGTCAGGCGACGGTCTGGCAATGACTCACATGCGCCGAACATACCAGCTACCGCGGGAATAGTCTAGAAGTCCCGGAATAATTCTCGAAGGTGTATAGCGCTATATAAAAACTGGAAACGGAGGGAGACGGCATTCAACGAGTAATCATCGTCGTGTGATATTATATAAATGTAAATATAAATACTCATATATAAATACATATTGTGAAATAAATGCTCTTATTATTAGTTATTAGTTTTTAAATTGTTATTTAGTGCGTTTTCTTGTTAATATAGTGTGTGTTTAAATTACTGTTAGTTTTATCTAAAAAGGACCCAAAAAGTATACGATATTTTACAATATCGTGTACCATAATGGATAAAATCATCTCGATGATCCGTATTGTATAATGAGATCGTTATTTTAGGTACATCTATATCCATATTGTCTTACTGTTAGAAATAAAAGAGACGATAATAAGAAATATTTATATATAGCCAATTTAAACAATTTTTCAAGAGTATTATTTAAAGAAAGAGTTTTGGCAATCGAAATTAAAAGGCCACTGAAAAGTTTAATTAGTTAACCGAATTATGTTATTATACAGCTTTATAACTGGTATAATGATGCATTTATTTCATTTTGTAGTTCCAAGAATCCATGAGGTAATTGTGGTATTTAGAGCAATGGTTTTTACTATTTGGAGTGCTATTATATTATTGATTGCCTCTGGTATTCCGAGCTGAAACTCCATCCCTGGCACTGCTTCTTTCTTAGCCGACGTTTCGTCCACTGTTACAACGAACATCTTCAGGACTGCCAATACTATTGGCGTTGCTGCACTGAAACTGAGAGTAAGTCAATTTGAGACAGAGCCATATAGGAGCTGATCCGAGTTACTGCAGCGTCACAGTTATAGTTGAGTTATTGAGATAAAAGGATTTTCCAGATATTATGTAGGGGATATCAGTCATCAGGATTAATTTTATGGGATAATTTCGGATTTCTATAGACTTACCTATTTTTCCATTAAAGTAATAAGAGCTGCTTATCGAACGCTTTTTCTAGTCGATATAGACATTGCCACACGTGCATAAAACCTTGCAAATAAGAGGAATAAGGCTCCTTGGATTAAGAAATTTATGGGTTTAGGTATTTGTGGGTATACATAGGTTTGAGACAAACCAAATGTCGCCACGTGTAGTGGGTCCGCCAATTTATACACACCTTATATATATATATATATATATATATGGTAGATTCAATTAGTTGACGATTTAAGGTCTTGTAGACATTGCCACACGTGCATAAAACCTTGCAAATAAGAGGAATAAGGCTCCTTGGATTAAGAAATTTATGGGTTTAGGTATTTGTGGGTATACATAGGTTTGAGACAAACCAAATGTCCTATTGAATGACCAGTAAGACGATTGCCTACTCAACCTCCATAGTGAAATGAGTGGGACTGTGATGGGAATTAAGTCAAACGTCAATATAGCATTTTATATACTGGTCATGCTAGGAGGGAACGTTTGCAGTCCTAATCTTGGAAACTGACCTACTAGGTTGAAATACAGCTAGGATATAGGAGAAATAGATTTATAAGAAAAGTAGATAGAATTAAGAGTGGAATATGACTTCCTCATTAATAATCAAAAATTAATGAAGTTATAGACAAAATTAGTAGATTTAGAAGAATCAATTTGAAGTTTAGGAAAAGTTATTAAATTTAAATTGTTAGTTACCTAATTTAAAAAAGGTATATAACCCCTTACCACAATTATTAGTCGTATCCTAAATACGTATTTCGACAACTAAGTTGTCATCATCAGTAGGTAAAAACTACTAATTAAAGTCACACGGGGCACAATAAAGTAAGATAAACGCTTCCGCACAACTACTATACACTGCAACCCTGTAAAGACTAAATTTACCATGCACATCTCAAACTACGAGACAAAACACTTGTCTATTAGAAAAGGTTTTTAAAAACATGTGTTAAAATATCGAACAAAGGGACGGCAAAAATTCTTCTCTCAAGAAGGCGCCTACTAAAAACGATTTTTAAAGCTACGGTGACCTACTAATAAACTAAATGAAACACCTTATATTTCCACAAAACACTAGTATATATAACTGTATGAGCATTTCTTGTGCAATGTACAAATTAATAGTTATATTTAAACGTGTTATTTCCAGTACGCAGGTAGTGACAAAATCTATATTAGGTAGGAGTGTAAAAAAATTTTCCATTAACAAATGGTTAAAAAGTCGTATATATATATTAAAGGCCGAACTCTCGTTGCAATTCTGAGAAAGACAAAATTAAGACGGGGCGTTAACATGTGAAAAACCAGACATCCGGCTTGTTGTATTATATTAAATGAGAATAGAATTCAAGGTAGTCTCTGGGTATGTTAAGGAGGTAATTTTTGCATATTAAATTAGAATCACTTCACGTGAAAAGGGTCATTGAATAATTGGATATTGTAGGTATTTAATTTAAAAGTAAATTATAAATAGGTGGCATGTCCTAGTTAAGGAGTTAAGCAATATAAAATAATGTATAGAATTCACGGTAGGCTCTCGGTGAAACATGATAAATAATTTAATAAACAAAACACCCGGTACATCTGTTCCACAAAAGTGCTTCATTCAACAACCATTGTTTAGGAGGTAATTGCATTATTTCACGTGTATGGATTCCCACATGTCTATATTTCTGATGTTACATCCCCCACCCACTTATAAAAATGTGAAAAGACAGCTGAACGGTATTGGAGATTTATCGCTATTCAAGGAGGTATGTTTATTTTTCGCGATAAATATACTTTCGTAAGCATCAAGTTCATGGGGTTTATTAATTCCTTTTATCAATTTCAAACCTGTCATCGGTACATTGTGTAGTGTGCTCAAAGCGTGATTTGCGACATTTGATTTATCCGGTCTATTGTATTTGATATGTGCTATGTGTTCTTTAAAGCGTGTTATTATAGGTCGTTTAGTTTGGCCTATATATTTCAAATTACAATCCGCGCAACTAATTTCATAGATCCCTGATTTCGAATTGGAATTGATTTTATCTTTAGTATTCCCGAGCAGACTTTTGATGGTGTTTTCAGACCGAAATGCTACCTGGAGACCTCTTTCTTTCACAATTCTATTAATGTTTTTCGTGACAGGGTGGTATGGTAGACATATGTACTTTTTCTCTTGGTTATTTTGGGGTATCAAACTCGTGGATTCGCGGATCGTATTTTTTATTTTAGTTTTTCTAATTAATTTATTGATTATTTCTATGTCAAAGCCATTGTATGTCGCAATATTTTTAATGAAATCTAGTTCTGTTTCATATCTCTCTTTTGTTAACGGAAAATTTAGTAACCGATTGACTAAAAAGTTAAAGGAAGCTGTCTTATGTTGATAACTATGATTTGAATCCGCGGTGATGAATCTATTAACGTTGGTTTCTTTCCGGAAAATATCGGAAAATATATAATTCTAATAGACAAGTGTTTTGTCTCGTAGTTTGAGATGTGCATGGTAAATTTAGTCTTTACAGGGTTGCAGTGTATAGTAGTTGTGCGGAAGCGTTTATCTTACTTTCTTGTGCCCCGTGTGACTTTAATTAGTAGTTTTTTACCTACAGATGATGACAACTTAGTTGTCGAAATACGTATTTAGGATACGAATAATAATTGTGGTAAGGGGTTATATACCTTTTTTAAATTATTATTTAACCACAGTCTCCATTGAAAGAATTTTGTTAGTTACCTATTTTGTATATAAACCGATTATTGATATTCAGATTTTGTTCTTAAAAGCAAGTCATTGTAAGTCATTGTAAATTATAAAAATTATCATTTAAGATCAACACACATGTCTATTGACTATTGTTCAATTTTGCAATACACAAAAGATTTCTTCCTCTCTTCCTGATAGACGATTAAATATATTAATCACAAAGAAGATATTCAAATTGTTCATTACATATGTATATATTAAATTGCACATCCGTGACCAAGATCCTGGTTGTTATGTAATACATTTGATCACTTTAGCACATGAGTTGTACGCAGAATATGTAAAATAAATATATGTATATCATACCGGTATTTATATTGTACTTTCATCGCAGCTCCACATACTTTTATTCAATATTAACCACATATCATCATTCTAATGTCCTGTCTTTAATTCTAAGACTATCACAAATGACATGGTCATATAGAATTTAATATTTATGCTGTTCGAAGAACAAAACTACAAAAATTATTTTTGCCATGCAATTAAATCTCTTTTACTGACTTTTACTTACACCAAATAAAAACAATTACAGTTACAGTACTCTGTGACATTCTACTCCAGAAATAATTTCTTCTTTATTAAATTACAGAGTTTATCAGAGCAAGTATGAAAAATACCCGTGTTATGGAAGGAAACTTATTTCTTTATTCTTGTAAATTTTTTTCTCAACATAATCATCTTTTGGTTTGATACATTAGTACCATAATTTTTCAAGTAAGGAATATAATTTGTCAAACTCTAAAAAAATAGGTTTTTGTTTCAACTGACTTTCTCATTTAAAGTGAACCTCTTTCCGCGAATAGTGGTGGAAGAGTTTCTTCTTCATCAAATGAAATCGTTGTTCTTTTCAATTCAGAGTATAATAAGATCAATATATACATTAACTACGCCATAATCCTCTTTGTCTTCTTCAAATAGCCAGTGAAGAGTATGCTTTACGAATTCCAATGTAGTGGCCATAATTTTTCAGCCAACAGAATATCTTCTCTTTGTTTGGGGTAGGTTTGCCGAGAGAAGTCTACTGAGCTAACTGAACATTAATTTTATGGCGTGCTCTTATGGAGTTATGTCTCGTCCATAGTCACATAAATCTGTTAAAGCTCGCTGAGATGACAAGAACGTTCTTCATCATGGACTAATACTCAGCCATCCTTGAATTCATTGAAACAATATCTTATGGTTTAAAGTTCTTGCAGGATTGGTTCACGTTATTGAATTCTTAAGTTTGTACGAGTTTAATTACTTAAAATTATGTTTTCTTCATTTCTATTTTTCCCAATATTTTGTCTTATGTAAATATTCTACGAAATTTCAAATTTCGTAAAGATATAAATTCAATCGTCAGCAGATCTTTTTCTAATTTCAAAAAATGGAAAGGACACATTAGTTAATTTTTTATTTATTTTATTGTTTATTTTGGGGCATTTTGTGTAACACTTTCTTTACAATTATACATATATATATATATATATATATATATATATATATATATATATATATAACAGATAACATATAATCTCCATTCCGTGCACATAAATGTGAGTATCTTAGATTAGATGCGAACACGCAAAAAGCATATAAAGCAGGAGAATATTAAAAAGTGGCGCCAATTTGCGAATGTTACGTAACATTGTTTCATTTTTTTTTCTTTCTAATAATAGAATCACGTATTAATTAAATAATTTTGAGAGGTAAATTACACAATTCATTATGATGCTATACATTTAATCGCAGTCTAAATAACAAGATACCCGCAAATAAATTTCCGGCTTGGTAATTATTCATCTTTAAGAATTTCATATTTATGAATCACTTGTCAAGCCTGTTTCATTCACGATTGAAACTTAATGGGAATATATCTCACGGTACTAGGACGCCTACGAAAAACAGCTGTACTCGTGACTGACTACATATTTTTGTGGTGTTCAAGTTTTGTGTAAACACGATCATAAAGTACTAGATATAATAGAATACTGTTGTAATTCAGGAAACTATAAATATATGTACATATGTGTATAAAATATTAGTTTTTAATAGTAAAATTGGAGAGATGCCAGAAAAGGATATAGAAAGAGAGAGAGAAAGAAAGAGAGAGAGAGAGAGAGAGAAAGAGAGAGAGAGAGAGAGAGAGAGAGAGAGAGAGAGAGAGAGAGAGAGAGAGAAAAGAAAGGGATGAGGAGTACCATTCCAAAAAGCACAATTGAAAAATAGTAAAAAAAAAACTTTCATTTTATTTTTAATAAATAACTAAACTTTGCAAATATTATGGAAAAAATTAACTCTTCTAAAGGCCGGTATCATAAATAGAGACCGCACACGAGAGGCCGAATTTACGATGGACCATATAAATAGTCTATAACATTGCTAACAACATCACGCAGATATTGAATAGCACTATTCATTCGGATAACCGCGCATCGGTTTTTTATCGCTGAATTGTGACGCACTTACTACAATATTAAACTTAAATTCCTTTCTTCATGGGCGAATATAGAAGCAGGTGGAGTGTTTATAATTTGTTCTATTTATTAGTCTATATTTCGTAAGATAAATAAAGTAGGGTGAGTTAGTTTCTTTTTTTCATTGTTTTAACTGTTAATTACATATATACGTAAGTGTCCAGTGAATTTCATTAAGCTTCAATAATTTACGCATACATTTTTAAATTTCATTTATTTAGATCTAGATAATTGTTTAAGTAACTTTTTCAGATATGGTATGGAACAACGTCGAAAATGGCATCGTGAAACAATGGCGAGTTGGATTAAGGGTAATACTAATTGTATGTCCATAGCCAGTGATTCCGAAATTTATTGCAAAGTCTGCAAAATATCGTTAAAAATTCCTGTGAAACTTTAATGGCGGCAAATATTTCATTAAATAAACTTAACAATCCCACCTTCAAAACATTTCTCTAAAAATATACTGGTCGAAATGTTTCTGATGAATTCACCTTACGCAAATATTATGTTTCTAAGTGTTACGCGAAAGCAGTAGAACTGCAGTATTACTGATGGGAATTTATTTTCCTCCTAAAACTACCGTTGGGATAAAAAGTTCCCATATCCTTAACAAGAACTAAGGATATGTTGATGCGTATCATATGATTTACTACGCCCAAACCTCGCACAAATACTATAGAAATAAGGATTTTTCCTTTTTATCACATAGAAATGAAACTAGTAGTGTAAGGGTAAAGGAGAATACGTCGAAAAATAAAATTGAATTTGTGTTTAATTTCACCCCTCTTTTTCGACCCATCTCGTAGCAACGTGTTTGGCAGGCTAAAGATTTCTTGGACCATCACATGCTTTCGCTTCGAGTACCTAATAACTAGAGAACGGACGCAATTTCCATGAAACGCAATCGGCAATTGGAATTGTGTATAACGTCGCTCAGTATATCCCGGCGTAATTCAATCAAGTATTTGTTTGACTTACTCGGACACCTGGTCTCGCCGCGATAACAATGGACAAGCCAGCTATTGTATTCCGAGAATATAGTGTTTTTTAAAGTGTTTTCATGAGCGTAGATAGAAGCGGGGTTTTTATAATGTATTTTATTTATTAGTTTATATTTCGTAAGATAAATAAAGTGCTGTGAATAAGTTTCTTGTTTTCATAGTTTTAACTGTTAATTACATCGTAATTTTTGTGATAGATCCTGTTTAATATCGTTATTGAATCTATTTCTACCAATTATTTCGACGTTAGAGTGTGCATTGAATTTCGTTCAGTTTCAATAACTTACACACACATTTTTAGTTTTCATTTATTTAGATCTAGAGCATTGTTTAAGTTACTTTTTCAGACATGATATGGAAGAATGTCGAGAACGGCATTGTAAAACAATGGCGAGTTCGATTGACGGTCATACTGATTGTATGTCCATTGTCAGTGATTCCGAAATTTATTACAAAATCCGTAAAATATCGTCAAAAATTCGTCACTTAGGATAGCAAACACATCTGAACTCTGTAAAACTTTTATGGCGGCTAATATTCCATTAAATAAACTTAGCAATCCCACTTTAAAAATATTTCTGAAAAAATATGCTGGTCGAAATGTTCCTGATGAATCAACTTTACGCAAATATTATGTTTCTAGGTGCTATACAAGAACAGTAAAACCCATTAGAAGCCATCTTTTAAATCAATACATATGGATAAGCGCCGACGAAACAGTGGATATGTTAGGACGCTGTGTGGTAAATGTTGTAGCTGGTGTACTACATCCAACTATTCCCTATAACTCATATGTAATAGCAACAAGTGTTATAAATAGAGTTGATGCGGAAACAGTTGCTGAAACCATTAAGGAGAATATGCAAAAAATGCTTCATTCGGACGCCACGTACAAAGAAAAAATACTTTTATTTGTCAGTGATAGTGCTGCGTATATGTTAAAAACAGGCAGACTATTGAAGAAAACATATCCTAATATGCTGCATATTACTTGTGTAGCACATGCTCTCCACAGAATCTGTGAATATATCAGAGACACTTTTCCGGAAGTTGATAGACTTGTATCAGCTTTTAAAAACGTTTTCAGAAAAGCACCTTTGAGAGTAGCTCTTTTCAGGGAAAAATTTCTATCTCTGTCACTGCCTCCCACTCCAGTAATAACTAGATGGGGAACATGGCTGGAAGCTACTAGTTATTATGCTGAGAATTTCGACAGTCTGAAACATTTCGTAACACTGCTAAAGGAGGATGCTAGAAGTACTGGTGAGTGCAAGGAGCTCACACAAATCCCAAATTTAAAAAATCAGTTGTACTTTCTTCACGAACACTTTGGAAATTTGCCAAAACTAATCACTTATTTTGAAAATCGAAATCTCAAATTAAATGACGGATTAACCACATTAGATGTGGCTGTTAATAATTTGAAAAGTATTCCAAGTGACTTCGGATGTGGCCTTCGGCAAAAGTTTGAAGCAATTCTTAATAGAAATCCAGATTTAATTACATTGCAGCAATTATGGATGGAGACAATTCCACAAAATCTAACGGCTAAATATGAAGAAATAAAAGAATATTTCCAGTATGCACCTATAACCAGTTGCGATGTAGAAAGGACGTTTTCTATTTATAAGGATGTACTTAATTCAAAGAGAACAAAATTGACAGAAGAAAACCTTGAGAAACTATTACTAGTCAATATTAATATTCCTTTACTCAACTTGAACAACAAAGTGAACAAATAAAAATGTTCCAATTATAGAAATAAAATTAAAAACTTTAAAAATACAACTTTTCAACAAATACATATGTATTTCGTAATTTTATAGATCACCACCCGTTTGTTTTCCAATTATAAAATTATATATATAAAATATATATATAAAATTATATATAAAATTAAAAACTTTATAAATACGACTTTTCAACAAATAAATATGTATTTCGTAATTTTATAGATCACCACCCGTTCGTTTTCCAATTATATAAATAAAATTAAATATTTTAGAAATACAGCCTTTCGCCAGTACTGCACTGGGTGGTAAGCGTATCCGTTCTCTACTAATAACACAGCATTTTTCTATATTAAGAGATAATTTGTTATTTGAGCACCATTCTTTGACAATTTTGAGATCATGCTGTAGGTTCATTGCATCCTCCAAGTTATTTATAGCTTT
Source organism: Melolontha melolontha (assembly GCA_935421215.2). NCBI lineage: Eukaryota > Metazoa > Arthropoda > Insecta > Coleoptera > Scarabaeidae > Melolontha > Melolontha melolontha. The sequence goes on along the minus strand of OW285235.1, from coordinate 652,371 downwards.
GTGCATTTGAGAACATCTGTATAAGCAAGTGCAGAACATGAAAATAATTCGAATTAATTAATAAAAATTAAAAATAATAGAGGACCCAAATAGAATCCTTGAGGTACTCCTCATGTTGGGACAAATTCGAACGATTGATAACCATTGCAGTGTACGTAATTAATCCGATTCCAAAAATGTATACTCCGTTAAAAGCAAAGAAAATTGAAGATGATTTCCAGTCATTCAAAAATCATAAACATTCATATTTATTTAAAAACGTGATTGGTAACATTAGTAAACCAATAACTCAGTTAAGCTGATTCCTGTTATTTGCTCCACGATGTTTTCCGATTGGCAGTTTTCTAAACCTACGCATTTTTTGTTGCTAGATTTCAGAACCATTTTGATTACGTTTCATAAACAAAGGGAATTTCATAAAAACCCATAAATCGATTATTGTTCGTAGCCAAGTTGTTTCAAGCGTTTCCCTGTGCAAGTATCGTACGTTCTCTGCCAATTCTACGTCGATCCGTATTAATTATTGCTTTAATTTAATAATCATCACCTTCAATTGGACGACCAGTAATTAATGTAATTTAGTAAATCAATTTTGACAGTGCTGTTCTCTTAAGGCTTTGTCACTATGCATAGCACACAATATTGTAAGTTTCCGTTGCTATTGTTCCCTTTGCATTAGTCGAAAGGCAAGATAACCATCTCTCAATCGGCGATACACAACCTATAGGTACATACCTACACATTTTGAATATAATATATGATCAAAAAGTCTTTGGATCGCAATAGCCATGAAGTGCAAAAACCATCTATAGAATTATTTACTTCTGTACTTTGAAATACACATAAGTCACAAATAACATAGATTTTAAGTTATGGTAGTTAGTTGCATTTTATGTATATTTTATAACCAGCTGACTTGAAAGTTGTCAAATAAACGTCAAAACTAATTGAAATAAAGAATTTCATAGATATCTCGTAAGTTCCATGGCAATAGCGATCCAAAGACTTTTTGATCATACGATATAAATAGGGTAAGAACGTGTACCTTTGGACATTTATTAAAACACTGATTTTGTGATTTTTTTAAAGAAAACTGATAGAAGCTAGGAAATTAATTTTTTGCTGTGTAGCAATACGACCTGTTTTGTATTTAAATCCTTAATGAAGTAATGATAAAGTATGATAATTTCCTGTTAATAATTATTTTATAGAAAGTCTGCATTTCGTCCAAAGGTACATAGACTAACGGGTACCTTTGGACTGATTGGTTTGTACCTTTGGACGTAGTACACATAAAATATTTAAAAAAATTAATACTCGGATTTTGCAAAAATAATTATAAATCTATTTATTAACATAAAACAAAAATTCTGACAAAGTTACATAAAGAATACTCTACAAAATCTTTAGAATATGAACAATTTCTAACACAAAAATTAAGACATATTGTAATTGTCGAAAGAAAAATCAAATATAATATGAGAATGTAGTCTTGCAGAGTCACCAGCTGCTCGAGGTGATGGCAACTTCAGAATAATATCATCTTTCCCTTCTAAAAAATAGTTACTATCCTTTTTCGTCTCGTAAAATTTTACAATGTAAGCACAATTACTAATATCTTCCAGCACATTAGCAACGTAATGTTTTATGAGTTTTATGGAAGCTAGTTTTACTAATACAAAGTCTCCCTTCTGTATTTTGCTAGCCTTTCCTTTCGCCACCACAACTTGGTCATATTGGTCTGGCTCAAAATAAAGCTGATCATCAGAAATGTCAATATTAAAATCATCGTCAGAAGTATCTTGAAAAGATACATCATCGTTACTTCCATCTTCGGAAGAGGAACTACATAACTCATTTCTTGCCTTTTTTGATCTTTTTTTTACTTTTGTTTTCACTTTCGCTTCATTCGCTTTCTTCTTTTTTACTTTATTAGCGCTCTGTAGTAACAGCTCATTCTTCTCGGATGTGTCTGTTAAAATACGTGTCTTTCCTTTCTTTCTACGCCCTCTGCCACTATTATTTCTGGCAGATGCTTTTGGAAATGGTATGATAGATTCAACAGACAGAGATGGTGAAGACGTAAACGGGATCTGCTTAATCAGAGATGCAGAGTTTGCATTTGTACTTGAAATTGCTGCAGTCACAGTCAAAGAGCTAGTACTTGGAGTCGATTCAAACAGTGGTACAAAGTTGGAACTTGCGCGTGGACTGGGATCAGTTACAAAAACAGGATTTGTCGGCGAACTTTGAACTTTTTCTGCTGGAGGTTCCGGTCTATCTCTCACATAAGATTGAAGAAAATCTTGTTCCGTAAATATATTAGAATTTAATGGCCACAGACCAGTCACTTCAAAGCCCTAAATAATATTATTGGGCGTAAATGCTTGTAAATAGGCCTTACCTGCAATCTCTGCAATGTCATAAATTGTAATGGGTTTGCCGGGGTTGCAAAGCATTCAGTCTTCAGCAGCTTTGTTATAAAAAGCCTTGTACGGCCCAAAAACCGTGCAGTCTAAGGGCTGCATTTTATGCGAGGTATTTGGATGCAATGTCAACAGTACTATACCATTATCTTTGGGTTTCTCAATTATAGCAATAGAGATGTGGGTTTCATGGTTATCCATTAGCAGCAGCATAGGTTTCTCTTTTATAGGTTTAGCTACCGCAATTATATGTTCTAAAAATTGGAGAAAAATGGTTTCTGTAGACCACCCAGATGGATTCGTTGCTCCTACGCTACCATTTGGTCCCCCCTTCCAACATATGGGCCTTGAAATGCACTCGAGGGAATACAAACAATGGGGGTATCGCCTGACCAACTGCATTTACGCATGCTAGCATTGTTACATTCACACCCCTTTCGGCAGATGTCAAACTTCCCATTTGTTTAATCGTCTTAGGTGCCAATATCTTAGATGGTTTATGTACAGTAAAGTTCGCAGTTTCGTCCATGTTGTAAATGCGGTCAGGAGTAAAATTATATCTATCCAGTACATCTTTGTAATTATTAAAAAATTGTTGCACATTGTTTTTATTAAAGCTTGTTGCCCGAGACAAGCTGGTGGCTTCAGGTTTTCGTAATGATAGAGCTAGCCAACGTTTTCTGAATTGTACTAGCCATTCTCGGCCAGTTGTCCTTTTAGTTTCCCATGAAGATGGCATTTTTTTATTTATAGCTTTAGCATACTCAAAAGCTAACAGTCTTGTTCGCTGCTTTCTTAAACCAAATTGATGGAATGCGGATTTTTCCAGATAATTAAACAATTCTTGCTCCTCTGCAGCATTAAAAACTTTATGAATGGCATAATTAGGAACCGCAACTACAATATCTTCCACAGATGTGATGTTCGGATTTTGTTTTTCTATATAATTATGTAATGTAGATTTACTAATATTCCATTTTTTTGCCACATTACGTATAGATGCTTGTTTTTCGAAAACCTCTCGCACAGCTTCTTTAATTAAGTCAGGTGGTACAGTGTTACGTTGTTTGCCAAATTTGCTTCGTGGCACTGTAAGAAACGTTTCATAGATTTTATGGTTACATATGAGAATAATACATGTACCTTTGGACATGTCCGGAGGTACATGAAACTCTCTGTCCAAAGGTGCACGACACAAACAATCCTAACGAAAAACTATATAAGAATTATTAAGTTAGGCTTTCAAACAAGCTATTATCAACAAATTAGACATAAACCATTACTGTATTCATTATTACATGAAGTTAGCGAAAATCGACTATGGCTACTGTGAGGACATTAGATTAGATTTATGAAAAAACCTACTTTTAGCACTGAAAATATTCCAGCAGTATTTGGTAACACGCACTCAGACAAAATGGTGGATCTCTACAAACAGTGCTGCCAGTTGACAAAAAGTAAACACAAGGCGCGTTCCGAATATTTTTAGGTATATGCTACGTTCATATATTTACTCTGTCCAAAGATACAAGGGTCCAAAGGTACATGTTCTTACCCTACATATGTCTAAAAATATGGCTGCAAGGAAAACGCAAGTGAACATAATTTATCGGATTAATCTAAATAAATGTTGACGTCTATAGTAAAAATATTTTGGTGTTGATCATTCCTTTTACTTTTGACATAGTAGTGTAATTTTAATTATTATTCGAAACTATTAGGGTTCTGATCTCCCTTCGAAAAATATATTTAATCGAACGTGTTCGAGAAATTATTAAGAAGCCACACAATCTTCTTGAAGTGTTTGCGGGAGTCCATCCTATATTTGAAACACTGTTCATATATGTAATTGATTTTATGAGGGATGTCTTTTTAGTGTTGCGTGTAACCTCATAGAGGATGCTAGTAATAAAACGTCATGTGTCAAAATTAATCTCAATCTTTCGTTAACCTAAATCTGAAGTTTCGTCAAGATATGGCAAATGATTGAGTAAATTTTTACAGCTTATAATTTGGCCGAAAAATGGGATTGAGTAGAGAAAATTTTCGCCAAATAATTTTTTACAACTTTCAGAGAAGATTAGCTCAACAACAATGTCTAGCTGAGTTGGTTTCTGTTTTTTAAGATAAAGCACCACATCAAACAACAATTTCACCTTACTTAGTACTGTGAATTCCAACATGGACAAATCAGTGTCAGCGACGATCGCAGAACAAGTCTGCCAAAAACAGCAGTCACCCAGAAAAACATCGATGCTCTGCGCCGCATGATTAAGGAAGACAGACATGTGACATATCGTGAAATTGAGACATCCATCGGTATTTCGAAGACCTCAATCCAAACGATCCTACGTGATAAACTGGGTGTGAGAAAGCTTTCCGCGTTGAATTCCGTATCTTTTAATCGAAGAGCAAAAGTCGGCTTGTGTTAATTGGTACCTTGAGCCGGTTCAATAACGGAAACTCAAAAAACGTCTATAGCGCCGTGCGGGGCGACGAGTAATGGATTCATTTCTAAAAGTTATCCGTTCGCGAAGTGTGTCAAAAAAGATGGTCGCAACGTTTATCTCAAAATCAGATCGTGTCGCTACAATTCCTTTGCAAGATCGAAGAACGGCTAATGAGGGTTAGTACAAAACTGTTTATTTGTCAGAAGTAATCGTCGTGCTCCGAGAAAACAACCCAGAACGGTGAACCATCCTGTATTGTGACAATACGAGTTCGCCCACAGCTCGAAAGACAATTGAGTTTTTGGAGCAGCAAAATATCGAATTTTTAGATCATTCTTCGCATAGTCCCGACCCAAGTCCCAACGATTTTTTTTCGCTCTCAAAGATCATGAATGGAATGCGTGACCGACGATTTCAGTCACCGGAAGAAGCAGTTAACACCTACAAAACGGCAATTTTAACTGTGTCAACTGAAGTCTGGGATAACTACTTTAACAATTAGTTGTAACGAATACACAATTGTATCATTTTTGTGGAAAATATTTTGAAAAGCAATAATGCATATTGGGTCTATTCACTGTTTGATTTTATGGCTATATGCAATACTTCAATAAACGCATTTATTTTTACCTCAGCATTATCGGGGTTCGCAGTTTTCTATGGCCTATTTATTATAAAGAAAGAAAACTAATATATTAAAGGAAAGTAAATGCAAATAATAGAATTCTCTCCAATGGTTAAAACTTGCAAAGAACGTTTTTCGTATTAAATTAATACGGTGTTTTATCTTTTTACGAGATCTACTTTAAATATTCCTTATATCTGAACAACTTTGATCAATAAATGGACAATCTAACAGCTGTTATTGCACGCGAAGGTGCTTGTAAATCCATAAAATACTGAATGCAAAGTTGTATTACGATATCGAAACAATTACCATGTGTGTTTCTGTTCTGACAACAAAGCGTGGCGTAGAATAGCTAAACATTTTGCTACTACGTCGATGCCAATAATAGCAAGCGATAAATGTGTCGAAGTGTAAACGCAATGTATGTTGCCCAAATGAGTAGGCTTACATACACGTATTCTTGTTTAGAGATATAGTAATAGTATTAAAGAAATTCAAATTTTATCAAGATTTCTATATCTGCAATATATTCGTGTAGAAATATTTCCTATACAGGAAATATAAAAGGATATATGATCTATGAATGATCAGCGCAGACCAATTTCCGTGCGCGCCATGAGCGCCGGTATGGGAGTGTAATTCGTAATATATTAGAATATGCGATAGAATAGAGACGCAACATGAACTTGTTACCGATATAAGTATAGAAGTAGAGACATTTATTCTATCAGAAATAATTAAATATACATTTGGTTTTCTACTATTAAAGTAATATGCATAAACACACGAAAAAAAAAATTAGTACATATTATAGCAGCGTTGTATGTACCTATAAATAAAATGGAAAATGTATGAAATCAGTGATTGTGTGCACGAGAGAGGATTAAAAAAAACACTTACCGTTTTAAGCGTCTTTCAAGGATTGACAAACTGGAGAAACTCGATTGTATATTTTCAACATCAGGTGCGTTTCTAAGGTTATTTCTGAAAAACGTATCCGCCGTGAGGAAAAAATATGTTTATATTCGGAAAACGAGCGTTCTACATCTAGGGATGTTATATTCGCATAATCAAAATACTTTTTTAAGCAACTTAACGCATCTGTAGACGTGCCCTCACAAAGACGTGTTAAGGTGTCAAAATCTGCATTTCTGTCTAAAACACTTTCAAATTTAATTAGAACACTTTCACTTTTTGCGCCTTCTACAGCACACAGTTGTGCTTGAACATATTTAACGATTTGCAGTGATTCCTCTAACGACAGCGACGAATTTTCTAATTTTGTTATTGCTTCTTCTAGTCCCCAGTAATTCGACGAATACTTTGTAAATCCATTTTAATCTGGGCATCTTGAAATTTTTTCTGGCTCGATCGAATGATAAAACCACGTCCTTAATTTTTTCAAAATGTTCATGATAGTAAAACCCCGCCCGTAACCATGTACCCCAACGTGTCAGAATCAGCTGTGGTGGCTCAGGAGTATGGGGACACAATTCCGAAATTTCCGAATACGTTTTGAAGATTTCAGGAATACTGGCTTTGTACACTCGATATTAAAGCATCTACCTCTGGATAACATCTACGAACCTGTTCTGCCAAAAGGTGTAGAGCATGGAGTTTACAAGTAATATGTAACAAGTTAGGACAATATTTTCTAAGAGACCGGCCTACAGAACACATGGTTGCGGCACCAACGGTCATAAACATTAATACTTGGTCTTTCGAAAGTTTAAATTTTTCCAAAGTATCTAATAGCACCTCTGAATTTTTTTCGGCATTACATTGTTCTAGTCGTCTGGATGCTAATAAGATTGAAGACGTTGGTTGATGTGGTTCCATATTACGCGCCATCACATTAACTACAGATTGTTTTTTGCTGTCAGTTGTTTCGTCCACACATTTTTTTTTCAGTTTTTTTATTTTTGAGTTCGGCTTTGATTTTATTTTCAACCTGTTTACGCACCGATGGCAAATTCCTTCGTAACGTTGTCGTGCTCGGTAATGTTTGATTCGCGTATTTATTCCAAAATGATATAAATGAAACATTACTTAACAAGGTAAACGGCAGTGTACACACAATGATAGTTACACATAGTTCATGTATAAACTGTTGTCGATTAATTTTGTTATTATTGTGCTTCGAACTGCTTACGTGTTCTTTACAATGTGTTTTTGACCAACACATTAGATATGTATTGCACACTAAACATTTAATTTTTGAGTCATCGTATATTAAGTCCGGGAAATCCATAATAAACTTATTCACTTCGTCTGACAACGGTCGTTTTCTCGATTTATGTGTCGACGACATTTTATTACGTATGCTTACACTTACATGCAGTCTAACCAAGTACCAAACACATACTGAATGCTTTTTATTAGTTCTGATGCAATACAATCATCCTCACATCGGCGCACATGACGCGCACGGAAATTGGGCTGCTCTAATGATCACAGTACCAATACACTATATTTTTTCTAATAACAATTTGCTAGCATAAATAAATTAAAGGAAATGCCGCATGAATGTGAAATATGTACTATTCTAGTTAGCAACAGAATATAGACTGAGTGTAAAAAATCTATATTAAGATATGAAAATTTTTGTTGTCCAATAATTTCAAAGAATAAGGGAAAAAATTGACTGCATTTGAGTTAACTGTTTTTTAAAATTATATAATACCATTACTGTCAATCGTTTTTATAAAGAACAGATTGGAAGGGGAATATATCGTACTACTAATTATACAGGGTAAGTCAATATTCACTCCTCAGCACTTGGATATATGTTCTACAATATTAATTACAAGAATAAGACAAAAAGAATACTAAAATCCCGAAAGTGAAATCGTTTTCTGGTAAAATATAAATAAAATATTAAGAAACGATTCCATGACGGCGATATATGTAAAATTACATATTTATAGAAAGTAAATTTCTCCCCAGGGCCCATAGGTAATGATAGCGCAAACGACACTGAGTAGCGTGTTTAAGTCCCATCACTCTACCTAACGCAGGCCAAATATACCCGAGGCAGCGTTGATCTCGTTGATCCAAGTTACCATGAATTTACTTAACTTTGACATTATTTTGTGAACTTGACTTGCATCATTTACTGACTATTGAAAGCTTCAAAAATATTTTTAAATCCAAAATGGCAGGGTATACTAACGGAGAATACGTCGATATGATAATTTTAGGCGCTTGTAATGATAATATCCATTCTACCGAGCGTTTATACAGAAAGCAATTTCCGAGCCGCTGTCATGCAGATCACAAAACAATCCAAAATGTAGAAATACGTGTTGTGAAGACAGGATGTATCGCTCCAAAACGTTCTTTGCATGCCGGTCGACCTCAAAAACTTACATAGCAACAGGAGAAACAATTATTGCATGATGTTGAGAATAATCCTACCACCACTACGTTTGTTGTCAAGAAATAGGTATCACACCCAATCCTTTATTCATAGATGTCTTCGAAGATACAACTGGCATCCGTATCACCTACAGCCTGTTCACATGCTGCGCCCCGGAGATGATCTATAGAGAATAAATTTTTGCACGTGGTCATTACACAAAATTCAGAGCAATCCTGATTTTTTCCATAATATTTTGTTTACCAAGGAAGCTCATTTCAACCAACAAGGAGTTTTCAATCACCACAACTGGCATTACTGGCACTATGAGAATCATATTGTACGCCGATGGAATCAGCAAAGATGTTGGCGTGTGAATAGGGGAAAGTTGCTAAGAATGGACCGGTTCCTCGAATGGACCACCGCCAATTTACAGGTATACAGGGTATATAGGTCTTAGGAAGCTGCAATAGATGGCGTGTGATAATATGAGCACGTGCCAGAAACGAATCGGTTGTGCTGTGAGTGGTCGGCGTTTGTTTTTAAAGGAAAAAAACTAAAAGAAAGCATTTATATGTAATTTTTATCACCTCTACTGAAAGCTTTGGCAGGTAAGGATTTTGAATTTTGCTGCATGCTTTATTTTTACGTAGACAATGTGGGTATTGAGAATGAATTTACTCCGCCACTTAGTTTCTCAGGTTATGTTTATATTGTTGACGCCTTCGTACGTATTTCGAATATTAGTCAGTTTCCTTGAATGGACCATGCCCGGTTTCCTCAAATGAACTGGTCTATTTCAGGCAACTAATAAGATTCCTTGAGTTACAATTATTGTTTTCCTTTTAATTTAAGAGGAAAAATGTCGGATGCTAGGAAAAAAGGAAAATGGACAGGCGAAGAGTTAGAGTTAGCATTAAGTGCTTTAAAAAACAAAGTATATGGTTTAAACGAGTGTGCTAGAATTTATAGCGTCCCAAAAGCAACATTAAAACGCCACTTGGATTCGAAAAATAAGATTGCTAATGACAGGGTTAAATTTTACGGTGGGGTTCCTACATTTTCTGCAACTATTGAAAATGAAATTAAATCTCATATTTTGAAACTGGAAGAATGCTTGTTTGGGTTGACACTCACGGATGTCCGCAAATTGGCATTTGATATTGCCGAAAAGAATGGTATACCTCATTCTTTTAACAAGGGGAAAGGTTTGGCTGATAAAAAGTGGTATTACAGCTTTATGAAGCGGCATTCGGACTTGGCATTAAGAACCCCAAAAAGTACTTCACTAGCTCGTGCGAAAGGTTTTAATAGAGAGAGCGTAACGAAATTTTTTGATTTGGTTGAAAAAATTTGTGATGAGAACGGATTAGATGGAAAACGAATTTTCAATATGGACGAAAGTAGATTTTCCACAGTTCAGAAAAGATGCCAAAAAATAATCGCAACCAAAGGCAAAAAGCAAATTGCAGGTCTTTCAAGTGGTGAATGAGGAGTCAATACCACATTTGTGTGCTGTTGCAGTGCGCCAGGTCAGTTTGTTCCACCTATGATTATCTTTAAACGACTTCGAATGGCACCAGAATTAAAGAATGGAGCTCCAGAAGGCAGCATTGTTGAAATATCTGAGAGTGGATACATAGATTCCTCATTATTTGTTAAATGGTTGGAACATTTCATTTCCACAGTACATCCTAGTAAAGAGCGAAAAATTCTTTTTTGTTTGGACGGTCATACAACACACAGCAAAAACCTGAAAGCTTTGGAATTAGCTCGTGACTCGGGCATTATAATGCTGCAACTGCCGGCCCACACCACCCATAAATTACAGCCACTAGATATAGCAGTTTTCAAGCCCTTTGAAACCTTTTATATTCAGGAAATGCAAAAATGGATGCGAACCAATCCTAGTATTCCCGTATCGATGTACAATGTTGCATCAATATTTACACCTGCCTACAGACGGGCAACTATAATTGAAAATGCAGCAAGTGGATTCAAGACCACTGGTATCTGGCCAGTGGACAGAAATGTTTTTGGTGAAAAAGACTTTGTTGCTGCGGAAAATCTTCAAGAGGAAACTGTAAACATTCAAAGCGATATCCAGACTGGAACACAAGGTTAAACAATTTGTTATTGTAGTTTTTCAATTTATTATTCTACTTTTTTATAGACAATTTCAAATCTCCACTTGGGAACAGTTCACTGTGTGTGTCCGTGGAAGCAATCTCCCCGATTCAAAATCCAGCCAACAGTAAGAGGACGTCCAAAAAACGAAAAAGAAAAGATGCCCAACAAGCTTGGGAAATAACGAGTAGCCCTTATAAAGAAGAACTTGCTGGCAAGCAAAAAGTGAAGGAGGCAAAGCCAAAAAGTATATTTGGTAAAAAGAAATTGAGAAACTGTCGATCTTCTAAACCATCCACTAGTTTATGCCCTGATCATGATGAAGCAGATGTTGGCTCCACATCATCATGGTATTGTTTACTATGTAAGGAGGACAAACAAATTGACATGATTCAGTGTCAAAAATGTAAATGGGTGCATGCACTTTGTGCAAATGTAAGCCCTCTGCGAAAATTTTATTTTTGCCCTATTTGCATTAACTTACCACATGTTTAGTGGTGCTGTAAAAGCTAATTTTTATTTACTTTTAAGAAATATCTTTTTGATTTACCTATGTGGTTTTATTACTTAAGAATATTTTGTACTTTGGTTTTTTTAATAAACAATTTTTAAGAATGTTATATGAGTTTATTAATGTTTATTTTCACATTATTGTGCTGTGGTCCAATTAAGGAAACTAGAAGTCCAATCGTGGCAACTGGTTGCCCCAAATGGACCACAAGCAAGCTTTCAAAAAAATAGGTTTAAAAAAATTTGTAGCGTGCATGTTGCAATTAAAAAATAAAAATATGATACCTAAAACACTAAAATTGATGCACATAATTTTTGTTTGTATAAAAAATTTTTTGTTTCAACAGTAAAGAATAAAATGAAATAATCGGTTCATTTGTGGCAACCTTCCCCTATTTGGATAGCTATTTTGAAAAAAAGAACGATCGGTCAATATTTTCTGCCAAAAATACTGAATGGTGAAAATTACGGCCAGGTCTGTTAGAGGATATTCCTTTACAGGAAGGTGCAACAATGTTTCTTCAACATGATGGTATGCTTTCATATGCTACATTATAAGTGCGAGAAATTTTGAATCGCCCTTTCCCTAATAAATGGATTGGTCGGAGTGGACCAATAGCGTGGCCACCCCGGTCTCCCGACTTAAGTCTAATAGATTTTTGGCTATGGTATTACATAAGCGAAGGTTTATTTTACTGTGTCTGCTGGCTATAAACTCACAGTTAGTGTATACGTGGACGCCGTGTAAAGTTGTTGCGTTATTATATGTGTTAGCTTTACTGTGTTCCATGTACGACACTATGATTAGTGGTTTTTACCTACTGATGATGACAACTTAGTTGTCGAAATACATATTTAAGAGACTTTGTGCGCTTTAAACTTGTACACGTCTCTATCATATATATGTATCGATATTGCATATCGACAATTTATCTTGAAGAGAGTTCTAAATAGGATCTTCAAATATTTATCTTACATTTATCTTACAACAATCTTTTATGAGGGATGAGCATCAAATCCGTGTTTTAATAAAGGAATATTTCCAGTGACAACTTTTCAACTAAACATAACAAACAAGACATTAATATCGACATGTTTTACTTTCTTTTGTTTAATTTATTAATATTATTATCATATTACTGCTAACAGGAATAAAATAATATCAATTTTTTTTAAAAAAGTATATTCTAATTATGTTTTGTTGAATGTGTCTCTTCTCCAACAGGGGCGTATTGATAATCATGTAGAAATGTGAAATACGTATCTACGTCTTTGGAGAGGATACATTCAAAGATACATATGAACTTGTATTGTGTTCTTCACACCCCATTTTTAATAATATTATATATTATTAAAAATACTTTTGTATTATATTCTAATTATTATAACTAAATAATTGGGATAATTTCAAGAAGGAACTCTTTTGCACATAAAATATTCAAATTTAATTGTTATTATATTACATCTTCGCACGCACGATCGCCAATTTTAAAAAAATACTTACGGCCGGTATTATCAACGGAATTAAAAGGACATTTATTTTAAATGGCATTTAAAAGTAACGCAAGCGTATTATCAACATGTTTGAACGAAGATTTAGCTCTGAACTCGCATTTATACTTAAATGTCCAAATTCGACGACTCAAGAATTAAACGGAGAATTAACGCATGCGTGTTCATGTATACTTGGGACTTGTGAACACTTCTATGTTTGTGATATATAACCTCGGAAATTCTGTATACTTACATCCATATAGGTTATAATATTTTCTATTTAATATTAATTTGAATTTATCTACCAATATATCGAAATGTACTCTTCTTCGAGTGATTTCACATCGTCGTCAGATGAAGAGTTACTAGAAATAGTACGTCGGAGAAGACAACCAAAAGTATTTAAACAGAGAAGACAGCCATTCGACGAGTTATCTAATGATGAATTTTTCGAAAGATTTCGATTTACGAAAGAAAGTGTTACTGAAATTCCAGGCTATATTGAAAATGATATTAAATTTCATACCGCAAGGAATCAGTGTGTATCGCCAATGAACCAATTATTTCTAACTTTAAGATTTTATGCGTCTGGTTGCATGCTGATTTCTGTGGGAGATTTTATTGGTATGACAAAAGCTACAGCCAGTAGAATAATAAAAAAAGTTTCAACTGCAATTGGCCAGCTCCGAACAGTATTTATTAAAATGCCTGAGACACCTGACCAAATAAGAAACATTCAGGCTGGGTTTTATGCAATAGCAAGATTCCCAAAAGTAATTGGTGCAATTGATTGTACTCACATCAAAATACAATCTCCAGGAAAAAATTTCTAGCATAAATCTATACAAATTATTTTTGATTATGTTTAATATTACAGGTGGTCATGATGGAGAAATATATCGTAACCGAAAAGGTTATTTTTCGTACAATGTACAAACAACATGTGACTACAATTTAAAAATCACAAACATAGTTGCAAGATGGCCTGGTTCCAGCCACGATCAGACTGTATTTAATAACAGCAGGCTAAAAACTAAATTTGATACTGGGATGTATAACGATTGTTTTCTTCTTGGTGATAAAGGGTATGGGAATAATAATTACCTATTGACACCATTATTGCAACCACATACAGCAGCTGAAGAAACGTATAATTCATGCCACATTATGACCAGAAATACTGTTGAACGCCAGTATGGTGTATGGAAAAGAAAATTTCCAATTTTGTCCCTGGGGATGAGAGTGAATAATGAAACGGCAAAAATTATAATCTTTGCTACTGCAGTGTTGCATAACATTGCAATTAATAGAAATGAGCATCTACCAGTTCAGGAAAACATTTTGGTTGAAGCAGAGGAAGTGTTTAATGAAGCTAATTATGAAGCTAATAACAATACTCGCCAGAGACTGATACAAAATTATTTTCAAAATTTATTGTAATTAAAAGAGCATCTGTCATATGATTGTCTACTAGTAAATATTTCGAATACATTGATGTAACCATTCAATATTTCTTTCCACTTTTTTATTTATTAGCCAACAAGTCTATAACCTTATGCACAAACAAATAAAACTAGTAACAAAAGTTTTATTATTAATTATTAGTTTTATTATTAATATATCTTTTTATATATTACTGAAAAGTATACAAAAAAAAGTACATTTCATTTTACAACTGAAAGTTACTTTAAAGAAATACATAATATTAGAGATCTGCTCTTAATTTCATATTATGTAACCTCTTTCCTTTCAATTCCTCTTTCAGGAGAGCAAATCTCACCGACTGTGTTTCCTGCTTTTCCGATAGTTCTTGCTACAGAACTTGATTTTGGAGAACTTTGTTTTTCACTTCTTCTAATTTTAAATTATATTCTACTTCCAACAATTTTGTTTTAGTTTCGTAAATTTTGGCTTTTGCATCTAATATTTTATCATCTGAATCGCGCTTTCTCTTATGTTTTTTTCGACATTTTGCTTGGTGTTGGTGCCGGTGTACAATTTGATCCACTTGTTTGGACCATTGAATCTGCATCACTTGTCTTCATTGTAACACAAACTAGTTCAGATGGTTCATTTGTAATTTCTCCTGGTACATGTACCGTTATCAGATTATCTGTGTTTCCAAGCTTTTTTTCGACACCAGTGCAGCTGAATACAGCCAGTGATTCACTGTCGCAGTCTAATAAATTTATTTCACCTTCGACAGTCTTGCTTGGGAGTGTGCTTAATACGGTATCCAGAACTACATCGATGACTGTCTGCGAAGACCACCTGTAGAATATAGCGCCTGTTTCTTTTGTGCAGCATATTTTCTGCTACGATGTTTTAAATTTTCATATTTTGCACTCAGTTGTTCAAGGGTACGTGTTGTTAACGGATGGGAAATGTTGAACTCCTCTGTAATGTTTTTCCATGTACGAGCCTGTAAATTGAATCATCAATGATTAAATGATAAAAGACGAATTACGGAAGAATTACCTTCTCTTGATTAGTCGCTGAGACCACCAGTGACAAGAGATCTATAGCCTCTTGTTCACTAAAATTTTTTCCACGACCTTTCTTATTATTCATGTTAACACTAAATATTGTTTCACAAAAATTTTCTTGAAGAATCTGGAGACTGACGCGTGTCTGGTATTAAAAGCAGCAACACAAACAAAAGCAAATATAGCCACAGACTGTTTAAATGTGCTAAAATCGTTCATTTGTTCTAAAAGTAATGCCAACCTTCCTAAATACCACATTTAAGAAAATGCTGCTTAAATTCATTTCATAATACGGAACCCCTAATTTAAGTGACACTTAATTTAAATGTCATTTAACTAAAACTACTTTTAATAACAGTTGATAATACCGGCCGTTAGACTTACAACACCCTGAATATGAATTTGTCCTACTGATAAAACAAAACTAGTGAAAGTCTTCAATCAAAGTTTCTACTTATTACATCTTTATTTCTCCTTGAACCAATGAAGCAGTATTTAACATTTTATTAATTCACCATGAGATTTCGCACATCGTAAACTCTGCTGTACGTGCCTTTTTGGTATGTCACACAAATGAAGCTTGAGAAATAAAATATACTAATGCATCAAATAGAAGGTTGGTTTTATATCCTAAATGTTAATTAAGATTAGCGAACATTAGGTGCACGTAGGTCAAACTTATCGTAAAAGCAAAATTATTCATATATCCATACTTTTAAGTAAATAATTGGAGAGATATTTATACATCTACAAATAATAATTTACAATGAGATTATCCAAAAGTCAAATCTGCTGTACAAAAGTAAAATATAGTATCTCGAGTCTGAAAGCGTAACTTTGGTTACTGAGTTATTAACATATGGATTTTAGTATGTCGACTTACTAGAAATTAAGAATTAGTATGTATACTTACTTCCTAAATTTTGTATTTGTAGTTGTAGATTTTTCAACTTACCAACTCATCATCACAATAGTAAAACCAAGTAAGTCGAGTTGATATATTCTATGTCTAAATTTTACAAGATAGCGTGAAGCAACTATGGTTACTATTGCCAAACATTCCTAGTAAATCGAGTTAATAAGTTGTTGGTATCAGAAAACACCCAGAAAGCAATCTTAAGCAACGAGTTTTCCAAGTAATGAAACAAATGAGTCGAAAATTGTGGCAAATAAAACCTTGCTCAGTCTAAAAAATGCAGATCCTATTGAACTAAGCATAACTTCCAATCCAGAGGAAACTGAATATGCAAATAATATGCTTTCCGTTTGTAAAATCATGTTTATACACACGATTGCCTATAAGTCAGATGGTATAACAACAAACTTTTTCAAACGGATCGCAAATGATTTGCCTTTCATATAAGACGAAGGGGAAAAAGTAAACCTCCTATTACAAAACTAAATGATATAAAACCTTTTTGCTTCTTCCACGCCTATTAAAACATTGACTATATGAATTACAGCAGGCAAGATGAAATTTTCGGCGTTTGTATGAGGTATGGACATCTTAGTTACTCTTAATGCTACGAGATAATATGCTTTAAGTACACTTTTATCAGTATGGCTTGACTTACAAATAGAAGTTTGTTGATTTCTAAAGGTATGTAATTTTCTTTCGAAAAATTCCAAAGGTTTGGCTTTATGAGCCGGACGTTTAGTTTCCAAGTATAAAACTAATTTTGATGGCTTCATGCTTTCATGGGAGAGAACTTGAAAGCAAACAACGCATTCTGCCAACCAATGAAGTAAAACCATAATTTAAATAACTGCCGCTCGATGTAGACGGCTCACTTCGTTTTTTCACAAATTCATCTATTTCGCATAAGAAATTTAAAAAAACAATTCCATTACACTGTTGACCGTACACTAAAATAAAAGCACCAGACGTACGCTTCGCATTCGAAACTTCACAGAAGTTGTGCAATCGCAAGCGCATCTTTTATACTGGTGACAGCACGACTTGTTCAAACGCATAAACGTACCCGTAGATTTATACTATATACATATAATACATATATATGGACGTAACGATATGTACAACAATAATCGAATACGAATACGTGTAAGTATCAAAATACGAATGTAACAATATGTACCGAAAGTAATCAAATACTAAAGTAACGATTACAATTTCAAATAGGTAATCGTATTTCGGGTTCGCTCGTGTAACAAATATTTATGTAGCGAATAATTACTTTTGTGGCATTACTATTACAACATTTGGTAGGTTATATTCGTCGTGTTCGTTATGCATTGTTCGTCAATTGTCACTTATTTTTTTGACCAAAAATTAATTTTTTCACATTCACCGTATTCGTCTGATTTGGTTCTTGCCATTATTTTTTATTCTCTAAGCAGCATTTAACAATGAAAGAAAATAATTTGGCATCATCTGATAACATTCGACGATCAATGACGAGTAATCTCAAGCCCATTGCAATCAGCAACATAATAAAGTCACAGAATGTACTCCTCGAACGTGCTGAGTTGTATTTTTGCTGAAAGAGAATATTAAAAAAAAAAAAAAAATGTTTTTTTTATTTCTTTTTTAATGATAAGATATATATTTTTATTTCTTTCTAGATAACTAACTGCTGACTTTATCGGTTACTAGTTCAAGCATGCCGAAATACAAATACCTATGCTATTTCGATGTACATAATTACGTCACGGTTGATATTTCGGCTATTGTAGCACCTCCTCGTATAAATCAAGCAATCATTTTTTTGTCTGCGCGGCTAACAAAATTTTTCTGCAACCAATAAACAATCAGATGAAAATGAAAAGAATTTCAAGAATTCTTTCAATTATTTGAAAAATCAAATTCAACATTGTATTATAAATTATATCTAAATTGTAAATTGTGTCTATTCAAGCCAACATATGGTACTTATTTTGAAGTTTCACCGTTACAATTTTGATTGATGTTTCCATTATTGTTAAGATTTAAGCATCACATAATTAACTCAATCATATTTATTACTAACAAATACGCTTTGTTTTTTATACAAACTCAGTGCTTTATTTTGTAATAAAATTAGCTCACAGATTGTGTTCACCTAATAATAGTTCCTAAATTGCTTACTATTTTCTGAGCATTGTAATGCGTATTGGTTTCCGAAAAATACGCCTTTGGCAATCATATAGCATATGTAATATAAAAGATATTTAAGCAAGTTCTGATGACACAGAGGTGTTGTTATAAAAGATTATACTAAATCGTTTTAAAATCGCTGTAAAGTGAACTAGATTGACCGTGCATAATCTCATGTGTAACGCTCGACCAGCGCATCGGTTTTTAAGAAGGCAGATGTGCTGAAGCTATCTGTTAATTTCCGATTGAGTGCGCCGCTCGTTGAAACTACTTATCAAAATCGTACATAAATAACACGACTGCCATGTTAATATTGTCAATGTCCAATATAAACACAATGGGCATTCGATAATCCACAATAGCATTAACAGCACATAAATCTATATAAGTAGATACGGAGTCAATCTACACTTTAATGCAACAATGCTTTTGTAATACTGAGGATTGGATTTCTGCTTGCAAACACCGCACAATTCACAAGCGTACACACATAGCCGGCACAAAACCGGGCCACGTACCATTGAAGTGTGTGTATCAATATTTCATTTCTCGGCGTCCCTAAATACCACTGAACTAGATCTAACGGACCTGAGTGCCGTAAATTTCGAGCCACCACTGAAATCTCAACGTGATAAAAAAGGTGTTGCGAACAGGATACTTCGGGGATGTCTTTACACAGACAAACTGACAATGGTATGAGTAACACATGATAAATTTCATTAAAGATAATCACTGATGCGCAAAGAGTCGTCCAAACATGGAGTAGGTATATTTGATTGTGTGAAAAGATGTTTCCTAACCGCCGGACAAAGTAGGTATAAGAGTTTATTTATTGTGTCTGCTTTATTATATTCATGACCGCTAGCTACCCGGCGTATTCGAAGTAAAAAAATGTTTTGATAAAAAAATGATAAAGTGTGTTATCAAGAAATGTATGTATTACGAGTAAGCAAATGTAATGATGTCCTCCAATTTCATATCCTTCAAAATACAGTACTTACTGCCCTTATTTCATGTGTATTCTTTCTAATTATTCAGTAATACAGCTTGGATGATATTACAACGAATACCTACTTGAAACTAAAATACATATATAAAATATTATAGCAACGTATTTTTCACGATTGTCGACTAAAGCAACATAATACACAAAATAAAAAAATACCATAATCACGAACATACGAGAGGGAATTGATGTCTAGTTATCCTAGACCATTTTCCTTAAACAAAACAATCTCTTGTTACTAAGGCAAGAAATAATGATATTTTAAAAGAGTCACTATAAAATCTTACGTCAAGAAGTTGAAGTATTGCTCTGCAGTAAATATGTGAAAATCGATAAATCGGAGTATCGAGGCATCATCAAATACTTGTATTTGAAGAGGTTCAGTGGTTAGGAAATTTACTTAACACACTCGGCGATCAATGCCCATCATATTTACGTCGATTTAGATATGAAAAAAAATTCTGCAAAATGGAGTCCTAAATGCTTGAACACCGAACACAATCAATCTGTGCCCGTTTTGAAGGAGATCTAGATTTTTGGAATCGCATTGTGACTATGGATGAAACATGGGTCCATTTTTACGATCCAAAAACAAAACAGCAATCGATTGAGTGGAATCATGGTTCACGTATATGGAGTCATGGTTCTGCAAGGCTTAAGAACCTTCGAGTCCAAAAATCTACTGCAAAAGTTCTTGCTTCAGTTTTTTGGTACATCCGCGGAATAATTATAATCGATTACCTAAAAAATGGTCAGACCATCACTGGAGATTCTTATTCTAACAATGCCCCTGCACGCAAATCGTGCATTACCTCATGGTAATGCACGATTGTATTCATATACAATTCGGAATCTAGGGTTCAAATTAGAAAATGAAAAAAAGTTTAAAAAGACGTCAATTTTTACGTAACGAAGAGGTAATAGAAGCTGTAGAAAGCTTTCTGCAGACCAAGAAGACGTTTCAACTTTAAATTGTTTTGATAGTTGGCTAAGAATATATCAATACCCCCTCGTATATGGCTAAACTTTATTCGAAACAAACTCGTTAGCTTTATTTAAGTAAATTTTCTTTCATGTATACTCTATTTATTACTATAACCCTACCTTCTTCTAATATTAAAATATAAATTTCAAAAACTTAACTTTATTCAGACCAATTAGGAGTATTAAGTACCTGAAGGTTGTGTGTGTGGGCCATCTCTCTACTCGCTCTACAGAATCAATCTACATACTTTAAATGTTTCGTTTGCTGACAACGAAGCATTTATGGCAAAATATTCTAACTTTAACTTGACCACTAACTACCTTCAATAATATTTTGATCAAGTATAAAAATGTAAACCAATTTACTCACGGCATAGAATTGTAGACAACTTGCAGTTACAAATATACGGGAAGATTTAAAAGGGTATTAAACAAGTATGGCTGCCCATTCTCGATTGCAATTCAGTAGCGTAGCTTCAAGGCTATTCGGCGATAACTGATCTGTGATTTTATTATTTGCGGTCACAATTGCCTCAATGTGTAAATGGTGTTTCATTGTACATATCAAGTATAAATTCTAACTTAAGCGCAGCTTGAAATCGGCGTCTATGAAATACAAACAAAATGGTCAGTTTAGTGATAGTGAATACAATTAGCAAAATTTAAACCGATCGGATGCGAATTCTAATATTTTAACGGCAAATGTATACGTGAACTAACACAAATACTTAAAACTCATAAACTTGAAATTTACCTGTTCTCCATGGATTTAATGTAGGTCCTTTGCGTATTTATGTTAACGATATAGCTTCAGTGTTCTCTAAACTAGTTTTTGCCGATAACATGAAATTATTAAATCAAATAGATTTTCGAAGAGGTTATGACATTTTCAAGGCAGAATATGCACTTTTATGATTATGGTATTGATGGGGAATTACTTTGTCGTTTTCTCGAAGACGAAGTTAACTTTATTGTGAGAATATTATCTGGTTAGTAGCGAATACTTATTATAAATTACGGATTTGTAAGTATATAAAAGTCGTCACGACTATCAAGATATCAACTGCTTGAAATTGCTGTACTATGCATTCGTAAAATCTAAATTAACGCATTTCATATTAATAGGATAGAATTTATTAAAGAAGGCGGAAAGTATGTCTCATATTAAATGATGGAGCCTACTTTGAATGTAGTTTTGACTATTTGAACAATGTTGGATACAGCACTTAAAAATAGAAGAGGCGTTACATTATTATACAATATTTTACACAATCACTAGAACAGACCAATTTCCGTGCGCGCCATGAGCGCCGGTTTAGGAGTGTCATTCGTAATATATTAGAATATGCGATAGAATAGGGACGCAACATGAGCTTGTTACCGATATAAGTATAGAAGTAGAGACATTTATTCTATCAGTAATAATTAAATATACATTTGGTTTTCTGCTATTAAGGTAATATGCATTAACACACGTAAAATAAGAATAGTACATATTATAGCAGCGTTGTATGTACCTATAATAAAATGGAAAATGTATGAAATTAGTGATTGTGTGCACGACAGAAAATTTAAAAAAACACTTACCGTTTTAAGCGTCTTCCAAGGATTGACAAACTGGAGAAATCCGATTGTATATTTTCAACATTAGGTGCGTTTCTAAGGTTATTTCTGAAAAACATGTCCGCCATGTGGAAAAAATATATTTATATTCGGAAAACGAGCGTTCTACATCTAGTGATGTTATATTCGCATAATCAAAATACTTTTTAAAGCAACTTAACGAATCTGTAGACGTGCCCTCACAAATACGTGTTAAGGAGTCAAAATCTGCATTTCTGTCTAAAACACTTTCAATTTTAATTAGAACACTTTCACTTTTTGCGTCTTCTACAGCACACAGGTGCGTGAACATCTTTAACGATTTGCAGTGATTCCTCTAACGACAGCGACGAATTTTCTAATTTTGTTATTGCTTCTTCTAGTCCCAAGTAATTCTCACAAATACTTTGTAAATCCCATTTTAATCTGGGCATCTTGAAATTTTTTCTGGCTTGTATTGATAGCTGCACTTTCTTTCGGATCGAATGATAAAACTACGTCCTTAATTTTTTCAAAATGTTCATGATAGTAAAACCCCTCCCGTAACCATGTACTCCAACATGTCAGAATCGGCTGTGGTGGCTCAGAGGTATGTGGATACAATTCGTGAAATTTCCGAATACGTTTTGGATATTTCAAGAATACTGCCTTTGTACTCGATATTAAAGCATCTACCTCTGGATAACATCTACGAACATGTTGTGCCACAAGGCGTAGAGCATGGAGTTTATAAGTAATATGTAACAATAATAGGACAATATTTTCTAAGAGACCGGCCTACAAAACACATGGTTGCGGCACCATCGGTCATAAACATTAATACTTGGTCTTTCGAAAGTTTAAATTTTTCCAAAGTATCTAATAGCGCCTTTGAAATTTTTTCGGCATTACATTGTTCTAGTCGTCTGGATGCTAATAAAATTGAAGACGTTGGTTGATGTGGTTCCATATTACGCGCCATCACATTAACTACAGATTGATTTTTGCTGTCAGTTGTTTCGTCCACACATAACCACAGTTTTTTATTTTTCAGTTCGGCTTTGATTTGATTTTCAACCTGTTTACGAACCGATGGAAAATTCCTTCGTAACGTTGTCGTGCTCGGTAAGGCTTGATTCGCGTATTTATTCCAAAATAAAATAAATTAATCATTACTTAACAAGATAAACGGCAGTGTACACACAATCATAGTTACACCTAGTTCATGTATAAACTGTTGACAATTAATTTTGTTATAATTGTGCTTCGAACTGCTTACGTGTTCTTTACAATGTGTTTTTGACCAACACATTAGATACGTATTGCACACTAAACATTTAATTTTTGAGCCATCGTATATTAAGTCCGGGAAATCCATAATAAACTTATTCACTTCGTCTGACAACGGTCGTTTTCTCGATTTATGTGTCGACGACATTTTATTACGTATGCTTACACTTACGTGCAGTCTAAGCAAGTACCAAACACATACTGAATGCTTTTTATTAGTTCTGATGCTATACAATCATCCTCACATCAGCGCACATGGCGCGCACGGAAATTGGTCTGCTCTAACAATAACTGAGGTCACTAATTATTCCATTTCAGACTATCGTTGTGCTATATAATACCACCACGATAGTCTCAAACATCTACGTAATATTAGTGTTAATATGTTTTAGTCATACACCTTTTTAACATCATTGATATATAGTTCTTTGTGGTTGTTTAATATGTAAGAATATTTGCTTTACTAGATAAAAGCTACTAGTTTTCATTGTATACTATAAGAACTTTTTATTTATAAGAAGAAAGAAAATAACCGCAATAATGTAAGCTGAATTGTAACGGTGATATATGATGTAGTTCTTAATTACCGATAATATGAACACGAAAACACTGTACCACTATTAAGATGAAAAATCAAATATATCGCAGGGGAAAACCTTTTTTTAGAATTCAATCTGTCAACATTGTTGGTTTCCTCTTTGATGGAAAAGCAGGCCAACATCTGATGGGCTAAGCGTCGATCTCGCAGCGGAAGGCTTACAACTACAAGAAATAATGAAGAATGTCCACAGAATTAGGAATTTTGCGCATTCTGATCGCCGGTTAATAGTCAGAATTATTGCGAAAGAACTGAATTTAACTCACACAACCATTCATCAGAACTTAGCTATTAAATTGCGGCCTTGCACAGGATCAGAAGGGCAATGACGAAAACATGGCTTTACTTTTTGGGGTGAATTGAAAATGATATTTTCTGGAATGTATTTTTACTGATGACGAGTCATGCAATTTTGAAAACGGCCCAGAAACGAAGAGCCTGAGCCATGAGTAGCACACTTCGACCTCACCATGAATCCAAGATCAAAATCATGCTTATTTGCTTTTTTAGTAGCAAGAGGATCGTCCGTAAGAAATTCGTGCCTCAAGCAACTAATAAGCTTTTGACAAGTAAAAGAAATCCCGTGGTTTCGCAGTTCTTTTATTCAGTAGACTTCAGTCCTTGTAACTTTTTGGTTTACCCAAGATTGAAAATCCACTTTAAAGAACGCCTTTCTGGAACATTGGAAAATTTTAAAGAAACCAGTACTTGAATTCCAACGCTGTTATGAATAGAGGATAAACCGTCTACAACTCTGTATGCCCTCTAGAGGCAACTATTTTGAGGGATACAGAATTGTAATTTCAATTGAGTAACAAAATTATAACAGAAACAGTTTTACAGACGTCGTATATCGATAACATGTTCCTAAATTATCGAATCTCTTTTTGCACCCACGAATGATTTAATAATATTACAATATGTTCACAAAATCTACGAATATAATCAAAGTGATAATAGAAATGTGAGTTTCTATAAATCAGATAATTTAGTATTCGTATGCAAATTCTCTTGTTTATTCCCTGGTGTAAATACAAATCAATTCCAATTGAAAATAATAAATAGTCGATTTTGAGTACCTGAACCAAAGTCCATAAGAACTGCAATGCAAATACGACGGCAAAAACAGCAAAGGTACTTGAACTTGATGAATAAAAAAACCCAAGTTGTAGCGAATCCGTGCGACATTTTACAATAGTTCTTAAATTTTTCGAAGGCGAAAAATGCGTGAAATGTATGCGGGGTGCCAGATGATCTGAATAGCAGGGTTGACACATTTTAGACACACTATTTGTCACGGGTGCAAACCACATTGAACTAGCTTAGTCCTGTGATTAATTATCGCCGACCCGGATTATATAACAACTGCAGTCGGCAGTCGAGCGTGGCTTTTAATGAAACAAACGGGGTTAAGTGATTTTGTTACTGGGGTGTTCATAAAGGCTCTTTTTATGTATGAAAATGTTGATGTTCTAATGTATCGCGATCCTATACACTTCCAACTTTTAATTTCTTAACGGTAATCTAAATATTTAAATAAAACGGTTAGAGTTGATGATTATTCTTTGTCGATGTATTTGTACAATGTATAACAAAGTATTATACATTTGAACTCTTCCCATTTAGAAGCATAAATGTTTACATTAATTTTATATTTTATAATGTAATATTGTGTCATTAATCTATTCTCTGCTTAATATTCCTGCCAGTCATTTAATATTTGTAAAATTATAAAACTGCAATAATAAAATATGTTGTCTATACACGTGTCCCGTATCGGTATGTTCAAATTTTAGGAGTGTAAAGTAGACTTCATTTCAAGTAATAAAAACGCAAAACTTGTATATCTATTTTTATTTGTTTCAAAGTTACAGATCTATGAATGTGATTGTCAGATCATGAAAAAAATGTAATCCTAAAGTCAATGCAAACTGATTTTATTTAAAAAAATTATACGATTCAATAACAGGCCTGTGATTATTACCGTCGCATAATAAAATGTTATCCTAAAATAAATAAACACGTGTCGTAGTGCATACAGTAATTTCTTGGAGATCTAGAAAAAAGAGTACTGGAAATTGATTTATGATAAAGATGGTTCTTACTTATTTCGTAAGTGCTGAACTATGAATATCATACAATAAACAAATGTTCAGATGACTTTTAACGTTGAATTTTTTAATAAAGGTTTACATTACGTTTCAGTTCATACAACAGCGTATTAATGAGTGGACACGTTTTCTTTATTCAAAATGCCTTACCGATTTTCTTCTCAAGAGTATGCGGACATGCATTTTGTGTATGGCTACTACAACGGCAGTGCACGCCAAGCAGTTATTGAATACCGACATCGGTTTCCCGATAGGCGCATTCCTCATTACAGAACGTTTCTGGAAGTATACAGACAATTCGGGAATGCGGACTACGTGATTATCTTTTCGACCGAGGAGTAAATTTGCCAGCAGACTTCGAGGAAGAAGAAATAGCTATTGTTAGAAGGGACCCAACTCTCAGTGTACGTCGTATCGCTAGACAACTAGGAGTGCCACGAACGACAGTTTGGCGAATTTGAAAACGAGACGGCTTATATCCATATCACTATCGCAGGGGACACGGTTTGTTTGAGGCAAGTCACCCGTCTACTTTATTCTACCTGGATATTAAGACAGTCACGGTTTCATTTTAATATCTGCAGAACAGTTCTCTGGACAGATGAATCTACGTTCACGAGAAGTGGTGTTACAAATCTGAGAAACCTGCACAGGTGGTCATCAGAAAATCCCAAAGCTATACGCCCATCTAAAGTTCAACATGAATTTTATATTAACGTGTGGGCGGCCCTAATCGATGACTTGTTGATTGGTCCTGTCGTTTTTCCTTGGAGGTTAAATGCGGACAATCACCTTCAATTTCTTATTGACGAACTGCCAGGTCTTTTAGTGGATATCCCACTGAATGTTCGACGAGATATGTGGTTTCACATGGATGGGGCACCACCACATTTCAGAATTGCTGTCCGAAATTGTGTTAACGTCAATTATCCAAGATGGATTGGTTGAAGTGGTCCTATTGCATGGCCACCCAGATCACCTGATTTTAATCCCCTTGACTTTTATTTATCGGTGTACATGAAAAATTTAGTTTACGCGCAAGTTTCGAACACAAGAGACGAGTTGTCGGATTGTATTCATCTGGCGGCCGAGCAAATCCGACAAAACAAGTATGAAATTCGGATAAGTACTTCTTCTGTTGGCTTACGGGCACAAGCCTGCATTCAACAAGGTGGTGGATATTTCGAAAATATTATTAATTAAACTTTTTTTAAATAAAATCAGTTTTTATTGACTTTAGGATTACATTTTTTCTCATGATCTGACAATCATATTCATAGATCTGTAACTTTGAAGCAAATAAAAATGGATATACAAGTTTTGCGTTTCTGTTACTTGAAATAAAGTCTACTTTACACTACTAAAATTTGAACATAACGATATAGGACAGCTTGTAAACAGGATGTCACACCAAAAACGCCCCAAGCTGTAACGCTGTTATTTATGTTCCGATTTTCATGCGACAGCCACCAAATAAAATGGTTTGATGAATACTTGAGGCTACGTTTACTATTTTTGGCGATTATCATTATTTTTTTTTTCAAATTGCTCGGTATATTTTTTTGCATCATTAAAGATTTTTTTCCTTAATTATTTATGCGTTTACAGTACTTAAAAATACAAATTTAAGCCATTACATTGCAAAAAAAGTGCAAGCAATAGATAGAAATGAACCAATTCTAATAACATAGTTTTGTAATTTTTATTTAACAACTTTGTTTTATCGCAAAATTATTGGGGACAGATGAATGTTAATTATGGAATTTTTAATGGCAATTTTTCATCGCCAATGAAGTCAAAGAAGCCAAGAAAACCCTAGATATGGCGTAGACAATAATTTTCAACGTCGTTTTAGCTGTAATGTTTTGTATAGCGTACTTGGAGATCGCTTGATTGGACCATTCTTTGTCGACGGTTCCTTAAATCAACTAGCTATTGAGTGAAGATGTTTAAAGTTTTTGGGATGAATTACCACATGCGGAACTGGGTGAAGTATATTTTCAACAAGACGGTGCTACTCCCCAATAATGAACGAATAAATGTTGGTTGGTTAAATAGAAATTTTAATGAACAATGGATTGGCATATTATATGGACCCATTCGTTGGTCTTTGCGCCTCTAGATTTTTGGTTTTGGGGATATCTCCAAGATCGAGTGCCACAGAACGTAAACGACTTACGGAACCGAATAATTGAAACTTGTCGGGAAATACCTAATCATTTCGTATTAAATGCCACCCAGAGTGTTAGAAGGAGATGCCAGTATTGTATTGAGCATGACCGTAATCAATTCGAACAATTTTTGTAAAAATTTTTAATTTTGAATTTGTTTATTGGTTTTGTCATTTGGTTTTCTTTGTGAATTAAAATTAGTTACATATGGGCAATGAGTTATTTTTTACACTTACTTTTTCATGACAAACTACAATATAACACGAGCGACTTTAGAATATTCGGAAGGTATTTTAATTATTTTTTTCTCTTCTAAATTTAGAATTAAGATGGATGTATTGTACATCAATTGATTCAGAAAAAAAATCTCCATCCAATGATACAAAAAAATACATACCATACAATTTGAAAAAAAAATTGAAAATCGGATGGCGCTGGAACAAATAAATGTAGCCTTAAACATAGTACTTATCAAACCATTTCACCACCCTGTATACAGGCTGAGTTTTTTTGAATGTTTAGCATTGGGATCTCAGAAACTACTGGAGATAGAAAAACGCTTAAATGGGGAAAGATGCGCAGTTTTACGAGTTTGATTTAAAACTGCTTTTGCTTCTCCGATAACTTTCATGTCTTATTAGATATTCAAAGAAAACTAAATTTTACGATTTTCTTTAAACATGATTAACATCATTAATAGTAATTTTAGAGAAAAAGTGTTCAGACAAAAGTTTTAGATAATTTTACGCCAAATACTTACCTTACCACAATTATTAGTCGTATCCTAAATACGTATTTCGACAACTAAGTTGTCATCATCAGTAGGTAAAAACTACTAATTAAAAGTCGCACATGGGGCACAGTAAAGTAAGAAAAACGCTTCCGCACAACTACTATACACTGCAACCCTGTAAAGACTCGAGACTCGAGACTTATGTAGCTAATATTTTTCGTTCACCATTATCGAGTTATGACACAAACTTGTGTTTTTTTAAATGGACACCATAGCTGGTTTTGACATCATTAAATAGCTTATTTTTTGCTGATTACAATGATGTAAGGTTTGATATGGTTATTTTAAAAAATAAAGAGGTTATAGACATTTTTATGGTTTTTATGGAAAACAATTGAATTTCGAACTGATAAAATACAAACCAAACGAAAATTTATTTTGAAATCTTATGTAGTAATAAAATGAAAACTATAAGGACTTTTATTAAGGGCACACAACATTATTAATGTTCAAGAATACCTCCATTATTATTAATACACAAATTGCATCTCTTCACAACAGAATTTGTAGCATTGCGGACTTTACGCCTATCGATGTTATTAAAAGCAACTAAGACAGCTTGTCTTAAATCGTCGATTGTTTCATATGTTCTTTTGTATACTGTGTCCTTTAGTACACTCCACAAGAAAAAATCCAAAACTGATAAATCAGGGGATCTAGCCGGCCATTCAATGGGTGCATTTCGTCCTATCCATTGATTAGGGAAGTTCAAATATAAATAATTTCTAACATTCAGTTGATTGTGCGGAGGCGCTCCGTCATGTTGAAACCATTGCAGCATTGCTCGGGTTCTTAAATCATATGTGCTCATTGTGCCTATTAAACATTACACAATTTGTGAAACGAGATTCATCAGTCCATAATATTGTCATTGAAAAGTGTGGATCGTTTTGACACTGACCTTTAAACCATCTACAAAAAGCTATTCGTCTGATGTTATCACCTTTATGTAAAGTTTGTGATACTGATAATTTGTAGGGACAAAATTTATGCTTCTTCAACACTCTGACAATAGTGCGTTGAGAGGAGCCCATTTCTGTTGAAATTTTTCGGGTCGATGTAGATGGATTCTGAGCGACACTTGCTAATATGTTTATTTCTCTATCTTCATCCATCCCTTTTTTTGATTTTGGTTTAACGAACGAACCATAATCTGCTAAATTATCCCATAATCTCTTAAAAGTAGGTAGCGACGGCTGACGTCGATCAAAATAATTTTCAAAATAAACTTCAGCAGCTCTAGTAGAATTTTTCTGGCACTGAATGTAACATTCAACCATATCACGCTTTTCTACGTTAGAAAATTCCATAGCCAATGCAAACTTATGATTAACGGCCGTTTGCACCGCTTATAGTTAAGTTACGATTAAATTAATTAATAGTTAATTGTCAACGTTTGTCAATTAACTTGACTTAAAAGTAAAAATTAACAGCTCACACTTCTGTGACTCAACGTGAAAGCAATGTTAGTATATTTATCTCGACTGCTCCAACGAACACTATTGTAACTCAAATTTTTCGTTTTTTGAATTACAAAACACCAAACACTTTTTTTTTTAAGTTTTTATCTTATAAAGTGAACAATCATAGAAATGTCTATATCCTCTTTATTTTTTAAAATAACAATATCAAACCTCATATCATTGTAATCAGCAAAAAATAAGCTTTTTAATGATGTCAAAACCAACTATGGTTTCCATTTAAAAAAACACAAGTTTGTGTCATAACTCGATAATGGTGAACGAAAAAAAATATTAGCTACATGATTTTATTTGGCGTAAAATTATCTAAAACTTTTGTCTGAACACTTTTTCTCTAAAAATTACTATTAACGATGCTAAGCATGTTTAAAGAAAATCGTAAAATTTAGTTTTCTTTGAATATCTAATAAGCCATGAAAGTTATCGGAGAAACAAAAGCAGTTTTAAATCAAACTCGTAAAACTGCGCATCTTTACCCATATAAGCGTTTTTCTATCTCCAGTAGTTTCTGAGATCCCAATGCTAAACATTCAAAAAACTCACCCTGTATATATATATGTATGTATATATATGTAGATTATTTCTTTGCCGTTCATTTAATATATCATTTGATAAATTGTTGGAATTTTCGCATTTTATATTAAATATTTTCAAATTAGTATGTTATTTTGCGAGGTAAATGCGAATGTAAATATTGCTGTCTGAAAATTACAACGCAAATTATATGAAATTTATTTGAAAAATTTTTTCTACGTT
Source organism: Melolontha melolontha (assembly GCA_935421215.2). Lineage (NCBI taxonomy): Eukaryota > Metazoa > Arthropoda > Insecta > Coleoptera > Scarabaeidae > Melolontha > Melolontha melolontha. The sequence continues at coordinate 621,027 of OW285235.1, read as the reverse complement.
GGGACTTGAACCCAAGTATACGGTTTGCCGGACCGTCGCCCTAACCAATTAAGCTACGATAGACCTTAGTTAGTAGAAATTATCTACATATATTAATAGCTAAGGAGTAAAAATAAGCAATTTCAAACTTTCAAAATTGACATCTGCTTTCCAACTGACATCTGAATTATTAACATCGTCGCCTTATAAGGCGCTTCTAATAACCTAGAACCATCGTAGCTTAATTGGTTAAAGCGACGGTCCGGCAAACCGTAGACTTGGGTACAAGTCCCAAGGTAGACAAAATTTTTACCTCGCAAAATAACATACTAATTTGAAAATATTTAATATAAAAGCCGAAAACTCAAAGAATTTATCAAATGATAATATATATATATATATATATATAATTATTTCGTGACCTTGGTATGATATGGTAAATTCAATCAGTTGGCGATTTAAGGTCAGGCTTTACTTTAAAGTATATATATTTAAAACAACCCTTGTTTTAAATATATATACTTTAAAGTAAAGCCTGACCTTAAATCGCCAACTGATTGAATTTACCATATATATATATATATATATATATGGTAAACCTAATCAGTAGGCGATTAAAGGTCTGTATATTACTTCAAAATATATGTATTTAAAAAAACTCTACATGTTTCGGCTGTATACGCCTTTTTCAAGAGAATACAAAATATGAATTCATTCATATTTTGTATTCTCTTGAAAAAGGCGTATACAGCCGAAACATGTAGAGTTTTTTTAAATACATATATTTTGAAGTAATATACAGACCTTTAATCGCCTACTGATTAGGTTTACCATATCATACCAAGGTCACGAAGTTATTATATATATATATATATATATATATAATCAAAAATTAATTCAAATTCGGGTAAGCGGTCAATTAAAAAACTCCTTTATTAAATTACCCTATATTTCGCGACAGACTTTGTAGCTTCTTCTGGGGTAACTACAAGATTAATGAGAAAAATAACAAAAAATAAATAAGAGTATAAAACAGTAGTAAAAAATACTTACAAAATGTAGAGTTAAAAAATAATAAAATTGACGTACAAAATATAAAAATGATTAGATATAAAAAATAAAGTAACTATAGAAACAAGCCTTAAGAACTTTTAAAAAACATATATATGAAAAGTTAAAACATGAAAAATAAAAAATATAATGCAATATAAATTAAAACAACATATGGAGCAAATAACAAAACGATTTAAGATCGTCAACTAACAGTCAAACCCAGTATATTAAAATAAATTATACTAAGACCATTAGTATCAGATCTATAATTTATGTTATTTGTGTCTCTGTTGATGTGGACCATTTTCAACATCTTTGTCAACAATGGCTATCCTAAGCATATACTTAATAAATTGATATTTAGCTCAAACTTTTTGATGGCCCTACTGAGGACATTCCTGCAGACAGTGTGATTTACAAAAAAATCCCATACATTGGCGGTCTTACTCATACAATTGTATCACATTTTAAACAATTTAATAACATTAAAATTGCTAAATACAACACCCATACCTTGAAGAAGTTGTATAGTAAGATAAAAGACGTAACACCTTTCTTTTTAAATAGTCATGTTGTCTACAGGATAGCATGTTCGGATTGTTGTGGCGTTTATATAGGTCAGACATCACAGTGGCTAAAACAGCGCATTACTCAACATAAAAGTGATGTCCGTATTGGTAAGAGATCTTGTGCATTGGTGGACCATGCACTAGATCGTGACCATACAATTTTGTTGACGTTAAAATCTTAGACGTTGAAAATAACCATAAAAAAAGAACTTTTTTAGAAATGGTCCACATCAACAGAGACACAAATAACATAAATTATAGATCTGATACTAATGGTCTTAGTATAATTTATTTTAATATACTGGGTTTGACTGTTAGTTGACGATCTTAAATCGTTTTGTTATTTGTTCCATATTGCAGTGGAATTTACTTTGAAATTGCTTATTTAATTTTTTATTCACACTACAGCTTATATCGCCGGCTATTCAGTCTAGTAGAATCCACGAACTGCCATCTCATGAATCGTTCCTCACGGAAAGGGATTTAATGTCGTTTTCCAGAATAAAACCATAAACACAAATAAAACACGAGTCAATTCCTTTATATTAATGTAATTAAAAAAAATAAAAAAAATCCCTCTACAAAGTGTATAGGGTGCTAAAGCATCATCAAACAGTAGCAATGAGGAAACACTCTTTGTGAATAATGACTCGCACACAGAGAAAAACCTCTTCTGAATCACGATCAAACATAAAACTAATAAATATTAGTGAAATCTGTCAAGTTTAACCTCTACTGTGACCCCTTCAAACAAATATCAAAAACAAATTAGTTTTCAAAACTCACGATAGTTGAAATTTACTCATACGCCAAAAATAACATAACAAGGTCAAACCCCACTACAGAAACTCCAACCTTGAATTCAAAATGTTCTCGAAATATTATTTAAAAAAAAAAACTTCCCTTATAAAAAACATGACAACTTTCGCTAATATCCATATACTACTTTCAAACATACATTATTACAATAAATACAAGAAATTATAACAATGATAATAATCCTGATATCAAATATATATAAATAAAATAATTTTATCAACTTACATAGATCTATGTGTGATTTTATAAAATACACGAGAGATATCTTTTTCACAAAATTTCAAATAAACATAAAACACTCGCATAAATCGAATTTAAATTAACTTGCACCTTACACTAAATGCAAAAACAAAATACAACCCGAATTTATACAACAAAGAATAAAATTGATTATCTTATTCTTTAATAAACCAAACACTTTAACAGTCAAGATATCTCTAAATCAAAAATGAAATCTCCATATCCGCTTATCCATTCCCACCATCTAAAAATCAAAATATATATAACCAACACATTTTAACAAATACAATATCCGAAAAAGCGGCAAGTTCAATTCCTTGGTCAACCTAAATATACGAGGGCTAATCATAATTTCATACATTATAAAATTTATTTCATTTATAAAATAATATATATATCTATAACGATCCCCATCTGAAATAAATAAACATACAACTGAAATAGTTAATTTTTTTAGAAAGTCCCTATTACAGAGTTCAAAATCGTTCAATCATTTTCCTTACTTGTCCAAGGAAAATCCATGACAATATGTTGTTTTAATTTATATTGCATTATATTTTTTATTTTTCATGTTTTAATTTTTCATATATATATGTTTTTTAAAAGTTCTAAAGGCTTGTTTCTATAGTTACTTTATATTTTATATCTAATCATTTTTATATTTTGTACGTCAATTTTATTATTTTTTAACTCTACATTTTGTAAGTATTTTTTACTACTGTTTTATACTCTTATTTATTTTTTGTTATTTTTCTCATTAATCTTGTAGTTACCCCAGAAGAAGCGACAAAGTCTGTCGCGAAATATAGGGTAATTTAATAAAGGAGTTTTTTAATTGACCGCTTACCCGAATTTTAATTAATTTTTGATAATATATCACGGTCGTTAATTTCTTTTCAATTATATATATATATATATATATATATATATATATATATATATATATATATATATATACGAGTATATCCATTCCCCAATTTTACTGGATTGTGTTCACAAAAGTCCATGATACCAAGAAAATATAATTAAGATAGTTCCAAATCATACACAATAGAATACAAATTTTAACCATTCATAATTCTGGTAATACTTTCCAAAACATTATATTACAAACTTGAATATTTTTATATTGCGAAACGGCTTAGAGTGTCATTAAAGTTTCTATGTTTATATAGACAATTGGCGTCCTCTTTATAATGTTTCTAATTACAAAATACGACATTGTAATATTTATGTGCACGCTGGTGTTTTTCTCAGAACACTTTTATTTCTTTTACTATTGAATGAATGTTTTTAAATTAGGCACCGAATTACGCAAATCATGCAGACAAAACGCATACCTATTGCCTATCGAATGATAATTTAAGTGAAAACAATTATTCAGCAATTCTTAAACTAATAATCAAAATATATTCATTTGAAAACATATAACTCCCATTCGCAAGGTGTATCTCTGTATTTACCTATTTGTTTAATCCGAACATTAAATAAATAAAGATATTATAAAATAATTTCAATGGTTAATATATTTTATAATAACCAAATAAGGATATGTCGAAACTAAGTACCTACCAACGATATCAGCACTGGCTATATATTTGATTACTGATAAAAGTTAATGTTGCCACAAATATCATACGCAGTAAATATAAATGTTATCACACAAGTGCACACCGGTATTTTTAATAAAAAAAAGTCCCAACACAAATATACGTTTATTACCAATATTGCATTGCATGTGTTTAGCCAGCTTGCTTATCCAATAATGCCTACTATACCGTATAGAATATAAATTGACAGTACTTATTTAATTTAAAGTTTATACAGTAAGCCGATCTGGATCATTAATAATCTTTACTGGTCCCATTCAATCTTTTTCTAATACTTCCGGTAACAAAGAAGTAAATCGTTAAGAAGCCCTCTGTGCAAGAAGTCATATGTGTAGCAACACAAAGGTGTGTCCATTACCAGCTATCTGTTTGCCTAACCGCACAATAATTAATCATCCTGTGCATATCATCCTCCTTAACAAGGCGCAACCGTCCCAGGATTCACACATGGCCAAAAGGACAATGAAGTTCACTGGAATAATTTCTACGTTACCTGTTTTGTTCGAGGCGTACGTATTTTCAGCTTAAAAAAACTCTTCTTTCAAAGACTTGACTATCTTTTTTTGTTATTAGTTGTGTTGAAGTTTCTTTTAATAAACTCTATTCGCTAATAAGGGAACATGTTAATTTAAAATATACGTTGCTGAACATAAACACAACTTTATCCTGTTATGTAAAGCGCTATTTTTAATTTACACGAAATTTCATATTCAGGAAGTAATGTGTCAATAAAGTAGTATATATGTTGCAAATATATTTTTTGAAGAATATAGGCAAAAGTGTGTAAAAATGTTTTGTTACATCTTCTTAGGGAAACTGTCGTTTCAAAAAAATGTTAAACGCAAGTTTCATAATAAATTATTTTCGCGCACGTAAAAAACGATTGGTGAAAATATAAATATATATGAGTGGGAAGTAAGCCCCTATTGTAATGGGTTTATAACTTTTGTATATATCAATATTTTTTAATGATACTCACTGTATATTTTCATTACAGCGGTAAAATTTGGTCTGTAGTGGCACATTGCATCACAGTGCAGGAGACAGCTCAGGTGGCCGCTCGCTATAATGTCTGGTATTCCGTTGTGCAGATGCTAAGATGGTGACGAACAATGTATGGGTTTCGAACTACATTGGATCCAAAGACCATCAAGAACTGTCATAATAAACTGATGAACACAGGGTCTGTGTTGAATATTTGTAAAAGTGGTCGTCCATCTACATCCAGGTCAGAGTACGATTGGTGCAGGATATGTTCACCAAAAGCCTTCAAAAATCAGCAAGACAAACCGCTCGTGAGAGTGGTTTCTCTAGCTACACCATCAGAAATGTTCTGCCAAAAGAATTAAATTTCCGCCTGTGAAAGCCACATTACTGTCAACAGCAATCGCTGGAAGAATGTGACCATCGAATGGAGTATGGTGAGATCATACTAGATTGGTATGAAAACTGTCCGCTGTTATTCGAGAATATAATTTTGAGCGACGAAGCTGTTTTTCATATTGGAGGGTTTGTTAACGGACACAACTCTCCATACTGGCCACAAAATGATCTGGAGCCATAGTTGAAAAGTGTCAAAGCCGCCAAGTTGTGGGTTCGTTCATTCTTTAAAACACCATGAACGCAGAAAGGTACTTAGCCATATTAAAAAACGAAGTATGGTGAATTGGGATAATGTCAATGACCTCATTTTGGTGCGAGATGGAACCCTTCCTCATTTTGCACTCCACGTCCGTGAGTGGCTGGACCGACGCTTTCCAGGACGTTGGTTGGGTCGTCGTGGTCCGCATGAGTGGCCTGCGCGGAGTTCACATCTCACTCCATGCGACTTCTTTCTGTGGGCTTGGGCGAAGGAAGGGGTTTATCGTACCAACCCAACAACTTTAAATGCACTGGACGACAGTATTCGCCATACCCTCACTAATGTCCTACAAGAATTCCTACAAAAGTTGAAAATATCCCCCGGCCGTTACAAACACTGGTGCAAAATGCTAGTGCATATGTGGAGTTTTAAGTTAATCCATAGGTCTTGTTTTATGTGGGGTACTAAATGAAACCACTTTTCCGGAATCTACATCCTCAGCTTCTTTAGCAATACTTCTGTATGTCATATCATAAATTCCAACCGCTCTTTGTAATTTGTTAAAGGAATTATCATATGCTTATTTTCTGCTTCCTCCTTCATGAATTTTAAAACGTTGGCAAGAATTTCTCTTCCTGGGCTATGTATAACTTTGCCTTTTACTCCAACTTTCTGCAATGACGAAGCCATCACTGTATAAATAATATCTAATTATTTACTTAAAAATAAAATTTATACTCTTTAAACTTACTGATCGAATAATATATAAATATTTTCAAGTGTCTTGATAAAGACAATTATTTAAATAACGATAATTTACTAAATTCAAAGAACCAGCAATAAAACATAAACCCAAATATACAAAAAGGTTTTGTGTAAGTATGACAATACGTTAAGCACGTATAAAGCGTTTGTACAATATGAAACAAACATGTAAATAATATACATATCTGTAACTATGCACATGGACAATACACCATGTATTTTCAGCATTTACTTCTGCTTAATACATATGTTTCTGCCATCCAGGCGTCCTCAGTTAAGCTAGTGAAGCAATGTATACAAATTAATACAAACCTGTTATAAGCAACTGGTTTGTATCTGTATTTAAATTTACTGAAATAGCCCGCATAGATCAAGCAAGTTCCGTCCTATAAGAAGACAACTATTTAATAATTGACATCTTACGGGCGAAAGAGACTTTGTCTGTTTACATGTTTGTTTCATATTGTATAAACCCAAATATAACTTGATCGTGATCGGCACGCAACTGTTATACAAAGAACCCTAAACTGGATCAAATCGGACATAATGAACTCGGCCAACCCTAATATGTTCATAGCGCATTGTGATGTATGCGCGATTCTCTAAATATTTTCATTTTACAACACCACAGTGTCGATGTTTTAATGAAATGAGAAGTGAGGTTTGGTACGTTTGTTTATAAATGGTTGTCTTCTCGTCGTGTGATATTTAGGTATATACTTGATTTACAAAAATATTTTAAAATTGCGTTGTTATTTTGTTAATTTTTAATGTAATAGAATAGCCCGCAATAAGAACTTGATGATTTTCTAAACTTTTAAATCATGGTGCACCATAGTTGCTAACTTCTCCATTTGAAACTGAAATTGTTTTTATGCAGTGAACTGGTATTGATACAAAGTTAATACACATATATATATATATATATATATATATATATATATATACAACATTGTATCATTAGGAATATTACAGTAGCTTTTTTAAAGTAATTTTTGTTGAAATTATACTAGAATAACACACGTCACGTCGTTTATGCTATTTCCTGATTCCTTTAACTGATATTTGTTTGAACTGTTTGTAAAAATCCTACACTATTTTAACGTTGGCGATATTTATCGTGTACTCTTAAATTTCAAGAAGACTTGATATTACAAAATTGTCAAAACAAATTTTATTTTACGTAGATTTTTTATTCAGAATGTAATTAAACTTTAGAAAAGCATTATATACGTTCGTTGTAGTGTAAGTCAGAGCCAATAAATATTAACTTTTGTTGTTTGACTTTGTTTAAATATAAAAGCAAAACAAAGTGCATACAAATATTTTCTTAAAGCACTAACTAATTCTCTCTATATCAAACATTTTTTTTGCTTTAGACATTCGTAACTAGTAATTGTATAATTTTAATTAATATGTTAAAACAAATTAATGTATTTTACGAAGACGTGTATGATGGTGCACTGACAAAAATATATTATTTTCTTAAAACCAATTTCTGTTTAACAGCATCTTCATTGGAATAAATTTGTAGTAAAACGATCTTTTGTTCCATATAATAGTGTTCGTAAGCTTAACGTAATGTGCCAGTACGTATTATAAAGAATTGCAAAGCATCATTAATCACACTGATTGGGTTTGTCTGCGTGTGACATGAGAAGATGTGAGAAGTGAGCATATCTTCCGATGACTGGTTAAAGTGTTTGTATATGCCAATATGCCCCCTCCCATGCATATTATTAATGAACCGATATTGCATTTTATGTAACTTCAAATGACATTCGTTTTTTTCTCTCCTCTTGGAAACTTCACCAACGACACGGTACTAGTGTAAATATTATATTGAATTTGCCGAGATCAAATGTCATCTTGCGTATAATAAAGACTGCGTGGAATGTTATTTAATCCTAATAAGTAATTGCTAAATCAGATTCCGAAATTCTATTCATTAAATGCAATCAATAATCATATCGTTCTTTGTACACCTGCTGTTACATATTACGAACATTCCGTTCCAATATTATTTTGAAAATGATCATTTCAATGGCAACAACAATCAATTATGCATTTGAATCGGTTTTCTAAATGATGTATGACGGGTCGTTAATATTCATTTTTTCGAACTACACAGATCTAGAATATGCGCATACGTTTTAAATAACGGTAGGTGTGCTTAAGTTCAAGAAAGTTACAAGAAAATTAGGCAAATACAGATTTCCCCTCTGTGAAAAATAATGAGAAATTAATTCAATATAATTAGGGACTAAAATTTTTGTATTAATTTATTGGCTATTCTTGTAAATGTACAAATTACCGGTTTAACTTATCCTCTGTCTCAAAATAAAATCACGCGATTCAAATAACGCGCCGAAAAACTGATTAACTTATAAGTAGGGACCGGACACGAGATGCCGAAATTACGGTGGACTATTATGCGAAGCCGTTGTGCTAGATGTATACTTCAGACACAAGTGTTCTGTGAAATAAGAAAGTCGTGTTTGTTTAAAGATAAATCTTTATCTTTTCATAGTAACTTCGGGTTGTTTTTGATTTAATTAGTGGTTGGTGTTGTTTTTATATTCATTACCGATATTTTTACGAGTTTGTGATCACGTTATTTTTGATATTTGAAAGCTTTCTTATTCACGTGTCTCGAATATATATATTTTTTTTACATAACTAAAATATATTGTCTAAAGATATCTTTTTAAATTGAATGAATTGAATATTGTATCTTTCTATTGTGTTAATTTTGCTGTATTGATTTAGTTTTAGTTATTTGATATAAATAACACTGAAGGTTTCTAACATTTCTAAAAAAGTCTGTAAATGTAAAGTTTAGTGCGTTGGTATATTTCAAAAGCACTTTTTTTTCACATGTGTGTGCACATGCGTTAGCGTTTGCTTCGGGCTGTCAACAAGTTAGTTTGTTTATTTTGATTTTGTTCTCTTGGGATAAATTAAAAAGTTTCTTTGTAGTTTATTATTTTTAATTTTGATCGGCTGTCATAAAGGATTTTTAGACGCATGCTGCGGTCATTTCCATGCGTTATTTTTACCTTTATAATATTGTTAAATGAGGCAATATTAATCTTTATACTCTATAAAGATTTTTTTTTCTTTTTTTTTTATTTTTGTATTAAAGTTTCATTTAAATTTTATTGTGTTTATTATTAAATTGACCTTTTTCTTTTCGAGTTTATAAGTAACTTAAAGATATTATAATTTTTCTCAAACAAATTTTGAGTGGCGCCTAACTATTTTACTAACTCAATAATTTTCCACTTTTCAGATTGGAACCCTGAGAGGAAAGCAGTCCCAGTTTTTGGAAATAAACCGACTGAATATCCTAGCTGGATAGATTTGTCGTGAATGGTGGTATAACTAATTTCCAAACCACAGTTCATAGCAATATGTACTTAATCAGCACTTCCAACCATTAAAATTCAAGAACGAAAATTCAATAAAATTTCTGCATTTTACTTAATCAAATGTTAGCAATCCTCCTTTATAATCGAATAGCATGGTGGTTTCAACAAAGTTACATTCCTTCCTATTACGAACTTAAAGTAAGATTTTCGTAAAATCTGCATGAAATATTGTCTAATAAGTTGGATTGTTTATGCAATTTCGTAAACAACTCAAAACATTTTAAGAGCGCGATTAATGTATTTGTTATACGTGCATTTATTGAAAGTTTGTGATTTATATTATGATATTGTCAACATGGTTGAATTCAATTTTTAGACTCCAGACAAGTGTCCCATATCGTTATTGTCAAATTTTAGGAGTGTAAAGTAGACTTTCAAATTTTAAGAGTGTAAAGTAGACTTCATTTCAAGTAACAAAAACGCAAAACTTGTATATCCATTTTAATTTGTTTTAAAGTTACAGATCTATGAATGTGATTGTCAGATCATGAAAAAAAATGTAATCGTAAAGTCAATACAAAGTGATTTTATTTAAAAAAAGTTATACGATTCAATAACAGGCCTGTGATTGTTAACGTTGCATAGTAAAATGTTATCATAAAATAAATAAACATGTGTCGTAGTACATACAGTAATTTCTTGGAGATCTACAAAGAAGAGTACTGGAAATTGATTTATGATAAAGAAGGTTCTTACTTATTTCGTAAGTGCTTAACCATGAATATCATACAATAAATAAATGTTCAGATGACTGTTAGCGTTGCATTTTTTAATAAAGGATTACATTACGTTTCAGTTCATTCAACAACTTATTAGTGATTGGACACGCTTTCTTTATTCAAAATGCCTTACTGATTTTCTTCTCAAGAGTATGCGGACATGCATTTTGTGTATGGCTACTGTAACGGCAGTGCACGTCAAGCAGTTATTGAATACCGACATCGGTTTCCCGATAGGCGCATTCCTCATTACTGAACGTTTCTGGAAGTACACAGACAATTTCGGGAATACGGACTGCGTGATTATCTTTTCGACCGAGGATTAAATTTGCCAGCAGACTTAGAGGAAGAAGCAGTAGCTATTGTTACAAGGGATCAACTCTCAGTGTACGTCGAATCGCTAGACAACTAGGAGTGCCACGAACGACAATTATTGCGAATTTTAAAACGTGAGAGCTTATATCCATATCACTATCGCAGGGGACACGGTTTGCTTAGCACGGTTTGCAGGCCACTATGCTCGTCTACTTTATTCTACCAGGATATTAAGACAGTCACGGCTGCATTTTAGTTTCTGCAGAACAGTCCTCTGGACAGATAAATCTAGGTTCACGAGACGGGGCGATACAAATCTGAGAAACTTGCAAAGGTGGTCATCAGAAAATCTCAAAGCTATACGCCCATCAAAATTTCAATATGAATTTCCTATTAACATTTGAGCGGCCCTAATCAATGACTTGTTGATTGGTCCTGTCGTTATTCCTGGGAAGTTAAAGGCGGACAATCACTTTCAATTTCTCATTGACGAACTGACAGGCCTTTTAGAGGATGTCCCACTGAATGTTCGACGAGACATCTGGTTTCACATGGATGGGGCACCACCAAATTTCGGAAATGCTCTCCGAAATTGGGTTAACGTTAATTATCCAAGATGGATTGGTCGAGGTGGTCCTGTTGCATGGGCACCCAGATCACCCGATCTGAGAAACTCCCCTTTACTTTTATTTATGGGGGTACATGGAAAATTTAGTCTACGCGCAAGTTTCGCACACAAGAGAAGAGTTGTTGGATCGTATTCACCTGGTTGCCGAGTAAATCCGAGAAAATAAGTATGAAATTCGAATAAGTACTTCTTCTGTTGGCTTACGGGCTCAAGCCTGCATTCAACACGGAGGTGGACATTTCGAAAATATTATTAATTGAACTTTTTTTAAATAAAATCAGTTTTTATTGACTTTTGGATTACATTTTTTTTCATGATCTGACAATCACATTCACAAATCTGTAACTTTGAAACAAATAAAAATGGATATACAAGTTTTGCGTTTTTGTTGCTTGAAATGAAGTCTACTTTACACTCCTAAAATTTGAACATAACGATACGGGACACTTGTATAGAAATAAAAGTTAAATACAGAATTTTTTTATTTTAAATTAAACACATTTCATTAATATTTAAGTATAGATGAACCACACTTGCAAAGCGCTTTTGTTACACTCCTAAAATTTGAACATAACGATACGGGACATCTTGTATATAGGTATAATTCACAAATAAATGTACATATCTTAAACTAGATCATACATGCTACTTTATATTTCCACAACTCATGTATGTTTTTTACGATCAATAAATATCTTTAAATTATTGACGATATCTCTTATAGAATATGCAACGTAGGTACACATTTCGAAAAGTAAATTGAAAAACCACAATTCAAGTATTTACATGCATTATTATTTTCATAATTTATAAAACATGACCTCATTACGCAAATTTTGTGAGTAGAGAATAAAGGACCATATTATGCGGAGATGGAGATGACGGTGTGTTTTATTAAACAAATAAAACTATTTCAACTAAGTTTTTATATAATTAAATTTAACCTTCAGCTCATAATTGTGTTGCATCACTTTTAAAATCATGTTACCTGTTGAGCGTGCTCTTAGTTGATAATACTTCTTATTATACTCTTCTATTTGCTCATCTGCCTTTTATTAGACAATTACGAGTGTTCGCATGTAGTTAAACTATTTACTCAAGGTGCCATCAGGAACTTTCGATCGCAGAAATTATTCAATAACGTTATTTAAAGACGATATCACAAACACTACGTTAAAATGATTACCTGAAACGTATCATCCAAGAAACATTTAAATTAATTGATTTGATTTTGTGTTTACTGTGTTGACTTTTATGTTTAATTGCGCGAAAATAAACAAATTTGCCAATCTAAATTTACTTTTTAAATAAGCATACGTTAAAAACTTACATTTTGACACGACTAACTTCGATTAAAAATACAATATTATTTGTTTTAAAATTAGAATCACAGGAAGTGTAAAATTATGTGTTATAGTAACTCTACTTACAGCGTCTTCAATATGCTTGATCTAAATTTATAGTTGATGTATTTATAGTTCAGTGTTAATATTTGTAAGAAGCGCTTGACAAGTGTATTATATCAAACAATAATTATGTATATGGTGCTATAAGCTGTCATGAACTAAGACATTTCTATCCCCATTTTGATTATAATCTTGAAATAATTGTGTTTGTAAAATAATATCGTACAATAGAAAATACAATGTATTTTTTCTATTTTGCGTTCGAAATGAACTCATTATGAAACCCAAATCAGTATCGAAATGAGCTTCATTTCGATACACTTTTTTTCATTTTTCAATGTTGGCGTTGTTCGAATACAGAAATAAATATCATTGCTGTCATTTGATTTTAGGAATTTATGTACATTTGACAGATTTTATATGATGATATATGTCCGTATTTTACACAAACAACGTATGTTGTATACAATTGACAACAACATATATATGTTTCTATGTCACTCATGTTTATATTTTTAAATGAAGTATCAAGTAATGTTAACGAAAATTAATAAATAATATGTAATATAATATACTTTGCGGATAGCAAGATTTAAATTTGAAAATGTCAAGTATCAATGTGACCAACTGCATGCTTTATATAAAAATTAAACTCTGAACTTTCAAATTAAATAATTCCAATTTAAGCAATTTATTAATGTAAAAACGCAAAATAGAAAAAATAGTATAAAAAACTCGTTTCATAAGGCCTTTTGCCGCACTCGCTCTTTAGAAAACTCGCCGCTATCGCGGCTCGTTTCTAAACTGATCTCGTGCGGCAAAATGGTGCCTTATGAAACTTGTTTTTTAATATACTATTTTCTATTTCGGTTCTATAAAGTGCACTTTTGGACACCCGTTTGGGTTGCATAAAGTATTACTTTTTCGCACGCAAAATTTTGTTTTTAGAGGTTGGTCACAAAAAAAGAAATGGAACTAAATCATATGTAAATGTCAAATATAAATGTGTATAACAAGCATGTGTAGTAAAAGTTGTATAGGTACAAAGAATAAAAAACACTTGCTAACATTTTATTTATACTAATTAACAATTTAAATTGTTAAACAGAGTTGGAAGATCTAATGCTACTATTGACATTTACTTCCCATTTTGAATAGTGCAACTGTTATAAACGTTTACTGTAACACTAGAAGATTCATGTGTGTTAATGGAGATCCCAGGCAGATTCTGGGAACACACTATGTTTTGTTTGAATTCCTGTTGATTCACATTGATTGACACATCACTGCCTATTGCATCAGAAATCGATGGATTCTGAATAATTTTAGTGGATGTACTACGTGCACTAGACAGTATTCGAGCAACATCAACTTTTTTCATGGTGGAATTATCAATGTAACCTTCAGCCACTGCTGAAGATTTCCATCCTCCATGGGGCTTAATTGTTATTAAGTCACCTCCACTATTAGCCAAGTGTGTCACACTTGAACGCCTAAAGCAATGTCCAGTGAAGAGCTCAGGATTAGGCAAATTTAGGTAAGTAGCAATAACTTTTGGTACTTTTCCTATAGTATTAATGCCAATTGGATTATTCACGCAAGAACCATTTCTATATTGCAGGAAGAAGCGTTTATGTGTAACATGAGTGGGACGAAGTGAATAATATTTTTTAACCAAATCAATCCATAATTTTTCTGTTATAATAAATTGTCTTGGAATATAAGTTTTAGTTTTTGGCACTCTAACCATTATGACATAATTTTTAAACTGTATATCATCTAAAATCATGTTTATGATTTCTTCACGACGACAAGCTCCATTATAACCCATTATAAGGATAACCTATCAATATTAATATGACTATTGTAACAAAATAATGTAGAACATTAATAAAATACTATTACAAGGATGTTTGTATTACTTACTTTCATTGCTAAATATGTTTTATCATCGGCTTCTATTATAAAATAGTTAATATGATCTATTTCTAATATCTTGGATTTCCTAAGCTCGTAGCCTTCAGATAATCTTTTTAAATATGCAAGAAGCCTAGAAAATTTTGAGATATCTATATTTTTATAAATATTTAAACAACATCGTTACATCGAATATGTGACCACAAGGTCGATGCCTTTTTTATCTTGCTTTCCTTATCAAAATAAGCAATAATTACATTTTCAGTAATATTCGCTATATTATTTTCTTTACACCAAGTTAAAAAGTGCTCGTATTGCTTTTGATAAATATGTCGAGACTTTGTTGGCAAAAGATTTTGTAAATTATCTTCTGCTATTTTGCGAATCTCTGGGGGCGTGCAATTATTTACTTCGTCCATTTCGTTAATAATTTATTGCATAAATCAATCTAAATTTTAAACTTAAAATGACATATAACACCGCCGATTTTCAAATATTTAAAATGCTCTAGTTAAACATCAATGCTACCAACTTCAAAAAAAGAAAATTTCTACAATTTTCGTACAAAACATGCCTCTTATTTTAAGTCTTTTTGAACTTTTAATGTCCGAAATAGAAAAAATAGTATAAAATACACGTTTCGTAAGACATTTTAGTGCACTTGTTCTTTAGAAAACTCGCCTTGCGGCTTGTTTTCTAAACTTGAACGCGTGCACTAAAATCATGTCTTATGCAACTTGTACTTTAATATACTATTTGCCTACCAACAATCAATAAAATAATCACAATCTCTTCTTTCGTCAACAATGGCAGAGATTTTATTTAGAAGTTTTAAGGCGAAAATGAACCAGCACTGCTCAATCAGTAGAGTATAATTGCAAAAAAAATTGGATCAGTTAGGATGGGGAGCTCTTCCAACATTCCGACCAGCACTTATTTTGTTCCTTAGTAAATTTTATTATTGAAAAAGGATTTTATCTCACTTCATTCAGGCTAAACTTCTAGAGTTTTATAATAGTTGAATTAAAATGCTATCAAAAATTCGACGGAAGTAAACAAAAGCAATGAACACGAAAACGACACTAATTTTACAAGGCCTGACCCAGAAGTATGTACGAATATGTGTGTAATATTCCAATATGCGCATATTGTTTCCATTTCGATCTAAAATAATTTAACATGGTGTTCGTTTGACTATAAACGAGTATTTGGATGAGGAGTTAAAAAAAACATAATTTATTCACATCATAATTGGTAAATACATAACTATGCGAGCTTTATCTATACAACTTGCATTATATTGCAATTATTCGCAATAAAATATTATTTTATCGGATATAAATACCGGAGAGTATGTTCCAACTAGTGGGTGTCAGGTGCTTCATGCAGGGTCATAGACCCGCTAAGTGCACGCACGGTAATGTCCATATACTCACCAAGATAATAATCGTCAGAGGTGGAATCATACTACGATTTAATAACGTGTTCTTTAATTGCAGCCGGTGTATAATTGTCTTTTGAATCAATGAATAATTGTATTTTACAGCCCTTATAAAATTGATGCGAACATCTTACGATACTTTCAGTTAGAGACGCCGTGAATTATTGTCCCAAGGCTAATTGATGCACTATTGTACTTCCACGAGGAATTAATGAATCCGCTATTAAGAATTTCGCGTCGTGCACTCCTTATTATCTTTCATTTCGTGTGAAACATCCTTCAATGGATACATATAAGAAAACAGCGCTATTTATTGTCCATAGATATGTTCATAATAACATATTAATTTGAACATTACTTCCCTAGTGTTTTCTTTGCATTAACCAAATATGAGTAAGACGACTTTAAAAGTTTTACAGGCTTTTCATAATTGCGCAGACATACATAAATTACAGTTTCGATATATTATGCAGTTTATTTTTTTTTTTAATGCAGCCAGTAGTATTAGCATTAATCATTTAATCTACACAACCGCCACTTTATCACCGTTACAATGAAATTCAGCTGTTTATATTGATTGTTTATATTGTACTGATGCATATGTCAAAAACATTTGACATATGGATGGAGTAATGGATTTCTCACTTGTGTGAACTGCAGATTGTGACAAAGGTGGTCCGCGTGTTAACAACCATATTGCGATTTTTAAATTCACGGAGATAATAGTAAGTTAGGGAACTAACATAAGTACGATGGTTAAGCTGCCGCTTCTAATCACATTCACGAGAATTTATGGTTAGAAATAAAACTTAACTGGAATACCAAATTCTCCTTCACAACTAACATGTTTTGCTCTATAAATCAGGACACTTGGAATACAATTATTAAATGCTCTGCTCATAATATTATTGACGAATTAAATAAAAATTTGTATAATAGGGGGGATGTGGCAAAAAACCACTGCGGTGGTTTAATAATGCTTATGGGTCATACACGTGAACGCCGCGGTTTATTAAGGAAGCCCTTATCTGCTATATTCGGTGTTAACAACGAAATCTATTAAGATATTAAAAAAATAAATAAAAGCCAACATGAGCAAATAAAAGCATCAAACCATCAAACCAATTTATACTATCCACACTAACAGCTGTCAATGACACAGAGGCAAGAATAACACAAAACCTTGAGCACTTTCAAGAAACAATGAATGCAGGACTAGATGTTATCAATAGAATAACATATTGGTAGAGCGCTGTCGACACGAATCGACAAAACACTCACGTTCTGTCCGTATATCAAACAGCAAATAATTTCATAGATGAAATTATTGACTACTAAATTACTAAACGTACAAATGCATAGCGATAATTTCTATAATTTAATCCTACCACAGCGAGTTAACGATATTATCAGTGATGAAAAAATTGGCATCAGGATTGCAAATTCTGTCCCTACCACTGTTGAACACAAAGGAACGTCAACACCAAGACCTAATAAAGATATATCTGTATTTTCCAATGACTGAACATTTTAGCTTCGAGGTTATGAAGATAACACCCATCCCTCTTAAAATAGAAAAAAATGTATATTGTATTTTGGATATACCACCTGAAATCATAGCAATCGATTACAATTTCCAATTATTCTTCACCATGTCCGATGAGAAACTTCGTAAGTCCATTCTGTTAAAAGACACCTAGTACTTGTGTACTCCCGGTATGGTTCAAAACATAGAAGCGAATCCAAATATTGTTGATGAAATCTATCAGAGAACTGACCAAAATAGATGCAGTATTCGTCGGCACAACATTACGTCCATAATATGAGAAGAACTCTACACCACCAATTCATGGATGTTCGTATCCGGTAAAGTCTTTAGAATAGCCCTGACATGCAATGGTAACAGATAAGACATTATGGTAAACAAATCCCAGTGATGCAAAAATGTGTAATACATACAAAACAAAATATTTTGTCTCCCAAAAGAGAAAAAAAGGTGCAAATTATTTCTTCCTATGTTAAGCAAATTAACACTACGATGAGTCAATTTGTTCGCGATACAATAAAACGGGATGTAAAACCAGTAGTGAAATTGTCTAACTCATTTGATGATTTAACAAAAGGTGAACAGACATTTCAAACCCACCAAAGGTATATCGACTGGAAACATATACATCATACGACAATTCCCAACGTAGTTGCCAAAACATAATCTAATTCTTGGATAGATCTAGTATTATTAACTAATAATGATAGTATGACTGTCCTGCAAAGTTTAATATATACTAGGGCAATTTGAATTTGATCAGGATGTTTATTTTTTCAGAATATAATTGAAGAGATACTCAAAACGGTTTCAAACAACTTCAAGTTGATTGTGGCAATACCGTCAGTTGTATTAGCAATGTGACAAATTCTGTTGCACAACGTATAATTATTAAATACTCGACGAAGATATAAAAGTTGAACAGTTCGCAGAGGAGTGTTTATCTTTCAGAACGGTGGTGTAAATCCTTCCAGATTGGACGCGAACGCGTGTCGCATGCTGCCCGTCCAGCGTCTGCTGTATATCTTGGGAATATTCTAAAAGTTAATCAGTTGATACGGAGCAATTTATGCCGATCTTCTCGATGAAAGGAAAACTATTAATTCAGCTTCAGTAAACCGTCTCCTGCTGCGTTTAGATAGTATTTCCCTTCCATGATCTCCACCTAATGAAATGGTGTCTTATTGAAGTGTTAACCTTAAATTTCATTGTTAATAATAAATACAAGTATATCTAAAAATGAAGCCCTAAAAAAGATATTATTTTCATTTAAAACAAATCCAAGGGTAATTAATTAATAAACATTTTCTAGAATTTAAAATTAGCTTTCGTACTTAATTCGTAAATAATTCACAAAGGAACCTTTTTATACAGCTAGAAGCTTTGTTCAATTTTTTATAAATCTGATCTTATGTATGTATGTGTGTTTGTATGTATGCCTATGAAGAGGCACAAATCTGGCATAGCATTCAATACATTAAACAAATACATCTCATGTTTCACAATTAACATTTACCGTGACATAAACACAATAGCATCTTCATAAACAACTACCCTAGATCTAGATATACGGCCATATGAATGCATTAATATGCGAATCAGACCCCAAAGGTTAAGTTCAAAGCTAAGCGTGGATAAAGTATGAATTATGATGTCTTCATTGACTTCGTGTATATGAACTTGTTTCTTGTTACCCTTTCACATCTTTCAGCCCTCATTTGACTTACGCTATTCATGAGCTAAACTTGCAGCTCCTTAGTATCTTACATTGCGCGCAGTTTATTGTGGTTGAAACGTCTACGTATGTGCCTATAATAATAACGACCTGCTGTTATAACCGCCTTAATTAATAATAATAGAAATGTAAAGTTTTTCTAGAAATATATAGAGTTAATAACAGACAGCTACTAGTAGAAGTAAATACTTAATTGCCTACATCTACATTAAGCTCTAAGTTATGTATCAGAATAATTGAAACATACATGAGTAGGTAAACCCCACCAGTTTTGTATAATACAAAGGTATTTTTAATAATATAAAATATTATTGGTGTTCTTCACACCAGATTTTTAATAATATTTTATATTATTAAAAATACCTTTGTATTCTAAGTTATGTGACAATTGCAACGTAAATTACTCAATTAAATTGTAAAATTTCTGCTAAATTATAACTAATGAAAAGCGTATCGTGTGTTTTGTTGTACTATGACGGCATTTAATTGTAGACTTGAATAATAAAAAAATCCATACGCCAAAAATAAAGTTACGATTTATTAATAATTACGTACTGGCAAGTACCAAAAACTGGAAAACAATACGTGTATTTAATTACTGATTTACGTATAGGCAAACTTTGACGATTATATTGCTCCACGTTTCCTTTAAGATAAATAGAAAGTTTAATACATTTCAGAAGGGTCCCCGTCCGTATGCCAGAAATAATTTACAGGGTCTTTATATGCAAAGAAGTTTTAATTAAAAATGTTTTATATTTTTAAATTTGGAACCTTTTTCAATTTTCCTTTATTGAAAATTTTTAGTTGATTCTTCAACGTTTCAATTGTCTTCATCTGATGGATGGATTTTCATCATTGTTACAATAAAATCTCTAAAATATTTCTTTTATTAATTTCAGCCAATTTAATTATCGTTTAGTCTTCTCTAAGGATTCTCCCTTTCTCAAGATAGTCGACAAGAACTACATCATGTGCATGCCAAGAATGGGTGGTCATTAGCTTTCCAGCAATTGTGTAGTGATAGATATAGGAAAAATTCAAAGTAATTATGTTGCAAAAACCTCAATTGCTCATATTTAATACAATGTATATTATTAATTCATTTGACATATTTTCAATAGGTATTAACTCATGCACCTTGACACTAGATTGCATCATGAACTTTTTCAATTATATCATTGGTTGTGTCATTTTTATCGTTGAGATCATCATCATTATTATTAAAAGTTGATAATATCTTAATTTTTTCCATTTTACCAAATGTACAGAAGTTTTTAACTTTAGACTGGGATGAAAACTTGAATATACACTAATGAAGGACACTAGGTGGATCAGATTGTAGCTTTAGAAAATAAGCTCTACTTGATACTTTGATCGCCATCTATATGCCAGGCCGAGAACTTTTCACATAAAATATAATTTCTCAGTACAAATAGACATAAATTTTTATAAATTGTAAGTGGAAATTTAAAATTCATTCGTTTTTCTATATTTTAAAATAATAAATAATACAAAGAAAATGTGATTTTCTAAATTATTATTATTATTATATAGCAATTTATATTACGACAAAAATAAGTTTATACCTACAGTTCTAATTTTACGATTATTTAATCGAAAATAGCATATTTTGGGTTATAATCAGAACAAAATTAGAAGTCTGAAAGTAAATTAATGTCGCTACTTCAGCACTTACATGCTTTTGCAAGCAAATACTAATATTGTAAAACATTCTTGTATCGAAATTTTAGGATCCATCTGGCTTTGCTTCCGTAATATTCTAATATTAACTTATTTAAGCTATGTCACCTAACTACCTTTGGAATTCGCAGTATGCTGTATATAAATAAACGTAAATTTGCCAAGTATCTGGCAATCAATATATACTGTAGGCGAAAGAAATTCTGTTTGGTATTCAAATTTTAAATAATATTGTGAAGAACTTCTCTTTTCGGGTTCGTTTAAATAAAACTAAGGGTAATTTAAAACACACTATATTAATAATAAAGCACACTAAAAACACTTAATAACTCATAACAATAGTTATTTCACATTTATATATCAATATTTATTTCACGTTTATGTTCTAACGCGACGGTCGCTGTTTGAATAATAATCTTCTCCCTGGCGAGCGCTCTATGATGTCCACTTCTAGAATCCTCTGGGCGACTGTTGTTTATTCGAGAAGGGCCTGGAATGTGTTGACACGAACGGCAGGTGACGTCATTGCATGACTTACATTACAATATGTTGGATTCTCCACATTTACTAAACACAATTCTCTTCCAAGTAGCCTAATGAATTATAACTTTAAGATATAGGTATATAGGTTCGAATATTTATTACAGCTTTTTCTTGTGCTAAAATTGCGCGAAAGAATTTATCGTTCATTGTTCGTTCCATTAGTTACGATAAATTCTAATTGATAATTGTCGCGGGTGTATAAAATTTTACTTTAACTTTTCATTAAAAAGTCTATGTACGTATACCAACTTGGGTTTATTTCAGCTAATTCCCCAATTTTAACTAATATTTTCCAAAAGTCTCCCTTTGGAGGCTGTGGTTAAGTAAAAACTCAAAAAAGGTATAAAACTCTTTACCAGAATCAATAATCGTAAATCCTAAAACGTATTAATCAAAGTGTTGTACTGCTGGGCAAAGTAATGCTGACACACAGAATCTCGCACAGCTTTACACGGCTGCTTTATAAGAATAACATTGAACCTTTAAAAATAAAGGAATACATGAGATTGACAACTCTTTGCATGGTGCAAAATTGTTTCGAAATTGGAGAAAAAAATTTTATGAACAGAAACAAGACACAACAATGGGTAATTGCTATCTTTTTTCATAGCTAATTTGTGAGTCAATTTGAAGTAGAACTTAAAAATAAACCTAAATATTAAACCTAAACAGTTAAATTTGAAATTTCCAACAATTAAATTCATGGTGGAAAAGGAACACAATGACAGGATACATTTTCAGATTCAATAGTAGTTAGAATTAAGCATAAAATAGAAATCGATATTGTCCGGAATAAAAACAATGTTAATTGATTCATCACCGAAAATTCAAATCAGAAATAGCTAATAATTAATAAATTAATTAGAAAAACGAATTTAAGAAAGATAATTCGCGAATCCACAAGTTTAATATCTCAACGTAACCAGGAGAAAAAGTACGTGTGTTTACCATACCATCCAATAACGAAAAACATTAATATAATTCTTAAAGAAGAAGGTCTCCAAGTTACTTTAGGTCCGAAAACACCATTAAAAGTTACCAAAGATAAAGTTCATTTGAATTTGAAATCAGATATATACGAAATTAATTGCGACGATTGTAATTTGAAATATATAACGCCCAATAAAAACCCGTGATATGTGTTTTAAAGAACAGATATTACATATTAAATTTAATAGACCGGAAAAATCGAACGTCGCAAATCATGCATTGGCCACGGATCACAACGTCTCGGTAAAAGGGTTAAAACTTGTCAAAAACATCAATAGCCCCGGAGATCTCGACGCATACGAAAGCATTCATATCCTTAAAAATAAATTTAACTCAGACAACGGTCCTATCTCATACAGTTGTCTTTTTACAATCTTAGAAAAGAGGTAGAAAAGGTTGAGGCGTTGAGAATACACGCATGGTGTTGCCGTCTTCTTAAGACGGGTAAGTTGATGTAATTTTTGTTTGTGTATTCATTTTAAAGTCAGTGTATACGTGGACGCCGTATAAAGTTGTCCGCGATTCTGTGTGTTAACTTTACTGTGCACCATATTCAACACTTCGATTAGTGGTTTTGCCTACTCCTGATGGCAACTTAGTTGTTGAAATACGTATTTAGGATACGATTATTAATCGTGGTAAGGGGTTTTATAACTTTTTTGAGTTTTAATATTTGTCAATCAAATTAATTCGTACGGCTACGGTTTACTGTGACATGTTCTGTACATTTTTGTTTTCGACATACGATTTCAGCTGTGAGCTACTATATGTAATATAAAAAAAATAGAAAGGGCCTTAATGGCAATTACAAAAAGTTTCGTTGCGTGGATTATGTACTTTTAGAAGCATCTTTATTCGCACTAGTATTTAATTAATTATAATTATATTTCAGAAAAACCAAATCTAATTCGAATACTAGAACAAATAGAATGAAATTCTAATAAGTATTAAGATTGAATAAAGATATCCTTTAATTTTAAAATTGTGGTAAATTGTTACTGAAATGCGAACGACAGTTTAAAAGCACATAAATTAAAATATGTTAATGCCCACAACTTACATATTGTTTACAGAATAACGTTCTGTAAGACAAGTGAAATCTATGTTTGAAATTTATTGGGGATATAATTCAGATTTTGAAATAACCGTGTTGTTATTCACTTATTCTGTGTTTCTCATTGTGGGAGCAAATATGAAATATACACAACACTGCAATCTACATATTAACACGTCGGCGATTATATATTCATTCTGAATACATTAGAATTTATTAAGATATACAAATAAAAGAAGAAAGAGTGAAAGAAAGAAAGAAAACCGAACGCTTCATCGACGAAAACCAGAACGGCGTCAGAATAAAGTCAGATAATAAGAATTCCACATTTGTAATTTGACATTTTAGATAAATGGCATTTCTATGTCCATTTGGCCAGGTCATTTTGATACATTTCACCAGGCCAGCCCAAATACCTTCAGCGTGTACCGGCGTTCTTGATGTAAGATGTTCGTCGCAATCTAATCGTGAGTTATGAGCGTTGATTCCATACTCAAGTGACTAAAGGTCAACACATTTGTTCTGAAATACTTAATATATATTTATATACACAGAGAATATATAAAAATAGCACTTAAATGTCTGCTTGCGTAATCTCGTCGTGTCGGTACCTATTCAGTTATTGTTTATAATACCAAAATATAATTAAAATGTAAAACTCGTATGTGATTCGTATTTGGTAAGAAAAGTAAACGTTCTTTGGAAGCGTACGGTGATACCGATACACACGTGCATCAAGTCGCCACATTATCACGTACATAAATTTCAGATTGAAATTACTTAAAAGCGGTCTTAGGAAAAAGTAAATTATCATACAAATACGTTCCGTACAATCAATTTGTTTTTGAAATTAATGCTATATTATTTAAATTGAATGAATCTCGACATTGTAGAGAGTTTCTACTAATTAAAAAATATAATCATCAAATATTTTTAGTAGACATGTGAGAATATCGATATACGGGGTGTGGTAATGTAATTATCGGATTGACGCTGCTATAATGGAGTCACGCCCGTAATAGAACCAAAAATAAAACAGCATGTAACAGAGCAACTAATAAATAAACATTTTTCTGTAAATCAGGTAAAACTGCAACAGAAACTTATGAGAAGTTGAAATTTGAACTTACTTCGCGTATGGCTTACATGGATTCAGATCTAAAGAACGTTACATACCGTATGTGTATCATTAGGCATAGAGACTCAGCTTATGAGTACATACAATGTATACGTACATGAGAAAGCCAGTCCAATGCCAGCGAAGACCGCGACGACTGACGATTGTCTCCGATACCGATTGACTGTAAATTTTGCATTCAGTCTAGCTGCGACCGTTACAGTTTGAAAGCGTACAATAAAATTAATGAATAATGGCTCTTTATACACCCACTGAAAAACTTCAGTTAGTAAAATGGTTTTATGCTGGCAAGTCTGCAATGGAGTGCATGAATTTGTTTGCGCTGACATTTGCAGACCGTTCTGTACCTTGCAGACAAACAATTTATAATATTATAAATAAATTTGAAACTTGTTTCTGTCTCAATAACTGTACGAAATGCAAACCAAGAGAGGTATCACCACAAAAAATTGAGCAAAGAGAACGGCGGGATGTATTAATTTTTAGTATTGTGGAAATTGATAACACGAGATCTACTAGAAGTGCTGCCGAGGAATTGGGTACAAGTAACACAACTATTTCACGTATTTGGAAACGTAGTGGTTTAAAATGTTTCAAATATTCGAAAACTCAAGAAATATTTCCCAAGGACAATTTCCTGAGAATGGAGATTTGTCAAGACGTTATGGAAAAGATACATCGAGATGAAAATTACGTTAAAAATATTCTCTTCACCGATGAATCAACTTTTCCATTACACGAAAAAGCACAATACCTCTGTTCTTCGATATTGGGCTTTGGTAAATCAACACCGGCATTTTGCAAATCGCACTCAGTATCCTCAAAAACTAAACGTTTGGGCAGGTATTTGAGGTGACAATTCTATAGGCCCCTATTTTATTGATGGTATATTAAATACCGACAAGTATCTCGAATTACTGCAAAATCAAATATGGAAGGGCCAAATTGTTAAAATAAGGGCGCTTGTGGCTTGTGTTGGTTCGTTCCGGACTAGCTGTAGCATCCTAACAATAATGTAAATGTTTTAAATTAATAAAATAATATGTATTACGTTTATTATTTCGGTTATCCCTGTACGAGAATTAATGCATGGGAACAGATAGCATTTGTTCGTATGACGCAATCGTGCGACTACAGATCGTAGTGCTAATTTCTCGACCTCTTCTGAGTCCGCGTCTAGTTTTGGACACTTCAATTTAATATATCAGCTAGGGCGTACGTACGTACTTGTGTATTGCCGCTTTTTGTTTAACATAAAGTGTGTTCATTTGAAAAGTCAATCTAGGTTACTTTGAAATTTTGATAGAATAAGACGCATATATATCAGTATGTGTTTGTTGTTCCGTAAACTTAAATCCAAATGACATTTGATAATGTCAATCACAAATATCAGTTAGTGCATAAAATAATCGTGCGTCGATTCTGGTTTAAAAAAATGGCTTCTCAGTTTTAAAATGGCTTTCACTTTAGAACATAAAATTTTTTTAGTCCAGGCTTATTTTCGAAGTGGTAATAAAATTGATGGTTTATGGGTTTATTCAGTTCAAGATTGCATGGTAGAATTTCAAGTTGAGTTTCCACATTTTGTAATAGATTATATACAATTTAAGAATACTTTGGTTAGAACTTTAATCTTTTTTCTGAAACTGGTAGTCTCTTAAAAAAATCAGGTAGCGGAGCAGTTAAGAAACGTACACCTCAAGTTGTCAATCGTGCTGAAAAAATAATGGAAAATGAACCACAAATATCTGTTCGACATTTGAGTCAACAAATAAACCTTTCTGTTGGTACCACTCTCAAGTTATTAAAAAAAGATATGCAACTTTATCCATACCGTGTCACAGCAGTACAACAATTGTTAGAAATTGATTACCCACGTAGACTACAGTTTTGTAATTGGTTTGTAAATATGAACAATAATGGAGAACTTTCGCAAAGAGTCATCTTTACTGATGAAGCATGGTTTTATAAAACGGGATACCTAAATTCACAAAATACAAGAATTTGGAGTAGTGAAAATCCACACGTAATTAATGAAGAATCGCTACATCCAGAGAAAATTGGTGTTTGGGCAGCGATAAGCCATAGGCGAATCATTGGCCCAATATGTTTTCAGAGAACGTTACCTGCTCAAAGGTACCGGACGGAAATTTTACAACCATTTGTCAATCAGTTGCATGATTATGAACTTCAAAATGCATATTTCCAACAAGACGGAGCACCTTGTCAATGTACTGCAGAATCTTTGGATTATTTAAAAGAATTTTTTGATGAGCGTATAATTAGTCGAAATACTGAAATTGCCTGGCCTACACGTTCATGCGATTTAACACCTTGCGACTTCTTTTTGTGGCCTTATCTAAAAATATCATATTTCGAACACCTATATTGAATTTAAATGATATGCTACAGAGAATCGAACAAAAATACATGGAAATTAATAACAATTCAGTAATGCTGCAGAATATCATCAGAAATTTTGAACGGAGGATTTTAAAGTGCATTGATCTTGAAGGATAACATTTTCAACATGTGTTATAGTTTTCAATAAATACCTATTATTTGTTATGTATTTGTATGTATGAAACTGTCAAAGTATACGACTTCGTAGGTTAAGTAGTAAATTTTAATTTACGACATACTTCAAAATGTTCTCAGTAAATCACATGCTACTAGATTGACTTTTCAAATGAACACTTGTTATAATGTACCCTAAGTTTCCTATATACACCAAAATAGGTGGATTTTTGTAGCTAAACACGTTTGTTTAATTAACACCAATATATATAATTGGATTTGCGCCGTCGTCCATGCTGATGTTTATTGTGCTCTTGACCAACTAAGGCCTCTTATTGTTTTTTGTTATTGATTCCTACTATTAACTTCTATTGTTAGCTGACAAAAAGTTACCCCATTTTGGAAATCAACGCCATGAAGATCTTAATGTAAAGACACATGATATGGATGATATTTGCGACGTTTTAAAATTTTGCAAGTACTCATTTGGTACAGTTTAGAATCGCGAGCTATTTCTTTTGTGCTAACGTGAGGATTAACAGCCACTGCTGCTAATATAGTGACTTCATTATTTTCTCCGGTAACGGTTGCTCGACGGGTCCTTTTTTTCGGTTGAATACTTCCATCAGTAGTGAATTGTTTGATGGTGCGGTAAAATGAACCACTAAACCGAATCCTATCCGGAAAACGCTGAGCGTAAAGATTGACTGCATTATCAAAATTTCCGCCAACTTCTCCATACTACACCGAAACCATTTCAATTTTCTCTTGTACAGTTAAGTACTCCAATCAGTAGCAGGCACTATTAACAGCGTAACAGAAACAGGTCTTTTACTTTTCGAAATACTCATCGAACTGAATAAAGTAAGTTGTTTCTTAGAGTTATTTCTTTCTTTTGTACGTTTATTTGTGTCTAATGTGCGCCTACTACTTCTTGTTATATGCTGCTGTGTCGGGAGGGGGCGTCCCACTGTTTTTGGAATTATAAAAATATGAATTGAAGAAATGACACAAACGTTAAATACATACATTGTACATTAAATGATATTTTTATAAAAATTATCTTCAACATATGAAATAGAATTAAAAGAAAAATACGATTTTTTTATTTGAAAGCACTCCGATAAGTCATGAGTAGAACAGACCAATTTCCGCCAATTGCGCGCCATGTGTGCCGATGTGAGGATGATTGTATTGCATCAGAACTAATAAAAAGCATTCAGTATGTGTTTGGTACCTGCTTAGACTGCATGTAAGTGTAAGCATACGTAATAAAATGTCGTCGACACATAAATCGAGAAAACGACCGTTGTCAGACTAAGTTATGGCTGTGTGCTGTAGAAGACGCAAAAAGTGAATGTGTTATAATTAAATTTGAAAGTGTTAGACAGAAATGCAGATTTTGACACCTTAACACATATTTGTGAGGGCACGTCTACAGATGCGTTAAGTTGCTTAAAAAAGTATTTTGATTATGCGAATATAACATCGCTAGATGTAGAACGCTCTTTTTCCAAATAAAAACATATTTTTTCGTCACGGCGGGCATGATTTTCAGAAATAACCTTAGAAACGCACCTGATGATGAAAATATACAATCGAGTTTCTCCAGTTTGTCCATCCTTGGAAGACACTTAAAACGGTAAGTGTTTTTTAAATCCTCTGTCGTGCACACAATCACTGATTTCATACATTTTCCATTTTATTTATAGGTACATATAACGCTGCTATAATATGTACTATTCTTATTTTTCGTGTGTTTATACTAGCAGAAAACCAAATGTATATTTAATTATTTCTGATAGAATAAATGTCTCTACTTCTATACTTATATCGGTAACAAGCTCATGCTGCGTCCCTATTCTATCGCATATTCTAACATATTACGAATTACACTCCCATACCGGCGCTCATGGCGCGGACGGAAATTGGTCTGCTCTAGTCATGAGCAGACCAATGAAATATGTGGAGAAGGACGCCCGTTCCAGGGTTAAGATAATAGTACTTCCTTGATAAGTTATTTTTCGTGGTATTCTTTTTATTGAAACCGATTGGCAGAATCGTATGCACAGGTTCTCAGTGCGCGAAATTGAGAAAAATTGAATTTCATCGATTACAGCGCCATCTATCATGAATTGACAGATACTACGTATTTTTTTCCAGTAGAATTCGAATCTGTACTAAAATATACGTGTTCCTATTTAAGATTTCAAAATTCCTCACCCCACCTTCATGGGGCGAGAAAAAGGGACTAATTCTAGCACTAACGTATTTCCTTTATTCAATTAATAAATTTTAGATCTGGACATTTTTTGTGAACTGCTTCTTTTTAGAGATATTTGAAAGTTTCCAGTTAAAAAATACACCGGGTATATGATTATGATTATAGAGCATTGTGCTGAAGATTCCAATAAATATGTTACTATTATCGGTTAAAATTTGTTGAAACGAATAATAATAATTATATCTCAGATGAGACCGTGATCATCCTGGAATTAAAATGCCGCACTTCGCAGATCCTTATCACTAACTTTCCTTGAAATTTCAAGAAGAATTCAAACCCTAATCAGAGATTAAAACCAAGTCTGTATAATTATGAGAAACTTAGAACTGTGTGTTATTTACAACATAAAGTAACAGGACTACGCAATATTAACGACTTCACTCTGATAAATTCGAGAAATTAGATAATTGTAAATGGCATAATTAATTATCATAAAAGTGTTTAAAACACATGAACACTTTCATTTGGTAGATTCAGCAATATCTACTATTGATTATTGTACGCAAATATTTATGGTAATTAGCAATTATCACCTCGTAGGTTATTAGTGGAACATAAATTTATACCAATTACACAAATAATATAATATACAAGTTTAACAGGTAAGTATCCTATTATATTTTCTAATTACATGCGTATACATCAAATTATCCATTTCTAATTATAGGGATTGCGCCACACACGTAAAGTAAAAGACCACACTACCTTTAGATAATAATTTCAGTGCTTTCATTAAGTTTATAGATTTCAGTTGTAATAAAATATACGTTGATCGGAATTTTCATCGGACAACTGTTGTAATAAGTAGTTAACCGAGTGCAATACTATCACAGTCCAAGATGGAACTTTATGGCTCGCATGCAGGCCCCTACCGAGACGATAAGAGAAAACATAGTAATGCCAGTAACTGTTGCTTACGTAGAAAATTCAGTGCGATAAACGCATTCAACTTTATGTCAACTACACTCTGTTGGTACACCCTTGCCAATGAATGATGTATCAATGGACTCCGATAAAGATAAATATATCAAATACGTCCATATGAATAATAAGATAGCAGAGTTACAAAACAACTTCCAAACGCTATTGCAATCACATGCATAAATACAACAATAGTGAAATATAATGGCGTCATTTTTCAGCGTTCTTGGTTTTTCGTTTAGCTACTGTTTCTTTTAACTTATTAGAAACATAAATTATTTTTCACTCAATAAAAACTTCAATTTGAAAATTATTATACAGTGATGGACACCCATGGTTCCCTATCTATTATTCGTATAAAGCTAGGGAAACATTAGTTAGATAGACATTTGTCCTGCTTAGAGAGTATCCGTCGGAAAGAGATGTAATAAAGTTACGTTAGAGAATTAAAAAAAAAAAAACATATTTTAATAATATGTATTACGTAATACATGTTAAATATTTTTTAAGATAGTTAAAGCTATAAATTTAATTAGAATTTAAATATTTTTCAAATTTGCTAATTAATATTTTACCTAAAAAAGTCCAATAAACATAACCGAAACATTTTAGTTTTTTTTTGATTTCACAAAAGCGGTTTGCAAGTGTGGGCCATCTATACTTAAATATTAATGAAATGTTTTTAATTTAAAAGAAAAAAATTCAGTATTTAACTTTTATTTCTCTATACGTATAACAAAAGAGAGAATCTAACAAATACAAAAAAATTCTAATAAATTAGCAAATTTAAATTTTAAATTTTTTGTCTTTTGTTTAATTTAGATGGTTCTATATTATCTTAATTACGATTAATAAATTATTATATTAAACAACATGAATCAAAATATCAAATTTATTACGATAGTTCTAACTCTTGGTTCTTTTTGGTGGTTTGTAAGGGAAGTTTGACAAATAACTATTTTTTACAATTTCTTAAAAAATAGGTGTTTACGCATTAATTTCAGAGAGTAAAGCACGCGTTTCTTTCAGAGTTAAAAAAAAAATTCGCACCCTAGTGAAAAAAAGAATTTCTGACATTTCTAAAATTCAAAATAAATTAAGAAGAAAATTTTATTGAAACAATTATAACAGGCAATTACAAGTCAACATACTTATTTTGGTATATAAAAATTGAAGTGACATTCGGAAAAATTACTTCCCGCTATAGTTCCCGATTTGAGTGAAGGCTGTAGCTTTGAAATACCCTTATTAAATGTATTCGCTGACGTGAAATCTTGGACTGAGTTAGAAATGTTGTCAGTTTTATATAATGATTTATCCAAGAGTTTTAATTTAGGCATTTCATTGCAAGTCGACGGATATAGTTCAGAAATTATTTTTGTGGTTGGATTTTATTCGAAATTTGAATATCATTATTTATGCAGTCTTCAATACAACCTTCTGCTATGGTGGTATTTTCTAACCACATATAATAAATTAGAGTTACGTCACCTCCTGCATTTGCTAGCAGTGTAGCAGAGCTTCTTCTAAAGCAGTGCCCAGTATAATCTTTAGGGCTTTCTTTCTTAAGCCATTTCGCAATTAAGCTTAGTATTTTACCGATTTTGTTAATCCCCACTTATTTATTAAAGCATCTTCCTAGCACGTACTCAATACATAAATATCTATTATGGAATACTATTAGGGAATAAACGACAGTTTTAATCCCGAGACAGTAAGTAATGCCTGAGCGACCGAAAGGAGCGAGGGCATTTTCTGTTGAGGGATTATAGACGTTTATTCCCGAATTACATACAAAACTTTTCTCCCGACCCTAAATGTAATAATTTATTTCATTATTAGTTTGACAGTTGATTAATAGATTGATCTGATGTGATTCAATTAAGTTGCACAAGCACTACTGTAAGCAACCGCCAAGTTATGATATCAGATGATTGTCCATATATAAATATTGTAAACTCATCTAATGTTACTATTACGATTACAAAATAAAATTGATTGATATATTTAAATGCATCGTCAATCTGACAGTTAAATTAATTTTGACTTAAATAAATGAACCAAAAGTCATACACTACAGTATTCACTTTATTCCCTAGGGAAAATCGAATATTTTATTCCCTAGAGAATAAAGTAGTCTAATATATGTCAATTGTCAGATGTATAAGATGACACTTTATTCTCGGTCGGGAGAAATAGCTATTTATGGTATAAGTGAATAAAGACAAATTTTATACACGAAAAAATTGTTTAGCGCACGAGGTGCAAGCCGAGTGCGATAATGTTTTTGAGTGGATAAAATTTGCTTATTCAGTGTATCATACAAGATTTTTTCCAATTTTGCAAAAGTTTCAAAAAAATTTATTGATTATAGTTCATAAAGTATAAGTTTTCAGTTCAAGGTCTAATTCGAAGCATATGATTCAAATCAGTACTGCAGAGTCAAATGAAGTCAGTATTCAATCGCGGAAACAACCGTTTGTCATCATAAAATATAAACGTCATGGTTTGCAATATTGTCAAAATTTTAGTATGTTACTTGCATATAACCAAAGAAAGCATATATATAACCTACATGTCAAAATAATAATAATGAGTAAAGTGGGAACATGAATAGTTCAAAAGTATTGTTTCTTTTCTAGTTCTGTATAAGTATATGTATAAGTATATTCTATCCAAGAAAACTATGCGGAAATTATTACTTTAATATTACAAAAATTATTTTAAATGGTATTTGTAATTATAAACTCACGAAAATATTCGATCAAAAATTTATTTAAAAAGAAGTATTTCAAGTCAGATATCAATAGTAAAATGCATAGGTATTGAAAAGATTTTTAGTGTTAAAAAGGTTTGTATTATTAAGAATGACATACCTACCGAAATCATTTTCCTGCACTATATCTGGGCTAAGAAGATTTGGAATGTATTAATTTGATGAATAATTTAGATTTCTACTTAATTTATATATTGTTTATATTTTAAATAAATTTAAATATATTGGAAAAGAATGTAAAATTTATTTTCGTAACTCTTTAAAAAGAATTGCCTTTTGAGAGTTGTCAAATTACATTTATAAAATTATACATAAAAGAAAACATTTAATATAATGTATAGAATCCACGGTTGGCTCTTGGTGAAACATAATGAATAATTTACTAAAGAAAACACTCGGTATGTTTGTTTCACAAAATATATTTATTTAATCTCTAACATATGTTTCGCCTTTTCAGGCATTATCAAAGAGTAATTTTTAAAAACTAAAATAGAAAGTACACTTCCACCACTATTTATGAGCTTTTAAGGGACTTTATTATGGCATCAATGGTCGGGGTGTTGAAAAAATCCAGCTGCGTGTTTGTTACATGTCTATTAAGATTTATGGCTTTTTCAATTTCTAATATTTCGAGGAAGTCAAGCCTCTTTCCTTTATTGAAAGTATGTAAAAGTTTAAAATTACTGGTATTAAACAAGTGTGTATTTTCAATGCAGTGTTCGGAGAATCCCGTATTCATTTTACCATAAAGAATAGAACTTCTATGCTCTTTGATCCGTTCTTTTATTGAGCGTCCTGATTGGCCGATGTATATCGAATCACAATCACTGCAACTTAATTCGTACACACCTGACTTATCACACAATTCTGTTTTTTCTTTATTATTAACTAAAATATTTCCTAGATTGACTTTATTCACTTGGATGACATTTAACCCTAATTTATTCAGTTTATTAGAAACTTTATTGCTAACCCCAGGTATATAGTTGAATGTGTGAAATGTTTTATTCGTTTTTGTATATGTATGCCCGTAGAAAACATTTATATAGTCTACATTTAATATTTTATTATTTCTTTAGAAAATAATGGTATAATAATTCGTCTTGCATATAATACAATCCAAATCCATATTATTCTTTATTACATGAAGATATTTAACAAACACATGAGCATTTTCTGAAAACTACATTTGATAATTTTGCAAGTTAGTACACCACCAATAAGAAAAAAACAAACTTAATTCAAATAAAACATTGCCACGAGATCTTTATCATGTAATGTTTCGAGTAATTTCTTCGCTGCCTCATATTATGTGCATGCAAAATGATGAATATTGATGGTTTTTATGGCAGTGTTAATGTTACCAATTAAACTTATACAAAAATATTTTGTCAAAATAAGATACCTGGTTATTAATGTTTAGTGAACTTATAGAAGTAAACTTCCTTCAGAATAATTGAAACATACATGAGTAGGTAAACCCCACCAGTTTTGTATAATACAAAGGTATTTTTAATAATATAAAATATTATTAAAAATCTGGTGTGAAGAACACAAATGCAGGTTCACTATTAATATTTTCTGTGAACGTGTCCGAATATATCCTATCCCCAGAGACGTAGATACGTATTTCACCTTTCTACAGGCTCATCGGTACGCCCCTGCTGGAGAAAGGATATTCCCAGACACATTCACAGAAAAGAACCACATCGCCCTATCACCGTAATTATCCAGACCGAGCGCAGAAGTACATTCAGCGCTGCCTGTTGTCAGATAGCCGAAGTACCTCGCATACCGTCCACATAATTAATGTGAAGTAACGACGCCCTCCCAAAGGTTGGCACAGCCAACGTCGTTACTTCACATTAATTATGTGGACGGTACGCGAGGTACTTCGGC
The DNA here is from genome assembly GCA_935421215.2 of Melolontha melolontha. Taxonomy (NCBI): domain Eukaryota; kingdom Metazoa; phylum Arthropoda; class Insecta; order Coleoptera; family Scarabaeidae; genus Melolontha; species Melolontha melolontha. The sequence continues at coordinate 585,446 of OW285235.1, read as the reverse complement.
TATCTGACAACAGGCAGCGCCGAATTTACTTCTGCGCTCAGTCTGGATAATTACGGTGATAGGGCGATGTGGTTCTTTTCTGTGAATGTGTCTGGGAATATCCTTTCTCCAGCAGGGGCGTACCGATGAGCCTGAAGAAAGGTGAAATACGTATCTACGTCTCTGGGGATAGGATATATTCGGACACGTTCACAGAAAATATTAATAGTGAACCTGCATTTGTGTTCTTCACACCAGATTTTTAATAATATTTTATATTATTAAAAATACCTTTGTATTAGTAAACTTCCTTGTTCCAACCAAATAAAACTTCAAAAATATTACTTGTATTACTTGCAATATGTTATTTTTAATGTGAATGAAGTATATATTACAAAAATGAATGAAAACTAGTCAGATTCTGACTCAAAACTTAAGAACTTAACATTAATTATTATTAGAGCAATCTCTGCCCTGTTATACCAAGTAATTTCATCACATTGTTGCAAAGCTTCATTCCACATTTCTTTAATTCTTTCATCTGAATAACCATTTCTACCAATATTTGAATTATAATAATCTTTAACCTTAGCACAAATCATTTCAATTGCGTTCGTCACAATGGTACGGGGGTAATCTTAAAAATGCATGTCTACTTTCACTTATTATTTCATCTATAATAAATATCTTCTCTTCTTTATGATATTTCACTAATTGAATTAATTCATTCTTAGTCATTGTAGGTGAATAGCTTCTATCTTTTTTTCTCAACCATTCCATAATTTGTTTTTTTGAGGTATTTGGTTGTTTATTTTGAATAGCTCTATGATGAGAAGCATTATCCATTATTATAAGTGATGGTACCTCAAGATTTGGTATAAGTTTATCATTTACCCATTGCTTAAAGGAGTCACCATTAATGTCTCGATAGTAATCACCAGTGATCGTTTTTTATGGAAAAATCAGACTCCTTTAATAAAGCCACTTTCTGTGCCAACATGTATAATAATAAACCGTTTGCCATTTTTCCTAAAACACTTTTTATATTATCATTTTGCCAGGATGTCATTCTATTCCCTTTCGAAAAGATCCAAGTTTCATCAAGGAACATGACCTGACGTAAAGTTGAATTTAAGTTATTCATATATTCCTTAAAACACATTTCTCATGCAGACTATATTTAATTTCTCTGTGAGCGCTCTCCTGTAACACTCTTTCGTATATTAAAAACCAATATCTTTAAGCAATATTGCTAAAGTAGTTGTACATGTATGAACAAATTCTTTCATAGCCAAAACATTGTTTAGAGTTTTTAAGGTAAGATGTTTTTCTAAAAAATTTGAACATGTAATAAATGTTTACAATATATTAAAAACATATTTTCTTTATACATGTCATAAACAGTATTTCGAACTTCCATTTTAGTTGCTTCTGCTACGTCCTTAGTTTTTGGCTTCTTACAAAACCTTTTTTTGCCAGGAGACGATAAGACTGGATTCCGAATGCTACAATGCTTAATAGTGTAGACCGTTCTACTAGAAATATTAAGGGCTACTGCTACCCTCTAAAATAAAACTTATTTCATAACACCGCCTTATCTAACTGATTTTGTGAATTACCTCACGAACACAGTCGATGGACATTAAAATACGCTGTAAGATTTAATAGAACCAAGAGGTTTACCTGGCATCTAAGAAATATTCTGTAAAATATTAGGTTAAAAATGTCAAAGTGATAATCAAGCAATTTCGTACTTAGTGCCACTAATTGATATTACTATTTATTATCAGTATTGTTCTGAAAAGAACAGATTTTGTAATTTTTGATAAACTAATTATTCAAATTGGAAGAATGCTTAACCTAGAAGTCAGAATACCGGAAACAAAGTCAATACACAACAATATTGAAATAATTTGACAACTAGTCGAATATCATACGACGATCTGCTAGACAACCTATTCTTTTTATTTAATATAATATTTCAAAGACGTACGTCTTAACTTAAAATGACAAACGTGTGTAGTATTACAGCGCGTATTCATGTGTGTTAGAAAGAGATAAAGTACAATTTGCGGTTCACACTTGGGCAGTACGAACTGAAAACTTATACTTTATAAACTGTAGGTAATTTATTTACATGAATATTGACCGTAATATTAATAATTTGATGAATTCTTAAATCAGGAAAGTTGACTCTATTTTCGTCAGAGTCAAGTACAGTGCAAGCTAAGTTGACTCTACTTTCGTCAGGGTCAAGTGTAGTGGAAGTTCCAGGCCTTTCATTTGAATTTACATCTGTCAAAATTTTTTTTGACGTGGACATTTTTTGAGCAATTGATTCGTCGATATACTGTTCTGCTACTGTTGTCAATAGCAGTGTGAATAAAGTGTTGATAGAAACATTTTAATCACTGTTTTGATTTTAATTTTATTCAACTTTATGATTAAAATGTTGTTTTAATAATGAAATTCAATATATGATCATTTTAATAAGTAAAATTGGAAAAATATATTTAATTAAAAAAAGAAATAAAAATTATAGCTTCTCCTAGGATCCCAGAAACCACTGTACAAAATTATTACAAGCAGCTTTAATATAATAAAAATTAAGTTCGTAAAATATGCAAAATTTCTAAATCAAATAACTTTTACAATTTCCTGGATCGTACATCTATAATTGCACTTAGTTTCGAACCAACAAGTTTTTCTACGTATAGCAAGTTGTGCATTGAACATTTGGTAGGTATAAAAACATTCAACAGGTTTATAAGAAATCGTACCTTAAATATATGTGCAAAAAATGAGGTTAACAGATATTGAAATACAAAGAAATTTTATAACGTAAAATAATAGCTATTTTAATACAAATGTAATTATGGCCAGAGAGGTAATGAAAAATTAAATTAAGTTACAAAGGGATATTATTATCTCAAAGCAAAATCTCTCTTTGAAGTCCCTTTTTGACCGACGTTTGGTCATCTGTCGGAAGGGATACAGGTGTTCTCATGTTTCAATACATCAACAGCAGGAGCCCTGAAGATGTCCTTTGCAACAGTGAACGAAACGTCGACCAAGAAGGGAGCATTACCAAGGGCGTCGTTCTAGTCCGGAATACCAGAAGCAATCATAGGTTATATTCAATTTAAAAATATTATAATTGAGCCTGTGTGGTTCTTCATAAGATGCCTTGGATAATTTATTTAAAATTAAATAAAATTAATTATTTCTAAAACTATATCAAAAATAATAGCACGATTTTTGCTGCTTTATTTCCGGTTAATGAATTATTCCTACCATAATAATTCAAGTTAGATAATTAATATTTTTAATTTTCTTCTCGGAATAGGATTTGTTTGAACATATATTATTATAAGTAAAGTTAGAATGATATGCAAAATATGCTTTTTTAATAGCCTTATTTTATTCAAAAAATATTAAATAAAATAAGGTCATTAGAAAAACCATATTTTGCATATAATCCGAGCTTTAATTATAAGCTAATACTGCATCTTGATTACTTAATATAATCTGAAGTAAAGTTTCCACTTATTACAAAAGGCAATCACATGCCGTTTACGTTCCACTAAATAATAAAAAGTTGAAATTGTTACCGGTAACAAGAAAGTGACAGTTTTATACTTACCGAGTACATCCATAAAGGTAGTAAAACACGACGTAAAACTTTGTTCAATGGAGTTTCTTTTTACTGTATACTTACCATTTTGGGAAGACTGCGCATAAGCTAGTCAAATGATATTTACGCTTTAGTATTTCTCTTGAATACTGTAGGAAAAAAAAACAATTCAAAGTAAATTTTTTAAAAAAGTTTCCGTAAATCGACGCACAATTTTATTCTATATAGAACTATATGGGAAAGACAAAGGACTCCCAGTAATTTGATACTTAGAGCGAAAGACGAGAATAATAATGAAACACATATCTTGAATGTTTGTGAAACGACACCGAATCTTCGATAGACTGTAATAAAAAGGTAGACCTAACAGGACCGTATTGCGTTTTGCATTACGTACGTAAGACAGGTCTGAAGGAATGGGTAGAAGTCAATAAATACGCCCTGGCTATTATTTCTTGATTTGCAATTTGCTATTATTCTCAAACAAATAAAACCAAAACTATTTCGTTCTTCAGATCTTAAAGTGATTGCAATTACCTTAGATTATACGCGACAAAGAAAACAATTGCATAGAGAAAAAAACTTCGTGCTGGTAATAAACTATGTATGATGAATATAGATCGAAGGCATCATGCCGAAATTACGATGGACCATATGAATAGTCTATAACATCGTTAAGTACAACACGCAGTTATTGAATAACACTATTCATTAAGTTAACCGCACATCTGTTTTCTGTCGTTGTATAGTGACGCAATGATTTCAATATTACACTTAAATTCCTTTCTTCATGGGCGTAGATAGAAGCGTGAGAGGTTTTTATAAAATATTTTATTTATTAGTTTATGTTTCGTAAGATAATAAAGTACGGTAAGTTAGTTTCTCTTTTTTCATTGTTTGACCAGTGATTCCGAAATGTATTGCAAAGTCTAGTATAGTTAAAAAAATTCAAAAAATCGCACGTAAAACGTCACTTAGCATCGCAAACAAATAAACAGAAATCAGACCCGTTGAATTCTGACAATTTTAACGAAGATCTCTGTGAAACTTTAATGGCGGCAAATATTCCACTAAATAAACTTAACAATTACACGTTCAAAACATTTTTCCAAAAATATACTAGTAGAAATGTTCCTGATGAATCTGTAGTAACCAAATCGAGTGATGTATTGTACTACTTTTCTTAGTCAAGGTACGACCCCGGTCTTGTTTCTATTGTATACACTATTGTATAAACACGACCTCGGTACGTCTTACAGCCTCGATATGTGTTACGCACGCTTTCACCACGATTGTTGATTTTATACTAAGGACACTAGTCAAAAGGAGCACACTCTGGAGTATATAAGGTGATCCTTCCGATCACTAGAGACAGTGCAGACACAGTTAGATATACAGTAAGATATAACGAGTGTAATATATAAACCTCCTTTAGACTACTGTCTATTTTGTTATTATGTATATTATTGTTGTTGTTTTGTTATAACGTGTTTACTAATTATACAATGTTATCCAAACGTTGCCAGTCTATTATTTAACATAACGGCGAATCTGCGTACTAACGCAGCGATGTGCCCCCTCAGGACCCTCAGCACGTTAGACATCACGTCTGACATCACATGGCGATCCTGCCAGGATCGCCATGTGATGTGGGGACGTGGGCAGCGTCGCCATCTGACCTGTGATGTCAGATCAACTAACTAGAGCAGGATCGCCATGTGATGTGACCCGGTCCTGAGGGGGCACATCGCTGCGTTAGTACGCAGATTCGCCGTTATGTTAACTAATTATACCATGTTATCCAAACGTTGCCAGTCTATTATTTAACATAACGGCGAATCTGCGTACTATCGCAGCGATGTGCCCCCTCAGGACCGGGTCACATCACATGGCGATCCTGCTCTAGTTAGGTGATCTGACATCACAGGTCACATGGCGACGCTGCCCACGTCCCCACATCACAAATCCATCTTACACAAATATTATGTTATTAAGTGCTACACGAAAGCAGTAGAACGCATTAGAAACCATCTTTCAAATCAGTACCTATGGGTAAGTGCCGACGAAACTGTCGATATATTAGGAAACTGTGTACTAAATGTTGTAGCTCGTGTACTACATCCAACTATTCCATATGTAATATGTAATAGCACCAAAAGTTATAAATACAGTTGATGCGGAAACAGTAGCTAAAACCATTTATGAAAATATGCACCAAATGCTTCATTCGAACGACAGGTACAAAGAAAAAATACTGTTATTTGTCAGTGACAGTGCTGCATATATGTTAAAAACAGGCAGACTATTAAAGGAAACATATCCTAATATGCTGCATATTACTTGTGTAGCCATGTTCTTCACACAATCTGTGAATATGCCAGAGACGCATTTCCGGATCTTGATAGTATCCGCATTTAATCCGCAGAAAAGTACCATTGAGAGTAGCTCTTTACAGTGAAAAATTTACATATTTGTCACTGCCTCCCTCTCCAGTAATAACTATATAGGGAACATAGTTGGAAGCTACTAGTTTTTATGCAGAGAATTTCGATAGTTTACAAAATTTCATTATATGTTTAGATGAAGATGCTCGAAGTATTTAACAGAAGTATTAACACATATTCCAAATTTAAAAAAATCAGTTGTACTTTCTTCAGAAACACTTTGGAGATTTTCCAAAACTAATCACTTATTTTGAAAATCGAAATCTCAAATCAAATGATGGATTAACCACATTAGAAGTGGCTATTAATAATTTGAAAAATCTTCCAAGCGACTTCGGATGTGGCCCTCGGCAAAAGTTTGACGCAGTTTTTAATAGAAATCCAGATTTAATAACATTGCGACAATTGTGTATGGAGAATCTAATTGCTGAAATACGCTGAAATAAAAGAATATTTCAAGTATGCACCTATAACCAGTTGCGATGTAGAATTTTACAGAAGAGAACTTTGAGAAAGTGTTGCTAGTTAATATTAATTCTCCTTTACTCAACTTGAACTACAAAATGAACAAATAAAAATGTTAAGAAATATGTAATTAAACTTCTAGTTTCAAAAAGAATTTTTGAAACTAGAAGTTTTATTACTTATTTCTTAGCGTTATAATGAAGTTTCAACAAGTATCTCCTTCGTCAATTAACTAAATAAAAATGTATTTCGTATTTTATAGATCACCACTCGTTTGTTGTCCAATTATGTAAATAAAATGAAAAACTCTTTATAAATACAAAATTTGAATAGTACGCCTGTGGGCGATGAGTCATGAGCTTCCCGTGTCCGGCCCCTAATAATGAAATAAAAATGAAAAAGCTATATTTCATTAATTATGAACTTCCATCAAGTAAAGGCTACAGCGATTAAAAAAAAAAATATGTATACACTTCATCGGCCATTAGTGAATAAGAACCAATTGTAATACTGCACCGTAATGTTTCAAAAAATCTCAGTACTCCATGAACTTGACTCAATTAAACAATTTAATTTCTATTGACCATATTAGCTCTCTGATTTAACTTGTTAATTTCTTCGACGAATTATATTAAGTTGGTAACTAATTGCGAATATCACTTATACATAGTTTTAATTAAATGTTTGTGTACACTTACATATTCTAAATATCAAATTCATATAACAATTTTATAGTTGATACTTTAATTGTGTTTCAGTTAAAAAATGTGTATTGCTTTTGGTTGTCGTCCCTTGAAAAATACAAAACCAAACCTACATATCTTCATTTTATACTTTTTTTTTGATACCGCAAAGAAAAAGATACATTGAGGGTTATGTGCTATGTGTTATGAAGCCTTAAAAGAACGGCAGTATGGAAGTTGGTTTGCTAAATTTCGTTTTAGCGACTTTTCAATCAAAGATTGGCAAAGCACTGTTTGTCCGGTTGATGTTGATGACCAAATTAAAGTAATAAGCAATACGAATTATCAGAACGAAATACATAAGATCACAGAGAAAATCAATGTAACAGAACTTGGTTACGTAAAAAGACTCAATTTATGAGGAATGTCAACGACATTCAAAGCTGATATTCATAGAAAGAAAATTATCAGTTTGGTAGGTAGAATTGTCTGCTTAGAAATTTTACTTCGTGAATTCAAATGTGTAGATTCAAGAACTAACCAAAATTGATAATGCAATTCGAAGAGAATGGTCAGAATTTGTAAATCGTAAAGATATTGTATTTCACCCAGACCATGCAAGGCCACAAACATCTATGGTCATTCAGCTAAGTTATTTGAATTTGGTTGGGATGTATCGTAATCATATAATCTTGAGCCCGCACTAACAAATTAGCATCTATTTCTTTTTTTGCAAAACTTCTTGAATGGTAAAAACTTTAATAATAATAATGACCTCAAATCGACTTGGATTTTTTCTACATCTGTGTTATATGAGCGTTTAATAGCAGGCATTTGAGTTGAATAATGACCCTCATTACATCACTAGTGGTGTAATAAAAAATTTCCAATCATTAGTTAATCACCTAATCTGAACTTTTGCTAATGACATTTAAAATTTGTTTGGAAATGCCTGCTATAACTTGTGGAATTGCAAGCTCTCTTCCAAGAAGGTTGAAATCTTGGTAGGAAGTGTTGGAAACACTTGTGGTAGCTTCATTGTCAGTAATCTCTCCTCTAAGAATTTTTTAGGTTTTCTTCTTGTTTTCAACTGAAGCATCAATTTAACCTTCACATACAACATTGAAACGCCCACCATAGCGCTTTATTACTAATAGATCTGCTCCGGTATTTGCTAAGAGTGAAGTGGACGAATCTTCGAAAACAATGCCCTGTGTATTCTTGAGCTTGTGCTAAATTAAGAAAGTTGGCAAAATTCTTTGGCATTACACTAAATTTTTTAATACCAACGAGAAACATTATGCAATTACTACCTCTGTACCCGAAGAAAAACGTCCTATGAACAGCATGATTAGGACGCAGCCCATGTTCACTCCTTCGATATCACCGACAGTAATAAAAAATTCTCGGGATACTTTCGTCTTTGTATTTGGTATGAAGATATGAAACTATCGTCGCTCTTTTTTCACATTTTCTAATTACAGGTTAGTTAGTTCATCTACTCTGCAAGCGCCTCCCAGTCCAATTATCAAGGCAACCTTAAATATGAAGTTATTAGTTTCACTATATCAAACATTCAAGACGTTTTTATCTCCAGCTTCTTTTACAAATTGTTTAATATCCTCTTTTGTTAATACTCCGTATTTCTTTGGCCTGTGTCTCATTGATTGCTTTTCCAAAAAAGGAATTAAATTCACTAATATGAAAATATTGTTTTATTGAGATTGTAGCTCGCGACATTGAATATAAAGTCTAAAGACTGGACCACTTATACTTTTCGATAATTCTTCAAAAAATGCCAGTATTGCGTTTGTTTTTTGCTTAATTCTTAAATTTCTTGGATGTACACCTACCGGTGAACCGTTTATAAAAATTTTCATACTGTGAAGAGACAACATTTGCAGCAACTTCTTCAATTTCCAAAGGCAGATTTTCCGCTCCTGAATCACCCATTATTATGGGGATTACACTATTGATGTGCAATTTGTATAAAAAATTGCTGATATTTAAAAATTTTTTTACAACAAACCATAACACTCCGACAGTTTTCTTTTATTTTGAATGGAAATTACAGGTTTAGATTTTTTTTTGAGTTTTTTGAATTAGGCAGATGTAGATAAGGTTTTGTACATCACAAATGGGCTAGAGCATATTACAGTAACTCGTGTGATTATAAGCGAAGCTCGGGGTAACGCTCTCGTCATTTGCAATCATTCACACTCGTAGTGTAATAATGCTTTTATCGCACTAATAAAGTAAATAACTATTATTTTATTTAGATAATCAGTTATTACTTGATTACCAAACCAATAAAATATTGACTGGCTTGAAACATTTAATAACATCTCATATTTATCCTAATGGAAAGCTAGACAAGTAAAATATAATCTCTATCTATTACGTTACTTACGTTAATTATTTACATGATCCAATCACTATTATTTGACTTTACTTGAGTTGAATTAAAGATATGCACTCTGAACAATAAGTTTTTACAACTCAAACTATGGTACCTTTTATAAATAGTAAATATTTTTATGAATGTCATGCTTTTCTTTATATTATTATCTCTCAAAACAACACGACCATTTATCTACTTTACTTTCTATAATAATACATTCACGTCAAAACAAATTAAAACCTAAACAATTCATGTTTGTTCATGAGATATTAATTTGTCAATGCCACATACTAAATAAAATAAATTACAAAATAACCAAAAATAAATAACTGGTTAATCCTACGATTAATAAAGTACATTAATGATTTTTTTTCTTTACAGTTTCAAAATATAATTTTCGTGTTTGTGTCTAAAGCAAGTTGATATTTGTTCTTATGTTTAGATAACTTTTTTATTCGTCGCGATACACTAGATCCTCAATACGGATCTGAGGCTTGGCATTTAGTACATGATATTTCTTGTGTTCCTCTTTCTCAGATACAATAATATACTTTTTAGATGGTTTATTTTTACTTTTATTTAGACCAGGTGGTATTACAAAACACTGCCGGAATGCTGTCTCAAAATTTAAGCAACACCATTGCTGTTTCCCGACATCCTACATTAATTTATTAGGATCCTCGTATCAACAAAAACAATAACCGCTCGTCTCATAATTTACCATAAACATGTTTGCAAGTACTAATTTGAAATGTGTAAGCTTTACGTAACAAAATTCAAATTGAAATATACTAGAAAATTAGAAAAAAATTTAAAGTAACTTTTTTAGTAATCCAGTTTATTACAAACCGCACCACTAGATCACTTACTGCTTTTTCAAAATTTAATCACTTGATTAAAGTCACTTGATAAAGTTTCTTGACTAATCTATATACAGGGTTATGATAAAGTAACGCACAAAATTCATAAAACGTACAATGTTCATTTTTGAAAAAATGCAAAAACACGTCAAACAGTTTATTTTATTCCGCGTCTTTTAACATAAGTCAAAAAAATAAAACGTCAAATTTGTCAAAGTTATGACGTCATCAATATTTTTTTTAAATATGAAGCTTGGTTTTTTTAAATTTATTTGATAAAGCTTGTTTTTCTGCATTATAAAGAAATAATTGAAGTAGGGGTCACATAAGAAAAAACTGAGAGAATTAATAAAAAACAAAATAAACTTTATTATAGTAATAACATTTAAATTAACTAAACAGTCCATTAAACCAAAACGATTTCTTACAGGAATTGTTCAAACTGTGTCCCGTTCACTATCTGACATAGGCCAAGACGGTGGTAAACCTGATTTACAGAGTCTTCGATCATCTGCGGAGTTATACGAGTCATTTCATGTCTAATTCGTTCCATTAAGTCTTCTGAAAATACTACACTATTAAGCAAATTTGGATTTTCGTCACAATGCCTCATGAAGATTTCACAAAATTCCAAACGTCTGTCCGGATCATCTTCTGAGAGTTCGTGAACAAGTTGAACTTTGTATGGGTGCAGTTTTTCTTTTTTTTAAACTTTACTACAAACGACTGACTAACATCTTGTTGTAAGGCAATTTCTGCTGTAGTTGCGTGAGGGTTGTCTTCTAATGACAGCAAAATATCTAACTTTGCATCGTCGCTTATTCCCGGTCTTCCAGATTTTGGAGCATCACTTACGCTTCCTGTTTCATTAAATTTTGCAACAATTCTGCTTACTGTGCTTCTAGCAATTGGAGGTTTTTCAAAATGTGTTAAATAAAGCACATGCTTCTTCATGACTTCGAAGTCTATCGCCGTAACCTACCATCATTAGAATTTCTATCATTTCTCTTTCCGTTAAAGGAGCCATCATAATAAAATTGGTATGACACTAATTGTAAGACTGACACTGACAAACAGTTGTTTTATTACTAGGTAACTTTAAGTTTTAATTCTTTTAATATTTAGTTTCTTTCCATAAATTCAAAAACTAGTTTATTTTGTTTTTTATTAATTCTCTCAGTTTTTTCTTATGTGACCCCTACTTCAATTATTTCTTTATAATGCAGAAAAACAAGCTTTATCAAATAAAATAAAAAAAAACCAAGCTTCATATTTCAAAAAAATATTGATGACATCATAACTTTGACAAATTTGACGTTTTATTTTTTGGACTTATGTTAAAAGACGCGGAATAAAATAAACTGTTTGACATGTTTTTGCATTTTTTTCAAAAATGAACATTGTACGTTTTATGAATTTTGTGCATTACTTTATCATAACCCTGTATATAAAAATCAAAAACATTTCATTTGTTTTGTGTAGACTCACAAACTACTACATCATCGATTTTAATAAAATTTTGTGTGTATGTTCCTCATGTTGTGTGGAAGAACGTTTTTGTTTTTTCTTTCAAAATTTTATCGGCAAATATTAAAGAATTAACAATATGTGAAACATGAATTTCTATAAGAAAAAATCGTAATGTAATTTTAAATCATTATAATACCGTATGTGTTAAATATCATTAGGCATAGAGAATCAATGTATGAGTACATACAATGTATAAGTACATGAGAAAGCCAGTCCAATGCCAGCGAAGGCCGCGAGGACTGACGATTGTCTCCGATTCCGATTGACTAGAAATTTTGCATTCAGTCTAGCTGCGGCCGTTACAGTTTGAAAGCGTACAATAAAATTAATGTATAATGTCTCTTTATACACCAACTGCAAAGCTTTAGTTAGTAAAATGGCTTTATGCTGGCAAGTCTGCAATGGAGTGCAGGAATTTGTTTGCGCTGACTTTTGCAGACCGTTCTGTACCTTGCAGACAAACAATTTATAATATTATAAATAAATTTCAAACTTGTTTCTGTCTCCATAACTGTACGAAATGCAAACCCAGAGAGGTATCACCACAAAAAAATGAGGAAAGAGAACGGCGGGATGTATTAATTTGTAGTATTGTGGAAATTGATAACACGAGATCTACTAGAAGTGCTGCCGAGGAATTGGGTACAAGTAACACAGCTATTTCACGTATTTGGAAACGTAATGGTTTCAAATGTTTCAAATATTCAAGAACTCAAGAAATATTTCCAGAGAACAATTTTCGGAGAATGGAGTTTCGTCAAGACGTTATGGAAAAGATACGTCGAGATGAAAATTTGGTTAAAAATATTCTCTTCACCGATGAATCAACTTTTCCATTACACGGAAAGCACAATCCCTCTGTTCTTTGATATTGGGCTTCGGAAAATCAACACCGGCATTTTGCAAATCGCACTCAGTATCCTCAAAAACTAAACGTTTGGGCAGGTATTTTAGGTGACCATTCTATAGGCCCCTATTTTATTGATGGTATATTAAATACCAACAAGTATCTCGAATTACTGAAAAATCAAATACTTCCCGCCATTCAAAACATTGGAATAAATCAGAAAATCGTTTAGTTTCAACATGATGGCTGTCCAGCACATAATGCAGTGAGAGTAAAGGAATTTCTAGGAAATACTTTTCTTGACCGTCTTATTACTGGAACAGGAAACATTAAATGCCCCCCCGCGATCTCCTGATCTATCTCCAAATGATTTCTTTTTGTAGGGATATCTAAAAAATATTGTTTATACTCACGAAGCTGGTAGAGCAGAAAATCTAGTTGCCTTGAGAGAAAAAATAACTGAGGCGGCGACATGTTAGCAAATGTAAGAGCTAATTTCTACGACCGCCTAGGACAATGTCTTGCGGTGCAAAGAGGAATTTTTGAACCTCTTGTATAATTTATTATAATTTGTAGAATCCTTTTTTATTTATTTTATTAGGATTATTCTTTAATTTTATTAGAATTACGCTTTTGTTTATGCGACGCACCGCAGCTTAAAAATTTCCTGCATCTACTGAAAGAAATAAGAAAATCAAATCCCTTGCAATTCGTAAATGTTATTTTAGAACGCATTACAAGTACCTATGTCGATGGTCAAATGATTACTGCTAACTTGTATTTGCGGTGAAGAGAGCTGAAGGTCCATACTTGTCTTGCTTTGTCAATTTCCTTTCCTTTCCCTTGCCTCAATATTATTCTTTTTCCACTTTATTCATAACCCACATCTCACAGTTATAGCTTGTGGTCGGTTAAATTAGAGCACCCTCTCACCAGTCTCGTTTTAATAATTTTATCACGAACAGCACAGCACAATTTCTAATATGTTCTTAGTTACGTCTACGCTGAACTATGTGAATCTTCGTAATTCACCTATCATAGACTCCTCGGTCAGCTGCAAATATAATTTCTCTTTGCCATTTTTTATATCAGTAACCCTATTTTCTACACTTGTAGTTTAAGGGTACTCGAACTAAAATTTTTTGCATTGCATAACTTTTTCTAATCTTGTTAAGGCAACCATGTTATCAACATGACATTGATGGCTTTTGTTCATCATTATCCTTTATTATTAAATAAAATTGAAGACCCAGAATCTTCTTGTATTCTATATTTGATCTAAACCGTTCTGAAATGATATTGTTGTCTTTGATAGCGCATCATGTATTTCCTAGACATTCCAGTTGATTTTATAATTTTACGAAGGTATTTAAATTCATATGTTGACAAGACACAAGTTTTAAACGTGTATTTTTACTAAATGATTTTTTTCTAAATGATCGCTTTTCTTTATTTTATTATAACAATTTATAATGTAAAAAAAATCATTTATGAGAACTGTACATCATTACAATGAAACCAATCTAGTACACAACCAATCAGCAGCACCGTCTTTTATTTTCTTGACTGTACATCCATCCCGTCTGATTGATGCGTGTGAATACATTAATGTCATAAACCAGTCTGAATTGATTGCGTATCAAAAAGGGTCAAATATATGCCATTATATTTCAGGCGGCCGAAACTGTTCACGTAAATTTCTTACACAAAACGTGATAAATCAGACATCGCAGTCCAATAAAATATTCCAACAGAAATAGTTGCTGATAGAATCTACCCTAAATTTAAAGCGGTGACTGGCAAATACTCAGAATCTACCCGTCGCATACCAGGGGTTCTTCTATATATGTACACTGTAAAAATAACCGATCTCATAAAAGTTTATTTTATATTGTCGAATATAATACTTAAATCTTAAATAATATATGTTCTGTTGTTTAGAAAATTTACATCTACATTTAATAAAGTGAAAATAATTTCGTAAATATTAATTATTATTGCATTAATTAAATAAATTTACTATTTTTTAAAATGAGTAATATAACAAATTGACGACACAAAAACAGAAGGTAAAAAAGGGTGCAAAGAAGACATCTTCTTAACGCAAGCGTTTTAAAAAAAATATATATTAAAAATCGATAAGAGAAGAAAAAATACAAGAAACAAGGTACATCAAAAGCAAAAACGGAAATATGTTGACAGAACCTAAAGATATAATCAACAGATGGAAAGAATATTTTCAAGAACTTCTGACTGAGCAAACGGAGAAAAATCTTAATTTGGAACATGAAGAAAAATTGGAAGACAATCTAGAAGATGAGATAACTATTGAGGAATTGGAAGAGGTAATACGAAAATTAAAGAACGGAAAAGCACCAGGATATGACAAGATAACAACAGAGATGATCAAAAGCATGGGAGAAACAGGAAGGGAGTTGTTCTTGAAAATTTATAATAAAATATGGAAAGAAGTGAACTTCCCAGAAAACTGGCACTGGGCCTTAATAGTACCAATATATAAAAAAGGAGACAGGAGAGACTGTAACAACTACAGTGGCATAACACTACTAAGTACAGCCATGAAGATATTCGAGAAAATTCTAGATGGCAGAATTAGAAATATAGTGAAGAGTACATTAAATGAGGCGCAAAGTGGATTCAGAAAAGGGAGAAGTTCGCAAGATCACGTTTTTACGTTTAAACAGATAACCCAGAAAGCCATATGTGAGAAAAAACCCGTATTTCTAGCGTTCATAGACCTGGAGAAAGCGTTCGACAAAACACCGAGGGAAAAAGTGTTAAATATTTTGAAAGAAAGAGGAGTAACTGTTAAAATAATAGATTGATACGAAAAATTTACAGTAACAACGTTAACACTATCATAAATAATAATATAGAATCTGAAACATTCACAACTCAAAACGGTCTGAGACAAGGACGCAGTTTAAGCCCAACGCCTTTCGTAACATATATGGATGAAATAATAAAGAAATGTACCACAAAAACTAGCAGGTTCAACGTTGGACACTTACAACTACAACTACTCTCGGAGGGAGTGTTCGCAGATAATGTAGTTATAATCGTTAAAAGTGAAAAAGAGCTACAACAGGACCTAGAAATATGGAACACAGAGCTGGAAAACTACAGAATGAGAATAAACAGAAATAAAACAAAAGTGATGACGATAGGAGATGCACCAGAAAACATAAATATAGAAATCGACGGGGTAAAAACAGAGCAAGTGAAGATTTACAAAAATATCTTGGAGTGCCAATAGACAAAAAGGAAACACAAGAGGTAGAAATAAATCAGAGAATATAGAAAACGTTAAAGCTCCATTATATCATGAACAAGAAATTCATAAACAATAAAGAAATTTCGCGAGACACAAAAATGAAAATATTTAAAGCGATATTTAGACCCATACAAGCAAGTTACAGGATGTCGAGATGAAATACCTGAGAAGAGTCCGAGGAATTACCAAAACTAGATAAAATTAGAAACGTGTAAATACGAAAAGACCTGGAATAGAATCAACACTCAAATTCATAGAAAAGAGACAGCTGGGTTGGTGGGGCCACTTGCAAAGAATGGAAGGAGTAAGACCAGCTAAAAGAGTGTGGGAGGCAGAAGTACTGAAAAACAAAAAAAGGGGTAGACCAAAAACGCAATGGGATGGAGTAATAGCGAAAATACTGGAGACAAAGGAAAGAACATGGATAGAAGCAAAAGAAATGGCGGCAGAAAGAAAAGGATGGAAAGAATTTGTAGACGCCTAGAATAAAAGTACAGTTTCGTCCCGACACCAGAAGCGAATTTAGTTTATATATATACTATAAAGTATTATCGACCGTACTGTATAAGTAAAAATTTCATTAACGGGTGAGCGGTCTGTCAAGTAAAAATAAAACTCCTTTATTCCACTCTATATTTCATAACGCATTGGTTACTTCATCAAGAGTGTAATTCAGAGTTAAAATTTAGCAACTTCATCAGAAGTGTAATTCAGAGTTAAAATTTAGCAAATAACGGCACTAAACAAGTTAAAATTCGTCTAAGACGAATTTTAACATGTTTAGTACCGTTATTTGCTAAATTTTAACTCTGAATTACACTCCTGATGAAGTAACCAATGCGTTATGAAATATAGAGTGGAATAAACGAGTTTTATTTTTACTTGACAGACCGCTCACCCGTTAATGAAATTTTTACTTATATATATATTAAAAAACGATATCCTACGCAACCGCGTTCTTGATACTGCATTTTACTGTTGTGTCGACGTTTCCACCGCTCTTACAAGAGACATCCTCGAATTTCCTGAGAATATTAACATGAGTGCATAATTTTAGGAACGATCTAGTTTGATTTACTTTTAAAATGTGCTAAAACTTTTCGACGACTCTATTAAAAAGGGAAAAGAAAATGTAACTTAATTTCAACACTAGATGTAATTTATTGTATGGAATACTATTTGGTCGGATCAATTTATAGTAAATTATAATACTGTTATTACTAAGAGTCGGCTCTATCTAATATAAATATCCATTAGTTTTAAAATACGTTTCATAATAAATGCCTACACAAATAGCAGTTTTGATAGGCATATTGATCGTAACAGTGTACGATGCGAGATGTAAGTATGGTATTTTAGTATAGAAATGGTAGAAATGTGACTTTTTTAGGCCGTTATACTTTATGTGTCTAGTGAGAGGCCACGCTGAGTGGGTGTGAGAACAGTCCGTGGCCACCTGACCCGCACTTGTCATCAATAATCTGTGACATCAATGACTCTAGATCAAACTGAGTGTCCTTATTTATTAGACACTAACTTAACAAAAAGGTAGAGTAGTTCTATTATGTGGTTTCTGAATTTATTATAACATATTTTCGACTTTTCTGTCTCGAGCAGGTGACCACTTTACCTGTTCTCATTAATATTTCTCGCCTACGTCAGAACACTTTAGAAATTCGTTCTTATGGGAATTCAAAGGAGACAATTTATGTGTGTTTTTTTGCGATTCAAACTATTTCAACATAAAAAATGCCGTAATAAATTTTACAGGAAAAGAATATCGTGTATTCAAAATTAATATTTTTCTGGATAAAAAAAGAGACAATCGAACTAAATCTGAGTCAAATATGCAAAACAGAAACTACCAGGTTACACAAAAACAAAATTCGTTTTAAATATTTTACGTGGGTTATTTAATAGCATGATGTTAAGTATATAGTTTTCACGGCAATTCTACTGTTTACAAAACAAATAAAACTAACGAATCTTTATTAAAATCTAGGAAATATTTTCTGCCGATAAAAAAAACATATATAAGTTAAATTTCGAGAGAGTTGAAATTTAAAAAAAATTTATTTGTTTTGCGGTTTTGACAATACGTTACAAGATAGATTTAAACTAGATTACACTGAGGTTTATTAGCGATCTATGTCGCGTACAGTTACACTAATAGCTCTGTCAACTAATGCTTTGCCCATCTTTATATATTAAAAGTTATCTTATCTTACTCCACGTGCATCCGCCTAAATAAATGAAATTGCAGAGTGGACGTCTAGTAATTAATGAATAGTTTGCATTATGTAGACATACGTAACTTATATATATATATATATATATATATATATATATATATATACTGGGTGTCTTTTTTAACTTGAAACTTTCAAATATTTCGAAAAATTGTTATTGGGACGGGTGTAACTTTGTAATCTTAAATAGGAACCACTATATTTTATTCCAGATTCGAAATGTACTCAAAAAAGTACGTAGAATTTGTCTGAAATATTTTTTTCAATTCACGATAGATGGTGATGTAATCGATGAAATTATTTTTTTCTTCAATTTCTCGTACTGAGAGCGTATACATACGATTCGGCAATACGTGTGCAATCAAAAATACATTTTCTTTGTAAATAATACAAATTAGTCTTAAAAAAATTTTATTCATTTTACAAATTTCGAATAACTGGGAAAATGTCAACTGTAGAAATGTAAATTGCTGCTGAATAAATTACTTTTAGCGTAACCCAACAACAACGACGTGTACGTAGTGCCAACTCGGGGTGCTTGATTAACCTGAGTCTCCTTGCCTCTCACGTATCAGGGTGCTTCATTTATGTAAGTTCCTTCGCATCTCACTTATCAGAGTACTAAATTTCCCCTCACCCCATCATCTTTTAATGAAAGTATGTGCTCAAAATGATGGCCTTCGACTTCAATGCACTTATTAATTTGCATTTCAAATGAGTGTAGACAACTGAGAAGTTTATCTTCTTGAATTTCGACACAAGCATTTCTGATTCGCTCAATCATATTTTTACGTCTTGTTGGTACTTGATTGCATAATTTTCATTCAAGATAACTCCATAAAGAGAAATCTGGCGAAATAAGCTCTGGTGATAGCAGATCAATTTACTGAACCAGCTCTACCGATCTAGCGATCATTGAAATTACGATCAAGTAATTCATGTGCTACCATCAAATAGTGTGCTGGACAACCATCATGTTGAAACCACATGTTCTGTTGCACATTTAAACTAACATCTTAAAGTAGTGTTGGCATTTCATTTTCCAAAATGTCTCAGTACATTTCACCATTCCAGTGGCGTTTAATAATGTGGGAGCCGATTACTTTGTTCCCAGTTATTGCACTCCACACGTTGACAGTCCTAGGGCCCTGGTGTTCAACTTGGCGAAGCCAGTGTGGATTTGCAACACTCCAGTAATGTGTATGCGTCGATTAATCGTTCTGTGGTTTGTGAAAGACGCCTCGTCGCAAACAACACGTAACGAAAAAATTGGTGTTTTGTTATAATTGTTCACATGCTCACTGACTTTCGGGTAACGGAATCGGGTAACTTTTGCCCGATTTTGGAAATCAACGCCATGAAGATCTTGATGACACATGATATGGATGATATTTATGACGTTTTAACATTTTCCAAGCACTGGCGGTGGATAATCTAGAATCCGGAGCTATTTCTCTTGTGCTAACATGAGAATTAACAGCCACTGCAGCTAATAAAGCGACTTCATTATTTTCTCCGGTGACTGTTACCGGTCCTTTTTTCGGTTGAACACTTCAATAATAGTTAATTATTTGATAGTACGATAAAATGAAAGACGTGACCGAATCCTAGCTGGAAACGCTGAGTGTAGAGATTTACAGCGCTATCAAGACTTGTACCAGCTTCTCCAAACAACAAATAGAAAAATGTCCTAAAAATTTGGGAGATTTATGGCAGACAGGAACAAAGAAGAAATGTGCGAATACTTCGGCAAAACAAGTATAGCCAGAGCATTGATAATTATTGTCCCTGTGCACATCGAAGATGGCAGAGAATATATTTTTTCCCTTCACGGGAAAGGGATAACCGTGGACAAGTTGAAGCAGTCACATTTTTTTCATAGCTTAATGTACCCATGTTTGCATGTCTCCTTTTTTCGACGACACTGTAAATATCTTTTCTACTATACTTATGTCTATAATAGGGAGCGATTTTGTAATGATTACCGCTTTCTTTAGTATCAATTTTAATGTACATATCAAACAATTCTCGTCAGTATAATTAATCTGTAACTTCCTTAGCTTAGAAAAATAATACACAATTTTCGATAAATCCTGTCAAATCCTGATAATTATATATGCAAAATACCCGTCTTCCTTTTCCTGAAAGACTTTACAAGCTTGTATTTGTTTTTCTAAGTGCTTGTGTTTACTTAATATTCCCTAATCCTTTCTTTGGTATGCCCTACGCAGAAATTTCCGGAATTTGAATGTAATTTAGTAGGTTGTGTCAAACAGTTTTAATGCCTATATTTGTTGAGTTATTCTGCAACACTACAATATCTAATGTGAAAGAGCAAATAAAGTGCATCAAATTCTGCTTCAAACTTGGTAAAACGGCAGTGGAAACTCCGAAGATGCTTAAACACGCGTTTAATAAGGATGCTTTAGGCCAGACAAAAACTTACGAGCAGTACAACAGTTTTAAAAATGGAAGTGTGTCGGTTGACGGAAAACGCGCTACAAAAAACTGTAGCATAAGTTGTGATGCTATCCTGCAAAACTGAAGGATAACAATCCATGAAATTTGTAACAAATTTGTCGGGTTGTCGTACAGCGTTTGTCAACGTATTCTGTCAAGCGAGGTCAACATGCTGCGACGTTCGTGCAAACGTTACTCAGCATTGAACAAAAACCGTACTGTGTTCATGAGTGCACAGAGCTGAAAGAAACTGTCGAAAGAGATGGGAACTTCAGTATCAGAATTATTACTGGCGACGAATCATGGGTGTACGAGTATGATCCCGAAACAAAGCAGCAGCCAGTGCAATAAGACGCCATCATCGAGACAACGTCAAGTTAATGTGGATTTGCTTCTTTGAAGCTGATGGCATAGTGAACAAGAAATTTCTCTCACCAGGTGAAATAGTTAATGGACGATATTAATGCGATGATCTTCGGAAACTAAGAGCCAAGTGGGGCAACAATTCGTACATCCTACATCACGACAATGCACCTACCCGCACATCGCTTGTTGTACGTCAATTTCTACTTTCAACGAAGAAGGCAGTGCTACCCCACCTTCCCTATTACTCAGATCTTGCCCATTGTGGCTTCTTCCTGTTTCCGAAGTTGAAACCGAAGCTGAAGTGGTGCTGTTTTGAGACGATTGATAAGATCCAGACCGAATCCAGGCAGTTTTGAACACGTTAACACGCGAAGACTTCCAGCACTACTTCCAGTAATGGACAAGTCGCTAGGAGCGGTGTATTCATGCAAAAGGATAGTACTTTGATGGGGATGGTGGTGAATAATTTCTAGGAACAATTTATTGTGTTTTTTTTTTCACATTCCGAGAATTTCTGAATTGCAGCTCATATAAGACAATTTTCTTTTCTATTGTTACTTATTTTTATTAAATAATTTTAAATAATTATATCATCACGATTAATACTTTCCTATTGTTTTTCTCTATCCGACACAATGAAATTAACCATGATTACTTTAAATTTAAAATAAATTGAAATTCTTAAAATAATTAGTTCGTATTTCCCATAAACTTTTATAACTAGTGTTCATTTGAAAAGTCAATCTAGGTTACTTTGAAATTTTGATAGAATAAGACGCAAATATATTAGTAGGTATGTGTTTGTTCTTCCGTAAACGTAAATCCAAATGACATTTGATAATGTCAATCACAAATATCAGTTAGTGCATAAAATAATCGTGCGTCGATTCTGGTTTAAATAAATTGCTTCTCAGTTTTAAAATGGCTTTCACTTTAGAACAAAAATTTCTTTAGTCCAGGCTTATTTTCGAAGCGGTAATAAAATTGATGGTTTATGGGTTTATTCAGTTCAAGATTGCATGTTAGAATTTCATGTTGAGTTTACACATTTTGTAATAGATTATATACAATTTAAGAATACTTTGGATAGAACTTTAAAACTTTTTTCTGAAACTGGTAGTCCCTTAAGAAAATCAGGCAGCGGAGCAGTTAAGAAACGTGCACCTCGAGTTGTCAATCGTGTTGACGAAATAATGTAAAATGAACCACAAACATCTGTTCGACATTTGAGTCAACAAATAAACCTTTCTTTTGGTATAACTCACAAGTTATTAAAAAAGGATATGCAACTTTATCCATACCGTGTCACAGCAGTACAAGAATTGTTAGAAATTTATTACCCACGTAGACTACAGTTTTGTAATTGGTTTGTAAAT
Source organism: Melolontha melolontha (assembly GCA_935421215.2). Taxonomy (NCBI): domain Eukaryota; kingdom Metazoa; phylum Arthropoda; class Insecta; order Coleoptera; family Scarabaeidae; genus Melolontha; species Melolontha melolontha. The sequence goes on along the minus strand of OW285235.1, from coordinate 562,857 downwards.
ATGAACAATAATGAAGAACTTTCGTAAAGAGTCATCTTTACTGATCAAGCATGGTTTTATAAAACGGGATACCTAAATTCACAAAATACAAGAATTTGGACTAGTGAAAATCCATATGTAATTAATGAAGAATCGCTACATCCAGAGAAAATTGGTGTTTGGGCAGCGATAAGCCAAAGGCGAATCATTGGACCAATATTTTTTCAGGGAACGTTAACTGCTCAAAGGTACCGTACGGAAATTTTAAAACCATTTGTCAATCAGTTACATGATGATGAATTTCAAAATGCATATTTCCAACAAGACGGAGCACCTTGTCACTGTACTGCAGAATCTTTGGATTAATTAAGAGAATTTCTTGATGAGCGTATAATTAGTCGAAATACTGAAATTGCCTGGCCTGCACGTTCATGCGATTTAACACCTTGCGACTTCTTTTTGTGGCCTTATCTAAAAAATAACATATTTCGAACACCTATATTGAATTTGAATGATATGCTACAAAGAATCGAACAGAAATGCATGGCAATTAATAATAATCCAGTAATGTTGCAGAATATCATCAGAAATTTTGGACGGAGGATTTTAAAGTGCATTGATCTTGAAGGACAACGTTTTGAACATTTGTTATAGTTTTCAATAAATACCTATTATGTGTTACTTATTTGTAAATATGGAACTGTCAAAATGTACGACTTCGTAGGTTAAGTAGTAAATTTTAATTTACGACATACTTCAAAATGTTCTCAGTAAATCATTTGCTACTAGATTGACTTTTCAAATGAACACTTGTTATGTTTTGTAAATTGATTTAATATTGACAGAATCGCTTGTGACAAATCTTCACGTTGCAGTATTATTTCAAAATGACGGACAGTTTCGCTTCATATTATTCAGATCGATGAGTAGCTAATGCCGAGGATAGATATATAGATAAATAGATAATCTTATTTGCGTGTGACATCTTGGCATTGTATATAGTTGCCACAGTTCAAATATGACATATACAAAACGTACATAAATGCATTAAAGGTGTAATTACCGCATTTTTTTGTTTGTTTCCCTTTTAATATTCGCCTCAAGTCCATTTATTATTTCGCAAAAGAACGTCGTGAAAATCGAATCGTAAAATTTACATATTCCATAATAATAAACAATAACGTACGACCAATTCTCGCCGTGAAATAATCTCATCGTTAAATTGAGTACGAATATTGTTCTACTATGCGTGCATGATTCCTATATTTTACCGAGCTGTATATCTTACATGAGCTAAATTCCTAGTTCCATTCCGTTCCGTAACAAGACGGCATAAATATCGATGAAATGTATGGTGGCAAAGCGCAAACAATTCACGCCGCACAAAGCTCACGTAATCATAATCTGTGAATCTTGAATTCTCTTCGCATTCCTAAATCAGTACAGACCGACTGTAGGTGGAAATTACGGAAATAGAAACAAAATTGCTTATTGTTGAATCTCCAAATTAGATTTCACTGGACGAGAGTTATTATTGTGAATAAAAACTGGGAGTGATTTCTGTTTTTATTGCCACAAGATGTTCACTTTGTATAAATTTAAAAAATATACATTCAGCTTATATATAATGGGATTTTGAGACGGTTTTTATACATTCGTGCGTAATGTACAGTTTGTCTACGAATTTATGTCTCCCCCCAGTCACGGCTAGATAACAATTAAATCTTCTAGGATTAATACGCATGTAAACACTATTAATGTGAAGAGAATCGCCTTTATGTAACGCAAAAAATAAACAAAAAACTATTCATAAATTCGTACCAATGCCTCTAGACTAAAATACTCGTAAATACTTTCATCGTTGCATGTGAATAATATAGAAATATTTTTTAAGACGTTTTATGTAGAATGTTTTTTCTATTGTGATTGAACTTCTACCTTAAATTTTTACTATAAGGCAATAAGAAATTGGACATGACTTTTTCTCAATAAACTAGATCGAATTTCATATTTTAGATGTGTTTTGTTTTGAATTTTTCATTTTCACTTATAATTAGAGCAGACCAATTTTTTCAAAATTTTCATGATAGTAAAACCTCTTCCGTAACCATGTACTCCAACGTGTCAACATCGGCTGTGGTGGCTCAGGGGTATGGGGACACAATTCGTGAAATTTCCGAATACGTTTTGGAGATTTCAGGAATACTGCCTTTGTACTCGATATTAAAGCATCTACCTCTGGATAACATCTACGAACCTGTTCTGCCACAAGGTGTAGAGCATGGAGTTTACAAGTAATATGTAACTAATTAGGACAATATTTTCTAAGAGACTGGCCTACAGAACACATGGTTGCGGCACCATCGGTCATAAACATTAATACTTGGTCTTTCGAAAGTTTAAATTTTTCCAAAGTATCTAATAGCACCTCTGAAATTTGTTCGGCATTACATTGTTCTAGTCGTCTGGATGCTAATAAAATTGAAGACGTTGGTTGATGTGGTTCCATATTACGCGCCATCACATTAACTACAGATTGTTTTTTGCTGTCAGTTGTTTCGTACACACATAACCACAGTTTTTTATTTTTCAGTTCGGCTTTGATTTGATTTTCAACCTGTTTACGCACCGATGGTAAATTCCTTCGTAGCGTTGTCGTGCTCGGTAATATTTGATTCGCGTATTTATTCCAAAATGAAATAAATGAATGATTACTTAACAAGGTAAACGGCAGTGTACACACAATCATAGTTACACATAGTTCATGTATAAACGGTTGTCGATTAATTTTGTTATTATTGTGCTTCGAACTGCTTACGTTTTCTTTACAATGTGTTTTTGACCATCACATTAGATATGTATTGCACACTAAACATTTAATTTTTGAGCCATTGTATATTAAGTCCGGGAAATCCATAATAAACTTATTCACTTCGTCTGACAACAGTCGTTTTCTCGATTTATGTGTCGACGACATTTTATTACGTATGCTTACACTTACATGCATTCTAAGCAAGTACCAAACACATACTGAATGCTTTTTATTAGTTCTGATGCAATGCAATCATCCTCACATCGGCGCACATGGCGCGCGGAAATTGGTCTGCTCTACTTATAATTACACGAGAGCGTTTTTGTCGAAGTAAACTTGACATTTCAATGAGTATTTCGTTGCTTGGCAATATAACGAAAAAGACTGCCTTTGAAAAAATTACTTAGTCCGTGGTAATTTTTCTCTGGCAGTTTTCTCTGGCAGTTTTTTAAGTTGAATTGCCTAAAGGCAAGTAAATTCGAATTATAAATGTTAGGAAAATTAAATTCAAAGAAAACTCGAGTGTAATTCGATACGACAATTTAATGAATATATAATAAATTTACATAATAGTTAATTTAGAAATCACTAAATTCCTAGATTACTCTGCTAGACCTACTAGAATTATACCGTTCAAAAGTCAGGTTTCGTTTTGTTGCTGGAAAAGCTAGGGCAAACTTTTACCGCTGTCATAGTGACAAAAAAACAGCGACTTATGGGATTTTTAGTGTATACATTAATTGTCCTGGAAATTTGTAGCTTATTCAGTTCTTTCTAATTATTAAGTTATTAAGAGATAAGAACTATGGCTTTTTCTCTAAAAACTAAATCGAATTAATAATACCTATTAATTTGTAATCTATAATTATTCTTAAATTTATTAAAATCTTATAGAAACTCGAAACTTGTTTTGGCATTTCATATTCTCATCGATTTAATACCTTCTATATAAAATAAAGAAATGTTTTTGAAAATTATCATAAGCTTGTAAAATACGTTGTTATGTTGGAATGGAACATCCATCCGTCGTCATGCTGTGGGCCTATATTTCAAAACATGGTTGCAAAGAACGTCGCGAAAATCGATTTCTTTATATTGTATGAGGTACAATATATATTATCAATACCTTATTTACCGTTATGTGTTAAGGTTAAATACAAAAATCTAACAATTCCTTAAAGTTACAATACATTAAATCAGTAAGTGCAGCCTATCAGAATCTATCATTATTATTTTATTCTAATTTCGTTCCGTATATCATCCTTGCCCATTCTTTCTTGTTGATTGCCATTCTTTTCGCCTCTCTCCCTGACATTCTCTTAGCTCTCAATATGTCTTCCACTTGGCTGTCCCACGAATTACTAGGTCTACCTCTTGGTCTTTTCTGATATCTTCTTGCTTGCCATACTTTTCTTATTGTTCTCTCCTCTCCCATTCTTGTCAAGTGTCCAAACCATCTTAATTGATTTCGTTGTATATCTTCCTTCAGCGTCCGTACTTTAAGTTCTTCCCTTATTTTGCTATTTCTTACTCTGTCTCTCTTAGTAATTCCCATTATTCCTCTTAAAAACCTCATCTCCATTGCTTGGATTTTGTTTTCCATTCGTTTCGTCAATGTCCAACTTTCGCTTCCGTATATCAATACGGGCTTAAATATAGTTTTGTAAACCGAGGTCTTAGTTTTCCTTGACACTTCTCTTCTTCCCAGGAATGAATTGTTCAAGGAGTAGTAAAGTGCTGATGCTGCATCTGACCTGTCATTCAATTCGGCCTCCATGGTTCCTGTTTTGTGTATTTTCACCCCTAAGTATTTAAATGTTTCTACTTGTTCTATTTCAGTGTCGTCATGTTTTATTTCTAATTCATCATCTTTTTTCCCTATTACCATAACTTTGGTTTTCTCTGCGTTTATTTTTAAATTCTTCTTTCGCAACGCCTCTGCCAATATATCTAGATTACGCTGAAGATTGAGTTTATTTTTCGCATAAATCACCAAATCATCTGCAAATATGCTCTCTGCTATTTCTACCGGTTCCATGTTGTAGTATCCCACCTTCATTTTCTTAACTTTCATTTTCGCTTCTTTTGTTACATCATCCATTATTATATTAAATAATACTGGGCTAAGGTTGCCTCCTTGTCTTAATCCCTCCGTCGTTGCAAATTCTTCAGATCTTGTGTTCCTGGTTCTAACGTAATTTCTTGTGTTCTTATATATAGCTTTAATACATATCCGTAACTGTAAACATGGACAAACAACGGCGTAATACGTGCAAAACGTATTGATAAATATCCCTTTTTTGTAGCTTTAATACAGTTTATTAATTTTTGCCCGACTCCTCTCCTTCTTAGACTTTTCCAAACTAGTTCCCTTGGCACGCTGTCAAAGGCTTTCTTGAGGTCTATAAAGGCCACATATATATTGTCATTGGTACATTTCTCTATTAATTGTTTCAGTGTGAATATGTGGTCCTGAACTCCTCTTCCCTTTCTGAAACCACTTTGTGAATCTTCTAATTGTCTTTCCACTGTTCTTTCTAGTCTTTTGGTCAGTATCCATTCATAGAGTTTGGCAAACGTGCAAAGCAAAGTAATACCCCTGTAGTTAGCGCAGTCCCGTTTATTCCCTTTCTTGAATATCGGTATCAATATTCCTATCTCCCAGTCATGTGGTATTTGTTCCTCTCTCCATACTTTGTTTAGTAGCTTTACCATTATTTCCACAGCTTTCGGTCCTAGGTTCATTATCATCTCCGTATATATTCCATCGTGCCCTGCCGCCTTGCCCCTTTTTAATCTTCTCACGGCTTCCGAAACTTCTTCTATTGTTATCTCTACGTCTTGTTCGTTATTTTCGTTAATATTCTTTTGTTCTTCTTTAGTTCCTATGTCATTGTTCTTTTCTATCGTTAAGAGTTCTTCGAAAATGTATGAGGTACAATGAGCCTAAAATCAGTATTTGAGAATACCGGATGACGTCCTTTGTTCTTGCATCAATGCTATAAGCTCCGATAATATATCGTCTACCTTTACTTTTCATGTCATAGATTGAAAATCTGTAAAATATTTCCTTTCTGTTCAACACACGTGACTGGTATTCTAGTGTGGGAATCCACCGACTTAAATCCTATTGAAAATGTTGCTTTCTCTTTTAAAAACCAGTGAAAAAGTATACAAATCCCAAATATCAATTTATAGAGCAGAAAATCTCGAAAATTTGTGAAAATGATAAGAGACATTAAAAATACAATTATTAATTGATCAATAGCATGCTTAAAAGCAATAAAAGCAAAAGGTATAAGTACCAATTACTAATGTGTATATACTCGTGGACAAAAAATTCCAGACACTGAAGTAAATGTCTGTTGCCTTAATTAAAATTTCTTTTTTCCCTCACAAGACATGAAATATTATCTATGAAATAAGAATTGAAAATTAAAGAAGCAATGAAACCTTTAATTTATCAAAACGGCCAAAAGAAAAACAAAAATAACGGCGAACCCAAAAAATTCAAATCAAAACAAAAAACCATGGTAAGCCCTTTATTCAGCTTTTATCAGTTGTTGGCATTGTGAAACTGGGGAATACACAAGAAAGACGGGATCAGGCAGATCTCGAACCACAAACCGGTGAGAAGATCGTTTTATGGTGTTATCTATATTACGCGATCGTGATTTACCATCAACAATAGTGTCTTGCCAAGTTGAACACGTTTACGGTACTGCAGTTTCTGCACGAATTGTTCACCGAAGATTGAAGAAATTCGAGTCGATGTCAAGTAAACCTGCTGCTTTTCCACTTTTACTCCCAGCTCATCGTGTTCAGCAACTACGATTTGCCCGTAAACATAGACGTTGGACAATGGATCAATGATGCTCCGTATTGTTCACTTGAACGATTTTCAGCGTGTTGGATATCTCCGAGAATGGCATTTGGGGAAGGCCGTATATTGATTTGGGCTGGCATTTCATTGTACGCGAAAACTGAGCCAGTGACGGCTGTTAAATGCATCAACGAGTGTTAAGTTGATCACGTCGTGCCGTTTGCTCCATTCGTAGGTGAGAACTTTACTCTAATGCATGATAACGCGCGACCTCACACCGCACGGGTAGTTGGGCAATATTTGGACACGTTTAACTTTCGCCGTTTGCAATGGCCAGCCCGATGCCCGGACATAAGTCATATCGAAGATCTCGGAAATTCATTAGAGCGACGTGTTTGGCACCGACAGCCCATACCGATAACCATTTGGAATCTTCAAATAGCTCTTCTTGGGAAATTGGAAAACATTACACAAGAAGTGGTTGCCAACTGTATTCAAAGTTTACCTCGCCACATGGCAGAAGTCATTAGAGTTCGTGGAGGTACTGCGCACTATTAGTCGCTTAAATTGTGTGAAGACGTAGAAGTAAACGTAGTTGCAAAAAAGATTTGCACAATTTTCTGTTTCGTGACTTTTTCTTATTGAATAAAATGTTAAGTACCTTTTTTATTTCTCATTCTTATTTTGTAGATAATGTTTCATGTCAAAAAAAGAAAAAAATTAACTTTTTTGTACTAAAAGACGTTTATTTCGGCGCCTGGAATTTTTTGCCCACGAGTGTATATATATACTGAACTACAGAAATTAGTATTTGTTTAATACACGTTATATTCTACATATCACGCTATTTTATACCTTATTTTTTAAAAGTTTCAAGACATAAATTCGTTGAACACCTACTGTATATATTTATAAAAAATACAAATTTAAACTAAATTTTATCTAAAACAAATTTAATATGAATTTTAAGATTACCTGTATGTTATATGTAATAAAAGAAATAAAGTTATTGGCAGTTTATTCTTCAAGCATTATTTTACTTTACAAAAGCAAATTGCATTACTACTGGTTACATATTTCAAATTTTTAGAAGTATTATCGGGATAAAATAAACCAGATTTTAATGAATTTCACTGTTTAATTAACACTGTAACGATCGTTTCGCTCCAACCTGAGGTTCATCAGACATATAACATAACTAACTTATGGACAAATTTTTACCCAAATGTACCGTAACAAACACATGTTTTGTTTTGAATAGTTGAAGGAATGGGTACTTTTTATTACTAAAATGTCTATGCACAAAACTTTCACTACGGTTTATACAATACTGTTTCTTAAGTGATAAAACTGAGGGTCTACATTATGTTAACAAGGAAGTAAAGAAGTTCTATGGAAAAATACAATATCTGACTGTCTGAATATAAAAATAAATAAATTGAGTAAGGGTGAATCATTAGTTTCTAATTGATCATTGGGGATCTTGTCGGTTTTCTTTAATTTATTAATTTCAAGTGACTCTAATAAATTAAGTTTTTTGCCCTTATTTTCTACGTGTAATATTTTAAATTCTTTGTTAAAATTGTTGTTTGTTAAATTAATATGAGACGCATATGAAGAGTCACTTTTATTATTTCTAAATGAAGAAAAATGTTCTTTGATGCGTATTTCAAACGATCTACCTGTCTGTCCGATATACGTCATGGGGCAACTACCGCAATTTAACTCACAGACTTTTGACTTTTGTTAAATCTTTATTGTTTTTTATAAATTTGGATAAATTGTTGTTAGTTCTATACGCTGTATTAATGTCTAACTTTCTTAAATATTAACATATTTTTGTGCTTGAAGACTCCATAAACGTGATCATTTTAAATTTTTGAGTGTTATTCTTATTTAATATTGGGTAAACTTGTGATTTGGCTTTTGTAAGGAGTTTTTTATTTAAAATGTTATCTATTATATTCCTTTTATATCCATTGTTGATAGCTATTTGTTTAATTAAATTTAACTTTCTCGAAATTTGTTTGGTTCAACGGTAAGTTAAAAGGTAAAGGCTGAAGCAATCCTATATTTTAGAAGTATATTATAACTTTATAGTTTAATAAGTCTATTGAGAAAAGTTAGTTGAGAGGCGATTCGATTCACATTAGAAGTGTTGATTTCGTGTATTTGAAATTGGGAATGTAGAGCTCCTCTTTAAAAAGCTAGAGGAAGACATTAGTTTGCAGGCAAACTGTACAGTTTGTGGAAAAAATTTTAAAATAGCGGTTACCTACATTGTTTATAGTTTCAATTAAGAGTAATTCCATTTTTGTTTTTAACGAAAATTTATTTATGTTTAATATCTAAATAAACGGCGGATAATTTTATTGCAATTTTAAATTATACTATTAATTAAACATATAAAATTATTTAATTAGTTTCTAATATTTAAATATCTATACTAATCACTTATCACAGATTATTTGCGAAACATTTACATAGTTAATCTTTAATATATACCACAGATATCCCAAATTAACTTCATTAAATTTTTAAGATTATACTGAAAAAGAAATATATTTATTTGATAGTAATATAGTCATATTTTTGATATATATATATTGTAAATACGATGACTGAATCACTTAAATTATTCATGTATTCGTACATTTTAAATTCCAAGAAATTAATTAGCATATTTTCAAAACTCTGAATGATCAGTAGCTGACCACTTTACAAAGTGTCATAAACTGTTTAGTACTTATAATCTTTAAAGTTAACTTTCATAAATCTTGCCAGTGTTAATCCTTAGTTCAAAGTTACTTGATTTATTAAGGGGTTGTGCCTCAAACTTTATTTCAATGACTTTCGGTATGTCCCCAGTGAAGATAATACTCCTAATTAACTTTGGGTCATGGTCAGTTATTCAGAATCTAACTTTAAATGCAGGCACTCTAGAAAAGTAATGGAAACTACCTAATAATTTAGAATTGGGTTAAATTTTCTTAGAAACTCCATGGGTGTATTATTATCCGCAAATAGAAACTACTAAATAGTTTAAACAAAATTTCTTTCGTTATTGTATACGTCGACGTCAACTAATAAGAAATTTTCATAACTTGAAGTTACCGATTTTCATAAAACTCGGTAATCATGTACATATAGTAAAGGTATATAGAATGCTGGCCTCTTTTTCGAGCAAAAAAAACGAGTCAGTGAATTTCGTAGAGTAACAGGTTTTGGTTTTTGGAAGTTTTAATAAAAACCTACATTAATTAAATTCGTTATTTTTTCCGAGTTTTTAAATTTTTTTTTTTTTTGTTGATTTAAGCGGCGAAGCAAATAATCGTAATGAATTTAAACCAATTAAAAAATATCTAATTGGAATAACAAAAATAATGTACAAAAAATGGAATAGTGATTAAATCGACAATTTTTTTTTGTAATTGATAAATAATGAGAATTAATAGCTGTGCTTGAATAATTAACACTCTGCATTCTTCTTGACATTCGTTCAATAATGTCGTTTTGGTCAATATTCTCCTATTCTTGGACTATTGGCGTGCTTAGTTCTTGTGTGGTTCTTAGTGTTAGAAATTGAGCTCGAAGTCACCTTCCGAACATATCCCACACATGTTCGGTCGGATTTAGGTCTAGATTTTTTGTTGGCCAGATCATACAATGCATTCCAACTTCTTCCAAATATTCATTAACAACTCGAACAACGTTAGGGCCAGCATTATCATGCGTTAGCATAAAATTGTCGTTAGCGAATGGAACAAAAGCAGCACATGTGGTTCTAGGATACCCCTAATATATCTTCCTGCATTCAGAACTCCTACATCTACCACAAATAAATCCGTACGAGTTTCTATATTATTAATTTTCCCCAAAACCATAACTTATCGACCGCTAAGCTTTGGAACAACATCGCATTGGGCAAACCTGACTCGACTTGTCTGCAAAAAGGATATGACCCCATTCCTCATTGACCCAGTTCTGATATTCGCGATCAAAACACAATCGCTCTACGCGATGTTCTCTAGTCAACTGTTGGCTGTGTGCATGTCTTCTAGCAGTCAATAAAATATTCTTGCAATCCTCTTGTTTCTTTTTAGTTATTTCTCAGAACTCTCAATGTTGGAAAGCGATCACCCTGAGTACTTATACACCTTCTTGTGCCAGAACCTACTCGTCTAGTGTAGCCACCAGTTACATGGAACGGTCTTACAACTCTTCGAACAGAACACCTAGAAACACCTAAGACTCCAGGCACGAATATTATTGCTCTGGCAGTGTCGGTTGGGAGACCCTATTTAAGTTTAAAAAATCATTAGACGAACTTCGTTGAAGACGAATTTAAAATAAAAGAAAAACAAACGATTAAAAAATAAACCAAATTTAAAAAAACAGTTTAAATTTAACACTGCTAACTAACAACGGAATAAGCAAACTTTTAATGTAAAAAAAGGGTTTTAAACATTTCAAAGAAAATTTCAACAAAACGTAGTTGACATATTTATGACAGATAACAATAACCATTAAATATATGAAACGAAAAAAAAATAAACGATAAAAAATATATAGATTTTGCGCCAGTGAGTTTAATACAAGTGTTAATTTGTATATACCGGGTGTATTTTATTACAGATTCGAATTCTACTGGAAAAACTACGTAGGATGTGTCTGAAATACTTTTTCAATTAATGATAGATGGCGCTGTAATCTATCAAATTCAATTTCTCGCACTGAGAACCTATGCACACGATTCTGCAAAACGTGTACAATAAAAAATACGTTTTCTTTGTAAATAATCAAAATTAGTCTTAGAAAAACTATACATTTTACAAATTTCGAATAACTTAAAAAATGTCATCTGTAGAAATCTAAATTGCTGGTGAATAAATTACTTTTGGCGTTACCCAACAACAACGACGTGTATGTAGTACCCCCTTGGGGTGCTTGATTAACCTGTGTCTCCTCGCCTCTCACATTTCAAGGTGCTTCATTTATGTAAGTCCCTTCGCTTCTCACTTATCTGAACGCTAGATTTCGCCTCACCTCTCACCTCTCACATCTGTCAAATAAAGTAAGTCCTCAGAATGACGGTTTTCGACTTCAATGTACTTATTGATCCCAATTTCAAATGAGTGTAGACAATTCAGAAGTGTATTTTCTTTAATTTGGGCACAAAATGGTCTTCCTCAAAGCTCGGTTCTGGTTCCTCTAATGTTCAGTATTTACACCAATGATCTCCTACCTACAAATTTACGAAAATTCCTATATACATAGGACCTGACTTTTTTGCACCCAAACCAACAATTTAGAGGATGGAAAATTACAACTAGGTGATCTAATCTGCAAGATTTTGATTATAGCAAATGTCGCTTACAACCAAACTCTTCAAATTCCGAACTACCTATGTACATTTCATAAGCCAAGAGAGAGCTAAATGTTGAATTTGATTGTAGTGAGATCAACCACAATCTCCACCCTAAATATCTAGTAGTAAAGTTAGACCAGTTTCTGACATACAAACAACACCTCTACAAAACTAGTCAAAATGTGAAAACCCGCAATAATATATTACATAAACATGCCAAAAATTAATGGAGAGCGAATGAAGAGGCCTTGCAAACGACAGCCATTGCGCTGCCTTACTTTTCTGCTGAATGCAGTGCTACTATCTGGTATCGAAGCTCTCGCACCAAGCTAATAAATATATAACTTAACAATACAATGAGGATCGTCACCGGTACTGTTGCATCCACACCTAGTCTCTGGCTACTGATTCTTTCTAACATTTTCCCGCCGGGTATGATACGTCTCGCTGCAGTACAGAATAAATGGACTTAGGTTGTCAACAATATTGATCTTCCTATACTCGACGATTTGGAGAGCATTCTCAAGAACCAGGCTAAAATTTAGAGCAGAATTTTAGCTGGATACGGGTGTTCGACATACCATCATGTGAGTGATTACTGGATAGCTCTCCTCGAACAACAGCCTGAAATAAGGAATTGAGATTTAGTTTCTAATCTTTTAGAATCTTTGCTGGGCGTAATCCTCCCACGAAGGCAATGGTCTCAATTGAATAGGTTTCGCACAGGCTACGGAAGATGCAACTTAATCTTAATGCTGCATATATGGAAACTAGCAGTTGCTCACCTCAGAGACTATGGCAATGTGAAGAAGACTGCCCCAGGATAAGTTTTCCTGAGGTATCCACGGCAACTCCTGCAGCACTGGATTCGTTGAAAAATTTGAATATTAGTGAATAAATTGTTTTTATGACCTTTTTTTACCATAAAAGTGAATTATACACTAATATCTAATTTTTAATTTTGTTTTAATGTCACTTTTCTAACCTATCAAAGTGGATTAAAGTATATGAACCGAAAATACGAAAACTTTTAGGAAAATCTCTGAAACGATAGCAGAACACCTAGTGATCAGTCCAATACCCGATACTATAACTGGTATCGATTCCCCGATACCTCAGATAACGAAGGTATCGATTCTAAGGTATCGATTCCAAAGTATCGATACTTAACCGATTCCAGTACTCGCTAAGTTTCGATGTATCGGGTAGCTTACCTTGTTGCATTTTTTCAAATGTACATAAAGTATACAATAACTTTTTAAGTAAAGAGTTTTTAAGTATGTATGTATTTTATATATATATATATATATATACAGGGTGTTACAAAAATTTAGGGCTGGCTATACATAGACGGTATTTTAAGAACTAATCAGCTTTTTCCTTACCACCTGCAAAGAGTACAGGGACTTAGTGAGAATGATTTCCCATCACGAGAAGCTTACTGTGTATGGTTGTTACGGACATGCGCCGCCGATCATCTCTTTCTGTCGTGTGTGCTCTTTAGTGATGAAGCTGGCTTTACAAGAGATGGTATCGTCAATTTTCATAATTTACACCAGTGGCAACAAGAAAACCCTCATGCTATTATTCAGTCCAGACATCAAGCGCAGTTTTCATTTAGTGTGTGGGCCGGAATTATTAACGAATTTGTGATTGGTCCATTTGTACTTCCACCACGACTTACTGGGCAGAATTATCGTTATTTTTTAGAAAACGACTTACCAGGTTTGCTGGACGATGTTCCACTAAATGTTAGAGGACGCATGTGGTTCATGCACGACGGTGCACCGGCTCACTTCAGTCACACAGCACGCGAATTTTTAAATGCCGTATATCCTGGAAGATGGATTGGTCGCGGTGAACCTGTAGCATGGCCTGCACGGTCTCCAGATTGAAATCCAATAGATTTTTACGTATGGGGACATTTAAAGTCTATGGTATATTCTACTCCAATTCAAAATATTGAAGATCTTCAACGTAGAGTGGAAGATGGATGCCACCAAATTCGAAATACACCAGGAATTTTTCGGCGCGTGAGGCAGTCCATGATACGACGAGCTGAAGCTTGTGTTGCTTCCCGTGAAGGTCATTTTTAACATTTACTATAAGAAACATAAGAAACTCCCGTTTTCTGTAACCTTTTCTAAAATAAAAAGAAAAAAACCTCAAGTGGCCGAAACTCGGTAACGAACCATTTTAGGACATAAATTTATTTAAACTTTTTTGCTTATTTTTAGTTGTAGAAACCGTCTATGTATAGCCAGCCCTACATTTTTGTAAAACCCTGTATATATATATATATATATATATGAAAAATGTGTGAAAGCCATATCCATCTGGAATGTGCAGATGCCGACATTTCATAGTTTTTACTAATCATCAGTACACCTCATCCAGAAATAGATACGACTTTCATTTCTATACTGCGTGTATATATGCAAATGATGGAAAACGCAATGTTAATGAGAATTAATAATATATATATATATATATATATATATATATATATATATATATATATATATATATATATATATAAGGTAAACTTAATAAGTCGGCGATTAAAGGTCTGGTTCATTACTTCAAAGTATATATATTTAAAACAACCCTACATGTTTCGGCAATGCTGCCTTTGTCAAGGGATTACAAAATATAAAATAGGAAGGATAATGGATTTTTTGGGGGAATCCAGCAAAATTAAACTCTATTACTTAAGTCAGTTCTTTATTTTTTCATTCCAATATTTCGCACCGAATTCGTATGCTTTATCAGGGGTCACTTTAAGAGCAGATGGACATCGATTGGTATCGCTACCCGATACTGAAAACGTCGGTATCACCCAGCTCTAGCGATAAGTATTGAAAAGTTCTTGACTTAATAGATCGAGCAACACGCAGTGCTAAATAAGGAGTAATTAATTGTGAACGTTACAGTAATTATAATCTCAAAAAAATGTAGTCTGCAAAAAGTCTTAACCCAAATGTACAAAAACATTCTTCCATGACTATATCCTTAATATAACGACAGAAAAACTTCATATTATTGATCATTAATTGACAGTAAAACAAAAGCAGTAATCTATATTAACTTCGAATAATCTGAATTAAAAAAAAGATTTTCAGCTTAAGAATATTCAAAATCCGATCATAATAGATCTTAACAATTAGTTTTATAATACTTTAACTTACATGTGTGCTTCACTTCATTTTCAGAAATTATTTAATAAATAATTCTGCGAAGATGCTTTTTTTACATTATTATTTCTTCGCAATGAATCTAAGATAATACAAAAAAAAACGTATGAGCGGAAAATGGTAGCAGCAATAACAAAAGAAACTATCGCTCATCATCTGCTAGAAACGATGTCCGTAACACGAATTGCACAATGCCTCAGTAATGACCAAGGTGAAGAAAACATTATGAGGTTTTGTAACGCGTTAGATCGCACGATAAGAGACATATTGCAACTGGAAAAACGCATTGAACTACCAACTTATCAGATTGAATTTAGCTCGATTTGTGTATTATTGGTGCTTGTCCGTATCTAACTAAATATAATAAAGATTATAGATTCTGCGCGCGACGTGTCAAGAACTATTATGTGTATGGCTAGCTAATTTATAACACAGAAAATGATGCAATTACTCTTATTGTTAAGGTTCGAAGAGGAAAATGAATATTTTAAAATTATTACAAGAAACGGTTTTAGACTTATAAGCGAATTGATACTGTGTTAATAAAGAAATCTTAAAAAGCATTTATTTTAATTTTGATGAAGTTTGCTGACACTAAAGTAATTGCCCTATAAATATGAATATTTTTTTTAATCTACGAACTATGCAAAGAATAAGAATCGAAAGATTTTTGAAAAAGTAAATATTTCATTCTCCCTGAATGGTTTCGACCTGACCAACTTAATCCAATGGTGCTCAAGTTTCTTCATACACTAGGTATAGTAGAATTATTAGGGTTTAATAAAAGGGATTATTTTCAGACGCTATTCGTCCTTTGAGCCGAAACTCTTTGATCCAATTGAGGAACAAGAATAACTTCGGCGAGTAACGCGCATGTGTGAGCAAGTCAACATAAATCAAACATTTTTGCTTGTAAAATTAATAATGAATAAACTAAGATTGTCGAAATGAGACTGAATTTCTTTCGTTGCCAAATGCGTCCTTTTGTTTTTTATTTGAATATCAAATTGAGTGTCTATGTGATAGGTCTCTCAAGATAATCGACAAGTATTCCGCGACGTGCCTTTCTAGATTATGGAACTGTGGCGTTTACATCTTGAACATTCTCTTATTTTGCTTCTAGTACGTAATGATGTTACATTCAGATGTTATATATAGTTGCCAAACGGTGCGAAACTTCATAGAGATTACGTTGGGAAAGCTCCAAACACTGCTTTAAAACGTTAATTTTTTTACAATTTAGATAATCTGGTTGTGAGCTTTTTCGTATGTAAGCTTTCATGGAAAGTATACTTGATCGATTCGTATGGGATATTTACAATTCCCACTGCCTCCTACACCTTGATACGGCGATTATTCAGCGTGGCATTATCTATTTTTTCATCGGCTGAATTGGGTTTCGTCCTCCCAGAAGTCTCATAATCTTTAAAAGAAGTACGATCAAGTTTAAGAAACGTCAGTGACAAAAGTTTATTTCGATTTTTGTTTTAGTCGATCTTAAACTTTCCAACGTATTTACTTACCATCCGATACTCATTTTTTCCATTTGAACAAATTTACAAAAGCAGTTTACTTCGAAACCGGATGAAAACTTATTGAATTTACGTTAATTAATGACAACTGATCGGTCATATGGGTAACAGTTATAACTTCAGAGGATAAAGTCGATTTGATACTCTGGATGCCATCTATATGTTAGGCGGAGAATATGTTATTCCCTCCTCCTGTGTATTGAATTTGAGGTGTGTGAATGTATAATTCGCCATTCTATGCTCCATGTAGCAATCAACATACTAAGATTGTTTTTGCTGGAATAAGGGCTAATGAAATTATAAAAGTTTCATTAATCAATGGGATCCAGTCGACTTTGTAATTTTTGTAATATAATATTAAGAATGAATATTACATATTCATCCATATGTAATGATGTAATGAAGTTTCAACGTGTATCTGGTACGGTAATTATTATTATTAAGAATGTTATGTAGACAAGCTAATAAAGAGAAAATGTAATACTCTTATGACATCATAACATTAAGTAAAATTTTATTCGTAGTATATAGTATTAAATTCGAGGGAATACGATATTTTTTTTTCTAAATGTTGAAAATTTCTGATATCGGTCACAGAAGTGTTGCTTTCACAACATACTAGCAGACGCGCGCTAATGGCATATGATAATGTGTTCAAATTAGCGAGTAAGTTGTTGAACGGTAACGTAAATATGCCACTGTTTGGAAATATCAATAATATCTCATATAAAACGGAAGTATATTTCGTTTTATAAATTATATTACACAATCTAATTATTACTACCCTGTCTGCGGAATCATTTGATACATTTTGTGTTTATTATAAATCGGTTTAAATAGTTTTGTCATATTCGGTCCTGTACTTTGTATTCTTACTTTAGACCAGAAAGATATTTGTTCCGCAGCAAATTATTGTATTGAAAAAAAAATGAAGAAAAAACGTGTAGAGGCTAGTCTAAACTAAACAGCAATGCAATTGGCTTGCGCAACGTCATAATTGTCGATGAGTTCCGGATACATAACAAAATACGAGGCGGACAAGGTAATAACAACGCTAGGTGCGACGTATAAACATATAGTTTATTTCAAATTATAAGAATATAACTTTCAACGGCTCTAATGCTTTTATTGCACCACCTTCTGTGATGATAATTATTATACCTGGTCTCCTTATTGAACGGGTACGGTTTACCTATTTGCAACGTATGAATCTAGGGGTCGCATTGACTATAAATTAGGGCCCTATAATATAATAATAAAACGCTGTTAATTTCAAGTATATAATAAAAAATATCTGTACATTGGGTTTATATACAAAGAAAAAATTATAAATCGTGTGGCAACATGTGCAGTGGATACATATAGATATATAAAGCTAATTTATTTGTAATACACAATCAAATTTGTATGTGTCACTGCATTTCATAAATCATCTGTGATTGAGTCGTCTTACAAATCGGGTCTGTGTCTGAATCGTATTGCAAATTTATAATCAAAGGTGCTACTATTTTGTACATGCGCATATATTCGTCCTCTTTTGCTATTGCGTGTTTAACAGCATTTTTCCCATTTACAGCAGTTATATGTTTCATACCATTTTTTATGTGTGTTACACTGCTTTCACTAAATTTCGGTGTTTGATTTGTCTTATGGTATTCTTCAGTTGGGCCCATATCAATTCAATGGGATTGAAAATGCAGTGGTATGGTGGTAAACACAAAATTGTATGTCCTGCTTCCTTGGCTCTGTTATCCACATAATAATCCTTTAAATATTCTTTTGTCTTCATCACTTCTATTAATTGGTTTTTTGTATAATGATCCTCAAAATATAAATCATTTGCTTCTAAAAATGTTTTAATATCTTTCTTATTATTACATTTTGTAGGAACTTTAGTTTGCTGTCGAGAATGATACGGAGCGTTGTCTATCACTATCACACTATCTTTTGGTAAATTTGGCAGCAAAGTGTCAAAAATAATTCACAAAACCATTCTTCAAATAAAGATGAGGTTATATCTTCATGGTAATCTAAACTTGAGGATTTAACATTTTTAGCAGATAATAGCGGCTGTCCGATCCATCCTTTTTCTCCAGCATGAAGAATGATTATTCTCTTCCCTCTCGAAACCGGCACGTCGAACTGACACATACTTGAACTATCCACCCAACCTTTGCAAATTGTGTCATGGGTGTCATACCACGTCTCGTCTAAATAACATATTAATCGTCCTTCCTGTCTATACCTTCTAATTGCCGTTAAGTATTCATATCGAAGTTTCTGTAACCTCGGGCTTTCCATAATTGTGCGACGTTTGTCTATAGTGCCAAACTTAAAACCAGCTTTCTTTAGCGTCCGCCACAAGGTTGCTTTAGAACACTGAATATTTATAAGCTCATCACTGATTCTTTTATGTAAGCAGTCAAGTGTACATACAACATTTCCTCTGTAGAAGGAGTATACTTACTGCCTAGTAGTATCAATTTCATACTCTTTTTCTCGGTGCTCCTTCTTTGCTTTCGAGGCCCTGCGTTATTCTTAATTATTTTATATATTGTTCCAAAAGGCACCTTGGTTAATTGCGACGTTCGTTGAATGTTCTGGGTTTGTAGTTCGTTTTCTTATTCCATCAGGGTATGATAGACATTGAAAATTATCTGTTTTGCATCTTCTGATATATGCTTTCTCTATCGTGCTCCAAAGATTAACAATAAATAATAAATAGACTGAATATTAGATGTAATATATACCAACTCTCCTAACTATATTTACTTATTAAATTTTGTTTAATAAATATAAGCACTTATTTCATCTAAATTGTAATTTATGACTATTTAACTATATATAGTAACTATATATTCAAATTAACAACTGTTGGTACTTCATCGGTACTTCATCATTATGGACCTCAGCAGTTTGTTTGCGTAAAAGATAATCCTATTGAGCGGCCAGGTAGTTATTACCGCAGGTGGTGAAATAAAAGCATTAGAGTCGTTCAAAGTTATATTCTTAGAATTTGAAATAAACTATAACGCTAAATAAATAATACCAAAACTAGCTCTGTTACCTTTCGAAATGCATTAGCGTTTCAGGGACTTACCTTTAGTGAGGGAGTTGCTGTTGAAAATTACAAACCAACTAATCAGACCCTTGCTAGCGTTAGTGAAGATGACGTGCGTTTCCTTACGAAACGTCACAAATTAACCAGTTCTAAAATGGGAAAAAATGACTTGTAAACTGTAATCTACACCACACGGAGATCGTAGAAAATATTATAACCCACCAGGTGAAAAAGGAGAGTTGGCTTAAGAAGGAAGCTACTAATGCCACTTTTAAAGAAAACTCTAAATAAATTACTATTAAGTTTATTAGTATAGAACTAGATAGAGCATACAACCTAAAAAAAATAAATGCAAAAAATATACGACGGTTACCCAAACTTTAATACCCTAATTCAATTCCATACAAAAAATATAACTAATTAATTTTAAAACAATTACATACCCTGGATAACTTTTACATAAATAAAATGTCTCTATTCAAACACTTAATTAAGTGATCCCTGTATATAGTTATGGAGCAAATATGGTAGCAAGTTTATTTACAACGAAATTAAATTTGTATATTCAAAAATTGACGATATATGACCTAGACCAAAAGTCGCAAATATTAATAAGAACAGCATGAAAGAAACTTCAGAAATCTGTTTTGCACAAAGGTGTTACATAAAACTGACTGTATATCAAAATTTTAAAAATATGCAATCTAAAATACTTCGTTAATTAAAAAATAATACATTTAATTAGCGGTTCTACAATTACACGTGAAAACGATATATATTATTTATGTAAAAGGTAATCCTAATTTAAAACAAAATAGTTTAACTAATTAATTATTCAACAAATAAATAAAATTAGAACAATAAAATACTCTAAAATAAGTGACCGACATATGAAATTCAACGAAGTAAAACAAATCTAGTTACATTACGAACAAATGTAATGTAAAGCCTCGGCCGTTATATCGAAACTAATTTTCTACAAAATGGCCGCTACGGGAGGCAACTTCTGAATTCTTGATACCACGATTAATATTTGATTTAATATAATAAGTTTTTTCGGGACACAATTAACAAAACACGCACTTATCTTTACGTCGGAGAATTGCAAGTCTTCTTGACGGAACGAAATGCGTCTGCCCGGCCAAATTGGAAACAACAAGTGATCAATGTGCAAGGCTAGATTGCTCTGCAATCATCGGGGCCGTTTTCCAAAATAATGCAACCCCACTTTATTAGATCTGTCCTAGATACCCAAGAAGGTTTCTTGGGTTTTGTTTCAGTTGGCGTATAATTAGCCAACCAAAACTGATACCTTAATTAGGTGTTTAGATCGAAGTCACATCCAGCTCAGGGGCTTGATTAATTTTCAAAAATATCTTTGATGAAATAGCCAAACTAACATTAAAAGACTTCATCTAATGGACGCAACTTGATATGTTCGTCAAACAAAAATAAAAATCAAGTACCTCTTACCACCTCCTTCTCCAAAAATTCTAATACGCATCTAGCGTCGTCAACGATGAAATATGATACTAACATAGAGCATGCAATATGTATATGCATAAGGGGACTGGTCAATAAAATATTGTAACTTGGTGTTTCTTTTTCTTTTTAATGGCGTGGTGTAATACTAGTCGAATATGTTGAGCAAGAGAGAGTCGCGGGAAAGATTGATGCAATATTACTGTAGCTGAACACTCAAATCTAAAGTTAACGACCACATTTGACAAAAAAAAAGTGTCTGTTTCATCACGGCAATAACCAGCTTATTCATCATTAATTGCACAAGCAAAGATGTTTGATGTTTGATCTACGCTACAAATTGCTTCTGCACGCATATTACTATTGAATGAGCCACAGAAAAAGATTTCAGAGTATGCCATGGATTAAATCAATTATGTCTAAGATTGATTGAGTGATTTAACCTACATGTCCTATTACTAGGATTAGGTTAAATCGTTAAATAAGAGTTGCCAAGTGACATTCATTAAGCTAACCTAATAATTAAGTCCTCGTTAAAATTAAATTTCAGGGAAAAGACGATTATTTAAAAGTTTTGGCTGTTGAAAGACTTCGTTAAAATTGAATTTCAGGGAAAAGACAGTTACTTAAAAGTTTTGGCTGATGAAATGTGCAAATTACAATGATTTAATATAAAAAAATATGTTTTTTTTTTTTGGAATACAGTCTGTTTTAAAATGAAAAAATATCGAAAAATAAAATTCTAAAACTAGTATCAAAAACAAAATCAGATTAAACATTAGGTATATACAATCTCATATTATTTAGAATAAAGATGAATTAATAATTAAAGTAAGCACAGCAATTTATTAATGCAGTATACAAAACAAGCAAGTATGACATTGAAGCAACCATTAATTTCTTCTTTTAACACAAATGTGTTGGTTCTGAAGAGAAACGTTTTTTATTGGAGAAATTAATCTACGTCATTTGTGAAGTCATCCATTGGAGTTTGGCGTTTGGAGTTTACCTCATTGTTTAACTCGAATGAAAGAACAAAACACAATCTATTACGTAACAATATTCATTAAATAAGGTGCGTAATATTGCCACCGCCTTCATTTCTACAGCGCAAAAGTCTTCGCTTAACAGAGTTAATAACATTTTCTAGGATCAAAGGTGAATTATCAATTTCTACGATCTTATTAGTGATCCTTTGTTGCAGGTCATTAAGATCAAAGACAGCTGTTACAAAAATAGAATTTTTAAGTCCGGTCATTAAAAGAAATCGCAAGGAGTTAAATCGCAGGAACGAGTTGGCCAAATTGTGTTTGTATTTAAACTAATAATTCGACCTCCAAAAAATTCCCTCAGAGGAACAATGGTTTCATTGATAGTATGTACACGAGTTCCATCTTGTTGGAAGTAACCTTCCTGTAATTCACCATCGCGTAACATATCTACAAATGGTATCAAGATTTCCAGTCTGTAACGCGCAGTGTTTAATATTCTTAAAAGGTGTAAACATTTTTTGGCAACTGTTTAAAATTTTGTATTTTTAATCGATATACCTTCTTCAATATATAGGTCCAATAATCCTTCTCTAACAAACAGCTGCTCAAACTCCAATTTTCTGTGGATGCAGTGGTGCCTCTACAAAAAGTGTGGATTATTTGCGCTTTTCATCCTCATGTTTTGATACTTTACTTAGCCAGAGAGATGAAACCAGGATTCATCAGTATACATCAGTCTTTTCTGTCTGTCCACAGAAAGTATTTCATAAGTCGCTTGCAAGCGGTAGGGGTGTAAGTGTAAATCATGCTTAAGGATACGCCTACAAGTGATATAAGAAAGATCTAGTTATTGGTGTAAATCAGTGGTGGCCAACCTTTTTGTAAGCTGTGCCACTTTTGTCTATAAAAATTTTGTGTGTGCCAGTCATTTTTATTGTAGAAATAATGTTTTCCAATTTTATGCTTAATAAAAATAAAAGCCAACTTACTTAATTACTACTAGGTATATTTTCAGTATGCTGATCAATATAAAATAAAATCTCTACTATAGGTTACAAAAAAAACAAACACCAAAAAATCTGCACATTTTCGGAAAATAAAAAAAGTTAGATTTAAATAAAATTAAAAGTCTTCAATGTGGTTTCTGTATCTGAATATTTTTTAGAATAGCATCTATATCGGGAGAAATCTTTGAAGACGCAAGCAAAATAAGGTGTTTTAAATGACTGTCTGTTAACGTCGAGCGATATTTATTTTTAATAATATTCATAATCGAAAATGTCTGTTCGCATACGTACGTTGATCCAAACCGGTAGCAGTACCTAAGGGCCAAATCGTGCAATTTTGGAAAATCTGCAGCAGGTACAAATTTCCAAAACCCAATATAATCTTGATTGGTTGCCGCGGTTGACATAATTTCTTTGTATTTTCCTTTTAAAACTGAGTGATTTTGCAAATCAATTATCTCAGTTTGAATTTCCGCAGAATATTCTTTGATTTCCTGGAAAGAAATGCTAAACGGGTTTACAATAAGCTCAATATTCAGTTTATCTTTTTGAAAGTCACTAAATCTGTTATCAAATGAATTGCGCAAGACGTTTATGAAATTCTTAAATATATCATATTTGGGCATTTCATTAAATTTGGTTGAAAGGTCCTGCATGTGAGAAAAATGAGTTAATCTTTCTTGTTCGAAATCATTGTGAAAAAGCGCTAGTTTGGCAACAAAAGAGGAAATGTGTGAAAATAACGTCGGAAAAATACAATTTTTGCCCTGAAGTCGTAAATTCACATTATTTAAATGGCCCATGTCCGTCAGGAACGCAAGATTCCACAAGCAATCTTCGTTTTTTAGAAGTGAGCACTCACTGGGGAGTTCATTGTTGTCTTCTAGGAACTTTAAAACAGTCTCTCTAAGATTCGAAAACCTATTAAGAGCACTGCCTTTAGAAAGCCAACGCACATCACAATGAAGAAGAAGTTCACCATTTTCTTCAATTTCTTCAGGAAAGAGGCATCGAAATTGTCTCCTATTTAATGCTCGCGCTCGAATTTTATTAACACAGCGCACTACCGGGTTCATAACTGAAGAAAAGTCCAAATCTTTGGCACAAAGACTTTCTTGATGTATTATGCAATGAAACTTAAAGATGTCTCTTCCCAAATAATTTTCAAGCAAAGCCACAGCTCCTTTTATCTTCCCCATCATTGCCGGTGCCCCATCTGTACAAATGCTATCAAGTTTTGCCCAATCCAAATTTTTGATCTCGGCAACACTTTTTATTTCATTGAAAATATCTTCTCCCCTGGTGGTACATAGTTGTCGCAGATCCAGAAGTTCTTCTGTCACGTCAAAATTATCATTTACATACCGAACGAATATACTTAATTGAGCATTGTCGGTTACATCGCAACTCTCATCCAAAGCCAAAGAAAAGTATTCCCAAGACGCCACTCCAGAGGTAATTTGTTCATTAACGGAAGTAGCCATATCATCTATCCGTCGCATCACCGTATTTCGAGATAAAGCTATTTGGTCCACCATCTTGCTGATTTTAGCATCACCCGCATGCTTAGCCAATATTGCTAAACTCGGTTTTATAATTTCTTGGCCATCAGAATGCGGCTTCTTATTTTTAGCTAATAAAAGGGAAATTTCATATGAGGCTCTTACCATCGACTCCGTCTCGTCGCTCCTTTTATAAAAAAATGATTGCTGTCCTGCTAAGGATTGTTTCTTCTTACTTATGAAATCAGTTCGTAGTTTTGAGCCAACGGGGTATTTGGAATTAAAATTACCATGCATTTGGTTGAAATGTCGCTCCAAATTAAATTTCTTCGGAACAGCCACAGAAGCACTGCAAATTATTAAGCATACCGGCTTGGAACTATTTTGATTCGTAAAAAGAAACTGTTCTTCCCATGCGATATTAAAATCACGCACGGCAATATCATCTTTGTACCTCCTTTTTAATGTTGAAGTCATTTTAAAAAAGAACTATAAACAGTGATTTGTCGCAAAAAACACGCCCTGACTCCCGACTCCCCACAAACAAAGACTGATCACTGAAAATTAAACATAACATTTCATCAGCCACGCGGCCGTAAAATTGCGTACGCAGGCGCCGCCTTATTGGTGCCGTGTGCATACTCCGCAGCGGTGTTAAAGTTCAGAGTTAGTCCGAGTGCCTTTAGTATAGTGAGTATTGCTTTTTAGTTTAATGATATTGTATTTTTTTTATTTGTGAAAACTTTGGCGTGCAACTCTAGAGGGTCAGGCGTGCCACACTGTGGCACGCGTGCCGCGGGTTGGCCACCGTTGGTGTAAATGATGCACAGAAAGCTGAGGACCTTCTACTACTAATTGCCTTATCGCTTCAACATTTTTCTCGTTTCTAACTGTTGCCCTATCAGTGTTCTTTTGCAATCCACTTTTCCTGTTTCCCTGAATAATTGCAGAAAACAGCGAATACATGTGGAAAGCTGATCGTATGGAAGAGCAATATCTGGAAATTCTTCTAAAAAAATCCTGATATGCATCTCTGATAGAATAAACCCATTCACCATTAATTTTACTACCATTTCTAAAATTTCTACTATCTGCCGTTTCTGTTGTCCATTAAATACAAAAGCCATTGTTAAATAGCTAATAAATTGCAAAAATATCTTCCAACTTGTCAATTTAACTTATCAGTATTTTCATTTGTAAATAATTTGTCAATTCTCTAAGCTCAGACGTGACTAATATGTCTATCTCAGTCGTTCATGACCAACCCAGGATACAAATTTTGTGGCTCGCTTGATAGCAAAACTTAACTCGTAACGATTTCTCATTGTTAACTAATTTGAAAAAATAGATGGTCAAAAGGAGATTTCAAATGACGAAATGATAATTGAAACATTTTTTTTCTATTATTAGGACCTCTGATAATCTTATTATAAAACAGATGTAATGAAACTAGAGCATCCCTGGACTAAAAATTTAAAATAGACTACGTAATAATATTAATAATTGCATAATGTTAAAAATAAATACTTACTTTGAAAGTAAAACCTTGGTCGGGCGAAAAATAATTCACCCCGCCCTTATGTTTAAGATAGCTTTATCAAGAAAAAATAAAACGCTTATGCTTAAGGAATTAACTTTAATCGTTTATTGCTTCAATGACTACTAATTATAATAATAATAAAACGTGTTTTATAAATCATTTATCTTAATATGCTATATTTATAATTTCTCTTGTTATTTTACTTAATCGGCAATCAGATATCTATATTAAGATGCTATGTTTCAACATTCAATTATTATTGCTTATGTATATATTGAACATATATTTTCCATATCAAATTACGTCTTGTAGGAAGGTTTCTCTGCCTCATCATATATTCATCTTTCTAAATTCCTAGCTCAATTAACGACGCATTTTAATAATTGTACCAAGAAATTTACACTTATCACTGCATAATAAATGACCCTAATTCGAATGATGTGTGACCAAGTAATAAAGCGGCCAACAAAAATAAAAGTATTAACTAAAAACTGTCGGCGGAAACGTCCACATAAATCAAAATAATGACATAATTAATAATAATAACAAATTCGGCCAATCTAATAAAGTATTTTTAATTCGAAAAAGAAATAAAATCCATTAGTAAATTCAGACAAGATGTATGAGATCAATCTAGACAGTCTATGTGAGTTCTTATGTAAGAATACAGCAAATGCTCTCATTAGAGAGGTCGAACTAATCTTTTCTCTCCACGGGTGTCTGAACTGGTACAGTAGCAAAGTTAATCCTTCTTGGCGGGTGCCCCGCTTTAATGCCCTCTTTGTTGTCACCTAACTGTCCGCGCTATGTCACTGTCAAACGAACAATCAGTCCTAACCGCTTGGTAATAGCTTGACTTTTCTTACTGTATTTATGTTATGACTACCTGTGGCTTCTCGTTACAAGGGTATAGAAGAAAAATTTTACGCCGGTCGTTAAAGACCTTTCTGTTTACACACATCGGGCATAATATCTTGGAATCATGGTTTATGTACTTTTTCATGTAACATGACTAAATATTACTCTGCGTTAGGAATACTTAACACATTAGAAAGTTAATTAATAACCATGTTATTATTTTTTAAAGTTACGTAATATGTGTGTAAAGACGAAGGACATTCCGTTGACTTTAACGTTTTATTTTCTTCACAAGAACAGCAATATTTGATTTAGTATGTAGTTTCAGTTTCTTGCATATTCACCACCTCTTGTTTTACAGCTAATGACGTGAATTCGTCTTTGCAGGTAAATACCTATGTTCTATATTCTATATTCAAGAGATTCATGACCAAAAGAAGTTTATTCTTCATGTCAACATTTAAGTTAACACGTCAAAATAATTTATGGGTTATTTTCCAAATAATTCCTTATTTTTTTATTTTATCTAGCTGATAACAATCACCTAAATTCATTAGACAACAAGATAATGATTAAAAATTACTACAGATACTAGTTTCCAAGGGGATTCGTTCGTGCAATGTGCAATATGTGCAATATGTGTATAAGTGAACGAATCCAGAAGAAAAGGAACATGCCTGCCTGAAAGGCACATGTCGCTTTTCGACATAATCGTCCTCCGCATTATAACATTACTATGTTATTGTCCAACAAATTTGTTAATCCCTTTCGAAAAGATTTTTTTCAATTACAAACAGAGACAAATCTGCAGTGTTTTCTTGACTGTACACTTTAAAGTGAGAGCCGGCGGCGTAGGCTACAAGTCTATACTGTTGCGCAATCTCTACCATGATTGTTGCTCTATACAGCCATCCATGTGATAGAGCAGTAGCACATCTTTGGACAGCAGTTTTCATAATTTCTGACAAATTTCCTGTATTTATTTTTACTGTAAAACTGACTAGTCTTGCAATAAAACCGATCCCCGTCGAAATAGTTGCATTCATATGCCTAGCGTTAGCAACAATTTCTAACAGGAATTAAATTTCTTTCGAGCCTTCATGCCTCCACTTGAGGCTTTAGCTCTTGCTTTTCTAATGGTGAACTCATGTCTCGTCCACCATCGCCACGTCGCTAGTCACGACTCATTCAAGTATGTAGGGATTCTCTGGAACATTTTTTAATTTCATGATAGATGGCACTGTAATCGATGAAATTCAATTTTTTCAATTTCTCGCACTGAGAACATATGCAGACGATTCGCACTTCGTTTTCTATAAAAAATACCACGAAAAATGACGAGAAAGAATTATTGTCATGAGTCATGACCCACGAACGACCATCCTTCTTCACACACACTTAGGCAACGCGATTTCCTGCGTTCATGACCTATCGGAGTTCTTTTGAATAAAAAAAATTGTAATTTTTTAATGTCATTTTTTATCTTGAAAATAATTTTTATAACAATGTTTTTGTATGTATAAGTTTATTTGAACGGCTCTAATGCTTTTATTGCACCACCTTTTGTGATGATAATTATTATACCTGGTCTCCTTATTGAACGGGTACGGTTTACCTACTTACAACGTATGAATCTAGGGGCCGTATTGACTATAAATTAGGGCCCTATAATATAATAATAAAGCGCTGTTAATTTCAAGTATATAATAAAAAATATCTGTACATTGGGTTGGTGGATTGAGTAGTGGATACATATAGATATATAAAGCTAATTTATTTGTAATACACAATAAAATTTTTATGTGTCACCGCATTTCATAAATCATCTGTGACTGAGTCGTCTTGCAAATCGGTGTCTGTGTCTGAATCGTATTGGAAATTTATAATCAAAGGTGCTACTATTTGGTACATGCGCATATATTCGTCCTCTTTTGCTATTGCGTGTTTAACAGCATTTTTCCAATTTACAGCAGTTATATGTTCCATAGCATTTTTTATGTGTGTTACACTGCTTTCACTAAATTTCGGTGTTTGATTTGTTCGCCTTATGGTATTTTTCAGTTGGGCCCATATCAATTCAATGGGATTGATAATGCAATGGTATGGTGGTAAACGCAAAATTGTATGTCCTGCTTCTTTGTCTCTTCTACCCACATAATAATCCTTTAAATATTCTTTTGTCTTCATCACCTCTATTAATTGGTTTTTTATATAATGATCCTCAAAATATAAATCATTTGCTTCTAAAAATGTTTTTAATATCTTTCTTATTATTACATTCCGTAGGAACTTTGGTTTGCTGTCGAGAATGATACGGAGCGTTGTCCATCACTATCACACTATCTTTTGGTAAATTTGGCAGCAAAGTGTCACAAAACAATTCTTCAAATAAAGATGAGGTCATATCTTCATGGTAATCTAAACTTGAGGATTTAACATTTTTAGCAGATAATAGCGGCTGTCCGATCCATCCTTTTTCTGACCCAGCATGATGAATGATTATTCTCTTCCCTCCCGAAACGGCGCGTCCAGCTGACACATACTTGAACTATCCACCCAACCTATGCAAATTGTGTCATGGGTGTCATACCAAGTCTCGTCTAAATAACATATGAATCGTCCTTCCTGTCTATACCTTCTAATTACCGTTAAGTATTCATATCGAAGTTTCTGTAACCTCGGGCTTTCCATAATTGTGCGACGTTTGTCTATAGTGCCAAACTTAAAACCAGCTTTCTTTAGCGTCCGCCACAAGGTTGCTTTAGAACACTGAATATTTATAGGCTCATCCCTGATTCTTTTATGTAAGCAGTCAAGTGTAGATACAACATTTCCTCTGTAGAAGGAGTATACTTGCTGCCTAATAGTATCAATTTCATACTCTTTAATTTTTCTCGGTGCTCCTTTGTCACTTCTTTGCTTTCGAGGCCCTGCGTTATTCTTAATTATTTTATATATTGTTCCAAAAGGCACCTTGGTTAATTGCGACGTTCGTTGAATGTTCTGGGTTTATAGCTCGTTATTTTCTTCCATCAGGGTATGATAGACATTGAAAATTATCTGTTTTGCATCTTCTAATATATGCTTTCTCTGTCGTGCTCCAACAGTATTATCACTATCCACATCATAATCACTAACACTTTCAGCAAAAGGTCGCCACATGTTCGTTAAGTAAGAGAGAAAAATCAAATATGTTTACAGCAGTAAAGATTAACAATAAATGATAAATAGACTCAATATTAGATGTAATATATACCAACTCTCCTAACTATATTTACTTAAATTTTGTTTAATAAATATAAGCACTTATTTCATCTAAATTGTAATTTAGTGACTATTTAACTATATATAATAACTATATATTCAAATTAACAACTGTTGGTACTTATATTATTATTAAATTTTATTTCATCTAAATTGCAGTAATTACAATTTACTTAAATTTTGTCATTACGGACCTCGGCAGTTTGTTTGTGTAAAAGATAATCGTATTGAGCGGCCAGGTAGTTATTGCCGCATGTGGTGAAATAAAAGCATTAGAGCCGTTCAAAGTTATATTCTGATAATTTGAAATAAACTATACAATGTATGTATTTAACGTTTGAGTTATTTCTTCCATTCGTATTTAATATTCAGAAACAACTTATTTTACTCACATCAAAGAATATTTCGAGAATTAAAAGGCGTCTTTTGCAAACCACAGAACGGTTAATCGACGCAATACGCATTACCGGAGAGTTAAAAATTCGCACTGGCTTCGTCAAGTTGAACATCAGTGCTTTTGGACTGTCAACGGGTAGTGTGGAATAATAGAGAACAAAGACATCGGCCCCCATATTATTGAAGGCCACTTGAATGGTGAAATGCACCGAGACATTTTGTAAAATGAACTGCCAGCACTACTTGAAGACATTAGCTTACAACTTTCAACTTGACGGTTGCCCAGAACATTATTCAGTGGTAACACGTGAAGTCCTTGATCGTAATTTCAATGGTTGCTGGGTCGGTAGAACTGGTTCAGTAAATTGGCCTGCCATATCAGCAGATCTTACTTCGCTATATTTCTTTTTATAAAGTTATCTCAAATGCAAAGTATACAATCGATTACTATGAATTGAAAAAAATGTTTCAGACAGATCCTACGTACGAATTCATGTCGTGGTAACTTTGCAAAAGTATTGATCATTCTGGGTGATACTGATCGCACCTATGTATCCCGAATAATTTAAAATCTGTTTGCTCATATGCATTGGAAATAGACTCACATGTTTGTCTACTAAAACAAACACTGAAAGAGTGGCTATTCAAATTAAATTTCGAAGTTATGTTTGGTGTTAGGCAGTAGTTCCAACAAGGAATCTATAAATTAATGCACTAAATGCAACGGAAGTAATATCTTAATGTTAATGGAAACTTCTTTGAAATTCATTAAACAAGAATTAATTGCAGCTTGTAAACATGTTCATATATACAAGGTGTCCCGTAGCGTTATGTTCAAATTTTAAGAGTGTAAAGTAGACTTCATTTCAAGTAACAAAAACGCAAAACTTGTATACCCATTTTTATTTGTTTCAAAGTTACAGATCTGTGAATGTGATTGTCAGATCATGGAAAAAAATGTAATCCTAAAGTCAATACAAACTGATTTTATTTAAAAAAATGTTATACGATTCAATAACAGGCCTGTAATTGTTAACGTTGCATAATAAAATGTTATCCTAAAATATATAAACACGTGTCGTAGTGCACACAGTAATTTCTTAGAGATCTACAAAAAAAATACTGGAAATTTATTTATGATAAAGAAGATTCTTACTTATTTCGTAAGTGCTGAACCATGAATATCATACAATAACCAAATGTTTAGATGATTATTAACGTTTAATTTTTTAATAAAGGATTACATTACGTTTCAGTTCATGCAACAGCATATTAGTAAGTGGACAAGTTTTCTTTATTAAATACCTAACCGATATACTTCTCAAGAGTATGCGTACATGCATTTTGTGTATGGCTACTGTAACGGCAGTGCACATCAAGCAGTTATTGAATACCGACATCGGTTTCCCGATACGCGCATTCCTTATTACAGAACGTTTCTGGAAGTACACCGACAATTTCGGGAATGCGGACTGCGTAATTATCTTTTCGACCGAGAAGTAAATTTGCCAACAGACTTGTTGATTGGTCCTGTCGTTCTTCCTGGGAGGTTAAATGCGGACAATTACCTTCAATTTCTTATTGACGAACTGCCAGGTCTTTTGAGGATATCCCACTGAATGTTCGACGAGACATGTGGTTTCCCATGGATGGAGCACCACCACATTTCGGAATTGCTGTCCGAAATTGGGTTAACGTCTATTATCCAAGATGGATTGGTCGAGGTAGTCCTGTAGCATGGCCACCCAGGTCACCCTATCTTAATCCCATTGACTTTTATTTATGGGGGTACATGAAAAATTTAGTCTCCGCGCAAGTTTCGAACACAAGAGAAGAGTTGTTGGATCGTATTCACCTGCCTGCCGAGCAAATCCAACAAAACAAGTATGAAATTCGGATAAGTACTTCTTCTATTGGCTTACGGGCACAAGCCTGCATTCAACAAGGAGGTGGACATTTTGAAAATATTATTAATTGAATTTTTTTAAATAAAATTAGTTTTTATTAACTTTTGGACTACATTTTTTTTCATGATCTTACAATCACATTCATAGACCTGTAATTTTGAAACAAATAAAAATGGATATACAAGTTTTGCGTTTTTGTTACTTGAAATGAAAGTTTACTTTACACTCCTAAAATTTGAACATAACGATACGGGATACCTTGTATATTTTTTACTCATCACTTAATTTCCACTTTATTGATAAAATACTGTAACAATTGTTCCGATCTATAGTGTCTTGTTCAGTTTGTAATGCAACTCCAGTGAGAAAAACACCTTGTGTCGAAACAATTATTATGGTATTCTACCAATAAAGTGGAAATTAAGTGGAATTGTTTTTTGTTTTTTTTTTATTTTATCAGGATATTTATATTGACTGATCCTTATATTAACGATAATAGTATTGCGAAATTATTAACGATGTTAAGACCTAGATTATAAAATCATTTAATAAATTTGGCTCAAATGTTTGTAAAGCAATTACTATTGACACTTAATTAAAATTACAAAATTTAATTAATTGTGTAAGTATCAAGTTTTTCGGACTTTATTACAAAACTAAAATCTTCCTAACATAAAAATCCACACGTGCAATAAATTCAAAGATGAAGATTTATCCTTGAACTATTTTTGTACTAAATGATATAAAACAAGAACTGTTTTGCATAGTGATCATTGCAAAAGATGACGTTACACTGTACGAACATACACAAGTTGAATCCTTCCTTACGAAGGAAATAATTTATTAATTTCACAAACGAATATGTTAATACTACCATTTCAAAATGCATATGTTTTAAAAGTAGGTTATCTTCCTAATTAATATAGAAAATTTATTTAGTTGACAGCACCTTTTACAATACTTTACAAGTTTCGCATTAAAATCACTTATTGATATATTTCTAATTTTTCAGGGTTAATTTGTTATTTGTTGCATTTGGTGACAGACAGATTACTTAGTTTACATTGGAGAGATGCCCGCTAATAGCAGGAGACTGACCGCTGTTAAGGTACAAGTCACTTCACGAGGATTTATGACTACGATTTGCCGTTGGTTTAGGAAATAGTGCTGCGGGCTTAAAGGATTATGTACTCGTTAGTTACTGAGAAGGTTACAAAATGCTACTGGTAGCATCCATTGTAAATCATGTATCGACACGGATTTTAGAATACGATCTAGGCACTACTATTATTCTTACGATCGAAATTTACAACCCTCTTTAGTACTAAAATTTTACCTACAAGTGCACAAACATATTGTGAGATATTGAAAACCACACAAATATGATAAGCCGTAAATTTTCACAAAAATTTCGTTCCGAAGGTAATGCGTGTTTTAGCAGCACCTAAGAGTACTTAGTTTAAAAAAGAATGCAAATATTACTATGTATATTTTTATTAGTTAACCGCAAAAGATATTCTATTAAAGTCATGAAGTAAGGCAGATAATATATTTAATAACATTTAATAACGTTTAAAAAAAAGTATCAGGAGTTAAATTAAATAAAGTAAATATTTTAATGAATCGCCAAAACACCTTCGTAAAAGAAGGCCGATTAATTTACACCCGTTTCTCCGTGGCGTTACTTCAAAATTTTGTAATAAAGGTGATATAAAGTTACTTCATTTTTTTTTTATAACTGCTATTGTTTTCTTATTTTTTCAATTAACTGAAGATGCTGTAACGTTACTATTTATAAAATACCAGCTTTTTGTGTCCTTAATATGTTATGGGTTCTTTGTAATATGTTAACATTAATACTTCCTAATGAAGATAACTTTGTTGATGAAACGAAAATAAATAAATTCTCACGCATGCTTTAAAAGAAAATAACAAAGTCGTCTCACATCAAAATAACGAGATAAATTCTCAAAATCACCTACTGAATTCATATTATTTCGTAAGTTAATCAATTACATAGGTATACGAAATTCAAGCCTTAGTAATATTATAAAATTGGGAATATAACGTACAACTTTATATTATGTTTATAGATTTAAACAGGCAACTGATAGCCTAAGAAGAGAGTCCGTTCTCCAAGACATGCAAGGAATGTGAATTCTCAAACTCACAAAGTTAAGACAGATGACTATGGATAACCTTAGAAGCATCAATAATAACTAACGTAGGAAATTAAGACGAAATCTCGATTGATGAAAAAGTATGACGTGAAAGTATGTTGCCCAGTATCCTATCTAACACCCCTTTGACAAGTCCATTAAAGAAACTAAGATCAAAGATATAGTAATCAATAAATCTGCCCAAGTGATTGCGATATTGCATATAAATTTGTGCAAATCAATATTTTCGGTTTTTAAATGATTGTGGAACCTAAGGTTACATAATTCTTGACATTAAGCATTTCGTGAAAGATTCTAGATGTTACTGTGGACCTAATTACTAATTGTTGGTATGTATAGCTGCCGTAACAGGTGCTGCTATAGGTCCTTAGTCGTGTAGTGAACGACGTCACGTATAAAATTACTTAAAGCTCCTACAGTTGCTAATGACGATGTATTACCTACAAATACCGAATATAATATACTGTGATAAACTTGTCTTTGGGGTTTGCTTACATAAAACTAACGGTAACTTGAAACACAATATAATAATAATAAAACAGTATTTATTTCAATATTTATTTCACATTTATATAACAATATCAACACGACGGCGATTACTCGTTGAATGAATTCTTCCTCTCTATTAAGTGCCATTTATAGTAATATCAGTTTTTTTCGAATTTTCTGTACTGGAAATTTCTCGGTCGTACGTGTCTGGTGACATCATCCATTAAGGTATAGGTGCTTCCCAGAAGACTCTAGGCCGTGTTGGCTTCGCACGGCGGTTGACGTCAATGGATAACTCACATCACAATACATTGGTTTTCAGATAAGTTAACTAGAAAATTATAAATAGTGATTGTGCGGTGACGCCTGTGTTTAACGATATGATTTCTAATAGTATGCTAAAGTAGCGGACGGAATGCAATTGCTATTCAATTTTAACATCTTCTTAGGTAGGTATTCAATTTAATCTATGCGTCATACAAACTATGCATTTTTATTTCGCCAAAGTAAGTAAACCATTTCTTGATGCTATCTTCCTTTGAAATTGATTGAAAATTGCAATAACAATGTTATATGCTTCAAATACTTTGGAGGTGTATAACTAAAAAGTATTTTAACTTCTCCTTAATGTATCGAAGTTCAAATTATGATTGTCTTTGATCTATTACTTTTTTTATTCGCAGTATTTATTTCATCTGTCATTAGTAGTCATTACAATTATAAATAATATATCTTCTAAATAAAATATAAACTGTTTTATAATTTAATAAGATCAATTTTGTAAGAAACACTATTTTTAAAAACGTAATATTTCCCTAACATTTATCAGTTACAAATGTATTGAATGATTTATATTTAAATATATTTCTACCTTCTTAAGATCAGGCATTGTTCACTACATAGAAGGTTCGTTTCGGTCCTACCTTAAACAGACTTTAGAAACGATGACGAATCTGTTTTTAATGAAGGAATTTTTTTACAAAATCATTATTTTGCAATTTTACTGGTTAATATGCTACAGCGCTAATCGTTACACGCAAAAAAGCTCAAACTTAAATAGGATAATAGATGGCAATTCGTCATATGAGGCGTTAATCATTCACAATTACAATCGATCAGGTCGGTAAACGTTAAGCCCAGGTGATTAGAAGGGAGGTGGTTTTCCCATAGACCACGTGTTTCAAAGCTGGTCGGGGCTCGCAGCGGGGTGCCCGGCCGTTACCCGCAGATAGAGTTAACATCGAGAGCGTCGTCGCCTAGCACATTTGATGGGTCACATATTCGTTCGCCGATGCTATCTGTGCGTTATTTATACTTAAGCTCGCGTTCTGAAAGCTTGCGAAGGGAATTAATGATCTCTATTTTATATTCTGAAATGATAAAGTGCCGTAATAGTATCTTTATTAAAAGTACTTTTTTATACCTATTTCGGTAATGGATAACTTTCGGAACGTCTCTTATGTTCTACAAAATTACACCGGGGCTAAAATTGACTTACAGAGATCTTACATAAGTAAGAACGCTGGAAAAATTAATACAAAATTAATATTCGATATATTAATTAGTGTACTATGTGCTGATAATATGTCGGCATTATTTTTCTATACACGTTTTTCCAATAATTAAGATTACTTCCTGCAGCTTATAAACCTATTATATAAATATTACCGTTGTTTGAATATATAAATTAGTCAATCTTATGGCGAAAATAGTTACCGAAAATTGGGCTAGACAGCTAGATGTAGACTCTCTCATGAGGCCCATTTCAAATAAATTTTAAAAAACAATAGTTTATCTATTACACTCTAGATGGATGTTGTAAGATTTGAATAAATAGGTAGGACTGGTAATTCCAACATTGCCAGATGTAAACTATTATATATATATATATTTAGTGTTTATAAGAATTTAATTTTCTTATTTATTCTATTGGCCGTGTCTTAATATTAAATTAATAGACTTTTTTATTGGTTTAGCGACCTTTAATGAAATTTAATGTTTTCTTCTACGACGTTTCGACTCTTATTATTATTAAGTCTTTTTCAAGTAATTTTTTGTATAAATTGTGGTGGATAATTGTTTTCTGTTAAAATTGTTTTTACTTTATTCAGTACTGTTGGTCTGAAAACTGGATTAGTGAGATTGAAAGCTCTGTCTACTAACGCTGTTACTACATTTTTTTTGTGGGATAGGGGATGGTTAGAATAAAAGTTTACGTATCTGTCGGATGTGGTTGGTTTAGTGTACCATTTTGTTTGTATGTTGTTGTTTGTTTTTATTAGTGTTAAGTCTAAGTAGTTTTTGGAGTTGTTTTTTTCTATTTCAATGGTGAAGTTTAAATTTGGATGGAAATTGTTGAAACTATTTTGTACATTGCTTATTTCCTTTTCTGGTAGCATCATTATGCAGTCATCGACATATCTTTTGAAAAAGGTTGGTTTTATTTTCAGGTATTTTATAACATTTTCTTCGATGTGTTCTAATACTAATTGGGCTTCTACGCTGGATATAGGTGCTCCCATTGCTAGTCCTTCAATTTGGTTGAAATATTTGTTGTCGAATTGAAAATATGTGGAAGTTAAAGTTAATTCTATTGCTTTAAGGAAATCTATTAATGGTAAGTCTGTGAAATTTTTGATGGAGTTCCATTTTTCTGTAATTACTTTTTTGGCTAGTGTTAAAGATATATTGGTGTTCATTGATTCTACGTCCAAGGAAACAAGTTTTTCGTTGTTATTTGTTTTGTATGTATTTTTAATATGATATTTGTTTTGACCTATGACATTGGTTAGTGTTTTTGTTAAATATTTTGATAGTTCATAAAACGGGCTTGGAATGCAAGATACGATTGGTCTTAATGGGATGTTATTTTTATGTAATTTTGGTAAGCCATATATTTTGGGTGGTTGTGCATTATGTATTTTTAATTTGTTGGCTGTTTTTGGTGAGATGATCTGTTTATTTTTCCATTTTTTAATTAGTGTGTTGTTTATTTTTTGATATTTTGTTGTGGGGTCGTTTTTTAATTTTGTATACGTTTTATCGTCATTTATGTGTTTTTCCATGTTTTCCATATATTGTCTTTTTTCCATTATTACTGTTTTATTAGATTTGTCTGATTGCAGTACTATTAAAGGACTGTTGTTTTTTAGGAAAGTTTTAGTTTCTTTAATGTGATTATTTAACG
Source organism: Melolontha melolontha (assembly GCA_935421215.2). Lineage (NCBI taxonomy): Eukaryota > Metazoa > Arthropoda > Insecta > Coleoptera > Scarabaeidae > Melolontha > Melolontha melolontha. The sequence goes on along the minus strand of OW285235.1, from coordinate 524,284 downwards.
CTTTGTCTGCTTCGTTATTATTAACTGTTTTACTTGATTGTTTGTAATTTAAGAGGCTGTTACAGATTTTAGACCTTATATGATTTTTGTCATTTTCCTTGATGTTGTCTATTGAAGATTCTACGTTTGCAATTATTACGTCTGTAGGTACTTTACTTTGATTTTCATTGTCAATTTGGTATTGCATTGCGAATTTTGGTACTAGACTTAATATTTTCATAACGTTATTGGGTATAATGTCATTAGTTAGGTTTGTTATCCATTTTTTATTATATGTGTCATTTTTTAAGAAAATTTGGTGTGTTTTTGTTTTGGTTTGTTTTTTGTTTTAGGATTTCTAGTTTCTGTTTTTGTTTAGTTTTTATATTATTGAAGAAATTAATATGTTTATAATTTATCCATTCTGTCAATTTATTGTATGTTTTGAGATTAATTTGTTTTTTGAGTTCTGTGTATTGTATGTTTATTTCTTTCTGTAGGATGTTATGCTTTTTACAGTGTCTGTGATCAAATAATTCAAGATAGTATGCGTAAAATTACTTACTTTATAATCGAACATATTGGTGAGTTTTTTATCATTAAACAAAATGTGTGTTAATTTAAGTTTTAGAAAAGTAGGTGTTAGTTTGTTGGTTTTGCATGCAACTAAAAATATTCTACGGTTTTTCATTCTTGCTATTTTATTCTCTAATTTAGTTATTGAAAAAGACTTACTGGAGTTACTTACTGGACTTACTAGAGTTACTGAAAAAGACTTAATAATAATAAGAGTCGAAACGTCGTAGAAGAAAACATTAAAATTCATTGAAGGTCGCTAAACCAATAAAAAAGTATATATATATATATATATATATATATATATATATATATATATATATGTATATATATATATGTGTGTGTGTCTGTGTCTGACGAATATTATGTTTCACCACATAATTCCGCTTTCGTAAATGCACAAAGCGCCAGTATTGAATGTTTTTTTTACACAATATTTCTGGTCAAAATAGAGTGTTTGTTCATTCATGAGAGGTCATTATAGGACTTTCTTGAAAGAAAAATATATACCGTCTAAATTAAAGTGCATTTTAATGCCTTACTTTGCACAATCGATATTTATTAACGAAAATAAACTCTTAACGCAATAGCGTGGGCATCCCTCAAATCTTTTGTATTAAATATTTTAAAAACCTGTATGCCGTATTTATATAAAAACTGATTAAATATTTACACCAAATGCCTTACGAAAGAAATATTATTCTGCTAAAGAATATTAATATGATGTGTATAAATGTTAGAAAGTTTTGTAGTATATACACAAGCACTTTTAAGGTTCTAAATTACATAGAAATTGACGAATTGATTTTTGAAGAAAATACAGACTTGTATAAAATTCTTATTTTCAATTTTGTATATCTTGCATGATTTTATTTTTCTTTATAATAGTTGTGCTTGTGAAATAAATGATGGGACTATGTTTTTGAATATAAATATTAAGTGGACATTTTGAGTTTGTATTAAGTACAGATATGAATTTTGCTAATTAAATTAAGTGTTTGTAATTTAGAGTGATAAAATTGAGACATTTTTGTTAAATATGTCTGGGTATAAGTGCTCATAGTTTAATTGTGGAATTTGGATATTCACAAAATTATTGTTAAAGTATTTTCCACACTATAGCATAAAATATTTATTATGGCACTTTCAACCCCAAACCATAAGGCGATTTTCTCCATACTTCATAGGAGATACCAAATTTTTCTTCTGAAATTTCGCATTAGGTCTTGTCACGTAGAGCAAAATGCTCTCTTTGGCAAACAAAAAATTAATTCGATAACTGATTTTTCTAACTACTCATCCGTAGAAATTAACTGCTATAAAGAATACAAGAATATATATTAACTCAACAGATTTATACAATCAAATTGTGAATAAAAATTAAAGAAAATTATAAATTAATTATTTGTAGTTATACACAATTTCAGAAGAATTAAATTAGGAAAATTTTAAATTATTCATACAAAGAATTTTCAAGAAATAAGAACGAAACTAGAAACATAAAATAAAATAAAAAGGCAAGATATTTTCTCCAGAAGAAAAAAGGATGTAACCGATTGGCATTACTATGCTTATGCAATCATGAAGCCCTGTACAGGGCATTGGTACGGCCTCTAAACACATAGAACGTATCTAATTACCTAATGCTACCTTCGAATACCAGAAAATAAATTTATCGATGCAGAAAATGTGAATCATCATTGTTAACGAGTTTTATCAATAACTTGTCACTTATTTCATCTCTTCTTAGATTCAGCACTAAGGAAGTGAATCGGTAACTTTGTAGTAACCTTTCGCAGTCAATTTCACAGTGTGGATATATGCCTTCCAATTTGTCTGTCGTTTTTTTATGTCTTCACGTAACTAATACTGAGCACCTCGAGACTTCAAAATTATGCGATCCTAGGAATCCATGTTGTGAAAAAATGTATAAATAAAAGCGAGATATATTTGAATCTTTAGAGATGGAAAGAATGCCACTCGATTATTTATTCAGTATTGTTACACTTTAATTTCCATTTCTAGTTTTCCTTATTTATTGTCAAGCCCCGGTATCTTTATCTGTTTGCGAAACATTTAAATACGTCTGTGGGTACTTTTATCGCTATCTGTGTTTAAATTTGTTAACTGTATCACCCCCCTATCGCTTTCTATGTCAACCGGTGATTGAGAGATTCGAGCTACTACCTTGGTGGTATTAGGTCGATTCTTGCTTAAGTAGTGCAAATCTTCAATAGCGAAAGCTTAGTCACGGCTTGTCGACATATCGTTTTGTTTAACGCTTAAGGCGAATCACGTCAAAAAGTGTATTTATGTATTAGGAACAGCCAATTGTATCGTTAGCAACTTGTGAAGTTTGGGGTGTATAGAATAAACCAAACTGGATTTTTGTTCGACATTCCGTTCCGATCTACAGAAAGAAGTAGGCTCTCTAACGAAGATTTCATGCATGCGCTTACAGCCTAGGACATCTGGGTCAATCTCGTGAATAATTATTTAATTATCTGGTCACACTAAGCTAGGCAAGAAAACACCGAATCGCGATAATAACTTACCATTTCCGAAAAACAGGACGAATTTAGAAAACCAAGTAATTCGCATGATTAATATTTTTTTAGTGCAATCTAATTTTTTTTGCTTTCTTATCCTGCTGTAATTAATTTACGTTGTATTTTTAAAGCTCGACTCATAGTAAATTCAATCTATCTTATTTATTCCAAATTAAAAATAATTTTTGTGGATTTTTAGTATTTTAATGCTCAATTAACTTTTCATATAATTGAAATTCAATTCTAATTTTGTGTCATATTCATTCATAGATTTTTTTTTTAGTAACTTATTTCCTTTTCGGGTAACTTTTTATTGCCGCATGTGAACCCACATGTTTTTTTCATGCCCAGCTGCATGTTGTACGATATATGTCGACGCATTTTGAGATACAATAATTTTGAGTTTAAAATAAAATCATTTGTGGTATTTTGCAAAATATTTATTATCGCTATATCTGTTTGTACTAAATTATGAAGTTAATTCTGGGGTACCTTAGCAAAAGCTGTGTTGACTAAAACTAATTCTAATAAAATTAAAGAATAATCCCAATAAAATAAATAAAAAAGGATTCTAAAAATTATAAAAAATTATACAAGAGGTTCAAAAATTCCTCCTTGCCCAGCAAGACATTGTCCTAGGCGGTTGTAGAAATTAGCTCTTACATTTGCTAACATGTCGGCAGTTAATGAATTCGCAGCCTCAGTTATTTTTTCTCTCAAGGCAACTAGATTTTCTGCTCTAGCAGCTTCATGAGTATAATAATATTTTTTAGATATCCCCACAAAAAGAAATCATTTGGAGATAGATCAAGAGATCACGGGGGCCATTTAATCTTCCTGTTCCATTAATAAGACGGTCAGCAAAAGTATTTCCTAGAAATTCCTTTACCCTAACTGCATTATGTGCTGGACAGCCATCATGTTGAAACCAAACGATTTCCTGATTTATTCCAATGTTTTGAATGGCGGGAAGTATTTTATTTTTCAGTAATTCGAGACTTGTCGGCATTAAATATACCACCAAAAAAATAGGGGCCTATAGAATGGTCACCTAAAATACCTGCCCAAACGTTTAGTTTTTGAGGATACTGAGTGCGATTTCCAAAATGCCGGTGTTGATTTTCCGTAGCCCAATATCGAAAAACAGAGGGATTGTGCTTTCCGTGTAATGAAAAAGTTGATTCATCGATGAAGAGAATATTTTTAACGAAATTTTAATCTCGATGTATCTTTTCCATAACATTGAAACATTTTAAACCATTACGTTTCCAAATACGTGAAATAGTTGTGTTACTTGTACCCAATTCCTCGGCAGCACTTCTAGTAGATCTCGTGTTATCAATTTCCATAATACTACAAATATAAATCCCGCCGTTCTCTTTCCTCAATTTTTTTGAGGTCTTGGTTTGCATTTCGCACAGTTATTGAGACAGAAACAAGTTTCAAATTTATTTATAATATTATAAATTGTTTGTCTGCAAGGTACAGAACGGTCTACAAAAGTCAGCGCAAACAAATTCATGCACTCCATTGCAGACTTGCCAGCATAAAACCATTTTACTAACTGAAGAATTTCAGTGGGTGTGTAAAGCGCCATTATACATTAATTTTATTGTACGCTTTCAAACTGTAACGGCCGCAGCTAGACTGATTGCAAAATTTCCAGTCAATCGGTATCGGAGACAATCGTCAGTCGTCGCGGTCTTCGCTGGCAGTGGGCTGGCTTTCTGATGTACGTATACATTGTATGTACTCATACGTTGATTCTCTATGTCTAATGATATTTAACACATACGGTGTATGTATATGTACATCGTACAAAAATCCAGTGAATAGTTTAATAGAAAGGGACTCCTAGATTTGCGAAAATTTTGTTTAATTAGATCCTCTCTAATCGGTCCTTTTAATTGTCACATCCAGTAACCATCATATTGTACTTGATTCGGCGACATAATGTATTTATTGATTGTATAAAAATTTATTTTTTATATGCGAAATTTGAAGGAAGTTCATTATTGACAGCAATTTATATAATCCTGTCTTACATAAATTTATTAACGGCTATCGGTAATTATAGGACTTGGATACCTGCAACAATTTTGGTATTAAATTAAATTTCGATCTCGAAATTAGATTGAAGGACTAGTTACAATTTCGTAGTTTAATAAAGGACATGAGTATAAAGACGCCAATATAACGAATCGCTTCCAGTTTTTGCAGTTTGGCCCAATTTATTACATGCGAATACTCGAAGTCGCTCGGAATCTGTAGCCGTAAGTGCCAGAGTTGCAAATTTTTCAGATAATTCGCTTTTTGCGAACGTCGCTATTAAAATTCATGCACGAGTTTCACCGATACAATGAAATGAGATCAACAAGTAAATCAATTTGTTGGCTCTCAGCGGAGTAAAGCATTAAATATGCCTGAAATCGCCGGTGAAATAAAAGCTGCGCCAGGGATTATTATGTAAATATATGCAGAGAAATAAATGTAACTCAGAAATTAGCCTTAAGACTTTTTTAGACTGTGACATGTGACGAATGCTGTTGTTTGAACTCTAAGAAAAAAATGCATTTTCAAGTAAATATTAACATAAATAAATATTCAAGCAGGCACGCATTTCGATTGAGTGAAATTTGTAACTATTTGTCTTAAACAAAACGTCAAATTTAATTGCTTCAGTTTATTTTGATCATGTAAATTACCATACAATTCCCTAACAAATTGTCTAAAATACACAAATTCCATTTATTTAATGATGTGAAATTAATAAGTCTTTTCTTTCACTTTGTCACATACCGAAAAAGGAAATATGTCAAGTGCCAGTGACAATGCAATAGTAACATTTTAATTTTCTGAGATTACACCATATGTTATTTGATTTCTTATTTGAATTTTTTTCGTGGGAATGTTTACTATAAAATATTACTTGTTTTTTAGTATGTAAAGGTTCGATCGCTAATTATTATATTTTTGCTGACTAAAATTTTAAATGATTCCTTGAATCAAGTATCTACTCGTATTATGTTAGATATTTGTACAAATATAGGCAATAATTTATTATTTTTGTATCATATACACTATCTCTGACAATTTAAAAATAGTTTTCTTTGCTGACTCAGATAGCTACTAATAAAAAAAAATCGACAATACTGGTTGAGTGAAGACATGCAAAAAGCGATAGAAGCGGTGAATGATAAGAGGATGGGATCGAAAAAGCATCTATTACGTTTAATGCTAGCAATGTAACAAAACGCTTCCGTCGCTTCAAAAAATTACTCAGTGTTGATCTGGAACAAAAATTAATTACACATGTCATGTATTAGACCTAGAATCATGATTTAACCGGACTACCTATGACTTAATTAGCATATGAACTTGCCAAGATGCAGTTGATACGAGCACCAATTTAATAAAACTAAAAATCTGACTAGTAGGCAATGGATTTATAGCTTTATTTCGGCATCCGAACATATCCTTAAGAATCGCTGAAGTTTACTCAGCTGTAAGGACCCAAGCCATTACTAGACCTCAGTGTCCGAATTATTAAGATGAAGATATTGTGATGAATTTGTCTTTCGGCTATTTATTTCACATTTACATAACAATATTTATTTCCCACTTATGACTATGTTCTAACAAGACGGTCGCTAGATGAATTAATTCCGATCCTTCCGAGCGGTATATATGTATATATATACCGTACGAACGCCGGGGAGTGATTGATCTACCACAATGTAGTAAGACGAAGACGAATAGCGAGTTTATGTGGTTAGGGTTGAGAGAGTATATTCAATCGGGTTCTACTGTCTAACTGTACGGGCGTTCCCTTTCTTTATCCAACACATTCTACATACGATCTAAGTACGAATCAAATAATCTCTCTCTAACACATTGAATATTCCTATCAGTCGGTCATTGTGTTCAAGCAAGGCCAATATACTTGCAGTTGGCCAGTCATTACTTATATATCCATCGATCGCACGACGTTGGGCACACGGTATATATATATATATATATATATATATATACATAGTCCGACTAGCGCCTTCGAAATTATTTTGGACTCTGGTGTTATTCCAGCCTTTAGAACGTCCGAGAGAATGGTCACACGATCGGCGGATGACATCATCGTATAACGTACAGACGGATGACTCACATCACAATATATAAAATGAAACATATGTCTAGATGTCTGGAAAGATATTTTCACACAAATAAGAATTTGTGTTGTGTTCCTCACACCCGATTTTCAATAATATTTTTATATTGTTAAAAATATTTTTGTTTTTATACAAAATATGATGAAGTTTTGCCTACTCCAAGTATGCTTCAAATTATTTTGTCAGAATTATTTCGCAAAGTTGGAAGAAGCAATTTAAACTTTAATTTTTAACAAGGATGAGACTAAAATAACAGCTGTACAAGAAACTTAAGAAGTAGTTAAGAAAGGGAAAAAGCAAGTTGGCACAATTACTTCTGCCGAGACATACGACAGGTGTGGGGTATATGAGCAGCGCTGGAACTTTTATTCCGCCAGCATTGATTTTTCCGAGGAAAAAATTCAATCAAGATTTGTATTATGGAGCTCCACCAGGTACCCTCCCCTTGAATTTGCTAACAAAATCACGTAATACTATGTTTTCTCCCAGCTCATTGCACGCACCGACTTCAGGCCTTAGATGTCGTATTTTTTAGACCTTTAGCAATCTACTATGACGACATGACTGAAGACACATTCAGGGAGAACTGTGTCAACATACCACATAGCTTCATTCTTTACAAAAGCCTACAATAAAACTGCCACCCGCAAAATAACTCTTAATGGATTTAAAGCCACCGATATTCCTCCATTAAACCCAATATATTCCCTGACCATTTATATCTATCATTTCTATACTGCGTGTATATATACAAATTATGAAAAACGCCATGTAAATGAGAATTAATAACGTTATTAATTCTGATTTATCTCATATATCTCATATATCAGGGGAAGACTCTAAGAAAATGTTACTAGAAGTTGAAGCAATAGCATCACAATTTGATGGCTTAGTGAGCATATGTTTCTTATTTGACTTGACTTCTGTTAGTTTACTCGCGTCATCTTCAGGGATATCAGTAGTAGCATATCCCTGAAGATGACGCTACGTGTTGTGTCTGCATTCTCAAGCAAATATGATTTTGTCATTTGTAGAAATTAATACAACAAATTAGAGCGCCAATTGCATGTAATGTGGGAATTTAATCATTATTAATTCTCACTCTAATGGTTAATAATGTACAATTGCATTCACAAAAAGTGGGACAACTCTTATGAACTATTTTAGTATTTTTTAAGCATTGTGAAACTGTCTAATACCCAAATGAGAAATATTTTTAAGATATAAAAATTAAAATAACTTGCTGAAGTCTTTTAGGCATTGATGAAATGCAAGGCACAATAAAATTTCCATCCTGTCATATTTCCTCCCATGTATTTAGAATGCCTTCCCAAAGTTGATCAGAATTTTGAGGATGGAAATTTCGATTATAAATTTTCTTAACGGTAAGTCCCCAAATATTTTTCATTGAAATCAAATCCGGACTATTCGCGAGTCGTTGCAGAACTTCTTCATTATATTTAAATTTGACGATGTATTGATTAATATAACTATACACATCCAAGTGAAAAGTGAAAAATCATATGAATGACCTCTCGGTTTCCATGATCATTCGAATAATATTTAGCTGGTTTCTGAAATAAATCAGATTCTCCCAACACTAATATTTATATACAAAAAGGTTTTGTTTAAGTATGACAATACGTTAAGCACGTATAAAGCATTTGTACAATATGAAACAAACATGTAAATAATTTACATATCTGTAACTATGCTTTGTATGCTTTATACGTGCTTAACGTATTGTCATACTTAAACAAAACCTTTTTGTATATTTACCGCCATCTGGCTGGTTGTTAATGGACTACATCTACATACGTATTTTATCGTTTCCCGTAGCAGCTTAGCTGTTCGAACGATAGGTATCCCTCCAGACAAAGTCTCTTTCGCCCGTAAGATGTCAATTATTAAATAGTTGTCTTCTTATAGGACGGAACTTGCTTGATCTATGCGGGCTATTTCAGTAAATTTAAATACAGATACAAACCAGTTGTTTATAACAGGTTTGTATTAATTTGTATACATTGCTTCACTAGCTTAACTGAGGACGCCTAGATGGCAGAAACAAATGTATTAAGCAGAAGTAAATGCTGAAAATACGAGGTGTATTGTCCATGTGCATAGTTACAGATATGTAAATTATTTACATGTTTGTTTCATATTGTACTAATATTTATCCCAAAAAATATTACAATTTCTTTATATTTATATTAATATAACTTTAGATGCTCAGAGAAAGCTAATTATTCTACAAACGTTTAAATTTATCGCCAAAAATAATGTCATTAACATTTTTCCTAATGTGAGCCTGGCTATTCCAATTTGTCTCTGTATTTAGAAAACCGAGTATAGTTTTAATCAATTGTTTTTAACTTTTAGACAACGCTAATAGTTTTCTTGTTATAGAAAGCTCCTTTTATTAATTTTATCGCTTTATTATTTATTTATCTTACGTATTTATCATTTTTAATAATTATACTTCCTAAATATAGTGCAGTCTATTATTTCCTTACGTGTCGACGTTGTTTAATGTTTGTTACTTTTTTAATATTATAATTACTTTATCAATGTTTCAGATTTTCCCTTGCCAATGCAAATAGAACTCGAATCATACACATAACTACTGTAGTCATTCTTCAGGCATGCATATATGTATTAACTACGGAGTGGATCATGTGTAAATTTATCAAACGCATATTGTAAAATTTGTACTGCATACATAGAAAGCATTAAATGCGACTTTCTCCGGCACTCCACTATTTATTCGTATTTTATTTGCATACAAATGAAAATTATCCGTAATATATTAAAGATGCCCATTCATGTCGGCATCTCTCCAAATGAAATACCAATCCAATAAAAAGTAAAATTTAAAGTGTAATAAAATCACGTTTACTTGTAAATATTTGACAACCAAGTGTAATAATTTTCATGGCATTAGACAAATAAAATGCAAATTCGGCAAGATACCGTTACTTCAATGAATATAACATGTTGTCGCCTTTCTTTAGTTCTGGATCAACCTACCTGTGAGATTTAAAGCGAGTGAGTGCACGTGGGCGATGCTCGTATTCATATTACAAGCCCGAGATGTGATCTAATTGCCGTGCGACACGCTCGACATCAAGCTTGGCCGCGCCTTGGGCTACCGTGATCTCGTATGTATATATATTCACACTGAAATCATTCGGAACAAGTCATTCAATCGTCCGTGATTAATTGAAATCAATACTATAATTGCACTTGATGTAATTAATTAGCCGTAAAAGTATTTCATTAGCCACTTTATTATTGAATCATGTAATTTGAACACGTTACGTTATTGTCATAAATTTGCTTATTTAAAAGCATTTACGAGATGCTTCTTCTTTTTTTTAACTGTAATCAATGGTGAAAGTAGGCAATTGTTCTTCTTTTGAAAAGTCGTTCCTTGGGAAGTTATTAATAAATGATAAATTTACAAATAACTTTCTAAATCAACAACAATTATAAAAACGTCAAATTTACTGTTTTTTTCATTAAAACAAAATGACTATTTTTCTTGTAGGTATTCCACTATCATCTAGTGCATTGATTCCCAAAGTGGTCCAGGTGGACCCCCAGGGGTCCACGGGAGATTCGACGGGGGTCTACGTTGGCGTGACAAAAAAATGGGGGTTCACAATTCGTAAGCGGGGGTCCACGAAAATTTATCTGGTTTCGATAGTGAAGAACTAAAATGTTGGCTTGAGTTCACCTATCAATGTAGGCAGATAATATTTTAAGAAGCTCAGCGACTGTTACTTGTAAAAACTTGCATATTCCATATTCAGTACAACGTGTCGAAACTTGCAAAGCGCTGCCGCTGCCGCCGTCCTCAATGCTTGTTCAGACGTGCAAAGGGACGAAGTACGACTTGTGGTGTGTGTGCTTGCAATCCTGCATGAACTTGCTTGATTCTTCACCAATAAGATTCTTCGAAATAAGAAGCAATGCATTGAATACGCGTTTATTTGCACAATTGTGTGATGAAAATGATGAAGACTTCCAACGATTGCTCTTACATACTGAAGTACGCTGGATGTCGAAAGGTGCATGTTTACCAAGATTTTTCTCACTTTTTGAATCAGTTTTAGAGTTTCTAGAAAGTAAAGATCCAGATTTAAAAGAAAACCTGATCAATTTGAAAGCAGACATCGCGTATTTGACAGATTTGTTCAAAAAATTTAATGACATTAACTTACAATTACAAGGGGACAGCCTCAATTTAATAAAAACAAAGGGTGTAATTTCAGCTTTTCTTGGAAATTTGAATGAGCAATGAGACTCTTGGAATAATTATTGTTATTTCTCAGAGTGAGTGCGGTTCGACATATAACTATAGCTTTCTCTTTTATTTAATTAAAATAGCATTTATGTTTGATTTCAAACACATGAATAATAGAAACAGAATGTGTATGATTTAAAAAAAAATTAGCTTTGTTAATGCAAAGTGATCTGTAAATGTACAGGAAACTATAATATGTGATATAGGGTTTATCTATTCTCTTAACCTTAACATGATCTATATATGTATGATTCGATTATTAGAGGTTAGACCATTATTATCTAAAGACGGCAGACTATGTGCCCGGTGCATGGTGACATGAATCATGTCACCATGTGTACTAAATATTATTTTTCATTCCTCTCGCTTTGTTTACATATCGGAGCAGAAAAACATATATTTAGTAGTTTCCTAAATATTTCCATACATGCATTTATCAAAGAGATAACAGAATTTGAACATATATTATTATTTTTCATTCCTCTTGCTTTGTTTACATATCCGAGCAGAAAAACATATATTTAGTAGTTTCCTAAATATTTCCATACATGCATTTATCAAAGAGATAACAGAATTTGAACATATATTTTACAGTTCTAAATCAAAATAAAAAAAAACATTATTTTATATTTCTAAGAATGAACGAAACATTTATTCTAAAGAAAAAGTGGTATTATTGCAATAACAGATGCACCTTCAAAACATATTTATATTATAGTATCCAAAATAATATTTAGTACACATGCTGACATGATTCATGTCACCATGCACCGGGCACATAGTCTGCCGACTTTAATTATAACGCTATTAATTCAAATTCTACAATTATTTTAGAAGTAAACATCTATAGATAGGTTTTATACACTGAAGTATAATATTCTACTGTAATCTTTAAGATCTCCAAATGATTTTTAGTGGATATTCAAATAAGCAAGTTATAGGTATGATCAGAGACCGGACGCATCAGGCCGAAATTACGATGGACCATATAAATAGTCTATAACATCGGTAAGTACAACACGCAGATATTGAATAGCACTATTCATTCGATTAACCGCACATCTATCTTTGTCGTTGAATTGTGACGCAATTACTTAAATATTATAGTTAAATTACTTTCTTCATGGGCGTAGATAGAAAGGTGAGGAGTTTTAATTATTAGTTTATATTTAAAAACGGTTTTTAAAATGTTGACGTGAAATCAAGAGCTAGTCAATTTAATGTAAAACAATCGATTTTAACATGCTTAGTTACATTCGCTGCTAAGTTTTAACTTTGTTTTTAGTCTCCTGAAGAAGCAGCCAATGGCTATGAAATATAGAGGCTGAATTAAATGAAATTTTAGTTAACAGACCGCTTACCCGATTATTTAAATATTCATTATTATAGGTCGATAATTCTTACAAGTCTCTATATATACATATATATATATATATATATATATATATATATATATATATAAATATATATGAATATATATATTGTGGTGGGGCATACCGATTTACATGAGAGGCCCTGGAACAAAAATACAGGATAATTATAAAATTTATTATAATAATTTAGAAGATAAGATTTTGTCGGAACTGTATATTTCACATGTCAAATCAATGAAGTTAATTCCGCGTATTTATTGCTTAAATTAGAATCATGTATTTTATTATTTTCTATAAGTCATTTTAGCTTTAAGCTTTAGTCATTTTCATCAATATTATTGTATTACCGAAGATTTTTAACTTGATTGATTGAATATTTTATAGACATATACTTTGGATATAGCTGTACTTATTTGAATTGTTTACGGCCGGAAATATCCCAACTTAGTACAAGTATCTAGCGAAAGATTGATAGTTTTTTGTATCACAAAATTAAATTTATTATTTTTGTAAAATATCAAAACGATTTGTCGTAGTAAATTACTTCATTTATAAAAATTTAATATTAAATTAAAAAGTACAAACAAGAATCACGAATAAGAAGCCTGGATAAAAAGACAAATACGAGTTAGCGTGGTGGTTGAATTTAATTTTGCACGCGTTGACATATTGTATAAAAAGTGTTCCAAGAATTTAGTGAAAAATTATTATTAAAGTATAATTATCATACCCGAAGATATATCCTACGTATCACCAACCTATAAAGCTTCGATTGACGAAACATCCAAAACCTAACTCCTTCCAACAAGTTTTTAAACGAAAATCCTATCCCGAGGGACGCTACCTGCATAATTATTTTACCAGAACCTTAATCCCGAGGAAAAGGATCTTGAAAACCTTACAAATATTCAGTATCCACACACAACCAAACTTGAGTACTTTTTTATATCTATTTCCTATAACAAATGAAACAGACATGCAATATACATATCTGTAACTGTACACATGGACAATACACATGGACAATACACATGGACAATACACATGGATAATACAGATATGCGTAATACGTGCATAACGTATTGATATACTTAAACCTTTTTGTATATTTCCTATAACATTGAAATTATTTATATTAATTTTTAAACACAATCGTTGATATTATTATTTATATGCAAAACATTTTATTTACTGATAAATTTACCTTAATATCGGAAAAATACAGTTCCTTGCGTTTTAATTAAAGTAATTTTAGTAAATTTTGTTGCATTATCTAATTACAAATAATTAACCTACAATTATAACCTTATTTGATCACGTGACTATTTATAGGTTAATGCGTCATATATTCATGTTAACACATACCTCTTTGAATAAGAATATTATCAATTAAACCATTTATTTATGTTCTACACTCTCTTGTTTTATTTATTATATTATTCATCCAGAATCATTCGATATATAACAACTTGTTTTAACACACACATTTATTATAGTAAGTACCAGACCCGCACTATTGTTGTTATTAAAGTATAATTTCACCACAACGACTAGAGCTAGCTGGCGCCCATATAGATATACATTTAAAAATTATAACAATAAGATTATGCACTTGGAAGAAACCTATTAAGTTAAGTATAAGTTATTTATTTATTTACATATTGTTTATGTTTTGCCCTTATTCTAGCGACATCTGTAAACTCATACCTTCGCTACATCTATAGGTCGAATATTGAACTTTGCTAGCGGATTCAATATTATTTTAAATTACGTAATTAAATTAATTCATAACTTTACATTTCTTTTAATTATAACGTGGTGGCATATTTTTAATACACCACCAAACGCCTTTCATCAATATATATATATATATATATATATATATATATATATATATATATATATATATATATATATATGTAAATATGTACACTTTAGTACACATACTCACAACCCATAAAAAGTGTAAATACGTTCGTACTAATAATAGTACAGACTTAGATTATTGCATGTAAAGAAAAAGTCCTTAAACTCCAATAACAAATCGAAATTATTATGGACAACCTTGTTTCATTACGATTAGTATGCGAGATATGAACGGTGTCGCACGTCTCTTAAAGCAGATTACAAGATTACCTTACCTAAGTTGCGTTTCCATTGAAAATGCATGTTAATAGTTATTTTATATACGAGGCATGGTCTTTTAATGTTGAGCTGAACGAGCATGAAATGATTTATTGATATAGATGTCATTGTGATATTTGCATTTCATCTTCCGTTGATTTAACAAAAGTAACTATGGGAAAAATTATTGCGGCGTTTCGAAATTATACTCGCTCAACCCTTGCTAGAAAAATTGCGAAACTTAATAACATCATAATTTCAAAATCTTATATTAAATATAGTTAAACAGCTAATCAAATAGAATGGTATCTACTTACCGAATGTAAACAGTTTTATTAAACAAATATTACATTGGATTCATTATTTAAAAGCCTGTAAACGAACTCCAAACAAAGTTATTATTGTATTTAATACAAATCACAGTACTATAATCGTTTACAGATCAAGTTCGATACACGTGCCAAAATTAATATTGATTATTTGTCCATTTGTTTATATTTCCTACTTGCTAGGATACAATAAAAAATATTTACAATTTACAAGACTTCCACATTGTTTTTATTTGTATCTATAACTTAAAAGTATAATTTAGCTTTTTGTTCAATTATTTCATGAACCAAAGCAGTTTTTATGTTTTTTGAATCGACTACCCCATCTATTATAACAAAATCAAATTACTAATGTGGGTATTAAGATTTAAAATAACAGAGGACCCTGAAAGAGAGATCTCATATAAATTAAATTAGATACAATTTTACTAAAAAGATTTTTATTATATTGCTACGATTGTGTAACACTATTGCTATATTAATATTTCAATATATATATACGTATATATATATATATATATATATATACAGGGCTTCACCAATTGAACCCTGTAATTAATTTAATATTTTTTACCTTGCGATTTATATACCAAGACGTTCAAAAGTTTATTGCCAATGTCTTTTGAGAGACAAACGTTCAAGATATACAGGCTGATTCATTTTCGGCCCTCACCATGGGGATCTCTCTATATATATATATAGGTTTAAATTTGGCAAAGTTGTTAAATTTTGTGTTTGTTATAAATCCGTAAAGAAAATAGGATGAAATTAGGATGAAAGAACACGAGAGAAGCCATAAAGAAAAGAAAACAGATTCAACTTTCGCAAGTCATTGTATAGATATCACTCATAGATTTAATATAGATTTCAAAATTTTACACATTCAAGAAAAAAGTAAAAAACTTAACCTGTTAGAAAACTTAGAAATTAATAGATACAATAGTTTAGGATTAGCTTTAAATGACCAACTATATTTAAACAACTCCCCTCTACTATATTTAAGATTGTAAAAATTTTTCCACCACCATTTCCCCAATAATTTTCACATAAATATTTAAACTTGTATTGTACATACTCAGTATTTCATCCACCTGATGAAGCCATTGTATGGCGAAACAATATTGTAGTGGTATTTACAATAAAAGAATTTTTGAAACTAGAAGTTTAATTACTTATTTCTTAGCGTTATAATGAAGTTTCAACAAGTATCTCCTTCGTCAACTAACTATTTAATATTTTCACCTCTGTATGTTTTTATCTATCGTGGGTAGTCTTATTTTTTTCATCTCCATACGTTGTCTCCCTGCTTATATATTTTTCCTTTTCGTTGTAATTTTAATATTTGTAAATTGTATTATGGAATAGTAAACTATTAATCTCGTTCTTCCCGGAACGGCTTCAAATGCTCCTTCGAACCTGAAAAATTTCGGGGAAAACTGTCTACGTATCCTTTACATTTCATTCCCTTTCTTCCCCCTTGCTCGTTCGTATGGTGTTGTCTTGGTCCTTTGCTTTCACTGGCATGTCCCTTCGATGCCTCTATATTATTTAAACATGCGCCTTTTGATATGCTTTTGTCATATAGCTTTCTTTACATCGCAACATTAATGCTTTAATTGCTTTTATTTGTATTTTACAATGTTTGTTTGCTTCTTGTTACTAATATTCTCGTTGTTTTTAGATCTTACTGGTCCAGATTTTCCGTTTGTATGGCTTATATAATTATTTCTCTTATTTTAAATATGCATTGGACGTCTTATGTCAATTCATCCATTTTGGCAAGGTTATTTATAACAATATAATGAATTGAAATTAAATGTGATTACTAAAGTTATTAACGTACAAAGATTATTTTAATCTTACTGGTATGTACAGCATGTTAAATTTTTAAATTTAAAATTTAAATTTTTAATGTTGTATTCGAATACTATATACGGGGTGCATTAATAATAATAATAATATTTATTGGATCCGAAAATCCTACATATCAGTACAAAAAGAAGTACAAAAGAAAACGGATATAGGATAAGTCAAAAAAAATACATGTATGGTAATATGACAATTAACAAAATCTAAAGAAAATCACATTATCAAAACAAAAAAGCTTACATTTGTTAATTTAACTATCAAGGTACTTCTTTATTTCATTATGAAACAGACATGTAAATAATTTACATATCTGTAACTGTATACTTGGACAATACCTCGTATTTTCAGCATTTACTTCTGCTTAAGACATATGTTTCTGCCATTTATAGGCGTCGTCAGTAAGCTAAGTATACAGTTACAGATATGTAAATTATTTACATGTCTGTTTCATAATGAAACAAAAGCCTTATACGTGCATTTAACGTATAGATATATTTAAAACCTTTTTGTGTACTTCTTTATAGTATAAAAACAATGTGTCAACATGTAATTTTTAATATACCACTTAAAAAGATGTGTGCCCCCTGCTTAATATTTTGTTGTAAAACTTATTTCCTATTAATAAAGGATTATGTTCAGTTAGAACTAAGTTGTGCAGATCATCCTTGCGACGAGTGAAGTAACTATGAAATTGACTATTTTTTGGTAAAGTATGCAAATTCTGATATACAATTAATAACACTTCAACTATATACAGACATGGTAGAGGTAATATTGTTAGAGTCCGAAACCACGGTCTCCAGGATTCAGATAGCGTCAGGCCTATTTTGTTACGTATAGCTCGTTTTTGTATTTCAAAACTCGTTGCATACTGGATGAAGAACCCCAAAAGACTAATCCATAACGTAATCTTGATTCGAAGCCGAAGTAATAGTACGTTAATAATATTTATTTTTGCACCAAAAAACGCAGTCTGAATAAAGCATAACATATACTTACCAATTTCTTACACAATTCATCCTATGTCGATACCACGTCAAGTCACTATCCACGTACATGCCAAGAAACTTAGTACAATGCACTTGTTGTATAGATTTATGTTCAACTCTTAACAGTAAAGATATATCACTAGCCGAGGGCTTTGCCGAAAAGTTTATGAACACTGTTTTGTCCCTATTAAGAATCAAATAATTTTCTTGGAACCAATTTCTAAAAATATCCAGCATCCGTTGTGTCCCGATCCACATAAATAAGTATCGTCATCAGCGAACATGGTAATTGAACCGTTTGATACTATATTCGGCAGGTCATTTACGAGGATCACAACAAGAAGGGGGGCAAGGATAGAGCCCTGTGGCACAACAGATCTAATATTGTAGGTCTTTGATAGTTCTCCATTTACATCAATTACATCAATGACCTGCTCTCTGTCTCTGAGGTATGATCGAATCCATTTGTTAACGGCTCCACGCATGCCATAAGAGTTCAACTTTCTCAACAGAAGCTCATAATCTACCAAATCAAACGCCTTACTCATGTTCATGAAAACACCCACGCTGCGATTGTGGTGATCCAAGTGCCAGTACAATTCGTTAATGAAGCTTAAAACAGTTGTCGTCGTAGATCTATTCTTTTGAAAACCACTTTTCTCTGTGGCGATGACGTTATTTCTTGAGCAGAAATTCATAATCTTTTGTGCCATTATTTTTTGAAAAATTTTTGAGATTGTAGATAGCAAAGAAATAGGTCTATAATTCGTTAGCAGTGTTTTGTCTCCAGTCTTATATATTGGCACTACCTTTGCAGTTTTAAGTATACTCGGAAATATACAGGTATCGATCGAATTGTTCATCAGTAGGGTTAAAGGTGCTGCGATGAAGAGTGCACATTTTTTAAGTACATCCGAACAAATTCCATCAACTGCAGCCGATGCGGATGTCTTCAATCCCAAAATAGTGTTATACGTACAACACTCAGTAACCGGGTCAATGTACATTGTGGGATAATTATTATGTTTCTTAAAAAGAATCACTAATATTCTTCAAATTCAAAACACACAACCTCGGTGGATTTCCTTTTAATTTTCTTCGTATTTCATTATTTACACAATGAGTGCAGGTCAGGTCCCTTTAACCTGTATTCGTTGTTTTCTCCCCAGATCTTGGTCATTTCCAGTTCACATATTCTCCTCGTTTTCCCATTTCTCATTGTGATTTTCCTTATTTTGTTCCGCGTTCTCCCATTTCCTCCTGTTGTGATGATATCCACAATACCTGGATTCTATTAGTCATGTCGTTGCGAAGGAAAAAGTTCCTTTTCTTTCTCCTGCATCCATTCTTTTATTTCTTTGGGCACATGAATTTCCAATATGTATCTATAATAAGTATGGATATTTACTTTTCGTGCATTAATTCTTTATTGATTTTCTTTTGCATATATTCTACACGTCTCGAGTGAAATAAAAACAAACTTCAAGAAGTGAACTGAATATTACTTTACGAATAATAAAATACATAAGGGAATCTATATGTTTTTTCTTCTCGTTACTACGAGTATATTGTACTTTTTATGTTTCTTATTTCTTCTCTATTTTTAGCAGGCCCTGCTTTGCTGCAGCGTAGAGTAAATTAAATTAAAATTCTAGTGCTATGTATTTATAAAAAATTAAGTTTTGATACATATGTGTATGTACTACATACATTCACTCAATGTGGATCTTACACTGCATAAATGCCTTTCCGAGAATATGGCGTATTTATCCGGTAGAGTACAAAGGAAAAAGGAATACGCGAAAAATAAACATAAAAGAAAGAGAGCAAGTCCAACACTCGAAATTTTTCCTTCGTCATCTCTAATAATCACACCTTTTATTCAAGAAGTCTGCGATGTTGACGTATTAGACCGAAAGCAGTATATGTATCAGTGACGGCTTCAATTAAAAATCATAGCGTTATCAAAAACAGATTACGGTGAACGATATGTAATTAATTAATATTTTAGTTCAATATTATTGTAAACGCATTACTGAGTTTCTGAGAAATCGTTTTACTTCCATGGCGTGGCGTTCTTGAGTATAGGTACAAGCAGTTAGTGTCTATACCTACAGCACGCTGCTTGTGATACACGCAATGGACAGTAATTAATTCACATTACAAGGCACCTAATTAAGCTAATTTAATAAATAAGCTGATAAATCAGTAACGTCTTCGATTGGATCACAGGCATCAATCACTGCAACACAGCTTTTTATAAGTACAATTTGTTCTGTTCAGATCTACCGTGACAACGAATTTACTTAATACGATACCTTAAATTACTTTCTTAATGCATTTTTAGACACGATCTTTGCCAATTATCAGTCGACATTCACCACTCGCCAAAAACGACGTTTTCACTAATAATTCACAAATAGTTTGACAAATTAATTAAAAATTCTTTTGAAATTGCAAAGCTTAGTACAGAAGGATATTTTTCTAAAATTTTTATAGGAATATTACACAACTAAGAATGAATAATTGATTAAAATATATGTATATCATGTGATAGTAATATAATTGACATATTTTGAATCTGTCTATTTAAATTATTATAAAACGGTCTTATATGATTTTAGATCGTCCAAATTCGTAAATAAGGGAATTTCAATTCGAATGTCACGTTGTATGAACCAGGTATTTTTTGTGCTAACTCATTTTATTATGTGTCATTATCTCACTGAATTTTTCGGATAGTGGATCGTAATACAATCGCAGGGGACACGGTTTGCTTGTGGCAGACCACTATGCTCGTCTAATTTATTCTACCTGGATATTAAGACAGTCACGGCTTCATTTTAATTTCTGCAGATCTCTGGACCTCTGGACAGATGAATCTACGTTCACGAGAAGTGGTGTTACAAATCTGAGACACCTGCACAGGTGGTCATCAGAAAAACCCAAAGCTATACGCCCATCTAAATTTCAACATGAATTTTCTATTAACGTTTGGGCGGCCCTAATCGATAGCTTGTTGATTGGCCCTGTCGTTCTTTCTGGGAGGTTAAATGCGGACAATTACCCTCTATTTCTTATTGACGAACTGCCAGGTTTTTTCGAGAGAATATCCCACTGAATGTTGCGACGAGACATGTGGTTTCACCTGAATGGGGCACCACCACATTTTGGAATTGCTTTCCGAAATTGGGTTAACGTCAATTATCCAAGATGGATTGGTCGAGGTGGTTCTGTTGCATGGCCACCCAGATCACCCGATCTGAATCCCCTTGACTTTTATTTATGTGGGTACATGAAAAATTTAGTCTACGCGCAAGTTTTGAACACAAGAGAAGAGTTGTTGGATCGTATTCACCTGGCTGTCGAGCAAATCCGACAAAACAAGTATGAAATTTGGATAAGTACTTCTTCTGTTGGCTAACGGGCACAAGCCTGCATTCAACACGGAGGTGGACATTTCGAAAATATTATTAATTGAACTTTTTTTAAATAAAATTAGTTTTTATTGAATTTAGGATTACATTTTTTTTCATGATCTGACAATCACATTCATAGATCTGTAACTTTGAAACAAATAAAAATGGATATACAAGTTTTGCGTTTTTGTGACTTAAAATGAAGTCTACTTTACACTCCTAAAATTTGAACATAAGGATACGGGACACTTTGTATAGAGATGGCCGTAATTGTCAGGTTTTTCGTCTAACAAATAAAATACATAATTGTTTTTTAAGATTTCTTTCTTTATTTTATTAATTCAAGTAAGTATTATATAAATACACATATGTATATAAAAAATTAAAACTATTTAATGTATGTAATATGTACAAAACATAGACTAGGTACATATATTTTAAATGGCAGCATATATATTTTTGGTTACATTCGGATTGGATTTTCTTTCTGAATTCAACAATGTCTATTTTTGATAAACGTTTATTGATAAAAAGCATTTATTAAAATCAACTTTGTTTTTATTAATAAATTTTCTAATGTGCCATGAAACATTGGAAATGTAAGTATTATAAATATTATAAAAAACAAAACAAAACACTTTACAGTAATTGTTTAAATTGACCGCCACCTTGTTCACACATACCGCACATCTCCTAATTACTCGTCGCATTTAAAATACAAACAGCAGGTACTTCTTAACAAGTGTTCATAATTCTTTGTCTTAAAATGTCAACATTTTCTGTATTTGTTAAATAAACTTGATCTTGTACAAAAGCCCACAAGCAAAAATCGAGGGGCGTAAGATCCGGTGAACGCACAGGCCACTCAATAGGACCGGATGTCCCTATCCATCTATTTCCAAATTGAGTGGTCAACCAATCAGTTTTTACTCTATTTACTGGCAGTATTTACTGGCGTTGTGCGCGGGAGCCCCATCGTGTTGATAAAATATTCTATTTAAATCTGTCACAGGTAATTCATCTAAAAAGTTTAGAATATTTTCGTTTAATAATGTGTGATATTTTTCTTGATTTAGGCAACCATCTATGAAAAATGGCCCAATTAATTGATCGCCCAAAATGCGACACCAAACATTTACTGAAATGTCTTCGAAAGTGATTACCAATAACAAATCTCGGATTGTCCTGACTCTATGGTCGATGTATGTTTCTATTAAAAATGCCATTGTTGCTAAAAGTGTATTCGTCAGACCAAATTATCATTCTGTAAAAATTCGGTTCTTGTTCTAATGCATTTAAATAAAAACGACAAAACTGTATTCTTCGGCCAGGATCATTTTGTTCTAATGCACGAACTTTTCGAGTTATGTACGGTTTAAGTTTGTGTTTTCTTAAAATACCATAGACTGTAGTTTTTGATACCCCAATATTATGTTTAATTTCGCGAGTTTCGATTCTCAGAAATATGTTCGAATCTGGAACTTCTCTGTCCGGAACACGAACACTGTAATGAAGACGATTTTTATTACATTCAAAGATCACTTGTAACATGTTCGTTAATTGATTGGTATTAATTTTTACAAAAATATTGTTATGGCAAAACGTTCAAGCAGGACAATAAAGAAAATTCAATAAACTCACACTGAGCCTTATTGACGTTTATCGTTTTTTCTATTTTTGTTATTTTATGGCAGACTAATTTATAAATAATGGAAGACAAAGATGAAATTTAGCGTATTTTATTATTTTTTTAATTTTCGATAAACATTGATCAAAAATAGACATGTTATACATCGTCGAATTCAGAAAAAAAAAATCCAATATATGTTTCCATTTAAAATAAAAAAGTTGACTGTCGTTTGACATTAATGAAAACAACTGAAAACAAATAAAACACTGCTATTTTGTAGTATTTTTGATGCTATTAAATTTACTTTTTGTTTCAATCAAATCGAACCATAAATAACGGAACTATGTCTGTATACACAATTTTATATAGACAATGATTAAAGCTTACTTAACAACTTTTAGAAGAAAATAAGTGCACTTAAATTGTTGCTGCTATTATTTTTCAATACCTATTTTGTCAATGAAAATTATATTGAAAAATGCCACCGTGAAAGATGAAACTAAAATATAATTTCTTGTCTTTAATATATAAATGTCGTTGTAAGTTTGCAAAAGCTAATTCCACATGACAAGCGTACAAACATAAGCCACTTGTGTATGTAATAAAGATCAACAAACGTTCTTATAAAATTATTGTTGAAACTGGAATAATTCTAGACAAACTCCTACTATACACCTACAGCAATTCGCCGCATGTCATCCTCAAGTGAGTATTGACAAGATTAAAGCGTGTAAAGTTAGTATGTGTACAATAGGTGTCACTGCCCGTGTAAGTAGGCGACAATTTTATACCAATTTACATAATTATCACTAATTTGAATCACATAAAATAAACAGATTTCATATCTCGAATCGTTCGATTGAGTGACAGAAACCCTAAAGCGGATGACCGCTCTGAGAAAGTCGATTTGGGTGGTCAATGTTGTTTCAGTCAGCAATGATAAAGAAAATCTTGTCCTTAACCCCTATGTCACTAAACAGAGTGTAAAGTGCTGTATATTTGGTATTTTACAAATGAGAGCCAGAGAGGTATTCAGTTCTTTTTCGGAGGTGTTTTTGTTTACTAAACGAATGCGCTACGTTGAACTTATTCGAATTAAAAATGTTAAACAGCGAATTGTATAAATAAAAAATATATATTCATAATTCGTGTTTTTTTATAAATATTGTTATATTTTGAGCAATATAGTGCAATAATTAATAAAATAAATAAAAGTATAACTCATTATATAAACAGTGAACGTCCATTACATATGGTTTCATTTCCATAAATTTATGTAAACATGCCGTCTTTTGACACAAAGAAAAATGTTTAAATTTTTAACCTTAATATTTCCAGTATATTTCTTTAGTTCGCTTTTCATTTTAACACTTTCATAGACAATTAAGAAAATTGCTTGCCACTAAATAATAATAATAATATTTATTTATTTACCCAACAGATTCACAAAATCCAATTACAGGGTAACAATTAGATAATAGAGAAAACTAAAAATTCATAATTAACAGTATAGACTCACAAAGAGTAAATAAAGAGAATTTTAAATTATTTATATAAACTAAACAGACTAATTAAGAAAAAATCACTAAAAAATCAATAAAAGCCAAAATTTAAAAAAATACTATAGTGTCCAGAATGGATCAGAATAGAGCCGATGAGCATTACGGCGCATATGCGACAATGGCGATTTGTGGAGGACTTAAGTACATAAAATGTATCTGACGACCTAATGTAATGCTTTGCACCAGAAAATTAATTTGTCTGACCAAAGAAAGTGAATCCACATCATAGTAAACAAGTTTAATCAGAAACTTTCCGCTTGCTTCATCTCTTCTTTGGCTTAGGGGAGTAAAATTGTATCTATTTTATAAGCTCTCATTGTCAGTGCCACGAGCTAGATATATAATGGGTGATTCATTTAGAGATACTTTTTCCAAAAGCAAAGAACAAATGAAAAAGGCCAATTTATTTAAGAAACTTGATTATCATACAAAAGAACCATTCTTTACAATTATTTTTTAAAGATTATTTCTCTCAAATGTTGGCCGCGACTGCGGTTAACGTACTCTATTCTGCTGTTCCAATTTTCAATGACGCGTTCTAGCATTTCGAGTGGTATTTGTCCAATGACCCGAGTAATATTGGCCTCCAATGCCTCAATTGTAGCCGGTTTATCCATGTAGACTTTAGACTTCACGTAGCCCCACAGAAAAAGGTCTAATGGTGTGATGTCACAAGATCTGGGCGGCCAATTTACTGGTCCGAAGCGTGAAATTAAATGTTCACCGAATCGTTCTCGCAGTAAAGCCATAGTTTCACGAGCTGTATGGCTAGTGGCGCCATCTTGTTGGAAATAAATGTCTTGTAGACCACGGGTGTCAAGTTCAGGCAGCAAATAGTCCCTTGTCAAGGCGCGATAACGGTTGCCATTCACAGTCACATTCCGGCCGGCTTCTGTTTTGAAGAAATATGGACCAATTATTCCACCGGCCCATAATCCGCACCAAACAGTTGTTTTGTCTGGACGTAATGGTAGCACTTCAATCTCTTCAGGTTGCTCATCACCCCAAATACGCGCATTTTGCTTATTCACGTACCCATTAAGCCAGAAATGGGCCTCATCGGAGAACAAAATTTTTGTCGAAAACAGTGGATTTTCTGCAAGTTTATCAAGAGTCCAACGGCTGAAACGGAAACGATTCGGAAGGTCGGTCGCCTTTAGTTCTTGCACTAGTTGAATTTTGTATGCTTTTAAACCAAGATCCTTTCGTAAAATACGCCAAGTTGTTGCATACGACAAACCAAGCTGTTGAGAACGGCGACGAATTGATTCTCTCGGTCTTCGCGTACACTCGCTGCTACCGACGCTATATTTCCTTCACTACGTGCTGGATGAGGTCTATGTGGTCGCGTATTATCCATTATTGTAAATTGAGTTTCAAACTTATTGATGGTATAGCGAATTGTGCGTTCGGTAGGCCGATTATGTGGCAGATATGTTGCTCTAAGCGCACGATACACATTCCTTGTAGAACGCCCATTTTCGTAATAAAGCCGTACTATTTGTAGACGCTGTGCCGGGCTAAGTCTTTCCATTACGTAATGTTAAATAGTACTGAACCAGAATGCGCAGTCCGCTGACGCGTCGCATGCGCGCTCAGCCATTAAATTCCCACCTAAAAAAGTACCTCCAAATGAATCACCCATTACTGTCCAATTTATAAGACAAATACGTCAAGAATCGTTTAAGGACACGTTCGATTGACAGTTGCTAATATATATATGTCAAGGGCACCAAACTACAAACGCATACTCTAGTTTAATTTTAACAAAAGAATAGAACAAAACGGTCAATGTCTAGTTGCCAAATGCACGACAAGATCGAATGATAAAAACCTAGAGACTTAAATGTGGATGAACAAGTTCTAGTAATATGTGGAATGAAATTTAAATGAGAATCAAAGAGCCCGCCAAGATCTCGAAATTGTGAGACCCTAGGAATCATGTCATTGCAAATTTAATAATTAAAGGAAATTATACTTAAACGTCGAGAGAAGGAAATAATAGCATATTTGTTAACATTTAAACACACTCAATTATTTGTACACCATTCATGAATAAGTGTTAGATTTCTCTGCAGAAGAGGGCAATCTGGTGGTGAAGTAATGTTATAAAATATATTTAAGTAATCTACATACGCGAGAACTTTACAATGTAGAAACATCAAGAGATCATTAATATATACATTGAAATGTAGCGGGCCCAAATTCGAATCTTGGGTAACGCTAATGGTAGCGGTGAAAAATTGGAATTGTATCCGTTATATTGTACATAATACGAGTATAGTATCTAATCCATCAAAATATTCAAATCTTTCTCATATTTAACATGTTTAGGACATTATCACGAAACGATTTTCAAATTTACCACATCCCCACCGCACTTTGTTATGGCATATAGTTAATCTGGAATGAGATACCTACAGATAATATTTATTGCATGATTAGAAACATGTAAATTTGTGGCACACCGCGCATATAACTTTAATTCATGTTTTAGTTATCTGATTATTTTTTGAGACTACTTCTTTCATTGGAATAAATATGTATCCTAAAAATTTACTTTTATATATCACATATCATAAAGAGCGATCAAGATAATTTGTAATCGAGTCAACCTTGAAACCGAAATTGTATGTCGTAAATACATTCGTCCTCAGTTGCATAGTTTACATTAACTGTTGTTATTTTAGCTGTCAACTGACATTTTACTTGACGTTTGTAATGTAAGTTCAGTTCAAGTAAATACATACGATTTCGGATTCAAGGTTGACTCGATTACAAATTATCGTGATCGCGTTAGTAACTTGTATTATTAAAGTCAAACTAAACGTTGCCTTTTTTAATTATGATCGACATCTTTACTACCGCGATATAATAAAGTTTCTAGGCCGAAGATGGCATTGAAATAGGAAATATATGTCTGAACTTAAGCCATATTATCATATTCAGAACTGAACTTTAACTTTTGAAAATGATTTTGAGTGTCATCATGACATCAACTCAACCTTAACTTTTGAAAATTATATTGACAATGTCATCGTGACATCAATAAATATGTCATTTGATTTATAAAGATACAATAAAGCAACAACCTCAACTGGTATACAAGATTTGATTTTAAAAAAGGCGAAATTAAAGCAAGTGTTGAAATCGTTGTCAATTATTTTCAATTCCCAAGTTTTTACGCCTTCTCATGCTGTTGAAGCCATTTTTCAGCATTGCGGGCGTTATTAATGCACATTCTTCAATAATTTTTTGCTACAGATCTTGTAAATTAGCAACAGAAGTTTTAAATATTTTATTCTTTAGGTGAGAAAACACGAAAACGTCCATAATTGTTAAGCAAGGTGATCGTGGTGGAAATTCAACTTCCGTGTGTAAGCTTATAATCCGATCGTCAAAAAACTCGCGAAGAAAAGCAATATTTTCATGTTTGTGTGTGTGCTGGTACACCATCTTACTGGAAGTAACCATATTGTTATCCATCTTCGTGCAGCTGTTCAATAAATTAATTCAAAATATTTCTATACCTCTCACGATTAATTGTAAAATTTAAAAAATCGACAATTCTGGGGCGAGAAACTGCTAGCCAAACATCAAGTTTCGCAGTACCCAGAAACGATTCAACACAAATATGAGGATTTTCACTACTCCACATCCGAGTATTTTGGGAATTGACGTATGAAACCACGCTTCTTCAGAGAAAAATGTGAAATTTAGCAGGTCCTTATCTTGCATTAAATTATTTACAAACCACTGGCAGTAAGCAAGGAGTCTAGTGTAGATGTGATTGTATCTTATACGGATACATGTATAAGTTTTTCTTTAAAATTTTCTGATGTGTTCCATAAGAAAGTCCAATCTCTTGAGAAAGACGTTTCAAAGGTCTTGTGGGTTCATTTTTAATACGTCGATGAACATCATTTATAACTACTTCCGAACGAACAGTTGGTCTACCAGTACGTGATTTATGGCCCGCAGAACTAGTCTCTCGCAATACACTAAAGCAATTATAAAAATTGTTGGGAATTACAGCTAACTCTATTACGTGCTCTCTAAAATCATCCAAACATGCACACCCAAATTCCATCAATTCGCACTTCAGTTCAAAAATAGGCTTTTATCATATATGTTTTTTGCACTGTGTTGTAAACCATATTTGAATTTATTCAAACTCGATGTTCAAATTTGCTTTCAGCAGTTCTAAAGGTGCGTTTTAACAAACTTATTTGCATAGCTCGTTTAGCTCAGTTCGACTATGGAATAAATAATTAGCCAATCGTATCGTGAGAAGTAATCACGTGTTCAGGGTAGCACAGCACGACGACAAAACTTGGTCATTTCCAATTTTTATAGCCGAACCTAATCTGACTTTTAAGATTGTGAACCAAAAAGATTGCAATATTGTATAATTCTGTAATTTAGCTAAAGAGGAATTGTATAATGTGGGGCTAGTCAATTACAAAAATGTATATACCTATAAGGAAAAAAATGTGGCAAATCGTTGTAAACGTAACTTAACAATTTATCAAATAAACCGGGTGTCATTCTATAAGAATTGAAAAGTGATTCCTTGTCCTGAAGCTGCATTTCTAAACTTAAATTATGCAATGCACCTTTAATTTGTCTCTTTGTAATGTAATTTGTAATAAAAGTCTGAGCATGTTTTTGCATCTTCAATAAATTATAGTAAAGATGACAATATATTAAAATTTTTTTTCGTCTTGATCCATCACAAACCAAGTTTGAAAGAATTTTTGGTAGTAAATGAATAATAGCCAGCAACGTCAACTGTCAAATATAATATGGCTAAGACCATGCCATTCTGCGCTATGCGAGCTGAGCTAAACGAGCTATGCAAATAAGTTCGCTAAAACGCACCTTAACACATTCATGGATGACTGCCAATGTCAAAATAATTTTTACAACCGTTAAGTTATAATATTTTATATTTCAATACCATCTTCGTCCTAGAAACTTTGTGATATCACATTTACTGTGTTTATCAAACAAAACCCAAATTAAGCGAAGGGTATTTTTGAAGAAAATATCAAAGATCTTGATAATTCTGCAAATGCGAAATAAATCTTTAAATACTTTATTGAAATGATTGGAACAAACGAAGGAATACAATATTATCAAAAAAAATTAAATCGTATGTAACCACGGTAAGATAAACTTATGTAATGGACACAGAATATTTTAAGATAATATGATATCATTTTTTTGTGTTATTTGACAACATAATAACAAGACAGTAAATTTTTTCTAACAAAATTAGGAATATTAATATTTTTTTAATTTTTTTTTTGACCAGATACTTTGAAAACCGATTTTATATTCGACATAAAAGTCTAATATAAAATTTTATTACTTATTTTTACCATAGTTGCCATAAAGAAGCAATTCGCAAATTAATATAATTTTTTCGATAAAAATGAAAATCATATAATACGGATCTGAAAGAAACAGTATACTGTTATAAACAGTGAAGCTCCCCAAGGAAAAAAAAAGACAACAGGTGAACCGATATTATATGGAAACGGACCATATCATAAAATAGACCTGAGTTAAATCTACAAGAATTCGGTGATGTCGTTCGACCGTGATACCGTCTGTGTCACAGAGGCATGTCCTGTGAAATATTGTAAAACACGAATATAAACAACACAAAACACTGACACATGTAAAAGTTCAAAGATAATAGCTGGGAGATTTATAATTACTATATTTTTTCTCATATATGTATATAACTGAATGTAACTGTCAATGAGGTATTTTAAGAAAATATATTCGTTTTGAGAATTTACACACCTTCGACGTACATTCTTAATAAAAATAATTAAGCTTATTTATTACTCGATATGTATGTATATTAGATATGGAGTTTTTTGAAGATAGACGCAATGTAAATTAAAATATAATATTGCTCTACGCCCACGTTGGCTTCATTAAACTGGTTAGACGAACGTTATGGCATCGTGATGATAAAATTACATTTCGTTTCCACTCTTAATAATATCTAATTAACATCTTCTCTCGTGAAGTGTTTCAGGTCGTTCCAATTTTATTAAAAACGTTTTGGGTATTATAAATTTTAATTGCCACAAATATATCCACTCCAAAATCCCATTGTGTAAACAAGTTTTCCAGTCGTGAATACACGATATAATACAAGCAGCTATCCGCGTTATTGTTTTCAGAACTCTTGTGTTATTTCGAATTGCATGTTGCATTCTCCCCAAACAACTACACCGTGCAAAATTTGCAATGGCGCACAGTTAATTATTAATAAAAAGCAAAGGGAGCAAACATAAATGAATTAATAGATTCTCTAAATTAATATGTATCTACATATCACGTATTAATAATTAATTCGAAGTAAAATTACAGGAAAACTAAACCGTTCTACCGCTTATTGAATAGATTCGGCATTTATTTCATGAAAATTCAATATTCACACCTATTAATGTTTGATGTACTAACATACATCGTACATTGGACAGAGGTAATCGGAAATAATGGAGATTACACTTTAGAGCGAATTTTCTGTATCTCTTAAATAAATAGTCCTAAAAGCATACCACAAAAAAACGACATTAATTAGATCTTTCACGATAACAGACGAGTCACGTGACAAATAGTTACAAAATGGGGTTGACATATCTACATTGCTTTGAGTCAGCTGTTGTTCATAAATTACACTAGTTTACAAAATGACATTTTTTTCATGTACATTTGATGAGAGATAGATTTTCTTATGTATTTTCTTCCGCTGAATTCGAAAATCAAGGTTAAATTTTTTTTTATGGAACAGTTTTTGAGATATTGTAATTTTTTCATTTTTTCGACCTTTTTTCACTTGACAAATCATATCTCGAGCTAGAAATGTCCGATTGGGTCGTTCTTGGTACCCAAATGCAAGGTATTGAGATGACGAACAAATATGTATAATCGGATCTTTGATTGGTAAAGCGGTTCAAAATATATCGATGAAAATAGGGTACATTTTCAAAAAAATCATATTTTACAGTGATTCTATGCCGACAGAAAAGTACAAATCGTTAAAAAAACGTGTGGCTTCTGTTCATGTACGTAAAGATGATACTTTTACGTAAGAACTAAGACCAACCAGAAGAAAATTTACCGAAAAATGACAAAGTTATAAGCAATTGAGTGAATAAATCCAAATCCCATATTTTCCGAATATTTTATTTTTTTCGACAATTTATTGTGTTTAAACGCTTGCAATACATTCTTGACATTTTTGTGTGTTAGAAATAGTTGTGGCTCTTGCTTTGTCTTCGGTTGCTTTTGGGATCCGTTTCTCTAGTGAGAAACCATACATAGTCTCCCAACATTGCTTCATCCCAAAATCCTTGATAGCGCCGCTCAATGGTCTTAATTTGTTGGTGAAATCTCTCGCCGTGTTCGTCACTTACGTCACCAAGATTGTCCAGAAAGAAATTCAAATGCGAATGCAAGAAATGGATTTTTAGAGACATATTTACACCTGTAAGAAATAAATAAAATGGTAAAAACAATACAATAGAAAACAACCAGGAATGAAATTAAATAATGGCATTCCGTACCCATCTTGTTGTATTTCTCCAGCAAATCGGTAATAATTCCCTCGTAGTCAGAGCTTTTATTGTTCCCAAGAAAATTGGTAACAAACTGCTGAAATGAATTCCAGGCCTCGTTTTCAACGGGTGTTAAATATTTTGGAAAATCTGTGCTTTTTACCAATTTCTTTATGTGTGGACCATCGAAGACGCCTTCCTTGATTTTTGCTAAAGAAAGCTGCGGGAAAAAGGTTTTCAAATAGGAAAATACTTGGCCTTCCTTGTCTAAGGCCTTCACAAAATTTTTAATGAGGCCAAGTTTAATGTGCAACGCTGGAAGGATTATATTTTCTTTTTTGACAAGAGGCACGTATTTAATATTGTCTTTGCCCACTGTGACGTTCTCCCTTTCTGGCCAGTCTTTTCTTCTATAATAATGTTCACGAGCACGACCATCCCAGAGGCAAAGAAAGCAGCGATATTTTGTATATCCACCCTGCATTCCACACAACATGCCGACGACTTTGAGAACGGAACATATTTTCCAGTTGTGATCTTCATATTGAATGTATTTTAGCAAACTGGCCATTGTGGCGTATGATTCTTTAGTGTTGATGGCATGAGCGATGGGGATAGAAGGTTTTTCATTTCCAATATGCAGTAGGACTGCTTTCAAACTCTCCTTACTACCGTCAATGAACAAGCGCCACTCATTTGGATCATAAGGCTCTCCGAGTTGCTCAAACAATGCAGGAATATCGTTGCAGTAGCATATATCGTTTTCCTTCTTAAAATGTTGTGCGTAAGGTTAATCACGGTTTCTGTAAAATGTTCCATTTACTCCCGGAGCCAAACAGTTCCGTTGCTTCAGGCGAGATGCAAGTAACTCCGCTTTTTCCTTTGACAGCTCGAGATCTCTCGCCAAATCATTCAGTTCAGGCTGCGTAAAATGTTGCAATTACGACTCCTGTTGAAATTCATTATTACTGCTTGTGTCTGTCTGTAGTGATGATTCGAAAAATTCAATCGTTGAATCGGGGCACTTAGGATGAGGAAATTCACTTGAATGTGGAACTGGAAGCGAAACAGATGCTACTGTCGCATAAACCCATTTGGCACTCTTTCCAAAACCATTGGATTTGCTCAGGCAAAAGTAACAATCAACCGAATGGCAGAGCGGCTCTCTCCATATCATCGGTACACCGAATTTCATGTATCGTCTAATTTGGAATAAAAATTCACTTTATTATTAATTCAATTCTATACATAAATTTAATCTTACTGTGATGAACCAGAAGCCCACGCGGAAAGAGTTATATGGCACGATAAACAAACATTATTTGGTGTCCATTGCTCATGAAAAGTTGCAGGTGCTATTCCAAAATATTGCAGATAATTATGTTGTAATGAATCGGTGAATCTACGTCTATTTGGTTGGGGGACAAAATTGCCACACACGTAACAGAAATTATTTAGATTGTTTACGCACTTAAATTTCGTTTTCTTTTAAGCATTTTGGTGAACACAATGAAATATAATTTCAATCAAATTTGTGAGTTCCTATAATATACAAACAACCGACACTACGTTTTATAGAAGATGTCAAAACAAAATGTCAGGGTTATAAGGTTCCTAAATGTGATGTGTTGTTATTTTGTTTGGAATAAAATCTAAGAACTCTAGCGTCAACGTGAGAACTAATATACGTTGCCAATATACCAACAGGCTATCGATATAAAATCATGTTCCTATACCAAAGACATATAAATATCAAGATATAGCAAGAGTCAGCTGTTTATTGGTACGAATAATAATTATTATTATAATAGTAATAAGAAAGCCAAAATACATAAAAATAACAAATAATAAATTCAATATATTTGCGTGTGAGCAGCCGAACTCATAAATTGTCGAAAAAAATTAAATATTCGGAAAATATGGGATTTGGATATATTCACTCAATTGCTTATAACTTTGTCATTTTTCGGTCGATTTTCTTCTGGTTGGTCTTAGTTCTTACGTAAAAGTATCATCTTTACGTACATGAACAGAAACCAGACGTTTTTTTAACGATTTGTACTTTTCTGTCGGCACAGAATCACTGAAAAATATGATTTTTTTGAAAATGTGCCCTATTTTCATCGATATATTTTGAACCGCTTTACCAATCAAAGATCCGATTATACATATTTGTTCGTCATCTCAATACCTTGCATTTGGGTACCAAGAACGACCCAATCGTACATTTCTAGCTCGAGATATGATTTGTCAAGTGAAAAAAGGTCGAAAAAATGGAAAAATTACAATATCTCAAAAACTGTTCCATAAAAAAAAATTTAACCTTGATTTTCGAATTAAGCGGAAGAAAATACATAGGGAAATCTATCTCTCATCAAATGTACATTTTCGGTGTAAAGTAGTGTTATCTATGAAGTTAGGTTTATGTCATTTTAAAATAGTAACAACTACTATTAAAATGCTTTAATTTATTTTTTCTATTTTGCGTTCGAAATGAACTCATTATGAAACCCAAAACAGTATCGAAATGAGCTTCATTTCGATACGCTTTTTTTCATTTTTCAATGTTGGCGTTGTTCGAATGCAGAAATAAATATCATTGCTGTCATTTGATTTTAAGAATTTATGTATCTACATTTGACAGATATGATATATGTCCGTATTTTACACAAACAACGTATGTTGTATACAATTGACAACAACATATATATGTTTCTATGTCACTCATGTTTATATTTTTCAATAAAATATCAAGTAATGTTAACGAAAATTAATAAATAATATGTAATATAATATACTTCGCGGATAGCAAGATTTAAATTTGACAATGTCAAGTATCAAGATGACCAACTGCATGCTTTATATAAAAATTAAACTCTGAACTTTCAAATTAAATAATTCCAATTTAAGCAATTTATTAATGTAAAAAACGCAAAATAGAAAAAATAGTATAAAAAACTCGTTTCATAAGGCCTTTTGCCGCACTCGCTCTTTAGAAAACTCGCCGCTAACGCGGCTCGTTTTTAAACTGATCTCGTGCGGCAAAATGGTGCCTTATGAAACTTGTTTTTTAATATACTATTTTCTATTTTGCGTTCGAAATGAACTCATTATGAAACCCAAAACAGTATCGAAATGAGCTTCATTTCGATACGCTTTTTTTCATTTTTCAATATTGGCGTTGTTCGAATACAGAAATAAATATCATTGCTGTCATTTGATTTTAAGAATTTAAGTACATTTGACAGATATGATATATGTTCGTCCTCTACACAAACAAAGTATATTGTATACAATTGACAACAAGATATATTAGTTTCTAAGTCACTCATGTTTATATTTTTAAATAAAATATCAAGTAATGTTAATGAAAATTAATAAATAATATGTAATATAATATACTTCGCGAATAGCAAGATTTAAATTTGACAATGTCAAGTATCAATGTGACCAACCGCATGCTTTATATAAAAATTAAACTCTGTACTTCCAAATTAAATAATTCCAATTTATTAATGAAAAAAATGCAAAATAGAAATAAAAATATAAAAAACTCTTTCCATAAGGCCTTTTGCCGCACTCGCTCTTTAGAAAACTCGCAGCTAGCGCGGCTCGTTTTCTAAACTGATCTCGTGCGGCAAAATGGTGCCTTATGAAACTTGTTTTTTAATATACTATTTTCTACGTTAATGCAAAAAACGAAACTTTATTGAACAATATTTAGCGAAAATCGCGTTCTTTATTGCACTAGTGTAATAAAATTTTTACTCACGATCGGTTAGTAAACTGAACATTTCTAAACTACGAACCGGTTAGAAAAGGCGCTATTACATACTGAGATAGGTAATTCACTTTACCGGCTAGCTTATGTCATTTTCCAGGCTAGGTAATGTCAAAAAGTCTTTCTTTGAAGACACTGGTGTAGGGTACACTGGTGGTGGAGTATATACGTGGACGCCATGTAAAGTTGTTGCGTGATCAGTTGTGCTAGCTTTACTGTGCCCCATGTGCGACATTTTACCTACTGATGATGACAACTTAGTTGTCGAAATGCGTATTTAGGATACGCTTAATAATTGGGGTAAGGGGTTATATACCTTTTTAAATTATTAGGTAATGTCATTTCAGTATTTATGAAACGTTAGTGTCATTTAAATAAGTAAATCAAATTATAATAAAACTTTTCGCAAACCTTTAGTAAGTACATAACAAGACAACGTTTTAATATAAAATTTATTCGCATTTGGAATTAATATTAATTGCTACATTAGAATTTCCATGACTGTTTACTATTAGGGAAAGACCATGTTTGAAATAGTAGGATAATAATTTAGTAATTTAGTCAGAAAATATAACTATTAATTGTTACGTTACCTAGCAACAGTACCTATCAAGAGCATTTATCAAAATGCCATGAAATTTAATACTATTACATTTTTGAAATTTAGTGATTTAATAGTTTATATAATAATTAATTACTAACCAATCGCAAGTAAAATAGTATACAAACCTCGGCGCTAAGATTAATTCCCGTCTCTAGATTAAGTTCACCGAGGTAATAAACCACTTTCGCCTCGGAATGTAATATAGTTTTTTGTATTCATCTGTCAATCTACTACAGCGTTTTGTGATCATGACAAACATAAAAGTTCAAATAGACGCCATATTTAGTCCATTTTCTGTGAAATTGTATTACGTTTTAAACAATTGCATATTTTATATTATTTTCTGTAGTAATACCTTAAGAGCTTTGAATTTATCGATAATTTCACGAATGCTTGTTGCATAGCGACGAAGACGAGTGTCAGTTTGACAAGCATTTAAATCACGACAGCCCGTAGGGCTGGAGTGGTTTAATTGTTAAATTGACACGAGTCGAAGTCGTTATGCAGGAAGTATGAGTGAAATTATCGATTTTAATTCAAACCTCGTATGGTATTTGATTAGATTATTTTACGTAATACAAAATGAAATTTATCTAAACTTTTTATTTATTAATTCATGTATAAATTAGTACACTGAAAGGTACAATTGTTATATACATTCTGTTTTTTATTGGATGTGCTTAAATCAATATTTGCACTGTTGTAACTATTTCCTCGCATTTGATTAATAATAGTTTCATGGTGTTCTTTATCTAGTTGTAGATACGGCTAAATAGAATGCGAACTACTATGGCCAGAAATTTTAATTAATTGTTGCTCATTTACACCAGCTTTTGCTAAATTTGAGACAGCTGTCGCGCGACTGGAATGGTTACTTATTTTTTGGTTTTCTGTGTTGAAACCAGCGAGTTCAGCAATTTTCTTAAACCATTTCAAAATTTCATTTCTTCCAATAGGCATATTTTTATACCAGCTACCTTTTTTTCTTATTCCACGCTGGATTGACATGTAATAAGAGTCTATCACTTTTTATACGAGCGTTTTCTGTCCTCTTTGAAATGAGTTTTTTAAAAAGTCTGACTTGGCAATTACTTGGTTTTACTTTGTTGGGAATCAACCATTTACTGTCAGCACATTTTTGTGCTCCACTTTGGGTAGTTTTCGTGAATATTGGATTGTACTCTATTCTTCCAGTCGGTGTATTGTATACGTTCATTTCTTCTCGGAAGTAGTGAATCAAACATGCCGCGCCTTCTCCTCCTCGCCATGCCAATTCAATCGACACTATCAGGTAAAATTTCTTTTGTAGTCCATCTGGATTTTCTTCATCCCAAACATTTATCATTTTTTCATATTCGTTTTTCTGTAAAGCTGCAGAACTCATTTTCCGTTTACCAGGTATCGCTTGAAGAATTCTCATTTTGGAGTTCCTTACGTCGCGGGCTGCTTTAAATACGATGCTCTGAAAAGGATCAATTTTTCTGTTATATTCGTTATTAAACTTCTCTTGTAGCAATTTTGCCGTGACATTGCACATCGTTTTAACAACACCTTCTTTATATTCTTCCCCATTCACCTTCCTCATATTGAAGGCCCAGTCTTTCAGAATATCTGCAAGTTCCTCTTCTGTAACATTTTGTTCGATGCTGTAGTTTTTCGCATCACAAAACTCACAAAATTGTCGATCAATGTTTACAACTGATTCTTCCCCAAATCTCAGCATTGTTTTGTGACAATGAAACCAGTTTTTTGAGAGAACTTTAGAAATGTCTATCCTTATTAACCGCATTTCCATAACAACGCCTAATTATTCTACTATGAAAATTATCGATAAAGTACCGCTGTAATTTCGAGTTGCTTCAGTAATACGCGAATCTGATTGGTTTATATTTGTATGTGTAAAATAATCAATCATATTTATTACATACTGGATTACGGAATTACTAGAAAATGCAATTTATTATAATTATTTATTTGTTAGCGTGAGTTTATCGGAAGCGAGAAGCCGAGAAGACGATATCGTTTTCTCGCGTGCATTCTGGACGTACCTCAACATACGAGCTCACAGCTACTATGATTTGGATAATGCAACTATAGTTCTAGAAATCTAAGTCAAAAATTAATTCTGACAATTACACAATTTAAAGTTTTAACATTAGTAATATTAGTGGAAAAATAGAGAATAATTTGCTGGGACCCCACCTGAAGTCAGTAACATAGCAAATACAGCGTCATTAAACTTATTACCTAGTAAATCAAGAAAAAGATTGGTTAATATGTGCAAATACATTTTGTGCATATTTGATGTGTGCGTTGTGATAATTTGGTAACCTTTCATGTAATTTCGGTGTCATACACTAGAAGTAATTTCAGTCTCTTTTTAAAAGGCCACTTAAAATTGATTTCTAGGGTTTCTCGTTACACTGTTCTGTACAAATTGAATATTTTTATCATACCTACTTTTATCACACTAGATCTTGTCTAGATAAGTCAGTTAATATATAATTTTTCTTAAATTTTGGCTATCTACCTTTGTAGAATTAGAACATTAAGGATTTAACATTCTTAAAATAAAGTACAACAAGTTGCAAAGACTATTCATAAAAAAACTTGAAATACCAAGATATAATTTGCAACAAATAATAATGATAGGAATTGCCACAGCAGTTCAGAGTATTATATTTCACGCACATTATAAATATAAGGAAAAAAATAATAATATGAAATATTTAAGTAAAACGGCAGATAACGGAATTCTATTAATGTATCCTACGGCACTGATAAATTGTATACGGGATTATCCACATTACAAGCTTTTAGATTTGCCAGTATTCAGATATTGTCCTATCTTTAAACTTATTTATATCAAATGTTTATTATAGTTCTTTCCACGATATAGCGACCCAACTAAACGATTAAAACTGTAAAGTCTATTACGTGGAAGTATAGCAAACGCCAATTAAGTTGGCGCGAGGAGGGTGTGCGCAGAAAACGTTTTTAAAAACATCTACCCCCACTACTCAAGTAATTGTCAGAATACATTTGTCATTGACGTTTGACGGAAAATAATGTATTTGCTATGGGATCATAAAGTGATATACGCTCAGAGGTTAGAATTATCTCACATTTGATGTAAAACCAAATACAAATCCCCCACTACTTCTAATCCTGCGCGAACTTACCCCTCCTCGCGCCAACTTAATTGGCGTTTGCTATACCCTTTTAAAGAGTGGTGCTTCGTTAAAAAAATGTAAATTTTACAGAAAATGTGCTTCTTGCATATTTTTCAAAAAAATCCAATCATATTAAACCCTCATCACTTTGGTCTGAGTACTCAATAGTGAGTTGCCTTTGCTAATGGTATTCATGAAACAGAACGCTGTAGGATTTCGGCCGAAAGAGTCAAAAGTATTTAACAGGGAACACATTTATAAATTTATAAAAAAAAGTTCCGGGTTCCCAGTATTTGATGAAAAAAATAAGTTGATAATTTTTTAGTTTTTGTAAAACATTTTAATACTACTTGTTGTAGGTCGCTGCAATATTTGGCATTGCGGGGGTATGTCGGTAGAGATGAGCTTCAAAAATTTACTATCGAAGACATAGAAGATGGTAGGCTCAATATTAATTGTAAATGTGTCACGGTCAAAAACTGAAAAAGAACGAAGTTTTGTCATTAGAGGTGAGGTGGAAGAAAGATTAAATTTGATCGGTAATCATAAATACACGAAGTTACGTCACAATAATATTCCGCGTTAACGTTTTTTTTATCAATTACCGAAATGAAAAGTGCATTGCCCAAGCTATTAGTGTGAACACCTTTGCTAAAATCATCAAAATTTCTGTTTGTTATTTCTTAGTCAAACGCGCTATTCTTTCAAACTTTGCAACTACACTTGACAAGTATGTATTTTAAGTGAAATTGTCATATACCTTCCATGTGACTAAACGGTGACAAGCCAACAAAATTTCCAAAAAAAAACAAAACTTAAAAAACATGTCGTTAATAGTTAGTGGTCACCAGTATGAACATTTAAGTTGATTTGTAATTCGGGTTTTTAATAAATCGGTCCTTTTCAGACCACAGAGTGAAAGAAATTTTGTAGGATACGGTTTCAGTTATTGATATGCTTAATCGTAAATTTCTCGATAATGGTTGAATCTTGGTATAAGACATGGTACATGAAACATACTTAGACTTTGATGCAGAATTCAAAAATGAAATAAAAAATAGGTGATTCTATTTGAAAAATGAGGTTGACGTTCGTAGTTTATTTTTGGGCCATTTTGTGTGCATGAATTTCATCACAAAAACAGCAGCCAACAATAGAAATCGACGTGTCCGAGCGCTTTTTCAAAAAGCACAGCCTTGAATTTTAAATGAAATTGCGTCCTCACTGTATCACATATATGGTGATTTATTTCAACAATTATACCTTCCTTACAGTCTAGACTTACTTTCAAGCTACCTTAGAATTAAAAATATATTTCGGTATTGTTTGAATTTTAAAATAGTTACAAAATTCATGTAAACATCATACAAATATTCCAGTCAGGCGAATTAACCATAAGGTAATTAACAGAGAGCGGACTGAAGCGATTGAATGACAAATTGTCCCGATAAAACGTTGTGGCGGCATCAGATATAGTAATGCATGTTATAACAGCCCCACTGTTTGCTTGCTCGATTACATTCGTCGAGCAGCTATTATTTGCGTCGTTATGAATACGACATTGTGTGTATTTCTACATAAATTTAATTCAACAGTGGCGTGTAAGATGGAATATACATTTATATATTATTTCATTGAAATAATCGCTTGAAAATTATATCCGCTAATTTCCAAAGTTTATTCTCGTGTTTACATGCTGTTATACATGCATATAGATATATGTATTTATTATTCTTGAGATAGTATATTTTCTATTCTCTTCTATAAGGTTCTGGTTTCGTTTCTTTCAGTGTTATTTGGTTACAACGTTTAGTATTTTAAGAAATCCGGTTTATATTGTTACACTGTATATTTATCCTATAATTTTTTATAAATATTAAATTTAATTTACTACCTTATTTTTGGAGTATTTTTCGTTTCTTCTTTTTAGTCCATTTCTTTCTGTTCTTAGTCTTTCTCTTTATTTTCATTACCCATAGAGAATTCTCGTAGTGCAACCATGGTAGGTTAGATTAGATGCCATACAGATTGGTTGCATATTCGTAATGATACCGAGATATATTGCAGTGCCTGTTCATTAAGTCCACAAAAGTGTAATGTGTAGAGACCAGATGAATCCCCTTTACGTAAATACCACTTACCAAAATGTTGTTTAAGAATCGTTGAAAAAATACGCCTGTTCATTAAGTTTAAGGCGTCCACAAAAGTTTAATGTGTTTCTTCGAAAACTCATCAAGATAACATATGACCATCTACACCTGACACTTTTAACGAAGAACTGTACGAAGCTTTCATGGCCGCCAAATCCCATCCAAAAACTTAACAATCCACTGGTCAAGAGGTTTTTACAAAATATACTGATCGTCATATACCAGATACCACTTACCAAAATGTTATTTGAGAACAATTGAAAAAATACGAACCAACCTATCTGGTCATTATCTTTGGGCAAGTGAAGACGAAACAACGGATGTAATGAGACGATATGTGTTAAATATAGTTGTTGGTATTCTTCATCTGACAACTTCATATCAACCACACTTAATTGCAACTAAAATACTGCCAGTCGTAAATGGTGAAACAGTTGCAGAAGTAATTGATCAATGTATTCATAATATTCTATCATCGGATAAGAACTATAAAGACAAGATGCTAATATTTTCGACTGATGCGGCAACTTATATGTTAAAA
Source organism: Melolontha melolontha (assembly GCA_935421215.2). Classification (NCBI taxonomy): domain Eukaryota; kingdom Metazoa; phylum Arthropoda; class Insecta; order Coleoptera; family Scarabaeidae; genus Melolontha; species Melolontha melolontha. The sequence continues at coordinate 481,584 of OW285235.1, read as the reverse complement.
ACAGGGAAGTTATTAAAGCAATCTTATACCAATATGCTACACGTTACCTGTGCAGCACAGCACTACACAGAGTATGTGAATACATCAGGGGTCATTTTCCAAATGTTGGTAAGTTAGTTTCATAATTTAAAAAGATATTTCTCAAAGCTGAGACAAAAAGTTGATCCAAAATCCAGATTTGAATATATTATATCAATTCTGCACAGAGCCGATTGAAAAATCTATATATACATTCGAAGTATGGTGCACTTTTGCAACATTTTAATCACACACCCATCACCAGTTGTGATGTGGACCGGACATTTTCTATTTTTAAAGACGTTTTAACATCTAAAAGAACTAATTAATTAATTAACACAGGAACACCTTGAACAAATTTTGATTGTTCATAGTAATGTTTTACACTTTCAATGTTTCACAGAAATTACCTAGTTTTGAGTTTTGTTCTTTATAAATTATTTTTATTCAAAATTGATACGCAATTTGCTTGGCAGCATTACTTTTGTTTCAACAGTAGTTACTGCCGGTTACCAAACAGTTTATTACTGGGGCAGGCTCCTATGGGCTATGAATCATCAATCGCTCGAGTCTGCTTTCTGGTAATTCAAATCTATGAAAATGAAAAGATCAACCAACAAATTTCAAACTTGCATCTAATAAACATCCCACGTAACGTAAAGCGGAATGCAAATATTAACAATATTAACGTAAATCAGTAGAGGCATCGAGTCAAAAATATTAATCCTACCATAACAAATTTCTTAATTCTGTAACACGTGACGTATTTTAAAATTACGATGAGGTACGCCTAAAGTGATTATTACACATATGCATCAGCAAACACACAGCAGAAAGTGATACAATGTAAACATTATTAGCAACATTAACGGTTCTTAAAATTACTAAACTGCTATACTCGAAGCATTAAATGTCGAAGTATCAAGGTTCAAGTCGTACACTAATCGCAAATAGTGCGTCTTATAGTTTGTTTGTAATAATTCAAATATAATGTTGCTTTATTATTATCATTTGTTGCGATTACTGCACAAAGTACTTATTACCGGTATATGCACAACAGTTTCCTTTATGTACCTATCCCGAATATATGCACCACAAATCAATTGCATACACAACATAGTTAGCGATACTATAGAAAATGATTACTAGCGCTCTGAACATAAATTGTGCAAATAGTAAAAGAAATACGGGTAAGAACAATGCTTTCCACATTCAATTTAGTTATATACAATGTGAATTCTTAGTAGTACTATTAGGTGATATAACCGGACACATCATTTACCTATTATTTGTTTAGCATTGCAGTCATTGTTACTGGAAGCGAAAATTCTTAATCTATTATATTCGGAGAGTTTGATTTATTTTTTAATTTTCACCAGCAATTTAAATATTTTTCACAAAATAGCGACTAATACTTTGGTTAAAATAGACAGCCATTCAAAATAATTGCTCGAATTAAATGATACTAGCATAAAACTTTAGCCAAAAAGTAATCAAAAATTGCTGCGGGCTTTATAAAAAAATTTGTAAAAATAGAAGTAGGTGAACTCATATATACTTTCATGCTAAATTTGTTTTTCTCTATCATCCGCATAGAAACTTGAAAAAGAGGAGCTGATATAGTGATGGCTCACAAAATGGTAGGCCCTCATAATAAATTCACTACATTCAAACAATTGTTAATATAATAAATATTATAAAAAAATCAACTCTCTATGACGGGCAGAGAGAAGTAGATTGTTTTAGACGGTATGTTTAGATAAACTTGTATCCAAACAGTTGGAGTATATCTGAGTAAAACATTCTGGGATCGATATGCGAAAGCTCCGTTGATATAAAAGCGTTGTAGTTTTTGAATGTATGACTGACTAGCTGTTTCTTAGTAGTAATAGTAGTTTATTTTATACAAAGAAGCATTGTATACTGTTACAATTGAAACAGATATCAAATACACACATCTGTACACATTGACATACACGTTGCATTTTCCAATATTTACTTCTGCCAAAGACACGTGCTTCTGTCACACAACAGACTTCGTCAGTTTTGGCTAGTGAAGTAAAGTTTGATGGAACGCCTCATAGGTACAGCAAATTTTATCCTATAAGGTGGTACCAGATAATCTAGTAACATCTGACGGACAAAAGAGACTATGCCGAAAGTAGCGATTTTCTCTCGTCCACCTATGCCGGTACAGAAGCGAAAAAATACGTATATAGGTGTGAGTCCATCAACACTATCCCAGATGGCAGCAAAAATAAGGCGTTCCATCAAACTTCACTTCACTAGCCAAACTGACGAAGTCTATTGTGTGACAGAAACATGTGTCTTTGGCAGAATTAAATGTTGAAGAATACAAGGTGTATGTCCATATGTACAGATACAGATGTGTGCAATGCATATCTGTTTCAATTATAACAAATCCGAAATGCATGCTTTAAATTGATGTACTCAAATTTCTTTGGTATATTGTATACTGTTAAAATAAAATAATTCATTCACTTTTTATGAAAAACGTATGTGTGTTTAAAATTCGAATTATAACATAAAAATGCTGATGTCGTCGACTTAATATAAGAAAAACTTAGACATGTACAAACAGAGATCTGCATAATACAGTCACTATGAAATTTATAAACACCATATCATATTCATAATTAGAGTTGCGCGCTTTATCCAGAATCCAGGGATGTATTGTATTGTGGGACAGCCGGCCGAACTCAATAACAGCCGTGAACGACAGTTTGACAAGATGTAAGGGAGAAGGAGGCACATTTTAACATGGGGTACATTTGAACAACTTTAATTTTTTTTGTAATATCGACTACTACGGAATTCTAACTGCGAGTGTTAGATGGCGACACATAGACAGTAGGATGTCCCTTATTTTTCAAAGTATTTGTTTTGTAACGCATAGGCCCGAGTTTTGTTCATTTGCCCCTAAAATACTCACAAACTAAATATTAGCATATTTCGAGTACTGCAACCCGTGCCGACTAGCACCGAAACATATTCATACAAGTTGTGCGCGAAGTGTGGGGCACACTCACTCTATTTGTAAGTTGTACTCAGTTTGTCGGGTAATTAACACTTATTGTTTTATCATTCGAAGATGTCAGTGGAATTAAGAAGTGGTGAAAATAATATTTTCTTAGTCGAAGACGTAAATCACCAAATTACGGGTGCAAAATTACCGTCGAATCGACAAGTTCTTGCAGTTTTAACTTTTAACATTCGCGAAGTAAAATTGACTGTTAGTGAAAGCGCAAATCTTGTGATTCGGGAGTGTATTATATTTTGGGAAAAAGCAAGAATACCTACAAAAACACTACCTAACTGTGTAAAGAAACTTGTCGATCTCTATAAAGTTTGGAGAGAATTGCAAAAAAAACTGTAAGACAACTCAGGATGTTTATAAACGTTGCGAGGAGTATTTCCACATGGATTTGGAGAATTTATTTGATATCGTGCATATGCCCTAGAAAGAATGAAAATTGGGGAAGATAAGATATTCTTACAGAAACAAAGAGAGCCAGGACGTGCGGATTGCTTTGCAGATGTAAACAAAAAGTTAGCTGAAACAGAAGAAAGAGCAAGGCAAAGAAAATCAGTAGAAGAGAACAAAAGACTGAGGCAAATTGCTTCAGAGATTGCATCAACATCTTCAGTTTCACATGACTTATTACCACCGCAAGAACTAGACGATCAATCTTCTGGCTTTGACGAAAGCCTGGAAGAAATTTTGCCTACATCTTAGTCTGTAACTACATATAACAAAAAGAGGAAAAAAAGATTTCATTTCACCAAAGTTAGTTGCAGCTTTAGACAGATGCCAGCTGAGCACAAGAGATTCTGTTTATATTCTTCAAAATATAAACAGAATCTCAAGTGGCACTAGAAGCACTAGGTCTTAGTTGTGACGAATTTATTATTAATAAATCTTCCATTCAACGCATTCGAACATAAACGAGAAAGAACAGAGCAGAATCCATAAAATCAGATATTAAGAATAACGTGCCCGAAGTAGTCACCGTTCATTGTGATGGTAAATTATTACCTAGCTTAGATGTAAGAAGTTCCAAAGAAGAGCGTCTGCCGATACTCTTTTCATTCGGAGATAAGGAACAACTTCTTGCTGTGCCAAAACGAAAGTTCTTCTGGTAAAGGTCAAGCCAAGGCTGTTTTAAACGCACTTTACGATTGGAACCTTAATTACAAGGTACAAATAATGTGTTGTGACACGACAGCGTCAAATACAGGTCGATTGAATGGAGTTGTGTTCTTTTGGAACAAAAACTAGATTTATGTTATTTCTTGCTTGTCGTCACCATGTTTACGAATTGGTTCTCAAAAGTGTATTTGAAACAAAAAACCACCAAGCGACTAGCAGTCCCGATAATCCCCTGTTTAAAAAATTAGAGACAACTGGAAAAGCTTTAATCCTAGTACCATCGAAACGTGCTCTGATTTTATCAAACAGCATTTTTGTGACGCGGTTATTAGCGAACTGTTGGCGTTTTATGTAAATGAACTCCAAAATCTATTGTACGAGATGATTATCGGCAATTGATCGAATTATCTATTATTTTTTCGGGAGGAGATGAAGAGAAACTATTTAAAATCAGACCTCCTGGTGCAATGCATCAAGCAAGATGGATGGCAAGGGCTATTTACTCTTTAAAAATATGTTTGCTGCAGTCTCAGTTCAAAATGAGCGTTGAGGACCAACGAGCACTGCAAGACGTTTGCTTATTTACTGTGACAGCTTATGTAAAGCCCTGGCTCGGATGCAGTTCAGCAGTGAAGGCACCGAATCAAGATTTGTGCTTTTTGAAGACATTAGAAGACTACGAAAGAGTCGACAAATTAATTTCCAAATCAGCTCTGAGCAAGTTCTGCCAACACTTGTGGTATTTATCTGAGGAAATAGCCGCTTTATCACTTTTTGATAATGAAGTCCATGAACAAACCAAGATAAATATTGTAGTAAACTTACAAAGAGATAGTTTACATGATTTTGGCAAGAGTCGTAATATATTTTTGTTTAAAAGTTGATTTATCTTCTATTATTTTTCTTTTGAGTTAATATTACTTTTTGTTTCAGGGAAAACCTTGGATAATTTCGTGTCCGTGAAGAGCAAAAACTTGTTTTCTTGTTTAAAAATTAATAATAGTTTTCTTCAGGAAAGCGTCTCTTCATGGCAAGAAAACGCTGATTTTTTTGGAAGCTCAACTGAAGGTTCTTTCTCTGAAGGCGGTGAATTATATTGCTGAAAAAGCTGTCAAACTTATGCAGGGCTTTCATGGATTAATTACCGCAGATGAAGAACAGAAACAATTTCTTTTACGCTGTGTGCAGGAACATAGAAAATTATATCCAGACTGTAAAAAGGGAACATTAAAAAGAAAATTTCCGAAATAATTGTCATTTTCTCTCTCTAATAAATATAAAGTTATTTTTAGTTGTCTTTACTTAATTACTTATTTAATATTTACATAATTGAGATGCTCAAAAACGACTATTTACAAAAACATTGTTGCCCTGTCGGCACGGGTTAATGTCATCGTAGGTGAATAAAATTTCATATATAAGTAAGGCTTGGTAATTTGAAAATAATTAGGGGGTATGCGTTCTGATATTTGAAAAAAAAATTTTTAGCCCATGTCTAAATCGACAGCCATTTGACGAACATCATGTTTGCTGCAGTATCGGTTGAGAAATAGCTAATGTGTGCTTTCGTACTTAACTTGCATGTTCGGAAGAAAATATTCACAAAAATATTCTGCGTTTTAAGCGGCACATACGGCCTTCTTCTGTTTTACGTGATAAATAGAGACCGGACGCATCAGGCCGAAATTACGATGGACCATATAAATAGTCTATAACATCACTAAGTACAACAGGCAGTTATTGAATAGCACTATTCATTCGATTAACCGCACATCTGTTTTTTGCTGTTGAATTGTGACGCAATTACTTCAATATTATAGTTAAATTTCTTTTTTCATGGGCGTAGATAGAAGGGCGAGGAGTTTTAATAATTTATTTTATTTTTTAGTTTATATTTCGTAAGATAAATAAAATACGGTGAGTTAGTTTCTTTTTTTCATTGTTTTTAACTGTTAGTTGTAAAACAAACAAATTTATAAAATGCGAAATACATTTTTATTTGTTCATTTTGTAGTTCAAGATGAGTAAAGGGGTATTAATATTAACTAGCAATACTTTATCAAGGTTCTCTTCTGTAAAATGCATCCTTGTAGATAGAAAACGTCCTTTCTACATCGCAACTGGATACTGGTAGTATTCCTTTATTTCAGCGTAATTAGCAGTCAGATTTTGAGGTATTGTGCCCATACACAATTGCCGAAATGTTATTAAATCTGCATTTCTATTAAAAAGTGCGTCTAACTTTTGCCGAAGGCCACATCCGAAGTCACTTGGAATATTTTTCAAATTATTAATAGCCACATTTAATGTGGTTAATCCATCATTTAATTTGAGATTTTGATTTTTAAAATAAGTTATTAGTTTTGGCAAATTTCCAATGTGTTAATAAAGAAAGTACAAATGATTTTTTAAATTTGGAATTTATATTAGTTCCTTGCACTCAGCAATACTTCGAGCATCGTCATTTAAACAGGTAACGAAATTTTGTGAATTATCGAAATTCTCTGCATAAAAACTAGTAACTTCCAACCATGTTCTCCATCTAGTCATTACTGGAGAGGGAGGCAGTGATAAAGATGGAAGTTTTTCCCAGTAAAGAGCTACTCTCAATGGTGCTTTTCTGAAAACTTTTTTAAAAGTAGGTACAAGTCTATCAACTTCCGGAAAGGTGTCTCTGAGGAAACATATCCTAATATGCTGCATATTACTTGTGTAGCGCTTGCTTTCCACAGAATCTGTGAATATATCAGATGTATATCATTCATAGCTAACTAGAACACATACGCTTGGTAAACATTACAAATAATAGTAAATATCTCAAGAATGGAGTCAAATAGAGACATAATTTTATACACAAAAGTACTTTAAAATCTCACGACGATTTCAGCTATATAAAAATTTACAGGCTGTTTCATTTAAAAAAGTCAAACTGAATACAATTTCCATGATAATACGAGCAACATGTAGATTAGAAATATGTTCCTACAATAGCTTGCTTAAAACCAAGAAACTTTTGATTGGAAAAATTTTTGGAAAATTTATATGCTTTCAAAAATATTTAAGTGTTCCCGAATATTTGAATAATTAGGATCTGGAATTTCGATTTATATTTAATTTTTGGTGCTTAATAATTTTAAGGCAAATATCCTTTTTTTCTGTATTTGAATCTATTTTAAATTTCTATTCATATTGGTGCATACCATATATTTTTAAGTAAAACCTCTTGTCATATTACAAACCTAAATTCTTTTCCACGCTAGCTGCGTGTGAACACGTTGCGAAACTTGCAAAAAAAAATTATACGTTCTTGGTGCAACTGCACTTACGTTATAGTTGTTAAATTCCAGAAAAATGTATTTGATTTAAAATTTTGAATTACCCATAACATAATTTATTACTTGGATAATTGTTATTACTATGTAATATTTTCTCTAAGGATCCATAGAAAAGCCTTAATTAATTAAATTTTGTATCTAGGCTAATTTTGTAATTTGACGTTCTTTTGCGAAATAATTTAATATGTATTGAAATATTTATTTTTTATGTGCTCTCATAGCACAGTATGCTTAGTTTCTTTTTTTTGTAATGTTCAAATTTCATATTTTATATACAGACTGAACATATTGTTTTTTTTTGGCAAGTTATAACTGAATAGCACTTTTCATTTACGCGTAGGTAGCAAGTTTAAGCCGTTTTTTTTATAATATTAAAAGATTCAAATTCAAGTTTTATAAAGCATAAAGACCGGCGTATGAAAGGTTAGCCTTAAATGTTGAAGTAGTGAAAAGCAAATCAACATTTTTACCCTCTTACGATGAAGAGCTGTATTAACAAAGCCATGGAACATTTTACATGCACCATATGCACACTAAGCGGCCCTAGGATCTTGACAAGTCTTCAGCTTAAGACATTGGGCTCTTATAAACACACCACAGAAAAGCTGTAACACGCTATTTTTGAAAAGTTGGCATTTTTTAGTTTATTTTTTGGACACTGACACATTTGTCTACAATATGCTACTCACACTTTTGAAATATTTTTCAGAATCACTAAAAACTAAAGGTCTCCTGACTTAAATAAAAAAACAGCTTACTTTTGGTTTTAGGTTAAACAAATCAAATAATAAGAAGCTATCAATACGATGCGAACCTATTCTAAGATGGTATAAATCCATGTAAATGTTGCTATTATAATCAACGATCCTCTGAAAAGAATATCGTGCACATGTTTCACAGTAGAATTGAATACAAGGTATGTTTCTATAACAGGTGCTATTCACTATTCTAACCTTCGTAATATAAATCAAGATCAGTCACGACAACTGTTTTCTTTGAATTTTATTTAAAGTGGCGTGGGTTCACTATACAAAAGTTTCATTTTTAGACCTGCATTAAATAATAATCAGTACATGATATGAATTTAATCGCATAGCGCAGATGTTCTATAATAGCTAAACTTCTATAGCGAATTCTACAATCACATCGAAATTAATCTAACGTAAGAATTGCTTCTCCAATTAGTGTTTATATTGCATTTGCTTGTGTTGTATCATGTTCGGATTCATCACCGGAGACTTCTTTAATACAATTCAGCTATTAAATGCGCCAATAGACACGGCGTAACGAAAAATGTGTATTCAATTTACGCCGCATACAATGAGAAACAATGTGTGAGCTATCAAGTATTAATTTATTGCACGTTTCTAGAATAAAATTGATGAACATTGATGGCAATACGAAAAATTAATGCAGCATCCATACATTTAATAGCCTCCGAAAGACATTTATGAGCATATCTTAAAATTAGAAAGTAATATTCCGGCGTACGTATTAGCTGTACACAGATCTGTATTTACAGTTTTGCCGCTTCAAATGTCAAGTGATTATTTGTGTTGTTAAAATATTTGCTCACAGAAAATAATATAATCGATTATGAAATACGATGATTTCGCCTTGTGAAATGGAATTACATGTGATATTCTATTAAATGTGGACAAGATAATGTGACAAAGAGACCCCAAAGTGGGAGTGGAAATACAGCTCAAGAAAAACAAATATTCAAATAAGAAAAATCAAATGATAACATCAGAAATAAATACATGAATTTCCACTTTCCATTTATAGTTTATGAACATGCTTACGAGTTTAGTTTCGACAGATTTACCTTACCAAGCAACTAGATTGCTGTTTTCCTATAAAAGTTAATGATTGTTACACCAATTTCACTGTTTACCAAATTACTTTAGATAAGTCAACTAATAAATTTGCAATATATGAGTTTTTCTGCTATCTTTCTTTACCATCGATCGATGAAGGGAGGCAACAAACGGAAACTTATACAAGAATAAAAACTGTGTATGGTATCTATAGTTATTTTAATACGGCAAAGGTTGATTAGTGCAGTAAATTTCGACGACGAAATAGTATCAAGTGAAAATCTAAAACAGTTAAAAACTACTTGGATCTCAAGACTACTTCCTAATCAGAAGAATTATCAGAAGAACCTGAATTCAGTATTAACACTACATCATCAACATTTGATACACCATTAACAACTAGGTAATGTTTTTTACAAAAATTTCTTGTCTGGTAATGAATCTTGGTATCGTGATGAACTTGTCTTTTGGGGTTCGTTTAAATAAAACGGTAATTAGAAACACACTATATTAACAATAAAAATACACTAAAAACACTTAATAACTAATAACAACAATAACAGTATTTTTATTCGCAATATTTATTTCACATTTATAACTACATATATTATATAACACTACACATCTGGTGACATCATCCATTACGGTCATCGCGTGACTCACATGTGAAAAGTAACGATGATCTTATTTTTCGATTAGGAAAGTGTGGTACTTTTAGATTAAAAAAAAAGTCTTGAGATGACATCAATGATGAACGATACCATACAACTTAAACCATATATTTAAGTACAAATATAAAAACAAACTATTCGAGGAACCTCACAAAAGATGCCGTTCTTTTGTATGAATCTACTCACCCGTACACGTCCAAGCGATCAAGGAGCTGCTTGGTCGGAAAGTATGTCTTGTCCTTGTATGATTTTCATTTGCCCGGCTCATTAAAACAATCCCTAAAACGACTGCAGTTCATTTAGCCATTGAATTTATTATATTCCACGAGTAATTTTGATAAAAAAATAGCCTTGATGCGAAACTCAATTGTAGCAGACACCTAGTCAAAGTGGCAGACAGGACGACGAAACTCATCTGGAGATGCAGAAGAACTGTTGGCAAGACCTGGGGACCAAAACCAAATGTGGTACACTGGCTGTACACAGCAGTAGTAAGACTGATGATTACCCATGGGGCAGTTGTCTGGTGGAGGAGGACGGAGCTGACATCGTCGGTGGGGCTCCTCACAACTCTCCAGTGACAGGCTCTGTTGACAATCACGGGAGCTATGAACAGCACGGGAACCGCCTCCATGGAAGCCATCGTGGGTCTCCCTCAGCCGGAACTATTTGTAAAAGCGGACACCATGGCTGCGATCCTAAGGCTGAAGGCCAATGACGTATGATGCTCTAATAAAGTTGTAGGGGGCCATACAAATATAACAGGAACTATACTGTAAGAGCCGATATTTCCAATGCAGGCGGACTATATGGCACCTGAGATTATGTTTACAGCTAAGTTGAGCATATTTGTACCGATTAGAGAATAGGTAAAAAGTAGCTAGCGATTGTGGTGCCGGCACCTGGTACACGGATGGATCACAATCCAGTCAAGGGACAGATGCAGGCGTATGCGCAAAGTGGATATCAATATGTCTGGGAAAACATACGACGGTTTTCCAGGCCGAATTGTTTGCAGTCGCAGCCCGCGCCGAGGAAATTCGCAAACAAAAAAATTAACATAATGACTAATAGTCAGGCAGCTATTAAGCCATTATGAATCCATCTACCAGGTCTAAACTCGTGAAATATTGCAAACAGGTCCTCAATAAACTGACACGAGACAACACTGTGTCGCTGATATGAATGCTATGACATGAAGGAATTAAAGGCAATGACATAACCGACGAACTAGCCAAAGAAAGTACTAATAGGAACTTCATAGGACCAGAACCTGTATGTGGAATCGCTAAGGATTCCGCTAAAAGAGAGACCTGGTTATGGCTAGAAAGAGAACATAAAAAGAAATGGAGGTTAACGGAAGGCCAACTCTATATTAAAACACTACTAAGGGAGCTGGGAGGTTTGCAGCCATCCTAATTTGTAGGAATAAACCAGCTTATTAACCGGACATTGTCCTTTAAGGAAGCATCTCTACAGCATGCGTTTAATTAGCGAGCCCTGGTGTAGGAGATGTGAAAAACAGGAGGAAACTAGCCTTCATGTAATATGCACGTGTGAGGAACTGAAGGGAACCAGATAGAAACATTTCGGAAGAGATCTATTGGATCCTACATGTGTACTCAAACTTCCCTTGAGGAGGAAAGTGGCTTTTATCGAGGACACAAGACTAGCAACTGGAACTGAGAGATATACTGGGGTTAATACAAAGAGCAGGGTGCTCAAGTGTCTGGACATGTTAGCGCCCTACCCAAAACAGAAAAAGAAGAAGAAGAATCCTCCCTATTATAATCCAAGGTTGCAATAGTTGCTACTGAACAAGAATAAAACATTTCGCAAGTAATCCTTAATAAGCTTATCGTTTCAGTACCCAGGCCCGTCTATGCAATGCTAGAAAGTAAAGAAAGGTATTCTAACCTCTGAAAACATTTAGTTTTTCTCTTGAATGTTTTAATTTCAAATGTTTGAATTACATTTAAATTAGGCACTATTTCTTAATTCATTTTTTTTCCTGGTCTTGTAAAAAATAAATCAAGCAAATCTTAATATGATAAACGTTTAATCAAATATTTATCACAATAAGATTTACTTAAGAGTGTATAATTCGGAACAACTTATTTCTAATAACGCTTATTACACCCATTCATAACCATCGATTTTAGGATTAATATGGCTTTAATATAATTACGCATTTTACTAATAATTTTTAACAATTCAAGAAAACTATTTATGTATTACATTATTTTATGTGTAATTTTAATAAAAAATAAACTTAGGTATATTTTTCAATTATTAATAAATAAATTATTTTAAAAAGACAAAATTTTCCTAACAGAAATTAAAAAAATTTGTTTGGAAATAGTTTAAAACAGTCTAATTCTGAATTTCATATACGTCATACCATGTTTTTATTTATTTTTTGCTTTTTAGAAACAATATTTAGTATAACTTTTTGGACAAAAATCTGAAAATGTATATTTTATTATATTCAGGAATATTACTTAAAGTACTTTTTACAATGTCTCAGATTATAAAAACAATGAAAACTTTCCTCGAAAATGGTTTTTTGTTTCATCTAAATCACAAAATATTAACATTATTATAAAAAAAATATTTCTTTCGTCTATGACTTCGTTTTTATAGAATCTTGCATTTAAGGTAGAATTTACCAATGTTTACCGATATGTCACGAATGTCAAGATAATAGTGTAATATGAATCAAATAGGTACTGTAAAATCAAATTAAAATTTGTCTTTTTTTTAACAAATAATAGATACAGAAACGAGAATTTGACAGGATTTGTGATTCCGAAAACTGTTAAGTTTATGTAATTTATTAACAAAATTATATAACGGGTGTTCAGAAACATTCGAAGTCAAAGTAGTCCTTGAAAATATGAAGTCATGTCTGAGATAGATTGATTTTTGACAGACAACAGTTGACATTTAATAATTATTACAAATCAGATACTTAAGTAAAGATATACGATTTTTTGTTCAGAGCCCACTTGACCTCGAATGTTTCTGAACACCCGTTACTTATGTGACAAAAGTGAACCACCCAGTAAAATGATATATTTTGAAACCGAATTGTCACAAATATTTACTGTGTTGAGAATAATTAATGATTAAATTTTCATTGAAAAATCCTTACCCTTATAAAGAAAGTTTAATGCGTTTTCTCTCCACGTAAACAAGTATTTGGAAAAAACGGTGAAACCCCTTGCCATGTTAATATTATGATTCTACATATATAGGTATTTCGACAACTAAGTTGTCATCTTCAGTAGGAAGAAATAACCGCGCTGAACAGGAACACAGCAAAGCTAACACATAAAATCTGCTTTCCATTGCTCGCATTTACGTGCGCATTAGTAGCGCATGTGCGCTCAGCACATGTTCCAAATCAAGATCATGACGCCTAAACCCAATCACTCCCACACACCCCTTTCGAATCTGCTGATAGCGCAAAAATTACCATAAATTAGGGTACAGTGTGGAGGGTCAATTCAGCGAGACTCCATCTATCCTAGATGGCGCAGGAATCACAAAAGAAAATAACGAATGTAAAGAACTAAATTTGGACATAATTATTGAACTACAGGGCGGTAAAAAATAAAATGCCACTATATATTATACAGGGCCTCCATTGGTGCATTCATAAAAAAAACGCAAAGGAATTATTTAACAATGTCTTTAGATTATTATCAAATTAATTGATTTATTTATTCATGTATTGTTATATTATCACATAAAGTCAAAATGTTATTTTCCTATTTTGATAAGTCTATTGGACAAAATAAATTATTATTATTTTATTGATTAAGAATACTCTTTTCACCACATCTCAGTCCTACTTAATATCTTATTATGCGGCAGATAGTCCGACAATAAGAAGCAAATTCAAAAAGGTATATAATAATATAGATGTAACTAGAGTAAAATTTTATTTACTACATTGGTATTTTATCTTTTAAAATCTGAAGAAAAAGTTCGTTATATCAAAATTTGTTTCGTTAAATCAAGATAGAAACGCATACTAACGAACAAAGCTTTATTAACATGCAATATTCTTTAACCTTCGAAAAATCAAGAATTCTTTTAAATCAAAGTTCATTATGTAAAAGTTCCATTGTATTTATGATATTAATAAAATTAACTATATTTTATCCAAATCAGATGTTTTCTGAACGATCTATTAACGAATCGGCGAATACGTCATACAAGAGAAATGAAATAGCTTACCTGTTTTCAAAATGAAACAATATCAGTACCTCAACTCTCTTCCGTGTTTGAACAATAAACGAAGTTAAACAAGGAAGTTTGCGAACGAAATAATGAAAATAAAATAAATCCCTTTCATTTTCCTTGTTAGTCGCACATGTCACAAAATCCGTGTTCGCAAATAGAAAAGCGTGCGTGAATACAATTATCAGCCCTTAACAAGTTCTCGTAAGTCAGCTTCGATCCTTCGACTGTATGTGTGAATATGTGAGTATGCGTGGGACCAAAGTGGGAAAGGCCACACAGGACCGAGTTCTTGTATACACGATACTCGGCAGCCCCGCGCTGATTTAACATGTAACTCGATTATAAAACCTGGAATAAACATTTATTATGTAGATAGATCGATCTGTTTTATTTATTATTTGGTTTTGCGCTCGGGTGCATGTGAAAACTCGCTGTGCTACAATCCGCAGCTAAAAGGAGTTTTTATATAAATTTTAATTTTGATATGATTCAGACACATTGATAAGTATATCTAGGGTAAAATGACCTAATTCGAACTACTTTTCATACTAACATTTTTCCCCATATGAAAACATATTTGACAACCCAAAAAATACTGCAACTATATTCACACTTTTATCTTTTTATTATAAGTAGTACATAGTAATAAAAACCATATTGTTACAAAATATTAAATTTATTATAAACCACTGCAAATGGTTCAATCTGGAAATCAGTTGCCTCAGTTGAACCATTAATATCTTTATTTGAAGCGCGATTTATTACCTAATTAGGTAACTTACAGGTATCGCAATAAAACTTTTTATGTGAATGGCTTTACCAAACACATTTAGCATGTATTCATATAGTACATGTAAGGCGCTGTATCACATCCTCCTCTCTTAATTCCTCACATATCATACAAAACCAACCAGTCTTTTGAAATTCTTGTTTTAATTTTGATCTTAGCTTGTTCCCTACACAATTTTCGTAAAGGAACTTGCTATTCAATGGAGCAAGTAGTCCATAATTTTAATGACTTTACTTTTTCACTACCTTTACATTTGAGCGTTGCATTACTTGGTTGAAGCGTTGGTAATGGAAAATTTCTCATAAATTCACAGAAACAAGTTGAGAAACCTGAAATTGCATTGTAACGCGGTCAAAATTCAAGCGTAACCAGTTTTCTTGTGCCTGGGTATTATAGGCTTGTAAAGATTTAAAAATGGAAACGTTCAAAGACAAGAGGGTGGAGTGGTGTGTCCAAGCAATTGCAAAATAATCACCTTATTATCTCAAAACTTTTCGTTTAACATAGTGAGCAGCGGTCTCATTTTAGCAAATTTGTCTTGAAAATGTGCCATTAACGGTTTCGAGAAATAGCATTAGATATACTAGTGCGTTGTGCGTATCTGACTGTCTTGCCCGTACATGGACTTGCAAGGTAGACAATTGTACCCACTTAGTAACAAGATACCAAGAGAAATCTCAATTTCCTCGAAAGCGATAGCGCCTCCTGTTTGTGATACTGTGTTGCATGCAAGTTACTGTACATTGTAAGCATTTTGATCACATCTTCATTTACGAACAATCTTAATAAATGTCTCTTGTCTCCTTTCTTCCAACTATATTCAGTTTTATAAAGTTTTCTTCGCTTTTGCAACATAGCCAATGAAATGTCGAATTCGGAATCACTACCTTCACTAACACTTTCAACATTTTCTGTGTCTTCATTTGTTATTTTATCGTTTTCAGGTTTTCGATTTCTTCACAGCGTGTTTTCGTAGAAATTTCAGCTGCTGACAAAAGCTGAGAAGCAGAAAAATTATTCATGCAAAAGGTATCCTCTTCCCCGGAATCTTCATCAGTTAGGTTAGGACATGAGTTAGTCGGAGGAAAAAGTGTGATTAAAACTTCACTATCGCTTTATAAATCATGAACACCTTCTTCAAGAAACTGTAAAATTGCCTCTAAAGTGAGACCTCTGCAAAGAATAACAATTATACACAACTGCCCATCGTCTTCCTGAAATGACATTAAAAAAATAACACATGCTACACGTAGATATTAAAAAAAAACTTGTTGCAAGGTCACTATTTCATAATTGAATATATAACAGATCGATTTTCACTATTCTCACCATTACACAATAACCTACTTAGGTGACATCTTTTGCGCGGTTATGTAACTAGTAGTACAGCTCCGAAAAAGTAAACTGTAAACCCAGATTTGCCTATCGTCATTTTAAAAGGACGATGGGCAAATCTGGGTTAAATTGAACAACACTCTGCTTTCTTCAGATTAATAGGTAAATCTAGTTACAGAACGGAATATATTCTAATCAGTCAAACTACATTTTAAGTGTGGGAGTGTTATACAATGTAAGTGTATTGGGTTATTCAATAGGGACAACAATTTTGCATTTAAATACAAACGCACTCTTAATTTTTTTATAATCTGTCAATGTCAAAACCTCACTCAAGGCTTACATTTTTATCATGGTGAAGTTCACGATCGAGCAACGTTTAAAAATTATTAAAAATTACTACCGGAATTCTGAGTCGGTGTACTGAAAATATCGCAGCCGTAAGTGCTTCGGTTCAAAAAGAGCCAAATCAGTCGATTCCACGCAGTTCGCAGGAATTTTTAATATCTCAATCCACGTTGCGGAGAATTTTGCGTAACGATCTTGACTTACACCCTTATAAGATCAAATTAACTCAACAAGTGAAGCCTCTTGATCATTTGAAGCGCCGAAACTTCTCCGATTGGGCTCTGCGAAAATTTGAAGAAAATCCTGAATTTCATCGAAAAATCATCTTCAGCAATGAAGCTCATTTTTAGCTTAATGGCTTTGTCAATAAGCAAAATATGGGTTATTGGACAGCAACAAACCCACATGTGCTTGAACAGATTCAATTGCATCCACAAAAAGTGACCGTGTGGTGTGAATTTCATGCCGGAGGTGTGATTGGACCATATTTTTTCGTCGATGAAAGAGATCACCATGTTACGGCAATGGAGTTCGCTATCGTGCCATGTTGGAAGACTATTTTTGGCCAGAATTGGATGGACTTGGCATCGGTGATATGTGGCTCCAATAAGATGGTGCCAAATGCCACACAACTGGTCAAACTAGCTATTGTAGGGGAAGTTCAGTAATCGTGTAATCTTGATAAATGGTCCGACCGAATGGCCATCTCGTTCATGCGATTTAAGGGTCACGTTAAGTTGTTGGTTTAGGCCAACAAGCCAACAACGTTAGAGAAGCTCAGGGACAATATCAAACGCGAAAATGCCAACGTTCCGGCCAACATGTGTGGAAGAATGGTGAAAAATTGGGTCCAAAGAATCGATCGCTGCAAACGTGCTAGCGGTGATCATATCAGCCATATCTAACATAGGTACTAAATCTGGAATAAATTTCAGCCCCATATCTAAATTATTCTGTGTTTTATTTAAATACAAAATTGTTGTCCCTATTGCAAAACTCTTTATAACTACAAGTTTTTTCGAACAATCGTGAACTGTACTTTAAAGAAGGCGGAAGTGCTACAAATTGATTAAGTTTTATTAAAAATAATAAAAATTATATTCTTTGTTATTGTCAAGTGTTAATTGTCGCCATGTTACAGAAGGTGGTTATGCTTTTATTATTGTATTTGACATTTTCCTTATTTAAATTGAAAATATTTAAATATAAATTTCGTATATTAAATCCAAGTATACTAAATTCTCTTAAGTAATATTAAATAATTGAATGCATAAGTGTTTTTATTCACCTGTTATCCATTATCATATGAACCAATAATAATAATAGTAATAGTAAAGATAAATATTTTTTATAAACGTGCTTTTCGTAATAATAGCTACTAGCTCAATAAACAACAATTTTTCAAAAAGAACTGGAGGTATTAATAAAATAAAACCTACTATATGCTAGCGTACATAAATTCAAAAAAAGAAAAATATTATAACTTAGAAGTTAAGTATAAATTGACAATAAAATTATTAGTACCTTCCTCTGTTTATCGTTGTTTAATTATATATGCCAGACGCTTTTCACGTAGTAAAATAAAGCATTATTCTAATACATCAAATCAAAATAAATGTTATATTTTTCAATTGTAATGTATGAAATTAAATGTGGCCACGTCTCTCAGATAACTAATGAAATAAATATTTTATTATCCAATACGAATAGTGTAATACTAAATCTATTATTTATATTATTATTAAAAACATGCTATTGATACAGAACATAAAATTTAGTATGGTTCTGCAATAAAATGTTAATTGCATCTTCGATAGTTAAAAGACCACTCACACACAATAGCATTTTCTAGAAAGTATAAACGGATTGTTCAACACTGAATTTTATGTATACATAATAAAAAGTCCAAGGCATTTTTAATTGATTTAATCACGCCCATAGTCAATATTAATCTCTAGATTGTTATCAATACTATCAAATTGATACCTGTGTGGTACGTATCCATTTTTATTCTTTTATTATAATAGATAATTATTGTGGGTTATGCAGAAAGAAGAAAATGTGGAAGTGTTATTTTAATGGATATTTCTTAAGGTACTATGGCGGTAAAACTCACACACCATATATATATATATATATATATATATATATGGGATAACAATTTGATAATAAAATAATGTATTAATAATGAATGATTATTGTTAATAGAAGAAGTGAATGTTGAAATATGTATATAAATATTTAAATCAATATAACGAGCCATCGAAAAAATTTATAATTGGAGTAGACTGTGAAATTGGGTTGGTACTTTAACCACTTTCCACATAATGACATTTATTATTTGACATTGAAACTAGAACTAGAAGTCAAATTTTTCAAAGCTCTTATTAAGAAAATTGTTTGTGTTTAGATGTAAATGGACAATATTTTCAACAACTTCTGTAGCTATATGTAAATTTTGATTATGATTTGATATTAAATAAATTATTTGTTTTCTTTTTTGTTCTAGTATCATTTCAATGCCATAACCTTTTTTTACAATGAAACTGTCAAGCATCAAGTAATGTGTCATTATGTGGAAATGGTTAAAGTATCAACCCAATTTCAAAGTCTACTCCAATTATGAATTTTTTCGATGGCTCGTTACTATAATATAAATATATTATTAACTATAGATAATTCGACCCACAATGCGGTGACAATTTGTTATGAATTGATTTGTGGCTTATGAAGTAATAATATGAATGGGTAAATTAAGGGTGCTTTTAAAATTGTTTAATATAAGTGTTATTTAATAAATTATATATTTATTAGATGTCGCTATAACATATTGTGAGTAGATACAGATAATATTCAATTATTTAAATAATTCTTAATAACATTGGGCACCAGTTAACTCAGCCTAAGTTTAGTTAAAAATATAATATAAAATTGTTGTTTATATGTAGAACATGATCTGTCAAACATTAGGAGCCGGTTCCATTTACTTCAAATCTTGATTTATATGTATTACAGAAATCTTACATTCATACTGATTATAGATCAAATGTAAAATGCCGCAAACATTAGGAATAAATTTAGAATGAAAATAAATAAAATTGATGTATGTAAGTTGTGGAGTTCTCCTTTATGATTATAACAATTCGTGATTACTTTATTCTTATATTGAAAATATTATGTAAATTCCTTTTGTATTAATTAATTAGTAAGCACAAATAAAGACATTTATAAACTTTCTAATAAGGCTTTGGAACTGAAATAATTGAATGAGAACGTCGCCCGACAATATCGTTAATAGATGTATTAAAATATTTATCTCCTATTTTAAAATCTGCGGAAATACTAGTGTTACAAATATAAAAATATGCAGAAAAGTTATATAAAGTGCCAAACTACGATCTGAAATAGTTTTTAAATGAAGAAAATTGATTAACTACCTGAAAAACGCAATAGCATCTTTGCGAAGGTCGTTTGCTAGCACCGACGCTGTGAAAATATTCAAACGGACCAAACCTGCCAAGATTCCGTGAACCTTATCCGATCTTCGTACTCCTGAACGAAGCCATATAGAGGACTTCGAGAGCTTCAATTAACCATTTCTACACCTGAAATCCAGCCTATGCCGTCTATTGAATTCAATTCTCTTATCCAGCCGTCCAATCTACGAATTTCAGGTTTTTAATAAAACCTTTATAGACGCCAATATTATATTTTACAATCATCCATGCACATTTAATTAAACAACTTGATTTTTGCTTACAATATAAATAGCTATAACAGCACTCTAAATTTCAAGCTTACTATCATTTATATTTAGTAGTAGTTACCATTTGATTTTGTGTCACTTATTGTATTATAATAACTAATTTTGATAAAATGCATTTCATATCATAACCTATTTTGTACACATCTAATTTAACCATAAATATTAATTCCGTGTTTCACCGTAATAGAAGTATAGATATTTACCGTGTACAGAATTCTAGCTTGAATAACTAACGGGTGTTCAAAAACATTCGAAGTCAAAGTAGTTCTTGAAAATATGAAGTCATGTCTGAGATAGATTGATACATTTACTTAATACAATTTTATAGGTTATCAAATTAGTATCTTCGATATTAGATTCTGACAATTTTTGACAGACAACAGTTGACATTTAATAATTATTACAAATCAGATACTTAAGTAAAGATATACGATTTTTTGTTCAGAGCCCACTTGACTTCGAATGTTTCTGAACACCCGTTATTATATATTTTTTGATTTAAAAATTTGTGTTTTATTGGAATATGTGATGCACAGTCTATGCCATTATTTTTTTAAATTTGATCTGATTAACTATAAGTGAGGGATATTCACGATGATCCTAATAATAGTAATAACAGAGTCTCTATATTATAATATAAATATATTTAAAATGATCTTACATGTTTCGGCACATAATGACTTTTGCAAAGAAATTAAAATATAAATGACAGTATATTAATGTCATATTTGTATACATGTAGTTGTCATGGATAAAATCAAATTATTAAAACATACATTCCAGTCCAATAACAATAATTCATACCTTACTCCTTAGCATTCTCCAACAGCTAGATGACGGACAGCTAGATAGAGAATCCGATAATGTCAAAATCGAAAACAACCTATTTTTATATTGAAAAGATTTTGATAAAGAACCAGGAGGAAAAAGTGCACATGCCAAGAAAAGAAAAATATGAAGAATAAGTTATTCTAATTATTTACAATCATGTAATAATTTTTTTTAATAAGTCTGTTGCTAAATAATTTCCTTTTAAAATAGTTATCTCATCATCCATCTAAGTGTATTTATTGAGACATGGCGTACATGATTTCTTATTAGCTGTTTTGCCAACTAAAATTAGTTTGTGGGAAATTCCGCATATTTTCATTCTTTTTGGCTCACTCTGTGTGTTATTTAAATTAACACAGGTTACTTAAAAATTAAGGTGATACAATATTTTCTTAGCCGGAATTTCTAAAAAATGCCGATGATATCATAACTTGATAATAAATTGCCCTCAAACTCATTGTTTATCGAATAGTTTTCCTACGAGTTAATTCTATTTCGTATTTTCAATCTGAATAACCTTTCTAGAAAAGTGTATAAAATTGTTTAATATTGAGGATTAAGAATTTAACTTGACATGTTTATATGAAAGATTTCTACCATAATGGTATACATGCATACTTTTATATCTACATATATATGTATATATCGTATATATACAGAAGCTGGGAATTAAATTAATTTTTAATCCAGCGCAAATAATTCTCCGAAGAATATCCAAATTTAAATCAGAGAACTGGTATAGAAATAAATGCGCTTAATTAAAAACGTCTAATCTAAATGAACAGTTAAATTGAAAGAAGAAACCTCACTCTTTTAATAAATTGAGTAGTCCAATTATAAAAAATTCAGTCAGTATATATTCAGACAAACGAGACACAGATGGGCTATTAAATGATCATTCGATTGAAAAACCGTGCATAAATTGTAATTAGTTATGTGTAAGTGTAGAAATCTATGTAAATACAATTTAAATGGAGGACATCAATAAAAATTATTTCGTAATATAACATTTGAACACTCAATTCCCTAACACCGAATATATGCATGTAATATAGGTGGCTTTATTAAAAAAATATTTCACAGAAGCTTAGATACACGTTTGTTAATTTACTATGTATAAAATCAGAGACAATAAACTTCGGTTTTAACTTTATTTCACATAACCAAATTTGTTTCGCAAAATGACACTCGCGGTGTCGCTCAAGTGTATGCATATGTGGTAAATATAACAAATTCTTGACTTAACTACGAAAAAATTTTGTACCACAATTTTTAAATACATATATGCAACAACCTCTCTCCTCACGTCTATGCAATTATTACATCGCTTAATTAATAATGTTCTAATATATAAACTCTAGATTTGAATTGACTTGCAAAATTACATAAATGTGTTAAAACCACCTGCCCTAATTTGGCATTCATATATATTATTTATTATTTATTTAAATATGTTTTCTTTTGATTAATTTAATTCATTTATTTTTATTGATAAGCAAACAATTTTAATGCCATCAAAAATTTTAGTTATTAAATAAAAAGACATTGATAAACATTTTGTTATGCAATCAAACGATAAAATCAAAACACTATGTGAAATTTAATGTATTGAACTTACTGCAAATGAGAATTACATACATGTAAATTAATTTCTGCAATTGTATCGATGCGATCCGTCAACGTAGACAATATACACTTTCCTTATTATGATTATTTTCGATGTGGGAGTGGCTTAACAACGGAACAGCAGTCAACGTGACTACGGCCGCCAATAATAATCCGCGTACGCAGGTCAATGCCCTAGTATTGAAATGCACTAGAAAAAATTCCGAGAATTGTTTTGGCTAATGGATTTTATAAAAAATATGTAAAGAAACGATTTCCTTAAGTGTTTTTGTGATTTTAAAATTAAAGAAAAATGTTTTTCGTTTAAAATGCATTTTCAAGTAATTAATTTTTATTCCATATTTGAAATTATTTTCTCACAGAGAATATTGTTTTTCTCTTTTCATTCACATTATAAACGGCTTTTTCTATCAAAAAATACTTGAATGTGTATAACTGTTCGAATTTTTAATATGTAAACAATTCCTGGAATTTTAATTTGAATCGTTCCACAAGTATTTAGATTTTCTTCATACTTGCCACTTGATTGAAAAATATTTTTATTTTAAATGATATTCTAAATCAAATGTAAATATTACAACTAAGAAAGTGTATCATTAAATTCATAATATCCTTAAAATGGGTTTTTAAATAAAAACCTAGTTTCAAATCATTTTAATACACAACAATTGTTTCACAAAACATTATCTTTTTTGAACTTATTGCAAATGAGAATTAATGACTAGAGCAGACCAATTTCCGTGCGCGCCATGAGCGCCGGTATGGGAGTGTAGTTCGTAATATATTAGAATATGCAATAGAATAGGGACGAAATATGAGCTTTTTACCGATATAAGTATAGAAGTGGAGACATTTATTCTATCAGAAATAATTAAATATACATTTGGTTTTCTGCTATTAAAGTAATATGCATAAACACACGAAAAATAAGAATAGTACGTATTATAGCAGCGTTGTATGTACCTATAAATAAAATGGAAAATGTATGAAATCAGTGATTGTGTGCACGACAGAGGATTTAAAAAAACACTTACCGCTTTAAGCGTCTTCCAAGGATTGACAAACTGGAGAAACTCGATTGTATATTTTCAACATCAGGTGCTTCTAAGGTTATTTCTGAAGAACATGTCCGCCGTGAGGAAAAAATATGTTTATATTCGGAAAACGAGCGTTCTACATCTAGTGATGTTATATTCGCATAATCAAAATACCTTGTTAAGCAACTTAACACATCTGTAGACGTGCCCTCACAAATACGTATTAGGGTGTCAAAATCTGCATTTCTGTCTAAAATACTTTCAAATTTAATTAGAACACTTTCGTATTTTGCGTCTTCTACAGCACACAGTTCTGCGTGAACATCTTTAACGATTTGCAGTGATTCCTCTAACGACAGCGACGAATTTTCTAATTTTGTTATTGCTTCTTCTAGTCCCATGTAATTCTCACGAATACTTTTTTCTTAAATTTTTTTCTGGCTTGTATTGATAACTGCACTTTCTTTCGGATCGAATGATAAAACCACGTCCTTAATTTTTTCAAAATGTTCATGATAGTAAAACCCCGCCCGTAACCATGTACCCCCAACGTGTCAGAATCGGCTGTGGTGGCTCAGGGGTATGGGGACACAATTCGTGAAATTTCCGAATCCGTTTTGAAGATTTCAAGAATACTGCCCTTGTACTCGATATTGAAGCATCTACCTCTGGATAACATCTACGAATATTTTCTAAGAGACCGGCCTACAGAACACATGGTTGCGGCACCATCGCTCATAAACATTAATACTTGGTCTTTCGAAAGTTTAAATTCTTCCAAAGTATCTAATAGCACCTCTGAAATTTTTTCGTCATTACATTGTTCTAGTCGTCTGGATGCTAATAAAATTGAAGACGTTGGTTGATGTGGTTCCATATTACGCGCCATCACATTAACTACAGATTGTTTTTTGCTGTCAGTTGTTTCGTCCACACATAACCACAGTTTCTTATTTTTCAGTTCGGCTTTGATTTTATTTTCAACCTGTTTACGCACCACCGATGGTAAATTCCTTCGTACCGTTGTCGTGCTCGGTAATATTTGATTCGCGTATTTATTCCAAAGTGAAATAAATGAATCATTACTTAACAAGGTAAACGGAAGTGTACGCACAATCATAGTTTCACATAGTTCATGTATAAACTGTTGTCGATTAATTTTGTTATTATTGTGCTTCGAACTGCTTACGTGTTCTTTACAATGTGTTTTTGACTAACACATTAGATATGTATTGCACATTAAACATTTAATTTTTGAGCCATCGTATATTAAGTCCGGGAAATACATAATAAACTTATTCACTTCGTTTGACAACGGTCGTTTTCTCGATTTATGTGTCGACGACATTTTATTACGTATGCTCACACTTACATGCAGTCTGAGCAAGTACCAAACACATACTGAATGCTTTTTATTAGTTCTGACGCAATACAATCATGCTCACATCGGCGCACGTGGCGCGCACGGAAATTGGTCTTTTCTTTATTAATGACTCATTTCAATCTCATTTCAACATGCGAATATCGCGTTAATTTCTACAATTTGACAAGTTAAGCTTGTACCAGTTTGCAGAACGCTACACGTCACGACGCCACCTTCCTAGTAGTTAGTATAATAAAAAATTATACGAGGTCATTACTTTCAAAGGTCGCTTCATCAGAAAAAATATCAATGATAGCATATTAGGATTACTATTGATTTGTCTTCCCATTGTATTACAAAAAAACGAATTCGATTTTTATAGTCACGAGGATGTAATTCCTGATGTAATTCTATATGATATGGGTAGAGTTTATACTTCTTCATTGTACGGTTTACCGTCGACTGTGATGCGATTGCAATAACTCTCAATAGTCCACTACTAATGTGCGTATTTTGTTCGACATAATGAAGAATTTCCAACTCTTTTTCCTCTGCATCGGTGTGTTGATTTATTACAGATCTTTTACCATACTTAATACCATTAGTATCAGATCTATGTTTGAGAGTTCCAAATGTTTTCTTCGGCGGCTGACATCTATTAGGATAACGCATCCGATAAATGCATAAGGCAAGTAAACAATTTCTGTGCTTCTCCCAAGTTGTATACCATGTCAATTAGGTCTTCACGAACACAAAAAAAATTCCAACAATAATAGAAACAATAACAACAATGACGCATTAGAGATCAACAATCGTAGCTTTACACCTTTGCGAGTGTATTTTGACAGAACTACAGTAAGTTATATCAATATTCATGGCTACTATGTTTTTTCATGGCTTCTATGATTTTTAATGTATAAAGAAACGGATTTTTTAAAGAAAATTAAATACCTTGCAAAATATTGAAGATAGGTATATGGAATACTAAACAAAAAAGATAGCTGCTAAAGCATTTAATATGACTATGTATATAAAAAAATATAGGGCGTTCTACTTAAAATAGACGAGATTTTTAAGCGCAAATTCCCTTCACATTATCAAACCTTTACGAACACACAGTATATACTAGAACAAATTCCTTACAAACATATCTCATGGCACACCTTGTGCAAACGCCATACCAAGTTATTTTATTTTACCATGGCACTCTCGAATTATTGGCACTTAAAGACGCACATAGAAATGCCACCTTTTCTCTTTAACCTCTTCAGGGACGGGTTTTTCACAACACGTGAAAAAGCAAATCATAAATTTTATTCAACTTTTATTGATCTTAGAAATTGAAAAATACATAATTTTGAAATTTTTAGTAACCTGTGAACGTAAAAAATAAGAAGAAATATCTGTCCACGCATGTTGCCATAGTTCATTGATGAAAAGATTCAAGACACTCAGGGCACACTGGTTCCTTACATTTCTTGCACGTATATCGAGTACGTTTTACGCAGTTTTGATAATGACATCTAGGAGGATTTTTTAATTCTTGCTTTTCGGGGTAGTGTCCTATTTCATCCAATCGCACTTCACGCAAAGCTTTTGTCCATGCCTTCTTTTTCGTTGGTGGTGTATTTCCATGTGCCGGTCTTCCTTTTTGGTTTGTATTCATTCTAAGAAGCGCATGGACAATATATGCCTTATACTCAACCAAAGAGATGCTACAATGTTTAGCTTCGCGGTAGAGGATCCACGAATTTATGATAGCGACGTTTATAAAGTGGAATGCGATTCTTACGTAAAATTTCTTATTTTTCGTTGCATGAGGATAGTGGGCAACCATTCTATCTGCCTTGTCAACACCACCCATAAATTTATTGTATTGGAATGTTGACGTGGCTTTTTTTGGTTTTGTCCCATCTTCTTACAGTATCTTGCGGTTCTTTACCTACGAAAGATGAAACCATATGTACTATATTATTGTCTACCCACCGAATCACACTAATGTTATCGGATGAAGTGGTAACTGAACTTGATCCTCTTTCTCTTTTTTTCAAATCTTTTTCGCATACTAGTTTCTCACTTGCACCTGCAATTCTATTTGATCGTATTGTTCCGACAACATAAATATCTCTACTCTTCAAAAATGATGTTGTATCAAGAGACGTAAAAAGGTTGTCTATAAATATCTTGTGGTCTTTTCCTTCAATGTCGGAACATAGTCTTGCAACGGTGTCCCCTATAACACCTAACTTAGGTTTTGACTCTGTTTTGCGACTCTGGTACATTTCAAATTTTGACACGTATCCATCAGCCGCTGCACGGACCCAAACCTGAAACCCCATTTATGAGATTTTGATTTTATATATTATTTACATTTGCTTCTTCCTTTGTATGGTATGATCATTTCGTCTATTGCCATATATTCAGTTGGCGTACAAGCATTGGCAAATGTTTCGGCCAATGTATTCAATAATGGTCTTATTTTTATAAAAGAATCATTGTCGTCGTGCGGTATGTCTTGATTATTTGTAAAATGTAGAAATCTTTTTATTTCTTCATACTTTTTCAGCGGCATGCTATCAGCGATAATATCTAAACGTAGGCCTTGATTGGATGACCAATACATCCGGTATGAAGGATATTTTATGTATGTTATCATTATATTTACCGCAATAAACCGTTTTATATCTGCAGTAGTGATATTTATATCTCTGCCTGATTGGACTGCATACCTGATAGTTTCTGTTCTAATATGCTGAAATAGTTTTCAGGAAAGATTTCCATAAAAAAAGAAAGCGGAGTTTCACCTTGAATTTTAATTTCACGGGAGGATAAAAAAGGTGGTGGATTGTGAGTAAGATCGTTGTCCTTCTCAACATACCATATTCTAGACCTAGTCGGCTGACTGGTTTCTATTCGACGTTTTATTTCCCTCAATGGCAATTCATCTTCACTATCAAAATCTTCGCTTTCCGTACATTCATTTTCATGAATTTCATTTTCATCATCCGATATTCTCGACGTACTGGGTTCGTCCAACCCGTCGTTGTTTGTACGTACATCTTCATCAAAATCTTCTTCGTTGGAATCTATAATATCAAGATCTTCTAAATCTGAATTATTTGGATTTGCTAATTTATCCAGTATAGTTATGGTTGATGCGTCATCCCTTTTGCCATAAAATAATCCACAGGAAATTGGAGTAGACATTTCCGAATAACTGAAACAGTTATAAAATGTAGCAAAAAGAAGAAAATGAAGTAATATCTACTTTCACACTTTGTACACAAATGTGTACATATAAAAACTTCATCACATTTGCAAACAAATGTGAAATATTTCAAAATTATAGAAAAATACATGCATGTAAAAGAAGGTCACATTACCTACTGATTTTTATTTCTCACAAATTCGAAGAGATACTTAGAAATAATACTGCAACTTGAAGTAAGGTAACTAACATAACCTAGACACACATAAACACTAATAAACTAACGTAATTTGATTATGGCTCGGTCATACACCTTATGCGCAGGTACATAGGTTTTATAATATATTGGCAACATACGGGGCCATTGAGCATCGAAGAATATCTTTACAATATGGGTTTATGCTGCAATGGTCCAAACGTATACATATGTGTATATGTCCTTGAAGAGGTTAATTGTAAATTTCTGGAATACTATTGACTCTATCTGTTAAGTATCCTTAATAAAAAATTGTTCAAATTTAACTTACAATCACAAATTTAACTCATATATAGGCCATTCAATTAAAAAAATGTATCTTTTTTGTGCTAGCAATTTACGGAACATTCTGTATAAGTCTACACATTTTTAAAAAGTGCATCGACTCCAGCATATCAATTTTTTATTATTTTCACCATTATCCGGTACATATAACAATTATTTATTTTTATTAACGAAAATATAAATAAATTAATTTAATATGAAAATACGAATAGTTTAAGTTATAAATTTCTCTAGTACTTCAAATCGCGGCCACGTATTTCAACAACTAAGTTATCATCGACAGTTGAAAAGTATTAAAGACTGAACCCTAGCTGAGCTTGTGTATAGTGCTAGGGCTTCTAGTTTAATACTTCTTCTGCTGTTGATGATGCCAATTTAGTTGTCGAAGTAATATCAGGTATTTAAAGCTATTTTACGGTAAGTTTTTTTGGACAAATATGTGTATACATATTGTTGTGTATTCTGCCTGTTGAAAAATTAGACAAATATATATTATTCATAGACTCTGTTTATATGCTTATCTCATGGTGTTTATTGGATTCTAAATACAAGTCCTAGCATCAAATAAGGTATATATAGTGGTCAGAGAAATAGTGTATAAAAATTAGTGTATAATAAAAATTTATTGTAAATACTTCTTCATGTATAGTTCTGTGTAAAACTGTAGCGTCTAATATTTATATAACGGGTGTTCAGAAACATTCGAAGTCAAGTGGGCTCTGAACAAAAAATCGTATATCTTTACTTAAGTATCTGATTTGTAATAATTATTAAATGTCAATTGTTGTCTGTCAAAAATCAATCTATCTCAGACATGACTTCATATTTTCAAGGACTACTTTGACTTCGAATGTTTCTGAACATCCGTTATTATCCATGCAATATGCACTTAAATAATTTGTTATGTATATAATAATGAAAATATACAGTAATTCCAGTTTCGTACAAGTGTATTAAATATTAAAGCATTGGATATAATAATAATCTATACAGTGAGGTGTTTATTACCCTCACCTGATATTAAATATTGAGTAAAATTATTTTCGGTGCTTTTATGTCTTAATTTCGCACTTTTCTCCTGATAGAAGTCTAAACTTTATAAATAATTCATTAAATTGACTTATGGTAATACACAGTAGAAACCAATCGTCTCCGGAGATATTCCTTCACCCTGCTAACACGGTTAAGTGATTCTGTGCAATTATACTACTATTAACTTTTCAAAACTCCAATAGATATTACTGCTTCAGATCCAAAAAGGTGATTCAAATACAATATAGAGACCCCTCTGCCTTTTGAACAAATCCTCATATATGTTATGTGACATAATCTGAAAAATTAAATTCGAAATATTATTTTGGAATATGCAATATGCACGAGTTGCCGATATGTATATAAGAATAATATAATATTTACATATCCTATATATTCAAATTGAAACTAGCGCTCCACTTTTATGGGAGTTTTATCGCTTGCCGAATTTTTTTAAAATCCGACTTTTATTTTTAAAAACGTTAATATGCGTTTTATTTGTTCATACGAAAAAAAATACTTTTTTTATCGAGCATAGTTTTTCACACATCATCCCATATGTGTAGATTTAAACCTAATATACAAAAGAAATATATATGAACAGATGTTCGAATGATTATAAAAACAAACGAACTTCTTTATTCACAAGTTAAATATAGTACTTACAACATAAAATAAAATACAGAATTATTAAATGTATATCTCTATATACACTGGTGTTCCAAATGTTGAATTTTAACGTTTAATTTACTCGACAGACCTATG
The DNA here is from genome assembly GCA_935421215.2 of Melolontha melolontha. Classification (NCBI taxonomy): domain Eukaryota; kingdom Metazoa; phylum Arthropoda; class Insecta; order Coleoptera; family Scarabaeidae; genus Melolontha; species Melolontha melolontha. The sequence goes on along the minus strand of OW285235.1, from coordinate 450,676 downwards.
GCATCTTGTCGCACTTCGAATAATAAACGGATAGATACAGTTTCGTCCGATAATCTTTGTTTAATCCTTTTCTGATAATGCTGTGTTACAGTTTCGTACAGGTCGAATTTTTGGGTATTTACGAGTAGGTACAGTTTCGTCCGATAATTTTTAAGTACTTAATCCTTTTACAACAAAATGAAAATCCTTACCACAATAGAATTTTACAATTCTATATACGTATTACGACAACCACGTTGTCATCCTCAGTAGAAAAAGCAGTGTAACACTTGAAAGCACAAAAAACACACAACACTCACTGAGTGCTATATTGCACGGCTTCTTGTTTAACACTAAATTTTAAAATTTTTAAAAACCTGAATACTACAGAACTTACCTTATTGGAAAAGCCCTACTTAAATACGTACATGCATTAAGATACCATTAACCGATTAATGCTTTATTCTATAGAAAGGCCCTTTAGAAAATTACACAAAGGGGACACCCTAATAATATACATAAAGAAACCATTATAAAACTCATCTTAAATTATATATGTCATTTAGAAATTAATATTGAGTCATAATATCTGTTAAAGGCTAATGTTGTAACGAAACGAAATTAAAAAAATTACATAGAATTAGATTAATTTATTAGTGGTTTTCCTATCTTTTTTTGGTTTAATAACATCTAACTGTCAATTAACTCGAATAAAGATGAACCTGGTACAGGACCAAAATCTGCATTAATTACGTTATTCCTATTTTTAAAGATAAAAATGATCTCAAAACTATCTTTAAAAATAGGAATAATGTAATTAATGCAGATTTGGGTCCTATACCAGGTTCATCTTTATTCAAGTTAATTGACAGTTAGATGTTATTAAACCAAAAAAATATAGGAAAGCCATTAACAAATTAATCTAATTCTATGTAATTTTTTAAATTTCGTTTCGTTACATTAGCCTTTAACAGATATTATGACTCAATATTAATTTCTAAATGACATATATCATTTAAGATGAGTTTTATAATGGTTTCTTTATGTATATTAAATTAGGATGTCCCCTTTATGTAATGTTCTAAAGGGCCTTTCCATAGAATAAAGCATTAATCGGTTAATGGTCTCTTAATGCATGTACGTATTTAAGTAGGTTTTTTCCAATAAGGTAAGTTCTGTAATTTTCAGGTTTTTAAATATTTTAAAATTTAGTGATAAACAAGAAGTCGTGCAATATAGCGCTCCGCTATAGTGAGTGTTGTGTGTTTTTTGTGCTTTCAAGTGTTACACTGCTTTTTCTACTGAAGATTTACTGAAGATGACAACGTGGTTGTCGAAATATGGTGTAGAATTGTTAAATTCTATTGTGGTAAGGGTTTTTAATTTTTTTATTCACTTAAAAGCCACAGTCTCCGATTTTTCAGTTAATCCTTTTATGTTAAAAATAGATGTGTATCTCCAATATTAGTTTTAGTGGAAATAAGATCTTTGTTATGATACTTTCAATATATTTAACACAAACAAGCAGAGTAACTTATGTGTTGAATAGAAAAAAATACAATCAGTTAAAATTTAAAAATTGATTCTATTACAAAAGAAAAATATATAAAATAACAAATGAGAAAAAAAAAAATACTTAAATCGCATAATAGTTACAAACTAATATTTTTAAAATTAACCACTTAACTAAAAGGAATAATTATGTGAAACTAATTGTACATATTGCAGTGTCGTCAGTTCTTTATTATCATATTGCTCGATTTTCTTCTTGAGAAAATTTTCGCGTTTTTTTGTGGGTTCACTTGTCTTTGCTTATTTACACTTTGTAATTGAATATAAATTTCAGCTTGATACTGAAGCAAAACTTCTGAAAAAACAAAAATATTTAAACATTTAAATATTTAAAAATATTAAAACTCTTATTTAGAAGAGAATGAAACAATTCGCATGCGTTGGCCGTCCTTGAGCTGCTAGCACATTTAGCCGCCCAAATTTCGGCAGCAAATATTTAATACTCCTATATAAGTTTCGATGGGCGGTCATGAATTCGGTATCAGACCGTGGATTAGACATTTTTCAAGCACTCGAACTGGGCACCGCTTATCGGCTTTATCTTTATTGTAACACACATTAAAAATGAAACAAAAAAAATTTAAGCTAAATTTATTTACAATAGACAACAACAATTCATTGCTTATAAAAGGATCCCAAACATTTTACAAATTGTACTCTTTCTATTCTATTTCCAACGTGGACGGCGATTTTTTGTTCTAAAAATGCTTGTCTTCTTTTTGTTTTAGGATCCTTGCGGCGCATAGGGTCTTGAACACTATTTAATTTAATATAAGTCTCGGTTTTAAAATTGTTTAAAATATTAATAAATACAAATAACATTCATTAAATTTTGAATGAAATGATTCACTACAGTTAGTTGTTCTAGTGATAGAACTAGTGCAACTAGCCCAAATTTTAGGAGGAAAGATAGCTTCTTCATCATGTAATTTTCAACTAATCAAAGTAATCTGAAAACTCGGTCACTCCATCATTAGGCTATCATTAGGCTGGATGCTCATTAGATCTATAGTAACACAATCTGACACTTCATTAGGCTCTAAAAATGTCAAAACAAAGACATAGCTCAGCCATTTTCCTACTTCATTATTTACTACACAATATTCTGGGGCCAGTCCTAGTTTTTGAAGTTTTCTGTACCAGCTTCGGGCCAGATGAAATCGACATTCTATTATTGACACATGTGCCAAATAAATTCTGCAGCATTATGTATACTTTTCTCAAAGTCCGCCAGAATAAACCTTGGATTAAAAACTAAATGTATGTATATCATTACACTTTTTTTAAATAATTTCAAATGTTTCAATATAAACTGAAGCACTTTTACTTGATAAAATACAAAATACTAGTGGAATGTAATGACCATTAATAAAAGTATGCAAAGTAAATAACTGCAAAAAATAATTTAAGCAATAATTAAACGTACCGTCTAAATATATTGTCTCGCAATTACACAAGGCGCTTTGATGATTTAGTTAATCATTTAGCCTACCAACTAATGAGGTGCCCAATTCATGTATCTGGTCCAGGTAAAGAAGGGGTACATGTAGTTGGGTATTATAATAGTGCCGAATTCGTGCACGCTCGCTTCCATTAGGTAGTCCATAAATGCTTGTAGTTTATCATTTTCTGGCACCAAGGGCAAGTAGATCAAATATGAAATAGTTGCCAACGTTCTCAGGTTCTAAGAAAAGCAGACTGAAACAGTATCCAATCCATTGTGTCCAGTGTCTTGTGAGTCCTAGCACTTGTATTTTTCTCCACGAAGCTTGAGAGATACAAGATCAGCAGCCAATTATTTTAGTATTTTGCCACATGGAACTGACAGCTTTATGTATCGACATATCAAAATCGATAAAAACCTCCGCAGGACGAAATTGAAACGAAAATTCTTCACATTTTTGACTTTTGATAAATTTTAAACAGTGTTTATAGGTTTCTGAACTTTTATCTTTAAGTAAACAAATATATATGGTATATATAATGCCCATTATATTGTCCATGGATGGTAAATACAAAATATTTTGAGAAATATTTAAATGTTCGGTCCATAAATATCTTTTTGCACTTACACAAATTTCCCAAGTTTAACTTACAAGAGAATATTACCATGCAATGGTTATTGTCGTTCACAACCAAAAATGTTTCTTCTCTGTTTATACTAATTTCGGATTTCATATTTTCCAAAGTTTTAAACACGTCTTTTATATTTTTGGGCAAAGTCAGAAATGTCTTTCTTCTTTCACCATAAATACTTCGTTTCACCGATTTGAAGTCGCCAATTATTAATTCACTATTGTTGCATTTTCTTAACAGCGACTACACAATTCGATTAAGTTTCACATTAAGTTCATCTGTAGCTTTACGTTTAGCCTGAAGTGCTTAATTTAGGATGGGCATGGTTCAAATTACAACGGAATATCAAATTGTCTTCATCCATAGTGTATACAGTAACATCTCCACTTTTTTCACCACTTAACAGTTGTTCCGTAAAACAGTATCGTTGTCCGCAAACAATACTTCTTTACCACGCTTACTAACTAACACTTTGTCTCACATTTAAATTTTCCATGTTGCACTTTTAACATGTAATAATAATTGAAATGTAATGTTTCTAATGAAGTACATAATTCATAGGAATTTCCATTGGTGGCTGGGTGTTGCAATAGTAGAATACGATATTTGGATTTCACAAATAATAAATATCAACAAGTTAGAATATAATACCATTAGGACAATTGTAATCCTCACCTTTGCGCGCGCCTACCGGCAAGACGAAACTGTATATCTCAAATTTAGGCCTGTCTTACTGGCCGGACGAAAGTGTATATTAGAATTTATGCAAATTTGCTAATCAGACGAAACTGTAATCGCCGTAATAAATAATTGTAACAAGTGTTCATTTGAAAAGTCAATCTAATAGCAAGTGATTTACTGAGAAAATTTTGAAGTATGTCGTAAATTAAAATTTACTACTTAACCTACGAAGTCGTATATTTTGACAGTTTCATATATACAAATAAATAACAAATAATAGCTATTTATTGAAAACTGTAACAAATGTTGAAAATGTTGTCCTTCAAGATCAATGAACTTTAAAATCCTCCGCTCAAAATTTCTGATGATATTCTGCAACATTACTGGATTGTTATTAATTTCCATGCATTTCTGTTCGATTCTCTGTAGCGTATCATTCAAATTCAATATAGGTGTTCCAAATATGTTATTTTTTAGATAAGGCCACAAAAAGAAGTCGCAAGGTGTTAAATCGCATGAACGTGCAGGCCAGGCAATTTCAGTATTTCGACTAATTATACGCTCATCAAAAAATTCTCTTAAAGAATCCAAAGATTCTGCAGTATAGTGACAAGGTGCTCCGTCTTGTTGGAAATATCCATTTTGAAGTTCATCATCATGCAACTGATTGACAAATGGTTGTAAAATTTCCGTACTGTATCTTTGAGCAGTTAACGTTCCCTGAAAAAATATTGGTCCAATGTTCGCCTTTGTCTTATCGCTGCCCAAACACCAATTTTCTCTGGATGTAGAGATTCTTCATTAATTACATGTGGATTTTCACTACTCCGAATTCTTGTATTTTGTGAATTTAGGTATCCCGTTTTATAAAACCATGCTTCATCAGTAAAGATGACTCTTTGCGAAAGTTCCTCATTATTGTTCATATTTACAAACCAATTACAAAACTGTAGTCTACGTGGTTAATCAATTTCTAACAATTCTTTTACTGCTGTGACACGGTATGGATAAAGTTGCATATCTTTTTTTAATAACTTGTGAGTTGTACCAACAGAAAGGTTTATTTGTTGACTCAAATGTCGAACAGATGTTTGTGGTTCATTTTCCATTATTTCTTCAACACGATTGACAACTTGTTTCTTAACTGCTCCGCTGCCTGATTTTCTTAAGAGACTACTAGTTTCAGAAAAAAGTTTTAACGTTCTATCCAAAGTATTCTTAAATTGTATATAATCTATTACAAAATGTGGAAACTCAACATGAAATTCCACCATGCAATCTTGAACTGAATAAACCCATAAACCATCAATTTTATTGCCACTTCGACAATAAGCCTGGACTAAAAAAATTTTATGTTCTAAAGTGAAAGCCATTTTAAAACTGAGAAGCAATTTATTTAAACCAGAATCGACGCACGATTATTTTATGCACTAACTGATATTTGTGATTGATATTATCAAATGTCATTTGTATTTACGTTTACGGAACAACAAACACATACTAATATATATGCGTCTTATTCTATCAAAATTTCAAAGTAACCTAGATTGACTTTTCAATGAACACACGTTATATAAAGTCCTTCTATATACATAATCATTTTTCTAAATCATTTAACACATAAAATTATTTTAAAATCATGTTTCAAGTCAAGTATAGAGGTTAAATTCGATGTTATTACAAAAATAAGTGTACTTTTTGTCGCATTCACTTATACACTAATATTATTTCAATTGAGTAGAGAATTTCTCAGCAATATGTTACATTTACAGTATTATCTAATCCTAATGTGGATTGTTTTAACAAAACTGAAAATAAAGAATATTATGCAACTAATTACCGATCATTTGTAAGATCTAATAGGCATGTGTGTATCTTCAAAAGACAACATCTCATCTTGAGCGATATACGCGCTTAGGAAAAGAAAACTCGTTTCGTAATGAGTAAATATTTCATGCCGTCGCCAGTATAAACACATCACAGCTTTTCCAGTATATCACATTTTAATGAATCTGGAATGTAGATTTACAAAACGAAAGCGTAATATTTTACAAAAAGGTAATAAATTTAGGATACACTTAACTACTACAAATTTCCGAAAAAATAAAACATTATATCATTAAATATTAATTAAACTATTATTATAAATCAAGAAGAAATCTGTTACGTGTCAGACAGAAAAACCACATTTATAATGCTAAAAATAAAGTGCCGTTCCGTGACGTATATGGCCATATGCTGAGTCCAGGCACGGGCTATTCCGGTCAAACACGTCCTCTCACTCTATTTTATGAGTGTGTTATTAACCGGATAGGTTGACAAATGACCCAAGCTAGCCCGTGCTATGCGTGACCTCTGATCTCGCATTCATATTATTCATGGCTCAGTATTTGTGGTGGTTATTGACACCGATTAAACTACTGCAACTTATTTCGGTTGTAATGCGCGAACGTTCCCTAAATTATAATTTATCCGACGATATCTAGATGTGATATCGGGTTTACTTCGCCCCGCACAGCGGTCTATCCTAACTGGTTTTTCGAGTACACACCAGACCAAGGGCCATATTAATTTAATTAAATTTTATCGCATATTTTACATATTTTGAAGTCGTATTATAAATACCCTAGACTTAGACAATAACTTATATTTAAAACAGCCCAGACATTACTAGCATTCTTACATTTCCTCCATTTATATACTGTGTCCGTTGCATAATAGATTAAAATTTTGTCTATTCGATGTGAAACATTTTAACGTTTGTATATGACAGTCGTAACATGAACATGACACTGTTTTATTGTTTATCGCTTTGATTATAAATATGTGCACGAGGAACTTAAAAGAAAGAGCGTATTACGATCTTGAGTATGTCTGAAATTTATTAGACAAACTATTGAAAATATCGAAAGTCCATAAGGAACTGAACTATCGATGTATAACATTATTGCGCCTGTACAAGCAATTATTCCACTACACACATGTAAATTAGAATTTTAGGTTCCGTTATTTTGTCATTCCCCTATACTATATTTATAGTAAGTGACAGTGTAATTAAGAAAAAAAAAATAACACTTGTCGACATACTAACTGATTGGAAAAGCTTCCAAATCAATATAAAAAAAGAACAAGATGTATGGTAAAAATTTTTGCTTCGTACAAAGCCCCTGAAATTATCTATACAAGGGAAGGTAATATAATATATTTTGCATCCATGCACTTAACAGCTCACTATTCACAACTACATATCTCCAGTTTCCTTGGATTCAATAATAACAAACCACTTTCCACAAAACCAGTTTCGCTGCCAATGTGAAGCACAATTAGTAGCTTTCCTTTCCCAGGTAGATCTTTGAAACTAGTAGAAAAATCTTCAACAAATACCGTCGTATCTTTTCATATTTTAATTTTTTTTGATAGATTTTTCTGCCTTCTGCAAAAAAACTTTCTTATATTTGTGAACTAACGACTTCTCGATAAGTAGGGACCGACCACGAGAGGCCGATGGCTCTTTGCCCATGGGTGTACTATTGAAAATTTGTATTTTTAAAAAGTTTTTAATTTTATTTATATAATTAGAAAACAAACGGGTGGTGATCTATAAAATACGAAATACATTTTTATTTGTTCATTTTGTAGTTCAAGTTGAGTAAAGGAGTATTAATATTAACTAGCAATACTTTCTCAAGGTTCTCTTCTGTAAAATTCTCTTTGAATGAAATACATCCTTTTAGATAGAAAACGTCCTTTCTACATCGCAACTGGTTATAGGTGCATACTGGAAGTATTCTTTTATTTTAGCGAATTTGCTAGATTTTGAGGCATTGTCCCCTTACACAATTGTCGCAATGTTATTAAATCTGGATTCCTATTAAAAACTGCGTCTAACTTTTACCGAAGGCCACATCCGAAGTCACTTGCAATATTTTTTGTAAACTATCGAAATTCTCGGCATAAAAACTAGTACCTTCCAACTATGTCCCCCATCTAGTAATTACTGGAGAGGGAGGCAGTGACAAAGATGGAAGTTTTTCTCTGTAAAGAGATACTCTCAATTGTGCTTTTCCGAAAACTTTTTTAAAATCGGATACAAGTCTATTAACTTCCGGGAAGTTGTCTCTGATGTATTCATAGATTCTGTGGAGAGCATGTGCTACACAAGTGATATGCAGTATATTAGGATATGTTTCCTTTAATAGTCTGCCTGTTTTTAACATATATACAGTACTGTCACTGACAAATAAAAGTATGTTTTCTTTGTACCTGTCGTCTGAATGAAGTATTTGGTGCATATTCCCGTAAACGGTTTTAGCTACTGTTTCCGCATCAACTGTATTTATAAATTTTGTTGCTATTACATATGCGTTATATGAAATAGTTGGATGTAGTACACCAGCTACAACATTTACCACACAGCCTCCTAATATATCTACAGTTTTGTCGGCACGTATTCATAGGTACTAATTTGAAAGATAACTTCTAATGAGTTCTGCTGCTTTCGTATAGCAGTTAGGAATATAATATTTGCGTAAGGTGAATTCATCAGGAATATTTCGACCAGTATATTTTTGGAGCAATGTTTTGACGGTGAGATTGTTAAATTTATTTAATGTAATATTCGCCGCCATTAAAGTTTCACAGAGTTCGTCGTTAAAATTGTCAGATTCCAACGGGTCTAGTTTCTGTGTATGTGCTTGCGATGCTAAGTGACGTTTTACGTGCGATTTCTTGGAATTTTTTAACGATATTTTACTGACTTTGCAATAAATTTCGGAATGACTGGCAATGGACATACAATCAGTATGACCCTTAATCCAACTCGCAATTGTTTCACGATGCCATTCTCGACGTTGTTCCATATCATATCTGGAAAAGTAACTTAAACAATGTTCTAGATTTAAATAAACGAAAATTAAAAATGTATGCATAAGTTATTGAAACTTGGCGAAATTCACTAGACACTTACGTTAAAATAATTTGGAGAAGTAGATTCAATGAAACGATATTAAACAGGATCTATTACAAAAATTTCGAAGTATGTACAACAGTGGAAAATAGGAACCCAACCAAAAGAAATTAAGACCGTGACTTAGAAAAACAACGAAAATGATGAAAATGATGGAACCAACCCATCACCTCACTAGACGAAACTGCTTTTAAATAATGGCACTCAACAAATAAAGAGGCAAATTTAGCCAATTAAAAATTAACGAACATGCGAATATTTGAGTAAATGAAATACGGACAGCAAAACCCATTGTCCAGAATTCAGATATTAAAAAAAAGATAAAATTTGATCTCGTAACAATATGGAAAAAGCACGTAGGTTGGGTAAGGATCTAGAAAAAGCTTTCAAAGCTTTTAACCGAATGTATTGAATAATCAGTCGATAGCGGAGTGGCAATGTTACTGACTTAATATGTCGGTGGACTCGGAATCGAATCGGGGGCTCGTCCATGAACGGATTTCATTGTTTTTCTTCTTGTTTAAGGTGAATGGCGACAGCTAAATATTTTAAGTCTCTTCATGAGCGCGAGCGTAGTAATTTCTTGTGGTCATTTACAGGGGGCATGGTATTATTCTCAAATTTCCTATTAGAATTGTATACACATTCGAGTTCTTGTAATTATTAAGCTGTTAAAATTTATAACCAAAATTTTCGAATTTCCTGAAGTTTTTAAGAAATAGGTAGGGGCTATGACTTGAAATTTTAAACAAAGAGAACCAAACAAAATTCTTAAGCACAAAATATATTCATAAATTGTATATACGTATTTCGGCAACTAAGTTGCCATCTTCAGTAGAACAAGCTGAAAATGAAAATCGTGCTAAACGTAGCGTCTTTAGTTAAGGTAAAACTTTCGAAGATATGCTCTTTACCAAACCGCCAGTAGGATAACACTGAATTCCTAACATTAAAACAAACCGTTAAAGGGTTGTCTACAATTAATAACTCCTTCCCTCAAATTTAAACTAAATTTAAGCAAACCTTTTATACCTAGAATGTATTGTTTGCCAAAAATTCACAAACCGGGCAATTCGATGAGACCCCTATTCTATCGGGTATTTAACTCACCAACGTACTTGATTTCGAAGTGTTTGGTAAACGAGTTTTTCAATTCAAAATTCATTGGAATTTATTCAATCGGGGAAAATTTTAGTATCATTTGATGTTAGTTCATTGTTCCCTTCGGCATATGTTCCTGAAACATTGAAATATTTAGACAGTTTGTTGGTTAAGAATTATATTGAACGCAAGAAAATAAATGAATACTTAAGATTGACAACTTTGTCTATTGATCTTATTGCATGTGAGAATTGATAATTATTCAAATCTCATCTCACATGCAATTGTCGCTTAATTTGTTGCCTTTGTTCTAGCAATATTATTCCTGCCAACGCAACAAATTAAACGACAATTGCATGTGAGATGAGATTTGAATAATTTTCAATTCTCACATGCAATTAGTTCAATATAATTCGTATACGTACACGAAAGAATATAAATCAAAATCATGCTTGTTTCTGAATATCGCTGGTGATCTCTAACGACAGTGAAATATCGATATCTGCACGTTTCGAGACAGACGAGGTTTTCATACATTTTTTTTAACTTTGTGCATGTCTCAGAACTACTTTTAATTTTTGAAGGAAACTTCTATGAGCAGCGACATGGCACAGCCATGGGCAACTGCCTAAAATATGGAACAGGTATGTCGATTATATTTTCGCGGTCTTTAATACAAAGTTGTGCAATTTAGTTGAATTTTTAATGCAATTAAATTCGAAATTTCCAACAATTAAATTCACAATAGAAAAAGAAAACAATGAACAAATACCATTTTTAGATGTTTCAGTAGTTAGGAATAATAATAACTTACTACTACTAGAAATAGATACACAGACCACTCTATGCGTCCAAATAATCTTTATTGTTTCGTTCCCTATTTATATTACTGTTATTGTTATTTTCATTTATTGTTACAAATAAGGTGCAAGCAAGATTTACATAAACTTTGCAAAACGCACCTTTAATTTACCATTTTTAAAATATCCCATTGATTTTCATTCGCATAAACTTCACGAGGTTTGGTATACGATCTAGTCCCGACCAAGTTTCTATCAAGATTCAGAAAAATGGTGCGATTTGAATGTTGTCGTTCTGGATACAATTGTAAATATATTGTACTCGCTATTGTTGTATTACGATCCGACGAATAAAAAATACTTAACATATCTTGTTTCTCTTCGTTGGTGTACGACATTTTTCTATTAGTAATGTGCGATAATTGAAATGTTTGACAGTTTAAAATTTCATGGCTAACTTACTTAATCTTAAAATGTATTCTTCTTGAATTAAAGGATAATATCAAAAACTTGTGTCAACATGTTATACATGGTTGAAGTCAAAAAAAAAAACTCTTTCAAGCGGTGTCAAAATCCGACATAGTGTCCATAAGAAATACGAAAGTTGATGATGGCCAAATAGAAGCGAAACGTCATATGGAAATTTCGAGTTTATCATTAGAAAGTAGATCAACAGTGGCCTCGAGAATGTATTTTTAGTTTTCCTCTGCAACCCAAAATAAATGTGCTATAGGTAAAAGAAGAAAATGAGCATCCTTAGTTTTTTTTTTAAATCTCGAACGTCATTTGACACAGGTCCATTTTCTCTTCTGGTTCATAACAAACACAAAGTTTAGCATCTTTGCCAAATTTAGACTTACCCTCTATCTTCAATAATAAGCGAGATCCCCATGATGAGGGTCGAAAATGATTGAGTCTGTATATTAGGCTTTGTTTTAATATCAGGAATTCAGTGTTATCCCATTGGTGATTTGGTTAAAAGCAAATCTTCTAGGGTTTTACCTTAACCAAAGACTCTACGTTTAGCGCTATTTTCATTTTCAGCTTGGTCTACTGAAGATGGTAACTTAGTTGCCTAAATACGTATATAGGATTTATTAATATATTTTTTGGTTAGGAATTCTTTTTGTTTCTGTCTGTTTTATTATAATCCCCCTGTTTGCGGCTTCTTTCTGATCAATAGGTAGTCAGCAAAATTAAACTTCGGCTGAAATATTTTAGTAGCTTTTCCTTCTTTGCATTTCATTTAATTTACCAACAATAATAGAAAAAGAGTGATGATAATCAGTTCTGAGGTACAATTCTGACACACCGTTTAACAAGTACCAAGGAAAAACACAATTTTCATTTATACTCTTAGTATTTGTAGGCTCACACAGTGCAATAATTAAAAAAGGACTCAAACTCCCTCTGTATCCGCAGACTTATAAGCTGCAGTTCAATATAGTTTTTTGGTTCAATATAGGATTATAAATCCATCGACTATCTCTCCACGGAAAGAACTCGTGATTCACAAGAGTGAAAAATTCATCGCACTACCTTGTTCTACAACAACTGCATTCTGAGAATACATAGTTCATTGCTCGGAAATGACGTAAATCTTCCTTTTTTTATCTAGAGCTTTTGATCAAAGTTTGATGCAAATATTTACCAGATTTTTGTTTATTGAATTCTTATTTAATATTTATCAAATGTATTGCACTTTCACAAATATAATCAAAAATTTCAACGCTATAATGTTATAATTTTCATATTAAATAATTTTTTTTGAAAAACATCCAAACATGTTAACCTTATATTTACGATCCCGAATGATGTAAAATTTGTTATTTTTGCAACGTCTGCTTTTAATGATGTTATCATATATTTTTAGAAGTACGACTTGATTTTTTTTTTAATAGTAGAGAGTTCATGGCTGTATTGATTGTTGCAGTTAGTAAATAAAAAGTAAAAGTGTGCGAGACGAAGTTCGTAGTATTAAAAATCTAACTGTGACAGTAAATAAGGTCACTCAACGTTCTTATGGGTGATATTATATAAGAATTTTATGCCATCCATTTGTCATAGCACTTATTAAGTATCCAATCTAAACATCCGTGATAGGATATAATGATCGAGTTCTCTCGTAGGATAAACATCTTGTGTTTATATAATAGATATTTTTTCAATCTAAATATGTAACTTATAGAATAGATTCCGAACTAAGCTGGCATATTCCTGTTTACCTCCACCAAAACTGAAGCACAAAGATATTGTCGTCTTAGCTACAAATGATTAAGAATTTCATATAACAAATTTCAATATTTTTAGAGCCGACAATGTGATTCAGGTGTGGCTCAAAGAAAAACCTAAGCCTTTACCATTTGAGCAATGTTCAGCTTGAATACTATGAAGGAGATAATCGTGGTACGATGACTTTGATTTTCAAGTATATATTACAACAGCACTACACTTAAAGATGTTTATTTGCAATTTCTTTCGTGTAGGCCATTCATATGCATAATCCAGAGTAGTCTTGTTTTGTCTGTACATTTATTGGCTAGGGTTTGAGCTTATTTATAGTATCAAAAACTGTAATTATGAAAAGTTGTTCAGAATTAAAAACCACATTCAAATATGCAATCATTCATCTACCCAGAAAGACGACCACTTTACTTTTTCAAATTTTTATTTATCAAAATTACGAATTACATTTAGTTTTGCAAATCCCAAAACTAAATATTTATCTCTTTTGTTTATTAAAAAAATTATAACATTTCGGTTCTGTAACAAGTTCTGTAACAATTTAGTATTGCATTTATGTAAATAATTAATACATAACAAAATAATTTTTTTGGCAAATAACAAGGTACATAAAAATAATAAGTTTAAAACTAACATAACATTATTGGAAAAAATAATAAGTAGATTTTGCCTCACTTCACTAAAGCCACGTGTTATCCACCCTCTCTTTCTAAACATGTAACCGTTCTATTGCGAAATTTCCGTAATATATTCCTTATCACATCTGGAGTAACTTCTAGGTATGCTTCTGAAATGATCCTCTCCAAATCTTGAAACTGCCTTTGTTCATAAACCTTCTTATTTAAGTAACCCAATAAGAAATAATCGAATGGGGTTAAATCAGGAGATCTAGCCGGCCAAAGTAATAATTTTTCATTGTAAATATTTCCAACAGCTAATCTACTGTGGCATGGGCCACCGTCTTCTTGGAACGATATATATGTTGACGTTCTTGTAAGGGTAGTTCGTCCATAACGTTATTGAATTGATTTTGTAAAAATTGTAAGGAACGTTCGGCATTCATTGATTGTCGAAAAAATATGGCCCAATTAATCTGCTTTTTGTAAATACCACACCACAAGTTCATTTTAAATGAATATTGGTCATGAGTCTTTATTGTACAGTTGGGATTGGTGTTAGTCCGCCAGCGACAATTTTGTGATGTTTCAGTTCCATTTGAATAAAATGTTGCTCCATCGGAAAAAATTATAAGTCTTATTAAAATAGGTTCCTCTTTTATCTCTCCTTGGATGAGAGAGCAAAAATCAAACCGTCTATCACAATCTCTTACTTTCAATGTGAACAAAATGTGGTTTGTATTTATGATATTTATTACGTTTTAAACTATTTGCCACTAGATCTATTATATACATCAAAAACGGCCATTTACGCAATGACATTTTTGGATATTCTATGACATATAGCATTACTTCTAACTCCTTTTTCTCATTAGCAACCAGTTTTCAGCGTTTTCGATTAAAATTATTGTCAATACTTCCATAAGTCTTCAATTTATTTACTACTTTTGTAACTGTTGATTGCTGAATATTTCTATTCGGATGAAATTACTGCTACTTCTCGATGCGTTTTATTGTTTTCTCCCACAATCCTAACAAATTCTATTTTTAACAGTGCATCCTAGATTGCATGTAATTAATGTGTAGGTAGTACGCTTAAATTCTCAATGTCAACTATCGTTTTTTAATATGCAAATGGATATGATTGCATATTTGAACGTGGTTTTTTATTCTGAACAACTTTTCATAATTACACTAAAATTAATGTTGCATATGTTTTCAAGATTTTTCACATTAATTTTGTTCGTATGTAAAAGCAAGGTAAAGTAGATTTTCCTTTAAGGTATTCTTGCTTTGCAATTGTAATAACGCAAAAATTTATTGTATAAAGTACAAACAAAAAATAAAATTATATTACATTTTGTCTATTATTAAGTTTAAAAATTTTTAAGTAAACTTCTATTTAAAAAACATCATAACAACAGTACTAAATTGAACTGGTATCACTATACAAGTATACAAACAAGTATATTACGTTATATATGCATCAAATATCAAACGAATATGAAAATTCATAAGCTGAAATTATGTAAATATACGAAATTATAAACAATTCATTCAACTACAAATTGCTTTATTACAACTACAATACTATAATGAGTAAACAAAACATTGCCGGAAACCGGTTTAAGACCGATATAATTCAAAATTTCCAAAAATCCATAAATTAAGCATAAATACACGAATTTTTATTTGAGATTAGTGGACAAAAAATGCAAATAACTCGGAAGAGGGTGGATGCCGTTATCTTTCATATTCGTGATCTCAAACCTCTACACACCCTATATAGTAAATTTTATCAAAATCGAAGCCAATACCGTATTTACTCATTTTTCGGAGTTTTTGATATTGTCTAAAATTAAAGGTCCTTTTTCTATTTCACACACACAATGATCTCATTTTGATACGCATTCACGGCTCGAAATGAACCTTATTTTGAGACGCAACCTTTCATTATTCAGTGTTGGTTTCCTGTTCAATTTGGAATAATATTTGACACGCTGCTTAATATAGGTTATGTACCTACCAGAATACAAAAGATAATACATGAATGTAGAATAACGACTATTTATTATTATATTTTAGTACTTAAACAAGGTAATAATGAAGCACAAAACTCAATATACAAATATAATTATGTTAATGTATTTTATTTTAGTTATTGTAATTAGTATAAACATGTATATTAACTTGCGATGAATCATAAGCATTTATACTAATGCCAGGTAGGTTTTGATTGGAAACTAACGTTTTCCTTGTAGTATTAGTTTCAACAATAACTTTAGATTTTTTATTTGAATATTGTGGTTGTGAAACGCTTGAACACCCACTTGATGTATTTTGTTCAGACGAGAACATTTGAGCAACCTCAATTTTTCTTTTCATGGATGTATCAATATAACCCTCAGCTATAGCTGACGATTTCCATCCTCCATGTTGCTTAATTGTAATCAAATCACCACTCTTGTTTGCTATATGAGACGCACTGGAACGTCTAAAACAGTGTCCACTAAATAATTCAGGATTTGGTAATTTAAGAAAGACCGCAATAAGTTTAGGCATCCTGCCTATTGTATGAATTCCAATTGGACATGATATACAATATCGATTGCGATAGGTAAGAAAGAAACGTTTAATGGTTGTGTTTTTTGGTCTTAAACTTATATATTTTTTTATTAAATCAATCCATTTAGGGGTTGTGATTGCAAAACTTCTAGGTAAATAATTTTTTGTTTTAGGTATCCAAAAAGCAATGAAATCATCCCTATATTCAATATCATTGATTGACATATTTACTAATTCATCTCGTCTACAAGCTCCAGCATAACCTATTAATAATGCAACCTAAAATGAAAATGCTATACAAATTGTGTTTTAATAGAGAAACAGAAAAATACCTTTATTGCAAGGTACAATTTATCATCAGCATTTTCTATAAAATGATCAATTTGTTCCATATCTAATATTTTAGATTTCTTTGGCGGATATCCTTGTCCACAACGTTTTAAGAATGCCTGTAGTTTAGAATATTTTGATATATCTAAGTTCTTATAGATATTTAAACAAGAACGCAACATAGAATATAATGCCCATAGTGTCGAGAGCTTTTTTATTTCACTTTGTAGCTTAAAATATGCCAATAAAACATTTTCTGATAGTATGTGAACTTCATTTTCAATACACCAAGATTAAAATTGTAGATAATTTTTTTCATATACTACACGAGATTTTTCTAGCAATAAATTTCCAAATGTATTTTCTGCTATTTCACAGGGATTCGGTGGTGTCCCTCTTAGGTAATTAGAATTATCTATCATTTCTTTATAGTTTCTGTTTGAATAAATTTTAAATGACATTCGCTATTTAAAAATAAGGAATGTCAGTTTGACCAACGTTTACATTTCAAAAAAGTAAATGTCACTTATTTTATACAAATTGCATACTATGTAAAATACAAATTTTAAAAGTTATGGAAATGCGAAATAGAAAAAATAGTATATAGAAAACTCGTTTCATAAGACGTTTTGTTGTCCTCGTCCTTTGGAAAACTCGCCTTCGGCTCGTTTTCCAAACTTGGCCTCGTACAACAAAACATCGTCTTATGACACTAGTTCTCTAATATACTATTATTCTTGTACCAAATTCATATTTTTTGACATATCCCATATACGACTGAAAAATTTGGGTTTGTAATGATTGTATTTTAAGCTTTAGCCCATACAGAACTTTTTATGAAGAATAACTTCTTCTCTTAGAATTAATAATAAAAAAGTTTTTTATGCGATTCGAAGTAGACACCTGAAAATAAAATTTTCGCTACTTATGGATATAAAAAAATCTACGCGCAAATATAACGCCGAAATGTTTGTGTTTATAAAAACTCTAAAGAATCGCATTGTTCTGATGGCTGTCGATGCTATAAAATCTCGGCAATGGAGCAGCTTTGTTTACTTAGGGTTCAATAACCTCAATACCATTGGGTACAAATATTAGCTCTAAATTCTTTCTTTATGTTTAATGTAACAATTGTTGGTTGTTACTGAAAGGAACTGATTTGTAAATAGGTGAGGTAGGTGTAAAGTTGAGAAGAAATGTTCGAAGTGACCGCCTTCATCTAGAGACACACGTGAATAATTGTCATGAACCCGATGAAAGGGTGGCTAATGTCTAATACTCTGTGCACTTCGCGAATGTTTTTTTTTGTTACAAAAAGTAAAAAATATAAAATATGAATATGGATTCATAATGTATTATAAAAAAACGACTATAGCATTTGCACCCTGCAATGTTTTTATTTATAAAAACTCTTAAGATAACATTGTTTAAACTGTTTGATATGCTAAGTGAGAAAAGTTAATTGTTAAAAATTTAGATCAATGATAACAAAACTTTTTTTGTTATTGTACGTCAGTTTTAAGATATCCTCTCTGATAATATTTATGATATAGTCGCACAATGGCGTAACAAAATACTTTTATCATTTTTCTTTCGCTTATGAGAGGGAATTCTGGGGAAATATTTTGAATTCTATATACTTGCATCTTTCCATTTTTCATACGTTGTCTTTCTATTTCAAGCACACCCGGTATATATATTTATATATATATATATATATATATAGATAATTATTTCGTGACCTTCGTATGTTATGGTAAATTCAATTTGTTGGCTATTTAAGGTCTGGTTTTACTTCAAAATATATATATTTAAAAGAGTTCTACATGTTTCAGCAAATGATGCCTTTTTCAAGGAATATAAAATATAAATCACAGTATATTAATGTCATACATATGCATTTGTTGTTGCCATGGCTAAAATTATTCAAAGACACATTCTAATTGAATAATAATAAATCATACTTTAGTATTCTAAAATAGATAGACAACAAAAACAGGGAAACACAAGACATGAGTTATTATTATGTATGCGCCCTTGGAGCGTCTTAAGATGTAAAGCTGTCGGCATTCGCCTTAAACGAGAAGGAAAACCACGAAAACCTACTCGGACAACCAGACAGGAATCAAAACACGGAACTGTCAGCACGATAAGCAAATGTGTAGATATTTAAATAACTTAAGATATATAATTATGTAACAGCAACATATATTATGATGGTAAATTGCAGATCGTTACATAATTAAGTTATAGTATATACTGCTTAAATTTTTTATATCACTTCTGTTGTTAATTGAATTATTTTACTGTTTAATACTAATCATCTCTTTAATTTCCCTTTTCCCTTTGTACAAACGCTTTATACGTGCTTAACATATTGTCATACTTAAACAAAACCTTTTTGTATATTTACCGCCATCTGGCTGGTTGTTAATGGACTACATCTACTTCATCTACATACGTATTTTATCGTTTCCCGTAGCAGCTTAGCTGTTCGAACGATAGGTAGCCCTCCAGACAAAGTCTCTTTCGCCCGTAAGATGTCAATTATTAAATAGTTGTCTTCTTATAGTACGGAACTTGCTTGATCTATGCGGGCTATTTCAGTAAATTTAAATACAGATACAAACTAGTTGTTTATAACAGGTTTGTATTAATTTGTATACATTGCTTCACTAGCTTAACTGAGGACGCCTAGATGGCAGAAACATATGTATTAAGTAGAAGTAAATGCTGAAAATACGAGGTGTATTGTCCATGTGCATAGTTACAGATATGTAAATTATTTACATGTTTGTTTCATATTGTATTAGTGACATTTGCTTAATTACTAATTGTCATAAAAATTAGCTTCGTTAAAACATTTACTAACTTTGTGTTGAGATTGTCTTTAAAAATATGATTTTACAACAACTAAATATAATTTTAATTTATGGAGAATCCCGTAGAAGCAGTGCAATTATGTGCTCTACGCTTTCCAAACAGGCCTTTACCAGATCTGTGTGTAAGTGCACCAGTCTGTGTGCAAATCTCACAAATTACGGTAGCTTCAAAAAACAAAATCGATTAAGGCAGGAAAGTGTTAGAGATGATGAAATTACGGCAGCGATACTACAAACAGTTAATAAAAGCCCACATACATCATTACGACAAATAAAAGAATAGCGTGATCTATCTGTAACCTCTTGTCGTAGGATTCTAAAAGAAAATAAATACTTTCCCTATAAAGTTCATTTAGTACACCATTTAAGAATAGAAGACAATCAACGCAGACTCGA
Source organism: Melolontha melolontha (assembly GCA_935421215.2). NCBI lineage: Eukaryota > Metazoa > Arthropoda > Insecta > Coleoptera > Scarabaeidae > Melolontha > Melolontha melolontha. Next base: position 430,467 of record OW285235.1, on the reverse strand, counting down.
ATTTCTGGCAGAATTTTCTGTAATGTTAGCAGAAATCATTATCTTAATAAATCAGATCATGTGGAGTGACGAATGTCGTTTTCACAACAATGGTACTTTAATTAAGCATAAAACTGGAGTCACTCACATTCTGTAGCAACTGCTTTTTACAGAATTCAAATATGTTTATCGATTTCCTAGATATTTGACGTGGGAGTTTTAAGTGGCACATACTGTATATATTCTAATTTTTTAATATTCCGTTTTTATATTAAAATGCCCAAGATCTGATTTATTTAAAAATCCATTTCAAGGAATTTAATACGGTGCTGTTCTAATTGTATTATTTATAAATATTTCATTTTCAAATAAAAATATTTTGTCAATCAATGATAAAAAATTTATAGTATTTGTGAACGATTTAAATTAAAATTCCAGTAATGATATTATATTAATAAATTGCACAGATGTACACATTCAAGTATTTTTTTCATACAAAAGCTTTTTATAATGTGAATAAAAAGAGAGAAACAATATTCTATGTGAGAAAAATAATGTCAAATACGGAATAAGAAATTATTATTTTAAAATGTATTTTAAGAGAGAAACACATCACAAGAAGAATTCGAAGCAAAAAAAACAACTAAAAAAACTGTCTGCTGACCTACTTTTTATAAAATCATTAGGGAAAACAGAATTTTTTCGAATGCATTCTAATGCCAGGGCATTGACCTCATGTAAGTGCACGCGCCCGCGAATGCTTATTGGCGGCCGTCGTTCACGTTGTCTGCCGTTCTGTTGCTAAGCCGCTCCCACTCAGACAATTTGACATATGATATGATAAGAGAAACATAGTCCACGGTGCCTGATCTTATGGTTCCCATGACAACCGTTAATTCGCGTTCAATTGGTAATTTAATAGAAGTAATTTTAATATTAAATTATTTATTTTCGTGCTATTTCTTATTTAGAGTTTTATAATTATAATGTTTTAAACTGCCCATTTTAGTATTTAGAATTCGGATGTATGGATATGTAATTTAAGCATGTAGTCAAACGCATTATAAACTACTAATTATAATTAGCTATTTTCATATTAAATATTTTTGAATAATTAGTAAGAGACTATCTTAAAGGAATGTATATAGTCCGCTTTATATTAGAATACAATACAAGTTGGTCTGCATTTTATACGAAAAAATTTAGTTTAATGTTTATTGTTAAACGCCAATTGTCAACCATTTCTTTTGTAACCTCAACTTTTATGAGCTTCTTTTCATAATATACCTATTTGTAAATTTTACTCAATCCAACATAAATATTGAATAATTATTTACCTATAAATTTACGCTTTGCAAGTTTTGACAAATAGCTGCTTTAGAAATTTTGCCTTATCCTTTCGAACGCTGTATTATTATATGAAACAGTAATCACTAAAAATATTATAGAAGCAAATAAAATATCGATGATTAAAGCTCGGATTATATTATTATGCAAAATGCATATTTGTTGTTGAAAGATATATAAAAAAAATGATGAGTTTTCTAGGTTTATTTAATGTTTGAAAAAGATTTTTACTACGCGGAGATATTTGCAGATACTGTTAATATAAGAGAATGATTACAAGATTTTTCAAGGGTAATTTTGTACGATTTAATTATTTGTATTTTCTACAAGGTTAATATACCTATATATATATATATAAGGTTTCTTAGAAGACTACTAAATATATAGTTACTTAGAGTTTCTATTTTCCCCTTGACGATTTTCAATCAAGAAAAAGTTTAAGTTGAATATAGAATGGTAAATGAAACATTATCGCTAACAAATTGAATTTATCATATATATATATATATATATGTATATATATATATATATATATATATATATATATATATATATAATATTTTCGTGACCTTGGTATGATATGGTAAATTCAATCAGTCGGCGATTAAAGGTCTGGTTTACTTCAAAGTATATATATTTAAAACAACAAATATCCTTGATAAAGGCATCATTGCCGAAACATGTAGGGTTGTTTTAAATATATATAGGTATGTACATTAAAGTAAAGCCAGGCCTTAAATCGCCAACTGATTGAATTTACCATATCATACCAAGGTAATATTATATATATATATATATATATATATATATATATATATATATATATCTCAATATTACAAAATATGTACGTTTACACAATTAAAATAAATGTTGAAACCTTAAACATTTTATTTGAAAGTGGAAAACCTGTGCTTATATTATTATAGTGTATTAAAGCATAAAGTAACATTTCTTTTAATAAAACGCAATAAAATTACTCTATTCAAACAAGATTTCCACTTAAATTAAATTATTTTCAAAAATAGAAAAAACGTTAGTTCTTATAATTCTTGTAGATGTAATTTAATGTAATGACACTAATCACTACGGATAATTTATGACTCAACGTGAATATAAACCTAAATACAGTATTTGAATTCTACAAATATTTTGCACATTTCTGCATTTAACAGTAATAATAAAAAAGTAGTATTGTGAGCAGTAATTTTGTATTTATGCAGCAATGTGTATTCTACGAATTTTTTGTCACATTGCTTTACGATAACCAGAGACAACTAAACAAATTTATAATAGATAACTGGCTGCAAGAAGAAACTTTCATAAACTATTATTAGAAATACGCACCTTCGTTATGGCAATTATTGTAAATAAAATCTTTGTCAACGGTAGGTATTGCTACATGCAACGTGGGGCGCTGTAAAGTCACGTTACAAGTTGCTGTATTATGCGGCTAAAATATTGCCGGCAGACCATACTCGCTAGTGAAATCTACAAAGAGGACACCATAATTTTCAGTATCTGCTGATGTTATTTTGCTTACATGACGATTGTCAGTCAATGTGTATTTCAGCTTGCCGTTTCTACAATTTACAAACATTATCACAAACCAGTACTGCGGTGCTAATAAAATAGACATTTTAAGACGCTCCAATACAATATGCGTATAAACAATTCAACATTGCCAACGGTTAGATGTCGCTGCGTAAAATCGTAAAACGTCTTAAATATCACCAAGATCGAATGATCTTGTAATGCGTCCCATTACAAATATTTCAGAGATACTCTTTTATCGAAAGTACCTACATAACTATTTAACCAAGCATAAATGCTCAACGGATATTTAAATAACTTTGAGTATGTTTTCACGCATACGTTTTCAAACTGGAACACATTCGATATTTCTATAATAAGTAATTCAATATTAATAAAAATTATGTTTTTCTGGATTAATATCTAATATAGGAAAAAATAATAAAATGGTATTATTATAGATATCATAATATTGATTATATGGAATACGATCTTAATAAAACATAAATTTTGAGTCGCGTTACTGAAAATATAAAAATGAACATTTCTAATAATTATAATCAACGACTAGCCACATAATGTATCTAATTTAGTGTACTTCTAAATAATACGTTTTGTACACTGACATCTCTAAAACTTTTTACCGAATTTGTCATTTGGTGTTTCTAAGTAGATTAAAATCATTGGAATTATGACTCATACACGCACGATATAAAACAATTCATATGGTTATAAATATATAGTTTATTTCAAATTTTAAGACTATAACTTTGAACGGCTCTAATGCTCTTATTTCACCACCTGCGGCAATAACTACCTGGCCGCTCAATACGATTATCTTTTACGCAAATAAACTGCTGAGATCCGTAATGGCAAAATTTAAGTAAATTGTAATTACTGCAATTTAGATGAAATAAAATTTAATAATAATATAAGTACCATCAGTTGTTAATTTTAATATATACTTATTATATATAGTTAAATAATCATTAAATTACAATTTAGATGAAATAAGTGCTTATAAATATAAGCACTTATTTATTAAACAAAATTTAAGTAAATATAGTTAGGAGAGTTGGTATATATTACATCTAATATTGAGTCTATTTATCATTTATTGTTAATCTTTACTGCTGTATACATATTTGATTTTTCTCTCTTTACTTAACGAACATGTGGCGACCTTTTGCTGAAAGTGTTAGTGATTATGAGGTGGATAGTAATTACTGTTGGAGCACGACAGAGAAAGCATATATCAGAAAATGGAAAACAGATAATTTTCAATGTCTATCATACCCTGATGGAAGAAAATAACGAACTACAAACCCAGAACATTCAACGAACGTCGCAATTAACCAAGGTGCCTTTTGGAACAATATATAAAATAATTAAGAATAACGCAGGGCTCGAAAGCTAAGAAGTGACAAAGGAGCATCTAGAAAAATTGAAGAGTATGAAATTGATACTATTAGACAGCAAGTATACTCCTTCTACAGAGGAAATGTTGTATCTACACTTGACTGCTTACATAAAAGAATCAGTGATGAGCCTATAAATATTCAGTGTTCTAAAGCAACCTTGTGGTGGACGCTAAAGAAAGCTGGTTTTAAGTTTGGCACTATAGACAAACGTCGCACAATTATGGAAAGCCCGAGGTTACAGAAACTTCGATATGAATACTTAACGGCAATTAGCAAGTATAGACAGGAAGGACGATTCATATGTTATACGAGACGTGGTATGACACCCATGACACAATTTGCAAAGGTTGGGTGAATAGTTCAAGTATGTGTCAGTTGGACGCGCCGGTTTCGAGAGGGAAGAGATTAATCATTCTTCATGCTGGGTCAGAAAAAGGATGGATCGGACTGCCGCTATTATCTGCTAATAATGATAAATCCTCAAGTTTAGATTACCATGAAGATATGACCTCATCTTTATTTGAAGAATGGTTTTGTGACACTTTGCTGCCAAATTTACCAAAAGATGGTGTGATAGTGATGGACAACGCTCCGTACCATTCTCGACAGCAAACCAAAGTTCCTACAAAATGTAATAATAAGAAAGATATTAAAACATTTTTAGAAGCAAATGATTTATATTTTGAGGATCATTATACAAAAAACCGATTAATAGAGGTGATGAAGACAAAAGAATATTTAAAGAATTATTATGTGTATAACAGCCAAAGAAGCAGGACATATAATTTTGCGTTTACCACCATACCATTGTATTTTCAATCCCATTGAATTGATATGGGCCCAACTGAAAAATACCATAAGACAAACAAATCAAACACCGAAATTTAGTGAAAGCAGTGTAACTCACATAAAGAATGCTATGGAACATATAACTGCTGTAAATTGGAAAAATGCTGTTAAACACGCAATAGCAAAAGAGGACGAATATATGCGCATGTACAAAATAGTAGCACCTTTGATTATAAATTTGCAATACGATTCAAACACAGACACCGATTTCCAAGACGACTCAATCACAGAAATAAAAATCATAAAAATTTTATTGTGTGTTACAAATAAATTAGCTTTATATATCTATATGTATCCACTACACATGTTGCCACACGATTTGTAATTTTTTTTTCGTATATAAACCCAATGTACAGATATTTTTTATTATATACTTGAAATTAACAGCGTTTTATTATTATATTATAAGGCCCTAATTTATAGTCAATACGGCCCCTAGATTCATACGTTGCAAATAGGTAAACCGTACCCGTTCAATGAGACCAGGTATAATAATTATATCATCACAGAAGGCGGTGCAATAAAAACTTTGGAGCCGTTCAAAGTTATATTCTTATAATTTGAAATAAACTATAAGTGTATATTCACTTCTTATTATTTTTATGCAACATCAATTATTGAATTCAAAAAATTTCTACTTGCAATTTAAAAATCTTTGCTTCAATACAAGATATAAAAAACTCTAACTTTTTGCACAACTATGGCCAAATCTCTCTAAAGCTATCACCATGACACAAAACAAGGAAGCTAAATTCTATTAAATACGAATGTTAATTACATGAGATTACGTTAATATTAATCAAAGATCTGGACATTTTATTTGATAAGAAGCTATTAACCGTATTAAATAGAGGCATATCTGTGAAAGTTTTATCAAGTTTTGTTCCTACAGTTATCTGCAATAAACATAATGTGGAAAATCTATTGGAAAATAAAAAAAATTCATACAACTAATGATTCTACTGATGTGTTTATTATAAACAAAGTGCGTTATTGAACGTTTCCTTTGTGGAAAACTTAATCTCTAAACAACAAAACCTATATCCGCACACTATATATTGTTATTTGATCGCTATGCTCTAATTACCTATTTGATCGTTAAATTCAATTATGTACATTCTCGAGCTCCTTTACGGAAAACTAGTCCCTACACAGTTACTCAGATATCTTACTTAAATATCTTATTTAAATGTTGAATTTACAGTTCGAACTAATTATCCATAGGTGCATCAAAAATGTTTGATTAGAATTTTATAAACTTCGAACTATTGTCAGCCGTTTTACTTACGCTGTGTGGCATTAAATATTAAAATATTTACAAGGTTCATATTATAATTAGTGCTTGTTAACGCTGTTTAAGAAAAATTTATATTCTCTCTCATAATCGAATTTTTAGATTTAATAAGATTTAGTTTTTATTGTGCGTACGAAAGTTAAATGTGCGATAAAACCATAGTTCATAAAAATTGTCGATTAACGTATTATTAACAAACAATTTTCAAACGTGCAAATTTAAATAAAATCCTTAACTTAATAAGTACAATTTTTAATACGAAATATTAAGTGCAAAAATGATATGTAAGTCATAAAGATACCAAATGGTGTTCTTGGAATATGATCTACGTGCAGTGTTTTTTCTTGTGAAAATTTATATTAAAATAGTGCAGATAAAATCGATATAAGGGTTATATCCGTTAAAAGGGGGTAGTAAAGCATGCAGTTCAACGAAACAAATTTATACGGGTACAAAAATATTATCTAATTTATGCATCTCGAATATATAATACGGTAGAACTGCAAAATCAGGTAGAATTTAAAAAATAGACAGTTTTCTGCGCGTAAAATAAGAAACATATTTTGGATGGCAAATACACTTATAATTAAAACTATCAAATATCCGGTGAGGTTTGTAATTTTATATTTCGCACTATATAATCATCCGACATGTCACTTCAATGACGTTTGCCTTTAATAGTTAATTAAATTGATGATATTAATTAAAACGTTTCCGAAGAAAAGCAATTCCATCATTATATGAAACAATAATAATAAGTTTTAATAGTTCAGGTAAATTAACCTGCACTATTAAAACTTTTTATTATTGCTTCATGCCAACCGCAAGGCGTTTAATAGAATCAAATAGATTTATTTATTTAAACAGCACAATAAATTCTCTAATAGAGGATTTATTGCGATTATCCAAAGACTTACAAAATTTAACAGTTTTCTAAACATAGAAGATAATTTAATAAAAAGAAAAGATAAATAAAATTGCAATTAATTGCATACTGCGGAAGGTGTCTTTGATATATTAACAGATTCTGTGGAGAGCATGTGCTACACAAGTAATATGCAGCATATTAGGATATATTTCCTCTGAGACGTCTTTCCAGAAGTTGATATACTTGGGTCCGCTTTTAAAAAAGTTTTCAGAAAAGCAACATTGAGAGTAGCTCTTTACAGGGAAAAACTTCCATCTTTGTCACTGCCTCCCTTTCCAGTAATAACTAAATGGGGAACATGGTCGGAAGTTACTGAGAATTTCGATAGTTTACAAAATTCCGTTACATGCTTAAACAACGATGGTCGAAGTATTTCTGAGTGCAAGGAACTAATACAAATTCCAAATTTAAAAAATCAGTTGTACTTTCTTTAGGAACGCTTTGGAAATTTGCCAAAACTAATCACAAAAATCAACATCTCAAATTAAATGATGGTTTAACGACATTAGATGTGGCTATTAATAATTTGAATAATATTCCAAGCGACTTTGAATGTGGCCTTCGGCAAAAGTTAGACGCAGTTATTAATATAAATCCAAATTTAATAACATTGCGGCAATTGCGTATGGGGACGATGCCTCAAAATGTAACTGCTAAATACGCTGAAATAAAAGAATATTTCCAGTATGCACCTATAACCAGTTGCGATGTAGAAAGGACGTTTTCTATCTGCAAGGATGTATTTCATTCAAAGAGAACAAATTTTACAAAAAAGAACCTTGAAAAAGTATTGCTAGTTAATATTAATACTTCTTTACTCAACTTAAACCACAAAATGAACAAATAAAAATATATTTCGTATTTCAGAGATCACCACCTGTTTGTTTTCCAATTAACAGTTAAAACAATGAAAAAAAGAAACTAACTCACCACCGCACTTTATTTATCTTACGAATATAAGCTAATAAATAAAATAATTTTTAAAAACTCCTCACGCTATCTATGCCCATGAAATCGAAGTAATTGCGTCACAATTCAACCATAAAGAACCGATGTGCGATTAACCGAATAAATAGTACTATGCAATAACTGCGTGTTGTACTTAGCGCTGTTACAGACTATTTATATGGTCCATCGTAATTTAGGTCCGATGCGTCCGTGCTTCAAAAATAACATTTATTAGTTACATAAGATTTAATCGATTAAAGATTTCAAAGAGATTCAAGAGAAGACTAGTAACAAACGACAACGTCAGTCATTAGAAACTTTCTGAAGAAGCTGATTGGCAGCGAAACAATTAACAAATACGCTTTTACGACTCTGCCACGACTATATAAATATTTTGTTTCTATTACTCAATGAATTATTGCTCAATTAATAAATATTTTATTGATATCCAAAAAACATTTATTTATTCTGGACTAGAAACAAACAGTTAGCTTCAAGATTATTAGTGATCATATAGGTACCAAAAAAACATGTCCTAACTGGAAATTTTTGAATGAAATTTCAATCGCGATTTTTTAAACTAAACTGATAATTTTGGATTACTATATTTTTCAAAATATATAATTGTGTTCTTGACAGTTGTGTCTCTATTTTATAGATTGGTTTTATAGATTGGTTTTATAGATTGGTTTTATTAAATTTTGTTTTTTGCTATTTTGTCTTGTTAATTTTTAAAAGTCCTTAGAAAATATCGAAAGGATTTTTATTTCATGAAACATTAACAATAATCCAGTTATTATTTGGTATCTTCTTATTCCCGGAGAGTAATTATAGTATACTTCGACCATAATAGACCGTGGCCAAAGTATTTTATAGAAGTTACTATAACGATTTATAGAAAGACCTACACACATGACGATTTTCTTAAAATTATTCCTTCTATTTTATCGGAGTGGTTGGCATCTTGGGAGTACGCGTTTGTTCAAAATACGCTAATAATGTGCACATCACGTTACACTGACATTTTAACGGAAAATGCTATTGTGAATAAATTTGTCCACGTAATTCAACTGAATAGTTTACGAGCTATAAATTAATATAGTAAACATTACATTACATTTACTGTGACGACTATCCTTATATGTTAGTGCAAAAGACAAATAAATATTGTTTTATTCTATGTGTCCTTATAGTTAACAGGTCGCTGTAAGGATAATTAAAATTTAGATAATGATTAGTGCCTTTCAGCAAATTAACAGAGAAAATACTAAAATAAAAGCTGTTAATGAATAATGTAAGCATATGAAGACAAGAGCTGAAATTTATAATATGTTTTGCAATACCGATAGCCATGATTGTACATAGAGCTTCCATACACACATCAAATTGTTCGGTACCACTTCTTCAAAAAATCTCAGTTTTATTAATGATAAAGTAAACGCATCAACAATATATTTTATGTAACATATTTGTGACATGAAATATACTGTGACTCGCGATCAAAGTGATCCTCTGTAAGGTGATACCTAATTTATTTCAAACGCAATTTATATTGTTGGGGATTGATGAACTAATGATGTTGACTCGTAGACCAAATGTTTGCAATGACTCCGGTTTCTGTGGGTGATGCTTGAATGTCAGTTATTAGAATCACGATCCCTATTTGCTTCACTGTGCAGAGGTTGTAAGCTATTTAAATCTTTTCTAAATTTAAATCTTCGGTGATTGTTTGTTAAATGAATAAATGTATTTTCATCTAAATATATTTATTTACATTATATACACTTATTTTGGATCTATAACGACTTATACTAATGTAAAACTGCTGTTAAGACTGGTGTCTCTTGTTAAAATATGATTGTTATGTTGAAGTTTAAAGTAAGACTGTGTGTCTTGTGCTGTTGATTGTTATGATGTTACGAAAAATACAGTTGTCTTAAAACTCTTGTTGTGTTCATACTGTGTTCGAAAATGTTGTATTAAGACTGCGGGTCTTGTACTGATGTTGAGTTGATACTGTTATATTTCATACTGATCTATTTAGTACCTCTCACTTTTTCAACATTTGAGGGTAGCTGAACAAGCTACAGATCCCGGAAAAACCAACCTCTCATAAGCCAGTACCGGAAGATGGACCCTCGACCAACGGGACTCTCACCCCCACTGTTCGAGGCTATTACCATTTGCACCGTTCAATCGTTAAAATTTCCCAACTGAATAATCCGATGCCTATTTGATATGAAAGAATGCTCAAAAATTAAAAACAATTCCCGTACCTATTCCTACTTAATTTTGTGAAAACATCTGGAGACTTACAAATATATTTTTGCAATTCTTTTTTCCCTTTTCTACAAATTTATAAATCTCATTTTTATCTTTCAGTAATAATTTACAAAAGCATTTTTCGTATTCTAAAATGAAATCTGTGTATTGAAAAATACATATATTTTTTCATGAAAACTAATTTCATATTTTGTCCATAAATAAATAATTAAACCACGTAGGTAGATTTTAGAAGGATGATTTTTAGTTAATGTTTAACCATGAAGAAACTTGTTTTTGTACATTACAAAACTCACCCTGGACGTAATAAATTTTCTTTATTTCACACGTATAAGTTGTTTTTATTAATCCAGACCCGAAAAAGTGGTCTCATTTATACAGACGTATTTTATTTTTTCGTTAATAAATATAAACAACCATTACGGAATCGTATGAAATATATGCACGAAAAGTTCTGGGAATTACGATTTTATTTAATAATTCAGAAAAATTGGTTAATGTTTTGAGGTACAGATAAATTTTAGCAAATTATATCAAATAGTTAATTGACGAAGGAGATACTTGTTGAAACTTCATTATAACGCTAAGAAATAAGTAATTAAACTTCTAGTTTCAAAATAGCTATTTATGTAACCAGTTATGAAATGGGTTATTTTGTGTAACGAAATGTAATGTTTGCAGGACGAGCGAGCGTAGCGAGCGTGATCCTGCAAAATGACATGAGTTACACAAAATAACATTTCATAACGTGTTTCATACAAGATTTTATCTAATTTTGACCAAAACATAGATTTATAATTTTCCAGTTGATCTGACATTAAACGTCATAAGTCGTATTAAATAATTAGTGACAGTTTTCATGCTATTGATAATAATTCATTTGACTTGACAGGTGTTTGTTAATTTAAGTATAAGTATTTACTTTTATTAACTAAATATTTCGGTGCATTGTACGAGTAAAAATGTCGGATTCAGATTCAGGTGGACTACCAAGCGATATAGAAGAGGCTGCACAAAGTGCATTATCGACTGTGATTCCACAAAAGTCGAAAGCCCAGTATGATTTGGCTTATGAAAAATTTGGGAAGTGGCTTAAAGACAAAAAAATTAAATGTGTTAATGAGAAGGTTTTATTAGCCTATTTCGAGGGAAGAAAGAATCAAAAAGCTTCAACACTCTGGACTCCTTATTTCATGTTACGAAGTGAATTGTCTTTGAAGAAGAATATTGATATTGCAAAATATGCCAGTTTACATGCATTTCTAAAGAGGCAGTCAGAGGGATACCATGCAAAAAAGTCTAATATTTTGTCAAAGGAAAACGTCTCCCGGTTTATGACAGAAGCTGAGGATAAAACATATTTAATGACAAAGGTCGCATTGATCGTTGGAATAGCTGGTGCTTGTCGAAAAAGTGAGCTAACTTTTCTACGTGTGGGGGATATTTTAACGAGTTTTCTCATTTTGTAATAAAAATCCCTAATACAAAGACAAAAGTAACGCGCGAGTTCGTGATCACAGAAGGAAATATTGAAGGGCAAAATTTTCTTGATCTTATTAGAAAATATATTTGTTTGCGTCCACAAAACGTTAATCACGATAGGTTTTTCGTCAAATATAATAATGGTAAATGCGGGGCACAGCCAGTTGGCATTAATACAATCGGTAATCTACCGAAAAGAATTGCTCAGTTTTTGAAACTACCAAATCCCTTCTTATTTACCGGACACTGCTTCAGAAGTTCATCGGCTACCTTTTTGGCAGATTCTGGTGCGGATATTTTTAAGGTTAAACGACATGGAGGCTGGAAGTCCAATATTGTAGCTGAGGGCTATGTAGAGAATTCTATAGAAAATAAGAAAAGGATTGCCAATGATATTCTTGGTGAATCAAGCTCAAATGCACATTCCGTTTTGCATCATAACATCAGAGTACCTGCCATGAATTCTACGTGTGCAGGAATTAACCTCACCAATTGTTCACATTGTGTCATAAATGTTTATAATGCATAAAATAAAAATTTAACCAGTTTGTGTCATTTAACGTTCCCCTTTATTAACTTGAGATGAAATGATTTTTTCAAAATATTTCGTAACTAGTGATGAAAAGAACTTTTCAACACTAGTTACGAAATATTTTACTTTTCGTAACTAGTTACGAAAAGTAAACCGTTTCCTAACGTCATACAGTTTTGAAAAGTGCCACTTTATATGTCAAAATTAGATAAATTCTTTTATTGTAAATACCACTACAATATTGTTTCGCCATACAATGGCTTCATCATGTGGATGAAATACTGAATATGTACAATACAAGTTTGAATATTTATGTGAAAATTATTGGGGAAATGGTGGTGGAAAAATTTTTACAATCTTAAATATAGTAGAGGGGAGTTGTTTAAATCTAGTTGATCATTTAAAGCTAATCCTAAACTATTGTATCTATTAATTTCTAAGTTTTCTAACAGGTTAAGTTTTTTACTTTTTTCTTGAATGTGTAAAATTTTGAAATCTATATTAAATCTATGATTGATATCTATACAATGACTTGCGAAAGTTGAATCTGTTTTCTTTTCTTTATGGCTTCTCTCGTGTTCTTTCATCCTAATTTTGAATGTCCTCCCCGTTTGTCCTATGTATACCTTATTACAATCTTCGCATGTTAACTTATATACACCAGAGTTTGATTCTTTGTCTATTTTATCTTTGTTGTTTCTAATAATGTTCTGTATTGTATTGTCTGTTTTAAATGATATACTCGTATGTTCGTTATTAAGTTTTTTAATGAAAGTTTTTTTTTTAATGATTGGTATGCTGATCAGCATACCAATCAATGGTATATAGATTAATTCATGTACCTATGAGTAAAAGTAATTTCGACCTTGAACTAAATAGAATATACACAATAGCATTAAACAATGGTTACTCTGTAAATATTGTCAATAACATCCTAAATAGCCAACAAAAATCTAAAACCCTTTCCTTAGTTTATCCAAAATTAAAATACAAGATAATTAATTCCTATAATTCGATCACTTACTTAGGAAAAATTTCGGAAAAAATTGGTACTTTCATTAAAAAACTTAATAACGAACATATATCATTTAAAACAGACAATACTATACAGAACATTATTAAAAACAACAAAGATAGAATAGACAAAGAATTAAACTCTGGTGTATATAAGTCAACATGCGAAGATTGTAATAAGGTATACATAGGACAAACGGGGAGGACATTCAAAATTAGGATGAAAGAACACGAGAGAAGCCATAAAGAAAAGAAAACAGATTCAACTTTCGCAAGTCATTGATAGATATCAATCATAGATTTAATATAGATTTCAAAATTTTACACATTCAAGAAAAAAGTAAAAAACTTAACCTGTTAGAAAACTTAGAAATTAATAGATACAATAGTTTAGGATTAGCTTTAAATGACCAACTAGATTTAAACAACTCCCCTCTACTAAATTTAAGATTGTAAAAATTTTTCCACCACCATTTCCCCAATAATTTTCACAATTGGACAATATAATATTCAGTTTGTTCATTTAACGCTACGCCTAATTTGTTGTATCTATTGATTTCTAAAGTCTCCATTAAATTAAGTTTTTTGCTTTTATCCTGTATATGTAAAATTTTATAATCTATATTAAATGTATGATTTAACTCTAAGCAGTGGTTTGCGAAAGTGGAGTCTGTTTTTTGGTTTCTATAACATTTTTCGTGTTCCCTTGTCCTCTGTTGGAAGGTACGCCCCGTCTGACCCACATATACCTTATTGCACTCACAAGTCAACACATAGACCCCCGATTTTGACCCTTTATCCGTTTTATCTTTGTCATTCCTAATATATTTTTGGACTGAGTTATTAGTTTTGTAAGAAATAAACCCATTGCTAACTTTTTTGATTAGTTTACCTGTTTTAATAGATGTATTTCCTATATATCTAATGGTGTTGTACTGTTTTTTCTTATATTAGACGGTATTTTAGGGTAGATTAGAGAGAGAGCAAGTTTTTTCTGTTTTTGTTCGAGAATTTTATTAACTAAATTTACTGTATATCCATTATTGATTGCTATAGTGTAACAAAATAATGCAAGACTACGTACCACCCTTGTATCTATGTAGTTTTAAACGAATTGCTCTGGAAACTTTCCCTCATTTACCTTGTTTCCCTGATCTGGCACCCTGCGACTATCGTCTTTTTCCAGAATTCCAAAAAAATCTCTACTTGATTTTCAATTTAAAGACTTAATTGACGTAAATAGAGCTGTAAACTAAAAGATAAAAGGAACCCTCAAAAAGTTTTTTTTGAGATGGTTTTGATTAGTGTATACAGTTAAATGGGCGTTAGATATTATAAATTACAATGAAAGATTGATGAAAATAATAAAATAAAGATATTGTAGCCCAGTTCTCAGAACTTTGGAAACATCCCTCGTGTATATGGAACCTTTAAAATCCGTCACGTTGTTACATAACTATTACGCTAAATGAAATTTTAACAAATTACCTTTAATTTGCTATAATAATCATTTGTTGAATCATTAATTTAAACGCCATTTTTAATTTTTCCATCTAAAGCATGTCACGTAATAGGAATTGAAATAAATACCCAAACGGAACACAAGTCAACGTTAAGTATTTGTAATTCGGAATCTATTTGGTCATTTATCCCGTTCAAATAGAGCACTTTGGATAAAACGAGTTTCATAGACCTTGAGTAAATCAAATATTTACCGTGGCTCTTCAGTCAATTTCATAGAACTCATGGCAAAACATCACCACCTACTGCGTAAATTAAATCTACGATTGAGAAATGCCTTTTATAAATAATAGTAGCTGTTATGTAATTGTATTACAATTGCTACTGGGATTATAACAATAAATTACGATTTTTACTATGGCCATACTTTCTATGTATAATACATACATACACATATAAAGAACCATCTGTAAATAGCTTAAATACAGTAAATTGTTGTTGCGTTAAACAAGTACTTTTCTACTCCAAATTAAATTTGATAATTGATGTTTATGTACTATCTATGTTTATTACTTTATAAAAAAGTTTGAACTGTAAAACATCGGAATAGTGGCAATAGACTGTCTTTCTCCTCCATTATTCAAATATTGACGAATAAAATTACCAAATAAATAACCGAAATATATATTTTTTTAGGATTGATTATTAAAGAAAGACAAGAACAGCCTTTTTAATTAAAAAAAAATGATATTATATAAATGTATAATTGTTGTGTGGCATGTCACTCACGCATATATCTCTCTAGACTCTATTTTAGGTGTATCCCAGGGTTATTACCTGGTTCTAAGGAACTAGCAAAGCAAATTTAAAGAAATTATACAACAAGATGTTAATTGTTAAAATTTTTTTATTGTATAATATTCTATATATTTATAAACCATGCCTCCTAAGTCTTAATATATTTTGTGGTTTCACCTAAACCTAATTATCATTATTAAATTATCATAGCTATTGTATAGAAAACACATAGCTTTGAAGTCTTTCTTAGATTACGATAGAATCTTCTAAAATACTACTTTAAGTATCTCTCTTAACCTAGGGACTCTTGACCCTCTAAACGCGAAGTAATAATCCAAGATGTTTGGTTTGACCCTTGTGTGTATAAATTAAAATATGAATATTTTTGATTCTACAAAAAGGTTTTAAATAAATTAATACGTTATGCACGTATAACGCATTTGTTACAAATGAAATAGACATGCAATATACAATATACATATCTGTAACTGTACACATGAACAATACACCTCGTATTTTCAGCATTTACTTCTGCTTAAGACAGGTGTTTCTGCCATCTATAGGCGTCATCAGTCAAGCTAGTGAAGCAATGTAATACAAATTAATACAAATCTTTTTAAAAAACAGATTTGTATCTGTATATACATACAAATGTATATACAAATGTATATACAGATACAAATCTGTTTTTTAAAAAGATTTGTATTAATTTGTATTACATTGCTTCACTAGCTTGACTGATGACGCCTATAGATGGAAGAAACACGTCTTAAGCAGAAGTAAATGCTGAAAATACGAGGTGTATTGTCCATGTGTACAGTTACAGATATGTATATTGTATATTGCATGTCTATTTCATTTGTAATTTTTGATTCTACTGATAAGTTCATTATAAACAAAGTGTGTTATTGAACATGTTTTTTGTGGAAAACTTAGACCCTGTGCAACGTAAGGTTTATCTCCACACTGTATATTGTTTATTTGATCCCTATTTTCTAAATTTTTTATTGTTAAATTTAATTATGTACATTCTCTGAGGTCGTTTGTGGAAAACGAATCCTTGCGCAGTTACTCAGATATCATATATAAATGTTTTACTTCTATATTGAATTACAGTTAACTAATTGTATCTAATTATCCATCCATATATGCGTCAAACATGTTTGATTTGAATGTTATAAACTTCAAACTATTGTGAGCAATTTACTTACGCTAACCTTCCAGATACATGTTATATTTGTTTTTGAATTATTGAAATTTAATTCAAAAACAAATATAAAATAAAAAATATTTAAAATGTTTCTATACTAATCAAAATTTTAAAAAATATTCCAATATTGTAATTGCATATAAAATACAATGCTTAAATTTTTAGATTACTTATTTCACTTAGTCAAGACTGTGGCTCACGTTCGATTTCCATTTTGTGTCGATTTCACGCCATATATAAACTCTGGATCATGTACCTTTTTCCAGGCGCGCGTAGATTCCACGTTCGCAGTCTATATTTATTCCTGGTTTTCTTTCGTTTTTTTATTCCTTTTTACGTTTCAACCCTCGTATTGTTTTTTTCGACTATATAAAAAATGCATTTTCACTTATTCTTTTTCTCTATATTCTTTCTTTGTCGTATTTAATTATTTTCGTAATTAAATAGTTAAGTTAACAATTTCTTTTGACCAATTAGCGTAAATTGAACTTCTAGCGTTCTAAATTCAAAATGCTGAGTGATCATCTATGGGCTTCTACTCCCATGCAGCCATTTGTGTATTTACTGATCTCGGATCTTTGTACCTAGCATCACATTTTGTATGTATCTTGACATTTGTTTTATTTACAACTCATTTTATCTTCTTCCACAGGTCCCGGACATTGTTTGATGTACCTATGACTGTTATTGTATACCTTGAAGTTTCTATTATTATCATGGATATATTTTATAAGTTGCTGAATCTATGTTAACCAGATTTTCCTTTATTAAGTCTATGCAAGTTGTATATACAGATATAAGCTATCGTTTGTTATTATAATGCATTTCAAACATATTGTTTGCACTTGCTACAGGTATTTATTCGTTTTAGATTGTTCTGTGAATGTTACTAATACTAGATTTTTCTAAAAATGATGGTTTTCGTGCAGATTATTTGTTTTATAAGTGAACCATGCAATGTTAATGTTATAACATGAAGCACTGAATTTTGCATTACATACCTGCAAGTTACGTGACAAATTTTTATTTATTTACTAGATTATAACATTGAATGATAACCTAAGATCTGTCGATATTATACATTAAAGCACAACCTATTTTAATTACGTTTTGTTATCATTTATTCTCTAGTTAATTTATTTCGTATTAAAATAACACAAGAATATGTATGTATCAATATCTGTGCATACGAATGCCAAAGTATGTATTTATTTTTTACAACTTCCAACTCCACACATTTACTCCAGCAATGCTCAAGTTTTCTTAGTAAAATGTTTGACGCCTTAAAAATTGGCATGCGTTTCAGACATGATCTCGTCATTTGAGCGAAATTCAATTAGCCATTTTTATAAATTTGCATAATAAAAAGAATCCAGTCACGCGAGTAACGTGCGCAATGATATATGGAATTTTCTTTCTTTGCCAGATATGATTTTTTTATTTACGCGCCAAACTTGTTAAGTAACGCTGTATAGTACTCTTTTGAGATGGATCTCCATTTCTCGAGAGAATCGGCGATTATTTCAATACCCCAAAGAAGCAGTGGCCAAGATTATGGTCAGAATATGGAACTGCTTTTGCATTCTTCTTAACCCTTGAACATTCTACGCATTGTCTAAATTCTTACATCTTGAGTACGTAGAGATAGATCCAAGTCCATCAACACTTATGAAGCGGTGCAAAAAGTAGCCCTTTTAATGAGGGAACAGCTGCCTTATATTACCAGTAGACATTCTATAATTGCTCATGCATCAATGTTAATGAATATTTCTTTAAAATAAAATAAATTAAAAATTGCTTTACTAAATATGAATTTATGTTTATAAATGATAGATATGAAATTATAAATTTATAAAATAAGTATTGTCATTTTCAAGAAAAAACTAAGACACATACTTTTATTTTACGCCAGATAATACACAAAAATCAAATTCAAAGAATTTGATATCTCCAGATATTTTATATCCATTTTCCAATTAGCCTACGTTAGTTAATGTGCTTTCTACGATATAACGCACAAAAATAATTACTTTGTTAATTTAAAATGCCTAAAAGTGTCCTTTTTCAGTACATTAGGTACAGCACTGCAGCAGATATCCGAAAATATTTTTATTATTCCTTTTAGAATCAGTCGATTAGCTATCCCATTTAAATAACTGTCAACTAAAGTACTTTTCCATCAGTTTTACCTTATATATTAGCAGTATTCTACCTTGTATATCTACTATTCTTCAGATCGTGCCGCCTCTAATAGTATATATGTATATATAACTACGTATTCTCTTTTGGACCTATTCATTAACACTTCTTGTGATTTACCGATGAAATTCGAGCACATCTACGGTGTATATATACCTACCAGCTTTGTCGCTTTTAGGTTTGATACCCGCAGGCGTTATTTACAAATAAAAAGGGTAATATAACCGATATCAAAACGGAATACAAACGAATCCATGGCTTGTAGGTAAACATATGAAAATTAAAATAACACGTTTAGCGTTTTATCTATTATATAATTTTGTCCTTTAATAAAAATCTTCATTTTGCCAAATGGTAGCTATTGCTAGATGGCAGAAAATAATGAAATACACATAATTATATACAGTATTATTAGTAGAGAACGGATGCAATTTCCATAAAACGCAATCGGCAATTGGAATTGTGTATAACGTCGCACAGTACATCCCGGCGTAATTCAATGAAGTATTTGTTTGACTTACTCGGCCACCTGGTCTCGCAGCGATAACAATGGACGACTCTGCTATTGTATTCGGAGAATATAGTGTTTTTTAAAGTGTTTTCATGAGCGTAGATAGAAGCGGGGTTTTTATAATGTATTTTATTTATTAGTTTATATTTCGTAAGATAAATAAAGTGCTGTGAGTAAATTTCTTGTTTTCATAGTTTTAACTGTTAATTACATCGTATTTTTTGTGATAGATCCTGTTTAATATCGTTTGATTGAATCTACTTCTACCAATTATTTCGACGTAAGTGTGCATTGAATTTCGTTCAGTTTCAATAACTTACGCACACATTTTTAGTTTTCATTTATTTAGATCTAGAGCATTGTTTAAGTTACTTTTTCAGACATGATATGGAAGAATGTCGAGAACGGCATTGTAAAACAATGGCGAGTTGGATTGCCGGTCATACTGATTGTATGTCAATTGTCAGTGATTCCGAAATTTATTACAAAATCAGTAAAATATCGTCAAAAATTCGTCACTTAGGATCGCAAACACATCTGAACTCTGTAAAACTTTTATGGCGGCTAACCATTAAATAAACTTAGCAAACCCACTTTAAAAATATTTCTTCAAAAATATACTGGTCGAAATGTTCCTGATTAATCAACTTTACGCAAATATTATGTTTCTAGGTGCTATATCAGAACAGTAGAACGCATTAGAAGCCATCTTTTAAATCAATACATATGGATAAGCGCCGACGAAACGGTGGATATGTTAGGACGCTGTGTGGTAAATGTTGTAGCTGGTGTACTACACCCAACTATTCCCTATAACTCATATGTAATAGCAACAAGTGTTATAAATAGAGTTGATGCGGAAACCGTTACTGAAACCATTAAGGAGAATATGCAAAAAATGCTTCATTCGGACGCCACGTACAAAGAAAAAATACTTTTATTTGTCAGTGATAGTGCTGCGTATATGTTAAAAACAGGCAGACTATTTAAGAAAACATATCCTAATATGCTGCACATTACGTGTGTAGTACATGCTCTCCACAGAATCTGTGAATATATCAGAGACACTTTTCCGGAAGTTGATAGACTTCAATCAGCTTTTAAAAAAGTTTTCAGAAAATCACCATTGAGAGTAGCTCTTTTCAGGGAAAAATTTCCATCTCTGTCACCGCCTCCCACTCCAGTAATAACTAGATGGGGAACATGGCTGGAAGCTACTAGTTATTATGCTGAGAATTTCGATAGTCTAAAACATTTCGTAACACTGCTAAAGGAGGATGCTAGAAGTATTGGTGAGTGCAAGGAGCTCACACAAATCCCAAATTTAAAAAATCAGTTGTACTTTCTTCACGAACACTTTGGAAAATTGCCAAACTAATCACTTATTTTGAAAATCGAAATCTAAAATTAAATGACGGATTAACCACATAAGATGTGGCTGTTAATAATTTGAAAAGTATTCCAAGTGACTTCAGATGTGGCCTTCGGCAAAAGTTTGAAGCAATTCTTAATAGAAATCCAGATTTAATTACATTGCAGCAATTATGTATGGAGACAATTCCACAAAATCTAACGGCTAAATATGAAGAAATAAGAGAATATTTCTGTATGCACCTATAACCAGTTGCGATGTAGAAAGGACGTTTTCTATTTATAAGGATGTACTTAATTCAAAGAGAACAAAATTGACAGAAGGAAACCTTGAGAAACTATTGCTAGTCAATATTAA
The DNA here is from genome assembly GCA_935421215.2 of Melolontha melolontha. NCBI lineage: Eukaryota > Metazoa > Arthropoda > Insecta > Coleoptera > Scarabaeidae > Melolontha > Melolontha melolontha. Next base: position 408,952 of record OW285235.1, on the reverse strand, counting down.
TACTCCTTTACTCAACTTGAACGACAAAATGAACAAATAAAAATGTTCCAATTATAGAAATAAAATTAAAAACTTTATAAATACAACTTTTCAATAAATACATATGTATTTCGTAATTTTATAGATCACCACCCGTTTAATTTCCAATTATATAAATAAAATTAATTAATAAATATGTATTTCGTAATTTTATAGATCATCACCCGTTCGTTTTCCAATTATATAAATAAAATTAAATATTTTAGAAATACAGCGTTTCGCCAGTACTGCACTGGGCTTTGCGTCATGTGGTAAGCGTGTCCGTTCTCTAATTATTAGTATTGCTAATATATTTCTGAAAGGTTTATAAGCATCACCCAAGAAATAATAAAAAGAATCAACATTAATATAATAGGTATTGAAAATCCTAATGAAGAAGGAAGCACCTAAGGTGGTAAGCGCTCTGCGAAATTCAGCGGTTTGAAAAAATTAAAATAGAACGAGCTCTCAAGCAATCAAAAGGTATTGTGTACCAATGAGTAAATAAATTTTATGTTGTTCGTACAGCGATAAATTTATTCAAAATTAGCTTTTTTCAAGGTACAATCCTTTACAAATCAAACAGACATGCAATATACACATCTGTAACTGTACACATGGACAATACACCTCGTATTTTCCAGCATTTACTTTTGCTTAAGACACGTGTTTCTGCCATCTCCTATTAGGCGTCATCAGTTAAGCTAGTGAAGTAAATAAAAGCTTAAATCGCCTATAAGGTATAGCAAATTTTGTGCTATTAAGTAGCACCATATAATCTAGTGATATCTGACGGACGAAAGAGACTGCCGAAAATGGCAAAATGGCAAAAATGTCTGTTTCAATTGTAACAAATGCGTAATACGTGCTTAACGTATTGATATACTTAAACCTTTTTTGTGTACAATCCTTTCTTCAAAAAATACATAAACGTTAAAAATTTTCAATCAATACTCTCTAGCATATTGATATGGTTATCGTAAATTGAGAATGAAATTATATAAGCGTACTGTAATTTTGACTGCATTAGTTAAAAAATAGTAACAATAGTTTAAATGTTCTTGAATTCCATACAGTTTCGTTAAAAACACACAAAAGTTTAGAGCAACCACTAACTGCCTCAGAAAAATGGTTAATAAATGACAATACCATGTCGAACAGACTTCCATATCCCTCAGCAATCATAATCTTTTCTATCTCAGCCCCCTCGACGCAGTAATGAATCAAAATGGGTAGTTTTTCTTGGTGCATGATAATAATGTATATTCAGCGCGTCCCCGGATGGACTGAACAAGAGGAAAAAAAATTGTATTTGTAACTTAACCAAAAAAGTCATTCTTTATAAAATTTTTTGCTTGTCTCAAAACCACCTAATCTGAAACAAAAATCTAAAATATTCTTTTTAGCAGCTGAGAAATTTATAAAAACACAATTCAGCTAAAAAAAAACATTTTATTTTATTCAATATGATATCCTCCAACCTCTACACACTTTTTAGATCTACATACAAATTCTTTATAAACATTGTGGATCATATCTTCAATAATAGAATTTATCGCTTCCGTAATTTTTTGTTTGAAAATTTCGATATTGTTATCCAAATTAGTATTATAAACACGCTGTTTAACATATCCCCATAAAAACAAATTCAATGGGCTTAAATCATGGCATCGAGCCGGCCAATTTACTGGTCCGTAACGATCTATGCAACTGTTTCCAGAATGTTCTTGCAAATAATTTCTTACCAACACTGATGAGAGAGCAGGGCATCCATCTTGTTGAAAATATCTGTTAGGTTCATCTCCTACTTCAGGCAATAACAAATTTTGAAGCATCTCCAAGTAACGTATGTTGATTTACATTTGCATTAAGGAAATACAGACCGATGATTTTTCCATACACAACACCACACCACACATTAACCTTTTTGTAATACTGACTTCTTGTCGCAATTTTTGAAATTAGGATTGTCTCTCGACGAAAATCTACAGTTCTGCCTTACAACTTTCCCATTGGTTGTAAATGTCGATTCATCCGAAAAAATTATGTTTTTGAAGAAATTTCGATTTACAGACTGATTTTCTCCTACCCATAAGCAAAAGTATAAACACAGAGCATCATCACGATTTCTTAATTCATGTACAAAAATCGGTTTATGTAAGATAGAAATAAGAAAAACTCCCTAACCACAATATATATCAATAAATACTATATACGTATTTCGGCAACTAAGTCGCCATCTTCAGTAGAATAACCTTAAAAACTGAAAAATGTTAAACCGTAGCGGTTTTGGCAAAGGTAAAGCTTAGAAGATATGCTATTCACCAAATCGCCAGTCGGATAACACTAAATTCCTAACATCGAAATAACACTTATATACTACTTAAACCTAGCGTGAAATTTAGGGAACCGTGAAGCGTGAATTCATGAAACGTAAAAAAATTATGCTATTGTCACAATAAGGCATACAAACTGGACTGAGGGATTGGTCCATTGTCAGAATTCATTAATTTATTCTTATTTCTATATATATAAATACTTTCATAACTATCTAATTCTCTATAATTATTAACAGTTTTAATCAACCTAAGGTTATTTGCCGGCACAGAATGACCTGTGTCCCAAATATGTCGGGCAACGCTAGATTTTTCGGGTCTGTTGAATCTAAAGTGGGAAATATGTTCCTTGTAACGAGTTGAAATTGAACGTCTAGTTTGGCCGATATATTTTTGGCTGCAATCGTTACAATTTATGTCATATATACCAGATTTATGTTCTACCTCAATTTTGTCCTTGGTGTTACCTAAAAGTGATTTTAATGAGTTACATGATTTAAACGATATTCGAAACTTAAATGAAAGTGAGCTTCAATCGTCATGAACAAACAACGCAACACATCTTGATCTTCATTCAAGTTTTCTAAGAATTCTCTGCAAAATGTCATGCGAAGTGCTCTATCGCCTTCCTTTAGAGACTGCACAATCTGTATTTTATAGAGTTGAAAACGTAAATCATTTTTAAGAATCCTACGAAGACTTCTTTCAGAGATTTGCAGGGCCAATGAACGTTTTTTCGCAGATCGCATCGGACTTACGTTAACGGCAACACGAACACTTCCAATGTTTTCTGGTGTCCGAACAGTTGTAGCACGACCCTTAAATTTTGATGTAACACTGTCTCTTCCATTAAAATAATTCATCCACCTTAAAATTGTCTTCCGCGATGGAATTCTCCCATGTCTTTCAACATTAAATTCACACCGAAAACTTGTTTGAACTTGGATAACGGAACCATTCACTGCATAAATACGTTGGTTTAGTGTAAATTTCCCCATTCTAATCAAAATTGCATGTATGGGCATGAGAGTTAATGTCAAACTAACTGACATCACATTATTTGGTTTTTCATAGCAACCTATTCAAAATGTGTCATACCATTTCCCCAACCCTGCATAACTATTAATAATATACCTTTTTATATTATTTTTCTAGAATAACCAGTTATAATTTGTTCTATGTTCGTTTTCGAATAGTAGTATAGACCTATCAAAATTGCTTGAAGCACCTATAAACAATTGCTACCGATGACACTTCACCTTCAGATTGCTACTGTAAGTGGTATTGTCAGAGAAGCATTGTCTTTCAGTGTTGATCGCTTCAACTCAAGTTATAATGTATTGAAGTTCTTACTCTCACTGAATTATTTATCTGAATAATTCTTGTATTAAACAGAATAAATAAATAATAAAAACAGACATGTGTTAATAAGCTTACGAGAACCCAGTATTGTTTACCTGCTAAATAATTTAATAACTGAACGTCTTTACAAATATGAAAATGTCCAAATGTGACATTTACGTTTTTGCAAAAGTATACACACATATACAAAAAAAATGATATCATACTTAAAAGTAGTGAAATGTTTAATTCTTTATGTTAATCCAAAGCTTTGGAAATATTAAATAATATTCTCGCATAAAAAATATACAACACAATGTTTTTCATATATGGATGATGTGATTCGGTTGTTACTTCTTTATTAATAGTAATAAAATAAAGCAATGAAATTTAATACTTATGTAATAGTGTTAATTGAAAAAAAAAACAATAAATTGCACAACTAAATCAGGATTTTGATAATGACGGAATTTTATAATTCAGCTTTATTGTTTGTAACAGATACCATCGTATTTTGTCTTTTTATAATGTTTACTTTAATTTAATGTGTTAAACTGCAACATGTAACTGTTCTAGAATATAAAAATTGTTAGCCATTAATAGATAATTTTATTGGCGTTTAATAACCAACAACGTTGTATTTGACAATTTATTAAAATTAATAGTCAATAAAAGAATACAGTCGTAAATATGAAAAATTTATGTGTTTTTCGTGTTCCACTTAACCATTAATAAAGATTGTATAAATTTAGATCTTTATCTGTGTGTAAAAAACTTACTAATTAAGTATATATGTTACAATAATGTGGGTGTAAAGCGAACACGTACTATAAATAATGCAACGATTTATGTCATTCGAATAATAGACCAAACTTATAGATCTCGCACGCTTAAAACGCTTATAAAAGCATATACAGAGTTAATAAAAATGTCCACCTAATAAATTCAAAACTTAATTCCCAGAAATGTAAGGATCGTTTCCCAGAGGATTTTAATAAATTATTGTAATTCTTCACAGAAAATAGAAATATTTCATTTATTATTTTCTCTTGCCATCAATTTTCAGATGGTTTCAAAACGAATGCTTACTTGAACTTGCGTTTCCACTAAATCGTTAAGCTAATAGTAGAGGTGCAAATTGTAGCTAAAAATTCATTTACAATATGAGTATATATATATAGAATATCTGCATTATTGCATATACTAACTACACTACTCAAAAAATAAAAGTAGTCACTCTTTTAAACTTCGATATTTTTTTTTACATTTTAGGAGATTTGGATCACACTTTAAATATACATTGTACCGTCATTTATTCACCTAATTACAAAATTGTACTCAAATACTTCTTGTTATATCGATTAGGGCCGCCCAAACGTTAATAGAAAATGCATGTTGAAATTTAGATGGGCGTATAGTTTTGGGATTTTCTGATGACCACCTGTGCAGGTTTCTCAGATTTGTAACACCACTTCTCGTGAACGTAGATTCATCTGTCCAGAGAGGACTGTTCTGCAAATTTTAAAATGAAGCCGTGACTGTCTTAATATCCAGGTAGAGTAGACGAGCATGGTGGTCTGCCTCAAGCAAACCGTGTCCCCTGCGATAGTGATATGGATATAAGCCCTCACGTTTTAAAATTTGCCAAACTCTCACTCGTGGAACTCCTAGTTGTCTAGCGATTCGACGTACACTGAGAGTTGGATCCCTTGTAACAATAGCTACTGCTTCTTCCTCTAAGTCTGCTGGCAAATTTACTCCTCGGTCGAAAAGATAATCACGCAGTCTGCATTCCCAAAATTGTCTGTGTACTTCCAGAAGCGTTGTGTAATGAGTAGAGTGGACCAATTCGGAGGGAAAGCAGAGGCGTGACTTTCAAACTTACTTAAAATACACTCATTTCTTGGGTCTTCTTTCGAACATAGCTGTGCAACATTATTAAATACACAGAATACACTTTCCTGCTGCTATTATACGTGTACACACGATGACCGTGAACAACATACTAAGTAATCGTGAACCAATTCGTTAGTCACGCCTCTGCTTTCGCTCCGGATTGGTCAACTCTAGACTAATGAGGAATTCGCCTATCGGAAAACCGATGTCGGTATTCAATAACTGCTTGACGTGCACTGCCATTACAGTAGCCATACACAAAATGCATGTCCGCATACTCTTGAGAAGAAAATCGGTAAGGCATTTTGAATAAAGAAAACGTGTCCACTCACTAATAAGCTGTGGTATGAACTGAAACGTAATGTAATCCTTTATTAAAAAATGCAATGTTAACAGTCATCTGAACATAAATCAATTTCCAGTATTCTTTTTTGTAGATCTCCAAGAAATTACTGTATGCACTACGACACGTGTTTATTTATTTTAGGATAACATTTTATTATGCGACGTTAACAATCACAGACCTGTTATTGAATCGTATAACTTTTTTTAAATAAAACTAGTTTGTATTGACTTTAGGATTACATTTTTTTCATGATCTGATAATCACATTCATAGATCTGTAACTTTGAAACAAATAAAAATGGATATACATACAAGTTTTTCGTTTTTGTTACTTGAAATGAAGTCTACTTTACACTCCTAAAATTTGAACATAACGATACGGGACAGCTTGTATAATTGCGGCTGATTAACATTTTGTGCAAAATTTTTAACAAAGTTGTACTGACAGAATTTAATACTGTATAAAAATCTATCCAATTGCATGATACCAATGCATAAAATACAAATGTTTTTGATTACTTTACACAGAAAACTCGGACACTTTCATCCCAATATTTATTGATTGGCTATTATTATAGAATTATTAATTAAAAAAAGCGTCAATTGCCAAAATTACTTTATTAAAACATTTATTATCAATACTCGCATGCAGCGATTTCTTTAAGCGTGTACACTCGTACCCAGCAGTGTTACAAAGTATAAATTCGTAATCTCTTGCGAAATCTTGAAGCTTTTATGACACACAGGCTAGCATTTATAACTGCTTCCTGAGTAAAATCTATACAATAATCCATATCTTACATGTTGATTTATTTATATAGGATGGCGACAGCCGCCGGACGCAATGCGTACAGAATATAAAAACAGAAGGCCCGTGCGCAACTGACTTGCGATACGGCAGCAAATTTATAATCTATTCTACTACAAGAAGCTTACGTGAATGCTTACGAGTGACAAGACGGTCAGTCTGACTACACCGTAATACTGTCAGTAACCTGTATCGTTGGTGAATATGAGTTTGAAATGAATTTTACAAACATTAACGAATAGCGAAATGTATCCTAGCGTTTCTGAAAGTATGCACGTAGAGCGACTCATAGTGTAATGTATAATTTGTATCGGTGAAAATATTTGGAAAAGGAATTACATATTTAGAACTAAATAAAATACATTTTTTTTATACTTTTACAATACATTATAAATACAAAATAAATACTAATTCTAATGAGTAACGTATATTTAACATCGCAGTGAAAAAGAAAACACTTATAATAAGGAAGTAATTTAAGAAGTACAATATCATTTTTGGAAAAAATTTTCTGATGATTGACTAAAGATTGAACCACTATGAAAAATGCCCAATATTATATTATAATTACTATCCTTCTGCTTACACTGTTGTAAAATTTTGCTGAGGTACTTTGAAACGTTGTATGTTATTGAGTTAATGGAACTAATGATTGGTCGGACTGATACGCCAGGTTTTTGAATTTTCTCCAATGAGTAAAGTTTCGGATTAGTGGCATTATAGATTGTCGAAGCTGTTGCTATGTCATATGGTAATTGTCCACTAGAATGAATCTTTTCTCATTATATGTTTTTTGTATGTTTACCGTAGGATCCTTCTGTAAGGGTTTGTAAATAGAATTGTCTTTCAACAAATTCTCTGTTTTATTTAAATATTTAACAGCTATAACAAGAATTTACAATTTATTGTGGAAAAAGACAGCAATAATAGTGTACCCTTTTTGGAGGTTTCAGATAACAACTCGATCATTTTGAATTGGTATAGAAAGCCAACTTCATCTGGTCAGTTCATTAATTACTATTCTCATCATTCTCTCAATCAAAAGTATCACACCGTCACAGCTATGAAAAACAGAATAGCACATACAGCCACACTACCTCCTTAAAAGACAATCTTAGAGAACTTTTCAACATCTTCGTCAACAATGAATATCCTAGGAATATACTTAACAAATTGATATATAGCTCCAACTTTTATGATGTACTGAGGACGTTCCTGCGGACAGTGTGATTAGCAAGAAAATTCCATATATCGGTGGTCTTACTTATTCAATTATAGCACACTTTAAACAATTTAATAACATTAAAATAGCCAAATACAACACATAACTTTGAAAAAATTGTATAATAAGACCAAAGATGTAACACCTTTGTTTTTAAATAGTCATGTTGTCTACAGGATACTGTGTACGGATTATTGTGGTGTATACATAGACCAAACAGCACAATGGCTGAAACAGCGTATTACACAACACAAAAGTGATGTCCGTGTTGGTATCTCATGCACTTAATCTAGGCCACACATTCAATTTTGGTGGTGTTAGAATGGTGGACGCTGAAAACAACTACAAAAAAAAAGATGCTTTTTAGAAATGGTTCACTTCAACGGAGACACAAATAGCGTAAATTATAAGCCGGATACGAATGGACTAAATACAATACATATATTGTAATATACCCGGTCTTGGCGGTTAGTTGACCTGTCAAGTTTTGTTAACTAGTCCTTGTATTGTTTAATGTATAGTTCATATTTTTGGTTTCGAGGTTTTTATGACAACAGTCTTTTGCTGTTTTATATTTATATTTTAGCGTGTATATATATATATATATATATATATATATATATATATATGTCATTAAAAGGTTGACGTGAAACCAAGAGCTAATCAATTTAATGTAAAATAATCGATTTTAACATGCTTAATGATGCCACTGCTAATTTTTAACTCTGTATTTGTAAGTACATATTTTATTATTAGCATATTTATTAATATATTGTAGGTTTTGGTAATCTTATAGCTTCTCCTGAAGAAGTAACAAATGGTTACGAAATAGAGAGTAAAATAAATGAGATTTTATTTTACAGACCGCTTACCAGATTTAATTAATTATTCACTATTATAGTACGGTCGATAATACTTAGAAGTCTGTATATATATGTTTTAACTGGATTTCGGGTCTTCCGCATTTCCACTGTTTGGTCGTCGTAAAGATCGGTGCTGGTTTCTGGACGACGTTTCGGCAAAATCACATTTGCCATCTTCAGGTCTACGATAACTGTCTGTTTCTGCTTCTGGTTACTCGTAAACTTACGAGTAACCAGAAACAGAAGCAGACAGTGATGGCAAATGTGATTTTGCCGAAACGTCGTCCAGAAATCAGCACCGATCTTTACGAAGACCAAACAGTGGAAACGCGGAAGAAAACACGGAATACAGTTAAAACACATACTACTACCCGCGGAAACCTAAAAGAAAACATATATATATATATATATATATATACCGTGTGTCCCAATCTCGATGCTCACCATTGGTATCTCGGTTATTAGAAGATATAGAACAACGGTTAAATGGGGAATGTTTTGCAGAATTCAATACTCGCGGCAAATCTCATTTCAAATTTGATCTAACTTTTTAAATTTTTAAAATATTTTGAAAAATCAAAAATTTGCCGATTTCGTTATTCCTCAATAACTCGATAATGCTTAGTCTGACCTCTTTTAAAGTTTTACATTGTTCAGACACTTTTTTAAAACAAATAATTTGATACACACAGAAACTCCCGATTGTCATTTGTTTTTAAGTTATTACCACTATCTTTTGTTTTCCATATGGCGGCCATATTGGATTTTGGGTTTGTTAGGTAGTCCTCAAAATGTGCTTTTCAACGATGTATAACATGCCTGAAAAATTTTTATTTATAAGGAAAATATTAATAAAAACGTAAATTAATCTTTAATATGAAATTAGTAGGCTGAATTAAACACCAATGTCAAATGAAAGTGAAAAGATATTCTAAGTATAGCAAACGCCAAGTAAGTTGGCGCGAGGAGGGGTTAGTTCGCGCAGGATTAAAAGTAGTGGGGAGATTTGTATTTGGTTTTACATCAAATGTCAGATAATTCTAACCTCTGAGCGTGTATCACTAGCAAAGACATTATGTTCCGTCAAACGTCAATGACAAATGTATTCTGACAATGAAACAAAACGATAACCTGTCAAAGTACAATTAGTGCTGCAGAGATAAGTTAATTAAAACTACTTGTAGTTAGTGATAAGTAATTATTGTCAAGTATTAAGATTTATAAGTATTGATAATGGCACATACATATTCAAACAAAGAAAAAGTTGATATATTGGAAGTGTATTTCAAAGCAAATAGAAACACTAAAAATGCGTGCACGAGTTATGCAGAGCGTTTTCCAGAAAGACAACAGCCACACAGGACAATTTTTAGAAGACTAGTTAGCAAATTAAAAAACTTTGGAAGCTTCGAACAAAAACGAGCTAACTATGAAGTTAATGATGCTGATACACGTCTAAATAATATTTTGCAGAACGTTAGGAACAATCCCAGCACATCAGTTCGTCGTGTGACATGAGAAACAGGGATTTCAAAATCTACTGTTCACAGAACCTTGACGAAAAACAAGTATCACCCTTACAAACCAACAATTGTACAAGGTTTAAGTGATAATGACAATCTCCGACGATTACAGTTTAGCAGGTGGTACCTTCAAAAATGTGAATATGACGCTAATTTTCCTAGGAAAATACTATGGACAGATGAAACACGATTTACCAATTGTGGAGTGTTCAATAGGAATAACTATCATCATTGGTCTACTGAAAATCCACATTTGGTAAATCAAAGAAGATTTCAAATTCGATTTGGTTTTAATGTCTGGTGCGGTTTAATTGGTATGACATTTAGTTTACATTTTTTTGGTTTTTTAAACTCTTTTTTCGTTTTAGATAATCAGTTAATACGTCCTTTCATCTTTGATTACAATTTAACTAGTAACAGATATTTGGAGCTACTAACAAACGAGATAATGCCTGCTTTGAGGCAAATTATTAATCCCGAGAACATGCAAAACATCTGGTTCCAGCAAGATGGTTGCCCGGCCCATAACCCTCGTAACGTGCAACATTTTTTGAGAGAAAAATTTAATGAGAGAGTGATTTCAAACAATGGACCCGTGCAATGGTCTGCGAGATCACCCGACCTTACCCCGCTTGACTTTTATTTATAGGGTACCACTAAAACGAAGTATTTGATTTTGAACCGCCAGAAACTCGGAAAATTTTAGAACAAAGAGTACTAGATGTGCTACGATCAGTAAACGGAAACACGCTACGTAGAGTTTGTAACTCTACTCGAACAAAATTGTGTGGAACAGAATGGTCGTCATATTGAACAATTTCTTTAGGTGAATGTGAACTTTAAGTTCTGTATCTTTACTTTTTATTTCTATAATTTTTTTATCGTTTCGTTTGTTTACAATATTACTTAGAATATCTTTTCACTTTCGTTTGATATTGGTGTTTAATTTTTCAGCCTACTAATTTCATATTAAAGATTAATTTACGTTTTTATTAATATTTTCCTTATAAATAAAAATTTTTCAGGCATGTTATACATCGTTGAAAAGCATATTTTGAGGACTACCTAACAAACCCAAAATCCAATATGGCCGCCATATGAAAAACAAAAGATAGTGGTAATAACTTAAAAACAAATGACAATCGGGGGTTTCTGTTTGTATCAAATAATTTGTTTTAAAAAAGTGTCTAAACAATGTAAAACTTTAAAAGAGGTCAGACTAAGCGTTATCGAGTTATTGCGGAATAACGAAATCGGCAAATTTTTGATTTTTCAAAATATTTTAAAAATTTAAAAAGTTAGGTCAAATTTGAAATGAGATTTGCCGCGAGTATTGAATTCTGCAAAACATTCCCCATTTAACCGTTGTTCTATATCTTCTAATAACCGAGATACCAATGGTGAGCATCGAAATTGGGACACACGGTATATATATATATATATACAAAGATAAAATTCAATTAACAACAGAAATGATATAAAAAATTTAAGCAGTATACAGGGCAATCCAAATTAAGTGTTCACCATTGGTAACTTTGTTATTATTAAAGATACAAGATTGTTTAAATTAGCAAACTAGTAGTACTTTTAACGCTCTTTAAGATGGAAGAATTAAAAAAACAAATGAGCAGCGCGTTCTCGAGTTTTCCCGAAAAATATGTTTTTTTCAAATGGAAACCCCTGTATATTATATCATTTTCTGTTAGAAATTCAATTTTTAAACAAAAAATCTTATAAGAACTTTTTTACTGGGATTAAAAACACTTGAGTTATAATGTATAAACAAAAACAGCTAAATAATTTTTATAAACTTTATTTTATACATAAACATATCATTAAAAGAAACTAAAAATCACTGATTTTTTCATAGATGTTCAAAAATACCACCTTGTTGTTCAATACATTTTTGAACACGTTTCTGAACTTGTCGAACTGCTTTTAGTATGGTCCTACCATCTATTTGGTTTATCTTTTCACTAACTGCAATTTTTAGGGCGTTTACGTTTTCGTACCTTTGCTTATAAATCTCTGTCTTTAAATAACCACATAAAAAAAATCAAGCGGTGTTAAATCTGCCGATCGGGGAGGCCACTGAATAGGACAATTTGTTCCTATCCATGAATTGTTAAAAATAGTATTTAAAATTTGATGAGTACCTCTGTAGTTGTGCGCAGGTGCGCCATCCTGCTGAAAATGCAGATTCTGTCTACTTATGAGATCAATATCGTCTAAGAAATTATTCAAAATTTCAGTCAAAAATTCTATGTACCTTTCACCAGTTAGAGTGCCCTCATAAAAGAAAGGACCAACAATCCTTGAACCAATTATACCGCACCAAACATTAAAACTGTAACGGACTTGCGGGCGTCTTGGATGTACTAAAAGAAGATTTTCCTTTGACCAGTAATGATGATTTTGTGTATTGTACATTCCAGAATTTGAGAAATTTGATTCATCGGTCCATAAAATATAACGAAAGTTGTTTACATTTTGGCGACAAAAGTTAAGATACCAGTGGCAAAGAAACATTCTTCTCTCTGGATCCCCTGGCTAGAAAACTTGAACTGGTTTGTACTTATAAGGAATGAATTTGTGTTTCTTCAGAATCCTATGCACAGTACCGTGACTCAAATCAGATTCCTTGATAATATCTAGTATGGAATTCTCACGGTTGGCCTCAAAATATGCAAGAACTAGAATTTCCGTGGCCTCGCTTATTATAAAAGTCCTTCTTGTTCTTGTTTTGGCAAAAACACTCTCATTGCCTCTAAATTTTCGGTGCAGTCTCAGAAAAAATTGCTCATTTGGTTGTGTTCGGAGTGGATATAATTCAGCGTAGTGTTCTTTTGCCCTCCTAGAGGATTTTCTGCACACTAAATAAGATTCTAACATATCACACTTTTCTGCAAGGGTAAAAATCATTTTTTTATCAAATTAATAACTAGCAAAATGAAATTTATGAGTGAAAGACTAATAAAACTGTACTAATATTTGACGTTTACTAGAAAGAATTAGCGTCGTTATCATAGAAACATAGAAATGCACTTGACTTAGCTGTTTTTGTTTATTCACTATAACTCAAGTATTTTTAATCCCAGTAAAAAATTTCTTATAAGATTTTTTGTTTAAAAATTGAATTTCTAACAGAAAATGATATAATATACAGGGGTTTCCATTTGAAAAAAACATATTTTTCGGGAAAACTCGAAAACGCGCTGCTCTTTTTTTTTTAATTCTTCCATCTTAAAGAGCGTTAAAAGTACTACTAGTTTGCTAATTTAAACAATTTTGTATCTTTAATAACAACAAAGTTACCAATGGTGAACACTTAATTTGGATTGCCCTGTATACTATAACTTAATTATGTAACGATCTGCAATTTATGTTGCTGTTATATAATTATATATCTTATGTTATTTAAATATCTATATATTTGCTTATCATACTGACAGTTGATACCTGACTGGCGGTCCGAGTAGGTTTTTGTGGTTTTCCTTCTCGTTTAAGGCGAATGCCGACAGCTTAACATCTTAAGTCGCTCCACGGGCGCATACATAATAATAGCTCATGTCTTGCTTTTAACTGTTTTTCTTGTCTATCTATTTTAGAATACTAAGGCATGATTTATTATTATTAAACTAGAATGTATCTTTGAACAATTTTATCAATGGTAACTACAAATGTATAAGTATGATATTATTATACTGTCATTTATATTTTATATTCCTTGAAAAAGGCATCATTTGCCGAAACATGTAGGATTGTTTTAAATATATATATTTTGAAGTAAAACCAGACCTTAAATCGCCAACAAATTGAATTTACATTATATATACAGGCTGATTCATTTTCGGCCCTCACCATAGGGATCTCTCTTATTATTGGAGATAGAGTATAGGTTTAAATTTGGCAAAGTTGTTAAATTTTGTGTTTGTTATAAATCCGTAAAGAAAATAGACCTGTGACAAATGACGTTCGTTATTTTAAAAAAAACGCGAAACCCCCATTTTCTTCTTTTACCTGTAGCACCCACATTTGTAGAGAAAAATAAAAACACATCCTTGTGGCCATTTCTAAACCTCTATCCAGTGGTGTACTCTAAATTTTTATACGACGTTTCGTTTCTTTCTGGCCATCATCAACTATCTAATTTCTTATAGGCGCCATATTGGATTTAGACATCTTCAGAAAGAATTTTTTTTCTGATTTCAACCATGTACCACATGCTGACTATAGTTTTTGACATTAGGTTTTATTTGAAAGAATAAGTTATAAGATTAAATAAGGTAGCCTTTGGAATTTCAATCTGTCAAACATTTCATTTATTGTTCATTAATAATACAAAAATGTCATACACTAACGACGGGAAACGAGATATGATAAGTATTTTTTATTCTTCGAAACGAAATTCAACAGTAGCGAGTACAAGATAACAAAAACATTACTAAAAATACATAGAAAAGTAAACAATAAACAATTACAGTAAATGTTCAATTATCTGGCCATCTTCGGTAATGCACAATTGGGCACGCCTTCTGGCATTTTGTACTGCCGTTTGTATAGTTCTTCTAGGAACTGCATCGAAGGCATTCTGAAGTCTGTCTCGTAATTCTTCAATGTTTTGTGGCGCATCTACTTTATAAATATTATTTTTAACATATCCCCATAAAAAAAAATCTAGCGGACTTAAATCAGGTGATCTCGCAGGCCATTCAACAACTCCCCTATTTCCAATCCAACGGTTTGCAAACTCTTGATTTAAGAAATTTTTAACAACAGCTGCTTTGTGTGCTGGTGCGCCATCTTGTTACCACCATAAATATCGTAATTTATTTAATGGGATATTGTCGTCAAGATAGTCAGATACGTATGTACGTAAAATGTTTAAATATCTTTCTCCATTTAAATGTTCTTCATACATAACTGGTCCTAAGAGACGATTTGCCAAAATACCCATCCAAACGTTTATTCCAAAACGATGTTGTGGTCTTCTAGCCCTGTTTTGTCGGGGATTTTGTGCTGCCCAATAGTGCTCCGTATTTCTGTTGAACATTCCAGAATTTGTAAATTTTGTTTCATCTGACCAGATGATTTTGCTTAAAAAATTTTCGTCATTTTCTAGCCTTCCCATTAACCAATTCCAATATTCTAGCCTTCTCAAATTATCTCCAGGCAGTAAAGAGTGACTAACATGGATCCTGTATGGTTTAAACCTACTTTTATGTAAAGTTCTCCAAACTCTGGACTGGCACAAATTTAATTCTGACGCTACTTCGCGTGTAGAAATTGATGGATTATTACTTATCTATAAAAATACAAGATTAACATGAAATTTGAAAACACGCTTTTAATTTACCATTTGTGAAATATCTTGTCGATTTTCATTTAAATTCCTGTTGTCTTGACCATTACGCGGCTTAGTAAACGATCCATTCTCGACCAAATTTCTGTCGAGATCTAGAAAAATGGTACGATGAGGCTGTTGTCGTTCTGGATATAATTGTAAATATCTTGTACTCGCTACTGTTGAATTTCGTTTCAAAGAATAAAAAATACTTATCATATCTCGTTTCTCTTCGTTAGTGTATGACATTTTTGTATTATTAATGAACAATAAATGAAATGTTTGACAGATTGAAATTCCATGGCTACCTTATTTAATCTTATAATTTATTCTTTCAAATAAAACCTAATGTCAAAAACTTTAGTCAGCATGTGGTACATGGTTGAAATCAGAAAAAAAACCTCTTTCTGAAGATGTCTAAATCCAATATGGTGCCTATAAGAAATTAGATAGTTGATGATGGCCAGAAAGAAACGAAACGTCGTATAAAAATTTAGAGTACACCGCTAGATAGAGGTTCAGAAATGGACACAAGGATGTGTTTTTGTTTTTTTTCTACAAGGCCAAATGTCAGTGCTACAGGTAAAAGAAGAATTTTTTTTTAAATAACGAAGGTCATTTGTCACAGGTCTATTTTCTTTACGGATTTATAACAAACACAAAATTTAACAACTTTGCCAAATTTAAACCTATACTCTATCTCCAATAATAACCGAGATCCCCATGGTGAGGGCCGAAAATGAATCAGCCTGTATATATTTAAGAAACAAAAAGATTTGTCCAAGACAACCCTCACATGATAATAACAACAGCAGATAAATCAAATAAAACAGTGATCATTCTTAAAGAGGAATATGAGCAAAAAATTGAAAAATTATTAGACGATAAATTCACCTATAAAAAAGAAAGAAATAATCTAACAGAGAAAACTCAAAAAGAAAATAATAACTTAATAAATAAATGGCACAGACAAAACCTAATAGATTTCAACACTAAAAGCAAACTTCGCATTTTTAATTCCCAACCTCCATCAATATATAGCTTACCAAAAATCCACAAAAATAATATCCCTTTAAGACCAATAGTATCTAACATACAAGCCCCTACGTATAATATAGCAAAATTCCTAGGTGATAGCATATCTAAGATGTTTGGAAAAACGGAATATCATACCAAAGACTCATACTGTAAGTATGTATTGACATCTTAAAATTTAAGCAAACTGTCTAACTGTATTACTAATATGTTTATATATATATATATAAATTAGTATAAACTATCTAAAATGAAGTAAATTTTTACATGAGTTTAAATTTCCCGAATATTGAAAAGTTCGTGCTTTTTTTTTTCTTAAGCATTCCAAAGTAAAAATAAATATTTGCCTTGTACAACTTACATGTTCACAAAAATACACACTACTTAACAATACTTATCTATTTAAAGACGGCTTTAATGGAAAGTAATAACGAAAACTTAGTACTTTGTACTGGATGATCTGACAATTGCGTATGTAAATAAAACTAGTATACTATCAATTAAGTTCAAGTGAGTTTCAAAAGGGAGGGAATGAAATCTATATTACGCACTGCCTGTCACGCGAATTGTCGTACACCCCATGAAAATAAACCTAGAAAACTAATAATTTTGTTGATAAATCTTTCAACAACAAATATGCATTTTGTATAATAATATATTCCGAGCTTTAATCAACGATATTATTTGCTTTTATAATATTTTTAGTGATTACTGTCTCATATAATAATACAGCGTTGAAAAGGATAAGGCCAAATTTCTAAAGCTGCTATTTGCCAAAAACTTACAAAGCGTAAATTTATAGGTAAATAATTATTCAATATTTATGTTGGATTAAGTAAAATTTACAAATAGGTATATTATTAAAAGAAACTCATGAAAGTTGAGGTTTAAAAAAAAATTGACAATTGGCGTTTAACAATAAACATTAAATGAAATTTTTTCATATTAAATGCAGACCAACTTGTATTACATTCTAATATAAAGCGGACTATAGACATTCCTTTAAGATAATCTTTTACTAATTATTCAAAAATATTTTGTATGAAAATAGCTAATTATAATTGCTAGTTTATAATGCGTTTGACTACATGTCTAAAATACATATCCATTCATCCGAATTCTGAATACTAAAATGGGCGGTTTAAAAATTTACAATTATAAAACTCTAAATAAGAATTAGCCACAAAATAATTTAATATTAAAATTACTTCTATTAAATTACAAATTGAATGAGAATTAACGGTTGTCATGGGAACCATACGATCAGACACCGTGGACTATGTAACTATCTCTTATCATATCATACGTCAAAATGTCTGAGTGGGAGCGGCTTAGCAACAGAACGGCAGACAACGTGGACGACGGCCGCCAATAAGCATTCGCGTGCGCCTGCACTTACATGAGGTCAATGCCCTAGCATTAGAATGCATTCAACAAAATTCCAAGAACCGTTTTGCTAATGGATTTTTTTATAAAAACTAGGTCAGGAGTTAGATTTTTTTTTGCTGCGAATTCTTCTTGTGATGTTTTTCTCTCTTAAAATGCATTTTCAACTAATAATTTTTTATTCCGTATTTGAAATTATTTTTCTCCCATATAATATTGTTTCTCTCTTTTTATTTACATTATAAAAAGCTTTTGTATGAAAAAAATACTTGAATGTGTACATCTCTGCAATTTCTTAATATAATATAATTCTCGGAATTTTAATTTAATTTGTTCACAAATTCTTAGATTTTTTTTATCCTTGTTAATTGCTTGACAACATATTTTTACTTGAAAATGAAATATTTATATATAGTATAATTAGAACAGCGCCGCATTAAATGCCTTGAAATGGATTTTTAAATAAAACTAGTATACTATCAATTATGTTCGAGTTTCAAAAGGGAGTGATGAAATTTATATTACGCACTGCCTGTCAGGCGAATTGCCGTACACCCATGAAAATTAAAGTTAATCAAATATAAGTGCTCGGTTATAACAGGGTATATCTATTTCTATAGAAAACTAGAAGAAAATCTAATGTGTTCGATATTTAATGTCATAAAAGTTTTCGTGGACTGGAAATAACACAAAAATAATTTCTTAATTAATATTATTAATTACGTTGCAATTGCTAAAATTTCTTTAGACACACACACAAGCCTACAAACCGCGTTGAATTTTATTTACATTTGACGACTAATGTAGCTGTGTGTATACATTGTAAAGTAACTATTCTTGCACAATCTTACTGGTGTTTCGAATCTAGATCTTGCTTCATATCCAAACCACATTTTTTTTACATCTCCATGTAAGTATTGTCTTAATCTACACTATTTTTTAATGTAGATTAAATATAGTTAACCTCCTTAATTTCAACGATTCCTTTAAATTGAATTAATTTCTGTTATATTAACATGTTCAAACGTTTACTTATGTAATCTATTTTTTGTCTAACCTTTGAGAATTACCAATCTCATCCTTACTTTATCAATTTTATATACCGAAATAACTAATGATAATACTTAAAACTTTCGTTCTGTAATCCACTATTTGCACTAAATGTTAAAATTGCTTTTGCTAAACTTAATGTCTCAACAACTGATGCATTTACCTTAGAAGTAAAAGGAAAAATATGAAGGAATATCGACCCAAATATATTACTATGCCAGTACCTATATTTGCTTTTCAAATTAATCAATTAATTCTATTTCTCCACGTGATTGGTCAAAAATTCGTGCTTATTTTATTTACACGATGCACAAATATATAAATAATTGTTCAATGTTTATATTGAATAAACTAAAATTAACAAATATCGTATTATTAGAAAAGTCTTTCTTTGAAGACTGTGGTTAAGTAAAAACTTAAAAAAGGTATATAACCCCTTACCACAATTGCTAATCGTATCCTAAATACGTATTTCGATAGCTAAGCTGTCATCATCAGTAGGTAAGGGGTTATATACTTTTTAAGCTTTTACTTAACCACAGTCTCCAATGAAAGACTTTTCACAATAACTTCCC
Source organism: Melolontha melolontha (assembly GCA_935421215.2). Classification (NCBI taxonomy): domain Eukaryota; kingdom Metazoa; phylum Arthropoda; class Insecta; order Coleoptera; family Scarabaeidae; genus Melolontha; species Melolontha melolontha. The sequence goes on along the minus strand of OW285235.1, from coordinate 389,210 downwards.
GATCAAAGGAGTTTAATAGATTTCATAAGTTATATATTGCGACACTTTGATTAGTGGTTTTATCTACTGATGATGACAACTTAGTTGTCGAAATACGTATTTAGGATACATTTTGTAACTGAGGTAAGGGAATATATACCTTTTTAAGTTTTTACTTAACCACAGTCTCCAAAGAAAAACTTTTCACAATGACTTCCCGGTCAAAGAAATTTAATAGATTTCATAAGTTATATATTGCAACACTTTGATTAGTGGTTTTACCTACTGATTATGACAACTTAGTTGTCGAAATACGTACTTAGGATACGATTAGTAATTGTTGTAAAGGGTTATATGCCTTTTTTAAGATATTACTTAACCACAGTCTCCAAAGAAAGACTTTTCACAACGACTTCCCGGTCAAAGATGTTTAATAGATTTCATAAGTTATAACGAGCCATCGAAAAAATTCATAATTGAAGTAGACTGTGATATTGGGTTGATACTTTAACCACTTCCACAAAATGACACATTTCTTAATGCTTGACATTTTCATTTGGTTTCATTGTAAAAAAAGGTTATGGCATTGAAATGATACTACAACAAAAAAGAAAACAAATAATTTATTTAATATCGAAATCATAATCAAAATTTACATATAGCTACAGAAGTTGTTGAAAATGTTGTCCATTTACATCTAAACACAAACAATTTTCTTAATAAGAGTTTTGAAAAATTTTGACACAAACTTATAGTTTCAATTTCAAATAATAAATGTCATTATGTGGAAGTGGTTAAAGCACCAACCCAATTTCACAGTCTTCTCCAATTATGAATTTTTTCGATTGCTCGTTATATTGCAACACTTTGATTAGTGGTTTTACCTACTGATGATGACAACTTAATTGTCAAAATACGTACTTAGGATACGATTAGTAAGTGTGGTAAGGGGTTATATACCTTTTTTAAGTTTTTACTTAACCACAGTCTCCAAGGAAAGACTTTTCACAATGACTTCCCGGTCAAAGGAGTTTAATAGATTTCATAAGTTATATATTGCGACACTTTGAATAGTGATTTTACCTACTGATGATGACAACTTAGTTGTCGAAATACGTATTTAGGATACGATTAGTAATTGTTGTAAGGGGTTATAGTATACCTTTTTTAAGTTTTTACTTAACCACAGTCTCCAAAGAAAGACTTTTCACAATGACTTTCCGGTCAAAGCAGTTCAATAGATTTCATAAGTTATATATTGCGACATTTTGATTAGTGGTTTTACCTACTGTTGATGACAACTTAGTTGTGGAAATACGTATTTAGGATACGATTAGTAATTGTGATAAGGGGTTATATACTTTTTTAAATTTTTACTTAGCCACAGTCTCCAAAGAAAGCCTTTTCACAATGACTTCCCGGTTAAAGGAGTTTAATAGATTTCATGAGTTATATATTGCGACACTTTGACTAGTGGTTTTACCTACTAATGATGACAACTTAGTTGTCGAAATACGTATTTAGGATACGATTAGTATTTCTGGTAAGTGATTATATACCTTTTTTAAGATTTTACTTAACCACAGTCTCCAAAGAAAGACTTTTCACAATGACTTCTCGGTCAAAGGAGTTTAATAGATTTTCATAAGTTATATATTGCAACACTTTGATTAGTGGTTTTACCTACTGATGATGACAACTTGGTTGTCGAAATACGTACTTAGGATACGATTAGTAATTGTGGTAAGGGACAATATACCTTTTTTAAGTTTTTACTTAACCACTGTCTCCAAAGAAATACTTTTCACAACGACTTCCCGGTCAAAGGAGTTTAATAGATTTCATAAGTTATAACAAGCCATCGAAAAAATTCATAATTGGAGTAGACTGTGAAATTGGGTTGGTACTTTAGCCACTTCCACATAACGACATTTATTATTTGACATTGAAACTATAAGTTTGTGTCAAATTATTCAAAACTCTTATTAAGAAAATTGTTTGTGTTTAGATGTAAATAGACAACATTTTCAACAACTTCTGTAGCTATATGTAAATTTTGATTATGATTTCGATATTAAATAAATTATTTGTTTTTCTTTTTTGTTGTAGTATCATTTGAATGCCATAACCTTTTTTTACAATGAAACCAAATGAAACTGTCAAGCATCAAGTAATGTGTCATTATGTGGAAGTGGCTAAAGTACCAACCCAATTTCACAGTCTACTCCAATTATGAATTTTTTCGATGGCTCGTTATTACAGCCCGTATTTATGTGTGTTAGAAAGAGATAAAGTACAATTTGCTGTTCATACCTGGACAGCACTTTATGAACTTTACGTATTTAAAATTTTTATGTTTTAAGAAATTATGTGTTGATATAATTAAAAGAAAACTGTCATCGAACAGTCTTCCCACCAGTGTCACTTTTTCGAATTTTAACACATTGTAAATTATAAAGGCATATAAAAAACGTCCATTGAAAACACATGTTTCGTACGCAAAAATGTCAATGTAGTAGTTGTCATTCGCGAATAGAGATCCAACGAAAATTTGGTGGGCAGTGAGCATTAAATTGATGTAAATAACGAATGGCAAACGCTTGACATTTGCTCGATCAATTAGACAAAATCTGAATAAAAACCGCGACTCCATCTACAACAGTTAGGTACACCGAAAGAGAAATATTGATTTTTATTTCGTCCAAACAAAGTCACAAAAATTTAAGCGTTCGTCAAGAACGTATGACACAATAAATGCCGATACGGAGGAGTCGTAAATTGTGAAACACATTGATCGAACGTGGAATAATTAGCGATAGTTACGTAAAGTGTTAAAAATGTCTCATCTAACAGCAGGTTATTTGTAAAGATTGGCTGTAGTATCATTTCAATGCCATAACCTTGTTTTACAATGAAACTGTCAAGCATCAAGTAATGTGTCATTATGTGGAAATGGCTAAAGTACCAACCCAATTTCACAGTCTACTCCAATTATGAATTTTTTCGATGGCTCGTTATATTGCGACACTTTGACTAGTGGCTTTACCTACTGATGATGACAACATAGCTGTGGAAATACGTATTTAGGATACGATTAATAATTGTGGCAAGGGGATATATACCTTTTTTAAGTTCGTAAACGAGGTTAATTTTTCATGATTACTAAAGTTCAAATTGTAAAATTATTGAAAGTTTACTTTAAACAATAAACATTTAAAGTTATTTCTTTGTTATTGTGGTAGTAAAATGCGCAGCAACCGCAGTATTCTTATATGAAATAGAGTATTGACAATCTCTTAATCTTAAAACAACAGATTGTACCATGGAAATCCGCAAAATATATTGTAATTTTATAATGCATTTGACTACATGCCTAAAATATGTGTAAAAAAATTATAAGCTATTATAAAACTTAAAATAAGAAATAACCCCAAACAATTTAATATTTAGATTACCAATATTTAATTGGTAATTGAATGTGAAATAAGGGCTGTTAGTGGATCGATGCGATCAATCAACGTAGACAATATACACTTTCCTTATTATCATTACTTTCGAAGTGGGAGTGGCTTAACGACGCAACAGCAGACAACGTGACAACGACCGCCAATAATTATCCGCGTACGCGCATTATATGAGGTCAATGCCCTAGCATTGGAATGTATTAGAAAAAATTCCAATTATTTTCGCTAATGGATTTTGTAAAAATAGATCAGGAGACGATTTCGTTGACTTTTGTTTGTATTCGAATTGTTTTTGTGATTTTAAAATTAAAGAAAAATGTTTTTTACCTTAAAATTCGTTTTTAAATTCAAAATTATTTTCTCACATAGAATATTGCTTTACTCTTTTTATGCACATTATAAACGGCTTTTTGTATCAAAAAAATACTTGATTCTGTAGAACTGTTTAGTTATTTAAATATGTAAACAATTCCTGGAATTTGAATTTGAATCGTTTCACAAGTATTTAGATTTTCTTATACATACTTGCTAATTGATTGAAAAATATTTTCATTTTAAATGATATTCTAAATCAAATATAAATAATACAACTAAGAAAGTGTATCATTAAATTCATAATATCTTTAAAATGGATTATTAAATAAAAACCTAGTTTCAAATAATTTTAATACACAACAATTGTTTCACCAAACATGATCCTTTTTGAACTTATTGCAAATGAGAGTTGACTATTGAATCTCATTTCCACATGCAAATATCGCTTAATGGGTCCCGTTAAAAGTTAATACACTATCAAATGAAGCCAATGTTTGGTGAAATACTTTAAAACTAGTTTTTTGTGCACATTTAAATAGAATTTCAACACGCATCTCCTTTATATAATATACTTAATATGATTTTACGAAAGATGGATTTAAGCAGTTACAATTTCATAATAAGCAATAGATACGCAACTCGATAAAAACATAAGCGGTTACGTTTCAATTATTACAGATAGCTTAGCTTTGTCTGCATACACAGACATGAATGTAATATGTATGTATGTTTGCATAGCGTCAATCTATAAAGAAATATTAAATAACGCCGGCTAAAAAAAATAAAATCATGTATTTATATTTAATACACGTATTTCAACTACCGTACCGGAAACGTTGACAGCGAGTAGTAAATTTGAAACACATATAGTATATTAAGCATTGTGAGTATAATTTGTATTTCGTTGTGGTAAATATACATGTGCAAGTGAACTTTCGGGAAAGGTGCGCTTATCTACTTGTATTCAGATGAACTATCTTGTGAACTAGAAATTAGCTTAGACAATTATTTTCGCAGAAATAAGATAATGCAAGAGTGATTCCGAATTAAAAAACTAGTTGGCTAGCCTTTTTGCTACATTGTTAAATTCATAAATTAAATTAATAAAGAAGAATATGTATCTGTCAATGCACAACAGAGCGAATGTAACAAACGGTTTGGTAACCGGCAGCAACTACTGCTGAAACAAAAATAATGCTGACAAGCGAATTGCGGATCGCTCAAAACTGTACTTTCTGTGAAACATTGAAAGTGTAAAACATTACTATGAACAACTAAAATTTATTCAACGTGTTCCTGTGTTAAATTAATTCATTTAGATGTTAAAACGTCTTTAAAAATAGAAAATGTACGTTCCACATCACAACTGATGATGGGTGCGTGATTAAAATGTTGCAAATGTGCACCATACTTCGAATGTATAGATTTTTCAATCGGCTCTGTGCAGTATTGACATAATATATTCAAATCTGGATTTCTGCTAGATATGGCATCAACTTTTTGTCTCAGCTTTGAGAAATATGTTTTTAAATGATGAAACTAACTTATCAAAATTTGGAAAATGATCCCTGATGTATTCACATAGTCTGTGTAGTGCATGTGCTGCACAGATAACATATAGCATATTGGGATAAGATTGCTTTAATAACTTCCCTGTCTTTAACATATATCTTGTCTTTATAGTTGTTATCAGATGACAGAATATTATGAATACACTGATCAATTACTTCTGCAACTGTTTCAACCACTTGCGACTGGCAATATTTTAGTTACACTTAAGTATGGTTGGTATGAAATGTCGGATGAAGAATACCAACAATTACATTTAACACATATCGCCCTATTACATCCGTTGTTTCGTCTGCATTTACCCAAAGATAATGACCAGATACGTTCATTCGTATTTTTTCAACGATTCTTAAGCAACATTTTGGTAAGTGGTATTTACGTAAAGGGGATTCATCTGGTATATGACGATAAGTATATTTTGTAAGAAACTTCTTAATTTGTTAAGCTCTTTGAATGGAATATTAGCCGCCATGAAAGCGTCACACATTTCTTCGTTAAAAGTGTCAGGTGCAGATGGTTATATGTTATTTCGATGAGTTTTCGAAGAAACATGTCTCTACACATTACACTTTTGTGGACTTAATGAACAGGCACTGCAATATATCTCGGGATCATTCCGAATATGCAACCAATCTGTATAGCCTCTAATCCATCCTACCACGGCTTCCCTTAGAATTCTCCATAGAGAAATAGTAAGGACAGAAATAAATGGACTAAAAAGAAGAAATGAAAACTACGCCAAAAATATTGTAGTAAATTAAACTTAATATTTATAAAAAATTATAGGATAAATATATAATATAACAATATAAAACGGATTTTTTTGTACTATTAAAATCCGATACCTAACGGTATAAGGATGTATAGTTTAAATAAATAAATAAAAGGGATTTTTTTAAATATTAAAAGTTGTAACCAAATAATACTGAAAGAAACGAAACCAGAAACACACCACTTTAAAAGAAAATTTATGAATGAATAGGCATAATATCGACGGAAATAACATCTGCTCGACGAATACAATCGAGCAAGCAAATAATGTGGCTGTTATAACATGTATACTATATATGATACCGCCACAACGTTTTATCGGGGCAATTGGTCATTCAATCGCTTCAGTCTGCTCTCTAGTTATAACATCGGTAAGACTATTTCCTTTCATTTGGTTATTACGCTTATCTACAAAACTCGTTTATTTTCTAAAGTATTTCGAAGTGATATCTCTTTCATACGACAAGAACTTCTGCGGGAATATCTCTTTGTGTAATCAAATCAATGGCAATTCCTGATCCCCGTATATAAACCCAATGGATTTTGTTATATGGGTCTAACTGAAATCCAAAGCGTACAGCGCAAAGCTCAGGGATAATGCGTGAGCAAATTGCTTCCGAGTACTGCGCCAAACTTTGAACCAACAATCTGCGTAACATGAGGTTTCGCCTACACTTATGTATTGACATTAAAGACAATCATATTGAAAACATATTGTAGATATACAGTACAGACGCGTGGGTTGGAACAAATTCATTTCAAATTCATGGGTTTGTTTTTTGGAAAAACGCTTGGAGACTGCGATTTTTATTTTTGGCTGTGGGTTTTCCGATGGTAAATTCATATACAAAGGTTGGCCCAAAAATAAGTTACGACCATCAACTTGATTTTTTCAAATAGTAACATCTATTTTTTAATTTAATTTTGCACCGAATTCCAAGTATGTTTTGTGTACTATGTCCTATATCCAAATTCAACAATTATCGAGAAATTTACGATTGAACACATAAATAACTGGGACGGTATTCTACAAAATATCTTTCACTCTGAGGTCTGAAAAGAATCGATTTATTAAAAAAACAGAACTACAAATAAAATTAAATGTTCAAATTGTTGCTGACAATAGGCAAGTCGAAATTCAATTTCTGGTTACACTTCAGTTAACGTTTATGGTTAGATTTATTGTATTTCGGCTATAATTCTATTCTTCAATTCATCAATATTTTGTGGTTTATTGAAGTAGACTTTCGATTTCAGATTACCCCATAGACAAAAATCTAACGGGATTAGATCTGGTGACCTGGGCTGCTCACTTGATAAAACCTCTCCTTCCGATCCATCTATTTGGGAAAATATTATGAAGGTATTCTCGTACTGTTCTCTAATAGTGCGGAGGCGCTCCATCTTATTGGAACCATATCGAATCTACTGATATATTTGGGTTCTCATCATTTGGATAAAGTGCACTTACACTGGGTATTATGTAATTTTGTAGTAGATCTAAATAATTTGGGGTACAGTTAATTCCGGCCCAAACGTTTACTTTCTGGGGGAATTGTGTACAACTTTCCATTCCCCATGAAATCCCCTTGATAATCAGTTATTATCGGATTTGGAATGGCTTGACTTATTTTCAGTTCCTATGAGGGCGCAAATAAAGAGTATTGTTAAAAGACTAAATAGTCGAGATGACACGGAAGAGAAAGGTAGGTCAGGATCGCAAACAAATGATGAGCCAAGGCAACAAACCTCCCAACCTCAATTGACACTAAAGGAAAAGTTACAGCTGGAAATTAACAACAGCTTGGAATCCCCAGATCCTGAAGTACAAAATGAATCGGGGTTAGTAAATAGTATTAGACGCGAGATGAGCCTGTTCGAAAATGGAGGAGTTCGTGGATATCGTAAGATTAAAATTTCTCTTAGGTGTTTGGACGAGAAATTCTTGCCTGGGGTAAAAATATGTTAAAAAAAAGATAAAGAAAGAGATTTCATCCTCCTCCTTTTCGTCTTCACCTTCTTCGAAGTCCTGTTGTTTGTCTTCCATCATCTCCAATAGCTCTTCTTCGGTTAGCCGGTTTCCGTTTCCGTTTCCGATTCCGTGAGATTTTATAAGATCATGAATTTCATCTTGTCTGATATCCTCAAATCCATCGCCCTCTATTTGATGAGCAAATTTGTTATAGCCGGAAGGTCCTTAACAACTACTTCCGGCCAAAGATACTTCCAACATGCATTGTTGAGTTTGTTTTCAACTCTCTCAGTGAGGCATCGATATCTGCGATGCAATCCGCTATGTTAAATTTTTCCCTACTGGAAATATCTGTTTCTTCTGAATTATGTTCAATCGAATCCAAAATTCGATTGAAACATCGTCTGGTGTAATAGGCTTTAAGAGCTGAAATTATTCCCTCTGGGGTTACTTGAAAGACGTTGTACTCGGGGGCAAAAATATCACATTAATATTCGGATGAACTTCTACTAGAGTAGAGGGACGTCCAGGTACTTTATCGATTAGTAAAAGGACTTTGAAGTCAAGATTTTGAGGCGCAAAGTAGTTCTTTACCTCAGGGATAAAACAATCATTAAATCATTAAACCACTTCTGGAATAAAACACCGGTGACTCATGACTTTTTATTAGCTCGCCAAAAAAAAAACGGATAACTGATTTTTTAAATTTTTTCGCTTCAACGTTCGCGGATTTAGGTGGCGATATTTTATCATCGACTTTATTTAAATATCACCTGAGTGAGGTATTTATACACAAGAGAAGAGAAACTTGATTTTTGCCACCTTGAAGCCTGGAGTCAACCGTTCTGTTTTGGAATGGAAAGTCCTATTCAACATTCTCTTTCAAATAGTTCCGTCTCATCTGCATTTAAACAATGCAGATGAGACAACACTTGTTGTGGTAGATATCCTACTTCTTGTATTTTTTTTTTGTTGCCTCATTGTCAGCAGACGCCGATTCGCTGGTCGATTTTATATTATGCAAATTATGTCTTTGCTTTAAATTTTCAAACCAACCTTTGTGGGTCTGGAAGTCAAACAATGAATCAGTATCTTTATTTAAAGGATCAAATTGTATTTTTTTAGCCTTAGCTCTTATCAGAGCAGAACTGATCGAAACATGCTTCTGTGATATTTCCTCCAACCAAACGCTTAAAGTATTTTCTGTCTCTTCAAGAGAATTATTTCGTACTGAAGAACCTATTTTCGCGCTCGCACGAGCACTAGTCACGACACTCGCGAATAATCAAATCCAAAGATCGCGAATGTAAAATTCGTCCGCATTTTAATTATAATTAATGATTAATTAATGATCAAAACTCGCGTATGTCGAAACCGCGAATGTTGAAGGATTACTGTTCTTTATTCTTATAACTTTATTAAAACAGATAGATACTGCATTACTGAAGGTTCGACATTAAAAACATGTCATTCTCAAAGGAAAGAATAATACGTATGCGAAATATAAGAACAAATTAAGCTACTACGAAACATAATCCTAGCTTCAGGATATAATTAAGTGGTAAGTAAGTGATAGAGGAGTGTATAGTACTAAGAAAAATACATTACGATTGTTGTGGATTAAAAAGATTACTTTTAATTAGGTCTAGCTGGTCATCAAGAATAACACCTTTGGAATTGTTAATACCTATATAGATTTTCTAAGATATTCAATTTGAAACCGCTTTTCTCGCTGTGTAGAATTGATGTATTATTCAAATCAGGAAAAATATGTCTTGTTCCTATTTTGTGACATACAGTGGACTCTACTTCAATGATTTCGTTCTCCTTCTGACATTCCTTAGGGATCAAATTTGGGCCCCTTACTATTTGTTTTGTTTATAAATCATCTCCTTCTCCAAGTGAAGTGCCCCATTCTCGCTTACGCGGATGACATAAAAATTTATTCTGAGATTTTATTGACTAAATTGTTAAGCTTCAGCAGAATCTGGACATATAGTTGCATGGTGTGACCGTTTTAAACTTAAATTAAATATTGGCAAATGCCGCGTGGCACTTATTTAGAATTAGCATATAAATATCTATTGTCTATTCCTCCAACCAGTAAAGAACCTGAGCGAGCGTTTTCAGCTGCTGCTTATGTTGGCAATAAACTACGAAGCAGGCTTGGAAGTCAAACATTGGATGCTTTGATATTTCTACGATTGTATTTTCGAAATTCTAAATAGTTTTTTGTATTGTCTTTTCGTTCCTTATTTTAGTATATTGTGTATTGTGTCGTGCAACAATATTAATAAATAATTTTTAAGAAATTACTTAAATTCTTTTTTCATCTGAGCTCAATTAGAAACCACATAGTCTAATCCAGGGATTGAAAAACATGCTCGGGATTGTATTCTCTACCTGTAGTATACTTGATAAGAAATAATAATAATAATAATAGGCTTTTTAGTTTATTTACACATAACAATAAATAATTCAAGTATGACTAAAATGCTTTAGAAAACATTTGCCTAGTTAGTGCACATGATTTGTTTAGTGGTTGCTAGTAATTTTCAGTGCACATAAAAACACAAAACGAGCTCTCTGTACAAATATGCGTAATCTTCATCACAATAGACTGTTGTTTAAGAATAATTTATTTTCTAATTAACGCTCACTTTAAGAATAATTCACGCTACAGTGACTCAATGTGACAAAGAGGATACAGAACACACAAGCAGTTCTTATTCCTCATACATATACCCGCTCCTATTGAAGAGGTTGCTGTCAGATGCGGTAGTGAAGTGTTCTCCAGGATCTTGCTGAATAAGTAGCTTTCTTGTCAGAAGCGCATACTTCAATCACATGTTATTACTGTGCATTTCATTTTTACCAGCAACACAATGGTCCATATATTACGTCATAGGTATAATGCGTATTGCAACGTCTCCTATACTTGTTCGACTCGAACGCTATTAACAAAGGTACAGATGCCGACAATTAAAGAAGATGCTCGGTGCCAATAGAGAACACTATATCAATCACTTGAGGCCAAGAAAGTCTTAAAATATGCGATTCTATTGAATGCTGCTATGCTACTTAATTACATCTGGAACAACCACAATATCATCAAATGAAAAATGGACCATATCGTAAATTTTCAGCGACTTTTATTACTACTTCCTAACCTAATGTTGTAAATGAGTCGTTAAATTTTAAAACATTGTGGTGCAATTTAAATTTCATAGCAAGAACAAATGTATGTTAATGATCCAGCTATTTGAACAGAATTACGTATATGTACTCATGTGATTTATGCACCAATCGTGTGCTCTATTCTATAATAGACGAATAGAGTTTATTTGTTATACATAATTCGACACAGTGTAAGAGTTGTGTACGAAAACATACCGTCGCAAATATCTGTAGGACTGTATTCTATGGAAAATATGTACATTGCAGAATAATATTTAAAAAATATCCAAGAACAAAAGATAGTAAATCTACGAAGAGTCCCGATAAGGACTAAGAAGCGTAGTAGATATTAAATAATTGATTCAAGAAGAGAGTGTGTTGAAACTCCATTTAAGGGTAGATTAAAAATCTACACTGCTCAAAAGAATTAGCGGATATCTCTTGAAAATGACAAAAATAGTAATTGATTCAGTGTGCACCCAGATAACAGATGTGTTTTGATTTGGCGTGAACTAGGAACACAAAATACCCATCAATTTGCCGGGAAAAGGCCTCGGTATTACGGTGGCGATGCGATGGTTGGGCCGGAATAAGTATCGGAGGCCATACCGAAATGTATTTTATTCAGAATGCTTCACTTACTGCTAGATGAGATACTGAGACCCTTTGTTCTCCTAAATGCAGAAACTGTGGGAGAACAATTCATTTATATGGACGAAAATGCCCCTCTACATCGAGCAAACAATATTAGCAATTGGTTTGAAGAAGTAGGAATCGATAGAATGGACTGGCTAGCCAATTCCCCGGACGGTAATCCTATCGAACATGCCTGGGATACATTAGGAAAACGAATTGCCTTATGAAATCTTTCACCTCGTTCAGTTACAGAACCTCAAATTGCTCTTAGAGAAGAGTGGGACAACATTGTTTGAGAATTTGGTTCACTCCATGCCAGCACGATGTCAAGCCATGTTGACCGCCTGAGTAGATCATCATTATAACAATTACTAAAATTATGCTTCTGTTAAGTCTCTAATTTATTGTAGTACTTATTCCTGCACAAAAATAACAATTTTCTCAAAATACTAATAAAGGTTCAAATGACAATATTTATTTTTGCCTATATGTACTTAGTCAAATAAGTCATTTAAGTATTCTTATTATTAAAACGCTATTTATTTTAATATTTACAACCCTTTTTAATCAAAATAATAAATATCTGTTAATTCTTTTGAAGAGTATAGTTTCGAGTTTCGAATAATTTGATTTTAACGCAATTCAATTATTTCACCAAGCATTGAACTCATCAGTTGGTTAATAAATACGTTTGTACATACTGAGTGATAGGGAAGGCTTAAAAGTTACATCTCTTTATAAAGAAAGTACAAAACGACCTGTTATAGTAAATGAACTAGAAACAATTGATATTATAAATGATCTTGATATTGACGATTATAAACTCTCTCATCAAATACCAATTGGTCGGTCATGTTTGCATTAAGCAACGGATACTGATCAAAGGACATACATATTGCCATATAATATAGCGAAAAGTTGAAATAATTTATAATAACGAGATTTATACTTTTCTAAAAAAGTATAAACCCTAAGGCAGTAAAATATACAAAATATAAAAATGATTAGATATTAATATCTAATCATTTTTATATTTTGTACGTCAATTTTATTATTTTTCAACTCTACATTTTTTACCCCAGAAGAAGCGACAAAGTGTTGCGAAATATAGGGTAATTTAATAAAGGAGTTTTTTAATTGACCGCTTACCCGAATTTTAATTAATTTTTGATAATATATCACGGTCGATAATTTCTTTTCAATTTATATATATATATATATATATATATATATATATATATATATATATATATAAAAAATTTTGTGAAAAACTTATCTGCGCGGAATGTGCATATATCGATATTTCACTGTTTTTTTACAGATCATCAGTGCACCTTACCGAAGACAGACATGATATTCACTTCTATACTACGCGTATATATACGAACTGTAATGAACTTCATGTGTATGAGAATTAATAATTATTATAGCGACAATCGCATGTAAAATGAGATTTAATAATTATTAATTCTCATACACATGAAGTTCATATATATATATATATATATATATATATATATATATATATATATATATATATATACATATATGAAAAATGTGTGAAAGCCATATCCACCTGGAATGTGCAGATACCGATATTTCATAGTTTTTACTAATCTTACACATTATCCGCGAATAGATACGACTTTCATTTCTATACTGCATGTATATATACAAATGATGAAAAACGCGATGTTAATGAGAATTAATAATTATTGAATTTCCACATTAAAATCATATATATATATATATATATAATTATTTCGTGACCTTGGTATGATATTGTAAATTCAATCAGTGGGCGATTTAAGGTCTGGCTTTACTTTAAAGTATATATATTTAAAACAACCCTACATGTTTCGGCAATGATGCCTTTATCAAGGATGAATATGTATATATATATATGTATATGTATTTATATATATATATATATATATATATAAGGTAAACTTAATAAGTCGGCGATTAAAGGTCCGGTTCATTACTTCAAAGTATATATATTTAAAATAACTCTACATGTTTCGGCAATGATGCCTTTGTCAAGAGAATACAAAATATAAATGACAGAATATAAATGTCAAATAATTAAGTTGCTATGGTTTAAATCATTCAAAGATACATTCCAATAATAATAATAGATCATGCCTTAGTATTCCAAAAAATAGATAGCAATTATTAAGTTTACCTTATCATACCAAGGTCACGAAGATATTATATATATATATATATATATATATATATATATATATATATATATATAGTATAGAGATAATCTATTTTAACCGTTTATTTAATATAACATTTGATAAATTCTTGGAATTTAGGCTTTATATTAAATATTTTGAATTAGTATGTTATTTCGCGAAATAATGTGACTGTCGACAATTACGACGCTAATTATTCGAAATTTTTATTTGAAAAAAATTTTGTCCTAGGTGGAGCTTAAACCCATGCCCATGGCTTGCTGGGCCATCGCTCTAACTAACTGAACTACGAGAACTTGGTTTCAAGTTAATTTTTACTTTTCTGTTCCTTATAAGGCATTTGCAATGAGCTTGGATCCAAGTTCTCGTAGCTGAGTTGGCTAGAGCGATGGTCCGGCATGCTACAGTTGTGAGTTAAAGTCAATTGTAGACAGTAATGTTTACATACACGTTACTTCGCGAAATAACATACTAATTTAAAATATTTTATGTAAAGTCGAAATTCCAAGAATTTAGCAAAAATGCGTGTGTGTGTGTGTGTGTGTGTGTGTGTGTAATTTACTTGTCCGAATTTAAAAAAAAAACAGATTATAGAAGTTTAAAAATAAGTGTTAAGGAACTTGCCATACATACACAAAGGCACCATAGAATTCGAAAATATCGTAATTTAGAGGACTTCTTTTCTTAGATAAATGTATTAAACATATTGGCAGCTTAGAAGAGAAAACATTTGCCGTTGATTTATGCAGTGCTGACTGTAATAAATGTGGTAAGGTAATTTCAAACGCATTGTTGATTTAAATATTATACTCGATCAAACGTAACAATCCAAACGTTAGTCAGTTGTATAACATATGGCTTCTGCGTAGTCGTATGTTATAGTTTGAACAGTATGTATTTGCATATAATGGGAATACCACAGACAGCTTATACGCAATTGATGGAGCATGATATTATGTAGAACATTGTAGTGTAGTTTAATTAATTTGTAACATTATTCATTATCACCTCTTTGTTTTGTGTCAGTAATTCAAAATATTCATTTGTGTATTATTATCACGTACACTACTCATCCTTTTGAAATAGCAAGACGTTGGGTAGGCCAGTTACGTATTCGTCTTTGACGTAATTCTGCGTTACACATAAGCATACATACATATATTTACTTACATGTATCTCCCTACAATGTTCACGCAAATTATAGCATGTTACTACCTATATTTCTATTAATTTAAAAATAACAAATGTAGTCAAAATGTACATGCTTTTAAGCATTCTCCGTATACTAACGAGAAGCATTTTTATATATGTACATTTGTTTGTGGAAACAAAAGACTACGGCAGCAAACAAAATTCATATTTTAATATACATAGATCTCTTCCCATTGAACGAAGGGATTATACCGTGATGATATGATAAATCATTAAACCCGTTGTAAAAAGTTTCTCTTAGTTTATTCACAAAATGATCGCCAACGACTGCAACGGGTATTCAACTTTTTCAAAATCACAATCAGTAGTAACAATTTTTTCAAATCTTAACATAAGTATACATAACCCAAATAGAGAATTGCATATTACTTACCATGCCTAGATCATTTATTTTCGTCAATCGAGTCCAATATTGCGCGGCAAGGGGTAGCCTGATATCAGCTGAGGATATCTGGCTACCCCTTGCCGCGTCAGTAGTGTTTTTTTGATATTCTGCATACTATAATCGTTGTTTTTATATTCATACGAGGGTTGTCTTTTATATTTTGCATATAGAGCTGGATAAAACTGTTGATAGCTTTTAAAGATTTTATTTATTAAATAGTTAATTGACGAAGGAAATACTTGTTGAAACTTCATTATAACGCTAAGAAATAAGTAATTAAACTTCTAGTTTCAAAAATTCTTTTATTGTAAATATTGTTTAATTACTTATTTTATTTATTGTTTTTCGAAGTATTCTCCACGAAGATTTATGCACTTTTACATGCGCTCGAATCAACTCTAGATGCAGATATTCCACTTATTTGTTGGTACAGTCAAAATTGCGTTTTTGAAGGCATCGACCGCTCCTTCTGACAACTGGAATTTTCGACCACGCAATCCGTCCTTGATTTTCGGAAGGGTAAAGAAAATTGTCTTTCAACCTGTATGCGAACTTGCAGTGCCTTGATGAAATATGATTCGTCGTTGTGGGTTGTGGGGCAAGCAATGGTTGAATATCAATCAGCAGTAACAGTTCTTTGATCTTGTAAAGAAATGGTTGCTACATGACCTGCTTTCGAGACAAACGTCGCGGACATCTTTTTGGATACACTTTGAGAACGGATAACTTTTGTCGATTTTTCTTCACCTTACAACACCCAAACAGACGACTTTCGTTTATTTTCTGGCTCGTATGAGTAAATACAAGATTCATTACCACTCACGATGTTGTACACGTTTTTAGAGTTTCCTGCATTAGAGCAGTATAGAGTTTTTAGACACCAATTCACCATAGCTGTTTTCTGTTATTCGGTCAACAGATGCGGTATCCAACGGGAAACTATTATTTTACGCACAATTCTTCATGCAACATTTTTTGAATTGATGTTTATGAAATCCCCAATGATACCTCAATCTCGCGATATATCACATGTCGATCTTCGTTGATGCGCACAGCATCGACATTTGCCTGAGTGACTGTCATTTTTTGTATACCTGCTCTTGGATCGTCACTAAGACTAATCCGTCCACATTTGAATTCTACATACCAACGAGAAATTGTTTACTGATGTGGTGTTTCATTACCGAAAACATAAACCAACTCGGTGAAGTACTCTTGTTGAGATTGTATCTTCGAAAATTATAAAGAAATTGTCGTGCGAAAATTTTCACGGTTTAATTCCATTTTTGAACTAACTTGTTTACTTTGACAGTTCGTAGTAGCTACAATACTACACGTATCGCACTGAAACTTTGGACTTAGGCTAACTAAAGATGGAGGTTAATTTTTAGTACTGACATTTGATTAGTGGTACCCTCTATGTCCTAGTTAGCAAAACATAAAATCCCTCGTTCTTCAAAAACTTTTGCGTTCAACTCATCGTGGTAATTTGCTTCTGAAAAGAAATAAACCAACCTTGCCATATCCAGGTTCAGATCCTATATGCATAATAGCAAGCTGTCTTTGTTTTGCTTCGGTTTCATCTGCTTAATTTTCTGGTCTACATTCCCTTATTTCTGTTAAATACGTTTAGGATGATGGTATAGTATAATTAGATGGTGATTATTATATCATCACGCTTAATTAGACTACCGTTTTGAAATATAGCCATAATGAATACAAAGTACCAAAAATTCTTATAGCTAATACTGATAAATAAATTTGTTTAACGAATTTATACAATGTTAATCGATTTATTTGTGACAAGTCTTAGCAGTAAAGTATTTCATATAACTTTACTTCAATATTATCTAACGAGAAGAAAATTATTAACAGTTTCATTGTAGGTAACTATCAAAGAAGATCTTTCTGCTTAGCGTTGTTTAGGTTCAAATACATATTCTTCCTTTTATAGTTTTTAACAGTACGATAACACTATAGATTCCACTCTCATACTGAGATATGCTGTATATACCAAGGTATATCAAAATATAACGAGATCACAAAGAATTGAACATGAAACCCCCATCTCTAATGCACTTATCCTCAAGTAGGCTTTGATTTAACTTTTGACATTTATTACCAGTTAATTGCTGAATTGTCAGTGTTTAACATACCAATCGAAAAAATCAGAGTGGAGAAAAAATATGCGATAAAATTTTGTGTTCTGAAACTTTTGAAATGATGAAATTTCACACCCAGATGATAGTTTATCACGGTTTATAGTGTTTTAATAGCATAAGAAATTCAAAGACGGTTGTGGATCAGTGGAAGATGAACCTAGACGCGAGTGACCACCAACTGCACGGATTGATTCAAAAATTGCAGAAATTAACGACTTGATCTAAAATGATCATCGGATTGTCATATATCAAATTTCTGACATTATCAATTTGTCTTATGGCTACATTCAAAAGATTATTCATGAAGATTTAGGGTACTGAAAGGTCGCGGCAAAATGAATTCGAAAAGTGATGGCCGATGAACAAAAAGACAATCGAGTAACAATTTGTCGAAAGTGGAAAAAACATCTGTAACATAATCCACGGTTTTTAAACAATGTGGCGCTACATGTGACGAGAGTTGGCTTTATCATTACGACCCTGAATTAAAGTCTCAAAGTATGCAATGGAAGCTCAAAGGCAGTCCAAAATTTCAGAAGGCGAAAACTGTGAAAAGCACCGGTAAAGTGATGAACTTAATTTTGCTTAATAAACGGGGCGTTATTTGTGATCACATTGTACCTAGAGAACACAGAGTAACTGGAAAATACTATTTTACTATTATTACTATTTTATGTACTTTCAGGCACCCTAAAGGCAAAATTAAAGAAGAAATGGCCGTTTTGTCAAGATATCGGTTAGATCCTGCATCACGACATTGAAGAATTGGGGGTGGAAATTATGGTTCAGCCTCCCTTACTCCATGTGACTTCCATTTGTTTCCTGAAGTCAAAAAAGAGATTGAGAGGTCGAAAATTTGAGTCGAATTTAGAGCTCAACGACGCGATGATGGGTATAAATAAATGTTTTGTTTTTGTACTACAGCGCCAGTCTCCTTATTTTCTGATATTTCCTCTTACATACTGTACACACATAAGGCTAGAATTATTGTTTTTCGTTCATTGTTGTAGTCTTCAATTCTGAAGTATTAATATTTATACGTATTTAACACACCTTCCTTCTCAGTCACTAAACTCAAATAATTCCGTTTCCGATTAAATTCATATTTAAATAAAATTAATACGGCCAACAGTTGCTCTTTGTAATTTATTTGTGTTATTCTGGTCCACGAGTACCCAATCATGCGATTGAGCGCCACACTTTTAAAACTTGCAACACGTCATAATTTTCAAGAGGATTTAATCAGGACGATAAATTTCAATTTACAAATGAAATAGGTAGTACGAATAACGAAACATTTATTTAAATTATTATGTATTTGTATTAAAACTTCTGGAGTATATTTTTTGAGTTCGTGCATATGTGCATTTATTCAGGATATTACGGCGTGAACCTCGAACAAACGTTACAGACAATGCAAACAATTAAAACGTTCTGTCAATATTTACAAATCAACATGTCCACGATAATTTTTCTACGACCTACGGAAAGTCGTAAACTTCATGTAAAGGAAGGACCACACGAAGAACATATAAATTATGCAACACATTAACAGTTGGTAAGAACAATAAACATTGACCGTAAATATTTTGTATTATCTCATCTTGCAAGTGGCAGTCGACTTGTAAAATTTGAATTATTGTAATTTCAGTGCACGCGAACGTACATACATAGAGCCATTTAAAAATAATTCTCGCGATAAAACTAAACTATCCTGAGACCTGAGACAATATCGATTCAAATAATCGTGTGAGAACGACAAGATTAATACTATTAGATAATTCTTAAGTGACTAACTTGTCAAGTTAAGTGAAAAAGATTGTTTGTGTGTGAATACTTTTATTGTGCCGTGTTATTACCAGAAAACAAGTGTGCAACGTACATAATACCTAGAAGAAATGGAAAAAGGTGTATGTTGTCTCTCCTAAAACGGATATTATATAAATCATTTAATGCGATTAAATACATATCTCTTGTAACTAATTAATTTTGTGTCTGCTGCCATAACACATGCGCTTTTGTGAATCTTCTTTATATAACCGTAATTTAGATTGGAATGTAATAAGTAGTAAGTAATAATAATATTAGCCCAACATTTTAAGGACAAAATAACACCACGAGTTGTAGCATTAGTAGTTAAGTAGAGACGATGGAAATTTAAAAAATTGTGTATAGATGATAATTAATTTATAAACACTATTTGGATAATCTTCACAAAAAATTTTTGGCAATCATTATTATTATGAAAGAATTAACGTTACAATGCTATCGCTAGTATCTTTTTCGACGCAATTCTATTATTACTTACTCTAAAAAAAAGTACCAACAACAGCGTTAAAAGGTCGAAAACTAAATCCAAAAATCATTGTTTTTCATTCTCCTTCAACAAGATAATAAGCATCGAAGAAGGCAATCGATGCTCGATCCTCTTCGAACTCAGTAGAACAATAATATACTATAGAGATAGAAAACCAATTTAAGAAGAGTAGAAGAGTATATATATATATATATATATATATATATATATATATATATATATATATAAGTAGACAACGAGTCTTTGCCGTTAAAACAAGTATGTAAAATAAAAAATTTTGTTGGGGAATCCGGCAATAAAAACCTTTAATTAGTCAATTAGAGTCCTTTATTTTATACCTTATATTTCGCTCTGTAGATTTAGAGCTTCATCAGAGGTCAAAAAGCGGACTAGTTGTTGTGAGAGATACATAAAACAAAACCGGTAGAGAACAAGAATTCCACGTAATACAAACAAAACGTCATATTTAATATATTATAGTTATATATATATATATATATATATATATATATATATAAAGCGTTCAAATAAGCTTTGCCTCTAGTAGGCCATTCCTTTAAAAACGTATGATTATTAATAATTTAAATTTGCATTAGTTGTCAATTAGACAGATGCATAGTTGACAAAAATTGCTATGTAATTTAAAATTGATTTAACATGGTTTTCACTATACAACACAAATCATTCATGCTAGAATCTTATTTTCGAAACGGACGTAAGATTGACGGACAATGGCAGTATTCTCTTCAAGATTGTTTAGAAGAATTTAGAAATGAGTTCCCTAACGCCATCTTTGATTATGACAGTTTTCGGCACACAGTGACACATTCCGTTATGGTTTTCAGAGAAACAGGGAGTGTTAAACAGAAAGAAGGCGCAGGTCGGGCGAAAAAGCGTACAGAAGAGCTAGTTAATAATGTAAGAAATTATAAATAATGCACCAAGAACTTCCGTACGAGCATTATCACAACAAGTGGGTGTGTCAATTGGCACATGTCATACAATTTTGAAAAAGGACTTACATTTATTTCCATATCACATGACCTGTTATCAAGAAATCAAGGAAATCGACTATCCCAGAAGAATAACGTTTAGTCAGTGGTTCTTAAATAATTTTGATAATGACCTTCTTGACAAAACCTTTTTTTCTGATGAGTCATGGTTTTATCTGAATGGATATGTGAACTCACAAAATATGAGGATGTGGACTAATGAGAAACCACATAATTTTTTTGTTGAAACCGCACTTCATCCGCAGAAAATTGGTGTATGGTGTGCGATTAGTCGAAGGAGAATTGTTGGCCCTATTTTTTTTAACGGAACCTTAACAGGAGAAAGGTATCGACAAGAAATTATTATGCCGTTTATCGAACAGCTTGACGACGAAGAAATAACACAGGGTTACTCTCAACAAGACGGAGCTAGAGCACACACAGCAGGTGAAACAATTAATATTCTGCAGCAATTTTTTCAAAATCGGTTGATAAGTTTAAACACTGAACATGAATTTCCACCAAGATCTTGTGACATTACCCCATGTGATTTCTTTTTATGGCCATTCTTAAAGAACTCAATTTATCAAGTACAGATACCTGATCTTGCAGGCCTTCAAATCAGAATTGCTGAAAGAATTAATGGAATTGACAATGCGATACTACAAAACACTTTTTCCTCCATTAGAAGAAGATGTGAGAAATGTTTCGAACAAGGTGGTGGACACTTTGAACAATTTTTATAAAATTTTGCTTGTTTGTTGGAAATAAACATATTTCATTCACTTAAAAATGTTCGTTTTATTATTTTGACATTTGTCATTTCAATCAAATATCTCATCTCATAACTCATAACCAACAAAATTCCTATTAAAATTAGTAACAAGCTAAGACATAATCATAATTTCCAAGGGCTACTTTGAGGTAAAATTTATTTGAATTCTTTGTATAAGGCTATACAAGCTGTCCCGCATCGTTATGTTCAAATTTTAGGAGTGTAAAGTAGACTTCATTTCAAGTAACAAAAACGCAAAACTTGTATATCCATTTTTATTTGTTTCAAAGTTACAAATCTATGAATGTGATTGTCAGATCATGAAAAAAATGTACCTAATCCTAAAGTCAATAAGAATTGATTTTATTTAAAAAAGTTCAATTAATAATATTTTCGAAATTTCCACCTCCTTATTGAATGCAGGCTTGTGCCCGTAAGCCAACAGAAGTAATTATCCGAATTTCATACTTGTTTTGTCGGATTTGCTCGGCAGCCAGGTGAATACGATCCAACAACTCTTCTCTTGTGTTCCAAACTTGCGCGTAGACTAAATTTTTCATGTACCCCCATAAATAAAAGTCAAGGTGGCCACGCAACAGGACCACCTCGACCAATCCTTCTTAAATAATTGACGTTAACCCAATTTCGGACAGCAATTTCGAAATGTGGTGGTGCCCCATCCATGTGTAACCACATGTCTCGTCGAACATTCAGTGGGATATCCTCTAAAAGACCTGGCTGTTCGTCTATAAGAAATTGAAGGTAATTATCCGCATTTAACCTCCCAGGAAGAACGACAGGATCAATCAACAAGACATCGATTAGGGCCGCCCAAACGTTGAAATTTAGATGGGCGTATAGCTTTGGGATTTTCTGATGACCACCTGTGCAGGTTTCTCAGATTTGTAACACCACTTCTCGTGAACGTAGATTCATCTGTCCAGAGGACTGGTCTGCAGAAATTAAAATGAAGCCGTGACTTAATATCCAGGTAGAATAAACTAGACGATCATAGTGGTCTGCCTCAAGCAAACCGTGTCCGCTGCGATAGTGATATGGATATAATCGCTCACGTTTACGTTTTAAAATTCGCCAAACTGTCATTCGTGGCACTTCTAGTTGTCTAGCGATTCGACGTACACTAAGAGTTGGATCCATTGTAACAATAGCTACTGCTTCTTCCTTTAAGTCTGCTGGCAAGTTTACTCCTCGGTCGAAAAGATAATCACGCAGTCCGCATTCCCGAAATTGTCTGTCTACTTCCAGAAACGTTCTGTATGAATGCGCCTATCGGGAAACCGATGTCGGTAGTCAATAACTGCTTGACGTGCACTGCCGTTCAGTAGCCATACAGAAAATGCATGTCCGCATACTCTTGTGAAGAAAATCGGTAAGGCATTTTGAATAAAGAAAACGTGTCCACTCACTAATAAGCTGTTGTATGAACTGAAACGTAATGTAATCCTTTATTAAAAAATGCAACGTTAACAGTCATCTGAACATTTGTTTATTATATGATATTCATGGTTCAGCACTTACGAAATAAGTAAGAACCTTCTTTATCATAAATCAATTTACAGTACCTACTCTTTTTTGTAGATCTCCAAGAAATTATTGTATGCACTACGACACGTGTTTATTTATTTTAGAATAAAATTTTATTATGCGACGTTAACAATCACAGGCCTATTATTGAATCGTATAACTTTTTTAAATAAAATCAGTTTGTATTGACTTTAGGATTACATTTTTTTTCATGATCTGACAATCACATTCATAGATCTGTAACTTTGAAGCAAATAAAAATGGTTATACGGCTCACCTTGTATATATATATATATATATATATATATATATATATATATATATATATGAACTTCATGTGTATGAGAATTAATAATTATTAAATCTCATTTTACATGCGATTGTCGCTATAATTTGTTGCATGTAAAATGAGATTTAATAATTATTAATTCTCATACACATGAAGTTCATTACAGTTCGTATAGTGACCTTGGTATGATATGGTAAATTCAATCAGTTGTTTTAAATATATATACTTTAAAGTAAAGCCAGACCTTAAATCGCCAACTGATTGAATTTACTATATATATATATATATATATATACAGGGTGTAAATGAAATATTCCGACGTATGTTAATATATAATAGATACGTAAGACAGCAATTCGAATCATTCAAATTCAATTCAAATTTAGGAACTCAAATTTTTCAAATACGGTCCTGTATTCAGACGATTCTAAATGAATAGAATGTATATGATTATATGATGTCGATTCAACAAATCACAATTTATAAATAGGGATTTATTGGTTCAAGTTGACTAAAAAATCCCTTTCACATTTCGGTACTGTAATAATAGGTACTTCTTTGTGCGAAAACTTTTATAGATATGTATTAATTCATAAATTTTCTTGTGCACCAGATTTATAACAACATAACATACAATCACATATTCTCTAGTATATTTTCTTATATTTCTCCGCGACAACATTGCTTCTTCTCTCGAAGATCTATTGTAATCAATCTGGTAAGCTTCACACAACATGTTAATGAAACTATTGATAGCAGGGTCAGATTAATTGCAGTTATTTTGACTATTCCCGTGCATTTGATTCTATCGATCATGTAATACTTCTAAATAAATTTTCTTCTTTTGGTTTCTCTCCTTGTCTTCTCACACTTATGGAGTCGTTTTTAAATAATAGAATATTATGTTTTCTATAATGGTTCTATGGACGGTCATATACTTTCTAAAGTTGTTTCTGTTAGGGATCTAGGGATAGCATTCGATCCCTACCTGAACTTCAATTTGCACGTACAAAACATGTGACCTTCAGCGAATAAAACTTTAGGTTTTATCCTACGATCTACGAAATGTTTCAATATCGTCGATCTCCTCAAAACATTATATTTTGTGATCGTTGTGAGTACGCTTGAGTACGGATCTGTTGTTTGGTATACCTTTTACGATACTCAGAATATTGCTGCAGAGAGAATTCAGCGTCGGTTTGTGAAGTAGCCGAGTTTCAAAACATCTGGCATTTATCAGAATCTCGGAATGGACTATTCTTTTTTTGCTGGAGCAGCAGGGCGTTCAGTCACTGTCTGATCGTGGGGAACTGCATAGTGCAGGTTTTTTGTATAAATTGATATGTGGTCCGATTCACTGTCCGGATTTGCTTTCTGGCGTTGGCCTTAGTGTTCCGCGTATTGCGCAATATACTTCGACATATTTACTGGGAGGCAACGTTAGGGGCGCGTTGAGGATGAGGCCCTCAATTTTTCTTTTTCTTCTTGTCTTGAATTTATATTTTCTTTTTGTTTTAGAATTTATATTATCTTTATTGTTACTCTGTATGGAATTTATAATTTAGTTGTCTTAATATTAAATTCACGTCCACTAAAAATAAATGACATTTTTAATTTTAATTGAATGATCGTATTTTTCTTCTGTGTTCTATTTGTCTCTTTCATAAATTACAATTTTTTTGCTCTAAAAAGGGAAAATTTCTGTGAAACCGGTGGAATGCTTAAAGGAGATGTTCAATGTGGCACTCATTTGCCTAAATACAAGCTTTTAACCTATCGGTAAACTTTCGAAGATTGTATACGCTTTAACACGGCTTGATCTTCACAGATATGGGCCGAAACCTAAAAAAAAGTTGCCGAAGATCGTCTTTCACGGCCACGGCCTTCTTAACTGGGATGCAATGTACCGTGATCTCTCAATCTGTACACGGTTTGTGAAATTAAATCTTTGATAGACCACGGATATAGACCGCAGCTTGAAAAATACGTTGCCTAAGATCGTCTCTCACGGCCACGGTCTTCATAACTTAGATGCAGTGTAGCGCGATCTCTCAATCTGTACACGGTTTGTCCAATTAAATCATTTGCTGGACATCGGTTAGAAAAACTCCCTTCATAAATACATCTAGTACCTCTAACATTTACACCTGTTTTACCGTATAGTAAGACGATATCCGTAGATAATAATTAAATATGTATAAATTTAAAATAAAAAGTTTTACAGCATCAGTCTCGTTATTTTATAACCGTACCTTGTACATTCAGCTAGTCCTGATTTCGCCTATTCCATACTATGAAATTCTTTAAATGCATTGATAGTCGATTCTGTTTAATCCATTAATAATAAAGCGGCAATTTTAATTTATTAGTTCTTTTTCCAAACTCGAAACGAGTTCATATTTTCACCTGAGAGAAAAAAAACGTAAATGCATTATTTGAAAACAAATGCAAGTAAAAATGTGTAGGGATAGAAGAACGCGTGGGCCGGTACATAAAACTAAGCTGTAATTATACGTATAAGTGTTTTAATTGTGGACGAACAGAGGTACGTGTCGTCACGGGCGATCAATTAAATATTGTTTATGAAAAGTAATATTTCAGCATCGAACACACGTGCACCTCATCTGGTCCAATACTGCCCTGACTATGGTAATGTGAGAGAGGTGAAGAGGTCACAGTGAGTCAAGAGCCGCGTACACGCGAGGTGAAGACTCTACATATAGTATTGGGCATATACTACAACATATAGTCTACTATAGTTTATCTAGGTTTATCGAGAAAATGACTATCTATATATCCCGTGAGTAGGATGAGCAATTTGCCGGAAATCTCACTCATCGCGAACTGGCAAATCAGTCGCTATATCCTCGAACGTGTTAGCACCAGAATTACATTTACGTTATGAAGTAAGTACACTGGAAACGCGTAAATAATCATTCGCCAATTGATTCGATCAAAATATAGCCGATACGATTGAGCAATCATTATAATAAAATAACGCCATAATCTTCGTTATTTCCACATCTAAGGGAGGTGCGAGACCGTTAGTATTTCAACGTCAGTGTGTCTTATTAAAATCATATATCAAAAACTGAACATCACGTCAAGAAATTCTCATATTCAATTACATACCACACGTATGCAGGTATGTACGCATATGCTATGTGTGTATGTATGTGTGTATGAGTGTATTTCATACGTAACATGCCATCGTCGTGCGGTGTTCTAAGTTGAATCTCTACTGTTTCTTCACAAGAAGTGACTTTTCATGGAAATAATGAATGCAAGCTTATTTTTGTGTTATTTTATATACAAATTTGTCTAATTAGTGAGCGATTACGTCAACAAATTACGACAAAATTCATTTAGCTCGTAAGTAATGTGCAGTGTCAAACTGTCTGTGTGCTCTTAAACAGTCCACTAAATATTCCACATGCTTTTATTGAAAGAAATATTCAACATTCAATTTTATTTTCAACAGTACATACATCATTAGCTTGGGAATTATTAATTAATGATATTTACACAAAATTATGTAATTTTACTGTGAACTTGATTTACGTCAAATGCGTGTATAGAGTTTCTAAATTAATGATTGATGTATTTACGTTAATACGCGCAAGTGAATTTGAATTAAAAAAAAACTACATACAACTGAAATCATTTTGAAGTTGTGCGAAACTAATAAATCATTTGCGAATTGACATGAAGATAATCACTTCATTTGCTTCATTTTAAGTAAAAGGTCACGATTATTTAAATAATGTCGAGTATCACACTTTCGTATTGTAACATCTTGTCTTTCTTCTGTGAAATATCTGTCCTTCTGATGGGTTCTTCTAAATAAAACTAACGATAAATTAAAACACACTAAATATACTTAATAACTAATAGCTAACAATAACAGTATTTATTCCAATATTTATTTCTCATTTATATCACAATATCAACTAGACGACGATTACTCGTTGAATGCCTCGTCACCCTCCGTTTTGAGTTCTTATATAGTGTATAGCTCATTTGAGGGCCTTCCAGAAGCACTTTTCTAGGAGGTTCGGGAGACTTGATGACGCATTCGGCGCGTGATACCACTCGCCTGATGTATCGTCGAATGACTCACATCACAGTATTAAAATTAAATAAATTTGATTTTCTAGGAATATGGATGTATGTTTTTAGCGCACCGAGCCAAGTTTTTGTTGGTGTGTGTGGTAACCAAAACGATGAAACCCTAAAGTTATCTCAAAAAAAAATAAATTAAAAAAAGCGCACATGAAGAAGTTTTAACAGTAATTTATTCGTTCCATTTATTTATACAATGTGTCCGGAAAAATGTGGGAAATCTCTCAAATTCAGATAGAACATTAAAAAATAAGATGACAAGTTCTCATATTTTTTTTCCTAGCGGCCCTCCCTACGGAGATACGGCCTCCTAAAGGACGCCACTGGAAATAAATTTTTCTTGAATAACATTTAAACTACTTATTATAATTTAATGAAAATTTAATATGATAAACAGTAGTAAGGACCTCTTAAAATACTGCCCTTAAATTTAAATTAGCTTGTTTAGTTTACCAGGGGCGGACTAGGTTGTACATTTTAATGCTTACATTTTTAACACCCTGTATTATAAGGAGTTAAAAAAAACAAATTTCGATACCTTGAATACTAAGCTAAAGAAAAGGTACTCTTGTTCATTGTCGATAAAATGAACCGTTTTCGAGAAAAAAAAATAATAAAAGAATTAATGTTTTATTTCTATTAAAAAGAACCATGATTTCTATTTTTTTTTGTCTGCAACAAAGTGTGATACAAAAGTCATTCCAGGAACAAAAAAGTTTTAGTTTAGGTTATTTAATCCGACAAAATTACAAAGATTCTTAGAAATGCAGTTTTGTCCCAGAAAGGCACCTTAACAAAAATTATGTTTAGATATGTACTCACTAAAGCTTGCAACGAACCTAAATACGCTAATTAGAAATAATCAATTAAAAACGTCATAAGTGGGTTCAACATGGGCTCCGTGAACTCTGATTCACTCGCGGGCACGAGGAATACAGGACTGCTGTACTCGCCACAACAACCCAGCATTGTTTCTTATCACATCACAATGAAATGTGATTCTCTGTAAAAGTTCCTCCCTAGAATCAACCGGAGAGGAATACACCAAGGTTTTGAGATGACCCCACAGGTGAAAATCCATTGGCGTTAGGTCGGGAGACCGTGGAGGCCAGGCAATGGGACCTCCTCTGCCTATCCAACGGTTTGGATAGACATTATTCAGGTGGTCGCGTACAGCAACGCTAAAATGAGGTGGGGCCCCATCATGCATAAAATACATGCTTTGGCGGATTGCAAGTGGCAAATGCTCTATTGAATCCAGAAAAGCGTTCTGACGGAACAGTATATAAAGTTCACCATTCAATCGTGGCGGCAATACGAATGGTCCAATCAAAAAATTGCCAATTATTCCTGCCCAAACATTAATTGATTGGAACTGATGTTGATAATGATGAACGACAGTGGCATGAGGGTTTTCATTAGCCCATACATGCGAGTTATGTAAATTTACAATACCATTTTTGGAAACCCTGCTTCATCGGTAAAAAGAATAGTGCTAATGAAGTTTGGGTTTGTTCGTTGCTGATCTAACAGCCAGTTTGCGAACTGGATTCTACGAGGAAAATCTTCAGGAAGTAGTAGATGTACTTTGTGCAGATCATAAGGGTATAACAACTGTTCTTTAAGTACTTCATGAATTGTCGTTTTTGACCTATTAAGCTGCGCGGCTAATCTTCGAGTGCTTATTGAAGGAGGATCACCTACAGTATCCAAAATATTTTCCTCCAATTGCACCGTACGTATTGTTCTTCTCACACCAGCATCAGTACTTGTTTTCGCAAAACTTCCTAAAACATTAAAGAAAATTAATAATGTTACCTTATTAACTGGAATCGCCTACCAGTCTCTCTTAGACGTTTGTCAAGTCGCTGAAATGTTTTCTGATTTGGAATATTGCGATTAGGATATCTTTCTTCATACAACCTTCTTGCTTCCAAAGCATTGCAAGATGCAAGACCGTACATAAGATGCATATCTGCATACTCACTAAATGTGTATCCCATTATCAAATTAAATTTACCAAGATATTCAAAATTCAATAAATTAATATCGAAGTAAAGGATCAACGTGTTAACAATATGAAAGATTTAAAATTTACACGTCAATGCATGATATTTATTAATTCGTGGGTACCATAGTAACGTTTGTAAAAACAATGCGTTTTTTAGTACTGAAAACAGTTTTATTTCAGACTTTTTTATCACACTTTGTTGCAGACAAAAAAAAATAGAAATCATGGTTCTTTTTAATAGAAATAAAACATTAATTCTTTTATTATTTTTTTTTCTCGAAAATGGTTCATTTTATCGACAATGTACAAGAGTACCTTTTCTTTAGCTTAATGTTCAAGGTATCCAAATTGTTTTTTTTTAACTCCTTATCATACAGGGTGTTAAAAATGTAAGCATTAAAATGTACAACCTAGTCCGCTCCTGGTAAACTAAACAAGCTAATTTAAGTATTTTAAGAGGTCCTTACTACTGTTTATCATATTAAATTTTCATTAAATTATAATAAGCAGTTTAAAAGTTATTCAAGAAAAATTGATTTCCAGTGGCGTCCTTTAGGAGGCCGTATCTCCGGAGGGAGGGCCGCTAGGAAAAAAATTATGGGAACTTGTCATCTTATTTTTTAATGTTCTATCTGAATCCGAGAGATTTCCCACATTTTTCCGGACACAAGGTCTAGGTGACAGTATACAATAAATAGTCAATAGGTTAAGGGGAGATACACGTTAGAAATAACATAATCCGCAAACCCACAAATACTAAATGCATGTTTTACGAACATCAGCTCTATCCTTGTGCTTCTCAGCTGCCGAGAATGCAGCCCCAGTGTGATTTAATTCGGGACATACCAAACATGTTGATATGGCATTGAATAAGAGTGTACGTAATACCGCGCGTGCGCAGGCGTAGTCTTGAAAGTAATTCTATACACAATTTGAAAGTGCTATATCTGAAGGATATGGTATATGTTACGTATAATACTTCCTAGACTAATTATGACGACTTACTCTGAATCGTTAAACAAAGATATCATGCCAAAAAGCAATTCCTTCTCTCTAAACCAAAACTAACGGCGATTTTTCTTTCACTAAATACACTAATGTCCTCTTGAATGTAAATCTGGTATTGCAGTTTTTGAAGTTGATTTCTCAGATTATATACAATTAAAAAATATATATCGGTGTATTAGCTTTTTTTATTGACTCCAACAATCTGCTCTTTTCAAAATAATAAATAAGTATTTAAAGTAACATTAATGAAATGTTTTTTTCAAGGAAAGCATAGATTTGGGTGTTATTCCACTGGTGCTTTGGTGAAGAGCATATCAAGGTTGTACCTTTCCTTTCAGATCATTCTACTGAAGACGGCAACTTCGTTGCCAGAATACGTGTTTAGAATTTATTAATTTATATTGTGGATTTTTCTTTGTTTCTGTTTGCTATAGATTTCTAACATGGAATTATTAGTGTAAAAATTCAGTCTTCTGTATGATGACAGATAAAATTTGAATCAAATAGAAACAGGAAAAATCCCTAACCACAATACAAATCAATAAACTCTAAATACTTATTTCGTCAACTCAGTTGCAATCTTCAGTAGAAAAAGACGTAGCGTCTTTGACTAAGGTGCAACCTTTGAAGATGTGTTCATCACTGCCAAAAATGCTACGTTTAGCACTAATCTTTCTTTTTCAGTTTGTTCTACTGAAGATGGCAACTTACTGCTGAAATAGGTATTTAGAGGTTATTGTTTCTCTCTGAAAGATTTCTATCTGTTTCAGATTTCAGCCCGCAGTCTTCACTATTTCGGAGGTTAAATTTGGTTAATTTCTGATATTTCATTTGAAAGACAGCCCTGTGGATAAACTGCCTAAATTGAAAAAAATATAATTACATAAACTTGCAATCGGTGGTGAAATTCAATATTTCTTTTTTAAAGAAGTAAATATATCCAAAATTTTTTTGATATGCAACAAACTTTGGATGACAATACATTTTCGAAAGCCATAATTTGTCTTTGAGTGCCGAATATAAACGTGGTATTCATAACATCAAAAACTGCAACGACTCCGAAAATGCTTTCTGTTATTTTTGTTTCGTCGTAAAACGAAATTTAATATAACGAGCGATCATTAAAATTTTCACTCGTATCTGGCCGTGTATATAAAAATTATGTCATAGCTTTAGTCATTAAGATGTTATTTCAAACATCTGTCACTGTCAAATATATATTTTAAAGTTTCATCAAAAGAAAAAGTAATGGCCTTTAATGATATGCATAAAGCGTTTATGGTAGAATGTTACTTCCTGACATCTCAAAAAATTGATGGTATTTGGCAGCATTCAATAGAAAATTGCCTTGCGGAGTTTGAAGAGAGATATTCAAATACTGTTCCTAGCTATAAAACTTTCCGTGATACGCTAATGCATTGTGTAAATCTTTTTCGTCAAACAGGCAGTATTTTAAGGAAAAAAGGAAGCGGTCCTCCTCTCAAGAGAAGTCGCGGCGTAATTGAAAATGTCAGACAAATTATTAACGAATCTCCTTAAACATCTATTCGCAGAGTTTCGCAACAAGTAGGGCTTTCGTATGGAACATGTCAAAAAATTTTAAAAATGGACTTGCACATGTATCCATATAAATTAACTTCTGTACAAAATCTATTACCTACGGATTATGAAAAAAGAACCCAATTTTGCCAATGGTTTATTCAAACAATGACAGACAATATTTTAAATCATACTTTTTTCACCGATAAAGCTTGGTTTTATTTGAAAGGTTAAGTTAATTCGCAAAATATGCGTATGTGGTCCAGTGAAAATCCTCATTTCTACAGAGAAGTTCCTCTACATCCAGAAAAAATAGTCGTATGGGTAGGTATTAGTCGTCACCGATTAATAGGACCAATATTCTTTGAGGGCACGATAACATCGGAGAAATATCGTAACGAAATTCTCGGTGTTTTTACTAGTCAATTGACTAATGAAGAACTCCAGGTCGGATATTTTCAACAGGATGGGCTACATCTCACGTTACACTTGAAAATATTCAGTTTTTGCAACAATTTTATGGCGATAGGATA
The DNA here is from genome assembly GCA_935421215.2 of Melolontha melolontha. NCBI lineage: Eukaryota > Metazoa > Arthropoda > Insecta > Coleoptera > Scarabaeidae > Melolontha > Melolontha melolontha. The sequence goes on along the minus strand of OW285235.1, from coordinate 356,233 downwards.
ATAAGTAGAAATACAGCGATTCCATATCCACCACGATCGTGTGATTTAACAGTCATGGATTTTTTTGTGTGGCCATATATAAAGAATATTATTTATGAAACACCAATTAATTAATCTACAAGAGTTAAGACATAAAATCATAGAAAAATGTGAACACATCAATAACTCACCGCAAATACTGATCAATGTTTTTAGTGCTCTACGAAATAGAGTGCGATTATGCTTGGTGGAGAATGGTCAACATTTTACACATTTTTTATAATATTCTATTACTTTGTATAAAAATTATAAATATATTTAATATAAAAGTCAGCATTTCAAATTATTTTTTAACAATCATGACTCATAACGTTTGAAATTATAATGACAGATCTCCTCTAATAACTTAAGTTAGGACATACTTTTTGTGTAGATGGCTTACTTGAGCGAAAATTTTATTGATCACTCGTTATTTACATATACCGGGTTCTAGTAACCAGTTATACATCAGTGACGACGAACGTAACTCAGGTATTGGTGGCATTTCAGTAACACGTTAAAAACAAATGACACCTCGTGGTATCTTACGAATAAGTGGTTTTATAAAATAGAGAAGTTTATCTTAAAAAGCAATTGTGGAAAATTCCTGTAGGTAATTAATAACTATTTCTTTAATAATGCCAGTAACTTTTGGACTGTATAATTATCTGACAGAATCACAACTGGAATTAAAGATTGAGGAAAGGAGGACACACTATGCAACAAACTTTTTAAATCTGTTAAAGTAAGGCTATTTTCATATGAAGGACGATCAGTTACTAGAGTAGCAACTGCTTGAGAACCTCGATTTAAAATAAAAGATTTTCATAGTACTGAAAATGCTACTGGGGCTATTTCTTTTCTAGAACAAGAAATGTTTAATATTATGAGGAAAATAGATCTTGAAAATAAAGAACAAATACCTGTAATCGAAACACGACATTAGTCCACATTAAAAGTCACTTTCATAATTTGAATGTTTGCTAGAAAGAATAAGAGAAAGTAAAATCAATTATTGCTCATGTAATAATAACTAATAGGCGATACCTCGAAAGATCAAATTCACATTAGGACGCAGATCCTCTTTTATTTTGGGAGATAAGTAAAAAAAAAACAGTAATTGCATTTTTTATTTGTATTTTCTTTTAGGTAACAGGAATGAAGCTGAAACCCTTAAAGAAATGTGCTAGGAAATACTTCTGTATTCCAGTGAGTTCAGGAGAAAGTGAGAGTGTATAGTACAGCTCGTTTAATAATAGAACAAAGGTGTGCAAGACTAAAACCTAAAAATGTTAATATGATAATATTCCTAAATAAAAATATTAATAAATAGCCTAAGTATTTATTTTTTAAAAATTACACCCAACCTTTTCCTATTAACTAAAGAAATAACTCAATGGGTTTCATCTTACTATGCTTTCTAATTAGTAAAGATATGCATGTTTACGCATTCAAAGAGGAATTATTTAGATTGCCATACAGAATGTACATTAAACTCTTTAAATCTATTACGGAACTGTTTTATGTTGTACCTATTCGATACAACTTAATAATTACTGTTACTTTGCCCTGGACGAAGCACACCAATTGAGTGGCGAAATATTGGCTAAAAATAGGCAACCAAAAGAGTATTTCCAATTTTCCACAATACAACCAAATTTCTAACCGAGACTCCTGATCTTATCAAATCAAATGATATTTTAAATCTCAATAGTGTATCGCGTCAATCGTGTAATTTGTCTATATTACAGTTTTGTATTTATTTGCAAATATGCAATTAATTGAAAAAATAATCACCGGTAAACATGATCAGCTTATTTGAAATTTATTTACTTATATCTAATATTATAAATTGACTGCACTTTAATAGAATAAGAACATTAAGCATTACAGTCCGTAGACATAACGTATCATTAACTAAGCTTAAAATAAACTCAATTTATAATAAACTAATGTTTTAATTTTCAATTTAAATAAAAAATAGTTTTTAAAAAGCGATGACAAGGGATGCAAAACACAATTTGCCAAACTCTTTTTCTCGTTAAAAGTCTTTTTATAATTGCATTCAAAACACATAGTTCTTGTAAAGAAATAGATTTGTTAACGTCTTGATCTGTTTTCATAAAAATACTATATACGTATATGTGCAGTGAATCAGAAACATAAATATGTATTTTGAAGGTATAGAAGACAATAAAGTACCTATATAATAAACTTATTATTTTATTAAAAGTATTTTCAAAGTTTGATTAATGTATTTTCTTATGTACCTTGTTAGTTGAAGAAATTCATAAGCATGCAATAAACTAAGTGCCTTATATTTGAAATGTCTATTTACTCCAGTTAAATTTCCCGGTGTCATCGCAGTATGCTCCGAGCCTTGTCCTTTTTAGTGTAGTTTTGCATTTCTTATTAGAGATGCAAAACTACACTACTAAATTCTCAAGACAAATAATACATGCTATTTTACGTATTATCTTGTCTTGAGAGAATATCGATTGCCCGTTTCATATAAAAAATAAGTAGTTTTCCATCATTTTATACTAACAACAAGAGAAAATAATTTGGCGTTTATTGTTAAACGTCAACTTTCAATAATTTCTTGTATAATCTCAATTTTAATCTCTACGTCACCCGATCCAACATAATTATTGAACAATTATTTTTGACCAGTTATTAAATATTTGATTTTCGTAAATCATAACCTATGTACCTACACGCATGAACACACTTCACTTAGTTCACTTGGTATTTAATAAATTTTACAATCCACATGCCAACGTATATTTTCACCTAGGTACATATACGGTATGTAGGGATTAATTGTAATGTACCTACAACATAGATATATTTAAGTTATACAGGTAGTTTAAATTAATTTGTTTCTATTGTTTGAATTAAGGTTACCTTAACCTTTTACCTTTTCGTCAAAAATATTATTTTTGTCATTAATACACACATGTATCTATCTATATTTAGGAATATCAACATATTTCATCAAATGCAAAATATATGATATATTCTTTTCACTGAAACAACTACTAGAAAAGTGAATTCCAAACTTCTAATGTTACCGATTCGCTTTTAATTTACATTTCCAGCAATTAAAATCGGCGTTTCTCTTAACATGCAAATTTTACATGATCTTTTCTTTAAACAAGAATCAACTCGAATTAAACAAACAATAAACTTCGAAATGGTTTTGATCTAAAGGTGATTGATTACATATTTATATAAAATTAAAGCAAATATTTCCAGAAATGCTCTTATTAGAATCCACGCAATACAATTTAGACACGGAAAATTGACTTTATTGGAATCCAAAAGTTATAGATAGAATGCCATGAAGTGTGAGTTCTAAAAAGTATTTGAAATGCAGCAGCGACTGACCGAGTTTGTAGTTAAAACGTGTTATAAAATTAATTTCCTAATTCGTAATATAATATTATGTTTTATCTAATTTTAGGATTATTTAATGTAGATATTTGTTGTGAATGTTGTGATAACGTATGGTCAGCGGTTGATTGAATGTTAGATTTTCATAAGTCGTAACCGTAACTAAGGTATATATGTTATATCGTATGCTCACAAATTTCACCTTTAATTTAGTCATGTTTGCCATCCGCCTACCTGCTAATATATGTTTTCGCATATGTGTGTGAGAATTAATTGTAGTAATGCGCCATCAATTTTTTAGAGTAGTAAACATTATATCACGAAAATCAGTTCGTTTTACTTTCTCTTCCTCTTAAGGCCCTTGATGGTTTGATATCTTGTATGGCTTATATTTTAATTCTTTCAACGTTTGGAACATCGAACTGTGGCATGCTCTAAAATGGCCTGGCTACATCTAAAAGCGATCCTACAGACCGTTCTTCTACATAACACAGGATATTCAACTTCATGGGTTCTGTTAACACGTGATTGGTTTCATTTTATTTTTTTTGTGGGAATTTAGAAAACAACCATCTTCTTTGAATTAGTTAAAAATATTTAAAATTGTCTTCGGACAAGGTATACGCCTCTTGGGATAATTAACTGTTATAAATAAATTATGTATTTTTCAATAAAATGTATTAAATTTAAGATTTAAGTATAAATGAAAAATCAGAATATTTTACAATTGGAAAAATACGTCCACTGTTACTGAAATGCCCGCAATACATGAGTTACGTTTGGTATTTGAAGTATGTCGTCACTGGTGTATAACTGCTTACTTACTATTCCACCATACATTTATCTCCATGTGTAAAGTTAAGAGAAGAAAAATCAATGCGAAGAACCCGGTATATGTTATTTATAAGTAATTTTATAAATAGTCGACGATTCATTTTCAAATTTATACAAATGTATAACATAATTTGATTAGCATATTTAAATTATAAAACTTTCTTTAGTTTCCAAGAATCGGAATTTTTACATTTACAATTTTATTACACTATGCATTAGACTGCTTATTTTATTACCTAGGGTTATTAGTGAAAAAATTTCATAGACGATGTTAAATCTGACCATCTTTTGTTAACCTCTAAATATGTATAATAGGTTCCATTACTGAAGAAACGTTTGAAACACTAAAATTTCGAAATCACGTTCAAACCTGACGCTTAATTAAAAAAGATTACTTAATTAAGAATTAGGAAGACATATACGCTTGTTAGATAAATTGACTGTAATGAGTAGAGCAGACCAATTTCCGTGCGCGCCATGAGCGCCGGTATGGGAGTGTAATTCGTAATATTAGAATATGCGATAGAATAGGGACGCAACATGAGCTTGTTACCGATATAAGTATAGAAGTAGAGACATTTATTCTATCAGAAATAATTAAATATACATTTGGTTTTCTACTAATAAAGTAATATGCATAAACACACGAAAAATAAGAATAGTACATAGTATAGCAGCGTTGTATGTACCTATAAATAAAATGGAAAATGTATGAAATCAGTGATTGTGTGCACGACAAAGGATTTAAAAAAACACTTACCGTTTTAAGCGTCTTCCAAGGATTGACAAACTGGAGAAACTCGATTGTATATTTTCAACATCAGGTGCGTTTCTAAGGATATTTCTGAAAAACATGTCCGCCGCGAGGAAGAAATATGTTTATATTCGGAAAGCGAGCGTTCTACATCTAGTGATGTTATATTCGCATAATGAAAATACTTTGTTAAGCAACTTAACGCATCTGTAGACGTGCCCTCACAAACACGTGTTAAGGTGTCAAAATCTGCATTTCTGTCTAAAACACATTCAAATTTAATTAGAACACTTTCACTTTTTGCGCCTTCTACAGCACACAGTTGTGCGTGAACATCTTTAACGATTTGTAGTGATTCCCCTAACGACAGCGACGAATTTTCTAATTTTGTTATTGCCAGTAACGCGCCAAGTATCTTCGGCGCCGTCGTGCGAAATACTGATAGGCGCATGTACCCTATATGTATTGAGCCAAAATGCTTAAGATACCCCTTTCACCTTTTTTAATTATTAAATAATATTAATTAAGTTAAATTTATACAAAAAACAGTGTAGATGCAAATATCAAGTACACTCTTTGAAGTAACAATAAAATTATTGCTGTCAATGCTAAAATAATTGTAATAATTGTTTTATGTAAATTTGTTGATTTGTTGTAAACTTTCAAAAAATGTTTTTAATATTTTTAAAATTTAACTAATCACAAGTGGCCGTAGGCGCCTTTAAGGCCTTGGCGCCGTTGTGCGCTGCACGACCTTGCCCATATGGACGGCGCGTCACTGGTTATTGCTTCTTCTAGTCTCAAGAAATTCTCACGAATACTTTGTAAATCCATTTTAATCTGAGCATTTTAAAATTTTTTCTGGCTTGTATTGATAACTGCACTTTCTTTAGGATCGAATAATAAAACCACGTCCTTAATTTTTTCAAAATGTTCATGATAGTAAAATCCCGCAAGTAACCATGTACCCCCAACGTGCCAGAATCGGCTGTGGTGGCTCAAGGGTATGGGGACACAATTCGTGAAATTTCCGAATCCGTTTTGGTGATTTCAGGAATACTGCCCTTGTACTCGATATTGAAGCATCTACCTCTGGATAACATCTACGACCCTGTTCTACCACAAGGTGTAATATGTAACAAGTTAGGACAATATTTTCTAAGAGACCGGTTTACAGAACACATGGTTGCGGCACCATCGGTCATAAACATTAATACTTGGTCGTTCGAAAGTTTAAATTTTTCCAAAGTATCTAATAGCACCTCTGAAATTTCGGCATTACATTCTTCTAGTCGTCTGGATGCTAATAAAATTGAAGACGTTGGTTGATGTGGTTCCATATTACGCGTCATCACTTTAACTATAGATTGTTTTTTGCAGTCAGTTGTTTCGTCCACACATAACCACAGTTTTTTATTTTTCAGTTCGACATTGATTTTATTTTCAACCTGTTTACGCACCGATGGTAAATTCCTTCGTAACGTTGTCATGTGATTCGCGTATTTATTCCAAAATGAAATAAATGAATCATTACTTAACAAGGTAAACGGAAGTGTACACACAATCATAGTTACACATAGTTCATGTATAAACGGTTGTCGATTAATTTTGTTATTATTGTGCTTCGAACTGCTTACGTGTTCTTTACAATGTCTATACATTATACTTTACAATGTGTTTTTGACCAACACATTAGATATGTATTGCACACTAAACATTTAATTTTTGAGCCATCGTATATTAAGTCCAGGAAATCCATAATAAACTTATTCACTTCGTCTGACAACGGTCGTTTTCTCGATTTATGTGTCGACGACATTTTATGACGTATGCTTACACTTACATGCAGTCTAAGCAAGTACCAAACACATACTGAATGCTTTTTATTAGCTCTGATTCAATGATCATCCTTAGATCGGCGCGCACGGAATTGATCTGCTCTAGTTATAACGAGAGTATAGGATCTGCGAAATTGGATTTCATAAGTCCTTCAAATGATGAAAATAGCCAAAAAATAAATTTAAGTAGTGCTCCATCGTCAACAATTTCACATCACATGAGCTGATATAGTAGTACTATAAATACATAATAGTCGCATGTTCAAGTTATTAAATATTTAAAAGATATGAAAAAAGGTAATTAGTATTCCTGCTCCTGGTTAAATAATTAACAACGAAATCTTTTATTCAAAAATTTAATGTACTTACGCGTAAATTTGTTAATTATTCTTAATTACAAGGTAATTACCACATTCGATTAACTATTCAAATGATGTGTGCATATAATTTCAAATCATATTGTAGTCAAATTTCTTAATAAACTCGTGTGAGAAATTTAGGTACCGGTTCTGTTATTAAGCTTTCGTTAGCAAATGCGTTTAGATGAATTACCCGGTGTCCGGTTGTTTCAAACAGTGAACTACGTGTGTCATCAAAATCAGCATAATTATATACAAGTGGCTTAATATTTGTTCAAATATTGAATATTACTTCTAGTAATTTACGCATTTTTAATAATTCGTCACAAACATAAAAAATCATATCTGGCAAGTTAAAAATATCTATCTAAATGCTACTCAAACAGCTAAAACTAATATAGTTTACATAAATATAAAGTCTTGCGCATGTTTACACAGAATTATTTGCATAAAATATATTTTAAAATTCATTTTTAAGAAAAAAAGTACATATAAAACAGTTTTTTAATATATTTATAACAAAAATACTAAATGACTGCCTAACTGTTTAACAAACGTAGATGGACCACATATTTCCGTTAATTAGCGTACCGTTCAATTGTATAATGTAGTGGCTCGATAATGCATGCGTATTATCATCGGGTATTATTGTCGATTTAGGGAAACCTACTTAACAAGGAAATATAATGCATGTTAATATGTAGACATACAATACATTTTGAAATGTTGGATCTTTTTAAACGTTTATCTTTAATTATCGGGATTTCGGATGCCATCTAATTCTATCATAATGTTTAGAATGTTCAGAAATAGGCAACTTGTGGCTACGATAAATGGACATACATATATTTGCAAATACGTTGCTTCATTAAATTTATAGTATGTGCTGCAGTTTTAATAGATAATTATTAAATTTGTATTTCGAATATATGCATGTAAATAGAACATCCAAATACAACACGCTATTCACTTGTTTATTAATAATCATGATAATATAACAGTATATTCATTAAATTTAACAGGTTTTATATTTTTTTAGTTTTTATGACATTACACTCATGAATTTCTCTTAGGCACAGGTAATAATTCCCGCTGCATTCGAAGTTGAGTAGTAATGTACGTCTAAAGCATGTAAATATGATGTAATATAAAGTCAAATAGATATTAAAATCAAAACACTATATTGGCTCTTAATTTCACAAATATTTTGACTGAAACAAAAAAATTCGTAAATAAATCTATGTTAAAAAGTGCAATACTAACTTATAAATCTAAAACCACTATTTCTATGTTATAAATTTTCAATATAAACCAGGATAGTTAGATCCTTACATCTAAATACATTAATGAAGTACACCTTCTTCTAGATTTGACTATTATTCTTGTTTGCACAAGCAAGAATAGTAAACATAAAATAGTTTCAATTGCTCTAATTTGTCAACAAAATTCAAAGAGGCAAAAAGGGTCAAGCGCTTGAGCTTAAAACATCATCTTCCTCTTTTTCTAAACTAATTATGAAAGGTGCGATATCATTTTGGTCAAATCCTACTTCCATATCCCCCCATTTTTCAATCTCAGCTTCAGTGTATGTCACATTATTAGCCCATGCATCAGCAGTTATTTGACTTAGTGGTTCTTGCCACAACCTTTTACAGCCTTCATTAGTTCTACCGCATTTACCTATATTACTAGAGTAATATATACATATAACAAGTGTTCATTTGAAAAGTCCATCTAGGTTACTATGAAATTTTGATAGAATAAGACGCAAATATATTAGTTTTTTTAGTCCAGGCCTATTTTCGAAGTGGTAATAAAATTGATGGTTTATGGGTTTATTCAATTCAAGATTGCATGGTAGAATTTCAAGTTGAGTTTCCATATTTTGTAATAGATTATATACAATTTAAGAATACTTTGGATAGAACTTAAAAACTTTTTTTCTGAAACTGGTAGTCTCTTAAGAAAATCAGGCAGCGGAGCAGTTAAGAAACGTACACCTCAAGTCGTCAATCGTGTTGAAGAAATAATGGAAAATGAACCACAAACATCTGTTCGACATTTGAGTCAACAAATAAACCTTTTTGTTGGTACAACTCACAAGTTATTAAAAAAAGATATTCAACTTTATCCATACCGTGTCACAGCAGTACAAGAATTGTTAGAAATTGATTACCCACGTAGACTACAGTTTTGTAATTGGTTTGTAAATATGAACAATAATGGAGAACTTTCGCAAAGAGTCATCTTTACTGATGAAGCATGGTTTTATAAGACGGGATACCTAAATTCACAAAATACAATAATTTGGAGTAGTGAAAATCCACATGTAATTAATGAAGAATCGCTACATCCAGAGAAAATTGGTGTTTGGTGTTTGGCAGCGATAAGCCTAAGGCGAATCATTGGACCAATATTTTTTCAGGGAACGTTAACTGCTCAAAGGTACCGTACGGAAATTTTAAAACCATTTGTCAATTAGTTGCATGATGATGAACTGCAAAATGCATATTTCCAACAAGACGGAGCACCTTGTCACTGTACTGCAGAATCTTTGGATTATTTAAGAGAAATTTTTGATGAGCGTATAATTAGTCGAAATACTGAAATTGCCTGGCCTTTACGTTCATGCGATTTAACACCTTGCTACTTCTTTTTGTGGCCTTATCTAAAAAATAACATATTTCGAACACCTATATTGAATTTGAATAATATGCTACAGAGAATCGAACAGAAATGCATGGAAATTAATAACAATCCAGCAGTGTTGCAGAATATCATCAGAAATTTTGAACGGAGGATTTTAAAGGGCATTGATCTTGAAGGACAACATTTTCAACATTTGTTATAGTTTTCAATAAATACCTATTATTTGTTATTTATTTGTATGTAGGGAACTGTCAAAAATTTACGACATACTTCAAAATGTTCTCAGTAAATCACATGCTACTAGATTAACTTTTCAAATGAACACTTGTTATAATATATACATATATAAATACAGTGATATAGAGGCAATCGAAGAACTGCGTGGCCATATTGCTCTGCTAATTCATCGGCTTCATAAATAGGTGACGGCTTATACTTTCAAATTAATCTTATTAACTATTTGAACTAAATTTAGTAATTATTTTATGTACTAGCAGTCTAACCAATGCCAGTAACTGTATTTTTAATGCTGTCTTGTCGAAGTTGATTTTATTGTTAGTTCACCATTCCTGAATTTGGTATTTTGTCGAAGACGAAGTAGTAGATTTATTTATTATTGTCGTATGATAGCTCGAATTATCCATAATAATAACTGAAGGACTTTCTAAATTTTTAAGCAGCTGATTTTCAAACCATTCTAGAAAATTTTCTCGATTCATATCCCCATGGTAATCTATGCTTTTAGTATTTGTTGCAATGATTAATTCTACTCCAGGAATGAAACCACTATTCCCACCAGCATGTACAACTATGTATCTACGGAAGAAAAGTCAACGATATATTGCCCATGCCAATACATTTGAAATAATTAATCATTTTGCCACCTGCTTATTTGGCTTTTATGGATTTAATATTATCATTTTGGCACGATTTTTGAGAGCTTCCATCTTGAAAAACCCAAGTTTCACGAAGAAAAGCAAACTATGTATTTTCAGTTTTAAACCGCATATATTTTTTGCGAAAAGAGAAGAAATTTGAATTTGGCACTTTAAGACCGTCCAAGTAAAATTCTTTATGATGAAGAAGAAACGTTTCCTATTTCAATAGATCTTTATCATGATGCTTGAAATATATTTAATTCGATTTATTACAAAATTAAAAGCATCTTATCTTGCCATTGCAGGTTACGATACCTGTTTCATAAAGAAACATCTTTTAATAAAGTATTTTAAGCTACCCAAAAAATATCATTTGCGGAGTATCATCCCGATGTAATCCTCTCTCCTTCAAGCTATTTCTTCATGTTTGGAAACAAAATCAATATACCCGGGTATACGTTGCTGTCTTCCAACAGCAGATCAAGACTGTTATCTGGAGGAATAGTAATTTATATAGCAACAATAATTTGAAAGTCAACGATAAGAAAATCTTAAATAAGTTTTATGAGCTTTCTGTATTTTAATGTGCAAGTGTAGAGGTACTACATTTTGCATTTTGTATATATATCTGATGACACCACTTGCGGAGTCAATTACAAAACATGTTGGAAATAGTGATCCTGGCTGCAAATATGAATTTATTCTCCGCTTCATGTTTTCAAAAACATACTGAAGTTCTTCAGGTATAATAGTTTGAATCTCATGTACAATTGCTTCCATTAATACATCTAAATTATGCAATATTCTTATAAATATTATCTTTTACTTTTCCAAACAAAAAGTAATCTGGTGGGGTCAAATCGGATGACCATCCACCTTGACTAATAATACGCTGCACATAAAATTCTCTCAAATATGTTAATATTCTGTGCGCAGTGTGTGCTGAGGTATTGTCTTGTAGGAAAAATCCTCTTTGTAACTCATCATCATGGACTTGTTCCACAAATTCTTCCAAAATGTCTTGATATCGTTCCGCGTTGATTGTATCATGGAAAAATATAGGCTATATTATTCTAGGACGTGTTATTGCTCCCCAAATTACAACTTTAATGGGGTGTAGGCCTGTTTCTACAAATGTGTGAGGGTTTTCTGTTATCCATGTCCTATAATTCTGGGAATTTACATAACCCGATAAATGGAACCAAGCCTCATAAGTAAAAAAGGTTAGATCTAAAAGATCATTATTGCTTATATTATTATTAAACCAACTACAATAGGTTGTTCTTGCTTCTAAAGCATTAGGATATAATCGACGGATTATAGAAACCTTGTACGGATGCATTTTTTTAATGATTTTAAGTAAGTCGTTTTGCATAATCCTACAAAGAACAAGAAACGATTTTAACGAGCACAGTTCTGAAATTATTTACATACAACATACCTGTTTGTGCTAATAACTTTCGTAGTGACTTCGTTGGGCTCTCATCCATAAATTGCTAAATGTCATCAACTGGTTGAATAAGGAATCAAGGTCTTCCTGATCGTTTTCCCTTACAAATACGGTTTTTTTTTCATAGCGATCCAACATTCATCGCTTATGTTGAATGAAAACTTTAAAAGCTATAACGTGTGTTCATTTGAAAAGTCAATCTAGGATACTTTGAAATTTTGATAGAATAAGACGCTTATATATTAGTATGTGTTTGTTGTAAACGTAAATCCAAATGACATTTGATACTGTCAATCACATTTGTTATTTATTTGTATGTATGAAACTGTCAAAATATACGAGTTCGTAGGTTAAGTAGTAAATTTTAATTTACGACATACTTCAAAATGTTCTCAGTAAATCACATGCTACTAGATTGACTTTTCAAATGAACTCCCGTTATTTGCAATTGGAAATGCTTGATTAAATTGTTCAAAACATGATTCTATTGAATATGTCTAGCTTCCGTCAGGATTCTGCGTGGATCTCCGAAAATGAGGCATTCAAATGAAGGCGTCTTACTCAGACGCAAACACCATTACAAAATCGTTAATAATATCTGAAATGTGTGGTAATTTTTAAAATAACCCGGAATTTAAAATCCAATGTTACTTACGCAAATTGGAAACATTATTTTAGGAGTTATGAAAATAACTGATTGTGAATATAATAAAAAATTAATTTATATAAGAATGACTAGAGAAAAATTATAATAAAAGCAAACGGAAAACAGGCACGTACGACTATAGCAAAAGATGTCAAACATTAATTGACAGTAACTATAATTCTTAGTGTGGCAAATACAAAGCAAAGAAATTTCCAAAATTAGACAAATGTCAGTTTTAAACGGACACCCGATATTTCACAGCGAAATAACATATTAGCCTTAATTTTAGAAACTTTCAGTATCATGAAATTTTGCTCCACGAATAGAGATCATATACTAAAATACCTCCAACCAGTAAATTCAGTATACAAACTGTACATACAATTTCGATTCTAGCGTCATTAAAAATAAGCTTTTCAGACCATGCTGCTCAAGTATTAAAGGCGAAATTTAGCAAAAGTTTAATAACAAAGTCTCAAATACGTTTATTTTCTGACGATTGCATCAATAACTTCAATAGGGACTTGAGTTTAGAGTGTTTTGCAGAGGTTTATGACGCAACAGATGCTAACAAAGAATATACATATTTCTTTATATATTTTTGTGTCATTTTTCATTGAAGGAGTTAAATATTATATAACGAATTACCTGTGGCTATAAAATGTTCACAGAATTACAATATAGTGAAATCTAAATTATATAAATTATTTTTCAGGATAGAGTTAAAGTTCGGTAAAGGTATTTTCTAGTGAGAGTTAGTAATTCTTGAATTAGTTTAAAATATTCCATTCCATATTCAGTTTTGACTTGTTCTCGTGTACCAATTTTATATTTACAAAATGTATTGCTGGTCCAATTGGAATAAAAAAATTCTTACTTTTAATGATATTATTCTAAATGAAATATAAATGACGGAACCAAGGAAATATGCAACAATAGTAATATTATTATGTGCATAAAACTAAACTTGGACTCATCTTGTAAAACTTGCCTTATAACATTCGTTCCATAATATACTATTCCGATACTGTTCTCTTTAGTTTCTTTGCACAATTTTTTGAATTTCATTCTAATTTCAGGTGGGAGTACACAAAAAATTCCTTATTCATTTCGCTTAAATTTATTAATAAAAAAAAATAAGTCGGACGTTTCAAATCTAGAGAATACGGTAGTTGAGGCAATAAATCGCAACGTAGTTCAACTAATTTTGTTGTGACAACAGCAGAAAGTGAGCTGGTGCATTTTCAGGGGTATTTCTTCGCTAAATAGTGACATTTTTCTTCCTAATTCAGCGTCAAAACAGGAAAATAAATCAGTATACCATTGTTCGCTGATTGTCCTTTCCTTCTATCAATGGAAATTCCACAATATGGCAGTCTTGGCCATCTTGATCGATGCCACTGTCTTCACTTTGTTTGGTGCGCGTTCGCTACGAGAAATATGATGTAAATCGCTGTTTAGCTTATAATTTTGCTTGTTATTGTACAAATATACTGCTAATTAGAAAATAAACATACATGGTAAGGTCATAATATCAAAAGTAGTGAAGGCACTTTTTAATGAATCAGTTAATTTTAAACCAGTTATGCAAGACACAATTTTTTCGACTTATACTTGATAAGCCATTTTTTTTCAAAAATTTACTCTATATCATAGTGTGCTAACAACATACCTACGGGTTTATTTCGAAACTGGCGAACTGCAGCACGTCGTTAGACATCATAACACGTGAGGTCCGCCATGTTTGAAAACCTGTGAAGTTAAGAACGACGTTTCGGTGCAACGAGTCAGGACATTTTTGCAGTGCCTAAAAGTTTTTTATTTACATGAACTTCTCGCTGATTTTGATTACTTTTACTTTGTCTTTCATCTATGCTGTTATGTAAATCGATGCATGTTTGTTTTAATACGAAAATCCTCTTTTTATGGAAATTATTATTATTTCAATATGCTTTGTACAAAACGACATAGATATGTCATTTTATCAATCTGTTCTTTCGTGAAATAGGTATAACTACCTAATTTTTTAAAATTTTATTTCATATAACATGTCGCGCAAATATAAAATACTAACTGATCGTCAGACTTAGAGTCAGGAATCTATGCAAAAAGCCATTGAAGCAGTCCAACAGAATAAAATGGGATAGCTATTGTTTTCGAAGGCTTTTGATGTCTCTCGGACTACACTTAGAAGACACGCATTAAACACTAATAAAATTAACAATTCCTCCGGAGATTGAGAGGCAGCTGGTTGAGCATTTAAAAATGTTAGAAACTTGACTTTTTGGGTTGAATTGAAGATCAGTTCAAGAGCTTGCCTTTGAATTAGCAGAGAAGAATGTTCTTGCGCATTGTTTTAACAGAGAAAAAGCTTGCTTGACAAGAATGGCTGGATGGCCTTTTAAGAAGAAATAAAAACATTTCATTACGTACCTCTGAGCCTACTTCTGCAGCTAGAGCTCAGGCATTCAATAGACCAAAAGTCACAATTGTAACAAGATTTTTTTGAAAATTCACAACTTAGTCCAAAAACCACAAAAAAATTTAACCATTAAAGGCAGAAACCAAATTGGCTATGGCATTAGTACTGAGAGCGGTTCAAATATTGCACCATTGGTTCATATGATACTCCCTCGAAAGAATATGAAGAATGAACTTGTGGATAAAGCACCTACTGACACATTAGGAATAGCACAAGAATCCGTATGGATGAGTACTGAAATTTTTGTGCGATGGTTAAGACATTTCCAATCATATACAATAACCAATGAAGAGAATACAGTCTTACAAAAATTGTGATGCGCCTGCAAGTCACAAGGGCATAAAACCTTTGACTTATGCCAAAGAGAATGGCATTCATATCAATGGCTTCATTACCATTTTTCGTTAAACATTCATTCCGAGGTAAGGCAAAAGAACAATGCCAAAAGCTAATAAGTCCAACTATGTTTTAATTTCTACTCCAAACATGGAAGAAGAGATAGGTACCTTAAAAAGTCCTCCAGCAAAAAAAAATTAGATCCAAAAAGCACTTTTAGGCAAAAAGGAATTAACATATAAAAGACATTAATTACAATAGCAGTTGGCAATGAGAATGACGACGAGGACTGCCAGCGTATTTATTGTAACTATTTATGTTCACGCTCAAAACCCGGAGAATGCTAGTTATGATGTGTTACGTGTTTTTGTTGGGCTCATGCATCATGTGCTGAAGTTCCTAAGAAGACCAAAAACTTTATTTGTGAACTTTGTAAGTAATTTATGTCGTGTCATTCTGTCCATACTGTATGGACAAAATGGCTTTTGTTAGAGGTTAAGATACCCTCAATATTTTTATAATTCCTATTCGATTATAATTCAAGAAGCTTAAAGGCAATGAACCAAACTGTATGTAACTGCGTAAATTAAGTAACAAAACGAATTAAGTTTTGGCAAATGGTTTTCATAGTGACATTTCCATCTAAAAATTCATATATTAACATTCCAAAGATTTAAAACTTTCACATTTTAGGTGTAAATAAAAATCATGATTAGTGTGAAACTGATAAAACCAAAATCTAATAATGTACGGTTTTGGATTTGTTAGTGAGAAGCACTTCAATGTGTTGATCGAACTTTAATTTCTGGCGTATAGCAATGGATAAATCACATCGACTGTCACTTAAGGGTCTACTTTAGTGCCCGAAAAATTACCATTTCAGAAATATGCAACCCACATTACAGCATACTACAACAGACTAGGCACCAAGACGCCCTGCTGAGAGGGTCGAAGGATTATGTAAATTAGCAAACAAATTTGATTATTGACACATCAGCTACTTGGGATGTATTTATGCCTTGTTTTCAGCAGATAGATGATCTGTGTATTTCCGCCTAAAATTTTTTGAATCGTAGATAAAGAATAGATGTATTATTATAACAAATGTAACTTAATAGGTTCTAATATAAAATAAGTAGTGTAGTAAAGCTACACAATTTTACCCATACATACCTAATTGAAATACTTAGATGCTTGCGTAAAGTAAAAGACAAACAAATGTATTAACTTGTTTTCCTCTAAAAGTGGTTACGGCATTACCTGGCTTTCTAATCCTTCTTAGTCATTTAAAGTTAATCACCTGGTTACTTGGAAAAATGTATATAATTCGATAAAGATATGACCATATGATATTAGTGTTGGTGACCGTTGTAATTTTGAAATATAAACAACAATGGGACTTCACTCCAAAAAAAGATTGACAACCGCTGCAAAACGGAAAAGTAGAAAACAGTTGATGAAACAAATTCGGATAAAAAATCGAATAGTGTCTCAACGTGATAATATTGTAGATAATGAAATTGTTTTCACTGAGACAAATTCGGCACGCGACGACAGTTTTGATTCGGATATATCAGATGAGGTTTTTATTGAAACAGGAAATATAAACAATATTGCAAATTTTACTCTTGCTGGACGTAGGATTGTTGATATAAATCATCTGTTTACTGTTCTAAAAGGAATACGACATGATATGTTTGGCTGTACTTTTCAAAATGTAGAAATAAAAGCGGAAAAACATTTTGGTTTTAAAAGTGTTTTTACGTATAAATGCAACATGTGTGGAATAACCGATACATTCAGTACTGAAAATGAAAATAAAAAATGTGGAGTAAATGAAGCAGCGGTGTGTGGAACTGTTGCAATAGGGGCGGGTCATTCACAATTAACAGAATTTTCCGCAGCTTTAGACATTCCTCAAATGTCTTCAGCAACGTATGCGCGTATAGAAAAAAAAGTGCTAAAAAATACAGAGGAGTTAGCATTAAAAGAAATGCTAGCTGCAGGAAAGGAAGAACGTAAGTTGGCAATTGAAGCAGGAGAAATTGATAGCGACGGAATACCTTTTATAACTGTAACAGTGGATGGAGCTTGGTCAAAACGAAGTTACAAGTCTAATTATAACGCTCTCTCGGGCGTTGGGTGCGTAATTGGGACCAGAAGTAAAAAAGTTATGTACGTTTTGTAAAAATAAGGATAAAAAAATGTTCCGTCTCATAAATGTTTTCAAAACTGGAACAGTTCTTCAACTTCTATGGAAGCAGTTATTATTCTAGATGGGTTTAGAATGTCAATAGAAATGCATAATTTGCGATATAAAACTATTATTGGTGATGGGGATAGTAGTGTATATAAAAAAATTCAAACAGCAAAACCTTACGGACCAACATATTTTATTGAAAAAATTGAGTGTCGAAATCATATGTTGCGAAATTTCTGTACGAAAATACGAGAAATTTCAAAAACTCCTCGATCAGATATGTGTATACGAATTTTTTTACGGCAGAATATTCTTAAATTTAGGGCAGCTGTAGTTAGTGCCATAAAGTACCGCAAAAATGAAAATGTTTCTTTTCAACAAAAAATTGAAAACTTAAAAAATGATATTCTCAATGGACCTGCCCACATATTTGGAGAACATAGTAACTGTGCTAGCTATTTTTGTAGTAAAGATGGTAACAATGGTAACAATTAAAATACTATTGATTACAAACATTTCAAAAGCAGTGCTCTATATGATATATTTTTTCAGTCTTTGAATAGAGTAGCCAATTTATCCTCCAGTTTACTTTATGACGTAGACAATAACGCCGTAGAATCCTTCAATTCTGTTGTGAATAAATTCGTGGGAGGAAAAAGAATAAATTTTTCGCTGGGAGGCTCGTACCAAGGGAGATGTTTTGCGGCAGCCATAAATTATAATAATAAAGAGACATTTGTATATACATTTGTTAAGAAAACTAATGGGGATAATTTTAACGGTGTATATTTGGAAAAATTCAAAAATCTTAAACTAAATCAAGCAATAAAAAAGAAAAGCAAAAAAATAAAATTCGAATTCAAAGTGCTGATTCGGATTACGGAGCGTGCAAAATCGTGGTACCTGACATGCCTATTCCGGAATACGAAAGCAAGAGAAAACAATTTCTTGATGAATTGTCATTATCTGATTGTCATAATGTTCAAATTAGGACGGTGAATCAGAGACATAACAACGAATGGGAAAAAGAGAGACAGATAAGATTAACGGCAAGTAACTTTGGCAAGATTTGTAAAATGAGAGAAAAAGCAGACACGGCTAGTACAATAAAACATATGCTGTATACTAATAGATTCAATAATAAAAAACTACCACATTCTCTACAGTATGGCATAGATAATGAAGAAAGGGCCTAGCAAAAATTTATGGAAATTACAAATTTGAAAGTTGAGGCATGCGGTTTGTTCATTGACGAGAAGAAAAAATGTTTAGGTGCCACTCCAGACTGATTAATTGGATTCGATTCTATTGTCGAAATAAAATGTCCTTATTCAGCGCGTGATAAATTAATACATGAAGCCATTAACGAAAAATTAATTAATTATTGCACCTTAGATGCAAATGATAGTAACAAAATTTTGCTAAAAACTTTTGATAATTATATGTATCAAGTGCAGGGACAACTCCACATCACCAAAAGAGAGAAATGTTATTTCGTAGTTTATACTAAACACGATTTGAAATATATAGTAATAGAACGAAATGATGATTTCTGGAATCATCATATGATTGAACATCTGGAAAAATTTTATATGAATGCAATGCTTCCAGAAATAATTGACGCGAGGTATCATAGAGATCAATCTATAAGAAGTATTATGAAAAAAGATCTCTAATTATTTTTTATTCTAATTTTTTTTAAATACAAACTATTTACTTATGTAAATACAGTAATTTATTAGCTGCAAATTAGTTTGTTCACATATAAATGACTAGAAAATTCATCTTTGATGTTTAGTCTCCGATCCGCACTTAATTTTCGGTGATTATTATGGATCAAAATTCTCTTAAATTCTCTTAAAATTCTCAATAAAAGGTAATTTAATTAGCCATTGAACCAGTTGCAGCATTTATTTCAATATTTACGCCGATTTATTAGTTGATAAGTTAATATTGTTATAGGTAGAAGCCTGTGGAGCCAATTTACATAATCTTTCGACCCTCTCAGCAGGACGTCTTGGTACCTACTCTGGTACCTACGTGTGCTGTAATGTGGGCTGCATATTTTCGGGGACGTTGAGTATCGGTTTGCCTGTTTTTGACTTTTATTTTTATTGATAACTAAACAACAATTACATCTAGACAAAAACGGGCTGTATAGCTACCTAGATATTATAAATACCTACAACACAAACATTTCATAACTACATTAGCTGGCCTGGTTATCTCTCAATTTGTCCGGATAGATTTTCTGTTTCTTGCCGATAAAAGTCAAACCGTTCAAAAATTTTGAAAAAAACGTAAATACCTACCTAGTTTTTATTGATACATGGTCATACATACATCGAGCGGTCTTTCAACTTTTAATTTGAAGCCAAAAAATGGCCGGAAAAATACACTCATTTCAGTGTGGGATTGCCGGGTATAGCGTAGAGCCTTAATGCAGCAGAAACTCGCTGAGATGAGGCTTAAATATGACCAAACTTTGCTTCGAAGTTGTTTTGCGATTTTGTTTTTGTTCGACAGCGCGACACATATTTCGTCGATAGCTTTATTTCATGGCCAATACTTAGAGGCGAATATTTTGTACGCCTTCAATTGAGATGCTCAGAATATTAACAATCTCTCTGATCTTCATCCGGCGGTCTTCAAATACGATATTGTGAAATGTATTGAAAATATATTTACAGTTGCTTCATTCGAAGGACCGGGGTGTTGGGCCAAATTTGAATTCATTGAAGTAATATCTGATGGTAATCATGGTAATTTCTTCACACATCATTCCAAAAAAAAAAGGAATCTAGGCCTGTATCGTAATTGCATTCTTTCCCATGACATTTATTTTATATTGATTCTGATTGTTAAATTGAAAATAAATGTAAAAAGGAAAGATGAAAATAAACTTGTGAATTTGTATTATATATTACTGTATTTGAATTTTATAAACAAAATCGACACCCGAAGAAATAAATAAATTCACGTTCTGTTTTATTTGGAATTAATTAGATAATAAATTGAAAACTAATTAGCCATTTAATACACAGTGATGATGCACATAATTGCACAGGAAGTCTGACTAAAGAAACAATGTTTTACGCTTTATAAAACGGATGTACAGATACTTATAAAAGTAATTTCGTTACTCCAAAACCGTCGATAAAAAATAGTAATTAATTTTAATATAACACACTGTTTAGAGAAAACAACTCCCAACGAATAAACACGCTGGTGGCGGCAACATGCGCATAGCGCGATAAATGCGATATTAGTATTTTTCACGTCGTCTAATACCATTGAGATTTGCAATGCAAATAATGTGCACACATTTACAACTCTCGTGTGCCATCAAGCGGACAATTTTATTTACGACCAGACGAGAGATGCAAACACCGCAATGGCCGAGAATTTTTTATAAGTCATCCAGTTATAATATTAATTATCGGGAGATACATATATACTATTGAACGTGTATGTGCATCCGTGATTGCGCAGTGCGTTAATATTCGCTATTTCTGGTGTATTTATTATGCACGTGATATCAAATACGACCAATGGGATTACGCGTCCTGCGGCGTCGGGCGTGATACTATAGCCAATCTTTACAAATAACCTGCTGTTAGATGAGACATTTTTAACACTTTACGTAACTATCGCTAATTATTCCACGTTCGATCAATGTGTTTCACAATTTACGACTCCTCCGTATCGGCATTTGTTGTGTCATACGTTCTTGACGAACGCTTAAATTTTTGTGACTTTGTTTGGACGAAATAAAAATCAATATTTCTCTTTCGGTGTACCTAACTGTTGTAGATGGAGTCGCGGTTTTATTCAGATTTTGTCTAATTGATCGAGCAAATGTCAAGCGTTTGCCATTCGTTATTTACATCAACTTAATGCTCACTGCCCACCAAATTTTCGTTGGATCTCTATTCGCGAATGACAACTACTACATTGACATTTATGCGTACGAAACATGTGTTTTCAATGGACGTTTTTTATATGCCTTTATAATTTACAATGTGTTAAAATTCGAAAAAGTGACACTGGTGGGAAGACTGTTCGATGACAGTTTTCTTTTAATTATATCAACACATAATTTCTTAAAACATAAAAATTTTAAATATGTACTTTATCTCTTTCTAACACACATAAATACGGGCTGTAATAACGAGCCATCGAAAAAATTCATAATTGGAGTAGACTGTGAAATTGGGTTGGTACTTTAGCCACTTCCACATAATGACACATTACTTTACATTTGGTTTCATTGTAAAAAAAGGTTATGGCATTCAAATGATACTACAACAAAAAAGAAAACAAATAATTTATTTAATATCGAAATCATAATCAAAATTTACATATAGCTATAGAAGTTGTTGAAAATGTTGCCCATTTACATCTAAACACAAACCAACTCTTCTCCGCAATCCAGCAAAAACTTTGTGCAGCATTTGCGGTAAGTTGTTGATCTCTTGACACTTTTCGATTATGCGAATTCTCAGTTGTTCCAGATTATGAATTGGCGTTAAATAAATCGAATTTTTTATATATGGCAATACGAAAAAATCACATATGTTTAAATCGCAAGACCTAGTTGGATATGGGATTTCAGTGTTCCTGCTTATTATTCTGTTATCAAAAAATTCTCTGGGAAATTGAAGTGTTTCTCTGGTCGTATGTGCTGTTGCACCATCTTGTTGGAAATACCCATTTTGTAATTCCTCATCATCCAGTTGATTTATAAATGAGCCGAGTATCTCATTGCGATATCGTGCAGCAGTAAGTGTACCTTCAAAAAAAATGGGACCCACCAATCTTCTTCGACATATTCCAACCCAAACACCAACTTTTTGGGGATGCAATGATTTTTCAAAAAAAAAATTAGGGTTTTCGGAGGACCAACACCTCATATTCTGTGAATAAGTTAAGGATATTCTGATTGTGGAGATTATTTTGAAACCATTGACAAAATTCCACTCGTCTTAAATAATCCACTGGATAAAGTTCATGAAAACATTGCAGCATGTCTGGATGACAATGTAAGACTTTTTTAAGAATGAATTGCCACGTACCATAAGATAAATTTGTTCGTTGGGTCACTACTGAAATGGATGTTTTTGGATTTTCATCAATAATATGCTGAAGGGCTTCAATATTATCAGCTGTACGTTTAGATGGCCGTCCACTTCCAGGTTTTCGACCGACGCTACCAGTCTCTCTGAATAACTTTACACAATTTGTCAAAACATTGTAAAAATCATTGTAGTCAAACACTAATTCAGGATGTTCTTCAATAAAATCAGCCATGCATTCCGTAATTAAGTACTGCTACTCGCCATTTACTTTCACACTGTACGGAAGTAACATTAGATAATTTTTGCTTTTTGTTCTATGTTGAATACCAGTTTTTAAATAAATTTAATTTTCTTAATAAGAGTTTTGAAAAATTTGACACAAACTTTTAGTTTCAATGTCAAATAATAAATGTCATTATGTGGAAGTGGCTAAAGTACCAACCCAATTTCACAGTCTACTCCAATTATTAATTTTTTCGATGGCTCGTTATAAGTAGAACAAATACCTGCTGCCTTTGAAATATCTTTTATGTCATATTTTGATGCATGTCATCTAATGTCATATTTGTTGGTTTATAGGCAGCAGACACGTCAACTGATTCTAAATTATAGAAAACAGCATATATTAATAGATGAGTTAAATATGTTGCAAAGAAAAGTCTTTCTTTGGAGACTGTGGTTAAGTAAAAACTTAAACAAAGGTATATAACATACAAAAAGGTTTTAAATATCTATACGTGCATTAACGTATAGACATATTTAAAACCTTTTTGTATATTTACCGCCATCTGGCTCGTTTTTGATGGACTACCCGTATTATTTTGGCGCAAACTTATAGTTTCAATGTCAAATAATAAATGTCATTATGTGGAAGTGGCTAAAGTACCAACCCAATTTCACAATCTACTCCAATTTTGAATTTTTTCGATCTCGTTACTACAAACGTTTATCATTTTAAGTTAAGACGTACCTACGTCTATGAAATATTATATTAAATAAAAAGGATAAATTGTCCAGGAGATAGTCTTATGATATTCAGCTTACTGTCAAATTATATGAACACCGTTGTTTAATTATATGAACACCGTTGTTTATTGACTTGTTTCCAGTATTCTGACTTCTTGGTTAATCATTTTTCAGATTAGAGTGCCTTATTTAGTTTTCTAAAAAGGTACAGAACCCCACAATTAATAATTGCATCCTAAATACGTATTTCGACAACTAAGTTGTCATCATCAATAGGTAAAAGTACTAATCAAAGTGTCGCACTTGTGGCACAGTAAAGCTAACACATATAATAACGCAACAACTTTACACGACGTTTACGTATACTATGTGTCACGTATACTATGTGCGACACTTTTATTAGTAGTTTTACCTACTGATTATGACAACTTAGTTGTCGAAATACGTATTTAGGATACGATTAATAATTGTGGTAAGGGGTTTTATACCTTCTTGAGTTTTTACTTAACCACAGTCTCCAAAGACTTTTTTCTTATTTAGTTTGTCATCAAAAATTACGAAATCGGTTTTCTTTTTCAAAACAATACTGATAATAAATAGTACTACGAGTAAGTGGCAATAAGTCGTACGAAATATTTTGATTATCACTTTGACATTTCTAACCTATTTATTTCAGAGCTATTTCATACCTTAAAAACTCTAAGCAATATTTTGTCTAAGAAAGAATTTGTTCATACAAGTACTACTTCTTTAGCAAAATTGCTTAAAGATAAGGTATTTATAAGAAAGAGTGTCACGGGAAAGCGCTTGAAAAGAAATTAAATATAGCCTGTATGAGAAATGTGTTTTTAAAGAAATATATGGATAACTTAAATTCAAGTTTAGGCCGTGTTCCTTAATGAAACCTGGATATTTCGAAAAGGCAATAGAATGAGATCATGGTAAGATGATAATGTAAAAAGCGTTAGGAAACCGAAGCCTATGATGGTAAACGATTTATGATTGTACATGTTAGCACAGAAAATGGCTTCTTTAAAGGAGCTAATCTGATTTTTTCCATCAAAAACAATCACCGATGATTACCATGGAGAAATGTGTGGTGACTCGTTAAAGCAATGGATAAATGATCAACTTATACGAAATCTTGAGGTCCTATTACTTATAATAATAGATAACGCTCCTTATCATAATGTTCTTGAAAATAAACAACCAAATGCCTTCTCAAAAAAGCAGAAATTGTTAAATGGTCGGGATAAAAAGATAAGGTAACTAAACGGAATGAATTAATACAATTAGTAAAACATCATAAGACGATACTTATTATACATGAAATAATAAATGGAAAAGGATATGAAGTTTTAAAATTGCCTCTCTACTATTGTGACTTCAACACAATTAAAATGATTTGGGCTAAGGTAAAAAATTATTATAATTCAAATATTTGGAGAAATGGTTATTCAGATAATAAGAGTTAAAGAAATGTGAAACGAAGCTTTGCAATAGTGTGATCAAATTACCTGAAATAATTGTATTAGGCATACAGAAAATTGAATTAAAAAATGACACAGGCGAGAGCAATTTCTTGATAGGGTAGAGATTGCTCTACTAATAATTAATGGAAATCACTCAAGTTCTGAGTCAGATTCAGAAACTGATTAGTTTCTATTTATTTTCATAATAAATTGTTCATCCTTTTTGAAAATAATATATTGGGAATAATACAAGTAATATTTTCGAGGCTTTACTTGAACGAAACAGGCAAGTTTACTTCTCTAAAATTTCACTAGACGTTAATAACCAGGTAACTATCTTATTTTTGACAAAATATTTGTGTATTTCTAATATTTTGTAGAAGTTTAAGATGGTAACATTAATACTGCCATAAAAATCATTAATGTACATCATTTGCATGTACATGATACAAAACAGCGAAGAAATTATTGTATTTGAATGAAGTTTCTTTCTCTTATTGGGGGGTGCACTAACTTGCAAAATTATTAAACGTAGTTATCAGAAAATCGTCATCTGTTTGTTAAATATGATCTTCATCTAATAGAGGATAATATGGATTTGGATTGCATTATCTACAAGACGAATTATTATACTATTATTTTCTTATGGAACAGTATAGAATATATCAGAATAATTGAAACATACATGAGTAGGTTCACACACGTTCACAAAAAAAAATATTAGTGAACCTGTATTTGTGTTCTTCACACCAGATTTTTAATAATATTTTATATTATTAAAAATACATTTGTATATGAACAGTATAGACTATATAAATTAAATCAATTAATTATTTAATTGTTTTCATTTATGTATAATTTTAAATGTATTTTTCTATTTTGCGTTCGAAATGAACTCATTATGAAACCGAAAACAGTATCGAAATGAGCTTCATTTCGATACACTTTTTTCCATTTTTCAATGTTGGCGTTGTTCGAATACAGAAATAAATATCATTCCTGTCATTTGATTTTAAGAATTTATGTACATTTGACAGATATGATATATGTCCGTATTTTACACAAACAACGTATGTTGTATACAATTGACAACAACATATATATGTTTCTATGTCACTCATGTTTATATTTTTAAATGAAATATCAAGTAATGTTAACGAAAATTAATAAATAATATGAAATATAATATACTTCGCGGATAGCAAGATTTAAATTTGAAAATGTCAAGTATCAATGTGACCAACTGCATGCTTTATATAAAAATTAAACTCTGAACTTTCAAATTAAATAATTCCAATTTAAGCAATTTATTAATGTAAAAAACGCAAAATAGAAAAAATAGTATAAAAAACTCGTTTCATAAGGCCTTTTGCCGCACTCGCTCTTTAGAAAACTCGCCGCTATCGCGGCTCGTTTTCTAAACTGATCTCGTGCGGCAAAATGGTGCCTTATGAAACTTGTTTTTTAATATACTATTTAATAAACTCTCAAAAGGTTTTAATTCTTTTTCAAGCAATTACGAACATAACTTTTACATTCTTTTCCAATATATTACAATATTATTTACAATATAAGCAATATATAAATTAAGTAAACAAATTATACAGCGAATTCATATATGTATTTCCAATCTTCTTAGCCCAGATATATTGCAGGAAAATTATTTCCGTAAGTATGTCATTCTTAATAATGCAAACACTTTTTAACATTAAAGATCTTTTTCAATATCTATACATTTAATTATTGATATCTGACTTGACATGTTTCTTTTTACATAAATTTTTGATCGAATATTCTCGTGAGTTTATAATTATAAATAACATTTAAAATAATTTGTTCGAATATTAAAGTAATAAATTCCGCATAGTTCTTCTCTTGGGTGGAAAATATTTATGCAAAACTAGAAAAAGAACAATATATTTGAACTATTTATGTTCCAAGTTTACTCATTATTAGTCATTATTATTATTTTGACATGTAGGTAATGCTCAAGGTTAGTAAATAGGTAAAGTTACCTCGTAACTAGTGGCGACGGCCATATTGCGCGGCATCGGGCGTGCCATGTGTTTAGTTGACTAGTTGTCTATTTACATTTATGAATCCATTTTTTTAGTCATGTACCATCGGCGCCTAAAAAAACGGATACACCAGTATTTTGTTTGGTGTAAATCTGAACGCATCTGACAACTCCTGACAACTAACATGGCAGTTAAATAAAGTAATTTAAAATTTAAAATTTGAACCACCTTTAGAAGTCCTTTTCGATAACGCAGCTTCAGGAGGAAAGGACTGTCAGAATAATTGCGGGCGAACTAAACATAAGTAAAAATACAGTACAACGAGCTAAAAAAAAGTTTTGCAAAATGAAACATTTCTCCGAAAAAAAAGTTCAGACGCCCAAAAATGTCATCTTGAGAGCAAGATGAAGAACTGATAAATTTGATAAGAGAACACCCCCTTTGATACATCTTTAAGAGCAAAAGAAGTAACTAATTTTTCTGGTAGCATCAGAACTCCCCAAAAACGAATTGCTGAAACGAAATTTAAATACAGCTGTAACGCAAATAAGATATTTTTGATGGAAGATAATAAGCAAAGATTGGCATTTGCTCAGCAATATGTTAACCAGATGATATTTGGAATAATATAGTTTTCTCAGGCGAGAAAGTTTTCCAATCCTCTTATAATGGCCAAATTGATGTTTATCGACCGCCAAAAATGCGTTATAATGTGATCATTTTTGTGTGAACGTCTGGGTATGGATTAGTGACAGAGATGCAGGTGTATGTAATATATTAGAGCAAAAATTATGTAGTGAATTGTATAGGAGAATTTTAGAAGCAATTTTAGACCTAATAATCGCTTCAAACTACGGCAACGCATTATGGAAGCATGGCAAAATATCACGCCAAAATTTACTCGGGATTTGGTGCTGTCAATGCTGCGACGTTTACAAAGTGTAATTGACAGTAATGGAGTAATGAGTAGTAATGACCAAATACTAAGATTGCACTTAAAATTCTAATGTATTAAAAGATAAAGCGTAAATGAATTTTATTATATTACTGCGTTGATTAAAGGAATACATAAAGATACGCGAACGATTACTATCATTCTATAAAACCTTTGCACATCGCTTGATATTAAAGCCAAAACACACGATGCAATTTTTGAAAAGTTACGTCAGTTCATCTGTCAATGTTGTATCCGTTTTTTTAGGCGCCGATTAACACCGTAACAACAGTGTATTGAAAGAACTGGGTTGTGACACTAAAATAATAAATTAATTAATATGTGACGGTGTTTCACTGAGCCAACCGCCTTTATTTCGTTTATAATTTATAGGTAAAAATATTTATATTAAATACTTTTTACACCCCATGCGTACACCAATAACTGTCAGTCATTAATCATTACATTATTACTTATAGCAATATTTTGAACTAAAGAACGAATGTATTGTCCATGTGTACAGTTACACACATGTATATTGCATGTCTGTTTCATTTGTAAAGAACAACATGCGTTGTGTAAATATATGTGATTAGATCGTATAAAGAACAATCGTTTTGTCTATAGAAAACAGTGATTTTTACTTTACTCGATTTATACATATTTAACTAATGATAAGATTAAAATAGAAATAAAACTACGGTTCTAATCTTCACTTTTAGTGAAAATTCTTTCAATGGAGACTGTGGTTAAATAATAATTCAAAAAAGGTATATAACCCCTTACCACAATTATTAGTCGTATCCTAAATACGTATTTCGACAACTAAGTTGTCATCATCAGTAGGTAAAAACTACTAATTAAAGTCACACGGGGCACAATAAAGTAAGATAAACGCTTCCGCACAACTACTATACACTGCAACCCTGTA
This sequence comes from Melolontha melolontha, assembly GCA_935421215.2. NCBI lineage: Eukaryota > Metazoa > Arthropoda > Insecta > Coleoptera > Scarabaeidae > Melolontha > Melolontha melolontha. The sequence continues at coordinate 326,994 of OW285235.1, read as the reverse complement.
AAGACTCGGTCTTTACAGGGTTGCAGTGTATAGTAGTTGTGCGGAAGCGTTTATCTTACTTTATTGTGCCCCGTGTGACTTTAATTAATAGTTTTTACCTACTGATGATGACAACTTAGTTGTCGAAATACGTATTTAGGATACGACTAATAATTGTGGTAAGGGGTTATATACCTTTTTTGAATTCACTTTTAGTCTTTAATCGTATCACGACAATTGTTTCGCCAGCACAGTGGCTTCCTCAGGTGCTTACATCTAAAGAGTACGTTACAAATAAGATTAAAATCAAAATCGTTTTAATTCGAATTGGTACGCTGAGTCAAGATTCCTAAATGTATAAGGTTACCTCTTAACTCTCCACAAATAATATTCTTACGCGGTAAAGCGTCAAAACCAATATTTTTCTATCAAAAACATCTTCAATTGAATGAAAATGTTTCATTTAACATTCTATATTCAACTTAAACTTTTTTAGATTGAAAATCGTCAAGTAGAAAATAGGAACTCTAAGTAACTATATATTTAGTAGTCTTCTAAGAAACCTTTCCAAAAGTTTATATACATATATATTAACCTTGTAGAAAATACAAATAATTAAATCGTACAAAATTACCCTTGAAATCATTCTCTTATATTGGCAGTATCTGCAAATATCTCCGCATAGTAAAAATCTTTTTTAAACATTAAATAAACATAGAAAACACATAATTTTTTTGATATATCTTTCAACAACAAATATGCATTTTGCATAATAATATAATCCGAGCTTAATCATCGATATTATTTGCTTTTATAATATTCTTAGTGTTTACTGTCTCATATAATAATACAGCGTTGGAAAGGCAAAATTTCTAAAGCAGCTATTTGTCAAAAACTTGCAAAGCGTAAATTTATAGGTAAATAATTATTCAATATTTATGTTCGATTGAGTAAAATTTACAAATAGGTATATTGTTAAAACAAGCTCATAAAAGTTGAGGTTACAAAAGAAATGATTGAGAATTAGCGTTTAACAACAAACATTAAATTAAATTTTTTCGTATAAAATGCAGACCAACTTGTATTGTATTTTAATATAAAGCGGACTATAGACATTTCTTTAAGATAGTCTCTTACTAATTATTTAAAAATATTTAATATGAAAATAGCTAATTATAATTGCTAGTTTATAATGCATTTGACTACATGCCTAAAATACATATCCATGCATTTGAATTCTAAATACTAAAATGGGCAGTTCAAAACATTACAATTATAAAACTCTAAATAAGAAATAGCACGAAAATAATTTAATATTAAAATTACTTCTATTAAATTACCAATTGAATGCGAATTAACGGTTGTCATGGGAACCATACGATCAGGCACCGTGGACTATGTATCTCTTATCATATCATATGTCAAATTGTCTGAGTGGGAGCGGCTTAGCAACAGAGCGGCAGACAACGTGGACGTCGGCCGCCAATAAGCATTCGCGTGCGCGTGTACTTACATGAGGTCAATGCCCTAGCATTAGAAGGCATTCGATAAAATTCCAAGAACCGTTTCGCTAATGGATTTTATAAAAAGTAGGTCAGGAGACAGTTTTTTTAGTTGTTTTTTTTTGCTGCGAATTCTTCTTGTCATGTTTTTCTCTCTTAAAATACATTTTTAAAATAATAATTTTTTAGTCCATATTTGACATTATTTTTCTCACATAGAATATTGTTTCTCTCTTTTTATTCATATTATAAAAAGCTTCTGTATGAAAAAAATACTTTAATGTGTACATCTGTGCAACTTAAAATATAATTCCTGGAATTTTAATTTAAATCGTTCACAAATACTTAGATTTTTTTATCCTTGTTAATTGTTTGACAAAATATTTTTATTTGAAAATGAAATATGTATTTATAAATAATATAATTAGAACAGCGCTGTATTAAATTCCTTGAAATGGATTTTTAAATAAATCAAATCTTGTGCATTTGAATATAAAAACGGAATATTAAAAAATTAAAATATATACAGGGTGTGCCACTTACAACTCCCAGATCAAATATCTAGGAAATGGATAAAAATATTTGAATTTTGTAAAAAGCAGTTGCTACAGAATGTGATTGGTTCCAGTTTCATGCTTAATTAAAGTACCATTGTTGTGAAAACGACATTCGTCACTCAACATGATCTGATTTATCAAGTTAATAGTTTCTGCTAACATTACCGAAAATTCTGCCAGAAATTCGAGTCTGCGTTGATTGTCTCCTATTCTTAAATCGTGTACTAATGAACTTTATAGGGAAAGTAGTTATTTTCTTTTAGAATCCTACGGCAAGAGATTACAGATAGATCACGCTGTTCTTTTAATTGAAGTAATGATGTATGTGGATTTTATTAACTGTTTGTAGTACCGCTGCCGTAATTTCATCATCTCTAACTCTTTTCTGCCTTAAGATACCGTAATTTCTGATATTTCCACACAGACTAGTGCACTTTCACACAGATCTGATAAAGGCCTGTTTGGAAAGCGTAGAGCACATAATTGCACTGCTTCAGATGCATTTCTACGGGATTCTCCGTAAATTAAAATCATATTTAGTTGTTGTAAAATCATATTTTTTAAGACAATCTCAACGTAAAGTAAGTAAATGTTTGAATTAAGCTAATTTCTATGACAATTAGTAATTAAGCAAATGTTACTAATGTCAAAATATTTCCTATATTATCAACAAAGAACTATAAAAAATAAAGATAAAAATTGAAATTACTCTTGGTTTCTTTAAACACGAATATCTACGAAACCATTAAATTTTTGAAACTAACACAAATAATAAAATCTGCATTCATTTTAATACTCCTTCAAATGAAAAACAAATGAAGATTTTGGCCATCACAAAAATTCTTTTGATCGCAGCGCCGTCTTTACTTTCTCGTCATAAAACATTGACGATTTTGAAACGTCGATACACAAAGCTGTCAGTTCCATGTGGCAGAATATTAAAATAATTGGCTGCCGATTTCATATCTCTCAAGCTTGGTGGCGAAAAATACAAAACCCTAGACATTGGCAAATGGATTGAATACTGTTTCGGTCTGCTTTTCTTAGAACCTGAGGACGTTGACAACTGTTTCGTATTTTATCTACTTGCCCTTGGTGCCAGAAAATTATAAACTACAAGCATTTATGGACTGCCTAATGGAAATTTATATAGAAGAGGATTCAATGTTTCCTCCCGAAATTTGAGCGGCTAAATGTGACAGCAGCTCAAGGACGACCAACGCATGCGACTTGTTTCATTCACATCTAAATAAGAGTTTTAATTTCTACCATCCAAATATCTTTGCCTTTTGGAAGTTTTGCTTCAGTATCAAGCTGAAATTTATATTCAAATACAAAGTGTAAATAAACAACAGACAAGTGAACGCTCACACAAAAACGCGAAAATTTTCTCAAGAAGAAAATCGAACAATATTATAATAAAGAACTGACAACACTGCAATACGTACAATTAGCTTGATATTATTATTCTTTTTAAGTAAGTACATAATTTTAAAAATATTAGTTTGTAATTGTTCAACCATTTAAGTATTTCTTTTCTTTTATCATTTATTTTATATATTTTTCTTTGGGAATAGAATAAATTCTTAAATTTTAACTTATTATGTCTTTTTCTATTCAACACATAACCAACTCTGCTTGTTTGTGTTCAATATATCGAAAGTATCATAACAAAGATGTTATTTCCACTAAAACTAATATTCTAAATCAACATAAAAGGATTAAGTTCTTAAATATTATCCGACAAAACTGTACCTACTCGTAAATACCCAAAAATGCGATCTGGACGAAACTGTAACGCAGTGAAGCGGTTAGCATTATCAGAAAAGGATTAAACACAGATTATCGAATAAAACAGTATCTGCCCGGTGCTATAAATGAACCTTAAGGTACACCAATTATATTCGTTTTAATTAGGCCGGAAACTGTATTTTGATTCTAAATGCTTTGTCGCCTTTGTTTTCGTTTAGAACCATTGTTGGGATACACATCGAATGCCCATGCTTTCAAATTTATGCAAAAGATAATCATATTTTGGTGCTTAAAAACAGTTCATTATTTTCCACTGAACATCTTATTATAATTTAATCTTTCTTGTAACTATGTGTATTTTGTTATTTATTAATTTAATATTTAATATGAGTAAGTATTAGACCAGAACAACATAAATTTAGTTTTACTACACGCTGTATGTATATATATGTACCTACATCTGATACGTTCGCTGTAAAACAGAGACAATGTAGTTAGACTTCAAAGTAAGCGAAATATTTCCTGGTAATATTAAGTACTGTACTACTTATAATTGCTAGACACTGCAACGCACACAATATGCCAATGAATAGTCGTCGCTATCCCAACACACGCCCAGATATTTAACCTTAATTTTTGCAGTAAGCTGTCATTATTAGATTTTACAGGCAAACTATAATTACACACAGTTCTGATAATAATCAAAAGCGTAAAATTTATTTTATGGGTGTTTAAATCTAAACGCATTTAACAGCGTCCTTATGGAAACATAAATTTTTGTCTTCTCGAGCAACTCGCGCCACAAATTACCTTCCGTCATTCAAATAGATTTTAATTTATGTAACAACGGAGAAAAACGCAATTGCTATATGCAACAGCGTTGCAACGTGGCGAAAGTTGTTTCAAATTTTATTGCTTTATTACTTTTCATAGCTGTCCATTTATAAACAAAGTATACAAAGTGAAAAACACACCTATCATAATATTTAAATAAATTAATTGTACTATTTAATCGTGAGGTACATACAAAGATCTTTTGTGATTACTTCCATATAAAGTCATTTTCTATAACATACTCTGTGGCAAAACTATTAAATTCTAAATACCGAAGGACAACTAGTAATTACAGATCTAATTGTATAGATGACAATTTATATACGCACATGTATAGTGAGAATATTTAGTTAGCGGTTTATTTAAATTTATATTTAACACACACCAATGGATATAATCACCGGCGGTGCGGTGGTAATTTGGACGCGAAGCTTACCTGGTCCATAACATGAACAAGTAAACTGGGCGTAAGTATTTTGGGGGTCCTTTAATCCTATAGGTAAACTGGGAGCAAATGGAAATTGTTTGTTTAATAGAGCCTGACTGTAAAAAACATAAAGTATACTTTACATTTTGTAGTTTATTTAAAAAAAACACATTTCGAAATATGCATAAACATATTATTACAATAATACAAAGGTATTTTCAATAATATAAAATATTATTAAAAATACCTTTGTATTATGCAAAACTGGTGGAGTTTTACCCACTCATGTATGCTTTAATTATTCTGATACATGTTATACAGTGTGTCCACAAATTCATTCTCAACATGGGGATCTCGCTTATTATGTGAGATACAGATTTCGTTAAATGGGAACAATTACTCCAGAGGTAAAGTTGTACCAAACCCTAGACACTAGCTTTGAATATTTATTGTACTTCGGGCGCTATTGCAAAAAAAAATGAATTTTTGTTTTTTCGATTTTCTTTAATAACTCATTAATTTTTAAAGTAAGACAAATTTAGCTTGCACTTCCTTTAGGCACTTTTTTAATGAAAATCTGGTGGTGTATCTAGATTTTTGAATACTGACATAGGTAGTTAAGCTACAATGGTCAAGTTTCATTTTTCTTATGGGGGTCATAGTTGGCTATGACACCATCGAAAACAATTTTTCTTTCCCTTTTCAAAAATGTATAATTTGTTATACCTGATACCAAAACTAATTTCAAAAATTAAAAAAAAACATATTGTTACATTAGCAGGTTAGAATGCTTGCGAAATTTGACAATAGGAAACCTTGGAAACATAAAAAAATCTAAGACACAACTGTCATTGTTAGTGTTTGTTTATAGTTGACATTTAGTTTGTGTTCTGTGAAATTTACAAATCGAATAGCAAAATAAATACCTAGCATAATAAAATACTAAATTTACTAAATTTATTATTAAATAATTTTGCTGTCATGGAGCCGTTTAGTAATAGTGACAAATTTGATATGTTGTCCTGTTACATTCTGTGTCACAAAAATTCGGCGAAAGCTGCCGAAATGTACATAAACCAGTACCCAGAACGCAGACAACCCTATCTTTCTACTTACAGAAATTTAACGGTAAATTTAATACATCATGGATCACTTACTAAGCCATATACAAAACCGCAGCGCATAAGTAATGAACCTAAAACTAATGTTTTACAAGCAGTTGTTGAAAATCTAAACACATCAGTTCGGGAAATTCAATATAACATCGGCGGTCCCAAATCTACTGCTCGTAAGATTTTGGCCTCCCATAAATATCATCCATATAAATACAATGTATGTCAATCTTTAAGACCAGGGCATAATGAAAGACGAAGAGAATTTTGTGAATGGTACACTAGGCAATGCGATGATAATGATCATTTTTCTTCTCAAATATTATGGTCCAATGAAGCTAGAATCACAAACAATAGTTTTTATTCAATAGACAAAATGTGGTAGCAATAGTAGAATACGATATTTATTAAATTTCACAAATAATATCAACTGGAAAAAAATTACAAGGAAAGTATTGATTAGAATATAATACCATTAGGACAATGTTAATCCTCTCCTTTACCTGCATCTATCAGCAGGACGAAACTGTATATCCCAAATTTAGGCCTGTCTTACTGGTCGGACGAAAGCGTATATAATATTTATGCAAATCTGCTAATCGGACGAAACTGTAATCACCGCCTATATTTTGTGGCACCAGCTAAATATTGTATATTGGAAATGTAAAAGAGACCGCTAAGTTACAAAAGTCATATTGGTTAGAAGTATAACCTTGAAACTAGTCTGAACATACTGATTACAAAAATAAAATACAAAATGCTCACAAAACAAAAGAATTTATAATAATTTACACAGTCTGAACCCTTCACGATTAATAGAAAAATTTTTCACTAAAAGTATGTTTATCCACAAACCTACACAATTGATAAATCAAACAGCTCTCCATTCATATTGTTCAATTCTGTGAACGAAAGAGCGAAATCTCATAAAACCTGAATTTTTTGCCAAATTTCTTGAGCGTAAAAATTTTTCGTAACCAAAATGGCTTAGAGGCCACCTTATCGAGTACTTCAATTGCAGAGCGCTTAAATGATAAAGGGCTGTTATACAAAATAATAAATAGTGCATTAGTATTTATTTTTATTAGTAGAAATAAAACATTACTGGTCTATAAGGACAAGTCTTTAAAAACTTGTAACTGTAAGTTTGTACAACAAGAGTACACTATTATTTATTTTTCTGGATCGCTTTGAAGGTTGCTTCACTCCTGATAGTTTCCACTGATAGTGTTTCTACAATTTTCATTTCGCCCCTTGACTTTGGAACCGGTAGTTGTTTTTCGACTTTGATAAACGTTAGTTATTATATATTGCACGTCACGAATCGTTAAAGTTTTGAGCTGTTATGATTGTTGCTTTAGTTCGGAATTAATTATTTTAGATGGTTCTTCATTTAAGTCGTCCACAGCATTAGAAATAATTCGTCTGTTTAATTTCCCTAGCTCTTCTTCATGATTATGCACGAAATTACTTTTTGAAATTGGTCGTTCTTCGCCCAGTGTGTATACTTTAGCTCGGCACGACTTGTTTGTGCATCGCCAGTACGTCTCGTCGGTTTTTAATTCAGAGGATTTTCTAAATTTAAAACTATTTATTAACAATAATTCACTGTTGCGTTCATTCAATATTACTTTTACATAAAGAAGAAGTTATTATGGACAATGATCGCGGAAGTCTACAAACCGCGTATTTTTTTTTAGTCTAGCATGGAGGTTTGTAATAAAACCTCCATGCTAGAGGCTTTACTAAACGTCGAGAAAAATGGCTGAGCATATTTGTTTTTTTTTCTAAATATCTAAAAGGACAAATCTTTAAAGATTTGTCTTTTTAGATATCTAGATTAAATGCATCAGAATATAAACAAGATTTATCATATTTATGGTAATTCACTTTGTAAATTTAAAAAATACACTCTTTTGAAGGGATACAACTAAAATATTCCTCTTATTATGTATTACGTTATATGAAATTTTTTTCGAACACGATTTTCTCAATTGCAAGAGATGTAAAAATATGCAAATAGAAGATAAAGAAAATTAATTTATTTATTTATGAAAGACATTGAATCTTTGCCGTGGACAATATATGAAATCAATAATAACGAAGGGGAAATATTAATGCCTAAATAAGAAGTGAAGGTGAAAATTTCGAGATAATTATACTAGAGTTGAGTGTAAGTAACTGTTCAATATAACATTAGGTGAAACCTTTTAGATCTGTAAGAGGACGGCAAGACACTTGTACATGAATAACACAAATCATCTCAACAGATTCTTCTATATGGTTTAGCCAATTTAATGTGGTTTTGTGGAGAGTCATGCTGTCTGTATATCGAATAAATAGTCATTAAAATAAAATATTCAAACGCGTTTGATGTAAAATTACGTATTTTAGAAGAGCACTAAGAGCATATTACAAAATTATATTTGAATACGTTCAGAAAAGTAAACGTACCTACTTTATGCATGGGCGTACCGTAGATACGATTTTGTGAAGTAGATAGACATAAATTCTTGACGTCGTAAGTGCGCACAAGTGGTCTTCTTGAAGCTGAAGCACATACATTTCTCCGTCCGTTACTTATTTAAATATTTTATGACGGTTAATTTACACAAAGTTGGGACGCTGCGACCATTACAGAAAGAAGTGTTATTTAAACATTGTGAGGTAAAAATAAAACGGTTTTCTAAACACTGTTCATTGCGAAATACCGACTTGGTATTAAGCGGACGCACCTAATCTCGGATATTTATTGAACCTATTGCATATCAATATTCATATGCAGGTATATATCTATATGAAAATGAATAAATAAAGTTTCCATTATAATTTTGTTTGTCTCAAATTTGATGCCTCGAAAGATTTTATCGTATATTTAGTATTTAATAAACTTTTAAACACTATTCACAGCCATTCCTTTAGATGAATATAAAGTAACATCTATTCTCGCACTTACATGGCCAGCCTCAAAATATAGTCATGTTTACAAAGTCGATATTCCCTTCATATCACTGCAAACAACTTATAATTTTAATGCGGAATACTTATTTCGCGTAAACATTAGTAGTAAATTAACCAAGATTATTTTAATGTCGAAAATTGTAAACTCGAAAGCCGAACCTATTGTATTAAACAATTCGACACAATTCACAAAAAAAAATGAATATTTCGTTGTACGCGCAAAAATTGTGAAACAACTTAAAGAACATAACAAATGTTTTGAAAAAAAAACAAATATGCTCAGCCATTTTTCTCGATGTTTAGTAAGACTTAAGTAGACTGTTTAGTAGACTTAAAAAGATACGCGGTTTGTAGACTACCGCGATCGTTGTCCATAATAACTTCTTCTTTGTGTAAAAGTAATATTGAATGAACGCAACAGTGAATTATTGTTAATAAATAGTTTTAAATTTAGAAAATCCTCTGAATTAAAAACCGACGAGACGTACTGGCGATGCACAAACAAGTCGTGTCGAGCTAAAGTATACACACTGGGCGAAGAACGCCTAATTTCAAAAAGTAATTTCGTGCATAATCATGAAGAAAAGCAAGGGAAATTAAACAGACGAATTATTTCTAATGCTGTGGACGACTTAAATGAAGAACCATCTAAAATAATTAATTCCGAACTAAAGCAACAATAATAACAGCGCAAAACTTTAACGATTCATGACGTGCAATATATAATAACTAACGTTTATCAAAGTCGAAAAACAACTACCGGTTCCAAAGTCAAGGGACGAAATGAAAATTGTAGAAACGCTATCAGTGGAAACTATCAGGGGCGAAGCAATTCTCCTTCAAAGCGATCCAGAAAAATAAATAATAGTGTACTCTTGTTGTACGAACTTACAGTTTTTGTGCGGTGCGCTGAAAATATATATGGATGGTAAATTTACGTTTTGTACCAAGCACTTCTATGAACTGTTTACTATTCATATAATTGAAAATGGTCACTATATACCACTCATTTTGCGCTTCTTCCAAATAAAGAAGCAAAAACTTATCAAAATTTATTCGGAATATTAAAACAAAAGTGTTTAAAACTGAACTTAAGTTTTACTCCGGTTGTGGACATCGAAAAGCTATACACAAAGCAGTTCGTGTAGTATGGCCAGCGAGTAAGATATCCGGGTGCAAACTTCATTTGATGGAAGCATGGTATCGAAAAATTCAAACTCTTGGTCTTTCTACAGATTATAAAATGGCTGAAGTATATTTTTGGATTTCCATACTTAGATCCAGAAGAAGTGCCTTACTGTTTCGTTTTTGACTTCATCAAATTCCAACTCACAAACGACGAACTTCGAAATTTTTTCTAGAAACCTATGTCAGCGAAGAAGCCTTATTTCCTCCAATTCTTTGGGCTGACGCCTCATCATCAACGGAACGTGCAACCAACGCGTGCTAATCCTCTCATTCCCATTTTAATTTTATTACATTTTCATTACAAGCATCCTAATGTATTTATATTTAATAACGTATTAAATAACATTCAAACTAACACATTTGTGAAACTGCAAAATGGGAACCAACCTGCGCAACAGCACGACCATAATGTTAAACTCAGGCAGAATTTCATTGGAGAAATAATTAAAGCATATAAAGCAAGCGAAATTTCTCGTCTTCATTTTGTTTAATGCGTTTCATAAACTAATATACAATAATTTATGTTTGTGCATTATTAGTGTGAGTACTTGTTCTGTGTATTTTTTTTAATGAAAAATACATACAGAAGGTCTATTTTGTTCTTCAGTATTTTCTATGATATATTATGTATATTATATAATGTGTATTTTATTTTTCTCTTTTCTATAATAAAATATATAAACATTATACTCGACATATTGGCTCTCTACTTTATTACAAATAAATAAAAATAAGTTTTCAAATGTCGAGTGTTTTTAGAAAACTCTTTTAGTCTACGCGCAATCCATGTGCATCAGTCCGGCAATTCATGTTTTCAACATAGACTACTTGCAAGAGTAGAGTGATTATAAGATTAGGTTACGCGCAATTCCTATACAAGCACCACAAAAAATAATATGATTGCATTTTTAAATCTACTATACATTTCCTTTCATTGTATTTTAATAGTTTATGAAAATATTTAATCTTGCATTAGGCTAGCTACGTTAAAAGAATTTCCCTTATGTTATCTAGCAGCCGACTCTATCAGCCTAAAATGTAAATATGTATTAATTTAAGCGTATCGGAACTCGGATACTCATATTATTGTCGGGGCCATTTCCAGAATTAAATTGTCACATCCTCTACATGAGAATCTATCCATTTCTAAAGAAATAGAAATTTGACTTGCACTAGCTAGAAAATGTACTGTTCAATCACTAAATTAACAGAAATTTCTTCGTTAAGATGGATATTACTTTTATTACGGAATATGAATATGAAGATGAAATCGTATCTACAAAACGTAGGTATTTGTATAGCAAAGAAATCAAAACCAACATACGTAAATACATTCAAAATAATTAATAACAATTTCAAAAATAAATTTCTGATCTTCTCGAAACTTACTTAAATATACTGTTATATATAGTATTATGAAAGTAATTTTTTAATTAAATCAACACGCCTATGAATGCATGTACTTGGATATCTCTATGTATGTAGGTGCTAATTGGGAAGCGAGAAAGAAATCAATTTCTGTTCCCACAATTAATTTCACTTAAATTGTTACCATAGTGTTTGGTAAAAGACATTTGGTACACATGTTTGTATATAGCATAATTACAACATATGTTCAACTCTAGACTTAAACAACACACTCATATACAATATATAATTTGTTTATAGCTGTATACTATATTTCTAAGCCAATAATTCCTAGTAACTCTAAACCAAATATAAGAAAAACTTGTCCAAGTACGCGTCGTATTTGATGTCAATTCAAATCATCAACATTTACAAATGCATCCTCGTAACTCTAGTTAAGATAATCATAATTAGGCACCGGACAAGAGAAGCCGATGACTCATCGCCCACGGGCGTACTATTTAACATTTGTATTTTTAAAGAGTTTTTAATTTTATTTATATAATTTGAAAACAAAAGGGTGGTGATCTATAAAATACGAAATACATTTTTTTTGTTCATTTTGTAGTTCAAGTTGAGTAACGGAATATTAATATTAACTAGCAATACTTTTTCAACGTTCTCTTCTGTAAAATGTATTCTCTTTGAATGAAATACATCCTTGTAGATAGAGTACGTCCTTTCTACAACGCAACTGGTTATAGGTGCATACTGGAAATATTCTTTTATTTCAGCGTATTTAACAGTTAAATTTTGAGGCATTGTCCCCATACACAATTGCCACAATGTTATTAAATCTAGATTTCCATTAAAAACTGCATCTAACTCTTGTCGAATGCCACCATCCGAAGTCACTTGAAATATTTTTCAAATTATTAATAGTCACATCTAATGTGGTTAATCCCTCATTTTATTTGAGATTTTGATTTTCAAAATAAGTGATTTCGTTTCGGCATATTTCTAAAGTGTTCCTGAAAAAAGTACAACTGATTTTTTAAATTTGGAATTTGTTTGCATCGTCATTTAAACATTTCTTGGAATTTTTGTCACGGGATAATAGGTGCATACTTTTTTGATAACAACGTTAATCAACACATATATTTAGATAGAAAATTTTCTTTACGTTGGGCTTAATGTTTTAGACATTAATTACAGGCGGACAATTATTTGTGAACAGGACGGTTGCATTGTTACAAATTGGTTAAACATTAAATTTGGAGATCAATGGGTAGGAAGAAATGGTTCAGTATTGTAACCTGCCAGAGGTCCCTATTTAACAAATCTGGATTTTTATTTGTGGGGACGTTTAAAACAAATTGTGTATAGGGATAACATAACTAATAATGTTGAAGAACTAAAAAATCGAATAAGAGACGCCGTGGCATCATTGTCCATTGAAGAAATTTAAAAAGGGTTTAAAGGCGCTTTGTTTTAGAGTAGAATTACGCACAGAAATGGGTGGGGGATTATTTGAATAATGATGACTTTTTTTTATCTTAAAGCTGTTACTTTGGGTTGCCATTTATTAAAATTATGTTTTTCACAAACATTCTTGTTATTTAACTTGCGAAAACTCATTTGTCAAAGTAACACCGTTGTCAAAAAAATAAACCCCCAATGTGATGAGATTTAAAAAGCAGAGAAAATTATTACAAGTCCAAAATCAAGAGAAAAATGACCTTATCCCTCCACAGAGTCAGAACAATAAAGTTTCTAATTATACATTTGGTAGTTTCAGGACAAGCAGAAAACGTAATTTCTTTTAAGTTTTGACGCAAAATCAAAGATATTTTTTTTCCTATCGTAAACTTAAGCCGGGGACATACTTACTGGGTATATACAGGTTGGTTCATTATCGGGCCTCACCATGGGGATCTCGCTTATTATTGGAGATAGAGTATAGGTTTAAATTTGGCAAAGTTGTTAAATTTTGTGTTTGTTCTAAATCCGTAACGAAAATAGACCTGTGACAAATGACCTTCGTTATTTAAAAAAAACGCGAAAACCCCATTTTCTTCTTTTACCTGTAGCACCGACATTTGGCCTTGTAGAGAAAATATAAAAACACATCCTTATGGCCATTTCTAAACCTCTATCCAGTGGTGTACTCTAAATTTTTATACGACGTTTCGTTTCTTTCTGGCCATCATCAACTATCTAATTTCTTATAGGAGCCATATTGGATTTAGACATCATCAGAAAGAGTTTTTTTTCTGATTTCAACAATGTACCACATGCTGACTATAGTTTTTGACATTAGGTTTTATTTGAAAGAATAAATTATAAGATTAAATAAGGTAGCCATGGAATTTCAATCTGTCAAACATTTCATTTATTGTTCATTAATAATACAAAAATGTCATACACTAACGAAGAGAAACGAGATATGATAAGTATTTTTTATTCTTCGAACCGAAATTCAACAGTAGCGAGTACAAGATATCTACAATTATATCCAGAACGACAACAGCCTCATCGTACCATTTTTCTAGATTTCGACAGAAATTTGGTCGAGAATGGATCGTTTACTAAGCCGCGTAATGGTCAAGACAACAGGAATTTAAATGAAAATCGACAAGATATTTTACAAATGGTAAATTAAAAGCGTGTTTTCAAATTTCATGTTAATCTTGTATTTTTATAGATAAATAATAATCCATCAATTTCTACACGCGAAGTAGCGTCAGAATTAAATTTGTGCTAGGACAGAGTTTGGAGAACTTTACATAAAAGTAGGTTTAAACCATACAGGGTCCATGTTAGTCACTCTTAACTGCCTGGAGATAATTTGAGAAGGCTAGAATATTGTAATTGGTTAATGGAAAGGATAGAAAATGACGAAAATTTTTTAAGCAAAATCATCTGGTCAGATGAAACAAAATTTACAAATTCTGGAATGTTCAACAGAAATACGGAGCACTATTGGGCAGTACTAAATCCCCGACAAAGCAGGGCTAGAAGACCACAACATCGTTTTGGAATAAACGTTTGGATGGGTATTTTGGCAAATCGTCTCTTAGGACCAGTTATGTATGAAGAACATTTAAATCGAGAAAGATATTTAAACATTTTACGTACATACGTATCTGACTATTTTGACGACAATATCCTATTAAATCAATTACAATATTTATGGTGGCAACAAGATGGCGCACCAGCACACAATGCAGCTGTTGTCAGAAATTTCTTAAATCAAGAGTTTGCAAACCGTTGGATTGGAAATAGGGGAGTTGTTGAATGGCCTGCGAGATCACCTGATTTAAGTCCGCTAGATTTTGTTTTATGGGGATATGTTAAAAATAATATTTATAAAGTAGATGCGCCACAAAACATTGAAGAATTACGAGACAGACTTCAGAATGCCTTCGATGCAGTTCCTAGAAGAACTATACAAAGGGCGGTACAAAATGCCAGAAGGCGTGCCCAATTGTGCATTACCGAAGATGGCAAGATAATTGAACATTTACTGTAATTGTTTATTGTTTACTTTTCTATGTATTTTTATTAATGTTTTTGTTATCTTGTACTCGCTACTGTTGAATTTCGTTTCGAAGAATAAAAAATACTTATCATATCTCGTTTCTCTTCGTTAGTGTATGACATTTTTGTATTATTAATGAACAATAAATGAAATGTTTGACAGATTGAAATTCCAAAGGCTACCTTATTTTATCTTATAATTTATTCTTTCGAATAAAACCTAATGTCAAAAACTATAGTCAGCATGTGGTACATGGTTGAAATCAGAAAAAAAAACTCTTTATGAAGATGTCTAAATCCAATATGGCGCCTATAAGACCACCACTGGATAGAGGTTTAGAAATGGCCACAAGGATGTGTTTTTATTTTTTCTCTACAAAGCCAAATGTCGGTGCTACAGGTAAAAGAAATAAATGGGGTTTTCGCGCTTTTTTTTTAAATAACGAAGGTCATTTGTCACAGGTCTATTTTCTTTGCGGATTTATAACAAACACAAAATTTAACAACTTTTCCAAATTTAAACCTATACTCTATCTCCAATTATAAGAGAGATCCCCATGGTGAGGGCCGAAAATGAATCAGCCTGTATATATAAAGTCCTCATTGCTAAAAAAAAATAGTTTGTGAGCTAATTAAATAAACAATCGCTTAAAATTAGTCATTTTTATTGTTTGGCTTTTAATTGAATAAATTCCTTTTGTATCTTCACCCGTTATGGTTTTATTTCATATAGAAAAAAAGAATCATTGTCATTTATGCCAACAATGCGTTTACCTGTTTGTTGTGGCATTATCTCATGTAATAAAGTTTTATTGCGCTGTACCCTATAACAATAAAACTTATACTACCACACAAAAGAAGGTAGTTATGAAGAGAATAATTTTACTCGTACCCTCTCCTCCGCCGTCTCGCATTCATAAATAGTGGATCAAAATCGTTCGTGAATGTGTTCTTAGTTGAAAAGAAATGTTATTCAGAATTGCTGAATTTGTTGGCGGTTTTTATACGCAATTATGTCAATAATCCCGTGATACACGTTTATAGAGCTTGTTACTAACGCAATAATGTGCACGCGTATAGTCATAAATGCGCATTTAACAAAATATATAGTGTTTTCAGGTTACATGGGAATACTGCACTTGAGCCGTTTAGATGAAATATAATATTGGAAAATTATTCCTTATCACATAAGGCAGAGATCCTGGACTATTAAAACGTCTCCTTTACGATTTTAGTTAAACTGTTACACTGAAAACTTACACTTAACATCTTTGTTTTTTCTTAATAATTAGAACTTGTTCTAAATGTGAATACATAAAAGGACATACTCATATATATTTAATTATAGCATAGTTTTATATACATATATATGACTGGTATTGTCAGTGAATTTGTTACAATAAATGGTCTGATTGATTTGTGGACTTAAAATACATGCCTTTGCTAAAAGTTCTTTTTGATTATTCTTAAATATTTTAAATTCAAATTGACTTTCTAGTACAATAACGTTATTTCATCAAATACATAATCAAAACTGCCTAAACGTGTAGGTCAGTTCTTCGAAATTGTTTTGGAGGAAATTATAATACTTGACGTTTTAATAATTGTAAGAAAACTAACAGGGCCAGCTCACATATTGCTTAAGAATATGTTAAAAATTAAATAAACGTGTCTCAAGGCAAATTTGGAAAATAATAAGTAAAATGATAATTAATTTATATTAGAAAAGAAAATCTGTCGTGCAAAATCAGGAGATGTAATATATCATATTATGGAACGAAAAATATGATTTAAATTTAAAAACGATTAGTTCTATGATCCTAAAGCAGAGAAATGGAAGTAAACCACATTATTCAGATATATAAACTTTTGACTTATTATCACGCAAAATCGTCGCGCTACTTGTAAAGATTTAAGTGTTTTATGGAGTAAAGCAACTGCTGATTGAAGCTGAGTGTTAAACATTTTTCAAAAGATACTTTCCATAAGACTGGTCGAAAGCTAAAATTTAAAATTTACAAAGTAAGTTTGAAAATGATTGTAAAGTTTGTCTTTTCGGGTCCTTAATAAAACTAGTGGTAACTTTAGACACACACTATATTAATAATAAGACGAATAACAATATAAAAACTAATTACTAACAATAAGCACATGTATGTATTTATATTTATGTTCATTCCGCGAGGCTCTGGTATCGAATGCTTCAATCCCTTCCTCGACGGCTTATATATCGCTGTGAATACTCTTCGCGAGCGTTCTATATGCATCGAGAAAACGCCACAGGTATGACGCGCGACTCATCGTTGGATGAGTCATCACATTATGTTGATCATGTTGTTTAATTTCCCTTTACTTACACATAAACTAAAACAGCAAACTTCTTTTGGCAAGAGAGCATAGAACCTTATCTAAAAATCAATTTTGTGGAATTTTGAAATGTGTTTTGATGATTGTGTTGGTTATAGTTTGAGTCGAAGCATAAGAACCAAAGAGGAAGTCTTTCGCACTGACTGCTTCAAAAAGAAGTAGTGAGCTAACTGCATTTTGTAGAAGGTATAACAGACATTTGTAAAAATATGAAACATTTCACAAAAAACTTAAAATCACTATAGAAGAAATGCGTCTGTAAAATATTGAATGTATCGTTTAACCAAAAGATTGATTGCGTCAAAACACTATTTCACTCTTACAATAGACATTTAATGCCTCAGATCTTTCGCCAATCGAAACCGTGTATCATATAATAAAGAGAAAGCTACCCTCGCAATCTGCACGACCCGTTCTAGAGACATATACTCGCATTCAAGAAACGTTTCACACCTAATGAATGCCAAATTCTACTTCTCATTATGTTCAGACCCAACTCAATCTTTAAGTTTGTAGTAATATTGTATATACATTCCCGTTCCCTTTTTGTATTAATTAAAATTTAATTTTATAATGTTAATAAATTAGTTACCATATCAATATAAAATTGTATTAACTTCTATAAATATTCCTTCTAAAAGAAAGATCTGTTTATAAAAACATTTTTAATAGTTGAGACAACCAACCAAAAATGAGGTTCGCATTTTTACAAAATTGAATTTTAAACATTTGTAGAAATTATAGTTCCTAAAAACGAATAATTTCTATAAAAAAATAATAATGGAAAAACATTATCCAAGAACTGTTTTGTTAGGACAAAGAAACTAAGACGTTTCTGAACTGCTTGCTAGTACCAAAGCGAAGGAAAAATTGTGTGGCCCCATTTAATCATTACGAGTTTTTCGAAACATTAAGTTAATTTTTATTCTTAATTGCCGAATATTCAAACAATATTCAAAATTTCAAAATATTGGAAATGTTTTGGTAAAATAGAAGAATAAAATTTTATATTTACTCTCTATTAATAATATATCTCAGTTGGTTTTCTATTGTATACAAAACGTATACAGTTAAAATAGAAGAAAAAATGAGATGATCATATTAATAAATGGATATTAAAAGTTACCAGTAGCTTATTATTTTATAAAGGATATGGTTAGTTCAAAACAGCCCTTGTCATACCCATATTACCCCAAGATACGCACACGAATAATTTTCTGTAATTAAAAGGTTAAATAAAAATAAATAAATAAAAAATAAGTAAAATTGTTTTTTTTGTATTCTGTTACATTCGGACTTATTCTATAAAATAATATTAATACATCGGTGACAGAGTGTTGTGCTTTGCTTGTGTGCTTGTGTGATAGGATTTCGAATGGATTACATTTCTACAATCTGATGATAACAACTTAGTTGTTGAAATACTTATTCAGTGTATTGACATTGTATTTTCTTACCATTTATTGTGGGCATTTTTTAACCTAATCTGAATGTTTTTGTTGGACAATTATTATTATTGTTATGCCGATTTTTCTCAACTACCTTATACGAGGGTAGCACCGATTATTTCTGCAAACTAATATTTCTATTGAATCAAACACGCTATGAAACAAATGTTTATTGTTTTCTATTTTCATAGTTCGAATTTAGTTTTGATAACTGCAACAGTTATGCAAGGTAATTTCAAACCGAGTGGTCTGCAGTAAAAATTCATTTAACGAGAAAAAATTTTGTAGCCATGATTTACTATGATTTTAAAAGTTCTTTAACTCCAAAGCGAAGTGTTTCAAGACTTCGTGCTGCATTTGATGATCAAGTTCCTTCTCAGAAAAGTGTTTACAACTGCCGACTGCCTTATAGTCGACTCAATGGGTGTTTCCAACAGAACTTAATCCAGTATTGGAAAGAGAATGGTAGCCAGTTTCTTCTGAAAATCAGGACCTATCACAATAGTTGTGCTTAAAAATAAACGTACGCTTACCGTAGAATTGTAGACGACAGTATGTCTGCCAGATGTTGTGCAAAAGGCTCCTTTATGACGCCCCTAGATCGGAGATTGTCCTTCATCACGATAATGCTTTAAGATACACTGCGTGTCAAACAAACGAATTTTTGAAAGCTTCCGGATTAAAATTACTATCATCTACTAAAATCATCCGCCATATAATCCGGACCTGACACCTTCAGATATCTTTCTATTTCCAAGACTAAAGGATAAAATGCGTGGTGTACGATTTGCAAGCCCAGAAGATGCTGTGGAGAGCTTGAAAAACCTTATACCTGAAGTTACTCAAGAAGAGTGGAATAACTGGTTTTATCGAATGTCTAAATGCATTTAGTTTAAAGGCGAATATTTTGAAAAACAATAATAAAAATAATTTTTGACTACAACATTTTGTTTTATTAGTTTGCAGAAATAATCGGTACTACCCTCGTACTGTTGCCGTGAAACATTTCACTCAACACACATATCGGTAAGTAAGAGCTCGGCTGACGCGTTTGTTGAAACGCACGCCGTGAAATATCCAGAGCGGACTATTTTTGAAGTTTATCATACACATTTGTGTTTCGGCATATATTTTTATTGAATATTGGTAAAAGTTCATAGGAATTTGTTGTGCCACGAAAGAGGAATTACGTATCTGCGCAAATTAAAACATATGCTTAATTGTAAAGGTTATTTTAAATAGAAACAAATTGCACAAACATAAATCAATATAAGACACGTTCCCTAGAAATACGGGCAAGCACGATTATCTCAAAAGCAACGAGTTGAGGGTGCCAAGTCACAGACTAACATGCTTCCAAAGAGCCAATGATTATTAGGGAGTAAATTATATAATAAACAACCAATATAATAAAAAACTATAAGTATAAGTAAAAGAAATGCTCACAGAATGAGAATATTACAGCATTAAAGAGTTTTTAGTAAATAATAGTCGAAACATTTATGTGTTTTTATGATTGTTTGTCAAATTTTATATATATATATATATATATATATATATATATATGATATATTATATATATATATATACATATATATATATATGAGAATTAAATCAAGTTATGTTTTGCAGAAATTGTCAATATAATATGAAGGTTGGATTCAAAATTACAAATTAAAATTACCTGCATGTCATATAAATATTGATCGAGAGAATGTTTTGTTTATAATAGAAACAGCTCTAATCGTGTGTAATCGTCAAAATATAACTGTTAAGAGTATAGTTATTTTTTGCAGCCCAAAAAAATTTATAAATATCAAGGCTAAAGTTTGATGTTTATTTTGACAATTAGTAGTAAAAACTGCAATAAAAGATTTAGAGACTATTTATTTTTCATGACGATCATCAAATAAAAAAATAATTCGCATAGTTTGAGGTCAGAATAAGATAAAATTTTTAATTAATAGCAAGGTCAGTAAAAAAATTAAACATTGATAGAATGTGAAATATAGGTAGCCTGGATATATATTTAAATATATTTTATTACAAGTAATTGAACTTTTAAAAAAAAATTTGCTTAGAAAAACAATTTAAAATTCTATTGTTTATTATTTTCAACTCTTAATATAAAACATTAACACTTTTGTCATATTAGAGATTGTCTTAATTTTGTTCCGTATTTTTTTTTGATGGCATAATGATACTTTGAAAAATATAAGAGCCTTATTGATAACTTCCCCTTCGTTTCTTCGTTAAATGCAATTAGCATAAAGTTAGGTACATAACGTAGAATAAACCAGAGCAATATGCTTAAGTTTGATGAGGTCAAAAGAAGAAAGAACTGAAGCAAGCAAATATATTATAAAAGACATTCAAGACACATCAGGATTACTTACTTACATACGCATTACAGTCAATTAAAACTCAAGAGCCAGTTGTTTCAAAACTAAACGTTTAATTTAAATAAAACAACAATTAACATATTTTAAATTACAGAAACTTAATTCTGTATTGGTGACATGTGTAATTAATACACTCCATTATATGCAAATTACGTTAGACATTACTTGTTTTGCTTATTTTAATGTGTGCTCTATTTTAGTTCACAACTTAACAATGGCTTTTCTATTTCCTCATGGTCGTAGGTGTTACATTCTTAGAAGAGCACGAGTCATATTGTAATATAATTTAGTTCAATGCCAGCGTGTTAAATGTGGGAATTTTGTCGAAAGAAAGGAAAACAATTATGACATTTAATTATTTATACGCTCTTTAAAAAATAAGTTATCCATTGCTATCGTACGCATTTCGTTGGATGAGAGCATTCGTGCACCGCACCTTTTCGATTTCAGTAGCACGGAACCATCTGTCGTCGATTGTAACAACTAGTCGGGAACAAGTTTGTCGTTCAGTCCATCGTTGAAATTCTTTTGTACGGATTCGAAACTTTTATAATCGATCTATTGCTTTTATTGTATTGTTATCGTTCGAGATAACTTTAATTCTCCAAATATAAACAATGACTCACGAAATATGTTGAAATCGCTGCGGATTTCATGCTCAGTCTAACACTGCCAACTTCTGAAATAATTAAGAATAATTAGAGCATTTTTTCAAGGTTTTGCTTTTTTAAACTGATGTCTCAATTTAAGATTTCTATTGAATAAATGCTTGGTTAATATTATGTTATTCACATATTATGCAGCCTGTTCTCCCGCCAATAAATCAATTATTCTGTAAAATAGCTTTTTCTAAAAAAATTGGAATTCTAAGTATATAATTACTTTTGGTTAACTCTTATTTATTAAATAATTCTTTAAAATAAACCGAATATGATTTATTGATACTTTATTTCTTACTTAGGTACACTAACGATAAAAACACGAAGCAAAGAAGAGATTAAGATGACAGTCATGAGACTGAAGTAACTAGAACGATCGGTAAACTAATAAATAATTCAATAAAATTTTTTTTTTTTTTAATTTCATATTCTAGGCAGCTGTGACCTTTTATAGGACACTAAAGTTAATAATAATAATAATATTTATTAGTACGCCAATTGTAGATACTAAAACCGACGATCAACAAAAGAGAAATTATTATTATTGCAACAAAGTTATAGTGCATAAAATTAAAAAAAAATGTTAATACTAATAAAGAAACACTTGTATACAACAAAATGATTAATAATAACATAATGGTTATGTTTAAAAAACTACATATAAGTCAGGATGCAGAATTTCGTTGGCATTTCTGCTTATTTGGTAGATAGGACTTCTTACCATCACATTCGTCCTACATTTCGATTGGAAAATATGGTGGCGTCCCTCGAAGCAAACCTCGGAACATTGATGCTAATGTGTCCTAACAATAATAGACAATCAATTCGACTATTAGTCAACTTTTGCAAGAAGTTAGCGCTCGTCACATTCCAGCGCAAATCCAAGATTACCATGACGTGCTCCAATAGAAGCGTCGTAGTCAATACCCCTGGCGACTTAAACTTCATTGTTATTGGAACTTAAAAATTTCAATAATAGTCTCGGAATATTTTCGTTTTGCAATTTCTGGCGTAAGAATATCAGGCTCCATACCATAGATATGTATTCAAATCTACTTTGCACAAGCGCATGGAATAAATGTTTTATCACATTAATGTTATTAAAATGTTTTCGTGTTTCTCATAATGAAACCAAAAGTTCTAGTCGCAGCTTATATCGGGCATCTATATGACTTGCAAAGTTATAAAAGGATTAAAAAGTATGAGTAAGTCTCTCGTACTATGAGAACTCTGTAGAATAGAATAGCGTACAATTGATACTTAGTTTGTTTTCCTGACACCACAACCAGACAAGTGAGGAATGATGTAAAGCTAATATATCGTTGAGATTCTTAATGTGGGAATAGATGTTGAGGTCATGGGCATAGTGCAGTCCACTACATGTAAGAGTATCGAAAAGGTCATTGATAAATAAAAGGAAGAGTAAGGGTCCAAAGTTGAACACCTAGGGCACACCAGATGTCGCCACCTATTCCATAGATATAGCCATTATAGTAAAAATAGCGGATTCTATTTCTTAGGTGTGGAAAGAAAAATGAAATAATATTCTATCACTCAAACCAAACTTATGAAGTTTCTTAGGAATCGATGGTATCAAAAGCGCATGAGAAGTCTGTGTAGATCACACTGGCCTGTCCGCGATTATCACTAAAAAAACTGTAATTGTGCAGAGAACAAAATATTTCTAATGAAATTTATTGCAGAAATATACACTACAACTATAGTTCACTAAGCAAATACGAGTATTAAATCCAACTAGAGTAAAAGTACTAAAAAGTATTTTTTGTAGTGTGGTATTTTGGTAGATTTTATAAACGTTTATTGTAAATAAAATTATATTTTTGAAATTAATATGTTGTGGTAATACTCAACACAATTAGTAATCAAATAGAGAAATGCGAATATCAAGTTAGACTATTCTAAAGAAAGCATAAGCCATTATTTGTTGTATGAAGAACAACGGGCATTCTATCCTTATCGAAGGATATTATTAAAATCTAACCGATTAGTGTGATTTGCTATATATAAGTACCTAATATAAAGCTGTAATATTAAAATTATTAATTTTTGCTTATTATACAGTGTATTTTGTATGCTCGCGATAAATCAGGGGCGATATATATGTAAAAATATTATATAAGACTATAAACAGACATAAGTTGAAAACCCACACAAAACGGTTTTATACTGAAGGTAGTAGTATAGTGAAAAAGACATTACAGTGGACAGTTGGTGGAAAGATGACCAGTATTTAAAAATGATACTACTCGGTTCGTTCTGCTCATCGACAATGAAAGGTAAAAGAGGGATATACAGAATAAAGAAAGAGAGTTTATTTAATAAACATTGGTAATATTTTTGTGCATCAACTCTTAAGAATTCCTACGCCGTATAGTGCCTTTTTTACCACAATTGCATTCTTCAAGCAATTAGTTTAAAAAGCCACAGTAATATTAAACTTTTTGTTACACCTCGATAGCTGTCACTATAGTAACTGACGCTTTGTAGTGTGGGATATATCTTGTAGTAACTTATTCTATCAATTTTTCTCAGTATAAGCAAACAGATCAGTGATAATAACGTCATATAAATATATCATTCAATTTTCGCTCTCAATAAATTTTTTCTGGCTCTAGGTGTTACCTAAATTAAATTGTGTCTATTAGCTGGTCATGGCCATCAAAATAGCACTTTATATAATAACAATTGCGTCAGAAAATTCTGTTATGGAATTTATTTCTTATAAACTTCAAACATTTCGTTCCCGATATTCCATTTTTTAAATTTACAAAAGCAAAACGTAATAACTTTAAAACATTAGTACTCGTAAGGTAACGAGACATTCTAATAATAAAATATCATAACCTCCAAGCAGGAGTCACTTAACAGAGCAGCGTTTATTTATGTTAGTACTTAATTTGCAGTTCACCGATTAACAAATATATTCAGATTTTATTGTAAGTTTGCAGCATCATTAACGCAATTCAAATCTTATCTAATCAATATGAATCAATGTGGGTACGGTTAAACAATAAAGTAAGTCATTGATTTGAAGAATGGATACAATAGAACCCATGTTAGCACTCAGAAGATGTCCAGATGTCGCAAAATCCATTTCAAAACGCATTCCCGCTCACTTAAATACAGCTCGGTTAAACTAAAACCCGTAGAATATTATAATTTAATATTAATAATAATATATTTAAAATAAAAATTAATAATATATTGGGCTAGGCCCAATTACAACGTACATTATAATTATAATTACATGACATTGCAGTGCAATTAGATAAATTATGGACTTAAATAGTGTTGTCCATCCGCGAGACATCCTCAAACAAACAGATCATCCAGCCTTCTGTTGGCCACGTTGGAGAGAATATAGGTAGGAATCCGTTTCAAGACGTTCGTCTTCACGAAGGAAACCATAAATATAACTTCGTACCTGGAGTTCATACGAGGAATCAAAAACGACATTCGCTCCCAATATGAACGGGCAGTCAATAATGTTTTTCATCAGTTTAGTTACGAATTTCCTGCAAATATTCTCCCTTCTTACGCTTAGAGATGACATATCCAAAGGAATAGAATCGCAAGCATAGATAGTATACCAAATTAATGAGGTGTATTCCATTTTGCTCAAAACATAAGCATGGTAGAGTGATTTAAGCATAGTGATATCTATTTAAAATATTAGAAGCGCGTTAGAAATCTGTAGACATTCAAGCATTGTGAATTTATATTTTTTCAGAAAATTAACAATAAAACTTTTACGTAACATTATATAAAGACAACATATAACAGCAACATATATTATGATGGTAAATTGCATATCGTTACATAATTAAGTTATAGTATATACTGCTTAAATTTTTTATATCACTTCTATTGTTAATTGAATTTTTTTCCTGTTTAATACTAATCATTTCTTTAATTTCCCTTTTCATTGTGTGTTGTTCTTTATCAATTATCTGTGTGTTTTCAAAATCTAAATGGTGATCGCGTAGTAGTTTGTGTGTAGATAAAGCAGTCTTGTGTGTTTTAGAGTATTTGTGGGCTTGTATTCTTTTATATAAATATTGTTTAATTTGGCCTATGTAGTGACTATCGCAATCGCGACATGGTATTTTATAGATGCCATGTGTTTCTCGATTTTTTTCTATTTTCGGTTTAAGTTTTGAAAATAAATGTTTATTAGTATTACTAAGTTTATATGTTGTAGCTACATCATATTTTTTAAAGTGTATTTAACTTTTTCTGATAATTGTGGAACATATGGAATCGTGATATATGTTGTGTCATTGTTTAAATTGTTATTGGTGTCTGCAGTGTTGTATATTTGGTGTATTCTTTTTTTAATTGTTTGGTCTATAAGTTGTGGTGGATAATTATTATCTGTTAAGATTGTTTTAATTTTGTTGGTGTTATCTTTTCTGTATTGAGTATGTGATAGTTTTACTGCTTTATCAGTCAGATTATTTATAATCATTTTATAGAATACTGTAGGTGCATTTGAGTGGTAATTCATATATTGAAAAGAAGCTATGGGTTTATAATACCAATTCGTATAAATAGTACCCTGTCTATCATAGCTTAAAGAAATATCAAGAAATTTTTTTAATTTGTTGTGAAAATTGTTGAATTTATTTAAAAGATAGTTTATTTTATTAGCCGGAATACATGTGGGGTGGAAGTCTAATATTGATAACGTTTCGTTCCAAATGTTCCGTTACCAGATTTGCAATAGGAGCAGCTAGAGGAGAGTCCATGGCAATACCAAATGTTTGACTATAAAAAGAATTTTTGTACTGAAAATATGTGTTGTCGAGTCAGAAGTGTATATACCTCTAATAAATTCGTTTTTATTTAGCGATGTGTGGACTAATTTCATCCCATTTGAATTCTATTATGTTTATAGCTAGATCTGTAGGAATGTTAGTATATAAAGATTCTACATCAAGTGTAAACAGTACCAGAAGTTTTTCGCAAATAACTTTTTCGTAAACAACGAAACTGTAATCCCCGCTGTTCGTCACTGAGGTGATATTTGTTGCATTATTCTTTAAAACTACATTTTTAATAATGAAAACTACGGCTCTATAATATTGTTACCGAAAAAAACTTGTAAAGTTAAATATTGATATCTTCTGGTTATTTAATTAATACATCTTGTTATTACCTTTTTTATTATAAAATGCTTTTTCACTTATTCTATATATGTACCTACACTTGTTAGACAAGTTTCATGATCATAAATAATAAATTTTATATAATAAGAGCGGCAGTGATTAAAAAGTTCTTTTTCACACCCATAATGTGTTAAAGAGAACCCTAGTTGCATAGAAAATTACGTTTTAATATTAACAAAATTAAATTAAATTATAATAATGAATAAATGCTATACAATTAGTCTAATAAATATCCTTTGCTTTGAGCTAATTGAAAAAGCTCATCCATATAAACATCGTTTACCAGTACTTGCACCAGCTAATGATGGCGCAGAAGCACATCTAATAATAATAATCACAATCGAAATTAGAATATGAATTAATAATTGGACCAAAACGGAACAACCTAACACCCACTAATTGAAAGAAGCCATAAGTGTACACTTTAACATAACAATTATCAAACTGGAAACGACTACTGAGCATTTTACTAATTCGCCTAATTCAAAAGATACGCCTACTTCGCAAGCGGCGCTTTTCTCCTTAATAAAACTTATTAGTATAACCTAAACAAATTTAAAATGTAAATTGTAGGTTACCTCTGGTGTTTTCGGGACGACCCTAATTTTATTTTAGTACGACTATAAAAAAATAACGAATGATAAGAGAAAAAAGTATGTTAAAAAATTGACCACCTAGGAAGTTGTATTACAGCAATAAAATGTTTCTTTGTTATAAAAGCGACGATGAATTTTTTACAAAATATTTAATTGTTTAGCTTATATTTTATGTCTGTTTACACTGTCGGCGAAAAAGTGTACCAAAAAGTGGGTGACCCATTTTTTTAAAATTTATTATTTTATTACTTGTAACTGTTCGAGTTCAGTAATAAAATTATATGATCTTTAGAACATTTGCTCCTTAAAAAACATAATTTAGACGATATTTTTATGAATAAGCCGATGTTCCAGAATTATTACAAGAAGGAAAACATTTTATTTTCACATGCCCTAGTAGTTGTCTTTCTAAATTGAACTGAAATTAAATCTTAAATTATTTATTCAAAAATGCAACATTATTTAATAGCATGTTAGTATTGCTTTCATGTTTTTTTTTATTATTAAAAAAATAGTGTAACTTTTATTTCGACGCAGTAAATTTAAATTACACCATAGTTTATCTAAATCTGTAGTTTCAGTATTAATATTCGTAAGAATGCATTTTACAAATGTGTTATATAAGACAATTAAATATGTTCTATTAGCTGCCATGATCTGTCAGATTTTAGTCAACACATTTTGATATAAAATTGTTTTTGTAGAAAAAAATATTGTCCGATATACGAGCTAAAATCCTATTTTATTTTGCCCCTTGTTTGATTCAGTTACTAACCCTTGCGTTCTGGTTCTATATTCACTTTGAGTAAGAATATTTAATAAACAGCTATCAAAAATGAAGAAAGAAAAGATATTTTATAAATTTTTTGTAGAAAATAGAATTTTTTTCGGTTTCAAAATTTAAAAATTCGTGGTACCTATATCTATATTATTGTTGATTATCGATTCATGTCATATTTTTTATATTCATATTTCATATTGTTCATATTTTTCTAGTATATTATTGTTCGTGTGTTCTGTTGTATTAGGAGTACGTTATCTATCATACTTTATGTTTTTTGTACTTTCTTTTAAGTTCATTTCATATTAAATTTGTATTATTTTTCATTTATTGTGTATTTACCTATTTGCTCTATCTTCGGGTTGGGTTGTTTCTGTTGAGAAATTAATAGATATTACTATTGTTATAACCATTTTTGTTAGCAATATGTTACCTTTTATATGAAATAATTATTTTAGAATTTGAATGAGATTTTTAAGAAATTCTAAAATTCGGAAAGGTGTTTTATCAATAAGCGTATTATACGCCATTTTTTAATATTGCGATGCGTTTATTTGTTTGTTATATTTTCGTGCCTTTCTGGCTATCATTTCCTTTTGAAATTTGTTTTCTTATACTATTCTTCGTATTATTATTGTTTATTAATTTACAAAGTTCATTTTATCTCTTTTAAGCAATTTATTGTTACGCTGATATTGTTTATACGCAAATAGTCCAATACGATTGGCAATTGACCAAGTTTTCAAACGTAGTGAAAACTATGACTTGTAATTGATATTATATTTTTACCATTGGTTTCGTAGATACAACTCGTTGTGTGCCAATTTACAGTAATTATCTAACCTTTAATATTGTCCCTTTCTTCAGTTGTCTTGATTATGCTTAGTAAACAGTTATATACAGTACTACTAATAGGATTAATTGGAGTATATAACCTCCTTGTTATTTTAATAATTTTAAAATTAGAAACCACAATACAAAATGATAATAACAAAAACACTGTATAGACAAAGTTCATTAAAAACTTTATTATTAAATTTATTAAAATCCAAGTACCCGAAAGTTTAATATATAAATTTCATCTTGCTTTTATTATGTGCTTACTAAATAAATAATAAACCTTTTTATTTCTTAAATCAATACTGTAATTATGAAAATTGCTGCTAGATAGTTATTTGCTTAGATGTTAAACAAACTTATAATGATTCTCATTGCCTTTTTTATGACCTAGTTTTTTAAACAGACAACAGAATGATTAATTTTATTTTGTGATTACCTTTGTATTAACGTTTTCTAATTTAAAACTATTATTAAATCTAGTCGACAACTGTTAGTTAGATTGTGTTAAGTTGGCTGTCGAGTAATTAATGCAATGTAATCAAATTTATTAATAATAATATTCTTTATTGCCCAAGAGGCAAACACTAATTCCAAAATAAAACAAAAAAAAATATAAATAATCATTACATTCTTAACTCATTATGTACCAATTTAATACATATAAAACTACTGAAACATTTTTTCCTTGAACTCAACGACTTAATTTATTATTCCCTGGGAATCTTTTATTTTTCAGGATATTCATGTGCCATAAATGGGGCACCCAGTTTGATTACATTCCATAGACGTCGATTTGCTAAATATGTTACTGCGTTTAAGTTAGAATTGACATGGTACAATCAAACGCTATTTATAAATTGCTATTCTGATTTTCAGTTTGTTTTTTTACGTTTTGGCCTCAATAATTGTCTTTTTGTTCAGTCATTAAAAAAATTAATAAAATGAGAAGTTATTTTCTGCAACATTTCATGATTATTTTCTAGTACTGTAAGTAAAATTCTTAATCATTTACTATTCTTTCCCTCAAAATTATGATTAAACTGTTTTCTTAAATGTTATATGAATGTAGTACTTTTTTTCTGTCTTGGTATATTTTATGTGATATACCTTTTCCAAGTGAGTGACACTAATAACTGTAGACGTCTTCCTGCATATTTTGTCTTCAACTGCTTCTCATTTCCGTGTTCTATTTCATTTTTAACAATTTTTTTGAATATGTAGCAAGAAAGGCGGATACGATGTAGACCATTTTTGTATATTTAGAATTTACTTTATTATTTATGTAGTTTCTAATTATTATAATATATTATAGGAGATTTCTTCTCTTATGCAATTTAAGGTCTGTTATTATTAAATATTTATTTAATTAAGTTAATTTTACTCTAAGATGGTTTGGCAGCCTTTTTCAAAGAGTTCTTAACAATATAAACTTACAATTATAGAAAATATATTATATTTTGTACTGTCATGTTTTCATTTGTCACATTGTCATAGTTTTCCTACAACTAGTTAAAGTTGCATTATTAAATTTTTATACATTCAAGTTTAGATCTTTGCATATGTATTTATCGCTTTCAAAGAAAAGTAGGACAATAAACTGTTTTAGTTTTAGAGAGTTTTTAAAAATTTTAGTATTGTAACATTCATGTACGTACTTATTATCGTAAAAACGTTACCTTTAAACTTCAACGTAATAATAAAAAATGACGCATGCGTATTTAGCACCTATGTTTGTATCTACATTCCTGCAGTCCTATTTAATGCCATCAAAATATAACTGTCTTAGTTTTCCATGAACGCGATAGTACATATTCATGAAGGTAAATTACAGATCGCTTCCCTACATTATTAAATTATAATATACTGTTTAGATTTTTATGTCATTCCTGTTGTTAATTGATTTTTTTTTCTTGCTTAATGATAATCGTTTCCTTAATTTCTCTTTTCATTGTGTGTTGTTCCCTCCCGATTATCTGGGTGTTAAAATAATCGTACTGCAGTTTGCGTGTAAATAAAACAGTTTTGTCTATTTGGTGGCATATATCCTTTAGCATAGATATTGTTTAGTCTCACCTATGTAGTAACTCACAAACGCGACATAGTATTTTATAAATGATGTCTTGTCTGTCGATTTTGTTTTAATTATAAGTTTCAGTTTTGAGAAAAAAACCTTTATGTGTTCATATAAAGATCTAAACTAGAATGTATAAAAATTTGATAATGCAACTTTGACTAATTGTAAAAAGCTTATGACAATATGACAGTATAAAATGTAATAAGCTGTTATTTTCTGTAATTGTGCAATTATATTTTCAAGAATTCTTTTGAAAAAGGTCATAACTGCCGAAATATGTCATAGTAAAATTACCTTAACTAAATAAATATTTAATAATAACAGCTTAAATCGTCTAAGAAAAGAAATCTCCTATTACATATACAAAGGCATATATATATATATATATATATATATATATATATATACATATATATATATATATATATATATATATATATATATCACAATTGATAAATTATTGGAGTTTCTCGGCTTTTATATGAAATATTTACAAATATCAAATTAGAATGTATGTAATTGCAGAGTAAGTGGAGATGTAAACATTGCTGTCTACAAATTAGAAAGCAAATCATACGAAATTTTTAATTGAAAAATATGGTCTACGTTGCAATGTTTACATCCCCACTTACTCTTCAATAATTTATCAATTGTTATATTTAATAAACGGCTATGAAATTATCTAAACACTTATATATATATATATATATATATATATATATATATATATATATATATATATATATATCCAAAATTTATTTAAATTCGGGTAAGCGGTCAATTAAAAAACTCCTTTATTAATTTAATAAAGGAGTTTTTTAATTGACCGCTTACCCGAATTTAAATAAATTTTTGATAATATATCACGGTCGATCATTTCTTTTCAATTATATATATATATATATATATATATATATATATATATATATATAGATAATTATTTCGTGACCTTAGTATGTTATGGTAAATTCAAATTGTAGGCGATTTAAGGTCCGGTTTTACTTCAAAAACTATATATTTAAAACAATCCTACATGTACATGTTTCGGCTAATGATGCCTTTCTCAAGGAATACAAAATATTTTGTATTCCTTGAGAAAGGCATCATTAGCCGAAACATGTACATGTTTTAAATATATAGTTTTTGAAGTAAAGCCAGACCTTAAATCGCCTACAATTTGAATTTACTTTATATATATATATATATATATATATTTATATTTTTTTTGCTGAATTCTAACTCTCAATTGTAAGTATTTTGTTATTGTCATATTGTTTAATATATTGTGGTTTTATTAAACATGTAGACACTCCTGATGAAATAACAAATCCGTTATGAAATATAGAGTGAAATAAAGGAGTTTTTTTTTACTTGACAGACCGCTCACCCGTTAATTAATTTTTACTTATACAGTACGGTCGATAATACTTAATAGTCTATATATATATATATATATATATATATATATATATATGGATAATTATTTCGTGACCTTTGTATGTTATGGTAAATTCAATTTGTTGGCGATTTAAGGTCTGGTTTGACTTCAAAATGTATATATGAATTTAAAACAATCCTACATGTTTCGGCAAATGTTGCCTTTTTCAAGGAATATAAAATATAAATGACAGTATATTAAATCGCCAACAACTTGAATTTACGATAACATACAAAGGTCACGAAAAAATTATCTTTATATATATATATATATATATATATATATATATATATATATATATATGTAAGTGTTAGATAATTTCTTAGCCGTTCATTAAATATAATAATTGATAAATTATTGGAGTTTTTCGGCTTTTATATGAAATATTTACAAATATCAAGTTAGTATGTATGTAATTGCAAAGTAAGGGGGGATGTAAACATTTCTGTCTACAAATTACAAAGCAAATCATACGAAATTTTTTAATTGAAAAATATTGACTATGTTGGGACTCGAACCCAAGTCTACAGTTTGCCGGACTGTCGGTTTTACCGCTCACGCACAATAGACCTAGGTTCAAGATATTTAGAAATTCATTATAAAGTAACAGCGTTAATGAATCAGATGTCAGTTATTGAATGTAGATGTCAAGTTGAAAGCAGAAGTCAGTTTTGAAAGTTGATGTCAGTTTTGATAGCAGATGTCAGTTAGTGAAAGCAAATGTCAGATTTCAAAGCAGATGCCTATTTTGAAATTAGATGTCAGTTATTGAAAGCAGATGTCAGTATTTTGAGAGCAGATGTCAGATTTGAATGAATTATTTTTCTATTAAAAAATTTCGTATGATTTGCTTTGTAATTTGCAGACAGCAATGTTTACATCCCCCTTACATTGCAATTACATACATACTAACTTGATATTTGTAAATATTTCATATAAAAGCCGAAAAACTCCAATAATTTATCAATTGTTATATATATATATATATATATATATATATATATATATATATATATCACAATTAGAACTACATAAATAATAAAACAAACTTTATAATATATAAAAATTGTCTACATCGTATCCGCCTTTCTTGCTATATATTTTAAAAAAAAATGTTAGAAAGAAAATAGAACACCCAAATGAGAAGCAGTCGAAGAAAAAATTCGCAGGAAGACCTCTACAGTTATCAGTGTCATTCACTTAGATAGTCTTTCACATAAGATACACCAAGACAGAAGAAAAGCTAACCAGTAACGACGCAACTGACTTGCAATCGAGAATGGGCAGCTGCAGTCCTAAACAAGAAGATTAAGTGTTAAATAAAAGTTATTTTTTATCTCGCCTTTAGTTCTAAGTAATTCATTAAAGAAATTTAAAAAAAATTACGTTAGATTTCGAACTAATCGCTCTATTTATAGTAGGGAGGTTACATATTAAGCTATGTAATTTTTTGATTATATTTACTACTACTTATACAGTTTTAAGTTGATTGTTTCTAAAAACATCTACGTTAGAGAACTTCCCCAGCTAATTACATAAAAATAATTTAATTCTAAAAAAGGCACCGACATATTATTCCAAAAAGTTATAATCTCCATGGAATATTTAAGCGCTGTTTGTTAAATTTAAATCTATTTATCTAGCTTCACGGTTCATTACAAATAACTTTACTATCAGTAAATTATAGTAAATAGATCGATTAGATATACGCCGAAAAATCTAATTGCAATTCTATCAAAAGAACTGCACCTAAATAATATCACTTCTAGTTATTAGATAACAACAAAACATAGGTACATACATATTGTTCAAAACTTAGCTATACTTATTTATAATAATATAGTATATTATATACTCCTATATAATATAGCTTATTTTAAATTAATTGGAAAATGAATTACTACTTCTAACGGGTGTTCAGAAACATTCGAAGTCAAAGTAGTCCTTGAAAATATGAAGTCATGTCTGAGATAGATTGATTTTTGACAGACAACAGTTGACATTTAATAATTACATATTACAAATCAGATTTTTTGTTCAGAGCCCACTTGACTTCGAATGTTTCTGAACACCCGTTATACTTTTAAAGTACATCATCCCTTTAAATGGTGTCTATTATACAAACACTTATTGCTTTAACCGTTTTGTTATCGTTATCACAACATAAACATAATTTATGTATATCGAAAAAGTCATAAGCAAACTAATATAATTACATATATTAATGAAGCGAGATTCAAATAATTATGATATGCGAATATTACAACAGCTGCCGTATAATGTTCATCGCATTTACAAAAAATTGTTGATAGTCTTTTTATGCTAGTAAATTTATTCAATTTAATGCGCCGTTATTGGTCGAGTAAATTACCTTATTTTTTTTTTTATCAAGTTAATGAATAATATCTATTTTTAACTGCTGTAATTTCTATTGGTTTGTGTTCCGGTAAGTCACATCATATAGAAGATAACTCACTATAATCCACCAAGCAAAAAAAAACACCCGCAAACTTCTAAAACTGCATCCCCTCTACAATAAGCTAACACCAATGACTTCAAACTTATGATATAAAAACCGAGATACTTGTCTATACGACACTAATTCAAACATCAATATATTACCCCTCCTTCAGTCCCCACCAGAAGTTTACCGATCTTCTGGCAGGTAAGATCCCCTCCCGGTCGAAGTATCTCAAGTCGGAGGAGTTCCTATACTCATTCCTCGCTAGATCCTTGCCGTGGTTCTTCATACATTCGCAGGGTGACATCGATTACCACCCCTGTATACACATGCGAGACATGCGACCGGTAACTGCGGCACGGCGACAGCGAGTCACCGCTCCATAGACAACGCCATTAGGACAAGAACACTAAGTGAACTAGAAACACTATTAGTGACAAGTGATAAAACAAACATCACCTAATTTCGCGATTTCAAAATTAACACCATCAGTGAAAGTGCTTGTTAGCTTAAATTATTGACGAGTGAAGTACCTGTGATTTTAAACTGGATCACACGGACAAAATAGATGTGTGCGCCCGGTGTCCTGACGATGCACGCGATAGTGCATGTGATGTGACAGGACCTTGCAAGGACATTTCATTTAAAAGTTGTTTATGTCTGTGGGAAAAATAGAACAATTAAGGTGAGTACTCATTTTTTTACATAATCCGCGAAACAATTTCGATCTCGATGCGCAGTTGAGCGCGATTCCTGGTTAGGAAACTTCAATGACAAGTTAAACAACAAACCTTCCGCCGGCAAATACAAATACTATTCCGCCGATTCATGAATTTCGTACACTTTACGTCATCCAAACAAAACAAAAAACTACTTACAGCGGAAATTAGTACGCGAATTTCTCACGTACGTCCGTAAAATTTCTGCATTTTTTAATTTAATTTCAATTTTTTAGGAATGCAAGAAACATTCTTCACTGTAATTGGTAAATGTGAATTATTACTGAAGTAATTTATCAATTGCGAGCGGGGCCTGCGGACGATATAAGATAATATCGTTGAAAACAACTGAAATATACCTAAACAAAAATAAAAACAATCGTCATCTTACATAAACATTGCATTTTATTACGTCTAATAGTAATCTTGTATAGTCCACTGATTGCACTCCTGGTCACGGGAATTTAAATTCTATAGATCTCCTCCGTAAAGCGGTCAATTTAGATTATCTGAATACGTCGCGATGGCTTTCGTCCCCGAGATAAATGAATTTATTATTAATTAATAAAATGTTTTCCTATTCGAATGTAAATTTAAACGAGCCCGCTTTTTCTTTAATAATAAAGATGTTATCTGTATTAATATACAAATGAAATTATAGAGAAATTATGCGGGAAATGATAATCCGGTAGCAAGAGTAATTTCATGGACATTATGCGGATCTTTGTGCGAGCTAAACGAGACTCTTTTCACAAAATTTCAATATTACTGAAGATCGATCGGCATGAATAAGCAGTCATTAATATCAGACAGTTTCTCCAATAGAAACACTAACGACTTCATTAACTTTATATTCTACCGTAATTGAAAACGAAAAAGAAATACAGGGAGGAACGTTACCGTCGGCAATTGTCCGAATTACAACCATCATTAGGACAATCGGATTTATTCTTTTAATAATGTCAGTTAGCTCTTACAGCAACGTGTAATAATAATCTGCTTAAATTAAGACAAATTTACTCTTTTGATTAGTATTTCTAGATGAAATGCTGGGCGCCTATGAGGCATGCAAAAATGTAGAGCAAAAACCGTGTCTGTTTATATAAAAATTTTACGTCTTTTCGAGAAAATAACCTACAAATATACCTACATATTAGTAAAACTAACATTAAATATAGGTTTTATTTACAATTGCAGTTAGCGGATTATTCATATTTTAAAATCGTAAGCCGGAACGACGGTTTAGTGAATAAATGTGTACTCTTCATCAATTATAGCTTATTGTAACAGTCGATCAATAAGTTCCCACAGTCAGATCCTGGATCGAAGGTGGTTATGGTTGAAATGACAACGTAAGACACGATTCTCCTCTGAAAGCTCACGCCCAACGTACACACATACACATACGCACACATGTGTTTCTTTGAAGAGTCTCTCGTTTATTTTTCGATGATCTCAATGTTACACATTATAAAATAAAATAAACAAGAATAATTTAGCACATCATCGTTACATCTAGTTTCTAAGAAATATTTTTCATGCAAGGTATAATATGTGGTTCGAAGAAGACGACACGTACCTGCCTGTGTATGTATATATACATACGTTGGCATTAATTAGCTAATAATAGTTCATGCGTGAATTAAATACCATTTTTACAATCGCACAACAATACTTCTACTCAGACTTTTGATTGTATTTTCAGGAGTAAAATTATTTGTAAAAGAGCGCCTAGAAATAACAAAACTACATATTACACATTGAAAAGGCAAACCGGTAAACACTCCTTTAAATAATACAAAACACGAAAGCGAATAACATCCATTCCATTTCAAAAAATTTCTCAAAAAAAAGAGAAAAATATCAATTGCTACTAGAATAACATACTGATTTACCCATGCTATGGTACAGGGGGATATGAATAATTGCTAATGAACAAACATATTCTATAAAAACACAAAATACGAACACATTAAAATCATGTTACAAAATAAGGGCAGATAGTTTCGTCCGATAATTTTTGTTTAATCTTTTTCTGATAATTCTAACCACTTCACTGTGTTACAGTTTCGTCTGGATCGAATTTTTAGGTATTTACGAGTAGGTACAGTTTCGTCCGATAATCTTTAAATACTTAATCCTTTCATGTTAATTTAGAGGTGTATCTCCAATATTAGTTTTAGTGGAAATAACATATTTTTTGTGATACTTTCGATATATTGAACACAAACAAGCAGAGTAGGTTATGTGTTGAAAAGAAAAAATAACACAATAAGTTAAAATTTAAGAATTTATTCCATTACAAAAGAAAAATATATAAAATGAGAAAACAAAAACATACTTAAAAATGATAGAATAATTACTAACTAATATTTTTAAAATTCTATACTTACTTAAAAAGAATAATGTGAAACTAATTCTACATATTGCGGTGTCGTCAGTTCTTTATTATCATATTGTTCGATTTTCTTCTTGAAAAAATTTTCGCGTTTTTCTGTGTGAATGTTCACTTGTCTTTGTTTATTTACACTTTGTATTTGAATATAAATTCCAGATTGATACTGGCGCAAAACTTCTAAAAAGACAAAGATCTTTAGATAGTAGAAATTAAAACTCTTATTTAGATGTGAATGAAACGATTCACATACGCCCAAATTTCGGGTGGAAATATTGAATCCTCTTATATATAAGTTTCCATAAATAGTTAATTGACGAAGGAGATACTTGTTGAAAGTTCATTATAACACTAAGAAATAAGTAATTAAACTTCTAGTTTCAAAAATTCTTTTATTGTAAATACTACTACAATATTGTTTCGCCATACAATGGCTTCAATTAGTATTTCATCCGCCTGATGAAGCCATTGTATGGCGAAACAATATTGTAGTTGTATTTACAATAAAAGAGTTTTTGAAACTAGAAGTTTAATTACTTATTTCTTAGCGTTTCCATAAATGTTTATCATTTTCTGGTACTATGGGCGGTAGATTAAATACAAACCAGTTGCCAACGTTCTCAGGTTCTAAGAAAACCAGACCGAAACAGTATCCAATCCATTTGCCGATGTCTGTTTTTTCGTTATAGTATTTTGTAAGCCTAGCTCTTGAATTTTTAGGCACCAAGCTTGAGAGATATGAAATCGACAGCCAATTATTTTAATATTCTGCCACATGGAACTGAATCTTTGTGTATCGACATTTCAAAATCGATAACAACCTCCGCAGGACGAAATTGCAACGAAAATTCTTCACATTTTTTACTTTTGACAAATTTTGAACAGTGTTTATAGGTTTCTGAACCTTTATCTTTGAGTAAACAGAACAATAGGTATATATAGTTCCCATTATATTGTCTATGAATGGTAAATAACTGTACAAACTATTTTGAGGAATCTTTAAATGTTCCGTCCATAAATATGTTTTTGCAAAGTTTCTCCAAAGTTTCTCAAACACTTTTTTTTTATA
Source organism: Melolontha melolontha (assembly GCA_935421215.2). Classification (NCBI taxonomy): domain Eukaryota; kingdom Metazoa; phylum Arthropoda; class Insecta; order Coleoptera; family Scarabaeidae; genus Melolontha; species Melolontha melolontha. The sequence continues at coordinate 287,357 of OW285235.1, read as the reverse complement.
TTTTTGGGCAAATTCGGCATTTTTTTTTCTTTCACCATAAATACTTCGTTTCACCGATTTTAAGTCGCCAATTGTTAATTCACTATTGTCGCATTATGTTAACAGCGACTGCACAATTCGTTTAGGTTGCACATTAGGTTCTTCCGTAGCTTTACGTTTTGCCGCCGCTACAAGAAATTGCGTTTGTACTGCTGAAGCGCTTAATTCAGAATGGGCATGGTTCAATCCAAATTACAACGGGATATCAAATTGTCTTCACCCATAATCTAAACAGCAGCAGTACATTTTGATGTCCGACTAGACAGTTGTATCGAAAACAGTATCGGAAATAGTTCACAAACAATCCTTCTTTACCACGATTACTAACACTTTTTCTAACATTTAAATTTCTCATTTGCACTTTTAACATGTAATAATTAACTGAAATGTAATGTTTCTAAGTACATAATGAATAGGAATTTCCATTGATGGGTGGGGGTAGTAATAGTAGAAATCGATATTTGTTGGATTTCACAAATAATAAGTACCGTCTGGGAAAAAGTTACAAAGAAAGTGTTGATTAGAATTTAATCCTCTCCTGTACCTACACCTACCGACCGGACGAAACTGTATATCCCTAATTTAGGCCTGTCTTATTGACCGGACGAAAGCGTATATATAATTTATGCAAATCTGCTAATCGGACGAAACTGTAATCGCCGCAAAATAAAAGAAACGTATTAAACAAGCATTAAAATACTGCGCAAACAGCACATGCTAAAATTAGTAATCGTCAGGTGAAGCTTGACAAAAAAAAAGTTATAAATCGATTAGCGCGATTTGCATAACAAAAATTACATTCTGTTTTGACCGTCCATTAACGAAAAGCAGTACAGCTGATATTTTTACGGTGATTCGAATAGTGCAATTAACGTTTAGTATTCTTTAAAAGATATCAAACACCTTTTTAATTACAGAGGAAGCTAAATTAGCACATCAAAACTATCATTTATGTAATAAATTCCTATTTAGTTCCACAATGAGTACATTCTGCATGTACGAAATTGATGCCTTAAATCTAGACCAAGTTTTAAAAAGCTTATCCGATAAAAAGTTCATGATTGCCCATCATCTTCTCTTTAATTTTGTAACTAAAGTTTCAAAATACTTCTCAATTTCGCATGAAAACTAAATTGTAGAATGCTATGTGCTAAATGAATTTAAATTTTATGACTTTTCAATATATGTCCTTCTACTCAGGCCTCTGGTTGCAAGCCTAACAATATCATGAAAATATTTTAATTAATCTAAATTTTGAAACTCAGGTTTGGTGATAATTCAAATAGTAGAATATTCGGTGTAACGTACACAGGGACAATACACCTCGTATTTTCAGCATTTACTTCTGCTTAAGACACGTGTTTCTGTCATTACTATTAGGCGTCATCAGTTAAGCTAGTGAAGCAATGTAATACAAATGATACAAATCCTTATGAATAGATTTGTATCTGTATATAACATTAAGCCGTATAGATATACTTAAAACCTTTTAGTATTTAAATAGATAAAGACTGCACATTTTTACAGGATTTTAAAAGTCATAAATTGATGCGAGACAGGCTGGCGAATATGTAAAATATTTACATATATGTATACAAAGAAACAAACTGAAGAAATTTCATTTTTATTGTTATTTTCGTAAATTATAAATAAATTTCGTAGTATAAATGAATTTACGATATTTTCATATCTAACGGTCTATTAAATTACTCATGATACAGAGTAAATTTTCAATTTAACATTTTTTGAAAATTTGCACACGAAAGTTGTAACCTCTAAGAAAAGTTTAAATACGCATAACATTTTATCAAATTGAAACCAATTATTACGTAGCTCAATGTATACTTCACTGTTTTTAATGTTGTTAAAAAGACACTTCTCCACCACAAATTCAATACAAATCTAGACTAATATATAGTTCTATAATTACCATAAATAAAACATTCAAGCACAAACTATAAAAGTATTATGATTGGTTCATTTCACGTATATATTTTTTTTTAATATTTAAAATTACTTTAAGAATGCGAAAAATTTTATAGAAAATATGAATTTACCATTTTAAAACTATTTTTTTTTAAATGCAAAATTACATTTTCAAACAAAACTTGATTTAAATAAATCAGTGAAACGATAATTACATAAAAATGCTTATAAAGTGATGTAAAAAATTATGAGTTGTTTATGAGGAGGTAATTAACATACTGTTAGAGATTTGTATCATAGTCGCTTTTGTATAGATACTTAGTTTTACTGTAAAGCAGTAATAATTTGTAAATATTAAGTCCAATGATGTTAATATATTAAGAGACTGCAGCGGGTATAGGGTTTTGCTAGCCTAATGGATTATAGGCTTAATAATTCGCTTTCAATAACAAAAATCATTTGAAAGAAACGAGAAAATTAATTTATTCTTAACTTATATTGTGCGCGCTTAAAACAAGGTAATTTCAGATTAATGGAATGTTACTTTCAGCTTTTATAACCGCGCAAAAATATTTATTTCAAAATTTTAATTTGTACGTTTGCTCAGTTATTATTATTTACAATTACTTCTTCCCTTGTTCTAAACAGACTATGTCAAATTTCTTGCATCATTGAAGACGCTAAAGAATGAATGTATGTTTTCGTATTATTGATACATATGAACACTTATTAACATTAGTTTGAAGACTTGAATATTTCGAAACGACGACAATGGTAAAATATGTTATAATGAAATTGCGCTAGATTGCGTAAAGACTTCGCTTCCCGCAGAATTGCTTTGAAATCTATTTGTAAAGCGTTACATATGTCACACAGAAAGGACGAATTCAAAAATGTTTTACTTTGTGTAAATTTGGTTGTTCTTATTGTTTCGTCATTTGTTTTTTTTAATTGAAACGTATTTGGCAGAATAAAGAAATTATTGGAATTACACTTAAACAGACACATTTATCTAAGCACTTTAAGATTGCATACGTTCAGTAAATAATTTTTTTATTACACGGTAACGTAACAAATATCTAAGTGTAAGAGTATATTAGACTCGTGCAGTGTGATTGTCCCAAAATATGCGAGGCCTATCTGTATATTAAAATTAAGTTCAGTCAGTTTAATGCCTTACGGTATTTAAACGTTAAATACTTCTTGATATATATATAGACAAAATTCAATAGAAATTCCTACAAATAATATGTGTACCACTAAAAGATACGTACCTATCCTTACAGTGGTGAAAATATAGATAGTGCAGGCAGGAGCTGTTGATGCCTTTATATATTATCTATAATCACCCACTGGCTTCCAGTAAGTTTCCCAGTGAGTAGAAGAGAACCAAAGTATTATTGCCTGTGGGTAAGTCCGAAGTGAGTGGTTATCGCCCGATTTGTGTTCTCTCAGTGTTTGTAAAAATATTCGAATCATTTATTTATGATGCACTAACTTCTCCTATAAAATCATTATTATCATTAATATTGGAACAGAAGTAAGGATTCGTTAAGGGCCGTTCAACGCAAAGTAATTTGATAACATCTACTAATTTTGTTGTTCAGTCTATGGACAAGGGTAAACAAGTACAGATTTTAGCAAAGCTTTTGACAGGATCGATCATCATATTCTGCTCACTAAATTGCAATATATAGGTATTCACGGCGAATTGATTGTTTCAAGTCATACATCCATAACAGGTCTCATGTTGTTTGCGCGAACGGTTCGGAGTCTTCTTCATATGTTTCAACATCTGGTCTGGCTCAAGGTTCTAACCTGTGTCCACTTTTATTTATTTTATTCATTAATGATATTGATAAACAGGGCCGCTCCAAGTTGGCGCCGGGATGCCAGGCAAAAGTTGCCGTCCCTTAAAAAGCTAAATTTATTTTTGTCTAATTTTTGTTTCACAATAAAACAAATACATGTATATGTAATTACATATTTTGCATATATTTGTAAAACAAGTAAGTACATATACAATGTTTTGAAAAAAAATCAATAAAAACATATAAAACCTAACATATGAATAATACTGAACAAGCAAAAGAAAATGTTTCCAAAAGTTTTATATAAAAAAAATTGTATAGTAAATTTTACTTTAAAAAAAAATAACTTTTTTTGCCTTTTTAAGTGCAAATTCACTGATTAAATCTGTTGTGTCCAAATCTGCAGCTATTTTATTTTCAATGATGATTAAACTCAAGTTTATTAATCTTTCTTGTGACCTAGTAGATATTAAATAATTTTTTATTAATTTAAGTTTAGAGAAACTTCTTTCAACAGAAGCCACTGTCACAGGTATTGTCAAAAAAATTCTTAATGTAATTATCGTATTTAGAAACACTGGCGTAAGATCATTTCAAAATATATAATCTAAAACTGCTAATGCATTCATACCGGGCTTAATAATACGTTAAACTGCGACTTCAATTTCGTCGCAATCTAACGCATTTATATCAGATTCATTTCGTTCATTATCGGACAATTTAATTTGCAAATTCATAGAATATTTTATTTTGGCATCTCGACTCAATTCCAGCAACGAATAAATATTTTTTAAAAACTAAAAAGTTTCGTTATGAACTGTCATTAGCTCAAATCATCCCTCTATTTTGAATATTGCTGTATCAAAAATAGTGAAATAAATATTTGCTTTTAATTTTCTAAAGGCACTTCAGGAGAGTATAATGAACTTAGTGTAAATGTGAACGAATGAGTATTAAATCTCACTTTACATGCAAATGTCGCCTGATGTGTTGAGTTGGTTTCTACATTTCGACAAACTAAGTTTGTACCAGCATGCAGAAATGCTTGAACTTCAGGATCTTTATCAACATTTTCATACATAAACAATCTTCTGTTTTTACGATGTCTTACAACATCAAACGCTGGGAACTCAGTTTCATAATCAATCAATGCAATTTTCAGCTTCATTCAACATATTTGTAAAATTAGCTTCGATTTATGCTCTTGTAAGTAATTATTAAGTCTTTTAACATTTCAATTGCAGTTGGTATAACTAAATCACATTTTTGCAAAAATTTACTAACATTTACCTTGGATAATGTTATACGAAATAGCTATTGATCATATAAATTTGTATGATTTATTTTTATTTATGAGAGATTTAGCCACATTTCTTGTATTATCATCCCCAGATGAGTCATTAAATAAAACATCATAATTTGATTCCTAATTATATCTTAAAACTTTTATAGTGTCCATTATTTTTCATAGTACTTATTTACGTACATATTTAAGCAAAACTATAAAATACTTACTAGGCTTAAACTATCGTAAACATAATAAAAATTAGACAATTAGTAATATTTCTATTTTAATTTATTTTTTACTCGCCGCCCGCCACCCGGATGCCGTGCACCCGTGGCATCCTCGCTTAACACGACCCTGTTGATAAATATATTAAACACGCTAAATTTCCTCTATACACGGATGATTTAAAGTTCTTAATTTCAATAGAAACTATACGGGATTATCTCTTGATTCAAAGTGATATTGATGCGATACAAAAATACTGCCAAGTAAACAAATTCACTTTAAATATTGATAAATGTAATACTGTGACCTATTCTAGAAATTTTAAATTAATTGAATTCCCTTACAATGTTGGTGGTTGTCCTCTGCGAATATTGGATGCTATTAATGACTTGGGAATGTTTCTCGATAGTAAGTTCTTGTTTGATATTCAAATGAATAACACTATTTTGAAGGCAAGAAAAAGATTAGGATTTGTGATGCGATCGACAGTTTTAGGTCTAGAAGCTCTATATTTTCATTCTATTATGCATTGATAAATAGCGTGTTGAGATAATGCTTTATTGTGTGGAATCCATTTTATGAAATATACAGTTTAGATTTCTAAATTTTAAGTTAAAGCTAGTGGATCGGAGTCACTATGCCGTAGGATTGTTGCAGATGAAATTTTACTTTATAAACATTCCGCAATGTGAACTTCGCGAAAATAGACTTTTCGTAAAGCCAACGCTGCAAACAAATTATTATATGTACTCACCACTCAATAGAATGGTCAGAACATACAACAGATCTTTAAATAGTGTTGACTTAGGGAACAATAGTTTGGTAGTATTTAGAAGATGTGTTCGGGATATATTACATAAATATAGCCCAGATTTTATCTAGAATTGGGTCTCGTTGTATCACAGTTTACGCAGTTAAGTTAGTTAAGTAAGTTTACGCAGGTATAATAATTGTAGATTGTAAGGTAGAATTTATCCCTGTATATCGTGATAAATCTAATAACAGTTTTCCTATTGATAGTACACCAGTCGTGTTATGATATTTATAAATGAGTAGCTTATTGGGTTTATTCTATTCCTGCTCTAGTTGTAAAATAAAGAAAGAAATAAAGAAATTATAAGACAAAAATTTAAATGCAAGATAATACAAAAGATTTATTTCATATCTACAGTATTTGTAATATTTAATAATAATAATTTATACCTTAGCCTCTTTCGGCTTAAGCCAATTGCACCAGGCAATGGCGGGCCATAAGTTGAAACGATAGGATCGATAGAACGAAAATCTTCCCGAACAGTCGAACCTCGAATGCGATCCCCAAAACCCCTAACACGATAAGCTAGTGCGTTACCAGTAGGCTACCACTGAACATATTGAAAATCTACTAAGTATTCCAAATTGCTTGGTTTTTTGTGGTGCTAGTGAAAAATCTGTACATAAATGCATGACCGTAAGTAGTCACTGGTACAAATCGGAAGTGAAGTGTCAAAATGTTATAAAAGTTTCTTGATTTGAAGGTTTTTAAAATATTTCGATTCAAATATACGCCTGAACTACTTTACATGTTTTCATGTACCCCCCGATAATGTGGAAAAATTACCATAGTTTGGCAAACTCAGGCTGTAAAAGCCAACATGAAGGACGAAAGTTCCTGCCAGTCGTACAAAATAAGATGCACAATGCAAATGAAACGTAATAAAATACAAAGAACATAATCAAATTCTGTTTGATCATTTATTTTTATTATTGTTAGAAACTGCTAATTTGAAAATTCTAAAAGACGCCAGATTTAAATGTTAAAACTTTTTTCCTATGTTTAAAATAAATAATCTAATTCGTCGTAAGGGAATTTTCCTATCCATTCATTTAAAAATCATTACTTATTTAAACTTATAATCGTGTTTTCACCCACAACAACGTAAACAATTCAAATGAAAAAGAACTTGTATATATTACACATATCTGTTGAATTTACCATGAAAAAAGCTATTATTATTCAGAGTACTCGGTATTGTAATATTCGCAGCTAATACATGTACATGAGCTGTGTGCAATCTACAAATTTACATGTCTGGTTTTAAATTTAAATCTTCAGACGCTCTAACTAATAGATATAAAATATTCCGAGAATATGAAAATAACATATGCCGTGTAAATTACGTGATTTACATTCGATACACAAAATTATGTGTGAATACTGTTTCATAAACTTTAAAAATAACACATCTCCGAACAATAAATACACAATTGCTTCGGATAAAGTGTAAGAGCCATTATTCAAATTTCTGCGGACTGAGTAAACATTGACTACTCCAAAAAAAAATTGCCGCGTTTGTAAAACTCGGGATGAATAGGTAATATGATAAATTTCAATTAGCGAATGATTTTGGTGTACGAAATTTATGTGGCCTTAAAAATTTAAAAGAGAGATGAAGATACGCTGGACAAGTAACGAGAAAATGTCTGCAAAATACGCAGAAACTAAACTATTCCACGTTTGTTTTCTCTTTTAGCGCTAGAAATTACTTCTTTTTATCGACTCAGTCCAATTAAAAACTCTATTATACAAGACATTTAATAAAGCCATCTATGCTCTTTAACTTTTCATGACATTTGCAAAACTTCTTCTGCTGGCGACCGTAAAAAGTTATCAAGTGATATCACATAAAATGTGATCTTTCTAAAAACTGGCAATAAAAACCTAATCTTTGTTCAATGTCTTTGCTTTTACAGAGAAACATGAATACCATCTATACAGCGTTAAACGAAAGCAAGAAAGAAGTAGATATTCTATTCCAAAGAAACAATGGCTTGAATCTTTTTCTTATTATATTGTTCCGAGTAGGTACTCTTTCCTTCGCGTTCTTAATTGAAACTAGTCTAACGCGAAACAATTTTTTTGTTGTATTTGTTTTAAAATGTAAATTGTCAAGACAAACGGTAATATGCTATCGCGTTAATATTTTGAAATTTAAGGATAGAATATAATTTAATTAATTAAATCGAGAAATTACCCCGATTATTAATTAATTAATTGTTTTAAAACTAACGTAGCATAAATATTAGTGTTAGTAAACATTTTAAAAAACTAAACACTTCAAAAACTTGTGTTAATATCAGGGTGGTATAAGAATGTTCTAATAAATACGACGGGAGTAAAGTGATTTGATTTACTTATGAAAAGTGTACGCTAGTGATGCAAATGTAATACTTGTCTTACTATTAAGGATGGAAACTTAGTTGCCGAAATCCAATCCAAAATTAAGACTACATTGTGGAAAGAGTTTATTCTTAACAACTTTTATAGAATTAAGCACAGTCAGACAATTTAATCAGACATCGAAAGCTACTATAAGAATTTAAAACAATGCAACAACGTGCATTTTTATTTCTTTCCTTCCTTTTTCGTTTCTGAAATATCTTATTGTAATTTTTCCTTCTTCTTTGTCCACTTCATTACGATGTTATATATTTTCAAATATAAACTTTAACTTCTTTATACAATAAGAATTGTATAAAATAAAATATTATTTATTTAAATGCATATTCACTCGAGATAATCTAGTAAGCAACCTGAACGAATGCCATTTTTCCAAGAAACAAAATGGACAAAAAGTTTTATCACACTCCTGCACTTAAATAAATACATTCAAATTTATATTTCGGGGATAAACACTACTTTGAATTATTGTTACATGAAAAAATACAATGTTAATTTGTGGAAAACTCGCTTTTTAATCGATTGTGCTATAACATTTTTAAACTTAAACAATGCGAACATTACTATATCTATGTATATAAAAAATCAAAAACATTTAATTCATTATCTAAAGACTCACAAACTACATAATCGATTTTGATAATTTTTTTTTGTGTGTGTTCCTTATGTTGTGTGGAAGGTAGTTATAATTTTTTTTTCAAATTTTATGTGCAAATATTAAAGAATTAACAATATGTGAAATTACATGAATCTACATAAATAAAAATTAAATGTGTTCGTTTTTAAGTGCATCACTTGAGAAAGGCTGGATTTCGCTATTTTTTTGAATGTTCGTAGTTGTCCGAAATAGATTTTTAGGGAAAGAGAAATTGGAAAAGTTGCCCGGAAAATTGTAAAATTATGGAAAAACTGAACGTGCTTTTTTTAATGGGTTTCTTATATGAACTCAAGACCATAACTCCCGATTCTAGCAATTGATATGGGTAACTCTTTTTTTTTGTTTTGTGTTTTGTTCCTGGAAATGTTTTCAGAAAAAAAATTCGGGACAATTACAAAGGAAAGTCGGAAAATTCGGAGAATCTGCAGAAATCATATTTTGTGTATGCACTCTCGATTATAACTGAAGATAGGAAGGACATATTTGGTTGATTTCTTCTTTGTTTTATTCGACTATTCACAGATTTCCAATAGCTTTTCACAAATTCACAAAACGATCACAAACAAATTTATTGAAATTTGGACAACGTCTGTCGGGTCAGCTAGTATTAAATAATTAAAATTCCTCAAATATATATTTATTGCATTTCTATTTGCTTGCAAAAAAATGAGTAACAGAAATGTAAAATATCGTAGAATATTACTAGACTAGAAGTAAGCATCCCAAAATGACGCACTTAGATCAACACTATGTTCGATATAGAATTTTGATTCATTTAAATGCGCAAATATTGTATCGATCTTTCAGTTTGTGGTTCAGACGCTTGGCGTTATTAGTTTCGATAGTTTAGGAGGAAGTCGGTTTTAGAATGAAAAATAAACCCAGAAACTTCTAAATATTGTCAAAACAACATTTTAGTAGCAAATAAATTAAAGGCAGTGATTTTATAATTTATAAAATGAATGCAAGAGTATATCTAAATTGAATTTATTGTCAAATATCTTATGGAATTAAATTCTTAAGTATCACTATCGACAGCATGTTAAAACTGGTCTCAACGTGTGTCATTACAAAAAAGAATAATTGTTATTTCCTTGTTATAAGCATTCGCGATAAAGTTGAACATTGAAGTACCAAAAATGTTTTAATATGTACATGTGCATTACCGTTCGCAAAAGATAGGAGACAAAGAATATTTCAAAACACGATTATGGAAAATATTTTGCTTAATGTAAGAATAATTGAATTATTAAACAAATTTATGCGTAAACACGTTTAGTACCCTATAATATACAGTTAGGGCCGACCAGATGCGCCACATTCTTTACTACCGACAATACTTGTAATTCATAGATTTCTTTAAAAATATTTTAAATACCATCCTTCTTGATTTTATAGATATATTATTTATTTTTTATTTAGTCTGTAACGTACTGTTTAGATGTAAACACCTGAGGAAGCCACTGTGTTGGCGAAACAATTGTCGTTTTACGAGCAATGATTAAAAGTGAAGATTAAAACCGTAGATTTATTTCTATTCTTAATGTAAGAATGAAAATATTACTGTACTGTAATCTCAGGTCCATTTATTACTTAACAAGTAAAAGTATTTCCGAAAACAAAGAATGCATCTTATTCGAATATATGTAACATTATGTATGTAAAATTTTATAATATTCAAAATAAAGATGAATTAAGTCAAAGTATGACACTGAAGCAATCATTAATTCTTTCTTTTAACACTTTAAATGTGTCGGTTCTGAAAGAAAACATTTTTTTTTATTAGAGAAACTAATCTTCGTCATCTGCGAAATCATCCATTGGAGTTTGTCGTGTGGGATTTTGGTAATCCGTTTACCCTACTGTTTAAATCAAAAGAAGAACAAAACACAATCTATTACGTAACAATATTTATTAAATAAGGTCCGCAATATGGCCACCGCCTTCATCTCTACAGCGTAAAGTTCTTCGCTTAACAGAGTTAATAACATTTTCTAGGATCCAAGGTGAATTATTAATTTCTACATTCTTATTAGTGATCCTTTGTTACAAGTCATTAGGTTCAAAAACAGGTGTTACAAAAATATAATTTTTTAAGTACGGCTATAAAAACAAATCGCAAATCGAGTGTTAAATCGCAGGAACGAGGTGGCCAAATTTAAACTAATAATTCGATTTCGAAAAAATTCTCACAGAAAACAATGTTTTCATTGGTAGTACATACACGAACTCTACCTTGTTGGAAGTATCCTTCCTGTAATTCATCACCGTGTAACATATTTACAAGAGGTATCAAGATTTCCAGTCTCTAATACGCAGCGTTTAATATTTCTAAAAGTGTAAGCATTTTTTGACTACTGTTTAAAATGATGTGTTTTTAATCGATATTACCTTCTCAAAATATAGGTTCAATAATCCTTCTCCAATTTTCTGTGGAAGCAGTGGTGCTTCTTCATGTTTTGAGAATTTACGTAGCCAGAGAAATGAAACCAGGATTCATCAGTAAACATAACCTTTTTAATGCCTCCATCATTAACAGCAAAAAGGTCAATAAATCTTTGACAAAATTCCTGTCGTTTCGGTCCGTCTACAGGAAGTATTTCAGTCGCTTGCAAGTGGTAGGGGTGTAAATGTAGATCATGCTTAAGGATACATCTCCAAGTGTTATAAGAAAGATCTAATTCTTGGTGTAAATGTCGCACAGAAAACTGAGGACGTTCTTCTAACAATTGCCTTACCGCTTCTACATTTTTCTCATTTCTATCTGTTTGCCGACTACTGTCCTTTTTGCGATTCACGCAATTATTTCAGAATAATAAAATATTTTTTAGTTTCATTCGCACCTAATTTTTTGAATTTTAATTTATATCTCCTTTGGTTAAACTTCTGTGGACGACAGCGTATATTTCAAAGTAAGCACTGTCGATAACTAAAAAGAACTTCGAAAATTATACCACGTCATAAAAGAATCCCGAAGGAGACGTAATAGTAAAAATAAGCTAAATGAAGAATTAAGGTGAAGAAGTTTGAAATTTTCATTCCAGAAATTGCAGTCTGTCACTAGCGACGTAATTATATTGAATACATACATACTCGGGGTTTAACCTGTTTAAGCGCGCTTATTAAAAAAATAACAGATATTCTGTAGAGAGATGAGACGATATTCGAAGTTTGGTCAACGAAACTCTGTTCGTCGCGTCCTAAAACTTGAGTAACACATTCGCAGTTTAGGGCCTTACTGGCCCTAAACTGCGTGTGTTTCTTCTTCTGTCATAAGAGAATAGTTCACCGGGAATTTATTAAACAGGAACAAACAGTGAACTGACAATGCTATTTCAAAGTGCTGACTTTGCTACCTGTAATTTCTGGCTATTACCTGTCTCGATAATATTCCGGAAAACTAGTTCCAGATCTTCTTCCAGAAATGAGACCACAATTCCGGATAATTAAATTTTCACACCTAGTATTACAGCAAAAATAATAAAAAAAAACAGAGTTGGGATTTGTAAAATTTAGTATTTACAAAGAAGTAATAGATATGATCCAGTTTAGGGGTGTTTGTATAACAGTTGCGTGCCGATTACGATTAAGTTATATTTGGTATTGGCTTCTTTCGATACCAAGTAAATGCTTGGGGAGTTTGAATATACATTTTTACTGATTTTTGCATATCGTCACATTTATAATTACAAATGCGTACCAAGTAATTTTATAGAACGTTTGATTTTTACGTTTTCACAGTGATGTAGTATACACTGTACTCTTTAAATTAATTTTGTGATTCAGTAATAATATACATTTATAAGTAGAGTTATTATTATTAAATTAGAGAAGTAAATGTATGCGAAGCATAATATATATATTTGGAATATAGCATTCCAAATTATTTATTTCAATTGACATGAATTCGATTTATATTTTATAATAGTTGGTATTTTTTCAATACTTCTCTCGGAATAATTAGGATTGATTAAGACATACTGTCTAGTAATCAGCGTCACATTTTAAGAATGTACCCAAGGGCTTTTTACATTATTAAATTTCAGATTGGTAATTATGTATTTCATCTCGTAACCTTTAGGCATATTAAAATTAAATCAGTTGTTTCTATTTATTAATCAAGAAAGTCAAATTAGATGTGTTATTCAACATATGTAGATTTTCAATGTCTTCTGTGTTTCTGGTAACATTACACATTACCTAAATTAATTACTATATGTGCGCGTAGGAATTTCATTTGATGCGATGCGATTATTAGAATTATACCTGTATTGATGTCAATGTTGGTGAATAGTTCTATTTAATACCAAAAAAAAATGTGAGCTTCGGTATCAATTAGAAAAATAATCAATCACGATGTTCGCAGTGTAGGAGTTGACCTTCCTGGCAAATATGGAACAACGTGATTGCAACGATTATATAGAATAATCATCCGCGCTATTGTTCACCTGACCATTAAGATCATCTCGAGTAAATTGTCGGTTCTCTTTTCTATCTTCGTCTATCGAAAAAATCCATATTCATTAAACGACTCGCACTATAAAACCGATAAGTTGTTGAAACTTTAAGTAAATAATTCTTGTCTATACATAGAAAAATGGATTCTTTTTTATTCAATTCACCTTTCAAGAACTTGATGCGCTTACACTGTACATCCGTTTACGGAGAGTTAGACACGTTTCAAAAGAACGTGCCTCGTCTATAACACCCAGTTTCTTAAAGGAATTTCTTAAACTGATATTCGCCTTTTTTATGACAACATTCATTTTTCATCAAATCTGTTGGCCAATATCGACCTTAAATGAACTTTTTTTGGTAGTGTTAATGTACATTTCTATGTTGCAAGATATACCTACTGATTCGATTTCTTAAGGAACCTAATTTCGAAAAAAAGAAATGTATAGGTACATATTCGAAAATTCTAAATTCTGAACTTTTATTTATTATAATTATTCATTTACTATGCGTTTGTGTACGTTGCGGAAATCGAGTATTTACTTTTTATATTCAAGTGTAGTTGGAAAATTTGCGTGTTAGGGAAGGAAACACATCTGTTGCTTGTCGTTTAATTATAACGCAATTACTTCAATATTACAGTTAAATTCCTTTCCTCATGGGCGTAGATAAATGCGTGAGGAGTTTTTATAAATAATTTTATTTATTAGTTTATATTTCGTAAGATCAATAAAGTACGGTGAAGTTAGCTCCTTTTTTTCATTGTTAATTACATACTTCCGTAATTTTTGTAATAGATCCTGTTTAATATTGTTTCATCAAATCTACTTCCCTCAATTATTTTGACGTAAGTGTCCGCTGAATTTCGTTAAGTTTCAATAACTGCGTGTTGTATTTAGCGATGTTATAGACTATTTATAAACAAGTGTTCATTTGAAAAGTCAATCTAGGTTACTTTGAAATTTTGATAGAATAAGACGCATATATATTAGTATGTGTTTGTTGTTCCGTAAACGTAAATCCAAATGACATTTGATAATGTCAATCACAAATATCAGTTAGTGCATAAAATAATCGTGCGTCGATTCTGGTTTAAATAAATTGCTTCTCAGTTTTAAAATGGCTTTCACTTTAGAACATAAAATTTTTTTTAGTCCAGGCTTATTTTCGAAGTGGTAATAAAATTGATGGTTTATGGGTTTATTCATTTCATGATTGCATGGTAGAATTTCAAGTTGAGTTTCCACATTTTGTAATAGATTATATACAATTTAAGAATACTTTGGATAGAACTTTAAAACTTTTTTCTGAAACTGGTAGTCTCTTAAGAAAATCAGGCAGCGGAGCAGTTAAGGAACGTACACCTCAAGTTGTCAATCGTGTTGAAGAAATAATGGAAAATGAACCACAAACATCTGTTCGACATTTGAGTCAACAAATAAACCTTTCTGTTGGTACAACTCACAAGTTACTAAAAAAAGATATGCAACTTTATCCATACCTTGTCACAGCAGTACAAGAATTGTTAGAAATTGATTACCCACGTAGACTACAGTTTTGTAATTGGTTTGTAAATATGAACAATATTGGAGAACTTACGCAAAGAGTCATCTTTACTGATGAAGCATGGTTTTATAAAATGGGATACCTAAATTCACAAAATACAATAATTTAGAGTAGTGAAAATCCACATGTAATTAATGAAGAATCGCTACATCCAGAGAAAATTGATGTTTGGGCAGCGATAAGCCAAAGGCGAATCATTGGACCAATATTTTTTCAGGGAACGTTAACTGCTCAAAGGTACCGTACGAAAATTTTACAACCATTTGTCAATCAGTTGCATGATGATGAACTACAAAATGCATATTTCCAACAAGACGGAGCACCTTGTCACTGTACTGCAGAATCTTTGAATTATTTAAGAGAATTTTTCGATGAGCGTATAATTAGTCGAAATACTGAAATTGCCTGACCTGCACGTTCATGCGATTTAACACCCTGCGACTTCTTTTTGTGGCCTTATCTAAAAAATAACATATTTCGAACACCTATATTGAATTTGAATGATATGCTACAGAGAATCGAACAGAAATCCATGGACATTAATAACAATCCAGTAATGTTGCAGAATATCATCAGAAATTTTGAACGGAGGATTTTAAAGTGCATTGATCTTGAAGGACAAGATTTTCAACATTTGTTATAGTTTTCAATAAATACCTATTATTTGTTATTTATTTGTATGTATGAAACTGTCAAAATATAGGACTTCGTAAGTTAAGTAGTAAATTTTAATTTACGACATACTTCAAAATGTTCTCAGTAAATCACATGCTACTAGATTGACTTTTCAAATGAACACTTGTTATAGTCCATCGTAAATATCCGATCCCTATTTATCATGCCGCAATTGTGTTTTTTTCCTTCGTTAAATGCTTTTCTTTAATTTAACGGCGAATAATAATTCAACATACTACTGCTTGATGTTTGTCCTTCTCCAAACAGTATACAAAGATTGTACGCTGAAAAGCCCTGCAAATCCCAAAAGAAGTCTTCTTTGGTACACATTCGCCAGGATAAACTCAGTGTACTCTCTGAACTTTCTTTTCTAGTGTGTAGTAAGGAAACAATGCATTAACAATGATCACAAAAAGTAATAGAAGCTAATTGAGATTGAGTAGCCATCGAAGATACATTATTTAAAGGGAAAAAAACCGATATTACTCTTATTCAATGGCTTCGATCAAATACAAACCTGTTTACTTTTAATAGCCATCAAAACACACACTATTACACTGATGGAACCGTCTTGAACATTAGCAGTTGTAATTTGAAGATTGCTGTTAACGACAATCGAGACAATAACTTCCTCTGACAACAAAGATAATTATTATTTGATAGTTTTTATGAAAATAAAAAACGACTCATTTTTACACATTTTTGTTTTGAAAAGAAATAAAATTTTCGTATTGAACTTTGCAAATACCATCGTGTGTATATATATTAACCGTTTTATTTTTGATTTCAATTCAAATAAATGATCCTTTTCCACAGAAATTCACTTGAAAATTAATTTCTTTTTCTTTTATTAATACATACATTCGACCTTTCTGGACAATGTTAATGGCATAGTACAAATAATTTCTGAATATTCATTTGGCTTTCGGGACCGTGTAGTCCCAATACAGGCCGTCCCATTACGGGCCGCGTTTGAAAACTACCTGAAACAGTGCCAATACAGGCCGCATCCCTTTTTGATGGCGATGATTCATTAATTCCCATAGATTTAACAATATGCGGAATAGGAAAAACCCTAGATAATCAAGTTACTTTCACATTCAACAATATTTTAATGTGCGTAACATCCAGAAACTCTTAATAACCTATTATCCTATAATCCTAATCCTAATGCCTTATCCATTTGTGTGTATTGATGTATTTGCGATTACAAAATGCAAAATCTGGAATTAGATAATCGGAATATATTTATATTTCTCAGAAATAGGTCATTAGTCATATCTATTACCTGACACAATGGTTAGAAAATTCTATAGTGCAAGACATGTGGGTATGCTATGAAGAACGTCATAGAACGACGAATGTATGCGAATCTTGGCATAGTCGTCAAAACAGGCATATTGGGAAGTCGAAGCCAAATCTAATGGAATTAATTATATCTTTAAAAAACGATTCAAGGCACTACGACATTATTCAACAAAGGATTGACCACAATATATCCCCAAAAAAGCGTGCTGCAAAATATATTCAAATGGATAGGAGGATAAATGGAATAGTGTCGCAAATACAAGAAAGTCAAGATGTAGAGCAAGCACTTCCCAAATTAGCAAGTTTAATTAATTTTTAATATTTGCATTTTTGCTATATTTAGCAAACGTAATTAGTTTAATTATTTAATCAAAATTGTAAAATGTTGTATATGTTGTAAATATAAATAATTATGTATGTATGTTATAATAAACTTTATAATAAATAATTAATCATAATTGATAGTTTTTATTGCCAATTTCTCGTCGCGGCCTGTAATGGCACCGTTCAATCCTACATTTACGGCATAACAATTTCGCGGCCTGTAATGCTACTCCATTGCTCCGCGGCCTGTAATGGGATGGCCTGTAATGGGACTAAGTCTTCGGGACAAGCTGGATTAACACGAAAGTTGTTACAAGGCCATGAGACCAAATTTAATCAAATTAGTTTGCAAAATACCTACATTAGTATGAAAAGTAAACTTTATCTTTACTTATATAGACCTTCATTAATTTATTCGTCAGTGCATTTACGACTTCCACAAATGAATGTTTGTTTATACCGAGTTTCCTGTCCATATTAAATACAAATATTTACAACAAATAATATCTTGTTTACATTATAGCTATTGCGGCACAGAAGGAAGTAGTTGTCGTATTTATACATATATGTACTTTAAACAAAAATACAAATACAACGTATTTTAATATAACCATGTCGAACTGAATTATTAACATTTAGGTGCGCAATATTTGCTACCACACATCTACTAATAAATAAGATAATCCATGCCTAATAGAGTAAAAACCGTAAAAAATGGCAAAGGATAATCAACAAAATATTAGGCATCCAACTGTCGTGTATCTTTTTAGAATATAGTTTGAGTTTTATTAAGATTTTTCAATAGAAAAAAGTTTAGACTGGACAACCATGGCTTCATCAGGGAAATTCAGATGTTGTTTATGTTGCGTGCATATGAGTTACGCGTCTGTCAAAAATTTCTGTAAAGATATTTATGGAAGAAATTCCGTTCAAAATTAATTTTACAAAATTTTTAGCTCCTCAAGGACGGTCCATCTTGTAAATGGCAATATTAAATGTGTATACCTTCTAGCTATACACATAAATAAGTCCATATTTTATCTTGATCGCCCATTTTACACAAAAATAGATATAATATGAATACCTTTCTAATTAAGGAAACTGAAATTTCTTTTAAAATTTTTAATGTGAATTTTTTATATATGTATATATAGAAGATTTAATTAGTCGGCGATTTAAGGTCTGTTTGACTTTAATATGTATATATTTAAAACAATCTTACGTGTTTCGGCAAAAAATGCCTTTGTCAAAGAAATTTAAAATATAAATATTTTAAATTTCTTTCACAAAGGCATTATGCATATATGCAATTCCTTAGTAGCATCCCTAATGGAAAATTCGCGATGGGCTTCAAAATATGCTAACACTGTAATTTCTACTTCTTCGTTGACGACGATATTTTTCTTTGTTCTTTTCTTTATAAATAAGCAATCATGCAGTCTAAACTGATTGTAAAGTTTTCGAAAGTAACGTCGATCTGGCTGCTGTCGTAAAGGATAGTGTTCAGCATAATATTCGCTAGTCTTTATTGAATTTTTACGACATAAAATGTATGCTTCCAACATATCGCATTTCTCCAAATGAGGAAATACCATAGTGAAATATTGTCAAACACTAAGCAACGAAAGTAAAACCAAAATGTTTAGAAAAATAAATAGAGAACTAATGAACACAACACAAAATAAAAAAAAAATATTTTTAATAACTAAACGTGAGAAAGACTTATATTCAGTACGTTATTGACATCTACAAAGGGCATACTATTTGTTCTGTTTAAAGTGAAAGAAGCCTACTATTACGACAGAATGAAAGAGTATCTTTGACATCAACTAAATTCCACCGTAAATACTTATTATTCGTTTCAGGACAATAGTGTATTGAAACTTTTATATTACAAAAAACATTAGCATTCAGAATTTTAAAAAATATACAGGTGTTCCATTTAAAAAAATTATAAATTTCAAAATTTCTCGAAAATGCTTTATTCAATTTTTTTTTCATGAACTGCATGCTAATAAATGTGAAAAACACTAATACTTTGCTAATTTAACCTACTTTCTAGAATCAATAATAACAGAGATAGCAATAGTGCGCACTTAATTTGAATCAGCCTGTATATATATATATATATATATATATATATATATATATATATATATATATATATATATAAATAAATAATTTAAACGAAATTATCGACCGTAATATATTGAATAAAATAAATTAAAAGCGGGCAAGCGATCTGTCAATTAAAAAACTCATTTATTAGTTAGCCCTATATTTCGCAATTAATTTTATTGTCCTTGTACGTCACTTTTATTATTTTTTTCAACTCTACATTTTTATCTCCGTAAGAAGGCGAAATATAGGGATATCTAATAAATGAGTTTTTTAATTGACAGACCGCTTGCCCGCTTTTAATTTATTTTATTTTATATATATATATATATATTGTTAAGGGGTCCATTTTGAAAATTTACGTTAACTGTTACAATAAATTTAAGTTCAGATGTATTTTTTTTAATTTAATTTTAATTTTGTACAAAAATAAAATTTTCGTATTTTTTTCTAAATTTATATCATTTTATCAAAAAAATTGTGATGCAACATACCAATTGCTTTATATCACTATTTGGTGGATATAAAGATCTACCAAAAACGAGAAAAAAATAATATGGTTGCCATTTAAAGAAAGTGTTGATAACGTCATCACTCGAAAACCAATGACGCCATAGAAAAAAATTGTATGTCAAAAGATGGCGTTTTAAAAAAGAAAATTTACCTGTCCGAGCGTCTTTCCTAAAAATGTAAAATAATGCGGTTATAAGCTTGGTTCCAACTTTATGACCACACTGTATATATATATATATATATATATATATATATATATATATATATATATGGTAAATTCAAATTGTATGCGATTTAAGGTCTTGTTTTACTTCAAAAACTATATATTTAAAACAATACTACATGTACATGTTTGGGCTAATGATGCCTTTCTCAAGGAATACAAAATACAAATGACAGTATATTAATGTCATACATTTGTAGTTGCTATGGGTAAAATAAACATGAAAACATCATACCAAGGAATGATTTATTATTATTAAATTGGAATGTATCTTTGAATTATTTTATCCATAGGAACTACAAATGTATGACATTAATATACTGTCATTTGTATTTTGTATTCCTTGAGAAAGGCATCATTAGCCGAAACATGTACATGTAGGATTGTTTTAAATCTATAGTTTTTGAAGTAAAACCAGACCTTAAATCACCTACAATTTGAATTTACCATAACATACTAAGGTCACGAATTAATTATCTATATATATATATATATATATATATATATATATATATATATATACTTGTATATATATATATATATAACTTAATAAGTCGGCGATTAAAGGTCTGGTTCATTACTTCAAAGTATATATATTTAAAACAACCCTACATGTTTCGGCAATGATGCCTTTGTCAAGGGAATACAAAGGCATCATTGCCGAAACATGTAGGGTTGTTTTAAATATATATACTTTGAAGTAATGAACTAGACCTTTAATGGCCGACTTATTAAGTTTACCTTATCATACCAAGGTCACGAAGATATTATATACATATATATATATATATGTTTTAACTGGATTCCGGGTTTTCTTCCGCGTTTCCACTGTTTGGTCTTCGTAAAGACCGGTACTGGTTTCTGGACGACGTTTCAGCGAAATTAGATTTGCTATCTTCAGGTCTGCGATAACTATCTGCTTCTGCTTCTGGTTACTTGTAAACTGACGTAGTCGAGTTTAGGATGGTGGTTATATACCCGATTAGCGTTCTGATTGGTTACACTTGGTTGAGTGTGTGCGCGGCTCCGTGACGTTGGGCCTGTAACTGAAGTGTACTGGCTGGGTTGCGGTGTAGGTGTAACTCCGTAAGAAAAGACGAGAAAACATAATCTTTGGCTCAGCATGCAAAGGAAACGTCCCACACGATAGACTTCAGCAATACCAAATTATTGGCGAACATAGAACATATGAAAACCAGAATAATCAGAGAAGCTATCGAAATTGAGAAACGTCAGGACAATTTGAATTCGCGAGATGATACCCAGAAGCTACCAACAGCATGGAAACCAGTATTAAGCAAAGAAGTTGTCAACAACAAACAAGCCTACACCGTAACCCAGCCAGCTAATCGGGTATATAACAACCATCCTAAACTCGACTACGTCAGTTTACGAGTAACCAGAAGCAGAAGCAGACAGTTATTGCAGACCTGAAGATGGCAAATGTGATTTTGCTGAAACGTCGTCCAGAAACCAGCACCGGTCTTTACGAAGACCAAACAATGGAAACGCGGGAGAAAACCCGGAATCCAGTTAAAGCACATTCTACGCGGAAACCTAAAAGAAAACATATATATCTACATTAAGTAGCGCTCCGAGAACTACCTCCTGAAGATGGCAGCAGCGACTCTGCCGAAAGCTCGAGCAGAAACTAGTCCATTCACGGACTTCTCAACGCGGGTCAGTTTCAGAAATTCAAATAACGCATATATATATTTTTTTACTTTGATACGTATATATTTAAAATAATCTTACATATTTCGGCACATAATGCAGTTTTCAAAGAAATTAAAAATATAATTTAAATTTGTATAAAAACAGATCACCTAAATTAAAATAAACTTTTGTCTCCTCGAGGTTTCGACAGACTCGCTCGTTGCTGCATTTTCAGAACGTTGCTTGATTCTAATTTTTTTTTATAGAATATTATATACCGCGATATCATAAAGTTTCTGGGTCAACGGTGGCCATGGGGTGAAAAACGTCTGTCTTAATTTATATCATCCTTTTGAGAAAAATCTGATAAAATTTTCAGGTTATGTGTCATACTGACATTAAGATTAATATATTGACAAATTTTAACGTCAGCTTGACACTTAACCTGAAAATTTTATCAGATTTTTCTCAAAAGGATGATATAAATTAAGACAGATGTTTTTCACCCAATGGCCACCGTTGACCCAGAAACTTTATGATATCGCGGTATATATTGGACATTGGACATTGTTATAAAACCATGTAATCATATTTTCAAGTAATATTCACTAATGAAATGAGTATGTTCCTATAATACGACTGTTTCCTAATACACATAATACACATAATACCTACATATCGATCTCGACAATCATTATCGTTCCAAATGATGTGTAGTTGTCAGTAAAGACTATTTTTAAAACAAGATTTCGATACACTTCCGCTTATTAAGAGGAGTTTAGGTTGGGCTAATATAAAAACATTTTAACTGGAACTGAAATATTATTGTTTTAATAACTGATTTGGTACAGGCGGGAGACTTGTGCAGACTACGATATGCATACGCATCTGGTGAGTGTTCAATATAACAGGTTTGGTTAATTCTCATTTATCGTAATGGACTATACGCGAATTGATGCGCTTTGTTAGTTTCTAGAGCATTACTAATAGACGGTATTGTCAAGATTGAAATAATAAAGTCGAAACGTTGAAGCGTAACGGTGTTACATATATGTATGTATTTACGTATGTAACATGTGTATGCCGGTATTGTTCCTAATGTGTTCGCTGCCTCTAAAAAGTATTGGTATATTACTCAAGAAAAACTGCTAAACACAAATACTTAACACAGATCATCTATTTATTATTCTCTGTACAAATGACATACGTTAACGTAGACCTAGTAAAGTTAAATTAAATCCATTGTTTTCAAGAGAATGTATCACAGGATCTTTTTGTTGGGTTAATATGCAGTTTCATATTTTACAGAATAAATTTGAAATTTGTTCCTCTTAAAAGGTTGCAGAACTTTATAAGTGACGATTTTGGTTAGTTACTGCGACTGTGGACGGATAATGCAAACCTTTTAATATTATTAATTTAAGTATTTTAACAAATCAGTCTACTAGATTTTATTTAATTAGTTATGTGGATTCATAATTCCTCGAATTAGCGCTTTTATATTTCAGAGATAATCGCATGTGTAATTTGTATTGTTTTTTAAAAGAGTTTAAAGTTCGCATTCTCAGACTGATCTAGTAATATATTTATAGATTCCGTTTCTAATTTTTTGAGCCTTATTCAGATCTTGAATTATTTTGGTTATTTCTCCATCTTTTATTTTGATTTCTTATGTTTATTGCTGTTTTGTTCAACATAGAGGATTGTTGATTTATATGGTTTGTCGTTATAATAAATTACATCTTGTTATTCTTATCATATATGGCGTTTCATTGTTGTATTAAATATCTTTCCATGTATTACCTGTGATTTATTTAGCTTACTTTCGGCAGCGTCTGTGTTCGCTGTACCGGTTTTAGATTATAAACACGGTGGCGCCTATTGTTAAAAATAACCTCTTCCTAACTGAGGTAGCATCTAAACCGAAGATCTTCGGGGCAATCATGTTTGTTGGATAAGTTAGTAAGCAATCAGGTTTTACGTTTCATACTAAAGGCGCGTGTTACAATGTGTTGTCTTTTAGATGATTTCCATTGCAAAATTTTAGATGCTTGCATAGCATGTAGTGTATAAGAATAAATGCATTCTATCAAATAAGTACCAGGAAAAATATGAGAATTTTTTTACCGTAATCTGGTACCAACATATCTAAATGTCACTTAGAGTTCCAGCTCAATCCGCCAATCAATTCGTTTGCAGCTATTTATTTCGTTAGTTAATCTAAGCGGGATTTTTTAAATGAATAAGAAATATCGACAAAGAGCGCGTGTTGCCAACCGAATTTTTTGTGCTGAATCGTTGAAAATATCGGAGAAAGCATATGGGGTAATAGCTTTATCGAAAACATAATCAGGTGAGTTCTATAAAGCATTCAAAGAATGCTGAGAAATGGTAGAAGACTTGCGTCATTCCCTAACTTTCTTGAAAAAGAACACTGTGTGACGAACCCAGTCAATAAAGTTCGAATTGTTTGACAAAAGTGGGCGGCTCTCAAATGATTTTGTTCCGTGTATAAACAATTGCCAAAACTTGAACGACGATGTTTATTTATTAGTTTAGTAAATGTGAATAATGTGTAGTAATTACGTATTGTGATGCTAATGATCAATGCATAACCCCACTCTCATACAAAGAAAATATTTCATCCTTTCCCTGTACCTTTTTGAAGTTTTGCTCGTCCTTCAGACCGTATAAAAGGTCGCGTTTCCGCTGTTTATGGAGATCCGGTCGCTATCTCGATGGCGGATAAACCCTTCTGGCTTGTCACTGGTGAGCACCTACATTAACAGAGATATTTAGCCAGAGCTCCCCGGAGACTTTTCATCTAGAGAGAAACACGGAAGGTTAGAAATGAAACAGACATGCATTACACATATCTGTATCTGTACACATGGACAAACACTTCGTATTTTCCAACGTTTACTTCATTTGTAACAAATGCGTAATACGTGCTTAATGTATTGATGTACTCGAATTTCTACTGAAAGTTATCTTCCAGTCCTCTTTGAATGCGACTGTTCGTTGGGTTTTTAAAGGGCGCCTGGAGTCTTCGCGTAAGGAATTCCTGAGTGGCTACCTATGCTGTGCGTTAAGGGTTGAGAACGTAACCACCGTAGCGTATTGTAGTGTAAGTACAACGAAAGCTTTTTTTCTTATTAGTAGTTATAATTATAGCAATATAACTATTATCTCGTGCAAGGAACCCCGTCTCATCCGTATTAAACCTGATTTTCCACTAAACATCGTATCCGAATTATTAATCTCCTGGTCCCGTATTTAACTTACACTTACACTGGACTACACCCCGAATTAAACCGTTCGTCGTTACATTATTAACCCCGAAATGATTAATATTAAACCGATTTTAAATCCCGTTACCCGTAAACGAAAAGGAGTAAAAACTCAGCCAATGTCCATCAGCATCACGCGTGATAATTTGTTTATACATCGAAGTAAAGATAAATATTAAAATGAAGATTCAATAGAATAATCCTGATATGCTGACAATATTTATTCTTCACTCCAATTAGCTTTTTTGCCAAACACATTCTAGAGAACATATGAAAATTTGTTTACATTAATTTATTCGTAGGCATTTCTTCTAGTTTAATTTATATTGCAATTTATATTTATTTGCTATGGTTTATCCTGTATCCAATGTCATTGTTTATTTTTCTTGAATATTTAACGTTATAGATCAGTTAATAAAGAAAAAAAATCACGTGTGTGAGTTTTTCTGTATCTCTCGTCAACTCTTTTTATTTACATTTTGCATACGAAAATAGTAAAAAAATCGTTGTTACATTTCAAATTAAATATCACTTGACATGTCGTGTTTTAGTTTACAATTATGAATTTGATTGTAAATAAATTGGTTTAAGCGTTACTAACCTGTTTTTTCTCGATGAACCCGCACTGACCATCTGGTTGAAACAGGGTAAAAGTTTGCATTTAACAAGCACTACACTAAGTCACATTTTAAAAAACTCACACTCCGATCTGAGCTTGATCTTAGATTAAAAATAGATTAAAATTAAACCCTTGAATTCCGACCAAGCTAACCCCCGAGGTTAAATAAATAACATTGTCTTATGTTATGTTAAAAACGACAATCGTGTGCATTTATTCAAATTATCAATCGTCAAATTATTTCAGTAAAATTAAGAGAACAATTCTGCCCTCTTTAGGACAAAATTTAAAGGATGGGGTATAAGTTTAATTATAAAATGAAATGGCAATATTTATTAATCAATTTGAGACGTGTTAGAAGTTCCCAGTAAACCAAATAGATTGTTTCGTATGAAGGTCTGTACATCCAGTTGTCCGTCATATGTACACAGGACCGGATTCAAAGACAATCTTATTTTTATTAAGGGTAAATAGCAAGTGTTTACAAACGCTTTTCCAGCGTCCCAATTCCGATATCCCGTTACAGTAATTGTATAAACAACCACGTTACAACTGTCAGCAGGTTGCTGAAGATATACTTAAACGAGCTACTTCGGATTCCACATTTACGAAACGCATCAAGACGTGTGCTTATAAGTTTAATATGCAAACCAGCCAACTAGTTTTAGAATGGCGCTTTGATGTCGAATAGAAGCTGAAAAACTTTACACCACGATAAAGTGCTGTCTCACACATCGACCCCTATAATTCAAATTTATTAGCAAAAATTCAACAAATCTTATTGACCAAGCACCCCATTTTCCAGACTTGCCTTGTTTGCCTTTTGCTGTTCTCAAATTTCAAATTACCAATTTGTACCATATACCAAAATTCACAAAAGAGCTAGAGGCTATGCAGGAAAGTTTGTTAATGATAAGTGTGTTAATGACTTTGTGTTAATGATAAATTATCTGGCATAAGTATTCGTATCTAATTGGCCTTTTTTTATAGACGACAAACTATATTAGGGTGATTAAACTAGTATTTTGTGTTTTATTGAACAGTTTTTGGATGTATTTTTACATAATGAACTTACAATTCCGCAAGAAAATATCTTGGGTCTGGTATTATACCTTTCGTACACCACGCAATTTTTGCGGATGACACTCATGATATTTGACAAGAGTAGTGATAAACGAATCCATCTAACAGTACTACAAAATTCAAAAACAATTTGCAAGTGGCATGTAAAACCTAATAAAGGCGACGCATGTAATGTTTACAACTAAAAAAAAAACATGCTCACTAGAACTCTTCAACATTTCATTTTTGTGGAAGCGTCTAACATGGCGAAAACACATTTTTACTAAGCAGAAACAGCTGAGCTATAAATTACGTAATAATATTAGACTTGTAGCTTTTATTAGAAAGAAAAATCCAAACGAAATTCAGCATTAAGGAACAGCGGCGAATTCAAACATAGAAATAATCGAGAGAGTTATATTAGTTTTAGGTATACAATTTCCATAATTGAAGAGTGGATGTACCAAAGGCACTAAGTGCCATATTCATAATTCAGAGATAATTAAGAGAACAACTTTAGAAAGCAATTTTTTTTTTATTTTTTCTATGATAAACATTTTAAAACGATTCCTAGCATCTAAAAATAGTAACTGGTAGAACACAAACTTAATGTTTCTATCAAAAAAATAAAATATTGAAGTTTGTTTAGAACTAAAACTGAAAGAGCGTAAGTGCCAAGCTATGATTCCTACAAAGGCTATAAGCAAAAACCAAAATTTTGTCTTAAGTACCTCACAACCTAAAGGTTATAAGTACTAATTAAAGGTGAGTTGAACTGCTGCTTGGCCCCAAGCTTTCTTCGTCTAAATTAAGAAGTTCTCTATAAAATATTTTGTGTTCAGGATTTTCCAGGCAAGGAATTATGGACGATAGAGATTTTTTTTTATTAGCGGTAATCTTATTCTCAGGTGGTAAAGATTTTATTTCTGCTAATCTTAGATCTTCCGTGGTTTTTCCTTTCTTCAATACATTGTTTTTTTTCCAGGCTTCTAACTCGGAGAAAGCTTCTTTTATATGAAGTAGTGTTGGATTTTTATAATCAATCTTTATTCTTACTGCCTTACTGATATTTAAGGATTTAGTGTTGAGAAATGTGTCAGCAGCTTCTTTTATATCCCAAAATCCGTTTACAGACATGTCAATAACTTCGAATGGCGGATCATATTTTGCGGAAGTTATTACATTCTGCTAATCATTTGGGACCATTGCCTTCATAACCCGCTTTCTTTTTTCGATGAGAGCGAAGTCTCGGTCACAAGCCATAAAACTGTGACCACTTATTAGAAAGTTATACTCTATTGTCTCAAAAACTTTATGAAGAGCAAGGAACACTAAAACAAATATTACCATTCTGTTCTTGTTCTGCCCCGCACAGTTGTCACTCCATAGTAGCAAATGTTTTTTTGGTGTGACACCGGAATTTAAAAGTTTGAGGAGGGTAGATGCTACCTCATTGCCTCCACGTCCACTAACACCTTCATGTCACATATACATAAAAGCATGGTTAGAGTCCGACAAATGTATTCCCAGGTTGTAACAAGATAGTTGAGACAGATAAAACATATCTGAATGTGTCAACGTAGGAACAAATAAAACTTGTTGGAGATCAAACGAAATGCAGCATTTGTCACTACCAGGAAGTTGTGGATTTGCGGTTTGGTTCTTCATATATTCCAGACTTTGTTGTACTTTTCGGTGGTGAAGGTTGAGTTGTTGTTTCGCACTGCAGCCAGCATTAGAAGTTTGCTTTGTCTCACAATTTAACCTATCGCAGGTATGACATGTATCGACTCTAGGTCGATGAAAGCTTAGATTCGGGAAATACTTCTTAAACACACCTCTATAAAACTTATAACTTACAGAAGATTCTTTGTTTTTCGCCAAAAATGCTTTATAAAGTCGATGAATATTTAAATCAGGACTGAGATATTGCTTTTCTGATTTTGCACGTGAATAGTGTGAAACATCTCTAGGGATGCAGTTTATATGTTGATGGATCAGTTGGCGGTCGTTTTCCGTGAACTTGCTTGGCTTATTGTTAGAACGCTATCAGTAAATGTGGTATCTCCCATTTTTTAAACGCTTCTGAGTACAATCAAAAACATTCATAAATGTCTTTCTGCAAACATGCACAAAATTTTCATCTTGATCTGGAAGTGTGTAGGATATGGAAATTTGCCTTTTGCTATCTCCGGCAGTTTCATAATTTCCATGGCGACGTCTTTTTATTCTCACTAAATTTATTAGGCCCATCAGATACGTCCCTTGCGTTTTGTAGTTTTCAGCATAAAATCTCTCAAATAGTTGAAGCTTTCGTTCGTACGTTATTTTTTTGCAGTCAAAATAACACTTACACGACTCCTGAAAGAGATACGCAAATATTTAGGTGCAGGTCAATAAAATATTTTTACATTTACGTTTAACACTCACCGTCCGTTTAACTTTACAGCAAACCTAAATACGCCGCCCGTTCAACGGCCGAAGGGTCACTATCTATTTGCATAATAATCTTAAACTACCGCCATAACCTAAAATTTCTTACCTCTTGATTAGGTGGATTTTTCGGACGAATTTCTCTCTTCTTCCTATTAACATATGCCTTCCCAGCATTCTTTCCATTCTCTGCTGTTCTATAAACCTTCCTTTAGTCTTTTCTTGCACAACTTCCATGTTTACACTGCAGTTTCTTGTCCAATAAACGTTTAAAACAAAGAAGCACGCTTACACATTCAACCCGACTTTGGAACTTATACCCTTTCAAAATAAAAACTTACAGGACATAGTGCTGAGCGCCATCTAGTTCTACTTTACTAAAGCTTAGAAATAAAATTACACTTATCTTATAACCCTTGCTCGTACATTGGCGATGGGACTTACAACCTTTTTAAGAAAATATCTACAAAACTCAGATTTTGGCACTTAGTGCCTTTGGTACTTCCACTCTTCAATTGATAAATTTATCATGATTGTGAAACCGGCTATAAAATTTACTCATTGTTCCAATAAGAATAAATTGTAGATCAATACACAAACAAAATATTTGCATTATGTCATATACCTTCTTTTTAACAACATAAATTTGAAATGCAACATACATCTTTGTTTGTATAAAAACGTTTTTCAAGTGTTTATGCAAAATTACCTGTTCAACCATACAATGAAATTACTAATTATATTTGCGTTCTCTATCCTAAATGCAGGTATGTGAATTCTCGACTAGAACGGTGATGTCAGCTTAGGCTTTTCTATCGATTTGTATATATTAGTTTAACGGTTATCATTTATGGAAGTTTATTTTAATAATTCAGCATTGGCTATTTGAAAATGTTGACTGACGCTACTGTCTGCGATATAGGAGTGCTGTACGTGTTGTTGTAAGTAATTTTGTTATTTTAATAAACAATTTCGGTGGCAGCATCGAGTGAAACGAATATGGAAGATTCATCACACGACATTTCGAATCGTTATTTTCTCTTAAATAAACAAACGATTGTTTGTTTGCCTTCATTCAATCACGAAATTTTCATACCAAGTGTTTACATTCCACAATTAGTTTTTATGAATAACCAAATGGACTTATTAATTTCCAGTTGTTTGTACACACTCAGACTGTTCGAAATGATTTTTTCCGTGCAAATGCAAGGACGGGCACTCATTAATTAGCACATTTTGTTTCATCGGTGTTAATTTATTAAGTAAGCGGACATATTTGAAAGTTACTGCTGAATGTCTTTACATTTGCAACTCTCTAATGTTATTTATTACGTTATAATAAAAAAGCTATGTGTAAAAGTGAATTATGTTATCAGATAACATTAAAAAAAGCGTAAATATGTTACGGCTGATTCAGGTCGTGTGTGTATGTAGTTTTTATTACATTCTAAAGATTTTAGAAAAGTTATTACTATATTTCGACAAACGCAAAGAGCTCAACTCCCAAAGCCTTAGTCAACCCATTTAGTCAAAGATTTACAAAAGGATAAAAAATCAATGTTGCGACAATGTTTAGAAAAAATTTATTAATATACATACCTACTATTGGGCAAATACAGTTTCGTTCGATAATCTTTGTCTAATCCTTTTCTGATAATGCAAACCGCTTCACCGTGTTACAGTTTCGTCCGAGTCGAATTTTTGGGTATTTACGAGTAGGTACAGTTTCGTCCGGTAATCCTTAAGTACTTAATTCTTTTATGTTAATTTAAAGCTGTATCTCCAATATTAGTTTTAGTGAAAATAACATATTTGTTATGATACTTTCCATATATTGAACACAAACAAGCAGAGTAGGGGTTATGTGTTGAATAGAAAAAAAAAACACTAGGTTAAAATTTAAGAATTTATTCTATTATGAAAGAAAAATATATAAAATGAGAAAAGAAAAGAAATATTTAAGTGGTAAAACAATTACAAACTTATATTTTTAAAATGATGTACTTACTTAAAAAGAATAATAATGTGAAACTAATTGTACATATTGCATTGTCGTCAGTTCTTACTATCATATCATATTGTTCAATTTTATTCTTGAGAAAATTTTTCGCTTTTTTTGTGTGTCTGTTCACTTGGCTTTGTTTATTTACACTTTGTATTTGAATATAAGTTTCACCTTGATATTGGCGCAAAACTTCTAAAAAGACATAGATATTTGGATAGTAGAAATGAAAACTCTTATTTAAGTACATAATTCATAGCAATTTCCATTGGTGTGTGGGGGTAGCAATAGTAAAATACGATATTTGATTGGATTTCACAAATAATGTATCATAATTTCTCTTATAATAAAAATAATATAAAATATTAATAAAAATGCGAGAATTGTTCAATAGAAATGCGTTTAGAGGCAGCAAAGCAATTTTTATTTAAATCTCTAAATTTCCTGCTATCTTCTATGTCCTTTAACTTCCATGTCCAAATTCAATCGTCACCCTTTCAGGGATTGTTTGAATATGTCAAACACATGAAACGCATGTGGAATTGTAAGGCAGCTGTACTATGACTTCCCAAAGCATATCCCGAGAAAAAATTACAAGGAAAGTATTGATTAGAATATAATACCATTAGTACACTTTCAATCCTCTCCTTGACCTGTATTTTAGCAAATTTAGGCCTGTCTTACTGGCCGGACGAAAGTGTATATTATAATTTATGCAAATCTGCTAATCGGACGAAACTGTAATCGCCGCTACTTTTCCAATCTTTGCATTACAATAGTACCAATATTACGTGTACAATACCATAAAAGACCTATCCAAATTAATTGTTCATACGATCTTCACTAATAAACAGAAAATATGTATTATTATTTATAAACCATCTGCAAAGAAGGCGCCTTCGAGGTAGAAATAAAATTCCAAATATATTAAAATTCCGATCTGTTTTAAGCTATTTATTTAAATATTATATGGATATTTAACCTTAAAAACTGTTAAAATTATTAACATCAATTAATAGACACTCACAAATAATATAAGATTGGTAAATTTAAACATTCAAGTACAATGATTGACTGATTGATAGTCAAAGTGATCCAGTATGCAAAATCCACATAACATAAACCTACCTCAAAGACATAACACAAATATACAAAAAGGTTTTAAGTATATTTATACGTTATGCACGTATAACGCTTTTGTTACAATTGAAACAGACATGTAATAAACATATCTGTAATTGTACACATGGACAATACACCTCGTATTTTCAGCATTTACTTCTGCTTAAGACACGTGTTTCTGCCATCTAGGCGTCGTCAGTCAAGCTAGTGAAGCAATGTAATACAAATGATACAAATCTTTATGAATAGATCTGTATCTGTATATACATTACACTGAAATCGCCTACAAGATAAAGCAAATTTCATCCTATAAGGTGGCACTTATTTAATAAGTGACATCTGACGGACGAAAGAGACTTTGCCGAAAAAGGCGACCTTTCGTTCGACCAGCTATGCTGGTACAAAAAAACCAAAAAATACGTATATCGGTATAGTCCATTAACAACGAGCCAGATGGCAAGTAAATATACAAAAAGGATTTAAGTATATCTATACGCTATGCACGTATAACGCTCTTGTTACAATTGAAGCAGACATGTAATAAACATATCTGTAACTGTACACACTGTATGTACAGATACAGATCTATTCATAAAGATTTGTATCATTTGTATTACATTGCTTCACTAGCTTGACTGACGACGCCTAGATGGCAGAAACACGTGTCTTAAGCAGAAGTAAATGCTGAAAATACGAGGTGTATTGTCCATGTGTACAGTTACAAATATGTTTATTAAATGTCTGTTTCAATTGTAACATAACACAAAAACCATTCAGTTCTTGTGTTATTATAAAATTGTAATATCTCTTATAATAAAAATAATGCGACAATTGTTCAATAGAAATGCATTTAAAGGCTGCAAAGCAATTTTTATTTAAATCTCTAAATCTTTCATGTCCTTTAACTTCCATGTCGAAATTCAATCGCCACCCTTTCAGGGATTGTTTTAATATATCGAACAAATAAATTATTTTTGGATTTATAATCACATGTGCATACATAAAAAAATATAAATGTTTCCTAACTTCTACTAAATATATTTCTTGGAATGGGGAACTGTAAGGCAGCTGTTCTACGACTTCCCAATGCATACGCGCTAGCATATCTTCAGGTTACATAGGAGCGAGTATGTACGGAAGGTTTGTGTCTTTTGTGAAGTTATCGGTATGTTTATTCTTGAGGGTGGCGCATAAACTATTTATTAATGTTGACACCACATTCTTTAAAATCTAAGAGCAATACACTTTGGCAATTAAAAAAAAAGTGCCTTGAATTACATTTCCTTTTGCAGGTTGAGATTAGTATTTTTTACTTTAAGTGATTCTAACACTCCTACTGCTTTCTCTGACGTGAATTTTTGTTGGTAGTAATAACACAAAGACTCATTAGCGGCAACAATTTGGTGTAAAAGTTACTAACTTGTTGTTTGATTAATGCATCTTAAAATGCTTCGCTCAAAATTGATAACTATGACACTAGTCAAATGTCACTTGAATTTATGTATACGAATAAATCGGATACGTTCCCTTTCAGCTATGTTTTCGTTTAACAAAATGTAAAATTTAATTCGATGAAGTTTTAAATGAAATACACGATATACAGTGTTATCACAAAAGTAATCCAGTAATTACAGGATATCTTCTGTTCAGAGAGAGAATTAAGTTTTATAATTTGCACAAATGTGTATTTACAATTACATACAATGCACTAAGAAATAACGTTTCATTTCATATGGTAACATGTATTGAGTATGAATTTTTCGGCTCTCTAAGTTTAAACAGCGCTTTTGCGAAAGAACCAACACTTTCTTAAGGAATTATAATGATGCCAGATATATCTATCCACCATCTAGTACAGATAAATATTCATTTTGACAATTAATTGCAAATTTCGACAAACAAAGTCTCCTGTCGAATATTTTAATCTAAGTTGACGCCAGTTCAAAAGCGCGATGTAGTGTGTCAGACAGCTAATAAAACTTGCAACAAGAGTATCCACTATTTCAATGCAGCTTTTCTTTCGCTTAGTTATACTAATCGAAACCACAGTTAACATTCACGTCGTAAATGTCTTATATATTATTGACAGACATTGTGCATTTACACTGTAATAAGCAGTTAGTCTATTATACACATATTTATGTTCATAGTTAACTAAAGGTTTCCTTCCTATTCTCGTGCATGTCGTATGCAGTGAAGGATACAAAATCATAATCTTCAATATCAACAATACAAATCTTCAATTAAAATACTCATATTTTTAAACTCTATAGTCTCTATACTATTTATAAATTTGATATATACAGTGTATATATACAGTGTACAGTGCAATAGTGTGTCGGCGGAGCTAACCATGAAATCTAATAAAGTTGTAGCAATGAAATTTTACGTACACATGTAGTATGCTACAGTGCATTTTCTATTTTTATTTATATATTTACAGGGTGTTCCAAATTTCCGCAACAACTTCCATTCTTTTTTTGAAACTAAATTGCTACCCTTTCTTGTTATTATGATGATAGGCATCCAAATTATCTTTGCAATGATATATGACAATGTGCACTTACAACTGTTAGTTTTGGTTCTATTGCAAATTTTGTTAAAATGTTGACAGTTGCAGCGTCTAACATTTTAAGTCTCAGCCTGAAAATGGGTGCAGTGCCTCACATACATAACTCTTTTGTTACCAATTTATGGACTAACACGTTATATGTTTTGAAGGTGAACAAAGTGACAACATATACAGAGTGTTAAATATGTCGTGCCAAATTTATCGAAGTTTAAAGGCTATTTATTTTCTCTTTTTTTTATATATTTAACCTATAATTTTCTTATTAGTCAGCAAATTCCTTGTAAAATTGCCGTTAAAATAGTACCAATAACATAGTACTTATTTCTAGTATTTTCAAAGTTATAACCTTTTAATGGGATATACCTATATTTATAATATGCAATATGCGGTGCATCTAATAGTTGGTGGGCCATGAAATGATATCAAACAAAGTAATTTTTACAAACACCTGTTTTTTAATTCTTTATTATTAGTTTTAGAATTACATTTTGTAATTTTTCCATAATAAAACAAAATTAATTTAAAATGTGTTCAAATATATGTCCATTCTGCTCTATCGCCTCTGCATAGACAGACTTACATTTTGAGCCATGTTGTTTTCACTTAATTGAAGAAAAGCGTTTCTGATTCGTTGCTGCATGTTCTCTGCCGTTTTAGTTGGTGTTTCGTAAACAATATTTTTTACAGTAGGCCACAGAAATAAATCACAAGGGGTTTGATCTGGTTATCGCGGTGGCCTGCTTATAAAGTTTCGTCTCATCCCCTCCCAATCCACCTATTGGTGAATACCCTATCTAAATGTGTTCTTGCAGCAGCACCGTAATGATCATATTGGTACCACAATCTCCATATGACGTTATCTGGTAGGCCTTCTAACAGTAATGGTAAATTATTTTGTAGGAAATTTGTGTAGATTTTACAATTTAAAGTAGTATTAAAAAAGAACGGACCTATAATAGTCCTATGATGCCTCCCCAGGTGTTAACACTCCATTTTTGTTGGTATAAAATGGGTTGCAAAAAATGAGGGTTTCTATTGTCATAATAATGAGAATTTTTTCTGTTTGTTATTCCACAATTAGCAAATGTTACTTCATCTGTGAAAAGCACATGATCTAGATAAGTTAGATCTTGTCGTAATTGGAAAAGTAGCCATTCACAGTAAACAAGTCTCCTTTCAAAATCCGTTTGTAAAAAGCCTTGATGATTTTGAATTTTGTAAGGGTGAAATTTATGTTTTTTTTTTAAATCCTTCTTACAGCAGTGACTTCTATCCCGTGTTCTTTCGAAATTATCCTTGTAGATAAGGGCAGATTTTCCACAACGGACTGGATGATTATCACTTCAGTATCTTCTGTAAGTCTTAACTCTTTCATATTTGACGTAATTCACTGAACCCGTCCGAAGAAACCTTGTCAACAAATTTTCAAACGTCTTAATATCTGGTGCTCTTCGGTGAGGATACTCCATAGCATATCTTCTTGATGCTAAAAGTGGATTTCTATTGCTAGCGCCAAGAACAAATACCATGGTCTATTAGCTCCTCTTTCGAAAAATTCATTCCAAAAAAACAACTATAAACTATTACGGCAGGTAATTAAAAAATAATGACAACAAAACGATATAACTGACAACAAGATAACAACTAATAACGAACAAACGGAAATTGATAATTAATTACCCGAACTTAAATTATAACAATTAAACGCGATTACAGGAAAGAGGAACTACAAAAAATAACTTTATACGGAAATTTTAAGTAGATATTTGACGTTTGGTTACACAGCAATTTTTGTTTCGCTGGTTCAATTTAAAAAAAAAGAGAAAATAGCCTTTAAATTTTGATAACTTTGCCACGACATATTTAACACTCTGTATATGTTGTCACGTTGCTCACCCTCAAAACATAACATAACGTGTTAGTCCATAAATTGGTAATAAAAGAGTTACGTGAGGCACTGCACCCATTTTCAGACTTAAAAGATTTAAAAGACTTAAAATGTTAGACGCTGCAACTGTCAAGATTTTAACAAAATTTGCAATATAACCAAAACTACCAGTTGTAAGTGGACATTGTCATATATCATTGCATAGATAATTTGGGTGGCTATCATCATCATAACAAAACAGTATAGCAATCTATAAAAAAAAAAATTGAAAGTGGTTGTGGAAATTTGGAACACCTTTAAATATATAAATAAAAATAGAAAATGGACTGTAGCATACTACATCTGTACGTAAAATGCTAAGCTCCGCTGACATACTATTGCCGCACCCGGTATATCAAATTTACACCTGGCAAATAAGAAAAACCTTTTTATTTTACGTTTTAGAAAAAAAAATCCTACAAAAAATTACGGACTGCCTTGCCTCATTTATAGTTTTATATTTAGAATACATGCTTGCTTAATATAAAAAATTTAGCATTTAGTTTTAACTTAAAGCCATCATTTTGTAGATTTTAATGTCAGCAAAAGCATTTTTTCTGAAACGTAAATGAATCTCGTTATTTCAAGACAATGCAATCCAAGAAATGTATTTGGCAGAAGTTAGAAAACATTTATATTTTTTATGTACCTATGCACATGTGATTATAAATCGAAAAATAATTCTTATGTATACAGCTTATTATATTTCAATAAGTTTATGCTTACGCTTTTCATGAGAATCAATAGAATGCGGATGCAGGTGGTAGGTTAGAAAATTCCGTTTATAAGATATATATACTTATGTATAAGTAGTAAATATACCGAAATAAGATAAATATCTACAGTTAGAAGAAATACTCAATTTTTTAAAAAAATTTAATTTGCCTGCTGGGAGATACAGGGAATTCCAAAATGCATTGACGGCTTTTAATATAGAATAAATGTTTGCTGGTTAAACAATAAAAAATTACAACAACTTAATCTATAACTCAGAAAATTTTTTTACTTAAAAATTGAATGGCGTAAGTCGCCTTCTTCTGCTACACATTCTTCTAGCCGTCACACGAAGTCATTCATCATTCAGCCGTCATCTCCAGTGAAATCGCTTCAATTTCGTTTAAAATGTTTTGTTTAAGATCTTCAATATTACGGGGTCTGTTATTATACGCACTACTTTTTAGGTATCCCCACAGAAGAAAACTCTGGCGCCGCTAAGTCAAGCGACCGAGCTGGCCAAATCATGTCCCCGTTGCGAGAAACTAAACGGCCTCGAAACATATCACGCAGCATATCAATACTGATTCTCGCCGTGTGTCTCGTTGCCCCATCTTGCTGAAACTAGTAATTACCATCGACTTGTTCATACTTTGGCCGAAAAAAAGTATCAATCGTCTGAGAATATCTTCCTGATGTTACTCTTCAAAAAAATATGGGCCAGTAATTCCTGTCGCTAATAGCGCAAACCAAACCGTTACTTCCGGTGCGTGAAGTGGTCGTTCGTGAAGTTTACGTGGATTTATTGTTGCCCAATATATAAAATTTGGTTTATTAACGAAGCCATTTAAACAAAAAATGAGCCTTGTCGCTCATAAACAGACAACGTGCAATATTTGGTTCACCAGCAAGCAGATCTAAAAATTGTCTGCAAAACTCAAGTCGCCGGCGCAATTTTCATTTAATTCCAATTAATAAATTTGCCAGCGTCCACAACTGCCTGTTGTCTCATCGACTACGAAATAAATATAATTTTCACCTATTGTTTCCTCAATTTTCATCATAGTTTCCTCAAACAATAGATTAATATACTTTTTTCTTGTAATTTAACGAGTAGGAACTGAGAGTTTCGTATACTTCTCTACAAAAAAAATTTAAACGTTTATTATCCAACTTTGAAAGTGGAATGTTTGCATTTAATAAGGTGTTACACAAGTCGTAACGGAAACTATTGTTCTATATTTTTACTTATTGAAGTAAACGATTGATTCAGAATAGGTTGTGGTGCTTTTTTAAATCTTGTGATATTTCTTTCATGGAAATCAGTTCCTACATGTTGCGTTAATTGAAATTTTTTGTCGCATAGAATCTACAATAATTAATTCCAGGAATTAAAATATGAAACTAAACTTGAACAAAATATAAACTAACAATTTTACTGGAATACTAACAAAACACTATTTACAAAAAAAGGTTTAAGTATGTCAATACGTTAAGCACGTATTACGCATTTCTTACAAATGAAACAGACATACAATATACACGTCTGTAACTGTACACATGGATAATACACCTCGTATTTTCCAGCATTTACTTCTGCTTAAGACACGTGTTTCTACCATCTATCTATACACGTATTTTCTTCTCTTCTGTACCGGCATAACCGGTCAAGGGTAGGGTTGCCATTTTCGGCATAGTCTCTTTCGTCCGTCAGATGTCACTAGATTATATGGTGCCACCTGATAGGACAAAAATTGTTTAAGCTTTACTTACTTCACTAGCTTAACTGATGACGCCTAATAGTAGATGGCGGAAACAAGTGTCTTAAGCAGAAATATATGCTGGAAAGGACGAGGTGTATTGTCCATTAGTTAGTTACAGACGTGTATATTGCATGTCTGTTTCATTTGTAAAAAACACAATTATCTACACAAAATTCAGGATAATCTTTTATCCAGATCGACACATGTGAACATAATTTCGACATACCAAAAATAACAAGGTAAAATTACGTGTATATATACTTTCGAGAACTAACTAAACACAGCTGGCAATATGACTGACCTATAGGTCAATCTCATTGCTCGTAGATTCAGTGGAACTTCCCCGACTTTATAAACACAAATTTGAGAGTTTATATTAAATATGCTCAAAGCAGTATTTATATGCAAGATACGCAAAACAAAAGTAGTCGCAAATGCTTTGTTTATACAGTGATAAGATTTAAGTCCAGAAATTCCATGGTGCCCTTTATAATAGTCTAGGAAGACAAGTTTTAATCAGGGTTCTATCTTAATTTTGTCATTCACTTATCCCGAGTTCAAAGTAATTTATTTTGCTAATTTCGTTCTATTATATTTGAATAAATTTACTCGTACTATTAAAGCAATCAGTTTTTGTGTAATTTTAAATATAAATGTTGGAAAATATCAATTCATTGGGTACGTACACACGTACCTATCGTATTATAATCTCCAAACGTAAAAAAAATGTAAACAAACCTACGCCTTTTTCTTAAATTAAGAATGTGTCAACGATTTCTATGCACAAGGCTCTCGGTAAATTCCCATAAACAAGACATTGATCTATTACATCGCTACCTTATTTACTTGAATATATACATATATGTAAAAAAAACTCAGTAAGATTAGATACGCGTAGAACAAAATATATTAAAAAGGATAAATTCAATTATTATTTAAATTATTTTTTTTCGGTACACATCCATAAAATACTCATTTATATGTTAACAAGTGATACATTAAAATTTCTTAATTAACTCGTTTCTTAATTTATCTAAACGTTGATCTATTACCATTATTACGGAATCTACGTTTTGATAAATTACTTTTTCAGATAACGCATCTAATCTGTAACACGAAAGGTATCATTGTATGTGCTGCCATGTACGTCACGTGTAATCCAAATATAACGTATTCATCTGTTAATTAAAATAATTAATGGCAGATAGTAATTAAATGGTATTATTCATAATCAGATTTGCATTTCTTTATGATACTATAGACGACGTTTTACACGCTTAAATACACTCACACATCGACATTTCCAAATGTCAAGTAGAAGACGGGAGATACATATATTTAAATGATTTAAAACTATATTTGACATTATAACCGTTCACAATCAATAGAATTATTAGATATTCAATACGAGAACGTATATACATATGTAGTTTGCATACGATAAGCACCATTTTTACAGTATAACTGTAGACGAATACGTATCAACAATAAATTTCAGAAACGTCTGAAAAAATCTTTAAAATACTTTCTCGTAATACTACATATATAGATACCGCCGATGCGAGAAGAGCTTCCGTATAATTAAATAGCACATCTCCAGTGAAATATTCCAATGGTACACGGTTTTGAGATATGAATACGGCTTCCTGTAATTACGTTGGAATTTAACGATCATTCGGGTAAATTCATTACCGCTCTACGACATTCATAAATAACGCGGCCTGTAACTAGATCATGTTTTTATTCCTCAACAATTATGTGTCTAATCGCGATAAGAAAAAGTTTTAGTTATATGGCAACCGTCGATTTGTTTCTTCTATGTAACCTTATAGCAAATTGTAGTTAATTTATATTCCTAGTGTGTTACTATTTCGTGTTGTTACAAAATATGTGAACGCGAATATGAAAGTGATCTTAAAAACATTCACAATGAAATTATTGTTTATAAAAAAGTTTCACAAATTGGTAATTAAATTGTTAATAATATTTTCTTTAACGGTAAAATTCGTGATACATTTCCTCAAAGGAATTTTGAGAAAATATATAAAGTTTTTAGTCACTATAATTACGACTTAAACTGTAATCAATTCATTTACATGTATGATACAATTGAAATACTTTTTCAATTGAAATGAGCTTTTTCATGTTTAAACTGGGTAGAAAAAATTCAAATCAACAACACGTAATTATTACGATATTTCATATTGGTACATTCACAAGCATTCAATGTTTTATTCTCTCTGCACATGGTGTTCACTGCCTATTGAAATATCTTCTGGCAAGTGGATTTAAATTCTATTTCCGATATTGAAATAGATTTTGCACATATCCTCTTATAAGATCATAGTGGTTGTCGAACTATGATGCTTGAGGATTGGGAAAAACATCCAGATATGTATATACAATCAGGCCAGTAATTAAGATTTTAATTTTAGTACCCTGATCATGTCTCACGAGGAAATTGTTTTATTAGTAACCCAAGTGGAAGATGGTGAGAAAGCTGTGTAAGAATGTCAACGGGAATGTTTTCCGAATGTTACGTAGAACTGAATTGGCAGGAACCGTTACAGATTCCGATGTTGATCATGTGGTTAGAGATATATCTCATTGCATAAAGGACCAGTATCTGACTGGCAAGAGGATCTACAAGAACTTCTTAATGTCGCTACCGAATATTTCGAAAGAGGTGAAAGATGTAAAAGTGAACGCACAATCCGAAATTTTGTGGGGCTCTTAAAAGAAAAAAAAATTATCCACAATGTATTGTCAGATATTAGATACTTCTGACGAAAACGAAAGATATTTTATTCGATGCATACAACGAAAATTTAAAGATGTATTCTTTATCTGGGAGCGGCATGAAGACGACGCCCACATTGTCCATGACAGCTCTTGGAGCGGCGGATACTACATGTTAACGCATTTCTGAAATGCTTATTAAACGAAATTCACAACAAATTAGAGTAACCTATGACATCACAATAAAATATATATTCAATCTCCCAAAATATTTCTTGGAACACCCAAGAAAAATATTGTAGTATTCAATCACCGGGAGAAAAAGGGTCACACCTAATGAAATTGGAACTGTACGAATTGAAGAACGTACGTTAGATACCGAAGAAGCAATGGTGGATGAAGGCTATGATTCGCATGAATTTTCTACTTGTGACCCCAGTGGATCCTCTGTACCAACCAATTTAAAGCGTTATCAAAGAAGCAGTCAAACAAGTAAAAAATATAAAAGACATCAAGAAGAAGATGAAGAAGAAAGGTTATTGGAATTCATACACCAATATCCGACAAACCCCTTATTAAATATTGTCTATACTCCAATATGGTTGAATTCACCTCTCTAATTTCAAAAAAGGAATGTTGATTATGATTTACAATATTTTAAATTTACAAATGATTAATTACGATGTATGTAATATGAGATAATAAAATCACATAAAAAATACAGACGATATAGCCTTTGGAAATTTTTTTACGGAACACCCGGTATATTAGTTTCTATGT
Organism: Melolontha melolontha; assembly: GCA_935421215.2. Lineage (NCBI taxonomy): Eukaryota > Metazoa > Arthropoda > Insecta > Coleoptera > Scarabaeidae > Melolontha > Melolontha melolontha. The sequence goes on along the minus strand of OW285235.1, from coordinate 244,329 downwards.
CAGTCATGTTCATATTTTAATATCAAATAATGTTAACGAAAATTAATAAATAATATTTCGCGGATAGCAAGATTTTAATTTGAAAATACTCTGAACTTTCAAATTGAATAATTCCAATTTATTAATGTAAAAAAAAATTCAGACAGAAACAAGAAAAATACCTAATCACAATATAAATTAATAAATTCTAAGGTCATCTTCGAAGGTTATACTTTAGCCAAAGACGCTACGCTTAACACTATCTATCTTTTTCAGATTGCTTACTGAAGATGGCAAATTAATTTAAATTGTGGTTATGGATTTTTGTTGTTTCTGTCTGTTTCAGATTTAGGCCACAGTCTCGACCAATTCGGATAAAAAACGCAAAATAGAAAAAAATAGTATAAAAAACTCATTTCATAATGCCTTTTATCGCACTCATTCTTTAGAAAACTCGAAATATGAACTCGTGCGATAAAATGATGCCTTACGAAACTTGTGTTTTAATATACTATTTTGGAATTATTTTCCAACATAGGACTATTTTGGTTCTACACATAATCGAGGCCGAAAAACGCAAACTAAAAATTAACAATTAGCAGTTAAATTTTAAAAAAAGGAAATAAATATTTCCTTAGGTGGCTAGAAATGTGATTTGTCGAATTTTGTAACTTAATCGCAAGTGATCAAATCTAGAAACTTACTGCAATTCATTCGTGATGTAACTTGACCAGTTTTGTTGTAGTGATGTCGACCTGTTGGTGAGTTATCGCAGTTAAAAAGTCTTTTTCTTTGCCAAATTGAACTGTTTTCTTTTTAATACAGCAGCGACTCAATTAGGATAGTATTTCCCGCTAATTGTTCTTCCCTTTTTCTAATAGTCTATGCCCTATGCCTTGTGATTTTCAAAATACAGTTGCCATGATCTTTCCAACCGACGAAAGCGTCTTCGCTTTCTTTGTTGCACGGTCGCCAGGACAAATTCACTGTGCCAACCACAATTCCATTGCTGGTGTGTAATAATCTACCTCTGTTGCATCGACACTCAGAAACTCGCTGGAATTATGCTTAAACATGCTTTGAAATTTTCATGGCCAAGTCTGTGTGGAGAATATTTTTTGTACACATTCAATTGATGTCTGATCTTCATCCGGCGATCTACTAACACCATATCATGAATTGTGATGACCACATCATTCGTAGTCATCTCAGCCGGACGGTGGGGGTGCTCTCTTCGTGACAGAGAAATCAACTGTCGACGTCGCTCTTTATCGAAAGGTTTTAAACACACACACTGCTTATGAATCTGTTTAGAATTTTCATAGTTATTGTTAGAAGATTGGTAGTAGAGAATAATATATAAATTCATCTCTAGAAATAAATATCGCTGGAATAATAACGACACAGCTAGACATATCCGAAGAAATGAGTTAACTAAATCCGTATTCGAATTGCTCAACGTGTCTTGGCTGATGCTTAAGCTTTTAATTAAATTTGTTTCATATTGTGATGCACACTGAGTTTAAGCATACTTAATTAGAAAATTAAAGCTGCCTTTATTTATTTAATCTAAAACTATTTTATATTCTTGCAACCAACATAAAGCAATAACATATCAAGTTTATGAATCAAGAAAAAAAATTCCATCTCCGTCTTTGTAGTTTAATATTTTTTAGACTCGAATCAAAATTCCGTTTTTATGTCGATCGCGAATGTATCGTATATGGAGAAAGGAAAATCACAAGAGAATTAAACAATTTTATCATTTATGAACGCGAAATTACATCCCTTCAAAGCATTCCCACCGTTTACTACCTTTGCAAGGTTTTAATATACGAAATCGGAAGAAATTCTACAACTTAATTCTTATGAAACGAAATTCATTAAACATATACTTTTAACCAGGCGCGGCTCGTGATGACGTATTTTGGTTTGCAGTACAATGATCCGAGTGCTTCGTGTATTCTCGTGTACTAACTGTAACGTTTGCTTAGTAAACACCGAAAACACACGAGGCACTCGTATCATTGTACTGCAAACCAAAATACGTCATCACGAGCCGCGCCTGCTTTTAACAGTATTCTGATGATGCGAAGAATGTTTAAAAAAATAGAACGTCCAACGAGGAATGAAAACATTCCTCGTTATTACTTCAAATCGAGTCAAACTAATGGTATTTTAAATATATTTTTTGCCATAAGTTGTAAAACAATAATAAAAACCTTTTAAAAAAGGATAAAAAAAAGGACCCAGACTTTTTGTGCAGAACTTTAAAATTTGCCTTAAATCTTTTTTCACTTTAGGAGCTGTTTATGTTACGTTTAAAGAAAGATATTTTACTTGTACATGTGTGTTAAATCTAGAATACAAAGGTATTTTTAATAATATAAAATATTATTAACAATCTGGTGTGAAGAACACAAATACAGGTTCACTATTAATATTTTTGTGAACGTGTCCGAATATATCCCTCCCCAGAGACGCAGATACGTATTTCGCCTTTCCACAGGCTCATCGGTACGCCCCCGCTGGAGAAAGGATATCTTCAGACACATTCACAAAAAAGAACCACATCGCCATATCACAGAAATTATCCAGACCGAGCGTAGAAGTAAATTCAGCGCTGCCTGTTGTCAGACAGCCGAAGTACCTCGCCCTGTCCCCATAAAACGACGCCCTTCTAAAGATGGCGAAGCCGTGTCTCTAGAAACTGCATTTTGTCTGTGTCTTCACTCATACTACGGACTAACCGCATGTGTAATGTATCAGAATAATTGAAACATACATGAGTGGGTAAAACCCACTCATGTGAACCTGTATTTGTGTTCTTCACACCAGATTTTTAATAATATTTTATATTATTAAAATTATTATATAAAACTGGTGGGGTTTTACCCACTCATGTATGTTTCAATTATTCTGTTAAATCTAGAACCTTAATTAATTATATCGCAACTTAAATAATTCTCTTATAAATAACACAAATGCGAATAGATTGATTTCAACCGATTTATCTATTATTATTTACAACAAATAGTGTCGTTTAGATGTACGTAAAGTATGTTAAATGTAACACAATTGTTCTTTTTATACGCTATTGTTTTGCATGACCTACTTTACAAAACCACATTTTTTTTAAATTAAAACAACAAAGCTAGATTTTCATGTTCACAGTTGCTTATTACATCAACTATGACATTGAAAAAAGTTCAGTATTATGTTCTAATCATAATTATTATTTCAAATGAACCATTTTTTCAGTTCTTAAATACATCTGTGCACAGTGCACACGCGGTCTTTTGAAATTCGCCTGCAAAGAAAGACATTTAAGCTATTAATTCTTGTATTTGAGAAACACTCGTTTAAAAAAATATATACAGCTGTACGAATACTATTCATTATAATTTGACAACATAATCAAAAATATTTAAGAAAAGAAAATATTTACTGCACTATCTACTAATTTGCTGCTATAAGAATACTGTTAAGACACACAGAAAACGATGCGTTTATAATTTATAAATGCACTGTTCAGTCTAGTACAATTTCGCTTTTTTAGGGTGGTCAATTGTAATATAGGATTGTTTCAGCCTTTACTTGATGAAATTCCATTGTAACTATAATCAGGATAAAATAAAACAAATTTTAATGAATTTCACTTTTTAATTTACACCGTAACGATCGTTTCGCTCCAACCTGAGCTTCATCAGACATATAACTAACTTATTTACAAATTTTTTAACACAAATGTACCGTAACAAACACATGTTTTGTTTTGAATAGTTGAAGGAATGGGTACTTTTTATTACTAAAATGTCTATGCACAAAACTTTCACTACGGTTTATACAATACTGTTCTTAAGTGATAAAACTGATGGTCTACATTATGTTACAGGGAGGTAAAGAAGTTCTATGGAAAAATACAATATATGACTGTCTGAATATCAAATAAATAAATTGAGTAAGGATGAATTATTAGTTTTTAATTGATCATTGAGGATCTTGTCGGTTTTCTTTCATTTATTAATTTCAAGTGACTCTAATAAATTAAGTTTTTTGCCCTTATTTTCTACGTGTAACATTTTAAATTCTTTGTTAAAATTGTCGTTTGTTAAATTAATATGAGACGCATATGAAAAGTCACTTTTATTCAATTGTAATTTCATATTGAATTTAAATGTCAAAAAATGGGAAGTCGAATTATCATCGAACATCAAATAATCATAAATCAATTGTCCATAAAGTAGATAGGTTTATATTTAAAATGCTGTAATTGAAAATATGAACTGAAAACATTTTCTGATACAAACCGAAGTTTGTTTCCTTTGTACCATTTTTCAAATTTCATAAATTGCTTTTAATTATTGATATAAGATTTAATGAGAAGTAAATTATTTACAGTACTTTGAGCAATCTCTCTAATTTCAGACGGGGCACATGGATAATTCATAATTTTGCATTGCATCAGTATCAAATATTAAATAGAAAATTGAAAAAATTTAAATTTGAAATTAACTTCAAATGTCTTATATTATATTGCTATCACAAAAATTCCCAAATTTGTGAAATGACAATTACTTATGTAAAAATTTAAAAAAGAAAACAACACTAGTGTGATAAGAAGAGCACACAAATTTGAGACAGTTTGCAGTTGCAGAAGCTATTCGCAAAAATTACTTAAATGTAAATAGTCTAAAAAAAAATTTTTTTTAGCGCTATTAAAGAAAGCCAAATAAATTGGTAAAGTTGAAACGAATTTACAAACTATTCATGGGAAGCTACTACCATAGAAAAGTTACAAGATACTTAATTAGTGGAATAATTAAAAATAGCAGATGTAGTATAAATAGTGCTGTGTACTTTAAATGACGAGAAAAACGTTCATGTTTTAGAAAAGTATGGTAGAGTATTAAGCAAAAATTCCAATTTTGTCAGTTTAAGACAAATTCACAATATAGTTCTTCTACAGATCCATTAACTCAGTGCAAAGACTATTTTAACTGCGCAAATATTATTTTCCGAAAATAATGCAGAGGTTTACGCAATGTTGCAGATGTTAAGCCTAGATAATTCAGATAGTTTAATACTTGTCTCGTGAACAAGTGTTCAATAACATTTAGATAATTCAATATGTTGCTTATTACCAATTATTAAACATTTGTTGCGGTAGTTATTGTATTGTCGACTACAGAATTTGCCGAAGTTTATGTGACCAAGTCATAAAACATCCTAAACTTGAATCACGTTCAATATGATCTTATGGCACTCTGCATTAGAAAAGAATGGAATCATTCTTAAATGTTTATACTCTTCAAGTGCTTTGCGTTAGGTAATGTAATTTACCTATCAACATTTCTCTCTCACTCCTTTATATACATAATGGTGATGAATGACAACAAAGTATCAGTAATATATTATTATCCAACACCAGTAAGAATTATCACTCACTTTACATAGTTTCGACAGGGATCTCCTGGAATAATCGCAAATTGCCGATGATAGATGAAAATTAAAAAAAAAATGACTTATTTAAGTCTTCTTACCCATGATAAATTGATTATCGAAGAAAATAATGGGTTTGCAGCGAAACTATGATATTGAAAATGGGAAAGCAGATGGATATTACAGTGGCCGCTTATGACGCTTGTGGGTAAAACTGTTTAACTTGTAAAACTGTGGTATACTTACACAAAAATTGGTATTCTAGTCCCGTTTTTTTAAAATTTTCTAAATGAAGAGGGATGTCACAATGTTCACCAATATTCAGAAAAATGAAGTAACAAATAAAATTCTTCATTTTACTGATGGAAAAATCAAACCTGCAGCCGTGGTTGATTAGTTCAAAAAACGCGGCCATATTTCTGAAGTGTCCTCGGGAAAAAAAACAATATTTCTTGAATCTCTAATCCTACGGTAAACAGATGCTTACTTACTCTTAATTATTGGTATTGTAACAACGAATTCTTATAAATAATGCAAATATTACGTGGTTGTAATATACTGCATGATTTAATGCTATCGGTCTCGCTTTAAACTTTCATGAGTAACAATTATAAGGCAACTAAATTGAAATTCAAAAGTGATAAAGTTGCTAACATGAAAAAAAGTACATTCTGTGTGCTTATAAATAGAAAACAAAAACACTTTATATAATAGGACAAGTATTTCATAAATTTCCCGTTAAAAATAATATGTTATCATATAGTTTATCGGCATTCACTAAAGCACGCGCAAGGGGCGCTTTTATTATGCTATTAGTTCTAACACTAGGCACAGAGAATGTGGGAACGTTTCTTGACGAAAGACGCGGTACATGAAATCTAACTCGAGAAAACAAACAGGGCGAATCAATTTCGTTGCTGATAATTTTACTCAAAAATGAAGCACTCATTTGCTCTCTACGCGCACTCAACGATTCCATGTTTTGTCGGTGCAAGAGAAGAATGTAGTCAATATTACGCTCGGGAAAAGCTCCATCCAATTTGAAAGACATAAACTTTAAAAATCTGCTCTGTGCGTCCTCAACGATCTGCTGTTGGATTGTATAATATGGATACCACACTACCGATTCCTATTCAAGCTTAGAGCGCACATATGCGTAATACAAAGTTGTTAATGTACCGGGGTCACAAAAATGCCTGGTGACACGTATAATAAAGCCAAGCGGCTTGACAGCTGATGAGGAAATGTTAATTAGATGCTGCGAAAAATTCAACTGGTTATCAAACGTGATAACCAAATCCAAAATACTATAGGTTCCCCATGGATGAAATAAGTAGCCCTAAAGGCATTATGTTTCCTCGTGTAAGATACAGAACTGCATTTGCCAATATTAAGATTGAACTTGTTTTTCATGCACCATTCAACTACAACGCTTAGTGCGTTCTGCAGAAAAGTGATGTCTAGTTCATTTAATAGGTGCCATAAATCTTAAGGTTATCTGCATAGGCCAAAACTGCACAAGGTATGGAAGTTAGGTCATTGATGAACATAATGAAAAACAGTGGTCCAAAGTTAGAGCCCTGCGCCACACCAGAGGTGGAAATGTAACCTTCTGATCTAAAGCCATTGCAATACAGGTCATTGTGCCTATCCTGAAGATAACTATAAAGTAACCTAATCAAAACTATTAGAGAGATCAAATTCACTTAATTTCTGCAGCAATATCACATGGTCAATGGTATCAAAAGCTCGTGTAAAATCAGTATGTATTACATCAAGTTGACTGCTCCCATCGAGCTCTTCAGCTATCTCCTTTGTAATAATAGCAAGATTGGTTATAATAGAACGCCCAGTTATAAATCCATGTTGAGACGGTGAAGTATATAATCTAATGTTCTTCATTATAATATTGTGCAGCCGATTGAAAAACTTTAGAAAAATTACTTAGAATAGCTGTATGTCTGTAATTAAGGATGTTGACAGCATCTCCTTTTTTAAAGACAGGACAAATTCTAGCAATCTTCCATACACTTGTAAACTTGGAAGTATGTAAAACCAAGTTAATAATTTTCGATAAAGGCGTAGAAAATATGCGAGCACAATTCCTGACCAGGAAGCTTGGGATTTTGTCGTGACCAACAATAGTCGAATTCTTCAACTTTCCAACGCATACAGCGACGTCATCAATGTTAATATCAACAATGGCAATTGGAGAAAAGTTAGAAAGCATGTCAGGCAATGATGTCACAAATGATGGCGATAGAAATACTGATGAGAAAACAGCAGAAAATGCGTTCACGTCTCGTTGAAATATACTTCATAAAAAGTTCTGGAGGTACCTCGTTTCGATTGAATAAATTGACAGAAAGTTTTAGGATCAGAACATATTAACGTTATTAAACTAAATACATTGTATTGTTTCATTGTCTTGTGTTGTATACTGCGATAATATGTGAATTCGAAGTGTTAATATCGCAGGGAGTATCCCAAACAAAAACTGCAAGTAATATAGCGGCCACGTTATTCAACTAACAGGAGCAAAACACAACCGCCTGATATTTAAGGCGTTTATATCCACGAGGTCAAGAGAAATTATAGAGATGAACCGATATAACGTAAAATGGCGTCCGTAGGCATCCATAGGTTCGACACGAAGCAAATATGTGAGATTAATGGACATTTCTTTGAAAAGGCTTTGTGCCAGTTGGATTCCACACAATTTGAGCGACGGACGCTCAAAAAGACCGCGTGTCAAATGGACTAAAGAAATGCTTAGGAAATTTAATCGAAGTGCTTCAAATTCCGTTTACAACATCGCCAATGGTGATGAAACTTGGATTTATTAATCAGTCAGCTCTTTGTGTTGTTCCATGATGAGCCTAAAACAATTAGAAACTGTTCGTTTTTTCAATGCTGAAGTCGTTGATGGATTGTGCTAAACAAACCGAAATCGCCCATCATCATTGATTAAGCTAATGCGAGTTTTCACACAGCCGGCCAAACAATAGAATGTTTCTAGGCAAAAAATGCGAGACGAATGTTTTTCAATGCCTAAACAGACAGCTGATACTTTGACGTAACATTTTTCTAAGATATTGAGAAATGTTTACAGAACTGGTCCAAGCGCATGTAAAAGTGTATGTTTATGCCGACTAATTTATGTTTCTGTTGATACATTCTATATTTTAATCAAAATTAAGCTGCCATTTTTTATTTAATATACAACAATTACTGTTAACATTTAACATTTGTTTTATTATGCGTACAAGAACCAGTAAAATAAATTTTGTTATATTCTGCATTAATTGTAATTAAAAATTGAACGGCACACATTAAAAAATTATTTGTCACAATAATCGATTACGAAATGCACGTAATAATATACATTAAATGTGAAATGAAGGTAAAAGAAGGTTGAATTATTGCAGGTGATGCCGTGCTTTTCCTATGGGTGTAAAAGCTAATGAAGGATTTCGACGTGATGGGATGTCCGTGAAGGTCATCATCGACACGAACGGGGAAGTCGTTGCATTTTATAATTACCAGCCCGGGTTGATAATTCCACCTAAAATTACGAGAAAAAAGCATAACCGTAACAAATCTTATATCAAATTCTGTCGGTACGATCTTGCAAGAAAATAAAAAAAAAATCACCTCGTATCCACCTACCACATAATGAGAAGATTAAAACTTGCCGAGGTGAGTATCGCGGTCGCGATCAAACGTTAAGGTGTTGAATTGAGGTTTCACGACGTGGAGGAGGAACCGTTTAGTGGTCTGCATCGACCCGGTGTCCGGCCCATCAATCATAGCACACCTGATATTTCGATCTAGATACCTTTGTAGACGCCGCCATGCTATACAGCAAATACATCAGATTCCGGTGACTTCTGTGTTTATGTCCACGGACGAACTTGTAGTAAACTTCGCAATTAAAGATTATTAGATTTTATCGTTCATTTTAATAAGAGACAACGCGCATAGTGTACGTACGGTCTTAAACTAAATTAATGTAATTATATCATTTAGTGCAACGTAATATTTAGATCCGTCTCGCACGCTACAAAAGAGCTCCGGCCGTAACTCGATAATGAAGTGTGCGGCATTTTCTTCTCTTATATGGACGACGTAAAAACTGTAGACACATTACCGATAATCAACAGTTTTGAAAAAGATAAAATGGAGTATACAGTCTCGTAATTATCTGCCCATTAGAAAACATTAATTATAATGTATCAAGTTTAGAATTGCACAATGAACAATATGGATTCTTTTGAAATAGGATTAATATTCTTGTTAAAGTAGTTGTTGTCTGCGGAAATACATGAACACCATTGAATGTTGAATCAAAGTTCTTCAAAATTAAATAAACATAATATGCGTGTAGTCTATACATGTGTATACAGTAACTGTTTACTAGATTAAAACATTGAAGTATAGGGAGAAAGTAAAAGGAATTGATTTAATCACTCGGCGATTGAGTTTTTGTGATAATTATAAATTTTTGAAAAGTCACATCTATCCTGGAACATGTCGATGCATTTCGCTCTTATTAGAGTTTTATGATTGTCTTTATAATATATTTGATAAATCGGTCCCTAAGTAACGAGCCATCGAAAAAATTCATAATTGGAGTAGACTGTGAAATTGGGTTGGTACTTTAGCCACTTCCACATAATGACATTTATTATTTGACATTGAAACTATAAGTTTGTGTCAAATTTCTCAAAACTCTTATTAAGAAAATTAAATTTATTTAAAAATTTTAGTGAAGAACATCCTGAATTAGTGTTTGACTACAATGATTTTTACAATGTTTTGACAAATTGTGTAAAGTTATTCAGAGAGACTGGTAGCGTCGGTCGAAAAACTGGAAGTGGACGGCCATCTAAACGTACAGCTGATAATATTGAAGCCCTAGCATATTATTGATGAAAATCCAAAAACATCCATTTCAGTAGTGACCCAACAAACAAATTTATCTTATGGTACGTGCCAATTCATTCTTAAAAAAGCCTTACATTGTCATCCATACAAGCTGCAATGTTTTCATGAACTTTATCCAGTGGGTTATTTAAGACGAGTGGAATTTTGTCAATGGTTTCAAAATAATCTCCACAATCAGGATATCCTTAATACAGTTTCTTTCACGGATGAGGCCTGGTTTTATCTTTCTGGATATGTTAATTCACAGAATATGAGGTGTTGGTCCTCCTAAAACCCTCATTTTTTTGTTGAAAAAACATTTCATCCCCAAAAAGTTGATGTTTGGGTTGGAATATGTCGAAGAAGATTGGTGAGTCCCATTTTTTTAAAGATACACTTACTGCTGCACGATATCGCAATGAGATACTCGGCTCATTCATAAATCAACTAGATGATGAGGAATTACAAAATGGGTATTTCCAACAAGATAGTGCAACAGCACATACGACCAGAGAAACACTTCAATATCTCAGAGAATTTTTTGATAACAGAATAATAAGCAGGAACACTGAAATCCCATATCCAACTACGACTTGCGATTTAAACATATGTGATTTTTTCGTATGATCATACATCAAAAATTCGATTTATTCAACGCCAATTCATAATCTGGAACAACTGAGAATTCGCATAACAGAAAAGTGTGAAGAGATCAACAACTCACCGCAAATGCTGCATAAAGTTTTTGCTGGATTGCGGAGAAGAGTTGGTTTGTGTTTAGATGTAAATGGACAATATTTTCAACAACTTCTGTAGCTATATGTAAATTTTGATTATGATTTCGATTTTAAATAAATTTTTTGTTTTCTTTTTTGTTGTGGTATCATTTCAATGCCATAACCTTTTTTTACAATGAAACCAAATGAAACTGTCAAGCATCAAATAATGTGTCATTATGTGGAAGTGGCTAAAGTACCAACCCAATTTCACAGTCCACTCCAATTATGAATTTTTTCGATGGCTCGTTATTTTTTTACTAACTCTAATTGTCCTCTTTGGTTTACACCTGAAATAAAGAAAAATCTAAAAGCTAAAGAACGTTATAGACAGAAATAACGTACTAATGGAAGTGAAATTTTCTATCAGGAGGTCCTGGAAGTATATTAATCACAAGAGAGGAAGAACTAGAATCCCTACAAGACTTTATTATCATGAATGTGAATTTAGTGACCCTCGGGGATAGTTAATGGTTTTGCTGACTTTTTTTCGGCGTTTTCTTCATGAATCCATAACAACTGTTCCAGATACTGCCACAAATATATTGTCCTTTAGATTTCACCCTGTATCTCTATTTGAAATTTAAAAAAATTATGTCTGCTTTTCCAGATAAGACAACAATGGGTGATGATTTTATACCCAGTTGCTTTATTCGTAATACCAGTAAAGTGTTAGCAAACCCGTTACAGATTGTTATTAATTTATCTCTGAAAATGTGTGCTTTTCCTGATCATTGGAAAAAAGATAGAATTACACTGGTTTACAAGAAGGGTGATGTATCGTGCTTGGAAAATTATAGGCCCATAGCGATTTTGCCCAATTTTAGTAAAATTTTGGGCAGATTTTATGCAACACTATTCTTTACAACACTCGTCCGTACATATCCAACAACCAACATGGATTCCTCCCATTGCGGTCTACATTACTAATCTAACGATAGTGACACAAAATACTTGCGAGGTATTGGATAATAATGGTCAACTAGACGTTGCATACACGACCTTTCTCGAACTTCGATACTATTGACCATCAAATTTTATTAAACAAATTGAGTGCTTTCGGCTTTAGTCCATCTGCGTTAGAACTTATTGCCTCATATTGCCTCATTGCAAAATACGTTGTATTTTGTAACGGTTTTTACTCTTATCAATTCATTTCAACATCTGGTGTACCTCAAGGCTCTAATCTTGGACCTCTTCTTTTTCTGTTTTTCATTGATAATCTCCTCACATCTTTCAATTGTTCTGTGCTGGCCTACGCTGATAACACTAAATCATACTTATCCGTCGAATCACAGAATGATGTTGATGTCTTTCAAAATTAATATTAATATGTGTTTGCGGATTGGTGTAGTAAAAACAGGATGAATATTAATGTGAACAAATGCTGTGTTGTATTTTACACGCGTAAAATTAATAAAGCGGAGTCATCATTAGAGCTGAGGATGTTTGCGGTATAACCATGGTTATATCATGTAACCATAGTAATTTACTATGGTTACATGATATAACCATGGTTATACCGCAAACATCCTCAGCTCTAGTCATCATATAGTATTGGTGGCCAAATGTTAGTGAACAGTGATCTTGGCGTCAAATTTGACTCAGACATGTCCTTTAACTTGCACCTTTCGGATATCATCTCGTCTCCTTCTAGAATGTTGAGCCTCGTTATGAGATCTACCAATCAGTTTCAGAATTTAACTGTTCTAAAATCGTTGTACCAGGCTTTTGTTTTGAGTAGATTAGAGTATGTTTCGGTAATACGGTTTCCTTACTACTCGAGGGATGACTTCTTGAATTTGAACGGGTTCAAAAGAAATTTCTGAAACACATTTTCTTCAGATGCGATGGTAGATATCCTGAAAGAAATACTGACTACAACCCTATTCTAGATAGACATAACTTCAAATCTTAAAAACACCGTAGATAGGTTAATGCTACGCGATTTATGTGTAGGTTAATTAATGAAATATTAAACTGTATAGCTTTTCACGTACCTCGAATGTCGTCAAGATCTAATGCGACTTTTTTTTAAAGAAATAGAAATGAAGATATGTATAACGTTTAGCCACAATCATGGCAATAATACTACTATAGAATGGCATAACTTTAGAAGTTTTCTAATTTCTTTCTTTAACTGCCTGACCAAATTGGATTCTTGCCATATTAAAATTTTTGGATCTGTAATAGTTTTATTTTTTATATAACTACCAAATACAATGCGAAACAGTGAAAATAATAGTAGGGCGCTTCTCTAATTATATTATTTATAAATATTTCATTTTCTAGTAAAAATATTTTGTCAATCAATTAACAAGGATAAAATAATATAAGAATTTGTGAACGATTTAAATTAAAATTCTAGGAAATATATTATATTAAGAAATTGCACAGATGTACGCATTTAAGATTTTTTTCATACAAAAGCTTTTTATAATGTGAATAGAAAGAGAGAAACAATATTCTATGTGAGAAAAATAATGTCAAATACGGAATAAAAAATTATTAGTTGAAAATGCATTTTAAGAGAGAAAAACATCACAAGAAGAATTGGCAGCAAAAAAAAAACAACTAAAAAAACTGTCTCCCGACCTACTTTTTATAAAATCCATTAGCGAAAACAGTTCTTGGGATTTTGTCGAATGCATCTAATGCTAGAGCATTGACCTCATGTAAGTACACGCGCCCGCGAATGCTTATTGGCGGCCGTCGGCCACGTTGTCTGCCGTTCTGTTGCTAAGCCGCTCCCACTCAGACAATTTGACGTATGATATAATAAGAGATTTATAGTCCCGTATGGTTCCCATGACAACCGTTAATTCGCATTCAATTTGTAATTTAATAGAAGTAATTTTGATATTAAATTATTTTGGCGCTACTTCTTATTTAGTCAATACAAGAGAATGATTTCAAGGGTAATTTTGTACGATTTAATTATTTGTATTTTCTACAAGGTTGATACATACCTATATATCTCAACTTTTGAACATGTTTTTTTAGAAGACTACTAAATATGTAGTTACTTAGAGTTTCTATTTTCTGCCTGACGATTTTCAATCTAAAAAAAGTTTAAATTGAATATAGAATGCTAAATGAAACACTTTCATTCAATTGAAGCTGTTTTTAGATAGAAGAATATTGATTTTGACGCCTTCACGCGAAAGAATATTATTTGTGGAGCGTTATGTGGTAACTTTATACATTTAGGAGCCTTGACTCAGCATGCCAATTCAAATTAAAACGATTTTGATTTTAATCAAAACAATTGTTTTATGTATGATCTAATCACATATATTTATACAAAGTATGTCGTTCTTTATTTCAAAATATTGCTATAATTAATGATTAATGAGTGCTAGTTATTGGTGTACGCATGGTGTGTAAAAAGTATTTAATGTAAATATTTTTGCCAAAAAATGCGCTTATAAATTATAAAGGAAATAAAAGGTGGTTAGCTCAGTGAAACACCGTCACATATTAATTAATTTAGTATTCTAGTGTCACAACCCAGTTCTTTCAATAAACTGTTATTACGGAGTTAATCGACGCCTAAAAGAACGGGTCAACATTGATAGATCAATTGACGTACCTTTTCAAAAATTGCATAGTGTGTTTTGGCTTTCATGTCAAGCGATGTGCAAAGGTTATATATTATGACAGTAATCGTTTGCGTATCTTTATGTACTCCTTTAATCAACGCAGTAATATAATAAAAATCATTTAGGCTTTATCTTTTACATACATTATAATTTTAAGTACAATTTTAGTATTTGGTCATTGTTCCATTACAGTCAATTATACTTTGTAAACGTCAACAAACCATGGGTCTTTAAACCCAGAAATAGTTTATTTTCTAATTTTGATTACATAAATAAAAATCTAATGAGGCGTTAAGGAAGCCTTCTGTTGTTTTGAAATAAAGCGAAATCAACTTTATTTGAACAGAAAATAGTTCATAATTTCTCATGTGAAGGTGCTTATATTAACCCGAAGCCAGATTAAAAGTGGCAATTTTAAATCACTCGCTAACGTGCAATTCATCAAGGTAGCCATGTACTCCGAATAAAGTGCAAATAATACGCCGTTATTGAAGGAACGCTATGTAATTGTCCGACGACAACCAAGCAGAGACGGTCACGTAGATCTGTCTCGGTACTCTGAAATACAATATGTATTTGACCACAAATTTGTTGCCCGTCAATACATGTAGGTTAATTTCCATTAACATAATATAAAATTGATGTAGAATTGATGTAATAAGAAATAGTAAATAAATACAAATATAAACTGTAAAATATACATATATTATAATAAAAATGCAATGCATTTGATCTTATTTAAGAAAAGCTATTTTCCGTCTTCAACCAATATTTTGCTGATGCTCGCATAAATACTTTAGTTGAAGTATTTCTATTATAAAGTATTAAGTTATTTAGTTCGAATGCTTATTAGACAGAGGGCGATGACAACAAAAACAATAGAAATGTGAATCGTAAATAAACCTAATGTAAATCAGCCTAATGTATTACAGTAGCAGAAAATTCCTAGGACATGAAAGCGCATTCCTGAGCGCTTGCGGTATTACCTGGTACATTCGCTTCACTTGATATTCTTGTGCTATAAATACAAAATAAAAATAACATGTGAATTGTAGCGATCGGGCATAATGAAACACTAAGAAAAATGATCTATTTGTGTGGCTCTGAACTCTTCAGGCACATGTTGCTTCTCTGTGTCTACGAGTCTTATCTATTATTTAGTGCTCCTATTGTGGCCGCATCAGCTCCGTTCGGAAGGATAAATGCTTTTCATCAAAGTAGTAATTTAGAGTGATTTATTGAACGACGCATTGTTCGGTCTTGACGATACAAAATATTTAATATCGGCATGAGAGGTCTTAAACGTTGAACGTGTCAGATAATTGACATTTCCTTGTGTACGGTCTCACTTTTTGAAATAATTGTTACAATGTTTATGAATTAC
The DNA here is from genome assembly GCA_935421215.2 of Melolontha melolontha. Classification (NCBI taxonomy): domain Eukaryota; kingdom Metazoa; phylum Arthropoda; class Insecta; order Coleoptera; family Scarabaeidae; genus Melolontha; species Melolontha melolontha. The sequence goes on along the minus strand of OW285235.1, from coordinate 228,220 downwards.
TGCATCGATAGGGACAATGCGATTCAATCTTTTTAAGTATTTTTTGTATAATCGTATACGTACATGCGCTAATGACGTTTTCATAGATTACAAACTGTTTCTATGCAATTGTCCCGTAAATAAGTAGTTTCATACTATAAAGCAAGTGATGGGGATGTCACCGACGATCAATTAAGTTAGAAGCTATAAAAGCCAATAAGTTGGCACTAGCTACTTCTTTCATATTTAACGGCAACTAGATATTAAAATCTAAACACAAATTTATTTATCTTCTGATAATACACAGTTTGATTATGTCTGATTAACCTTATATACAGGCTGATTCAAATTAAGTGCGCACTATTGCTATCTCTGTTATTATTGATTCTAGAAAGTAGGATAAATTAGCAAAGTATTAGTGTTCTTAACATTGATTAGCATGCAGTTCATGAAAAAAAATTGAATAACGCATTTTCGAGAAATTTTGAAATTTATAATTTTTTTAAATGGAACAGCCTGTATATTTTTTAAAAAACTTTGCTAATTTAACCTACTTTCTAGAATCAATAATAACAGAGATAGCAATGGTGCGCACTTAGTTTGAATCAGCCTGTATACGTAATAATGACAAATAAATTCAAAGTTGCTTTAGTAAAATGCAATTATAATAATAATAATTTGGATTAGCAGATACAAACTAAAGAGAACAACAAACTTAAATTTCACAATCAATTCCATAACAATTGACTAAAGTCCTTAAATAATGCATTTAATTTCTTGACGAATGCACCAATGGAGTTTTGCACAAGTATAGTTTCTGGTGTTGAAATCATAAAACTTGGAGAGCGTCCAGCAACGATACGTGGTACCAATAAATTTATTCACGCTAAAACAATGTTGAGTTAATTCTGTTATTTAGAAGATTTTCCACACGTAATCAAATTCCCATAGTCTCTATGTTTCATTTTGGATAGGCACCGGCCAGCCTGTAACTCAGGTATTTAAAAAATTTACTATGAACGCGTTCAATTTTGTTCACATGTATATTATAGATTAGATAACAAACGATAGACGCATATTCCAGCTTACTAACGACATATGCGAAATAAAGAGATTTAATAGTACCAACATTTGTGAAATTCCGGGACACTCTATTGACAAAACCTAGAGACTTAACAGGAGATTTAGTAATGTTTGAGAGGTATTCACTTAAGGTCAACTTACTATCGAACGTAACACCATGATCTTTCGTAGTATGTACTTCTTTTTTCTATAACAGTCTTGTCAATGTAGCAAAAAGAGTTTTCCTTATAAATGGTATAACATAGATTTTGGAAATATCAAAATGAAATTTATTAATGCGGCACCAACTATGTGTAGAATTTAAATTATTTTGTAAAAATTCTACATCAGCTATACTCTCAATACTGTGACATATTTTAAGATCGTATACCTTAGCCAAAACGTTGCATCCAAAAGATGTTATTTGGCCATTGATAATTATTTATTTATCATGTACATAAATTATTTTCCACGTACATTGATCTGTGACACTTACTTGAATGCTGACGATACATCTTTATTAATAAAAGGAAATATTAATAACCTAAGTAACAAAAGAGAAGCTGAAATGGATAAAGTAAAATCATGGTTCTTCAATAATAAATTAAAATTGCACAAAACAAGACGAAAGTACTTACTTTCCCAACGCGTCTGCATCAAACTGGAGACAAAGCGACCTTTTTAGGACTACATATAAATGAATGCGGCTAAACTGGACCGATCACATAAATACATTGTATAGTAGATTGAGTACAGCATTTTATACAATAAGACAAATGAAGAATTGTTGTTTCCTCCCAAGCTGCGAGGTTGTGCTATTTTTCAAATTTTCACAGTCTTTGCATCATACGGCATAATTATATAGGGAAGCGGCTCTGATATCCTGCGTATTTTAGTACTGCAGAAGAGAACCATTAGGGTGTTGTGTAGTCTATAGTGTGGGGACAGTTACAGGGACTTCTTTAAACGGGAGGGCATGCTCATAATAATAAGCGTGTACATTTTGAAATGTGTGAGGTTTATGCATACGAATCAATATCATTTTGAAGCGAAATCAGCTGAACAGGAATATGGTACACGACGCGATGGTAAGGACGCGCTAGAAATCCCATACCATCGTCTTAAAGTGGCACAGCAAGGTATCGATTATTGGGGCCTGAAGCTTTACAATCAACTGTCAAGTGACATAAAAACTTTAAATATAATTAAATTTTCAAAAAGGGTTAGGCAATTCCTGTTTTCACGTTCTTTTTATACAGTTATGGAGTATCTTGAGTGTGTTTTCTAGTTTGTTGCTTCCGGTTTCTTCGTGTCTTCTTTTTTGTTTTTGTTTTGTTTTGCGGCATATATACATATGTATTTGTCTGTATTGCTAATCTTTTGTATTTTTACCTTAGCGACGTGTCATACAATTTTTATTATTTTGACAAATAAATACTGAATACAAATAAAATATACATAAGCGGGCCTAAGTTGGAACCTTGGGAAACTCCAGAAGTGGAGTAATAAAGTCTAGATTTATGGCCATTATAGACCAAGATAGATCATAAACTTAATTAGAGAATTGTTAAAGATCAAAAATATGACAATTATGGTAAAAATAAAATATGATTGATGGTATCGAATACGCGACTGAAGCGAGTATAAATAACGTTAAATTGACTAGCACCATCTAAAGCTGGGTCTATATTTTGCGTTAGACAGCACAAGTTTATTAGAGTGGAGCGGTTTTTTACAAATCATGGTATGATGAAGAATTTAAAGGAAGATACCTGAACGAGATGGTTTTATAAGGGATGTATTCAAAGACTTTCTCAAAAACAGAAATAATAAGTATTTTATTAGCCTATAATTAGAGATGTCTGTACTACCGCCCTTTTCAAATTCTAGCGATCTTCCATGTTTGTGGGAATGAAGAAATTTAAATAGATAAATTGAAGAGAGTTTGAAGAGTGGATTAATAAAAAAAATTAACCAAATATGTCGGAATATTTTCACGTTCAACAGTATGCTTGTTTTGCAGTTACCCAATGGCTTCAATAACATCGTCCTGTGCAACACAAGAAACGACGATAAGCAAATAACTATTAATAGTCTGCTACTCAAATGACGCATTATCGGAATTTTTAGGAAGCTAAACGTCGCAATAGTTCGTGGCTCCAAATATTACTGGTTATTACAATGTAAATTACTTGATATTCTAGAGATGTTCTGTTTTGAATTAACAAAAGCCCAAAATTGGAACGTAATATTCATAATTTTTCTTGTATATCCTGTGTGCAACATATATAACTTAAAGAAATGTCTGTTTTAACAATTCTTCCAATTTTTTGAAATTCTGTAGTAATTTGTAGTAATAGTTACCCAGTAGATTCTCACTTCGTATGATAATGACGCTTCGCCAAAAGTTATTTCTTTATGTATTTAGTACACGATAAAGGATAAGTCTTACTCATGAACGAGAAGATCTTTGCACGGAAACAGAATGCTTCAAAGCGAAATAAAGTTTGTTCTAAAGACAGCAAAATGCTCCTAAATATAGATATAATTATCACGGAAAATTCAGGTGCCAGAAGATCCAAATAAAGTTTTATAAAATTAGCCTTTTTAAAGTTATGTTTTATTGTGCTCAACAAATTTTCATTTTCTAAATTTTTCTTTAGAAATTGTGTACAAGTTTCGTTTCATTTATAGTTCTAGCAATAGTAATAATAATAAATGTATTCTGGCACATAAGATTTTGGAAAAAAAATATCGAAAAGTAAATGAAATAGTATTGATTAGGTGTGTACGTTATATGGATCTGTATGGTATTGTCCTGTTTAAGATGTATTTCTTTTTGCTGCTTATTTTTATACTGTTTTTCGGCACTTTCTGATATCAATGTCCAACAATGATCAGCAAGCATTTCACTGTTCCACTTACCCTGATAACGTTTTTCAATAACAGAAATGTCTTGATGAAACCTTTCGCCATTTTGTTTCGCCGAATAAGGTACTGGACGAGTAGCAAAAGGCAGACTGGCAGAACTAATATTTTTCTCGTAAAACGAAAAACTTTTTTTGTGCAGCAAGAATAGCAATCAATCGAATGGTGCGTGTGTTCATACCAAACCATAGGTCTTGTAAATGGTATAGTTTTTCTTACCGTTTAACAAGCCTCTCAGAGTAACAGCACAACGTACGCAGCAAATACTGGAAAACCATGGATTGTCTTAATGTTCAATGGTTAAGCCAAAATAGTGAAAATAGAACTTTTCTATTAAAAGTGAAATATTCCGCTTTTGCTGGTGGGTAGTGAATTCTCCACATACTTTACAGAAACTACTTGGATTATATATACACGTACTCGACATTATGAAATATAAAACTATTACAAACCGACTTACATTGAATCGAAAGAGCTGTGCGTAGCTCTTTATATACCCACATAGCCAGATGTCTACCAATTCTTAATTTGATTAGTTCCAGAGCAAAATGGGCGTGATTTAAGTGCTCTGACATAGGAAACATGCAAAGATGTGTTCAAACATATCCACTTAATATAGGATGGTTTCAGCCTCTACTTAATGAAATTCCTGAACGTCGTCAGATATATGTCTGACGAAGCTCAAGTTGAAGAGAAACGTTCGTTACTGTGTAAAGTAAACAATAGTGAAATTCATTAAAATTTGTTTTATTTTATCCCGATAATAGGTATCCACTCAATGTTAGACAGAACAATATTTTTAGTTATCTTTCTTATATAAAAGTAACTATGAAATTTTGTAAAATTTAAAGCTTTTTTTTAACTATTTAAGAAAATATCTCAGAATCCTGACATGATGGAGCATATTTTAAATCAAATTCAGAATAAGCATCACAAAAGACATAAGCTACACGTATTAATGTCTCAGAAAACCAAACTTTGTTGGTCAGTGTTATTTATTAGAAATGAATGAATACGAGATGCGAACTTATTAACATTGCAACATAATGCCGTTCTTCAAGAACAAAGGTCAGACGCGTATCCGACATCGAAATCACAGTCCATGGTCGAAGGTATCAAATCGATCATGGTAGTGGTAGTTGGTAGTGTCGTTGAATCAGATTCCACTCCAGAGATATGACAAAACTTGAAATATTGAAATTCCCTGTAACTTACATATTTTTTCCAGTAACAATCACTTCCAGCATATTGTAAAATATTTGCTCTTCTGGGTTCTTAAATAAAACTGTCGATAATTTAAACACATACTATACGAAAAAACGAAATACACTAAATGACAATTTAAAAACTAATAACTAATAATAAGAAGATTTATTTCACACTGTGTATTAATTTCCATTTATATAATATCACTCGACGACGATTACTCGTGGAATCAATTAAATCCCTCTTGAGTGTTATTTATACCCAAGGAAAAACTCTCGCATGTTCAATTTTCTCGATCCATCAACATCGACATTTTTCGAGACTAGCATCGTCTGCGTAATATAAATTCGGTGGAATACAAACTAAAATAAGAAAATCTCGTCAATTGCATATTATTAAAACAAGCAAAAAGGAACCGACTATTTAATGGAAGACACATCAACGACTTTATACTTAATAATTGCGAAAAGCAATGAGAACACTACCATCATGAGATCAAGCAATTCGTATCTCTATCACAACATATGATACTGTAAGATGAAGAAAAAAGTTCATTATTATAGTTTCAGTAAGTAAGATCATGTCATAGGAAGAAAATAAACTGGATTTATATAAAATATCTATTTTACTACATAATCCTCTAACGTTCTGGTAATAAAAATAGGTAGATTATCTGTTCTGCAAAACCAGTTTGACGAACTGATTATATTTGGACTGCTATTCTTGTATTTTATTTTAATGCTGATATCGTCCGTGGATAATCGATCTCTGCCATTACACTTTTATAAAGTTTTGCCTGAAATGGGTAATACTCACAACAAAAAACTTTTCAGATTGAATACTCTCGCTGCACAAAACGATGATACTAAATAACAAGTGTTCATTTCAAAAGTCAATCTAGGTTACTTTGAAATTTTGATAGAATAAGACGCAAATATATTAGTATGTGTTTGTTGTTCCGTAAACGTAAATCCAAATGACATTTGATAATGTCAATCACAAATATTAGTTAGTCACATAAAATAATGGTGCGTCGATTCTGGTTTAAATAAATTGCTTCTCAGTTTTAAAATGGCTTTCACTTTAGAACATAAAATTTTTTTAGTCCAGGCTTATTTTCGAAGTGGTAATAAAATTGATGGTTTATGGGTTTATTCAGTTCAAGATTGCATGGTAGAATTTCAAGTTGAGTTTCCACATTTTGTAATAGATTATATACAATTTAAGAATACTTTGGATAGAACTTTAAAACTTTTTTCTGAAACTGTTAGTATCTTAAGAAAATCAGGCAGCGGAGCAGTTAAGAAACTTACACCTCAAGTTGTCAATCGTGTTGAAGAAATAATGGAAAATGAACCACAAACATCTCTTCGACATTTGAGTCAACAAATAAACTTTTCTGTTGGTACAACTCACAAGTTATTAAAAAAAGATATGCAACTTTATCCATACCGTGTCACAGCAGTACAAGAATTGTTAGAAATTGATTACCCATGTAGACTACAGTTTTGTAATTGGTTTGTAAATATGAACAATAATGGAGAACTTTCGCAAAGAGTCATCTTTACTGATGACGCAAGGTCTTATAAAACGGGATACCTAAATTCACAAAATACAAGAATTTGGAATAGTGAAAATCCACATGTAATTGATGAAGAATCGCTACATCCAGAGAAAATTGGTGTTTGGGCAGCGATAAGCCAAAGGCGAATCATTGGACCAATATTTTTTCAGGGAACGTTAACTGCTCAAAGGTACCGTACGGAAATTTTACAACCATTTGTCAATCAGTTGCATGATGATGAACTTCAAAATGCATATTTCCAACAAGACGGAGTACCTTATCACTGTACTGCAGAATCTTTGGATTATTTAAGAGAATTTTTTGATGAGCGTATAATTAGTCGAAATATTGAAATTGCCTGGCCTGTTCATGCGATTTAACACCTTGCGACTTCTTTTTGTGGCCTTATCTAAAAAATAACATATTTCGAACACCTATATTGAATTTGAATGATATGCTACAGAGAATCGAACAGAAATGCATGGAAATTAATAACAATCCAGTAATGTTGCAGAATATCATCAGAAATTTTGAGCGGAGGATTTTAAAGTGCATTGATCTTGAAGGACAACATTTTTAACATTTGTTATAGTTTTAAATAAATACCTATTATTTGTTATTTATTTGTATGTATGAAACTGTCAAAATATACGACTTCGTAGGTTAAGTAGTAAATTTTAATTTACGACATACTTCAAAATGTTCTCAGTAAATCACATGCTACTAGATTGACTTTTCAAGTGAACACTTGTTATAGTTTCAGGTCATTTAAAGAAATGTTAATTAGAACTTCCCTCCCTTCGTTAATTTTAAAAAATATACATTTATCTATAGGCGATTGCTAAAAAAACTTACATACGTTTCCTTAAAACTTTAAAACATCACCTTTAAACTGTACGCTAAATTACATAATTAATTAAATCAATATTAAATTTAAATTATAGAAAGTTCGAAATACGAAAACTTTATTTTTTTTAGAAATACTTTTCTCAATTAATTTCTCTGTTTTTTAAGTTATTTAACGTTAAAAATTCTTACAACTACAATCGACTATTCTTTATTAATAACCCTAACAGAATTAATTAATAGGGCAAAAGTATATATGCAAAGTTATATTCTTAAATAGAATTTCGCAATCACCACGTATCTCTGTACATTATCACTTTAGAAATCATACATGCATAGACCAAGTCTAAATGATATATAAAACAGACTCAAGGAAAGTGAAAACCATTGTTTACTTAAACTGTTTGTTCTCATGACCCACCTGTGGTTACTATGCTCAATTTTCATGCATCGCCTGCACAAACAACATGCTTGTAAATCCGTTATTATGGTATTTGCAATACATTTAGAATTAGGCTGTGCAAAATGTTTTGCAAGTGTTTAACGATCGATTTTTTCCTCACATTACTGATAAAAATATCGCAATGATATCTAATATTTAAAGACTTCTAATCGGCACAGTAGGTTAAGAAACTGATATGTTGCCAATTATGTTGTAATTAGTTAAATAAACCTTGATTGAAGGTAAAATAAATTTAATGTAACGAGAATGAAACCAGAGCATGTTCTAATATTCAATTTTATGTATTAAATGCATGCAGATGTGTACGTACTTTTAATTTTTATAATTACTTTTGCCATTGATCTAAATTATTATATTTTTCTGAATTAATCGTGCCATTTTACATGAATTTGCGATCTTGAACGTTCGGGTTGATAACGCATCTGTATACGACACGAAAAATGTGAAAGATTATCAAATTACATTAAATATATTTCCAATTGCTTCCAAAGGATTTAATTTGTGATTTTAATTCTCTTAAGTTATCATTATGATTTTCCCAAAAATTCCATTAGATTGGAAGCTAATTAATTCAAGAGTTCATTGATAGATTGTTTAATTAAATTTTTATGCACATTTATGTGTTAGAAACTCACATTCAGTAACAAAAAGATCTGTCACATTTTAGTGTAACGTTTATTTGCCGTCAGGTAAAAAATATATTCATATTTTTTCCTTGACTTTCGCGAGGGAAAAAAAGATTGTGGAGGTCAAATGTTAATTTTTTCTGTCTGTCCCTTGTTATATATTTGAATCAGTTGTTGCTTAAACACCCTAATTCTCATGTTTGGGTAAATATGAGATGAAGATAAAAATTTGGTCAATCGGTAATTTTTCATTTCAGTTGGTACTAAAATCCCGCATATCCAAATGCTCGCTGCCCTTAAATTTTATATCAGTTTTAACAGATGTAGTGCTTAAACATCCTAAGTCAGTGATTTCCATTATTAAAATAATCTAACCTTACTTTTGTAACTGGTCATTTGTGACAGATAACTTTGTCATTTTTCTTCTAGTAAAAGAGCTGAATAAAACTCTCTTTTTTTATTTCTGAAAGTATATGCAAATCATAGTCTAAATCAGCAATTAAACTATTAATATAGAAACAGTGACATTTGAAGTAACATTTGAAATATCGATGATTGCAATATACTACTAGAATTCTAAGAAAATCTTTCCATTTAGATAATAAACAGTTAATGACAATTCCGTAGAATACAGATTTCTAATTAAGTAACATCTAAACTCTTTTACTGCGATTGTAAATACATTCACTTATTTTCTATTATCTATGCAAACATTATTTCCACTGTACTGAATTTAATAGTAGAAATTGAAGCGACATTAAATGTCCATTAAATATTCTCCACTTTACATTCGGACCTGCATTTATATCGTAATTACTTCACTAACTTTCGGGCTAATAAATATATTTGCCTCTTAATGAAGCATCTCTATATTCGCCATATACGTCTAGTTTTAAAAAAATGTGTTCCTGAATTTAGTTAGTTGACGAGAAATAATATTCTATTTCGAATCTGTCGTGGAAATTTAATTTTTGGAAGTACATCCAGTGGACATTATAATATTCTTCTCTAATATTTTAACATTACGCACTACTTTTTTTTCTTATTTGTATTCGTGATAAATAGGTACATGTAAATAAATGCTCATTGAACAAAAAAAAGGATGTTACCGTCAAGCTGCAATGAATTCAAATCCTGATATTGGTTTATTTTTTCGCCTTATATAACCAGTACATAGAATCCGTTAATAAAATCTGGAGATTATGGCAAGATACATAGCGAAATGTTACTTAAAATACACATCAACATCTGGACAATTTTATTATTAGTGAAACCGACCGTTAATATTCAGCGAACTGCAACAAATTGTGTAATTACAAAAGGCCAAAAGAAATAAAAACAATTAAAGAAAACGAAACTGTATTGGTATATCCGATTTCAAATTAATATAGTAATTTGCGATCAATGCTGTATATTAAATTTGGAAGCTTAAAAATGTGTACAAATTTTTTTTTTTTGTATATTGCCGAAGTTAAAATACAAGGTTAATAATTTAATCTCCAAAACGGATACCACATAAGTATTCATATTTTACCGTATTTGAATAAATATGTGGGTAAATTTCAAACTGATAGAACCAGTTGTTAGCTAACTATTGAGAAAGTAATACATGGATATCTTTCTTTGCATTTGGTATCAAGATGGGCACTGGAATCTTTAAGCAGCGTATTAATATTATTCTGTGTAAAACTGCGCAATTTCGCTATCAAATCATTACAATTGTTGTATCGGGATATGGCGAAAATGATTAAAAAGTCAAATCTTTGGGTTATACAAGAGATTCAGAGATGAACGAGAGGATGTCGCCAATGCGATATTGATATTAACAGAGTAAAAGATTATTTGAGTTAAAGTTAAGCTAATAATTTTAAATGAATATTTTAATGTGAGAAAGACTTCTGCAAAGTTTGTGCTTCAGATCTTAACGGACGAATTGAAGCAACGTTACATTGCTATTACAATTAATCTTTCCTGAAATACGAATCAGCTGCTGAGTATAATTAAGTGATGAGCCTTGATACTTTTAATACCACCAGAAACAAACTTCAATGCAGTCAATAAATGCATTAAAAAAAGCACGTATACAACTCACTGTTTGAAACCATGCAGGCTGGGTATTTCTGCGATCACTAAGACTTTACCAAATGAAGGTACAAACAGTCAGCCAATTATTTAGAGATTTATCTGAATTATAATTCAACAAGCAGAATTGTAAGATTTTATTACAAAAAAAACGCCACTCACTTATATCATCTTGCCTAACGTATGGAAAAATTTTAGATGATTTGTAGTTGTACTAAATGACGTTGTGGCTAAGTTGTCGCTGGAAGTCGTATGTCACAATTAACTTGTTTTAATTATGACAGTTTAGTTTTTATGATCTGGTTCAGCAAAATGTCTTACAAGCTAGATATTCGTAAACGAATTTGCGATCTAGTTGGGCGAATGCCCATGCTATTTATTGTGAACAACATTTCTTTATCAAGAATTTAACAAACTACAGGGTGGCTCAAAATGACCGAAGGGGTTTTAATTCCTTATAACTTTTTTATTATATTTTTTTGTTTTTTGTTTTCAGTATTTTGTAAAGAAGACTTGGGGAATTTAAAATGGAACAGCACACAATTGAACAACGTGCCAAAATCGTTGAACTTTATTTCTCAAATCAACGATCCATTGTTTTGACTCAGCGTGCATATCGTCGTTATTTTAATGTGCGGGTTGGACCCTCAGAGTCAACAATAAACCGTCTGGTTGCAAATTTTCGAGAACAAGGGGCAGTAAGGAACCTTCCTGGTGCCGGCAGACAACGAACGGTGCACACGGATGACAATATTGAACGGGTACAGGAGAGTATTCGGGAAGATGGAGAAACATCAACCAGGAGACGTTCGACACAACTTGGCCTCTCAAGAGAGTCACTGCAGAGAATTTTGCATACAATAAGAATGTTTCCATACAAAATTCAGCTTGTCCAACAATTGAAACCGACAGATTATCAGCAACGACTTGATTATGCAATTTATTTTCGTCAAAGAGCAGAAGAAAATCATGATTTTATTCATAATTTAATTATGAGCGACAAAGCTCATTTCCAATTAAATGGGTTCGTTAATAGGCAAAACTGCAGGATATGGGCTACGGAAAATCCAAGAGTAGTTCAACAGCGAGAATTACACCCACTTAAGTGTACCGTTTGGTGCGGTGTTTCGTCGGAAAGGATAATTTCCCAAATTTTTTTGAAAATGAACACGGTGTCGCCGTTTCCATCACTGGTGTTAGATATCGGACAATGTTGGAAAATTTTTTAAGGCCAGCCGTGGAAAACCATCCGCAAGTATGGTTCCGACAGGATGGAGCCACAGCGCACACTGCGAGGGACACAATAGCTCTTTTACGCGACATCTTTGGTGAACGAATTATTTCCCGTACAAGCGATTTTAATTGGCCTCCGCGTTCACCGGATTTAACCGCTTCAGACTGTTTCCTTTGGGGTTATTTGAAAGGAAAAGTCTATATTAATAAGCCTCGAACCATACAGCAATTAAAAAAAAATATACGCGACGAAATCAACAATATAACACCTAAAGTTTTGCGAAAGGTTATGTAAAATGTTTTGGAAAGAGCACGAATATGCGAAGCAGAAAATGGCCACCACTTGCGAGATATAATTTTTCATAATTAAATTAAAAATATTCGCCATTAATATACTGTATTTAAAATTTAAAAAAATTAATAATTATGTCTTAAATAAGAAGTTATAATAAACTCAAACCCCTTCGGTCATTTTGGGCCAGCCTGTATAAAGGAATATGAGGAGAAAATTCCCTGCATTAATTTGCCCAAAAGTGATCGACCAAGAATTTTAAGCCAAGTGAGGGAACAAAGAATGCTATATGTTATATAGTTTCTTATTTAAAGCAATTATAACATGCAAAATAAATAAGTACTTACATATCCTTTGGATATTCTAATTCTTGTTTAATTAATGTGAGAATATGATATACAGTTTCATTATACCGTCTGTAAACATGGTAAGTTAACGACACCGCTGCGACACTGCTGCATGGTAAGTTAACGACACGTCTCGCCGTTAACTTACCACGTTTCCAGACGGTATAACCAAAATCGTCGAAAAAAAATAAAATCATCCAGTATGTCGAAATAATTATTTCGAATGTATATACTCATGGGAAATCCAAAATCTATTATTTCAAGAGTGTCTATGTCATCTTCAAAAATATCTTCGCTATCAAATCAAGAATTTGATAAACTACTGTTAAGTTCCTTAAACAGACAAAATTCACCCCTTAATTTATGTCAAGATTAAGAATAGTTAATCCCCGTTTTGACAACCGTGCAAATCAAAAGAAGATCGTAACAAGCTATTAATACTAAACTCAAAACCCTAGTTAAATACTTCGGTGCAACTGGCCATTAGTAACATAATTTTTCTGTTAACTGTTACGTTGAATAACGTTAAAAAATAAGTAATTAAACTTCTAGTTTCAAAAATTCTTTTATTGTAAATTCACCACAATATTGTTTCGCCATACAATGGCTTCATCAGGTGGATGAAATACTGCTTGAAACTTTTTGAAATTAGAAGTTTAATTACTTATTTCTTAGCGTTATAATCAAGTTTCAACAAGTATCTCCTTCGTCAATTAATTAGTTACGTTGAATTAATAAAATACAAATTTCACAAAAACCATGACAGTAATCGAGTCTTACAAAGAGTACCTTTTCTGTAGTAAAGAAGTTACACAATCTAAATTTTATACTTAAACATTTCTTCTTTCATTGGCGTAGAAATTTGAAATGCGCAATTATAAGAAGACCCAAGTTCTACGCCTATGGAATGATGTTGCTCAAAGTTTTGATATCGGTTTTCCTGTTTCATTAAACTGTGTCAACGTATCGAATTTCAGCAAAATCGAGTGAGTCGTTTCATATTTATGATAAAGAAACCATTTCAGAATTGTAACTTCAGCGCCATATAGTGCCCAAACTAAACAACTTCGTACTATGCTAAATTGCCTTCAATCGACTCATTTTAATGTAATGAATATGAGGTACGCTTTTGTAAAGACCTTTTACAGACAGCTTGTATATAATTTAGTTTATCTTTTTATAAAAAAATAATTCATAATAAAATATTATTATTTATGCACGAATTTAGATTAGGTAGGTATATACGTACATATAAATTATGAATTCATTGTTCAAGCAACGAAATTGTTATTTTTATTTATCAAAGGCATTTTACTTTCTTCTGCGGATAAAATTTTGCGCAACAAAATCGCAAATTGTTGCATAATGTTCGTAGCACTCACAATAAGCTACTAATTATTAGAATATGTACTTCTTAATACGCATAATGTGCGATGTCTGTATCTAAACAAACGTTTTGTAAAATTGCAAAATCATCACTTCGAGTTGTAAAAATGAAATTAATTTTTCTGTAGACTTCTCTACGACACACTACACTTCTAATAAACAATTAACCCGATTGCAAGATAATTAAAAGATTTATTAGTGTTGTATAAACTGTATTCCAATCTTCAATTTGACACAGCACGACTTTGAGAATAATTCAAAATAATGCTTTGCTACTTAAACTATATGTGAAACTAATCCGGTGACTATATCCGGGTCGTGACCTCCTTCTGGCCTCAATAATTCCAAAAGGTTCATCATTTGAAGTATGTGTGTGACCCAATAGCCGCTCCGATCAAACTATTGAGAATCTCTTTTAACACACGCAGTTACAATATAAGTTTCACATTTAATATTATTTATTGGTGTGATTTAATTAAAAAAACACTCTCTTCTGTTTATTTCAGATGAACCAACAGTGCAAAGTATGCGGAGAACCGGCTGCAGGATTTCATTTCGGCGCATTTACATGTGAAGGATGCAAGGTAAAGATAAACACACGATAATAAATACGTACACGGGGAAGACACTAATCGAAGAATTGCTGCCAACAAAAACTATAAACGATGAAGCTTACTGGCAATTCTTAATTCACTTTCATTTTTATAAATCACGTTCAATGACATAATAATGAAATATTTGAATACAAATAACACGATTTATTATTCATCTGTTATTCTAAGCCGACACTTCGAGATATTTTTATTGAATATGACGTGAAGATACTGTAAAATGTAAATTTATATAAATACATTTAGATGATAAGATCCGGCACTATATTGTTTTTAAATTTTGCAGTCCGCACTGTGGACTTACAATAAGGTATTCTTTGACGGTGATGGAATAAAATTAAATGATATTCAGTAAGAGCGTGTATTTTATTTCTACTAATCTTTTTGAACCCTTAACATGGAGAGCAAATAAAAATCAACAAAGAATCTTTTTATTTTATCGAAGTATAAGAATAACTGATTATCGTGACTTGAATTGTGATATTTCCAAATACGTTAATAGCTTTTCTCCACGCAATTTTTCAGGAACATGTAAAAAAGATTTCTCCAGAATTTCTATATTAAATAAATATTCAAAGAAACGGTAAAAAGCACATTCCATCTGACTGAAAATATCTTGAAACACATTCAAACCAGGGTTGATAAAAATCACAATTATTTTGAAAAAATCAAAAGTCGTAATCTTTTATAAAAAAAAACATGATTTTTTTCATTATTTTAAATACTGATACTTTATAAAAGCATCTTATTCAATTTTCATAAAAAAGTACTGACACAATATTGCCAGGAATCTGAAATTGGTAAAAAGTTGACACGATAAAAATTACTCAAATAATGGTAACTATGAAAGTGAAAATATAAATAAATCTCAATCGTCAAAACAAGGAAAAGAGAATGAAGGGGAAGAAACGCTAACTATACAGCATATAAAAAAAACAAAAATTTAACAAAAGTGGAAGTTTGAGTGGTAGTTTTGATTTAGGTGACGGTTGGAGTAGCAATATAGACGTTTTAAGCTTATTTGTTGTTAGAACAAGTTAGCACAAGAAAAAAGAATCAGACAAGCAGATAGCCAGGGCTATTTTTGCAATAAATTGTAGCTTTAGGTCAATTGAACATAAAGAAGTTGGAAAAACAATTGAAATTCTAATGCCAGGATATATTCCACCTTATACTATTCAGTTATCACCGGTTCTTTTAGATGAAATATTTGAAGAGGAGAAATCAAAATATTGTAAATATCTACCAGGCAAGTCAGTTTGTATAATTATCTATTAATTTGTAGGTCGTTGAATTGAGGTGACTCCGAATAACATGGTAAAGAAAATCATGATATCGTGTTAGTAGATTGCTAAGTAAAGATCAGAAGTATAGAACCGTAGTTTTATTTCTATTTTAAATTATGGATCTTCATCAAGTAAATGCCGAATCAATTCAATTATAGTTAATACCTTAAATATCTCAACTAAACGTGTATATAATATTCTTTATGAAGAATTCGGCATAAAAAAAGCTGACAGCGAGATGGGTGCCGTGTTTATGCACTGTTGAGAAATGCTAGTTCGGTCAGCACAGTGGGTTCCTGTTGATTTCTGTTTCTGTTGAGAAATGCTAGTTCAGTCAGCACAGTGGGTTTCTGTTGGCGAATGTACAGCAAAGAGTCGTAGCCATCGTATTTTAGGATTCGCAAGGCATCATCTTCAACCGATCCGATGCTGAATTAAACAGATAACATGGGCGGTAGTCCTCCTAGAATTTTTAATATAACACAATTTAAATGTTTATTTAAATATTTATTATTACTATTCATTTTATTATTATTATTCATATAAGTAGTTAAAATTTCTAAATTTCAAGAAACTGACCTATTTTTTCGTTGTCTAACGTTGTTAGAACCCACAGAATTTGATTAAGGCGAAAATACGCGGCCTGCATAAATCATTATAGATTCCTGGTGAATGTGACCCGATATTGGCCGATAGTACACGATTCCATAAAAACATTTAACATATTTTACGGCGCAGTTATTTTAGCGGCCAGTGTTTCAGTGCCGGCTGCGGTATCGTATTATTGTATTTTGCGAAATACCATGCTTAATGACAGACTAAATGCTTTAGCTATGATGTCCAAAAATCGAAATTTAGTGCACGAAATAAACAATTTTGATGATAAAATCATGGAAAAATTCATTTCTATGAAGGATTTCATTTTTAAAAAATTACTTATCCACCCATTATAGTTTTGATTTATCACGTTGTTGTTTCTTTTGTCCTAATTTGGCAAAAATAAAACGCGCAGAGAGCGGCTTTCAACTACGATTACAGATTTGTCCGATTAGCAGATTTACATAAATTATAATATACACTTTCGTCCGGCCAGTAAGACAGGCCAAAATTAGGGATTTACAGTTTTTCCCGGCCAATAGATGCTGGTAAAGGAGAAGATTAAAATTGTCCTAATGGTATTATATTCTAATCAATATATTCCATATAATTTTTTCCCAGTGGATACTTATTATTTGAGAAATCCAACAAATATCGTATGCTACTATTGCTACCTCCACACACCAGTGAAAATTCCTATTAATTATGTACTTATTATTACATGTTAAAAGTGGAACATGGAAAATTTAAATGTGAGAAAAAGTGTTAGTAAGTGTGGTAACTGTTTTGCGGAACCACTGTCAAGTGGCGAAAAAAGTGGAGATGTCGTACACCAAAATGTACTGCTACTGTTTACACTATGAGTGACAACAAAGTTTGATATCCTGTTGTAATTTGAACCGTGGCCATCCAGAATTAAGCGCTTCAGCAGTACGAAAGCAATTTCTTGCAGCGGCGGCAAAACGTAAAACTACAGAAGAACTTAATGTGTAACCAAAACGAATTGTGCAGTGGCTATTAACGAAATGCGACAATAGTGAATTAATAATTGGCGATTGAAATCGGTAAATCGAAGGATTTACGATGATAGAAGAAAGACATTTCCGAGTTTACCCAAAAATATAAAAGATGTGTTTGAAACTTTAGAAAATATGAAATCCGAAATTAGTACGAACAGAGAAGAAGAATTTTTGATTGTGAACGATAGCAACCATTCTATAGTAATATTCTCTTGTAAGTCAAACCTGGAATACTTGTGTAAATGCAAAAAGATATTTATGAACAGAACATTTAAATATTGCTCAAAATATTTTGTACAGATATTTACCATCCATGGGCAATATAACGAGTACTGTATACCCCTAGTGTTTTGTTTACTCAAAGATAAAAGTTCAGAAACCTATAAACACTGTTTAAAATTTGAAAGTAAAAAAATGTGAAGAATTTTCGTTGCAATTTCGTCCTGCGGAGGTTGTTATCGATTTTGAAATGTCGATACACAAAGCTGTCAGTTCCATGTGGCAGTATATAAAAATACTTGTCTGCCGATTTCATATCTCTCAAGCTTAGTGGCGAAAAATACAAGAGCTAAGACTCACAAAACACTATAAAGAAAAAACAGACATTGACAAATGGATTGGAAATGTTTCGGTCTGCTTTTCTTAGAACCTGAGAACATTGGCAACTGTTTCGTATTTTATCTACTTGCCCTTAGTGCCAGAAAATGATAAACTACAAGCATTTATGGACTACCTTAGTGGAAACTTATATAGAAGAGAATTCAATATTCCCTGCCGAAATTTCGGCGGCTAAATGTGCCAGCAGCTTAAGAACGACCAACGCATGCGAATCGTTTCATTCACATCTAAATAAGAAATTTCTACCATTCAAATATCTTTATCTTTTTAGATGTTTTGTGCCAGTATCAATCTGATATTTATATTCAAATACAAAGTGTAAATAAAGAAAGACAAGTGAACACTCACACACAAAATGGCGAAAATTTTCTCAAGAGGAAAATCGATCAATATGATAATAAAGAACTGACGACACTGCAATATGTAGGATTAGTTTCACATTATTATAATTTTAAGTAAGTAGATAATCTTAAAAATATTAGTCTGTAATTGTTCTGCCATTTAAGAATTTCTTTTCTTTTATCATTTGTTTTTACATATTTTTCTTTTGTAATAGAATAAATTATTAAATATTAATTTATTATTTTTTTTCTATTCAACATATAACCTACTCTGCTTATTTGTGTTCTATATATAACAAAGTTGTTATTTCCACTAAAACTAATATCGGAGATACACCTCCAAATTAACATAAAAGGATTTAAAGATTAGTACTTAAAGATTATCGAACGGAACTGTCCCTACTCGTAAATACCCAGAGCAGTGAAGCAGTTAACATTATCGGAAAAGGATTAAACAAAGGATGAAACTGTATCTGCCCGTTTTCAATACCTGAAGGAGCAGTTGACGCGTTTACGTACATAGTATAGTTTATTTCAAATTATAAGAATATAACTTTGAAAGGCTCTAATGCTTTTATTTCACCACCTGCGGCAATAACTACCTGGCCGCTCAATACGAGTATCTTTTACGCAAACAAACTGCTGAGGTCCGTAATGACAAAATGTAAGTAAATTGTAATTACTGCAATTTAGATGAAATAAAATTTGATAATAATATAAGTACCAGCAGTTGTTAATTTGAATATATAGTTATTATATATAGTTAAATAGTCATTAAATTACAATTTAGATGAAATAAGTGCTTACATTTATTTAACAAAATTTAAGTAAATATAGTTAAGAGAGTTGGTATATATTACATCTAATATTGAGTCTAGTTGTCATTTATTGTTAATCTTTACTGCTGTATACATATTTGATTTTTCTCTCTTTACTTAACGAACATGTGGCAACCTTTTGCTGAAAGTGTTAGTGATTAGTGTGGATAGTGATAATACTGTTGGAGCAGGACAGAGAAAGCATATATCAGAAGATGCAAAACAGATAATTTTCAATGTCTATAATACCCTGATGGAAGAAAATAACGAACTACAAACCCAGAACATTCAACGAACGTCGCAATTAACCAAGGTGCCTTTTGGAACAATATATAAAATAATTAAGAATAACGCAGGGCCTCGAAAGCAAAGAAATGACAAAGGAGCACCGAGAAAAATTGAAGAGTATGAAATTGATACTATTAGGCAGCAAGTATACTCCTTCTAGAGGAAATGTTGTATCTACACTTGACTGCTTACATAAAAGAATCAGTGATGAGCCTATAAATATTCAATGTTCTAAAGCAACCTTGTGGTGGACGCTAAAGAAAGCTGGTTTTAAGTTTGGCACTATAGACAAACGGCGCACAATTATGGAAAGCCCGAGGTTACAGAAACTTCGATATGAATACTTAACGGCAATTAGAAGGTATAGACAGGAAGGACGATTCATATGTTATTTAGACGAGACGTGGTATGACACCCATGACACAATTTGCAAAGGTTGGGTGGATAGTTCAAGTATGTGTCAGTTGGACGCGCCGGTTTCGAGAGGGAAAAGAATAATCATTCTTCATGCTGGGTCAGAAAAGGGATGGATCGGACAGCCGCTATTATCTGCTAAAAATGTTAAATCCTCAAGTTTAGATTACCGTGAAGATATGACCTCATCTTTATTTGAACAATGGTTTTGTGACACTTTGCTGCCAAATTTACCAAAAGATAGTGTGATAGTGATGGACAACGCTCCGTATCATTCTCGACAGCAAACCAAAGTTCCTACATAATATAATAATAAGAAAGATATTAAAACATTTTTAGAAGCAAGTGATTTATATTTTGAGGATCATTATACAAAAAAACCAATTAATAGAGGTGATGAAGGCAAAAGAATATTTAAAGGATTATTTATTATGTGGATAACAGAGCCAAAGAAGCAGGACATACAATTTTGCGTTTACCACCATACCATTGCATTTTCAATCCCATTGAATTGATATGGGCCCAACTGAAAAATACCATAACACGAACAAATCAAACACCGAAATTTAGTGAAAGCAGTGTAACACACATAAAAAATGCTATGGACATATAACTGCTGGAAATTGGAAAAATGCTGTTAAACACGCAATGGCAAAAGAGGACGAATATATACGCATGTACAAAGTAGTAGCACCTTTGATTATAAATTTGCAATACGATTCAGACACAGACACCGATTTGCAAGACGACTCAATCGCAGATGATTTATGAAATGCGGTGACACATAAAAATTTTATTGTGTATTACAAATAAATTAGCTTTATATATCTATATGTATCCACTACACATGTTGCCACACGATTTGTAATTTTTTGTTTGTATATAAACCCAATGTACAGATATTTTTTATTATATACTTGAAATTAACAGCGTTTTATTATTATATTATAGGGCCCTAATTTATAGTCAATACGGCCCCTAGAGTCATACGTTGCAAATAGGTAAACCGTACCCGTTCAATAAGGAGACCAGGTATAATAATTATCATCACAGAAGGTGGTGCAATAAAAGCATTAGAGCCGTTCAAAGTTATATTCTAATAATTTGAAATAAACTGTACATTCCTTCTTCATGAAAAAACGTTTCTAAAAATAGTTTGACCGTATACGAACGTGTATAAATTTTAAAAAGAAGACTGCATTGAGACACAATAAAGGTGTTTGTACCAATTTTTGGTTTGAAATATTTTTTAACTTTCGCGGCAACCTTCGTACATAAGAAGTTATTTTGTACGAAAATAAAATGGCAAGCAACTACTTTTGTCGCACACCATACGTTGGGTTCGAAAAAGAAATCGAAGCGGAATCATTTTAAAAAGCAAATGAAAAACTGTTGATGGTTGTCTATCATGAGTAGTTAGTTAACCGCTCTAGTTATTCTACAACTTGTGGCGCTACTATCGTACGCATGTCGTACGCCACGCGTGACGTGTGCCCTCGCTCGCGACA
The DNA here is from genome assembly GCA_935421215.2 of Melolontha melolontha. NCBI lineage: Eukaryota > Metazoa > Arthropoda > Insecta > Coleoptera > Scarabaeidae > Melolontha > Melolontha melolontha. The sequence continues at coordinate 206,706 of OW285235.1, read as the reverse complement.
ATCTTACGTCATGCCAATTCGATTTCCGATTCATTGTTGCATGAAAACTCGGCCAGATTACGCGGTCCGTAATTCGCTATTGTCACTAAGTAGTTCCCTTCATCGTTATTCCAGCTACGTTCAAAATTGCGTGTAGTAATATTATGTAAGAGGTCGATAAAGGAAAAGTAATCAAAATTTCATAGTGCTCATTAATGGATTACCGTCGTTACTACGATATCTCTTGCAATATGAAAACAGGTTAATTGTTGCACTACACATTATACGCGTTACATATTTTATTTTATTTTTTTTTCTATTCGCTATCTCAACACTTTGAAATGTGATTCGTTATTATTTTCTATTGGCCGGGAGCTGGTTTCGTATTTGTATAAAAGAGGTCGGATATTTTATATTGTACCTCTTCTGCCGTAGACAAAGGAACTCTAATTAATTATTCAAGTGTGTTTGTTTATAATGTTGTTCGTCATTGGCCTCAATTCTCATCAAACTCCCTTGATACGTTATTAGTTATTATGGAATAGTAATATTGTTTTTCTTAGTTTTTCTAGTATCTTTTCACCACAAGTTTGCTGTCACTCTTAATCATTCGACTCTATGCAAATGTAAGTATTAAATGTATACATGAAAATACGCGACTTGTGGTAATAACCGCGTTAATACGTTCAACAATAATTATAATTAAATGTGTCATTTCATAACAACAAAACATAAATTATTCGCGTGTTCAAAGCGGTATATTCGCACTGTGGCTCGTATTGTTCTGGACATGTGATTCATTTACATAACTTAGGGACAACACAATTTGAAGATAATTACGTGCAATTAGTAGGTGATTACACAGTTGGGCAGTGGACCGAGAGGTGAGGGAAAAGTGTTAAGTACGTTGCATACGAGCTAAGCCGAGCACAACTTGCGTCACCGTTTCCGACCTACTGCTCCGAATGCCCAACTATCCAAGCCTCCAATGCCGCCCTTTGCCGCAATAGTGTCGGTCTATACGTTTTCTCTTTTTTTTTGCGTGACATACCTCACATCTAAGACAGTATTTTTATAGCAAGAAATTTATTAGATTCTTTATAAAAGTAAACCGAACCGTATCTTACTTACTCCGTTAAATACTAGGAGTTATTGGAGACTATTTAAATGTCATTCATCAATTATCAGTTTTGGATTTATTTTTAACGAAAATAAAAAATTATAGAATAACAGTCCTGTAGTAGAATCATCGAGATGTGACAATTTAATTCCCAGAATGGGTCCAGTAAATGTTACTGTCATATTTAACTTTCCCATTGATATATTTAAACGGCATTCCCGTTTATAGAAGCAAACTTGGAAGTTATTTTCTGGCTTGTTGTGTTGAAATCAACTATTGTTATATTGGAAAACACATTTTCTAAATTGTGTTATCATAAAAAAGTATTGGCGTATTGGGACACAATTCTGGCCTTTTCTTCGAGCCGAATCGCATAATAATTTCAAGTCTATCTCTGTTCAATAAATAAATAGATTAAGAAAAGGATTATTTTTGTGTGATTTTTCATGAATTTTTAATTATCCTAGCAACCCGGAAAAGATGACGTGTGCGTTATGTATACTGGTACAAACTTAGTTTACCAAATTGTAGAAATTAACGGGACACATTAGGCGATATTTGTATGTAGTATGTAGCAAAGTTACTAGAGAAGTTTTAAACTAAAATAAAAAACATTTGACAATAAACTCTCGTTTATAATGACTAGATGAAATTACGATGGACCATATAAATAGTCTACAACATCACTAAGTACAACAGGTAGTTATTGAATAACACTATTCATTCGCTCAACCGCACATCTGTTTTTGGTCGTTCATGGGCGTTGACAGAAGCGTGGAATTTTTATAATTTATTTTATTTATATTTCGTAAGATAAAAAGTATAGTGAGTTAGTTTCTTTTTTCCATTGTTTTAACTGTCTCCAGTGAATTTCGTTAAGTTTCAATAACTTACGCATTATTTTTTAATTTTCATTTATTTAGATCTAGAACATTGCTTAAGTTCCTTTTTCAGATATGGTATGGAACAATGTCAAGAATGGCATTGTGAAACAATGGCGGGTCAAACTAATTGTATGTCCATTACCAGTTATTCCGAAATTTATTGCAAAGTCTGTAAAATATCGTTAAAAAATTCCAAGAAATCCCACGTAAAACGTCACTTAGCATCGCAAACACATACACATAAATTAGACCCGTTGAAATCTGACAATTTTATCGAAGAATTCTGTGAAACTTTACTGGCAGCTAGTATTCCATTAAATAAACTTAACAATGCCACCTTCAAAACATTTCTCCAAAAATATACTGGTCGAAATGTTCCTGATGAATCCACCTTACGCAAATATTATATTTTTAAGTGCTTCACGAAAGCAGTAGAACGCATTAAAAGCCATATTTCAAATCACTACCTATGGATAAGTGCCGACGAAACTGTCGATATATTAGGACGCTGTGTGGTAAATGTTGTAGCTCGCGTACTACATCCAACTATTCCATATAACGCATATGTAATAGCAACAAAAGTTATAAATACAATTGATGCGGAAACAGTAGCTAAAACCATTTACGAGAATATGCACCAAATGCTTCATTCGGATGACAGGTACAAAGAAAAAATACGTTTATTTATCAGTGACAGTGCTGTATATTTGTTAAAAACAGGCAGACTATTAAAGGAAACATATCCTAATATGTTTAATATGAATATCTATAAATATATTTGAGACATCTTTCTGAAAGTTGATAGATTTGTATGCGCTTTTAAAAAGTTTTCAAATAAACACCAATGAGCGTAGCTCTTTACAAGGAAAAACTTCCATCTTTGTCACTGCCTCCCTCTCCAGTAATAACTAGATAGGGAACATGGTTGGAAACAACTAGTTTTTATGCAGAGAATTTCGATAGTTTACAAAATATCATTACATAATTAAATGACGATGCTCGAAGTATTTCTGAGTGCAAGGAACTAATACAAATTCCAAATTTAAAAAATCAGTTATACTTTTTTCAGGAACACTTTGAAGATTTTCCAAAACTAAGCTCTTATTTTGAAAATCAAAATCTCAAATTAAATGATGGATTAACCACATTAGATGTGGCTATTAATAAATTGCAAAATATTCCAAGTGACTTCGGATGTAGTGTTCGGCAAAAGTTAGACGCAGTTTTTAATAGAAATCCAGATTTAATAACATTTCGGTAATTATGTTTGGGGACAATGCCTCAAAATCTTACTGCTAAATACGCTAAAATAAAAGAATATTTCCTGTATGCACAAATAACCAGTTACGATGGAGAAAGGACGTTTTATATCTACAAGAATGTATTTCATTCAAAGAGAACAAATTTTACGGAAGAGAACCTTGAGAAAGTATTGCTAGTTAATATTAATACTCCTTTACTCATCTTGAACTACAAAATTTTACAAATAAAAATGTATTTCGTATTTTATATATCACCCGTTCGTTTTCCAATTTTATAAGTAAAATTAAAAGCTCTTTAAAAATACAAATTTTCCATAGTACGCCCGTGGGCGATGAGTCATCGACCTATTGTGTCCGATCCGTGATAATAACAATGCGTTAATTCGTTCAACATTAATTGCACAAGCAAAAACGTTTGTTCTATGATAGAAATTGTCTTACTCCCCAGAGTTGACCCCTAATTACTTCCTCTTATTCGCCAAATCTTTGATGATAAGCGGAGGTAATGCCTGAAACCGATGCCTATTTTGGTAATTTCAAACAATCTAACTACACGGAGAATATAAATCAGCTTGCGCATCATTTCCTTAAGTATAAAGAGTTGATAGAGGCTATGTAGAAAAATAAGTACTTAATGTAGAAATAAAAGTATTTCCTTGGTCAGGCGGAGAACTATTTACTCCGCCATATTTAAATATTTCAATTCCAAACTTTTTATAATTGCCGGTAATGTCTTGATACAATAATTACAATAGCAGGGAGGGCTTCACAGAAATTAACTTTAGAAAACGGGGCACATACATGAAAATATTGGAGAGATAGTGGTTTAATTGAGTGCTATGACACTATTAACTATTTCGACAATGCAATTGAGATTATATTGAATTTGGAAAGCATCTTATTAAATTAAAATTATATATATTTTATTTCGCTGTTATATATTTTGTTTTATTAGTTATTATTGGATATTTATATTTAAAACATTTCGTTGATAGATAATTTCATTGTACTTACTTACATAAACCACCTGTATACTATAAAATTGCTGATAATGATCTTTATTGTTACAGTCGTTCTTTGGCCGTTCTTACAATAACCTGAGCTCCATATCCGAGTGCAAAAACAACGGTGAATGCATCATCAATAAGAAAAACAGGACTGCGTGTAAAGCGTGCCGACTTAGAAAATGTCTTCTTGTCGGCATGTCGAAGAGCGGCTCCCGTTACGGCAGGCGATCCAACTGGTTCAAGATACACTGCCTCTTACAAGAACAGCAACAACAACAACAGCAACAGCAGCAAGCAGCCGTCGGTGGCATGATGCAGGGCGTCAAACAAGAACAACGGACGCCACCGCCGCACCACCCAGGGCTCGGATTAGGTCTTTTAGGAACGCAAGCTTTCCCGCCACCTCTGTTACATCTTCCCAAAACGAAAGAGGAGTTAATCTTATTAGGTCTCGACGATTACAAGCACGCGGCGTCACCTTCGGTCAGTTCGCCGGAATCTCACAATTCGGATTCTTCGGTCGAAGTGAACGATGCAAGGAGATTTCCGTTATTTCCTAGGCTATTACCTCCGACATTACTACCACCTCCGGGACTTCTATTCCCACCCGGGTACCCGCCTTTATATCCCGGCCTATTACATCCGGCCAATAACAACAATAGGTTAATGCGTAACCATAATCCTGGCGCGGAAGCGTTTAACAAACGAATATTCCTCGACGCAGTGTTAAAATCCCAAAGAACGCCTACACCTGAAGAAGTGGAGACGCCCGTGCCTTCGGAATCGCCTATCCAAGAAGATCCGATTGATCTTAGTATGAAAACCTTGAGTGAGAGAGGTTCGTCGCCGGCGCACAGCGAACAAACGGCCTCGGATGCAACGGAACGAGACGCAGGCAGCGAAGCCGACGAAGAAAGTGACTGTGATTCAGAGAGGGAACTTAAACGGTTAAAACTACCGAGGCCCGGACCACTAGATCTAACCACGAAGGTGTGATAGTGGACGCTGGTTGACCACCACTGTGTTCTGTCCGGAGTACCTGGTGCGACATGACTTAACAAAATTTCTCTCTGACAAAAGAGATACATTACATATTAAATTGCGTCCGCCAAATACGTTCACAAAGGCGGTATTGATTCGAACTCGCGTAGGGTAATGAGCCTTGCACACAATCAGATGTGCATATCACGCCGCCGTCCAAAACAATTTCTTAACATCACAAAAACAAGGCTCGCATTTACGGTACGAAATCGGTTTCCATCAATATTCGACCACGTGCAGGACTTTTTATTGATACCCACGTATTGACAATAGATCCTGTACAAGGGTTAATACTTGCCTATTGTTTATGTGTCAGTGTTAGGCGAACGTGTCTGTCACGAATATCTTGCTGATCCAGATCGTAAGGGATCAGGTTCATGCGAGCGTGTGAATCGATAACTCAAGTCGGTTAATAGCGTCTCATATGTACGAGGAGCAAGCGCTAAAAACGGTTGTGCGTGACAAAATAATATTGGAAAATTGTTGCGTTATTTCGTCGAGTATTTTGATTAATTAAAACGACCAAAATTGCAGCCCGACGATAAATTAATGTCTTCAACATGTTTCCACTAAAAAAAAAATAAAGTCTGCAGCAAGCCATAAAAAAATAATAAAAACCAAAATGTTCGCGCTAAGAATGTAGTAGTTATTACAAAGAAGAAATATTGCCTGCTATTGTGTAAAAAAACGGGAAATAAATAAAGAAATTTGATTATCTTTACTCGTAAATATATTAGTAACATAGCGAATGTAAACGAAAACAAAAGTAAGGATATTTGACAATTGGCACTGCATTATGGTGACATTTCACTTTGACCAACTTAAATTTTGTTTCAAAAATTATGTTTCTTATTTCCTAAGTAAATTCAACTGAAATGTCACCTAATAACAAAGCCATATCTTTTTCGTCTACTTTTTATAACACCACATTCTTAGCGCGAATAAATATTAATCAAAATATCTAAATATAACCCAATTATTTCGAAAATATTAAAACGAGAATTGCAATAATGTTTACGATTTCATACTTTATTGACAATTAGATATTAAAATCGTACTGCTTCTAACTTTATTAAACTTTAATTTTGTACATATGTAAGTACAAAACTTACTTAATTGAAATATCAACATGTAAAATTTTATGATCAAGCTTAACAAAAAAACGGACAGAGAAGAAGCATGCCAGAGATTTTTTATGTACAGTAGAATCCTGATTATTCGAAGTAATATGGACCGGCCCTTTTTCGGATAACCGAATTTTTCAGACAATGCCTTTTTGTAGACAGAAATGAGTGTCTTTTAGATTAATAAGTTATGTGCTTTATATTAAATTAAAATACATAAAGTATACACATACACATGTATACATAATTGTAACTTCACAAATTATGTGCGTACCACAAACCCATCGAGACTTCGTTGTCGCAGATTAGAATTGCGATTTCTTGCTGCATAATCCCTGCATCTTTTCAGAAGTAATACGTCAACTACTGTGGCATTTGGTTGTTGCTCCACATAAAGCAAAGCGTTTTCTAAAGCGTGCATTCCTTTTTCATGGAAAATCTTTGGTATATTTACGTCCTCTTCAGTCTCATTTTCTTCATTAGTGTCTTCTTTCCCTTCTGTCACAAGAGCTAGAATATCACTGTCCGTTAACTCTTGGTGTTCGTCACTTATCAACCACTGGGCAAAGTACTCTTTTGTAACCTCTTCACAACCGTCTATTTTAGTTATTAATTCAAACAATTCCTCTTCGACTTCACTTGATTCTTCATCTAATGTTAATTGTTGGTCAATAATTTTCTAACAGGACTTTTGTGTTGTTGAGGGTTTAACTTTATTCCAAGCATTTGCTATCCAATATACAACATTTTTCAAATTTATTTATAATAATTTTATTTCAAACAGTCAGTCAAATTACATCCATCAACATCGTTTCCAGGAGAATACGCCTGTAATTTTTTTAAAGTTTTCCATTGGTCTAACTAAAGAAGTAACGTTGGGGGGAAGAAATATTACATTAATGTCGCCACTCGTCAGCTCAATCTCATTCGGATAAGATGGTGCATTGTCAATTAGCAAGAGGGTTTTAGAGAATGCCCACATTGCTTTAAAAATTTTCTGACCTCCGGCACAAAGTGTTTCCAAGAACCACTGTTTAAATATGGACACATCCATCCATGCATTTTTTAAATTTTTGTAATGCACTGCTCTTCGCCTGGCTGACTTTCCTAGTAGTTTGTGGCGACCAGAGGAGTTACTGCAAGCTAAAACGGTTATTCGTTCTTTGGATTTTTTATATCCGGGTGCGGATGTTTCATTCTTAGACGCTAAAGTTTTCGAAGGCAACATTTTATAATTTTATCCGATTTCGTCGCAATTGTAAAGCTGGTCTGGTGAATAATTTTCATTCTCTAACATTTTTTTAAATATTTTCTTTAAAATCAGCGCAAGCTGCAGAATTTGGCGATAATTTTTCACCACAAATTTCCATCGATTCATCCATCCAAAGCTAACGGTAAATTCTGCAGGATACTTGCTTAGGGGTAAATTTTCGGTGATGGGTCTAGCTTTTTGCTGTAAGATTGGGCCCGAAATTGGTACACCACGCTCCTGTCGTTCCGTAAACCATATGTATAAACTTTTATCTATGTGTTCAGAAAAAAGCAGGTTAAAATTGAAAAGTGGTGTAGTGTTTTCGCAGCTCCAGCGTCTTCGCGCAAAACAATGAAAGAATTTAAATCATTGTTTTGCGAAGACGCTGGAGCTGCGAAAACACTACACCACTTTTCAATTTTAACCTGATTTTTTCTCCACTCCGATACAGTACTTACACCGACACCGCAATCAGCGGCAGCTGTCTTTAAAAACTCCGTTATTTACTCGCTTAATCGCTTTTATTTTATTTTCTAATGAGACGATAACTTTTCTTCATTTACTGTCCATTTTCAACTAATAAATACACAGAGAAATACATACAACGTATACCAATATAAAATACAACGTATGTGTCACAAACAAAACAAAGTTCGTTATGATATGGTAGTTTCGGATAAACGAGTGCATCGAATATGTTTATTTCGGATAACACGGAGAATTCAAAAATGATCTCCTTTCGGATAAAGCGGATTTAAGACAAACGAGATTCGGATAATCGAGATCCTACTGTAATTTTATAAAACGGGATTTGAACAAATGTCGAAAATCCAATTGCTTACAACAATGCAATAATGTCGATATTTTTTCTGACGACATCGATGCAACGTCGATGATTTTATGAGTAGCAACCTATATTTTTTACTTTAAAATTGAAAAGATATCAGCTCCTAACACTTTCATATCCAAACGCATATATAATTTAATCATCAATCAATTATCTTCCAATTATACATCGTGTTGCATTTCCTAATTAATTCCCAGGCTGTAAGCTCAATTTTGGCCTTAAAATAATTCTTAAATAAATAATAAACTATATTTCCACAATAACGCACCCAGCATCTTCAGCTGTAACTCCAAACTGTTTCGATTGTATTTCCGAAGAATTTAAAATTTATTTGTGCGATATTATTATTAAAGCGTTCAATTCTAAGGCTATTTTGATTCTCGAATACTATTGACAAATATTAGGTATCTCTTATTAGAAAGTTAGTAAAAATTTGAGAGGTCAGAGTGTATATGTTTATCAACAGAATTTGCCATTAGATTCTTTACGCTATATTGTTCGCTGTGTTTTACTATATGTCATTAAGCCTTTCGATGTTAATCTCGTAAAATATTAAACAATACACGACTAAAACAGTAAAACCAGTTTTATCTAATTTGACTTCTTAACATTTTCAAATCTAATATATAAAATTCTTTTTTTTTTCGATTTTGAATATTATTCCCATATTCTATTTCTTAACATGTTTACACAGGAAAGGATGAATGAGTAAAAACGATTTTTCTTCTAATATTTACAAAAAGAAAGAAACAATGAGCAAGTGAAAATGGTATGTTAAATGTGAGCAAATTGGGAACATGCAAAATACCGTAAATAGGCTTAAAATAGCCAGACTTTTAAAGTGTACCTACCCAAATGGTAGACTATGGAATACCAAAAATTGGGCACATTAAATGGTTAAGAAATCATCACAAAATATATACTCGTGTTCTAAATTATAATTCGATATAATTTTTACAATATTGTTGGATTGGTGAATTATTTTTTAACATCATCAAGAAACAATTGAACTGGAGATAATTATAGCTTGTTTAATGGAAACTCGTGGAAAAAATTACAAATTACATTCATTTACAAATTCAGAAGTAAAACGATATTACTGGGAAGTTAATAACGCTTGACACCTCTCATAGCTCTTATAATTGCTTATATTCGCCGTGGTAAACTCACTATCAAATTTTGGATTACTTCTTCAAGAATATTATCCCACTCGAAAAGAACGGCTTGTTCCAATTCTTGGAGATTAATAGGAGCTGGTAAATGTCACCTTACTGATCTTTTTATAGTATCCCATACGCCCACTATCGGATTTAAATCTGGAATTTGTGGTGGCCAGTCCGTGACTTGAATATTGACCACTTGTAAGTAATCCAAAACTTGTCTAGCGATGTGGGATCTCGCTTTCTCCTGCATGAAAATGAAATTGTTTCCTATAAATGGTGCAAAAGCCATTACATGGTCCTGAATAATGTTCTCGAGGTAGTCTTCGGCATTCATTGACTTTTGACTATAGAAAGTAAACGTTGGAAAATACAAGGTATATATCCATATGTACAGATACTTATGGTTGTCTGTACGCATGGACATACTCCTTGTATTTTCCAACGTTTACGTCAGCCAAAAACATGTATTTCTATCTCAGTAGACTTCGTCAGTTTAGCTAGTGATGTAAAGTCACATCAGGTGGTACTTGAAAATCTAGTGACATCTGACGGATACAGACGTATGTAATGCATGTCTGCTTCATTTGTAACAAATACGTAATACGTGCTTATCGTATTGTTGTACTCAAATTTCTTTAGAAATAAAACTAATAGTTAAAATCTTCACTTTATTGCTGCGATGGAGTTTGAAGTCGTAACTTGCTTTAGTAGATACCTAACAAAACCACTGTATTGACTAAACAATTGTCGTTTCACGACCACATATTGTTTTCTATTTTCTTCTCCATTTAGAATTCTCTTTATCTTGATGTTCATTAATCGTCTATATTGGCCGTTCAAACATTCTTAGCCTCCCATCTTCTTTCTTCGTTAAGCATATAGTTTCCGCTGCATAAGTTACCGAAGGTATTATTACAGTTTTATATACTCTTACTTTTGTCATTTTACTTTTCCGTTCTCTTCATTACTTTCTTATATTTGTGATACGCAATGTAACCAGACTGAAAATCTTTTGTGTAATATCAATGTTCCTATCATTCCTATTATTTATAATGGTTCCTAGATATTTGAAATATTCTACTTCCCCATATTCGTGTTTTCCATTTATTCTCGTGTATTTTATCGTCTTTTGGTTTATTTCTATTAGTCACTATATCACCTTCATATTCTCTTCCTCGGTAATATTACAATATGATCGTCAAATGCTACTAATTGGACAGATTTGTTATTACAGTACCGATAGTTTCATACCATCTTATTGCTCCTTCTAAGGCTTCTAAGTTAAACAGTATCGTTGATAATTCACCCCCCTGTCTTGCACCTCCTGTTCTATTATTCCTTCGTATGTGAGTACAGCAGCTTTTGTTCAATCAGTCGTCATTTGTATTAACATTATCAGTCGTCAGGTACTCCTAATATTTTCGTACCATTTTTCTCTTTAGACTGTCAAAAGGTTGTTTAAAATCTATAAATATTATATGCGGCTCGGTGTCCTTTTCACAACATTTATTTCTTTACCACTTCGTTTAATACACTTATAGCATCTATCGTTGACCTTCTTGATCTAAATCCGTTCGGATTTTCTCCTCCTATTTCTCTTTAGTGCATTTACAATCGCTAAACACACAAGTTCATAACTATGATACCTTGTTTCACATTCGCTCCTTCGTTTACTAAAATAACTTACTGGATGCATTTTACCATCCTTCTGTCGTTGCAATAGGATGGCTCCATACCCATGTGTGCTAGCATCACAGTGTAATTCGGTTTCTGCATCAGGGGAATAAACTGCCAATACTGGCGACGCTGCGAGTTTTGCTTTCAATTTTTCCATTGCCTTCACCTGCAATTCACCAAACCTAAACACAGTATTCCTTTTCAAAAGGTCACACAGAGGCTTAGCAAGTATGGAAAAATCCTTTATAAATTTTCTAAAATAACTTACAAGGCCAACAAAACTATGTAACTGTTTCATATCTGTAGGAATTGGATACTTGTTTACTGCAGCTACACCAGCCGGATTGGGTTGAATTCCCTTTTCGCTCACAATGTATCCTAAATATTCCATCTCAGACTGCAAGAAACTACATTTATCTATTCTCAAGTCAACTGCTGATTTAACTAAAATTTCGAATACCTGCTTCAAAATATCCAAATTATCTTCGACTGTTTCAGTAGCTATCAGAAGGTCATCCAAATAAATCATCACTTTACCATCAGTAATCAAATCTTTAAATAACTCACCAACAAACCTAGCAAATATTGCAGGACTATTACAATATCCAAAAGGAAGCTTTAGGTACACATACTGACCTTGAGGGGTCACAAAAGACGTAAAATGTGTACATTCCTTATCCAATTTTATATTGTGAAAGGCATCTTTCAAATCTAACTTATTGAACCATTTCTTACAACGTGGGTTACATTGTAAGAAATGGTTCAGTAAGTTAGATTTAAAAGATGCCTCTTCCAAGAATATTTTTAACTCCCTTTAATCCTCGGTTTTAGACACTCCAAAATAGTTTCTAATTCCTTGACTAGGCCACTGTGGCACCTCAAAACGTAGAAAAAAAAAAAATTGAAGTAAGCCAAAAACTTTATAAAAATAATTAAAAAAGTATCCAAAATTTATGAGACAGGTCAAAATGGCTAAAATGTATAACCTAGCAATTCAAAAACCAACCGAAAATCATTAAAATATGAAAAAATAAATTTAGAAATAAATCGAAATTAACAATTTTCAAATAATGCAAAATGCCATTTTGTTTCTGAACCAGTGCCTATTTTGCACTCTAAGAATCACCAAAAATAAAGATATTACCAAAATAGTATATAAAAAAACAAATTTCATAAGACACGTTTTAATAAAGCACGAATTCAATTTGAATGAGTGTTTTAAATGTCTTATGAGACGTGTTTTTTATTCTATTTTTTGCGGTTAACTTTGTAAATGTATTTTTTTTTAAATGAGAAATTTGATAATTTAGGTAAATTTTATGGCAGTTGATAACGTCCGTGTATATTCAGAATAAAATTTAAATTTTTTAATTGACTTAATTTAACTTGACATTCCATTCTTCATAATAAAATATTTGTTATTGTATTGTAAATTTAATTACCGTATAATAAAATTCATTAATTGTCGGTTTAATCATAACCTTAAACTATCACTATGACTAGGTACCGACTTATAGACACAGTGTGACCAACTTAAAACTGAATCCACTAAATATTCCATGCTTTAATGATTTATAAAAGCACTCATTTTAAGTGCTTTAATAGGTCTCCTAGCAACGCTAATTGCCAAGAAAATTATAAAATGCTTTAAAATATTTCACCTTTAGATGCCTAAATGGCGTTTCATTTCTACAACAACAGGAGTCGCGCAATATGATAAATCATCTAAAAATCTAGGCATAATTATCTCGAAAAAATTGCCATAAACAAACAAAAGTTCTCTTGGAATGTCAAAATATTGCGTTTTCATTTCTGGGCCAATGTGATTTAAGTAAGTTAAAAACCACGTAAATACTTCAAGTATACAACATTCACTTATACAGAAACGAAAGGCCAATTTACACTGTTTAAAATGATTAATTTTAACCTATTTTTCAATCGTTATTTCAAATTTAAAGATTTTTGCTTTTGAATTTCAGTTATAAGTTTTGAGGACTTTTACAGTAAATTGTTATTTTTGTGTGCAATTATCCTGGCCTTTCCTATGATTTTTTGTTTCAATATATTCCTCTACTAATCTTTGCTTTTAATTTTCATCGCTGGGTATTTAGCTATTTCCAAATTCGTCTCTAGTCTTCTACTTACATATCCTTCCTTCAAATTTTTATCTACATAGCCTATTTGCTGCTATAAGTTTATCTTCAGCAAATAGCATCGTATAGATGTAAGAGTCATTTATTTGCACTCTTATTACACGGTATTTTTTGTCCAGTTTGTATGCACATTTTTAAATTGTGTAATTATTTAATTATTATTTAATTTAAATTAAATAAAATAGGTGACAAACGGCCTTCTTGCAATAACTCTGGAAAGAATCGAAAGTATTAATCCTACTTTAACAGAGGTTGTGTTAGTATAAACGTCTTTTCTTGTGTTTCTGTATGATTTCGTTTTATGTAATACATATTTCGAACATTTTAACACAAAACATATTTACCGTACATCTGTTCTTCTAGCATTTCAATTTTTCTTTTGTTTATTAGACGCATATACAGTTTTCCTATTGAGCTAGTCACAAAATACCTTATAGTAATTACTAATTGTTTCTATTCCCCTTTTTAGAAATTGAGGTAATTTCATTCATCAGGCATTTTATTTATAATTTTAATATATTTCTGCTAAACTTTCTTTTGGGTATGTATTTTCGATACTAATCGAAAGCATCTTACTACATAGTTAATTATTTCTGACTGCGATAGTCTTAAATTTTAGATAACCAAAGCAAGTGTTTTCAAATTTATAATATTTAAAAATTGTTTCACTATGAAAACTATTCATAAAATATTTGAATATTAATAGCAGTAACAGTAGAAGAAATAAAATGTATTTTTACTATATGCGGTACAAATATTTTCATTGTCTCTATTAGTATATATCTTTTTTAAAACATAAGTTACTATCCCAATCATAGCGGAAATAAAAATTAAATATAAATAAATGAAAATATATTATTTTAATTTTTTTGTATACAGTAGAAAATATCCAATAGCTCTGTAGCGATCGTAGTCTCTTCAAGTTCATTTTTTACTTTGTTTCACTTTTTTATGTCACAAATTAAATGCCCATTACAATATACATATAAATATTAAAAGAGAGTTCATATTTTGAATGATTGCATTCAAGTTGTCAGTTTCGAAAAGAGCTTGCCAACTTAAAGACTCGTATAATCAATTATTGTAGGGAAAATAATGTAATAAATATTTAATATGCCACCCCTATATCACAAAGTAAAGAAATTTTATTACATAAATTATTTTGAAAAGACATAAATGCTATTTACAAATACGCAATGTTTTTTCTTTGTATATTCAGAGAGGTCAAAAAAGGTTGACCGTGCCGCTTCATAGTCACGGTGTAATTTCCACCATAGAAAAAGTATAAAACAGAAAGTTATCTTATTAACAAGCATTTAACACAACAAAAACAAATTGCATGTCGATGCGACAATTCACATCAAGCTTTGATACAAAATAATACAAATCTGTATAAAAACAAATTTGTATCTGTATATGCATTGACACACAGTACGTATTTACCAGCTTTTGCTTCAACTACCAGACGCATGCGTTTCTGTGTAACCACTTTGTCAATGATAGGTTTACGAAGACAAAAGACTGTAGGTACACTTGCGGTCATGCAGCAAGTTTTGTCCTATCCGAAGACATCAGATAACCTCATGCCATCTGACGGCGACGAGTTAATGAATTCACAGTAATATGCGTATTTTTCTTTTCCTGTAATAGCTTAGCTATTCGAGAAGAAACACTTTGCACCGACGTGGTCGGTTTTGTCCGTCAGATGGCATGAGGTTATCTGATGTCTTCGGAGAGGACAAAACTTGCTACATGACCGCAAGTCTTTTGTCTTCGTAAACCTATCATTGACAAAGTGGTTACACAGAAACGCATCTGCGTCTGGTAGTTGAAGCAAAAGCTGGTAAATACGTACTGTGTGTCCATGCATATACAGATACAAATTTATTTTTATACAGATTTGTATTATTTTGTATCAAAACTTGATGTGAATTGTCGCATCGACATGCAATTTGTTTTTGCTATACTACGCCACCTGGCGACGAGTTAATGAACTCATAGTAATATGCGTATTTTTCTTTTCCTGTAATAGCTTAGCTATTCGAGAAGAAACACTTTGCACCGACGTGGTCGGTTTTGTCCGTCAGATGGCATGAGGTTATCTGATGTCTTCGAATAGGACAAAACTTGCTACATGACCGCAAGTATACCTACAGTCTTTTGTCTTCGTACACCTATCATTGACAAAGTGGTTACACAGAAACGCATGCATCTGGTAGTTGAAGCAAAAGCTGGTAAATACGTACTGTGTGTCCATGCATATACAGATACAAATTTGTTTTTATACAGATTTGTATTATTTTGTATCAAAGCTTGATGTGAATTGTCGCATCGACATGCAATTTGTTTTTGCTATACTACGCCACCTGGCGACGAGTTAATGGACTCATAGTAATATGCGTATTTTTCTTTTCCTGTAATAGCTTAGCTATTCGAGAAGAAACACTTTGCACCGACGTGGTCGGTTTTGTCCGTCAGATGGCATGAGGCTATCTGATGTCTTCGGATAGGACAAAACTTGCTACATGACCGCAAGTGTACCTACAGTCTTTTGTCTTCGTAAACCTATCATTGACAAAGCGGTTACACAGAAACGCATGCGTCTGGTAGTTGAAGCAAAAGCTGGTAAATACGTACTGTGTGTCCATGCATATACAGATACAAATTTGTTTTTATACAGATTTGTATTATTTTGTATTTAAAACAACATTTAGCGCCTCTAACGAAAAGTTCGCAAACTGAATCGTAGCTTAGGATATATTCAATTAAGCTATTATTTAAAATGTCCGCCAATATGGTTTAGTTTGCGAACTTTTCGATAGAGATCTTGTTTAAAATATACTTTTATTGAAATTGGAAAATGTAATTTCCATAATTTTCTGCAATAATTTGTGAAAATAAATATAATTACATTTACTATTTAGTATACGCTAAATCAGATAACAAAAAGTAAAAAAAAAATATAATAACAAGTCCATAAAAATGCAAATAAAAGCAAAAACTGTATAACAACGGTTTGATAAACACCACAAAAAGATAATGGCGTCAAAAGATGTCAACGTTGGTCCTAATTGGTTAAAATTATTGACTGTCGTTAAAGTAAATATTCTAATTGCCGGTAATTGAAAGTTTACTAACTGTTGTGCCACCTATTGAAAAGTTCGGAAACTTGACATCTTTCATCTTTTTCTAACAATTATGTTTTATACAAAAGTATTTGATATTATTAAAAATGCTTTTGTATTATACAAAATTGGTGAGGTTTTACCCACTCATGTATGTTCCAATTATTCTGTTAAATTATGTTTTAAACGGAGCAATTTAAGTAAAATCCCCTGATTGCCGCATATGTCATATTTTTAAAAAAGTATTTCGTCCGTGCGACATCTATGATTTTATGTATGAAACTACTTCCGAGACTATGTATTAATATTTACTTAAATTGTATTTCAATAACTTCAAAAATAAATTCAACATTTATTGTATAGTATATACTAGTATTATAAGGATCTATCTAAGCCTGAATGAACTATTTGGTGATAATAATAGATTTGTTCATAGACTAATTGACAGAAAATTTACAAGTATTTGTTACAGTTTAACAGTAATATATTACACACCATGAGTGCACGACGAATAGTTCTTGTTATGTAACATGCAACTGGATAAATATAAAAAAAGTGCTGCGAATAGTTTTTACAAACAAGCTTAATATGTTACGCTATATTTCTTTATGAACGGAACATATACACAACAATTTTCTAAGAAATCTTTCTCATTAATCCTAATTTTTATTTTAAATAACACGGCAATAATTATGCCTGGTTTTTTTTTTGTTATTTGTATTTCGTACCAACGTAAAAAGAACGAATTTTGCACTTTTAAATCTTACGCCGGCATTATTTGAGGTTATGCTAACGATGAGCTTTTGAATTCCGTATATTCCCGAGTCGTGTTTTAATTTGATAAACGTAATATTATTATTACATGTTAGTTGAAGAACGTTAGTGCAACTAGCCGCGCTATTACTTACGGGTGGCCTCGATAAACGTCCCCATCTCGCGGTTGAGCTTCGAAATAAATTCTACGAAACGACACATAAACAAGTTCATGATGTTATAAATTAAAGAGTTAATATTAGTGCAAAGTTCTTTTGGCGCATTATTGATTTAACTGCATTTACCGAAACACTCTTTTGTACATAAGGAAAGGAAAAAGAAAAACTGGAAATTCTCGCACGGAGAAAGAAATGTTACCATAAAATATGTAATTTTAGTACGTAAGATGTGAACACAGCAGGTACTCTGTTCGTAAAATTTAAGTGTTTTAACAAAGTATTTACTTTTCTCAAATGCATGTCGAGATTATCTAGAAATTTTTGTTTATGTTGCTAGTTATATACGTTCTAGTTTGTTAATTAATCAAATATATGTTTTCTTTTTTGTACAAATATGTAAGATATTTTAGCTGCTCTATTCTGTTGTTTGTTTGTGAAAGGAAATCATCGGCCAGTAAGAAAACTTCCTAGCTTTTTTGCAAATATGCTTTACTTGTTTTAGTTTGTATATGTTAATTTATATATATTATATATATATAGCGAACAGCAGTGCAATGGAAATGGTAATTTTATTTATTTACGATTCTTAATTTTAATTAGGACTTTTTTCTATATTTTTATTTCGTATTTTTCTCGAACTGAAACTATTTAAACTGTTTTTTTTTTTATTATTGTTGAGGTTCACTATTAGCTGGGCATTTTTATACAAAACTCTGTACATACATGTTTTATTATTATATTTGTTAGAATTTATTGTTTGAGTGTGTTTTAGGAAATAATTGTATTCTGTCCGTCAGGGACTTAGGCCAGTTGAATGTGAGTGTTAAAATGTGAATGCGCCCGAAAGATATAATAGAAAATTTACAAATAAATTAAACTTATTATTTCAAAGAGATGCTCATTCTTACCAAACCAAACCCTATCCCGTTAATTTAATGGACTTAAATTCGGCCCGTATCCACAACGCTGCGTTCGCGTTTATTTTCCATTCATTAGACATCGTATTAAGCCGCGGATTATGTGTATTTATGACATCGATAAATGTTCGATTAAAGTTTAAATTCACACTGAGAAATTATTTTATGAAGCTACTATTATGGTGTAGAATTATAACTACACGATTTAAAAACCGGTTATCATATTTAACATTCACAACGTGAATAAAACAAAATTGAGTGCATGTGTACGTAACGATCAAAACTTATTAATTTTAGTAAAATTGATTTGCATTTATATAAGAACGAACACTTGGTATAGGCTGTAGCGAATGAATAATGAATAATAACATTATACGAATACATAATTTGTTAATAAGTTTTCTCGACACATTCGTACAAAGTGTTTAACAATTGGAATGACGATCGAATAATACTTTATCGTTTGGCACTTGTATGGCACAATTTAAGACAATAATGTTCTTTTCTTGTTGCTCCTCTTGTCAATGGATAAGCAAATTACATTCTATTTTCTGAATTTCACACGAAAC
The DNA here is from genome assembly GCA_935421215.2 of Melolontha melolontha. Lineage (NCBI taxonomy): Eukaryota > Metazoa > Arthropoda > Insecta > Coleoptera > Scarabaeidae > Melolontha > Melolontha melolontha. Next base: position 187,654 of record OW285235.1, on the reverse strand, counting down.
AATTACACTAAAAAAATATTAAAATACTTATATGTGACATTGTTAATATGCCCGGCAACAATAACGATTTCTCACATTTCTACCGTTCTAGGTAGAATATCTAGAGCTTGGAAAATATGCACTAAAAAAGTTAAAGAAAATGCAATATAAACTCTTAAATTATGCCCTTAAACAAGCAGGTAATGCTACAGTCTACAATAAAATATTTTAAATGTATTAAACTACATATTTTTAGACATTTGGCTAGAAACCTTCATATATGCATTTTTAAAAAATACTTGAAATATGCCGTTATGCACTTTGCCAATTTGCATGCCATTTTTCATATTTTCCAAGCTGTAGTAAGAACGGGGGCTGCCATTTTAATAAATCGCAATCATCAGCGTTACAAATTGGCCACAAACAAAGCCTTTTTTATTTGTTTATATTCAGAAGCGAACAATCAAGGCAAATAAATGTTAATTATTAGTGAACAGCTTTATGTTCCTATGTCAAGCAAATTACTACCGAATTAAAATAATGTAATTGAAGTCAAGAGTTGAGGGATGTTTAAATGTTCTCAATTATTAATAATTGTAATATCAAATACGTAGTAATTTAGAAATACATTTTAATCATGAAAAAGTTGTATAAATTGTGTGTTGCTAATGATATATAATATAGCTATAGCTGGGAACAGCATTAATTACAACACGAGTACATAATAGTAACTTATTTCCAGTGCAGCCATAATAATAGATACATGCAATCGCTTAACAGGAATTTGCAAGTGTATACGTCTACTGTCACTAGAAGAGGTATACTTTTTAGTTCCAGCAAGTTCCTATTGATATCGGTAAAAGCCAAAAGAATAACTAATTTGTCCAAGACCAAATAACAATAATGATATATATGTACTCGCAATATTTGCGTTGAAAATATGTTGTTACTTATTTACTTAGTAATAATAGTAATACGTATATCATGATATAAACCAATAATTGATTAAGCACTCTCAACAAGTAACCAAATTTATCAAATGATATATTTAATGTTTTAAACTAATAACTATAATTCTAGTGAAAATAACCAACCTTGAATGCTGGAATTAATTTATTCATATGGTGTGAAGCTTAATACGAGAAAGAAATAATTAAACTATCATATTTTGAGTATTTTAATAAGATAATGCTTCAATATTATATAAAATTTAATTCAAAATTTCCAAAATTATATAGGGCGAAGCTGCCCACAATACAAAACAATTTGAATATTTTTGATGTCTATACAAAACTAAAACTAGGCTCTAATTATATCCGTATAAAACTAAACTTTGTAATTATTACGAAGTAGAACCAAAAGTTTCTGAAATTTGAAACACGCGCGTAAACAGCCGCAGAGAACTACACGGCGAACGTCTAGTTTTCCACACCTCTAATTTGTTGTTTTTATGTAAAAACAAACAACTAAAATCTAACTAGGTAAGTAATTTCTATCTATATAAGTCAAATAGATTTCTTATTACGAGACTATTAATCACTACATTGCCATCAAGTAAACTGATTATTTACTCATTTTGAATAATCTAGATGGTTCAGATCAATTTTCCCTACACTGAATTTATATTCATTTCATTATTTGTACCCCCAAGTTACTTACGATAGATACCTGTACCTATTTGAAAGGTACTATGAAGCATCAATAATCTCTCCCAAAACCTTAAACTGAAATCTCTCTTATCTCAGATATATTGCAGGACAATGCAGTTTCTCCGAGCTATATGTCGTATGACCTAAATGCACGAATTACGGCTCTATAAGCAAGATATAATCCTGGATACTTGACACTTTTGCCTTCATTCTTAAGAATGTGTTTGTAATTTAATTTTTGACATGTGACTGTGACATATGTCAACTATTTTTTTCTTTGATTTTAATTTTCTGTTTTTTGGTCTGTGACTATGTATTAGACTCAGTTGGCTTGAAGAATGTTTCAAGAAAAAGCCTGCTCTAATAATACAAATACGCGTTTATTGGACATATGCTTGGCAAATGATGTTTATATCTAATAAAAAAGTTCTTTTTCTTTCACGATAAAATTTCACGATGACATAGAGCGTTATCATAAGTTTACATGTGACACTTGTATCCGGATATTTGTGTATATGATTTACTAGGACCGTTTACATCAAGTGAAAAAAATGCTCGAAATTGCACGTTATAGGTATATATCTGCGACAAGCGTCTAATACCTCGCGGTGTCCATGATAGAAATCAATATCAAAGCCGTTTACACTTAGACACCTAACAAGTGTATTCAGTGCGTGTGAATAGGCAGTCTTACTGTAACAGAAAATTTTGTCATAATAGTTGTTATGAAACTATCAAATGGAAAAATAGCTTCAAGTGTGGTTATTCTTGAATTGCTTACAAAAAAGAAGAGACAACATTATGTATGGGGTTCGAAAGTGGATTTTGAGATGACAAACACACGGGGCCTATAGCCAGTTAATGTCTGAACTCATAATTGAAGATCCAACACAATTTGCAAATTTGAATTTTTTAAATTGGTTTATCAAATAACAAATTTTTCGCGAAATTTCGTATGTTAAAAGTGCAAATTTCTCCGACATCTCGACCAAAGCATCTCCTTTTTTACTCTATCCCTGTAGACTTCTTTCATTACATCCTACAATACAGGCTTATTGCGGTACAAGTCTACTTCGGTTTTGAACCACTCTTTCTTTCACCAATTAGCAAATACAGATATAAAATAACATCTAAAATAAAAATATGTAATTACGTACGTTCGTATTTATTGATCTTTATATAACGAGCCTGGATGCGAAATATCAAATGACTAACTAGTATTTAAAAAGGCGGAGTTATTCTGCAAATAATTGTCTATGTAACACGAATTAAATATTTTGGAGATCATGTAATAAACTTAATTTTTGCACGTCTTCGCTCTATAAACTACACACATATGCTAAAGAATACGTATAGAATTCTTTATGCTTCACAACTTCTTCTTAGCGTTAAAAGTTTTCCGACCAAATCCTTTTAACCGAATTTATCACTCTAAAAGAATATTTAGATTAACAGGTTTTCCAAAAATTAAGTAGACCAGGAAAATTGCGTTCAGGTAAGTGCGCCAAATAAAATCAGGAAAAATTAACTGATTTTATATTTCCCCATTTTTTATTAACACATACAATATGATGCAATAAAATATTCCCGTACAAATAGGTACAACAATATTAGATCGAGGCCTTATACAGAAACTATTAACGACGTAAGATAAATTTTGGAAACTATTTAATAAGGAAACGTATAGTGCATTCAGAATTATAAGAAACTAATTTTTAATGCGTTTAACTGTTGTTGCACCCCTGTAGCGATAATCCCCTCAATGCTATTGAATGGTTACGGTTCACCTAATACGAATCCATTGGCCGGATTGACTACAAATTAGAACCCTATATTTAATTACCATAGTACATATACATAGTCTACCTGTATATCTGACTAAGTATGTGTGGTAAAGATTTGTGATCAACAGAAAATTACAGAATCAAGGAATTTTATACATGCTAAACACCGAATTGTTAGTAGAAGATCCCCTTTCATCAGTCCGACAAATTTATTTTTAATATCTGAGACATTCACTCCGGGACGTATTTTAAATAATATTTCTGCAATCGCTTACAAACTTTGTTGCCGAAAATGACTATTCCTGTAAACCTTGCTTCTCACACAAAATTTGTATGCTAGGTAGGCCATGAATGACTGAGATAGACATAACGTGTGTTCATTTGAAAAGTCAATCTAGGTTACTTTGAAATTTTGATTGAATAAGACGCAAATGTATTAGTATGTGTTTGTTGTTCCGTAAACGTAAATCCAAAAGACATTTGATAATGTCAATCACAAATATCAGTTAGTGCATAAAATAATCGTGCGTCGATTCTGGTTTAAATAAATTGCTTCTCAGTTTTAAAATAGCTTTCACTTTAGAACATAAAATTTTTTTTAGTCCAAGCTTATTTTCGAAGTGGTAATAAAATTGATGGTTTATGGGTCTATTCAGTTCAAGATTGCATGGTAGAATTTCAAGTTGAGTTTCTACATTTTGTAATAGATTATATACAATTTAAGAATACTTTGGATATAACTTTAAAACTTTTTTCTGAAACTGGTAGTCTCTTAAGAAAATCAGGCAGCGGAGCAGTTAAGAAACGTACACCTTAAGTTGTCAATCGTGTTGAAGAAGTAATGGAAAATGAACCACAAACATCTGTTCGACATTTGAGTCAACAAATAAACCTTTCTGTTGGTACAACTCACAAGTTATTAAAAAAAGATATGCAACTTTATCCATACCGTGTCACAGAAGTACAACAATTGTTAAAAATTGATTACCCACGTAGACTACAGTTTTGTAATTGGTTTGTAAATAGTACCGTACGGAAATTTTACAACCATTTGTCAATCAGTTGCATGATGATGAACTTCAAAATGCATATTTCCAACAAGACGGAGCACCTTGTCACTGTACTGCAGAATCTGTGGATTATTTAAGAGAATTTCTTGATGAGCGTATAATTAGTCGAAATACTGAAATTGCCTGGCCTGCACGTTCATGCGATTTAACACCTTGCGACTTCTTTTTGTGGCCTTATCTAAAAATATCATATTTCGAACACCTATATTGAATTTGAATGATATGCTACAGAGAATCGAACAGAAATGCATGGAAATTAATAACAATCCAGTAAGGTTGCAGAATATATCAGAAATTTTGAACGGAGGATTTTAAAGTGCATTGATCTTGAAGGACAACATTTTCAACATTTGTTATAGTTTTCAATAAATACCTATTATTTGTTATTTATTTGTATGTATGAAACTGTCAAAATATACGACTTCGTAGGTTAAGTAGTATATTTTAATTTACGACATACTTCAAAATGTTCTCAGTAAATCACATGCTACTAGATTGACTATTCAAATGAACACTTGTTATAACAACTGTTATAAGTCACATCTGAGTTTAGAGAATTGACGAAGTGTCATTTGTAAATAATCATAAGTCAAATTGACGAGTTACGATTTAATCTATTACTAATATCGGGTGTCCGTTTAATACTGACGTCTGTAAAATTTTGGAAATTTCATAGCTTTGTATATGCCATACTAATTATAGATATTGTCAATTGATGTTTAACATCTTTTGCCATAGTTGTACATATCTGTTTTCCATTAGTTTTTATTGTTCACATTTTTTGTTTAGAAAGCGACACAATCTATTCCATTTTCTTAAATAATTGTAATTAGTAAATTATCAATTTTTATATTTACATCAAAAGTGATTACCTTATAGGACGCTAATGTTAATTTTTGCGGCCGAAATCAAGTATGTACAGTAGTGCTAACTTAACCAACATTTGGCACAAACTGTCAGCGTCAGTATTAAACGAACACCCGTTAGTACGACATGTAGGTTGAAACATTTTGCAAATATTATCAAGACTATTCTGTGTACAATAACTGGTAACTAAATTTAGAAGTTTTCGTATCCTAACGTTTACAAAGATGAAGAAAAGGATTTATTATGTTTACAAAATCTTTCATACGATATATCAAGAAATAAAAATTGCTCTTAAAACAAATGACATATTTAATTTTCGTTCAAATCCCTAATAAACAGAAATAAGAAATTCTAGTTCCGAACATCTAAAATTACACAAAGTTATATAGTAGGTACACCGTTAACCCGGTTAATGTTAACTAGTTTTACGCACAGAACAAACCATTTAGTTCTAATTAATTTAATCATTGCCCAATTACGTAATTACTAAGGTATATTACAAAATTTATTGCCAAGACACACATACATAAGCTAAATGTTATTCAAAGCGTCTCAACGTAATATTGTCTGCGACAATATCACATTGACATGAATTCGATGCCACCCACATAAAACACCTATTCTGTAACTATCAGTTTATGCTAATTTATCATAATATCTCAACATGTTATTCCTAATATCACCTGTAATAACCACTTTAGGAATATGTAGATTCGACACAGAACACCATTAGCATATCAGTGCAATATAACTTGTCTTGTTACACGTGAAGATTGAATATTGATAAGATCATAAACCAACAATATGCTCGAGTGTCTACTATTTTTATGGTAATTTTGAATTTTACATTGGAATAATAGCATAAATTATGACATAATGTTACGTCCGAATCGATTTTTGGATGAGTCTGAGAACGTTTCATTTTTTTTTTGCTTTCCGTTCCTTATGATTTAATTAATAATACCAATAGTTCAAACATTCATTTAAGAGGTCATCCGAGAATAACTTTTAACTTTTATTGGGTAGTATAAGGCGAAATGCGAAACTCGACCATTTCCAATAGATCTAAAACAACTTTTTTTTTTTATTTTCAGGATACAGACGAACGACAATAAAATCGATCAACTGCATAATAAAAATTGATTAAAACATCAAAGCTAATAGGTCTTCTCTTTTAGTCTCGTGTTTTTTTATGTATATCTGGAATATTATAAGTGCTTAATTCGAAATGAAAAAAGAATTATTTTTAAATAACAAAAATAATTATGACATTTTAAATGGAAAGCAAGTCTATTCGACATTTGCAGAAATTCTCTAACCTACAAACATTATATGGAAAATCAATTTAGAATTTTTAGAAATAATAATGTAACACAATCACTTTTTAATAATTACAGAATTTTAGTTTATTAGCGTAAGATAGCGTTTTAAAAATTTCAAAATAGATAGTATCTAGTAACATCTTTTAAATATTTATAAATTTAATTATGTAATTATTCTAATTTAAGATGACAACGCACGCCATCTACGGAAGACATCGGTAATATCAATTTAGTTAATTGAGTAATTCCTAACTTATATTAGAAGTAGATATTTTAAATATTATGACAATTTCTTATAAAAAAAATCTATTTGATGTAAAATATATTTTGATATGACACACTTTCAAGACAGACAAATATTTGTATTGATTTTGAAAATAGCGAAAGAAAGAAGAAAGAAGATAGGATTTAGAGCACCTGACGTTCCCGATAACGAGATTCATTTTCTACCAAGTCTCAAAAATAATTAATAACAGAAAATATAACTTCAGAAAATTAATTTATTCTAATAATAAAAAAAAACTAGTAAGAATTTAAACTGAGCTGCCTACTAAAGTTATTAAGCCTACGAGATTTCCATTCTTTAGAAATGCACTCATAATCTTAGTTTTCGATGCTGATCTGCCTGTGAAATCTCCTGAATTAGCTAAGGTATAAGACGAAGCTGAGAAATGCGATACATATAGAACTCAGATCATATCTTTCTATTGAAGGTACTCAAATTTATAAATGCAGAGTGGTTGGTTTTTCGTTATACACTCAATATTTTTGTTGAGAGTATCATATTTTAAATAAATCAAAACGTAATGATACTTTTTTTGCCCTCTTTCCAATCCTGTGCAATAGAGTACTATAACTTGAAAACCAAAAGATGATCTAATGAAATTTCGTTTTTTTAAATTGAACGCCTTGACCAAAACAAAAAATATAGTGTATTCAGAATTGAATAAGCTAGTTAAATATCCAACAATATTCAGGTGTTCAATTAAAAAAAAATTCATTAGATAATCTTTTGATTTTCAAGCGATAGCACTCTATTTCACATAATCGGAAAGAGGGCAGAAAATGTAATCGGATTCGTTTTGATATCATTTAAAAATGATACTCTCAACGAAAGTATTGAGTGTACAATGAAAAATCAACCACTCTGTGTATGTTTTAAATAGTTTTGGGCAAACGTTGCTGTTAAAATAATACAATTTTTAAACATTTATTAATTAATCACCAACATTAGAAATCAGGTTCACACAAAAGCCGCACTAATAAATTTTTGGATTTAAACAATTATACTTTACAATGGTTTCGCCACACTATAGCATCATCAGATTCAATAATCTTTAGTATCTATAACCAGCAGATTAAGAAATAAATCAGATGATGTTATAGTGTAGCCAAACAATTGTAATATTATCGTTTATCATCCTTTATTTTCCGGAAACTGCAGAGAATAGAATATGTAAACAATAGCCATATTATATTCAGAGATAGGCTGATGGCAGGTAAATAAAAGGCGCCAAATTTCATTTCAAGAGCAGTAGTCTTTCTTTGGAGACTGTGATTAAGTAAAAACTTAAAAAAGGTATAAAACCGTTTACTGCAATTACTAATCATATTTTAAATACGTATTTCGACAACTAAGCTGTCATCATCAGTAGATAAAACCACCAATTAAAGTGTCGAACATGGGGTACAGTAAATCTAACACATTGAAACGCGCAAAATTTTACAACGGCGTCCACGTAATCACGTATATACTCCAGTGTATACGTTTACACTCCAGTGTATACGTGTACACTCCAGTGTATACGTGTACACTCCAGTGTATACGTGTACACTCCAGTGTATACGTGTACACTCCAGTGTATACGTGGACGCCTTTGTAAAGTTCTGCGCGTTTCTCTGTATTAGATTTACTGTGCCCCATGTTCGACACATTAATTGGTGATTTGTACCTACTGATGATGACAGCTTAGTTGTCGAAATACGAATTTAATATACGATTATTAATTGTGGTAAAGGGTTTTATGCCTTTTTTGGGTTTCAAGAACAGTATTAATCCTGTTTCATAGTTTTATTTTATATATTAAGAAAAATCGAATAATGTACAAATGTTTATAATTTCTTGTTATTCATATATCATTTTATTTGTGGATTAATAAACTCTAAATAGAAAGAGACGAAGCCAGCCCGACGGCGAACTGTAGAAACATTTGACATCATAATATTTTGAAACATTAATAATACAACTGCATTGTTGAAATTTAACCAATTTTTTGTTTGGGATTGTGAAGCGCGTCGGCACATTGTTCTGTCGATGTTTCAATGAACTTACATTCATCATCTACTGGACACTAATCTCAAACTTCATCTAGGCCGAGTCGATGACTCGGTGAGTAATGCTACTTCACCATGAAAACATTTATATATGCATTCATGGTATGACCCGAATTGTAAAGACCATAAGCGGACTTACTTCTTTTCCACGATGAGCTTTCAGCAGACTCGATGCTGCTATCTTCAGGACGCAAAGAATTAAGTTGGCTACGGATAAAAATTCACAAAATGTATAAAACCCCTTACCACAATTAATAATCGTACACTAAATACGTATTTCGATAAGTAAGTTGTCATCCTCAGTAGATAAAACCACTAATCAAAGTGTCGACGATGGGGCACAGTAAAGTAACACAGAATCACGCACAACTTTACACAGCGTCCACGTATACATGCAATGTCTACTGATGATGACCACTTAGTTGTCGAAATACGTATTTAGGATACGATTATTAATTGTGGTAAATGGATTTATACCTTTTATGAGTTGGCTTTGGATATGTAAATCAACCTGTGTTAAAAGTTAATGTCTTTGTCAAACTTGTTTGTTTAACTTTTTACTGTCACAATCAATTTAATATGTTTTTTTAAGTAAATTATATGAAAATGAATTAAAAGTAATAATAATATATCGGGTGTGCATACAAGTTTATGCTTAAATTGTTGAAATTTATACAAATACAAAAATATCATATGAATGGTGAATATATGTTTTAACCCAATCTAATTAGATCTCACTATATAAAAGCAACCCTTCAATTGTTGGGATTACTGTAATTCCCCTAACGTTCTTAAAGCCCGACCAATTGAAGACCTTTGGTTTATATTGCCACTAGCAATATACGAGTATGACAATAGCTGGGAAGCTGAAATTCGGGAACAGAGTTAGAATTATAGAATTAAACAAAAATTGATATCGAGAATTGTGCAAGCTCCAAAGAAATTTTGACGATGGTCTGACGAATGTTGCAAAGCATAAAAGAAAGCGGTCTTTAAACAATACAATAACCACTAGAATTAATTTACTGTTTGCTAGTGTTTAGTGTGGGTTTGTATTATTTTGAACATATTAACCAAGCTGACCCAAAATAACACAATGTTTTTTTTTTCTCTTACCTATAATAATGTTGTTAATGGATGTAGCAGACAGTTCTTGAAGAAATATTGTACATTACACTTAATGGAAATTATATGAAACTTGTTTAGTTTCACTATGTTTGATTTAGTTTTTTATAACAGTATTGTTTGGGTATTTGTACCATTTTCAAAGAGTTTACTCAACTAAATGAAGAAGCACCCTTTTACTATGTAAATACGTGTTTGTATGTTGGGTGGTAGCCTTATTGAATTATAAGGATGTTTCAAAAACCTCCTTGTGTTTTCTATTATACAGCAGTTATATAAGCCTTCTAAATCGCAAAAGTGAATATTGTTTATGTTCTGCAATTCCTGTACATTTCTGTTCTCGAATAATGTGTTTTTTATTTTCTTTTCACATGATTTCTAGTTTTCTATCAACGTAGGTACAATATAGATGGACACACATTCTTTATAGATAAAACCGATATATCTATATCTATACAAAAGAAATTGTAAAGACTATGATGTCATGTATATCGGATACATTAATTTACTTTAAGTGTTCATAATAAGAATAAGATAATGAAAGAATATCGAGTAGCGTTTCGTAAAAAAGATAATATAACGCATAATTACACCCAATAAATGACTGAACGAATGTACTATCCCCTCAGTGCGGCAACCATATATACATTTAGGACATAAATATAAATATTTAGTATTTAAAACACGTGGTTAGGATACTTGTCAGGAATTTATAGACATAAATTCGAAGTCAAAAAAGTAACAAAAAAAAGTACTCAAACAAAGAGAAAAGAAATGATAGAAAATATTTAAACTTGAATAGTTTACTGTAGAAAGGGTCTGTGTCTGTATTGAAAAAAGTCTACATCAGAATCGGGATATATATGTATATATTATGTACTTAATAACAATTTATTTAGAAATTTTTAAAAATAATGAAAAGATATATATCCAAATAAGGGACAAGATAGAAATATATAAATTAAAGCAACTTATTTAGCTCTACTATAAATAAAAGCGATGAATTAAAAGGAAAGACTATGCAATAAACAAAAGGTAAGTACTATTGCGGCATTTAAAATCCGGACGATTAGATATTCATTTTCACTATAATTAAGCATTGTAATTCGGTTTTTGTATAATTGAGTTGTTGTGTAGATGACAGCATACTGACATTATCTGTAACCTCTCACGCACAATTATTGTGAGTAAATGAAAGACAAGAATTTATTAATCACAAAACAATTATTTAGTTTTAATTTTTAATACTTTATTTAAGCACCATTTCTGTCTAACACCTCTTGTAAACTTGTGGGAATAGATGTTATGACATTATGTATAAATTCTGGTGACAGATCATTCCAAATATCCTCGATCTTAGATAATTCTTGGACATTTACTGACCTAAAATTATTCCTGCTTATCGTCTTAACAATGTAACTCCACACCTTCTCGATGGGGTATATATCTAGACTTCTAGAACATCACGGCAAACACCATATTATTTTCTCTAAATATCTCTAAAGGATACTTAAATAATTTCTGCCGAAGGTAGAAAAACATTTTCTATATTCTAATCTAATTGTTACTATTAAATATTTCCCCTACAATCCAACAAACACATGGCCCATGTGCGCAAATCCAGATCCAGATGTTTACTGAGAATCTTCCGCTCGTTTGTGATTTTTGAGTATGCTTTTCGTGAAATCGTGAATTAGGTGGTGGTCTATAAACTCGGATTCGGCCATTATGAGACGACTAAACAACTTTTTCATCTATTTTCCCAAAAATTAAAATTCCAACGCAAAACTAATCCTTACTTCTTTATTCTGTGCATTAAGATATGGTTTTTTCACAGACGCCCGATTTCTCAAGCCTGAAATTTGTCTCAGCCGTTTTTTTGCTGTGTGGACACACCCGGGGAAATGTGTTGCTGTCACTGCATTTACTATTGTTTCGAACAGATCGTTTCTTATAAAATGAATAAGATTTTCATCCTGTTCGTGAGTTGAAACACGCATACCACCGGAACCTCGTTTTCTATTAATAACTCCCTGACGCTGCCTTTCAATTTTAATATCTGAAATGATACTCTTCCCCACGCAAAATCTATTCACTAAACTGACAATCCTTCTTCTAGTAACGTAATTATTTGAGTTTTAGTTTGAATATTCAAATGTGGCATATTAACCTTATATTTTGACAAACCTGAACATGACACTGACGGATCTGTAAACAGAAACAAATAACGTGTGTTCATTTGAAAAGTCAATCTAGGATACTTTGAAATTTTGATAGAATAAGACGCAAATATATTAATATGTGTTTGTTGTTCCGTAAACGTAAATCCAAATGACATTTGATAATGTCAATCACATTTGTTATTTATTTGTATGTGTGAAACTGTCAAAATATGGGATTTCGTAGGTTAAGTTGTAAATTTTAATTTTAATTACGACATACAGTTCATAAAGTATAAGTTTTCAGTTCGTACTGCCCAAGTGGGAACCGCAAATTGTACTTTATCTCTTTCTAACACACATGAATACGCGCTATAATACTACTCACGTTTGTCATTCTAAGTTAAGACGTACGTCTTTGAAATATTATATTAAATAAAAAGGATAAGTTGTCCAGGAGATAGTCTTATGATATTCGGCTTGCTGTCAAATTATTTGAATACTGTTGTTTATTGACTTTGTTTCCGGTATTCTGACTTCTAGGTTAACCATTCTTCTAATTTGAATATTTAGTTTGTCATAAAAAATTACAAAATCCGTTCTTTTCAGAACAATACTGATAATAAATAGTAATATCAATTAGTGATAATAAGTACGAAATTGTTTGATTATCACTTTGACATTTCTAATCTACCTATTTATTTTACAGAATATTTCTTAGATGCCTGGTAATTTGTTCGAATATTAAAGTAATAATTAGCGCATAGTTTTCTTGGATAGAATGAATATATTTATACTAGAAAAGAAACAATACTTTTGAACTATTTATGTTCCTACTTTACTCATTATTATTATTTTGACATGTAGGTTATGTATATGCTTTCTTTGGTTATATTGCAAGTGGCATACTAAAACTTTGACAATATTGCAAAACATGACTTTTATATTTTATGATGACAAACGGTTATTTCCGCGATTGCATATTGACTTTATTTGACTCTGTAGTACTGATTTGAATCACATGCTTTGAATTTGGCCTTGAACTGAAAACTTATACTTTATGAACTATACTTCAAAATGTTCTCAGTAAATCACACGCTACTAGATTAACTTTTCAAATGAACACCCGCTAGATACCTGTCTACTCTTAAAAAGCCATATTCAAACCAAACAAATTAAGTGTCCGATTTTTAAATGGCGCAAAGTACCTACATTAAAATGGCATTCATTATTAATCAATAGATGTAAAGGAAAGTGATTATAAAGCCACAAATGTTGTGAAATGAATATAGAAATCTAAATAGCGATAAAAATACCAATAATAATAATAATAATAATAATAATAAGTGTATCAAATAATTTTCTTAAAGTTAGTGGTTTTTAATTAAATTTGAAAATGATGACAAAGAAAGATATTTTCCATACCGTTCAAAGGAAATGCTTTAACAATTTATTTCTTAAAAACTAAATTATGCAATTTTAAGTCTTAATTGTTATAATTAAATTAATGCGTAATGTTGGTTGCCTACACGTACTACTTGAGCTATTTTAATTCTCGAAATTCATCCTTAAAAATATACATTACGAAGGGTACATTAAAGGTTACTGAAGCCGACAATGTATCCCATTTATACATCTATACACTGTTTTAAACACGGTTTCCATTTCTGAAAGCAATTACCTCACTTTATGTTATTTATTAGTTAGATTAGAGAATCTTTGTCGTTTGAACGCAGCTTTTAATTTTAGAAATAACGGACACACTATGACTTTTACCCTTTGACACTTAATCGTTTACCGGACTGTATTGCATCTCATAGTCTATTGATATTATTTACTTAATATTAACTACTTCTAAGATCATTCGTCCATGTTTGAATTTCTTATGACATAGAAACATATTTAACTTTTTCATGGCATTTACACACTTTTCTACCTCTAACCAGAGGTAAGGAGGAGAAGGGAAACTTAACGTTAAAAAGTGGTATCCTGTTTATTTATAGTTGCTGCTAAAACTGTAGTTAGAGCCACAGTCGATTGAAAAAAAAAAACGCGGTTTTTAAATTTAGTAATATATTAATTATAGTATTTTAAAGGCTTGCTTGCTATTATAGCACTTTTGTCTTTCATTGAATTTCTTAAAATACAATTAAATATGTTTATTAATATTTTCATAAATAAATGGAATAAACTTTGATTCGCAAAATTAAGACATTTGAAGAGATTTTTAGTACAGATAGATATTAAAAAATAGTCATATATTTATAATGATAAAATACATCATTGCAATTTTTAAAAAAATAATCTTTAAATTAAAATCAAAAATTTAAAAATTCAGGCATTGTCACAAAATATATAATGTGTCCGGGAAAATGTGGGAAGTCTCTCGGATTCAGATAGAACATTAAAAAATAAGATTACAAGTTACCATAATTTTTTTCCTAGCGGCCCTTCCTACGGAGATACGGCCTCCTAAAGGACGCCACTGGAAATCAATTTTTCTTGAATAACTTTTAAACTACTTATTATAATTTAATGAAAATTTAATATGATAAACAGTAGTAAGGACCTCTTAAAATACTACCCTTAAATTAAATTAGCTTGTTTAGTTTACCAGGGGCGGACTAGGTTGTACATTTTAATGCTTACATTTTTAACACCCTGTATGATAAGGAGTTAAAAAAAACAAATTTGTATACCTTGAGCATTAAGCTAAAAAAAAGGTACTCTTGTTCATTGTCGATAAAATGAACCGTTTTCGAGAAAAAAAAATAATAAAAGAATTAATGTTTTATTTCTATTAAAAAGAACCATGATTTCTAATTTTTTTTGTCTGCAACAAAATGTGATACAAAAGTCTGAAATAAATTTCAGTACTAAAAAACGCATTGTTTTTACAAACGTTACTATGGTACCCACGAATTATTAAATATCTTGCATTGACGTGTAAATTTTAAATCTTGTAATCTTTCATATTGTTAACACGTTGATCCTTTACTTCGATATTAATTTATTGAATTTTGAATATCTTGGTAAATTTAATTTGATAATGGGATACATATTTAGTGAGTATGCAGATATGCATCTTATGTACGGTCTTGCATCTTGCAATGCTTTCAAAGCAAGAAGGTTGTATGAAGAAAGATATCCTAATCGCAATATTCCAAATCAGAAAACATTTCAGCGACTTGACCAACGTCTAAAAGAGACTGGTGGGCGATTCCAGTTAATAAGGTAACATTATTGACTTTCTTTAATGTTTTAGGAAGTTTTGCGAAAACAAGTACTGATGCTGGTGTGAGAAGAACAGTACGTACGGTGCAATTGGAGGAAAATATTTTGGATACTGTAGGTGATACTCCTTCAATAAGCACTCGAAGATTATCCGCGCAGCTTAATACGTCAAAAACGACAATTCATGAAGTACTTAAAGAACAGTTGTTATACCCTTATCATCTGCAAAAAGTGCATCTACTACTTCCTGAAGATTTTCCTTGTAGAATGCAGTTCGCAAACTGGCTGTTAGATCAACAACGAACAAACCCAAACTTCATTAGCACTATTCTTTTTACCGATGAAGCAGGGTTTACCAAAAAAGGTATTGTAAATTTACATAACTCGCATGTATGGGCTGATGAAAACCCTCATGCCACTGTCGTTCATCATTATCAACATCAGTTCCAATCAATTAATGTTTGGGCAGGAATAATTGGCAATTTTTTGATTGGACCATGCGTATTGCCGCCACGATTGAATGGTGAACTTTATTTACAGTTCCTTCAGAACGCTTTTCTGGATTCAATAGAGCATTTGCCACTTGCAACCCGCCAAAGCATGTATTTTATACATGATGGGGCCCCACCTCATTTTAGCGTTGCTGTACGCGACCACCTGAATAACGTCTATCCAAACAGTTGGATAGGCAGAGGAGGTCCCATTGCCTGGCCTTATTTTTTTTCTCGAAAACGGTTCATTTTATCGACAATGAACAAGAGTACCTTTTCTTTACCTTAATGTTCAAGGTATCCAAATTTGTTTTTTTTAACTCCTTATCATACAGGGTGTTAAAAATGTAAGCATTAAAATGTACAACCTAGTCCGCCCCTGGTAAACTAAACAAGCTAATTTAAATTTAAGGGCAGTATTTTAAGAGGTCCTTACTACTGTTTATCATATTAAATTTTCATTAAATTACAATAAGTAGTTTAAAAGATATTCAAGAAAAATTGATTTCCAGTGGCGTCCTTTAGGAGGCCGTATCTCCGTAAGGAGGGCCGCTAGGAAAAAAATTATGAGAACTTGTAATCTTATTTTTTAATGTTCTATCTGAATCTGAGAGATTTCCCACATTTTTCCGGACACATTGTATATCACAAATAAAAATAATTTTCTTAAGTAATTGTTTGTACAATATGTTTTAATTTTATTAACAGATTGCTTAAGCTAACAAGAACTGAGAAAAGCCTACATTACTGTTGTAAATGAATCTTTCAAGGGCTTCTCAGCCCTTACCAAATTAAAAATCTAATCGAATGAAACATCTTAATACATAAATACATGGATTGAAAAACAGGCAGTTTTCAATTGATTAGTACAAATAATTATTAAGTTCTTCTTCTAAGTTAAATTAAGTTCTTTTGGGAAGAATCCAATACATTGGAATTCATTCGTATCCAATGTACTAATCTTAGCACTTTTAGGCTCAATAGAAGACATAAATGATTGCAGATTAATTAAGATATACCCATTATCCTTCCCACAATTGAACACGATGGAATGAGGAGACACTAAATTTTTAGATGTTGTTCAAAATGATCCTCGGAAATATATACATATTCGTTTTGAATTCGAAGAAACATCAATACCTAAAAAACTTTTAATAGAGTTCAACCACACCTGTTTTATCCCATCATCACAAGGGAGAGTGAAGAAATGTTATTTTGATAATCAGGAAATATATTGGAATAAATCGATTTTCGCAATCTAAAATTTTACATTTATATTTGTGCATACTTGGAAAAAATCATTATGAAAGTAAATTTTTATGCAAAATATAAAAACTAATTATTGCTACGACAATTAGTAATAATAAAACTTAACAAAAGAAATTATTCCTCTTCAAAAATAATTTGTAAACACTACGTCATTATGACTTGTAATTTAATTGTATCCTCGGTACAGTGCAATGTTGCCATGTCGCATACTCTTGTAGTTAACTATATTTATTCATAGATTTTTTAGGAATATGAGCAACGCTAATACTATCTCATTCTTCATACCAACCCTTCTTTGATGTTTGATTATAATCCTTTTAGATACAGCGACTACAAATATTTAGCAACAATACTATATTTAGTACGCCATATCAAACCGAGATAGCGCGCACATCTTACCCAAAATTTAAAGAGTACCCGCTGCTTTCGGCCGACCAAAATCTCAAAAACGTATACCTCGGAAAGTATAAACGTAATTGATGTGCAATTTGCCACACACACTACCAATTCAGACACATAAAACCGTTCAAAAGTATCAAGGTGAAAATAAAATAGAGTACTTCCTATGGAAATCTCTAAAGAATATAAAAACACAGTCATATATTCCGCCTGTTAGAAATATAATCGCAAATCAGACCAAAAGTGATCAGAAAAAACAACAAACGTTCGCTGTACATCTAGTAAAAATCTTCCAGACTGAAAACGAACTTGAGAACCCGCACCAGATGAGTCCACTCATAAAGAAAATAAAAATGTTTAGTACGCCATTGAATATGAAATTAATCCCAAGGAAGTGCCCGGAATGGTTTTGATTGCGAAAAAGGTCTTCCAAGAATTATATGCACAAACAATTAAAGCACTAATCGAAATAGCAATTTAGCATTTTCCAAATGATTGGGTGATTTCTCAAGTAATAATAGATCAAGTTACTTCATATAGATCCATTAGTCTATTACCAGTAAAATTAAAAGTATTTGAGTAACTGCTTCGAAAGAGGTTGCAGCTACTCTTAGAACAAGAATAACTAATTCCTCAGTACCAGTTCGCCTTCAGAAACCAACATAAAACGGTCGAACAAGTACACAGAGTTGGAAACAAAACCAATAGAAACCTAGAAGGGAAGAAATATACCTTTGCTGTCTTTCTTATCGCAGGCCTTTGATCAGATTTGGCATACAGGATTATGTCAAAAACTTTAAAAAAAAGTTCCTCACTCCACGTACGAATTACTTATATCATTCCTGGATCAAAGATACTTCCTTGTTAAACAACAACACAAATACGCAAACCTATATACTATATGATCAGGCGTCCTACAAGAAAGTGTGTGGACTGCTGACAACTAGACTAATCATGATTGACTCTTCTGCTGACCATACAGTTGTAACTTCTCACAGCAGCTTCCAGTAACCGGAACTTAGATAAAATACAGAAAAGGCTCAAAATTTGTCGAATAGAGACAAACGAGAATAAATCTATTCACATCATCTTTACTAATAGAAAATAAAAGTTGGCCACCAGTTTCATTTAACGGCTACAAACTTGAACATGTTGAACGTATTAAATATCTTTGATTGCAGATTGATCAAAACCATTTATTTGCGAAAAAAAGCAACTTGGACTAGTAACTATCAATAAATAAGAAATTTCTAATCTGCAAAATATTTTTGAAACCAGTATACCTAGACATGTGATATTGAGTTGTGGGAGCAGTAAGCAACTTAAACATTGATTTTGGGCGGCGATTCCAAAGCGAAGTATTTCGTGTTATAGTGAATAGCCCGTGGTATTATCAATCGAAATAATTGAACGAGACTTACAGGTTAATCTGTGCGACAAGAAATATTAAAAAATAGTGTTAAATACAGTGCTAAAGTGAGAGTGCATCCCAGTCTTCTTGTAAATAAAGTATCACATGAAATAAATGAACACTTTAAACCTACAGACTTATCTTATAGATTTTAAGTATATGTTATATATATTTATTTTATGCATTAAGAATTTATACGACAGCAATTATGGGAACAAATTAACTGGAATATTTCTCCATGTCACATAATTTGTCACAATAAATACCTATAGTCCTATACTTTAAATAATATTGGAGATATTGCATGAATATATAAAAATATAAAAAAATATATACAAAAAATGTATACCATCTAGAAAAAAATCTTAACGAAATGATTAATGAATGATGAATGTATTAATTTGTTCGTCGTAACACTAATTTTAAGTAATAAGTCGAAGATATAAATCTGTCTCGGTCGTTTTTTCTAATCTTTAATATAGTTTACTATTTCGAAAATAAGCGTACAATAAATCAATAAAATCACGGGAATGTACATTAAAATTAATCAAAAAAACATTCATTCTTAGCACTTAATCAATGGAAAAGCATAAACTATTTGTTTCAGTTAAAATATTACAAAGAGAGTAAAACTCATGGTGTATATTATAAGTACATACATACATATAATATGCATATTCGACCACATCATTATAACTGTATAATACGAAATTTTATTTATAGGCTAACGATCTGGCGACCAGGGCGTAGATTTAACGAAATAAATCTTTATGTGAATTAAAAATTAATAACCGTATGCACGCCATATTATTACTGTATGTGCGGTCACACCCATTTTATTAAAAAATATTGTAAGGGCTTCAAGTTTATTTTAACAAAACCTTAATTCACTATATACATGTATATCGTGTGTTTATTTTTATAAATTGTCTTATAGAATATATTTCCCTGGGTTTTGACGTAACAGAATAATATCTGGATAACTTCATATCGAAAATAGATCCAGAAATAAGCAACAATAAGCGACAAGGCTGCATTCAACAAATACGTACATACTTGGAAACAAAATATAAACAAAATATATAAATAATTTGATTTATTAGAAGTATTTTCTTTCAACAGAATACAATTATTTTTGGACATTCAAGAAGTGCATCAAATTATGTACTTTTATGTACCTACCTGAGTGCAATGGTTTTGTGACTACTCATCTTTGACCATTGAATGAATTGAACTGAATTGTGAAAGGCTTTCTGTGCAAAAAAGAAGACGAGTTACAGAGCCATCCCTGCACATTTTAAATGCATATACCGGGTGTATTTTTTAACTTGAAACTTTCAAATATCTCGAAAAATAAGCAGTTCATGAAAAAATATCCAGATTTAAGTTTAATAATTCAATGGAGTAAATACATTAGTGCTAGAATTAGTCCCTCTCTCTCCCTCCATATTGGTAGGACGGGGGTAACTTTGAAATCTTAAATAGGAACCCGTACATTTCATTAGAGATTCGAATTCTACTAGAAAAAAATATGTAGGATTTGTCTGAAACATTTTTTCAATTTATGATAGATGGCAGTGTAATCGGTGAAATAACGGGTTGTTCAGAAACATTCGAAGTCAAAGTAGTCTTTGAAAATATGAAGTCATGTCTGAGATAGATTGATTTTTGACAGACAACAGTTGACATTTAATAATTATTACAAATCAGATACTTAAGTAAAGATATACGATTTTTTGTGCAGAGCCCACTTGACTTCGAATGTTTCTGAACACCCGTTAGAATACCCGCTGCTTTCGGCCGACCAAAATCTCAAAAACGTATACCTCGGAAACTATAAACGTAATTGATGTGCAATTTGCCACACACACTACCAATTCAGACATATAAAACCGTTCAAAAGTTTCTGAACACCGGTTACAATTTTTCTCAACTTCTCGCACTGAGAACCTACGCATACAATTCTGAAATTCGCTTTCAACAAAAAGAATACCACGAAAAATGATTTATCAAGAAAGTACTATTATCATAACCCAGGAATGGACGTCTTTCTTCACATACTTGGTAAAGGCAATTTCCTTCGCTCATGACTAGGGACCGGACACGTGAGGCCCATGACTCATCGCCCACGGGTATACTATTGAAAACTTATATTTTTAAAAAGTTTTTAATTTTATTTATATAATCCGAAAGCAAACAGGTAGTAATCTATAAAATACGAAATATATTTTTATTTGTTCATTTTGTAGTTCCAAGTTGAGTAAAGGAGTATTAATATTGACTAGCAATACTTTCTCAGGGTTCTCTTCTGCATAATTTGTTCTCTTTGAATGAAATACATCATTGTAGATAGAAAACATCCTTTCTACATCGCAACTGGTTATAGGGACATACTGAAAATATTCTTTTATTTTAGCGTATTTAGCAGTTAGTTTTTGAGGTATTGTCCCCATATACAATTGCCGCAATGTTATTAAATCTGGATTTCTATTACAAATTGCGTCTAACTTTTGCGGAAGGCCACATCCGAAGTCACTTGGAATATTATTCAAATTATTAATAGCCACATCTAATGTGGTTAATCATCATTTAATTTAAGATTTTGGTTTTCAAAATAAATGTTTATT
Source organism: Melolontha melolontha (assembly GCA_935421215.2). Classification (NCBI taxonomy): domain Eukaryota; kingdom Metazoa; phylum Arthropoda; class Insecta; order Coleoptera; family Scarabaeidae; genus Melolontha; species Melolontha melolontha. Next base: position 165,934 of record OW285235.1, on the reverse strand, counting down.
TTGGGCAAATTTGTAAAGTGTTCCTGAAGAAAGTACAACTGATTTTTTAAATTTGAAATTTGTATTTGTTCCTTGCACTCAGAAATCGGGCATCGTCATTTAAACATATAACGAAATTTTGTAAACTATAGAAATTCTCTGCATAAAAACTAGTAGTTTTCAACCATGTTCCCCATCTAGTTAATTCTGGAGAGGGAGGCAGTAACAAAGATGGAAATTGTTCCCTGTAAAGAGCTACTCTCAATGATGCTTTTCTGAAAACTTTTTCAAAAGTGGATACAAGTCTATCAACTTCAGGAAAGGTGTCTCTGATATATTCACAGATTCTGTGGAGAGCATGTGCTACACAAGTAATATGCAGCATATTAGGATATGTATCCTTTAATATTCTTCCTATTTTTAACATATATGCAGCACTGTCACTGACAAATAAAAGTATTTTTTCTTTGAACCTGTTGTCCGAATGGTCCGAATATGGTAGATATTCTCGTAAATGGTTTTAGCTACTGTTACCGCATCAACTGTATTTATAACTTTTATATGCGTTATATGGAATAGTTGGATGTAGTATACCAGCAACAACATTTACCACGCAACGTCCTAAAATATCGACAGTTTCATCGGCACTTATCCATAGGTACTGATTTGAAAGATGACTTCTAATGCGTTCTACTGCTTTCGTGTAGCACTTAGAAATATTTGCGTAAGGTGGATTCATCAAGAATATTTCGACCAGTATATTTTGGAGAAATGTTTTGAAGGTGGGATACTTTAGTTTATTTAATAGAATATTGACACAAATGACGCAATCCGTCTATTCACCTAACTTAGCTCTCTGAGATTTTTGACAATTTTCGAAATAAAAAGCAACGACTTTCATTGAAATTATATCAAACAGTGTGCGATAACTGCTCAATCATATTGCTACTAGTTTAAATTCTTAGCTGTTAATTCAGTTTAGTTGCTGGAACTCTAATATCACGCAAACAGAAATATTTTTATAAAAATATGAAGGATTAGTCAAAGTAATAACGAAACAATGCAAAAAAATGCTATAGTTTTAGTAAGCAGGAAAGAAGGAAAGAAAATGCAATTAAATAACAAAAAAAGTCAATACAATACCGACACAAAAGAATTATTTTTTAATTAAACAACCCATCGGCCCAATCTTCTGCAAGTGTTAAAGAAAGGTCACCAGATCTGGCCCCTTCTTCTTTAATTATTTCCGAATATGAAGCAATGGCTTGCTAGAAAAAGATTTACATAAAAAAATATATTATTGACGAGACAATAGGTTATTTGGAAGACTTGAATATATTGTAATTATATTGGACGAGATTACGTAGGGAAGTAGAAAACCTTTTCCGAAAAATTAAGTCGCCTTAATCTTTTCGCACAAGCTTGTCGAAACCCTCTCGTATAATTACTAAGCAATTGTAATTTAGGATAAAATAACTTCAAGGATAAATTATACACAGGTACAGAAAAAATACCGAAGGCTACTTTGAACCACCATTTTCATCTGATATTGGAACATTTCTGTGTCCACCATACCGAATTATATAATAACCACCAACATTGGTGTAGGAGATATACACAAATCTGAGATCGTATTCATTAATTACTTTGTACTGAGATTTAAACGAAGTAGGAGCGTGACTTGGTCTTGTGGGCGTATTCAGTTAAATATTGTTTTTTTGCAATTACGTCGATAGTGTGATTCGTATAAATAAACTACCATCTTTCGTGTTCGACTGAATGTATTACTTTTCAGAATGTACACGTTTCATTGCATGCTATTGTGGGTGGCCTCAGTAAACCATATGCACAATGAATACAATGATAGCCGTACTTAACGAAGCTAAAATTTAAAGAAAATACTGTTAAATATAATTAAATATTTTTCGTTGGAGATTGTTAAATATCTAGAATACATATTTGCACGTAAATATAGTTTTTGTTCACAAATTGTAAAATTAACTTTCTTATTTAATATTTATTTTACTTTCTAAAATTAAAAATGATACAAAAACTTTTTTGTTAGATGCGTTAATTGTTAGTATAAAAATGATTGTAATTAGAAACAAGACATGTTTTTTCTTCAATGCAATACAGAAACCAAGGGTCAAACGTGTTGAACGGTAGTCACTAGACCGAGAAATCCAAAAAGGAAATATCGCTTGCGCAAGAAAAAAATCCTTTGTTTTTTACGACTCAAGTATATTTTTCAATAGAAAATCATTCATAGCTGCAAAAGCGGCTAATGCTGAGTAATTATGTCGTTGTATTCAAGCGTTTGGTAGGCTGTAGGTTTGTCGCATTCGCCTGAACATTACAGTTGGCGATTTCCGAACGATAATTCACCTTCACATCGCTTGTCAATTGTAACTGATTTTTTTACCAAAAATCAACGTCTTGTATTTGACGATAAAGGCAAACCATTTTACATCAAAAGTTTTGAATGGAAATAAAATGATTTTTACCAAGATTTCTTAAATATTTAAACTTTTTAAAGCCACTCCAATTAGTTTTGGAACGAAGCACGTACATATATATGTGTCCAATATCGTTATGTTAAAATTTTAGGAGTGTAAAGTAGACTTCATTTCAAGTAACAAAAACGCAAAACTTGTATATCCATTTTTATTTGTTTCAAAGTTACAGATCTATGAATGTGATTGTCAGATCTGAAAAAAAATGTAATCCTAAAGTCAATAAAGACTGATTGTATTTAAAAAAGTTCAATTAATAATATCGAAATGTTCACCTTCTCGTTGAATGCAGGCTAGTGCCCGTAATCCAACAGAAGAAGTACTTATCCGAATTTCATACTTGTTTTGTCGGATTTGCTCGACAGTCAGGTGAATACGATCCAACAACTCTTCTCTTGTGTTCGAAACTTGCACGTAGACTAAATTTTTCATGTACCCCCATAGATAAAAGTCAAGACCACCTCGACCAATCCATCTTGGATAATTGACGTTAACCCAATTTCGGACAGCAATGTGGTGGTGCCCCATCCATGTGAAACCACATGTCTCGTCAAACATTCAGTGGGACATCCTCTAAAAGACCTGGCAGTTCGTCAATAAGAAATCGAATGTCATTGTCCCCATTAAATTTCACAGGAAAACGACAGGACCAATCAACAAGTCATCGATTAGGGCCGCCCAAACGTTAATAGAAAATTCATGTTGAAATTTAGATGGGCGTATAGTTTTGGGATTTTCTGATAACCACATGTGCAGGTTTGTCAGATTTGTAACACCACTTCTCGTAAACGTAGATTCATCTGTCCAGAGCACTGTTATGCAGAAATTAAAATGAAGCCGTGACTGTCTTAATATCCAGGCAGAATAAACTAGACGAGCATAGTGGTCTGCCTCAAGCAAACCGTGTCCCGTGCGATAGTGATATGGATGTAAGCCCTCACGTTTTAAAATTCGCCAAACTGTCGTTCGTGGCACTCCTAGTTTTCTAGCGATTCGACGTACACTGAGAGTTGGATCCCTTGTAACAATAGCTACTGCTTCTTCCTCTTAGTCTGCTGGCAAATTTCCTCCTCGGTCGAAAATATAATCACGCAGTCGGCATTCCCGAAATTGTCTGTGTACTTCCAGAAACGTTCTGTAATTAGGAATGCGCCTATCGGAAAACCGATGTTGGTATTCAATAACTGCTTGACGTGCACTGCCGTTCGGTTACAGTAGCCATACACAAAATGCATGTCCGCATATTCTTGAGAAGAAAATCGGTAAGGCATTTTGAATAAATAAAACGTGTCCACTCACTAATAAGCTGTTGTATGAACTGAAACGTAATGTAATCCTTTATTAAAAATGCAACGTTAACAGTCATGTGAACATTTGTTTATTGTATGATATTCATGGTACGAAATATGTAAGAACCTACTTTATCATAAATCAATTTCCAGTACTCTTTTTTGTAGATCTCGATCTCCAAGAAATTACTGTATGCATTACGACACGTATTTATTTATTTTAGGATAACATTTTATTTTGCGACGTTAACAATCACGGGCCTGCTATTGAATCGTATAACTTTTTTAAATAAAATCAGTTTGTATTGACTTTAGGATTAAATTTTTTTTCATGATCTGGCAATAACATTCATAGATCTGTTTGAATCTTTGAATCAAATAAAAATGGATATACAAGTTTTGCGTTTTTGTTTCTTGAAATGTAGTCTACTTTACACTCCTAAAATTTGAACATAACGATACGGGACAGCTTGTATAAATTTTAATGAACGGTAGCTGAAAAAATGCTGTAGTAACTATTCACGAAAAAATCCATTAAATTTAATTATTTGATTTCGCTAATGATTGATGATCGACTACGTAGCACATTATAAGAAGATTGATACGTTTTTCTGATAAGAATTAACAATATTGTAAAGGTAATGCACTAAAAATCTTAAGTCATTAAAGATAACGGTAAGTACGTACATGAACAACCTTTTATAGATCGTGTGAAAGTACAAATAACAATTTTCGTTTCCTCCTATCAATACAAAATATCTTTAAGATAAAAAAATAATTTAGTCTTTTCTCGCCATTACTTCAGCGCAACCGCATTATTTGTGATTAACTTATGTTAAAAAGATGCTCCACTCATAATAGAACGAAACGGGGAACATTTTAATGTTTAATTAAATTAAAGAAAATCTAAATAGATAAACGTCACATTCTTTACCATACAAATGTCTCAGCAGACCATAGACATAATGGCGACCAATACATTACAAATATTTTAAAACTTTAATGACCACGTAGATGTAGATACAAAATCTCGTCTAATATAATAACAATATTTTATAAGGTCTAACAACAAAACGGCCATTTCACGAGTATTATGTTGTGATATAAATGAGACCGATCTTTTTTTTTTTAATGAGCTTTCATATAATCTAAATTTATGTATTTTATAAGGAATGTTTATGTGGAAGTATAATTTCATTGGTATAAACCTGCACCACTTTAATGAGCTAGTCGAACATAAATATACACCGCAACAAAGAAATATCCTTCATTGAGCAACGGCTTTTTATATTTACTTACAATAGGAACGTGGAAATATGATATCATCTTATTTTAATTAATGATATTAATTTCAGAGACATTAATAGCTTTTCCGAGAAGAAGGCTAGATTACAATCTTGTAAACACAGTTGACAAAGTACCACCGTCTTTCCTTAACCGTTCAATTTGCTATATGTGAAAAACTCACATGCATTTATTGACTTTTATTTTAGTTCCAAACACACAATGTTATTAACAATACATAGATGTAATTACTACCTACAAAATTTCTATAGATATTAATGAATGTAGTAATGAAATAAGAGTAGCGCTAAGGAAAATCAAATTTGCAACACCAGCGCTTCAATAAATAATGTAATCAATAGTATGAATTCATAACAAAATCTGGGGTATCCCAAGTGACTAACTTGGGTCCATTATTATTTATACTTTACATAAATGTTTACTTCTTTACTTCTTCAACACTCCCATATGGATATCGAAAAATTTCAAGAAAATAGTATGGAACTGTTAGATAGTATGGTAGCAGTAGTTTCATCCCGGAAACAGTAAATTTTGATATAAAATCAATTTCTATTTCTTGCTGTTAATTTTTTATCCCTATTCATGGATAACCTCTTGGTAGGAGAACAATCAATAAATGTTCTGTTAAGATAAAATAGACAGGCAAGAAGAAAAATCAAAAGGTCATCTTCCACAAAAAATTATTTACAAGTACAACTATTAATTACTTAGGATTTTAATTAATTAACGTTAACATATAATGTTTTAGTCTACGTCTCGTAATAGGTTGTAATATTCAATTTTTGGCAAGTCTGTATCATTAAACTTCTTAATTTAATTTCTGACCGAAGGTATCTATAGATCGCGTTTAATTACTCTATTAGGTACAAACCCTTAAAGTTTTAGATTTGAATTTTTGCATGAAGTCAATGTTCGAAGTAGGTGCTGAGCTCCATAATTTAATTACATAAAACCAAATGAGTTTGAGAATAGATTTATTTATTAGTACTATGTTCTCAACTGATAACTGAGAATTGCGATCAATTATGCAGTATAACAAATAAAGTGAGACAAAGTTGTTTCCTATTGTGTTGATTTTGAAGTTCTCTTTTTAAATCTATTTTTATACGCTTGCTTCTGGGCTACGGACCAGAGCCTTCCTTTGGCACTGAAAAACAATTATTAAAGCGTCCATGAAAAAATGACTGAAAATAAATCTAGCGAAAGGTGGAAGAACTCTCCAGGTCAAAGACAGGCAAAACAGTTCTTTAGTTCAATTTGGATTTAACATGTACTGAATCCAGTGCTTTTAAAATTGCTTAACTGTCGGAGAAGGTGGTAACAGTGCAATTTGTTCCGCCCTAATTTGTTAATTTAACCAACGCAATTATGCAATGCGACCACTTCCGCTTGAAACACCGTAAAAATCTCTATTTAAGCTCACTTGGATAATTGTCCTTTCTTTGACCCCATACATTCCAGCTTCAACACCTTTTTCGCGTTAGATCCGTCAGCGTACCAGATAGATTCCGCCTGTCCCTCAGGGTTCCGTTAATGATATTATGTTGCCATAAATAGGATTATGCATGATTTAAATGCAATGAATCAATTTGCTATTTAGCCGTTCATTCGTTTTTAATCCTCTTAAAACCAAAACAATATTATTTTAAAGGAATGGGGATGTGGAACGGCATTTTCATGGCATAGGGATTAATGTGAATAACAGCGTTATTTCGATTACAGTTAAGGCAAAAATTAATAGTTCAAATCTTATTCAGGTATCGTAGATTATATTAATAACACGATTAACACGGTCGCAAAAGCACCACAATATTCTAAAATTACTGTAGCCAATCAAATCTAAGTTAAATAGATAATTGAAGACAATATCACGTGAAAGCTTCATTTTGTTCAAGTTTACCTACACTTCTGTTATATATGATCCATATTTGGATGCCGTAGATGCTGGTAGTGAGAAAGGGTGTAGAGTGCGTCTCATGTACTGTTTCCTAATAAAGCTAACTTTTCCCGAAATGTAATTGAAGGCTTCGGCGCTCGTTGTTCACGATTGCTTCTTAAACTTGAGGTCCGGAATCGCCTCCTTGGCACTGCCTCACTCTTGGGTGACGTTTCATCAACTGTTACGAAGGACATCTTCAGGTCTACTAATACTCTTGTCATTGCTGCACTGAAGTAGTAGTAGAACAGCAATTCAGTTTTTTTGTGGTAAGTATAGCGGCCCACTGTCTTAAACTGAAAGCTTGCCAAGACTTCAGAACCGCTTAGAATGTCTATTATTGTATGTGTAAAGTGTTCCATTGGTTTGTTACGATATCTCCTAGCCGTTAGAGGGTATAAATATTGATTTGACTTTCACCTCCTCGACATTTGCAGAGGATACCTTTGTAGAGGATTCCAATCCAGAAAAGACAGCTTCTCACCAGTCGGCACCGGGATTCGAATCTTCCACCAACGAGACTCTCACTCTCGTTGTCCGACGCTCTTACCACTGCGTCGTTCAGCCGCTAAATTTCACATTTATATTATCGAAACAGTTTAAAGTCTTCCTTTGTAGTATATTACAACACAATCTCGTCATCTTATATAGAATGTCCCATTAAAAGCGCAATATTTAATTTTGTAATAAAATGCATCATATATTCAAAAAGTGCAAACATTTTTATTTCAGTTTAAAGTACACACAGTGCGGTTAAGCATGGAGCACATTATCGAACAAACGTCCCCCACGATTCTACTGGCACACTCTCGCTCTTTTTACGGAATTCTCGATGACTTTTGCGCAAAATTGTGGTTCGATTTCGCCAATAACACGTTTAATCTCAGTCTTCAGCTCAAGAATTTTTCGTGGATTGTTGGCATATACACGAGATTTCACGTACCCCCCAAAGAAAGAAATCGCACGAACGTGGAAGTCAATTCCAGTTGCCTTTGCTTAAGATGAATCGTCCATTTCTAACTGTTTAATTGTTGAGAACGACAACGAATCGATATTTTTGGATTTTTAGTAACAACTGCAATATTCTCTAGAGATTCTTAATTAATCTTTGAACTGTTTGATAGATTTGGTGCATTTCGTCGAACGAAAATTCCACGAAGTCTGCGAACTGTTTCCACATAACATTCTCCAACTTATAATGCATTGTTCCGCCGTATAATGCTCCACGACTACTAAGCAGTGTTCTCAGATTCCTTGATCGGCAACTCCCGCCAGCGACATGAAAAATTCCCTTTTTGCCATGCAATTTCCCTTTAACGGGGTAAATACGAAAATAATATTCAAAATGTTACAGTAATAGATTTATTTATAGAAAACATACAAAAATAAATTATTTTTTATACATAATTTTTGTGAAATAATTATAATAACAGTCATTTGGTTCAAAATTAAAACAATTTATATTTTGAAGAGAAAAACTAGAGCGAATTACACAAACAGCATTTAAGCTACTTGCACTGAGTTTGTTTCTTTTCTTTGTTTTTATGTCGTTCATCATAGAAAAAATTCTTTCTGCTGCGGCGTTAGAATGTGGAAGGGTTAATACTATTAAAGCTATTTTTGCTATATTTTTAAACAAAAATTTTCCTGTAAAATCTTGAATTTTTTCTAGTTCTAACCACATTTTGACTTTGTCAAGTTGAATTAATTTTTCCCTCTCGTCTGAATTAAAATGATATGGTAATATTCTCCACTCGTAATTTAATGCAGTTACATCAACAATATCTTTGTACACATCAGAAATGCTGCTAAGACTATTTAAGACATTACTTTTCGTTGTTTCAAATGCTACTTTAGTAATAAATTCAAATTCTGAGAAAAGTTTATTTTTAAGAGGGAGTCTTGTCATCATTTCTTCACAAATGGTAATATAAAATCTTAAAATATTCCTTTTAAAATAGTTTTGAATTAATATATCTAATGTAGATAATAAAGCCTCACATTCGGCACCAACAAAAATTTGGTCATTTGGTAAATAATTACTAGGATGTAATATATTACAATGCAAGTACTCTTCCTTCAAAACTGACGGTTTTAAAAAATTTTGAGAAATTTGTAAGAAAAGTTTCACACTTTCCTTTTTTAAGATATCTATTAATGAATTTTGGCTTTGAAATAGGGCATTGAATTGATTCATATAATTTAAACTATACTTTAAGAAAAGAAAGTAACATTTAATTGTAGGGTCTTGCAATTTTTCTAGAATTACTTTGACTGAATTTAAGTCATCTTCATATACCGCTATACCGAAATAAGCTATTAACACATCCCAATTTACTAAGATTCGCTCTATACATTGATGTGTAGCTAACCATCTGGTACCAGATAGTTTTAATATTTTATAGTGATTCAGTTCAAAGTAACTCTGCATTTCTTTTAATTGAACACAACGTTTTGAACTTGACCCAATATATGAATATGTATTTCTTATCAGATCTTCACATTCGCATGGTAACATATTACAAGCTTTACTAGAAATTAAAGCAGCAGAATGACAGACACATTTTAATAAAATTAAGTGAGGTACATCTTTTTTCAACCGCGAATAAAATGAATTATTGTTACCTATCATCACTGCTGCTCCGTCACACGCTAGTCCGACTATGCTAGATATGGGTATGTGCTTCGAATCCATATAGTTTTTGAAAGTTGCATATATCTTTTCAGCTGACCCATCAGATGTATCAACATGCAAAAGTTCTAACAACTGAACTTTCATTTCTTGATATTTTGGATGAATATACTGGACCAATATGCATAATGCTTTTTGCGTAGAAATGTCTGTACTTTCGTCGATTAAAATTGAAAAATATACCTTCAAACAAAAATAATTAAAACAGGTAAATTTCAGTCCATAGTTTACTTTACCTTTCTTAGAATGTCTACTATATTTTCCGTCTCCACTTTGGCAATAACATTTTTAATTACGGATGTACATTTTGTACTTTTGAGTTGTATATCATTTAAAATTCTTGAATCTGGTATAATATGTTGCAACATTGGTAGTAAATGTTCAACATTGAAAAAGGCTATGTTATGTTCGGCTATATAACTCGCAATTACAATTTCCGCTCTTTTAACAGCTTTTTCATGTTTTAATTGCTCCGCTTTTTCATTATTTGCTTTTGTCATCAACGCCGTTAATGTTTTATTCGATGCTTTTAACTTAATATTTTTCTGGTGTTTCAAACTTGATGCGTGTTTTTGCAGTTCACTTTTTCCACACGATAAAGTTTTACCGCAAGCTGAACATTTACATAAATTTTTTGAATTTGGAATGGGAACAACCCAATGCTTAAAATCTTCGTTCTTTAACCAATTGAAGCAAAATACTTTCTTCTTAGGTTCAGATTGTGATACCGATGGATTCATAATTGATATCAAATCTATTAATTTTTAGCTTTAGTATTACACATTAATTAATAACACTTATGGAAGATAATATATTTTATAGTCTTCACTGTTCGAGTAACTAAAGAACACTGTGTGAACACAATTTGCGGTATAGAGTTTTTAAATGAATTTATAGGATTGCGATTACTTTGTCGGTCTTTTGATTATAAGAAAAAACTGCAGATATGTATATCGTCAACGATCACGTATCGAATATACCGCGCTCTAACATGCAGGTGGCTTCAAAGGCAGTGCCGAAAGCGCATTTTGTTTGCGTAAGTTTTTTCAAGGCATAATAAATTTCTTAGAGGAAAAATGTACCTATAATGCGTAGTATGCGTATTATAGTGAATGAAAATATTGCTGATTACCATAATTTTTAGGGATAGAAGTGATATAAAAATAGATGTAGGTATATCTATAATAAAAAAAATAATCTTTCATTGTTTCATCTGCTGCTACTAGTAAAAAAATACATATTTTATATAGTATGAAAATTCCCTCTAAAATAACTATTTTCCTAAAAAAGTCCCTTTTTCCCCCAAACATTCCAATTTCCCTCCAAAAAGGGAATATCCCTCCCATATGGGAACACTGCTACTAAGCGCAACAATGACAAATGAAGGATGTTATAGTCTAAGTAAACAAACGTAGGGCACATTTTAAATTTTGCACTCTTAATGGGACACCTTTATAACTATTCTGGCATTTAAAACTTGATACTCTGATACAAGAAGTTACTAATATGTATATTTATTTGTAAAACAACAAAATTATAATAAATGCAATGTGTATATAAATTCTATAGATTATATTAAGTTTACTCTAATTGCTACGTATATCGATATGCCATAAGCATGTTGAATCAAACTATTTGCGTATCAACTACGAAGCAGAATAATCTTTCTCCATTCATGTTTAGCAAACTGAATTCCAATTCAAGAAGCACCTAAAATTACAATCAATTCAATAGCTTATAACAGTTGTCTTTTACCTTAATTTGTTATATAAGTGTCCAGTATCGTTATGTTCAAATTCTAGGAGTGTAAAGTAGACTTCATTTCAAGTAACAAAAGCGCAAAACTTGTATTTCCATTTTTATTTGTTTCAAAGTTACAGATCTATAAATGTGATTGTCAGATCAAAAAAGAAAATGTAATAGTAAAGTTAATACAAACTGACTTTATTTAAAAAAAGTTATACGATTTAATAACAGGCCCGTGATTGTTAACGTCGCATAATAAAATGTTATCCTAAAATAAATATACACGTGTCGTAGTGTATACAGTAATTTCTTGGAGATCTACAAAAAGAGTACTGGAAATTGATTTATGATAAAGAAGGTTCTTACTTATTTCGTAAGTGCTGAACCATGAATATCATACAATAAACAAATGTTCGGATGACAGTTAACGTTGCATTTTTTAATAAAGGATTACATTACGTTTCAGTTCATACAACAGCTTATTAGTGAGTGGACACGTTTTCTTTATTCAAAATGCCTTATCGATTTTCTTCTCAAGAATATGCGGACATGCATTTTGTGTAACGGCAGTGCACGTCAAGCAGTTATTGAATACCGACATCGGTTTCCCGACAGGCGCATTCCTCATTACAGAAGTACACAGACAATTTCAGGAATGCGGACTGCGTGATTATCTCTTCGACCGAAGAGTAAATTTGCCAGCAGACTTAGAGGAAGAAGCAGTAGCTATTGTTACAAGGGACCCAACTCTCAGTGTACGTCGAATCGCTAGATAACTAGGAGTGCCACGAACGACAGTTTGGCGAATTTTAAAACGTGAGGGCTTATATCCATATCACTATCGCAGGGGACACGGTTTGCTTGAGGCAGACCACTATGCTCGTCTAGTTTATTCTACCTGGATATTAAGACAGTCACGGCTTCATTTTAATTTCTGCAGAACAGTTCTCTGGACAGATGAATCTACGTTCATGAGAAGTGGCGTTACAAATCTGAGAAACCTGTACAGATGGTCATCAGAAAATCCCAAAGCTATACGGCAGTGTACCTCAAGCAGTTATTGAATACCGACATCGGTTTCTCGATAGGCGCATTCCTCATTACAGAACGTTTTTGGAAGTACACAGACAATTTCGGGAATGCAGACTGCGAGATTATCTTTTCGACAGAGGAGTAAATTTGCCAACAGACTTAGAGGAAGAAGCAATAGCAATTGTTACAAGGGATCCAACTCTCAGTGTACGTCGAATCGCTAGACAACTAGGAGTGCCACGAACGACAGTTTGGCGAATTTTAAAACGTGAGGGCTTACATCCATATCACTTTCGCAGGGGACACGGTTTGTTTGAGGCAGACCACTGTGCTCGTCTAGTTTATTCTACCTGGATATTAAGGCAGTCAGAACAGTCCTCTCGACAGATGAATCTACGTTCACGAGAAATGGTGTTACAAATCTGAGAAACCTGCACAGGTGGTCATCAGAAAATCTCAAAGCTATACGCCCATCTAAATTTCAACACGAATTTTCTATTAACGTTCGGGCGGCCCTAATCGATGACTTGTTGATTGGTCCTGTCGTTCTTCCCGGGAGGTTAAATGCGGACAATCACCTTCAATTTCTTATTGACGAACTGCCAGGTCTTTTAGAGGATGTCCCACTGAATGTTCGACGAGATATGTGGTTTCACATAGATGGGGCACCACCACATTTCGGAATTGCTGTCCGAAATTGGGTTAACGTCAATTATCCAAGATGGATTGGTCGAGGTGGTCCTGTTGCATGGCCACCCAGATCACCCGATCTTAATCCCCTTAACTTTTATTTATGGGGGTACATGAAAAATTTAGTCTACTGCAAGTTTCGAACACAAGAGAAGAGTTGTTGGATCGTATTCACCTGGCTGCCGAGTAAATCCGATAATACAAGTTGGAAATTCGGATAAGTACTTCTTCTGTTGGCTTACGGGCACAAGTCTGCATTCAACAAGGAGGTGGACATTTCGAACATATTATTAATTAAACTGTAACCCTAAAGTCAATAAAAAATCACTTTTTATTGACTTTAGGATTACATTTTTTTTCATGATCCGATAATCATATTCATAGATCTGTAACTTTGAAACAAATAAAAATGGATATACAAGTTTTGCGTTTTTGTTACTTGAAATGAAGTCTACTTTACACTCCTAAAATTTGAACATAACGATACGGGACACTTGTATATAGTTGTATAATTTAAAAATCATACATTTCATGAAAATTAGAAGCTCTCTGTAAAAATGTGTCTTTTATATTATGTAACTTAATGCAGAATATATCAGAAGTTTGTAAAATACTTACTCACACAATGTTTCCTTTGGTAGTTTTGACCAATACAAAATATGCGGGACAGCTTGCTCGCAAAAACTCATATATGTATTACATATGTAAATTCAACGTAAAATAGATTTAATTTGAAAGAATCATCATCGTGTAGTCTACTATCTACACTCACAAATTTTGGGTGTATGGTAATCGTCGATTTGGATATCGTTTCGCGTACAATCTGACTACCCCAGCATCTTTGTCGGCAAAATTTTCGAGAGACAGATTCACTAAATGTATACTTTTTTGTACAGAATAATATACTTGAACGTCTTGAACTAATCAAAGCTAATGCCAGGTTACTTAACACAGTTACAGGCACCTATAAAGATCATTTCGACTCTAATTGTTTGTTGTTTTTCAATTTTTTTGTTTCAATGTCAACTTCTTAAATACCATTCACATTAGTACAATAACTTTGCAGTATATATGGCAAATAACAACATTTATTTCAAAACATATAGTACATAGTCAATAATACATCAACTAAAAATTATATATAGTTTGCTCTAATTATTAGGTACTTATTCAAGCACATGTTGAATTAAGCTACTACTTGTGTCTCAACTACGAAACAGAATAATCCTTCTCCACTATCGTCTAGCAGACTGAATTCCATCTGAACGGGGACCTAAAATTAAAATCAAATCAATAACATTATTTAAATGTTACAGCTAGTTGACCTTACCAGTGGATAAATAGATAAAACTGGCATTTGCAATTCGTAATTAACAATATCACCTACGGCGATGGGACACTGAATATTCAGAAAACCATCACATCCATCTGTTTGATCCAAGGGATAATCTAGTGTAATACCTAATGATGTTGCAAGTACTCTAGGTCGTGTAGAGGTTGCATATGAGGCTGAAATGTTGACGAGTTAACTTTTATACAAATTATATAATCTCTTTCTCACGTAATAAAGAAACATGTCCTTTTTAAAAATAGTAAATAAGAAATGAAAATAAGGGTAGTATTTTAACGATTCTATAAACCGCAAATAGACAATTGACATTTCGTTATCATTTAGGATTTTGTTATAGGTATTTTGCGTAAACCTAATATGTAATATAAATTAAAACATACTTGATTCAAATATAGTTGTTAAAACGGCCGTTGACCCTCGTTGGAGTTCGCAAGGTGATGCCACACAATCGTTAACTTGTGTCGTAAGCGGAAGAGGTATTCCATTATCACCTACGGATGATTGAAATAAATTGAGTCGTTATGTACATATTTAAATACCTTAATGTTATCCTACTTACATTGTGTAACCGGGGTTTGACAATATGATAATGTAAGAGACAAAATGAGTAGAACTAAGACACTGAAAAACTTAAACATTTTGTTTCTGTTGAATCAGGCGTTTGGTTATTATTCGAATGATGCCAATTTACGAAAAACTTGATATTTATAGGAGCCGAAGTAGTATCACTGTAATATCTAAAAAACCACTGATCAACTCGTAATTTTTTTGCAATAAACGATCAAAACCACCGCATAAGTACACATATCTCAAATAGTTTCACCAGGTGGTTATAAATACTAAACATTTTATAGTGATTGAAGTTTCGCAAGATCAATTAGCTAATTAATAAAAATGAGGATATTTACTGATCGTCTTTGTATATTATACGAATAAATATATTCTTGAAAACAGGAAAGTTTTAGAGCAAGAAAACTTTAAAGCAAGTCAGTCTTCTATTTGAATTTATGTACAGTTTATGTACAGGCAGATTAATCTCCTCTGTCGTGATCAAATACCAATACTATACCTTCTAAGGCGGATGCTTACATATTCATTTTCAAAAATTTAAACACTACAACATGAAGAGAATCGCTCGCCTTCATGTAGTATAAACGAGTACTATTAACTATTTATGAATTCATAATTCATACGAACATATCTGAGCCGATATTTTTATTTTTCCTTGCATGTGAGTAATAAAATAATTTTTTAAGACGCTGTCGTTTGAATTTTCTATTTTCAATGTTTTCTATTGTAGGATAAAAAACTGTACTTTTTCTCAATAACTAGATGGAATTTTTAATTTGTAATTGTTGTTTAAATTTATTAAAATCGTATTAAACATACTTATAAGCAGAGAGCGGACTGAAGCGGTTGAATGACCAATTGCCCCGATAAAATGTTGTGGCGGTCTCAGGCATAATATGCATGTTATAACAGCTCCACTATTTGCTTGCTCGATGGCATTTCTCGAGCAGATGTTGTTATTCCGTGGTTATGAATAGCACATTGAGTATATTCCCTTATAAATTCAATTCAACAGTGGCGTGTAGGATGGAATATACATTGATACAAGCTGTCCCGTATCGTTATGTTCAAATTTTAGAAGTGTAAAGTAGACTTCATTTCAAGTAACAAAAACGCAAAACTTGTATGTCTATTTTTATTTGCATCAAAGATACAGATCTATGAATGTGATTGTCATATCATGAAAAAAAAATGTAATCCTAAAGTCAATAAAAAATGATTTTTTTATTGACTTTAGGGTTTCAGTTTAATTAATAATATGTTCGAAATATCCACCTCCTTGTTGAATGCAGACTTGTGCCCGTAAGCCAACAGAAGAAGTACTTACCGAATTTCAAACTTGTTTTGTCGGATTTGCTCGGCAGCCAGGTGAATACGATCCAACAACTCTTCTCTTGTGTTCGAAACTTGCGCGTAGACTAAATTTTTCATGTACCACCATAAATAAAAGTCGAGGGGATTAAGATCGGGTGATCTGGGTGGCCATGCAACAGGGCCACCTCGACCAATCCATCTTGGATAATTGACTTTAACCCAATTTCGGACAGCAATTCCGAAATGTGGTGGTGCCCCATCCATGTGAAACCACATATTTCGTCGAACATTTAGTGGGACATCCTCTAAAAGACCTGGCAGTTCGTCAATAAGAAATTGAAGGTAATTGTCCGCATTAACCTCCAAGGAAGAACGACAGGACCAATCAACAAGTCATCGATTAGGGCCGCCCAAACGTTAATAGAAAATTCATGTTGAAATTTAGATGGGCGTATAGCTTTGGGATTTTCTGATGACCACCTGTACAGGTTTCTCAGATTTGTAACACCACTTCTCGGGAACGTAGATTCATCTGTACAGAGTATTGTTCTGCAGAAATTAAAATGAAGCCGTGACTGTCTTAATATCCAGGTAAAATAAACTAGACGACCATAGTGGTCTGCCTCAAGCGAACCGTGTCCCCTGCGATAGTGATATGGATGTAAGCCCTCACGTTTTAAAATTCACCAAACTGTCGTTCGTGGCACTCCTAGTTGTCTAGCGATTCGACGTACACTGAGTGTTGGATCCCTTGTAACAATAGCTACTGCTTCTTCTTCTAAGTCTGCTGGCAAATTTCCTCCTCGGTCGAAAAGATAATCATGCAGTCCGTTTTAAATAAAATCAGTTTATATTGACTTTAGGATTACATTTTTTTTCATGACCTGACAATCACATTCATAGATCTGTAACTTTGAAACAAATAAAAATGGATATACAAGTTTTGCGTTTTTGTTACTTGAAATGAAGTCTAGCTTACACTCCTAAAATTTGAACATAACGATACGGGACAGTTTGTATATTATTTCGTTAGACTTCGTTTAAATATGTAATTAAAAAAATTGCATCCGTTAATTTCCAGAGTCTATTCTCGTGTTTACATGCTGTTATACATGCATATACATATATGTATTTATTACTCTTGAGATAGTGTATTTTCTATTCTCTTCTATAAGGGAGTGTTTCTAGTTTCGTTTCTTTCAGTGTTATTTGGTTACAACATTCAATATTTTAAAAAATCTGTTTATATTATTATATTGTATATTTATTCTATAATTTTTTTATAAATATTAAGTTTAATTTACTACCTTATTTTTGGAGTAGTTTTCGTTTCTTCTTTTTGGCCCATTTCTTTCGGTTCTTAGTATTCCTCTTTATTTTCATTAACTATTGAGAATTCTCGTAGGGCAACCATGATAGGATGGATTAGAGGCCTAAGTCTCCAATTAATTCATACAGATATTAATCACATAAATGTCCCCCTACCATTCTAAGCTATTTTAATTTAATGTTATTTAATTTTCAACGTAAAACACTAACCTAATTCGTAATTCATTTCTTAATATAATTTTAAATTTAAAATTGTTAATTTAATTGTTATATCACACAAAACAAACACAGTTCTCATGTTCATTGTAATGATTCTTGTTTCCAGATGCTTGAAAAAGACTGAATTGATAAAAGTCGAAACGTCGTAAACAAACATCTAAATTCAATAAAAGGTCGCTAAAACCAATAAAAATCTATTATTTTTAATATTAAAGCACGGCCAATAAAATAAAAAAGAAAAACAAAATTCTTTAAACACTAAGTATATATATATATATATATATATATATATATATATATATATAAAATATTGCCAATCGTAAATGGTGAAACAGTTGCAGAAGTAATTGATCAATATATTCATAATTGTCTGTCATCAGATAACAACTATATAGACAAAATGCTATTATTTTTGACTGATGCGGCAGCTTATATGTTAAAAACAAGGAAGTTATTTAAACAATCTTATTCCAATATTCTACACGTTACCTGTGCAACACAAGCACTACACAGAGTATGTGAATACATCAGGGGTCATTTTCCAAATCTCGATAAGTTAGTTTCATCATTTCAAAATGTATTTCTCAAAGCACCTTCACCAGTGACATTATATAGAGAAATACTTCCAAATTTGCCTTTACCCCCAATTTCTGTATAAACTAGGTGGGGAACATGGCTAGAAGCAGCTTTTTTCTATTCAAAACACTTGGATGAATTAAAAAACTTTGTTTTACATCTTCAAGATGATGATACGCAAAGCATTTCTAATTGCAAACCCCCGATACAAATTGAAAATTTACAAAACCAGCTAAACTTTATTAAAACTAATTTCTAGTGTTTTACAGATACGATTACTTACATGCTAAAGATATTAACCTAAACGAGACGATAATTATCTTAGAAACTGCTATCGATCGAATGAAAAGTATGCCTTCTAAATTTGGAAACAAGCTGAGACAAAAAGTTGATTCCATATTTAGCAGAAATCCAGATTTGAATATATTATATCAATTCTGCACAGAGCCGATTTAAAATTCTATCCATTCGAAGTATGGTGCACTTTTGCAACATTTTAATCACGCACCCATCACCAGTTGTGATGTGAAACGGACATTTTCTATTTTTAAAGACGTTTTAACGTCTAGAAGAATTAATTTAACACAGGAGCACCTTGAACAAATTTTAGTTGTTCATAGTAATGTTTTACACTTTCAATGTTTCACAGAAAATACATAGCTTTGAGTTTTGTTCTTTGTAAATTATTTTTATTCAAAATTCGATAGGCAATTCGCTTGTCAGCATTACTTTTGTTTCAAGAGTAGTTGCTGCCGGTTACCAAACCGTTTATTACATTCGCTCTGTTGTACATTGACAGATACATATTAACTGCATATGTAGGTATGTGTCACTTGTTCAGCTGCCCACACGTATCAAATTATTCTAAACTTACGGATCGCTTACAGAAACAAACCTATTGCGAATACAAGCCAAGCGCCTATGGGTTATGAATCATCAATCGCTCGAGTCCGCTCTCTGCTTATAAGTAAAGCTGGGAATTATATCCACAGGCAAACTGTATTATATGCGCATATATTGTTTTCTCCAATTCTTCTGTAGCAATTAAAAAGGGTTGAGCGGCGCAATTTTCATTTAAAATTCTAATCAATAAGTCACCAATGTAACTTCCACAATTCTCTGTTGTATCATCGACTACGAAATAAATATAATTTTCACCTATTGTTTCCTTAATTTTCATCATAGTTTCCTCAAACAATAGATTAATATACTTTTTTCTTGTAGTTGAGTGACTAGTAACTGAGAGTTTCGTATACTTCTCAAAAAAAAAGTTTTAAACGTTTAATTATCCAACTTTGAAAGTGGAATGTCTGCACTTAAGAAGGCGTTACACAAGTCATAATGGAAACTATTCGTTCTATATTTTTGCTTGTTGAGGTAAACTATTTATCCAGAGTAGTAGCTTGTGGTGCATTTTTAAATGTCGTGATATTTCTTTTATGCAAATCAGTTCCTACATGTTGCGTTAATTGGAATTTTTTGTTACATCGAATCTATAAATAATCAATTGCAGGTATTAAAATATGAAATTAAACGTAAACAAATATAAACTTATAATTTTACTGCAATACAAAACATTTTGCCATTATTTATACAATATTCAGTATAATCTTTTATCCGTGAATATTATTTCGACCTATCAAAAATAACAAGGTAAAATTATGTGTACATATACTTTTGAGAACTAACTAAACACAACTGACGATATGACTGGAAATTCACTTAATAAACACAAATCTGGAAATTCCCGCTATAAGGAAATGCTCATGCGTACTGTTGGTATAATTTTGATATATTATGAATAAATGGTTTTATATATTTTTTACGGTGCACTTTAGAAATAAATTATAAAATATGAACAAATATGTAATTTTATATACAAAACAAAAGTAGTCGCAAATGTTTTTGTTTTACGTTATCTGTATAGATCTGCAAGAATTTTGGTAAACATCATAAATTAAAAATATGCATTTTCATATAATCTCAGCTTTACCTACAAGCATTTATTAAATAATCACTTGAACTAGAATTGTTTGTTGTAATTTTTTTTTGTTTCAATGTCAATTTTTTTAATAATATTAAGTAACACAGCCGATACATAAAATATTGACTATCCTTCTAAAGCACCACATGTTTATATGCTTATATGGGTGGTTTTTTTGAGTCTGTTTTCGAAATTACTAAGCACCACGTATATTGTTTATTTATGTTTTCTTCTTTTTATATACATATTGCTAAGTTTTCTTGCTGTACTAACCGCCGTTCTTAATTAATAAGGTCTCGCAGTAATTTCTGCATATAGATTACTTGCGCAAAAATCTATTAGAGTTAATTTAATGGTTTAAAGGAAGAAAAATATCAATATTAGTGCGATCATAGGTTTTAAAGAATCGCAGTGGAAGTGGTCCTTTGAAAACTACACACTACATGAACAGCTCCATGTATGATATCTTACAACAATGTTATGTACTTATTTATTTGTTGTCGCAGCGGCTTTAGGCCCCAATACAATTTAATTTCACCCTCATTTTACCGAATAAATTTATGGTCAACTTTAAGGTTTATCTCTGCCTCAGATATGGAATCTATCACAATTCAAACTTGCACAAATGCCAATAAAAAACATTATTAATTTATTTTGCAATGCATCGTACAAAAAAATAATTCAATTAGTAAAATAACTTTGCAGTATATATGGCAAATAATAACATTTATTTGAAAACATATAGTACATAGTCAATAATACATCAAATAAAGATTATATAAAGTTTGCTCTAATTATTAGGTACTTATTCAAGCACATGTTGAATTAAGCTACTACTTGTGTCTCAACTACGAAACAGAATAATCCTTCTCCACTATCATCTAGCAGACTGAATTCCAACTGAACAGGGACCTAAAATTAAAATCAAATCAATAACATTATTTAAAGATTACAGCTAGTTGACCTTACCAGTGGATAAATAGATAAAACTGGCATTTGCAATTCGTAATTAACAATATCACCTACGGCGATGGGACACTGAATATTCAGAAAACCATCACATCCATCGGTTTGATCCAAGGGATAATCTAGTGTAATACCTAATGATGTTGCAATTACTCTAGGCTGTGTAGAGGTTGTATACGAGGCTGAAATATTGACGAGTTAGCTTTTATACCATTTAGAATGTCGTTTTTAAAGATAGTAAATAAAAAATGAAAATAAAGTGCTATTTTAACGATTCTATAAACCGCAAATCAACAATTAACCAAACACTTCGTTTTCATTTAGGATATTGTTGTAGAAAACATAAATAGTAAATAAAAGTAATATAAATTGGAACGTACATGATTCGAATATAGTTGCTAAAATGGCCGTTGACCCTCGTTGGAGTGGACAAGGTGATGCCTCACAATCATTAACTTGTGTTGTAAGCGGAAGAGGTATTCCATTATCACCTAGCAGTATCGAAATTAAATAAAATAGTTAGGCACATACTTCAAAGTTTCGTCATACTTACATTGACTAACTGGGGTAGCACATTGCGATAAAGTAAAAGACAAACTAATTAGAACTAAAGCATATATGATCTTAGACATGTTTTTTGTTTTTCTTTCGAAAAAAGTATTTTGTTTAAAGTTATTAACCGAATGATACAAACTGATGTAGAAACTGGGTATTTATAGGATCTGAAACGCAGTATCTTTGTAATATCTAAAATCAACACACGTGCAAAATTATCGAATGTTTAGAAGATTTCTCTATCATCAATTAAAATAGTTTATCAACTGCAGACGCACACCTGCAGCCAAAATTTGGACCAAATGTTTATAATTATTAAACATAATGTAGGTCTTCCTAGATAATCAAAACCGAAACATTGTATATGTATACAGGATGTCCTTGAAAGAAAGGGGCAACGAATGAAAAATGAAAAGTTGTAATTATATGAATATAAATCCAACATATTGTTAGTCAATGACGACGCGAATACCAAAATTAAAAACCCTCTGAAAACGATATTATATTCCGCATATGAATAAAAAATATTCAGAATGTCTATAAATAATAAATACCTCTATTGAAGTTACACACGTATACGTACGTAACAGCTGTCGATGTTATATGAACTATAACATTATTTTATATTGTATTAGGTCAATTTCTTCAATATATTTACCTACAAAATCAGCTGTTTATACATTCAAGTGAATTATTGAAAATAAAGATGTGTGTTCAACGGGGCATAGCTGTGCGAATATTTTATTATTTTGTTGGGTTTCAATGTTTTTTTTGCTCTAAATAAAGTCTATATTACACACACCCATGCTGCAGAGTTTATGTGTACATAGCTTTGTATGTTAAGGGTTTGATAACTTTACATCTTTCCATTTTCATACGTTGCGTCTTTCTTTCAAGGACAAACTGTATATGAATTTGTTTGTTGCATTTACTTTTTGTTTATTTTCGTAAACATGTTATGCGTGCACTTACGAAGGTTGCTGTAAAAGTTTCTAAAAAAGGTATAAAAAGAACATGACTGCCTTTATTGTTTTCCAAAGCACACTTTTTCACGCAGTCGAACCAATTATGAAAACCTTTATACTTTTCAAAGTGAATATTTCAGAAACATGCTGTGTAAACGTGTCAACTCGTCTCCTTAGATGTTAAGAAAATATTCTCCACGCATTTTAGTTTTGATGAACGTGAGTAAATAAAAATAATTAGGTGATAAGTCAGGAGCCTACGGGCAATGATATATTAATTCCACGTTTTCCGACTTAAAATGTTACATTGTTTGACCGGCTGTGTGAGAGCTCGCCCGGTCATGATGAAGGATGATATGACGACTTCAGTTTTGCTTTACGCACTTCATTAATGGCTTTTAACAAACGAATTGTTGTATACCGACCAACAAAGTCCATCGATTCTCTAAAGCGTCAGTAGCATGTGACCAGTAAGTGAGAAAAATCCGGCTATAATTTCTGGACTACTGAGAGAGCAAACAATTTTTGTTGGTTTAGGTTCTCCTTGATACACCGGAACAGATTATTGACGTTTAATTCCAGATTACTAAAAATAAATCCAAGTTTTATGACAAACTGCGATGTTGTAAACGAAATTTGAAGCATCTCGAATCGTCGAATTTCATAAGTAAGTGTCAAAGGCAATACATTTGACATTAGCCTATTTTTTGAACTTCGGTTAAATTTTGTGAAATACAATGTAAACGAAACTTTTTCACAGCCAAATTTCTAAGCAAATTCTCATGAATTTGTTACACGTCAATGCCTGTGAACGCCTAAATTTTACAGTATGTAGGTAGCATGCTAATCTTCCTGTATCATTGTAAATATTTATTGATGCACAACTTTCAATTATCGTTCGAACTCTTATTGACTACTTATTTAAAGCAACGACTAAATTAATGATCGGTTAATGGTGTTGAAGAAAATGTCAAATTTCAAGGAAACCATACTTTAAGCTTTGAGTTATACTATTCTACGTGTAACTATTGTATTTTAATACGTAAAAAAAATATGATAATTTTCAATAATTTACATTTTATTACAACTAGGCCACGGTTTGACTCTTTTAGAAGGTTTTAGTGGTTTTCCTTTTTATTTCTTCGTCATACTCTACGTAGTTCATGCCATAGCTGCATAGGAATGTTTCTAAACTGAAAATGTAACGCTCTGAGGTGACTGTAACAGCTTCCTCGTTTTCCACGAAGAAATACGGCCCTACTATTCCAAATGATGAAACGCTCACCATACAGTGACTTTTTCATTACGAAGCAGTTTTTCGTGTAATTGTTGTGGGTTTTCAGCCGCCTAATAATACCAGTTTTGTTGGTTTACGTTTCCATTTACATAAAAATGCACTTCATCGCAGGCGCGGCTCGTGATGACGTATTTTGGTTTGCAGTACAATGATCCGAGTGCTTCGTGTATTCTCGTGTACTAACTGTAACGTTTGCTTAGTAAACACCGAAAACACACGAGGCACTCGTATCATTGTACTGCAAACCAAAATACGTCATCACGAGCCGCGCCTGCTTCATCGGACATAAGCTAAGAATTAATCGCATTTTGGTCTTGATTCAAAATGTACAACATATTCCTGCAGAAAATCATTCGGGCATCTCGGTCATTTTGCAACTTATGAACGACTTGGATTTTGTAGAGGTGAAAGTGTAAAGCATCATGTAAAATTGTCGGCAGACTCGTTTCAGTAATTTGCAAAGCAATTGAACGTTTTTTTTAAAAACGCAACGGACTTTGTTGAAGCCTTGCCTGACGCGTTCAATATTTTCCGGTGTCCTCACTGTCCGTACCCTTCCAGTATATTTTGATGAAACATTATCTCTTTCATCAAAATCCCTCACTCACCCTAAAATAGTTTTTCTGCTAGCTAGGAATTTGTTCGTGTCTTGCTACGTTGAATTCTTGCCAAAAACTTCTCTGAGTTTGCAGTGTTACATTCATAATTTCTCATTTTTATTTTATATATTCTTATGGTCTTGTCCCGGTATATTATTTTACATCTGGCGAGTTTAATTTCATTTAACGCGTACGTATCGCCCTCTAGGCTTATATTTTGTAACAGCATCGCCCCGAGTCCAGTTGTGGGTTGTTTTTGTATCGTCGATTAAATGGGAAGTTTAGAGTTCACGAAACTTCGACTTGAGTTTTAATTATCGCATAATGCGGATCATTGCGTAGCACGTGAAGAGTTCTTGGATTTGCCGTTTACCGTTTTTGTTTGGAGTTTAGAAACTAAAAGGAAAAACCTCCCTTATTCTAGCATTATTTTAATGCGGCATATCCTCTTCGAATCTTCGGAATAAATAAAACTACCCTTGGCAAAGACATATCCAGACACCTGACATCTTAGTCGCAACTGCCGACGGATTCGGATTCCAGAATCGAATAGTCGACTAAAATCAGAAATCTTTAGGGGCCTGGATGTCCATTTTAGCTTCCGTTTCCGTTTGATTGTACGTAGATACCGACCTGTGGGAAAATTTTCTGTGAACGAGAGAAGGAACCAATGTAACTCGTAACTTTTGTTAACGCTATAAATTTTGTTACTTCTAAAATTAATTTAACGTTTGAGGATCAATTACTCATAATATAATTGTCTTTATATTATTTAATATTAATTAATCTAATAATCTATCTTTTGTTTTAATAGTAAATTGCCTGTTCAAATTAAAATAATTTTAATTAACGTTTCGAATTTATCTATTGAATCATATTTGGAGGAATTGTGTAACATATATTTTTTGAAATACGAGTACAGGTATTTGAAATCTAATTACGTTTTGGAATTTCGATTTGCAATTCAATTTATATATTCAGTTTTGGCGGTTATTAATTTTTGCATAATATTTACTTTGTTTCTGTAATTGAATTTATTTTAAATTTCTTTTCGTCCGTATTATTTTAAAGTATAATTTCTTATTCTAACTTTTTTTTGGCCCATCTGTGTCCGTGTGAACACATTTATTTGCTCTCGGTTTGCGAGACATTGCAAAAAAAGTTGTACGATTTTTTGGTGCAGATACACTTGTGTTAAAGTTATATTATATAACTGACGACTATAACGACTATAACTTATATAGTCGTTATAGATGTTAAATTTCAGAAAAATATATTTGATTTAAAATTTTGCATTACACGTATGTAAATTATTATGTATTTAACTGCTTCTACCTAATACTGTGTACAGTTTCTCTAAGAATCCATAGAATTGCTTATTTAATTAAATTCTATATTTTAGACTAATTTGGAAATTTTGTTTTGCGTAATAATTCATTATATATTGAAAAATTTATTTTTATATAATCAGTATAATCACATATCATTGGATGCTTAGCTTTTTTTAAAAAATCCCTTTTTTTTAATTTTTGGGGATATTCAAATTTCATAATTTTATATACAGGCTGACCTTATATACAGGTGAACATTATTTTTTGAACAGTTTTAATTGTATTCACTTTTTATCAACGTTGTTGATCTGTTTAATTTTAATTTAATATAAGAGTTAACTGTTTCCTAGCTTTTTCTTTACCTTTTTTTCTCTTTAGCAAGTTGGCTGCCTTGAACTTTTATTTTCAGATTGCAGGTATCCTGTGTAACATCTCGTCGTGTTGGATATCGCTTTGGGCTTTTAGTAGTCTGTATGCGCATGCGCCTACGATCGCGCGATCTCTTTTCTCCGTTTTTCAGATCTGAGCTTCCGTAAGTAAAATTGAGTGGCGCTACCTACCATCCTCTATTTTAGTCACCCGTGCGATACGACTACCGGTTTCGATTTGTTTTCGGTCATCTTCAGGACGCCATCGCTGCGTCTGAGCGCCGTAGGTAGCGATTGAGCTGATTTGAAATAAACTTAACGTGACTGCAACAACTCTTTAATTAATTGCAAATCTGTCAATTTTACATAATTATTACGCTACATATTACGCTACAGTTTGACATGTAAATGACAACAATAAGCATACACTACTAGCCACAGCCACCTATTTAAAATAGGTAATACCTATTGAAGAATCAGTTATTTATTATTATCAAAAAATTGCAAATCATTCCTTAAACACAGTCAGTTAAAATTTCCATATGTATATTGCAAAATTAATATTTCTGTATCGAATATGTTTTTGTGACTACACGTAAATCTGAATTTCGGACAATTACAATAACTGACTTCAAAATGAAACTCTTTTTTATTATTTAAATCTTTTCGGCTATATTTTCATTTTTTTCTTATCGCATATTTGAAATCCAAGGCTAACTTATTTTTTTTTAGAATGGTAACAGTGCTTGAATTTGGCATAGTTAGCATTTATTTTTTTAAATTTTTTATTTTAAATTATTTAATACAAAATTTTTTATTTCTAATACAGTGCTGACTTAGTTATCTATTTATATTATACGACTCTATTTATATCCAAGGGCGCTATTATGTACGGAAACGTACAGTCAGGGTGTTAATGGTGGACGCTTTGAACACCTTTCGTAAATAGTTTCTTATTTAATAAATATTTTTTTATTGTTGTTACCCCAAAAGAGACCGAAGCACATTTTACGCGTTTTCTTTTTAACTATTTTCAAAATAGACATACTTCATTTACATCGCTTAATTTGGAAAGAACGATCTTTCTAACTATGCCAAATTCAAGCACTGTTACCATTCTAAAAAAAAATAAGTTAGCCTTGGATTTCAAATATGCGATAAGAAAAAAATGAAAATATAGCCGAAAAGATTTAAATATTTCCTTATGTTCGTGTACAAAATTTCAATAAGATATCTCGAACCGTTCTCGAGACATTTGACCCTTTCCATACATAATAGCGATCTGTATACTACTCAATCGGATAGAGCCAAGGCATGTGCCTAAAGCTTCTATACTTACTCCATAACAAATTCAATTGTATGCCGTTAATAGCAAAATTACATCCGTATCAATAGAAGTTGCCGAAATATCAATGACGGTCAGTTTAAGGCAAGTTAACGAAATTCTAAAAATGTATTTTCTAAAATTAGCAAAAATTGTATAAAAACACTTAAATTGGGCTATAAACGAAAAGTCTTTAATTGGAGACTGCCAGTAATTAAAAATCTGAAAAGGGAGATAAAATACAACATTGATATTCGTATCCTAAATACGTATTTCGACAACTAACTTGTCATCCTCAATAGGTAAAATTGATAATTAGTGTTAAACACAAAATACTTTACAAGAAGTCCACGTATATACTAAGTGTATACGAAGTCTATACACTAAGTGAATTTGATCTAATGTCAAAGGAACACTGAATCTGTCTTCTGCTCACAAACATTTAGAGAAGATTAGAGTCTAGTAATATAAGTAGAGGAAAATCGAAAGTTCAGTCTTTCTTTGGCCTAAAAATATTACAAAAGAAAGACACAATAATCTTTTTAAACGGCTTTGAAATATAAATATTCATTCAAACACGCCCTTTTAATTAATTAATAAAAATATCTTATTTTCCTCTTTGACAATAAATTTAAATGAAATATAATTTCAGCGGTGCATTATAGACAGTGTTTTTTAATATCATTGAGTAACTTTTGCATTGTCAGATAATTATCTAAAATATATAAAAAATATTAAATTCTATATATCACAGGCATCTAGAAACAAGCATATCAAATTGTAAATAACAGGTGTTTTGCACAGCTGAATCTTAGATATATCGAATAATTTGTGGAAAAAATGAGAAAAATTACTATACATTGTATAGTAATTTTTCTCATTTTTTCCACAAATTATTCGATATATCAAAAAATGAGAAAAATTACTATACATTGTATAGTAATTTTTCTCATTTTTTCCACAAATTATTCGATATATCTAAGATTCAGCTGTGCAAAACACCTGTTATTTACAATTTGATATGCTTGTTTCTAGATGCCTGTGATACATAGAATTTAATATTTCTGCGCCGACATAAATGCACTCTAACTATATAGTTAGTAGTACATGTTAGTAGTATGATACTTATCAAAATATAATAAACAAAATTGAAATATTATTTAATTAAACAAATTCCATTCGGCACACAATTGCAAGGTTTAGGATTCATCATATGTTGTGTGAAATAGCAGGTCTTTTCCTTTGCTTACTTATCAAAATATAATAAACAAAATTGAAATGTTATTTAATTAAACAAATTCCATTCGGCACACAATTGCAAGGTTTAGGATTCATCATATGTTGTGTGAAATAGCAGGTCTTTTCCTTTGCTTTTCACGGCAGTGCAGTTTGCAGTACACTTTCTAGTCAGCTGTTAAAGGGTGCTGAAACAATACGGAAATACAAAGGAATAGATTTGAATGGATTTTAGTGTAGATGTCAGTAATTAGAATGCTTTGCATAACCTTCACAAAATCAATAAAATAACATAACATGACGCTACCAAAACCTAATTCTATATAGTACCTAGTTAATTTTTCTTAATCTTTGGGGTAAATTAAAAATATTAATTGCTCAAAATAGCAAATATTGGTTTTGTAGTTAATGGTAAATATGTGGAGTGGTGTGATCCCGTTGAAGTTATAAACTTATTAAATTAAATTATATTGTCCATTATATCATCTTCTTCGCTACTTGATTCTTTTATTTTACTCAAAATATTATCTAATTCATCAATATTGTCATTAATTTTTCTACATCCATATTATTTTAAATTGGTATACAAGAAATCACAAGAAATTTAGGAAATGAATCACAAAACAGATTAACAGAAACAAACAAATCTATTCAAAAATTACAAATGACACATTTGAAACTTCAGTGTAGTGTAATTCACCCCTGGGTATTGCCCAGGTGCAGATAAACTACAGCGCTGGTTTATTTTACACTAAAGAACTAAAAATTCTTTCAATGGAGACTGTGGTTAAATAAAAATTTAAAAAAGGTATATAACCCCTTACCATAATTATTAATCGTATCCTAAATACGTATTTCGACAACTAAGTTGTCATCATCAGTAGGTAAAAACTACTAATTAAAAGTCGCACATGGGGCACAGTAAAGCAAGAGAAACGCTTACGCACAACTACTATACACCGCGTCCCCGTATAGACTCAGTCTATACGGGGATAGACTCAGTCTATACGGGGACGCGGTGTATAGTAGTTGTGCGTAAGCGTTTCTCTTGCTTTACTGTGCCCCATGTGCGACTTTTAATTAGTAGTTTTTACCTACTGATGATGACAACTTAGTTGTCGAAATACGTATTTGGGATACGATTAATAATTGTGGTAAGGGGTTATATACCTTTTTTTAAATAAAGAACTAAACTAAAGAAAATAATTACAATAACACAATTAATTTCAAGGCGTACTATTTCATAACAATTGGTATATTTCAAATAATTTGGAAACAAAGCAACTGTTTTGGTGAATGTGGCTGGGTTTTACACTTCTGCGTAATCACGGGTCGTAAATCCGCAATAGCTAAACTTCGTTGAATATTGTCGTTAATTCAACTTTGAATATAAGTTCTTCTTTCGCTCAGTAGTTCGCAGAATAAAAAAGACACTTGTTGAAGTCACAACACTCTTTAATTATTAAATTATAAACAAAAACTAAATTTACATAAGCGGCAGCAAAATATATAATTACAAAAAAAACGCTCGGTTACATATTTAATTTCAGTAACGCTTTGAAGTTGCTGGGAATAGCGCGTGTATTCCCTTTGATGGATCTTAGCAAACTTAAACTATATTATTCAAAATATTAGGCGAGTAAGGGTAAATGCCAATCATAGACACTTATGATTGGTCGAAAAAACTAGTTACATGGGTTTATCCAGACGGGACTTGAGAGAAATCGTGTCTCCGAAATGGTATTGTTTAATACCAGAGTCCTTTGATAATGTGACCGTAATAAAACTTGTAAAGGTTCGTCTGTTTGAACGGACAACGGCGTGTTTATTACAATAGGCGGTAAACTTTTGATTTTAACATTAAAAGGCTTAACTGGGGTGCCTATACATACGGTGACCTTAGCGGCTATACCTTAAGTCGGAACAATACAAGATAGTAAAAGGCCTGGATGAATGATCATAAACTAAGTTGATAAATTCCTGTTAAATACATTTTGTAAAAGGGATGTTATAATATTGAGGTCAACGCTGTCATAAACGTTAATAACGGGGAATGCCTGTTCCTTCTAAATGAAATGATAAAATTCAAAATTAAAAAGAAATCTTAGAATACCTAGAATTACATGCCTATAATTAAATTGATTAATTAAAAAACTTATTGATTAAAAACGTTGTCCAGGTTTCTGGACATGCCGGCCTCCTTGAAATAGTATGCAATATCTTTTCAATAGGACTTATTAATACAGTGGTAAATGCTATCTTATGCTAAAGAACTAAATAAAATAAATGTAAAACACAATATCTAAATCTAATGTCAGTCCCTACAAAAGTTGCTGAAATGAATGTCAATAACATATTAGTTAGAATCTATGGGCAAAACACACATTTTCGTAGCACAACGTTTCACTATACCACTTATTGTTTTAACGGTTACTACTCTGATGACGCCATCGCTGCCTGGATGAACTTCTAGGACACACCCTAATCTCCAATGACAAGGGGGAAGGTTGTCCTCGCGAATGATGACCAAGGCTCCGTTGGTGAGAAGAGACTGCCTGCTGTGCTTCCACCGGCAGCGAACTTGTAGCTCGTTCACATATTCCTTGCTCCATCGTGACCAATAATGTTGGGTTAATTTTTGCAACCGCTGATAAGCCGATAAGCGATTATCAGGCAGCTTCAGCAATGCGTGTTGCGGGAGGGCCGTTACTGGCCGGCCAATTAAAAAATGTCCAGGGGTAAGTGGATTCAGGTCATTAGGATCATTGGAGATGGGGGATAATGGGCGTGAATTTAAAACTGCTTCTATTTGTGTCAATACAGTCGTGAACTCTTCGAAAGTTAGAGACGCAGATCCTAAAACACGCCTTAAATGTAATTTCGTTGATTTGATACCAGCCTCCCAGAGCTCACCGAAATTTGGAGATCGAGGTGGTATGAAATGCCAGTAGATGCCTTGTTCGGCGTTAAAGTTATGACGTACATTAGGCCATTCATAATTTTTTTTGATAAGCCAATTAGGACCATGCCACCACAGAGCGTTATCACGCAGCGCTGATGCTGACGTGCCGCGAGAAAGTAAATCTGCTGGATTGTCCTGCGATCTAACATGGAACCACTCCTGCGGCTGGCTGTGAGATTGTATGAGTGCTACTCGGTTGGCAACGAAAGTTTGCCAGCGCGAGGGAGGGGATTTGATCCATGCTAAAGTGATTGTGGAATCAGACCAGAAGTGATACGATGTGAAATTGAGTGTAATTGCCACTCTAATTTTTTCAATTAAATTTATTAATAGGGCTGCCGCGCAGAGTTCAAGGCGCGGCAAGCTGACTTGACGTAAGGGTGCTACACGTGATTTGGCACATAATAAATTTGATGAATATTGTCCGTTAGCGTCGATACAGCGTACGTACACGCATGCACCATAAGCGCGTTCGGACGCATCAGAAAATCCGTGGCACTCAATAGCGCTCGAGTTTAAAAGCCAAGCGTATCTTGGTATATTATAAATGACGGGGCGTGAGACCTCATCTAAGAATTTAACCCACTTACAGTGTAAATCTTGGGGAATGGATTCATCCCACGATACTTTACATTGCCAGAGTCCTTGCATGATTAATTTAGCTACTATGATTACAGGACCTAATAATCCAATAGGATCAAATATCTTTGCGGTAGTGGAGAGTATAGTTCGTTTTGTAACAGATCTAGGAGAAGGTAAATGCGCAATCTCATATTTTAACACATCTAGCCTAGAATTCCATGAAACCCCTAATGTTCTTGATTCAGAATCATCGCACAGTTTGAGGTGTTCTGAGTCATTTGCATTTTCAAAATTGATTGAAGTATTACTCAGCCATTTTCTTAAATTAAAACCGGCAGACTTTAATATGTCAGTAATTTCGTCCTTTATTATTTCAAGATTCTCAATTGAATTACTGCCCGTTAGGAGGTCATCTACATAAAAATCCCGTTTTATAATGTTGCAGGCCTGAGGAAATTGTGCGCTATAATCTATAGCTAATTGTTTAAGACAGCGTGTGGCAAGAAAGGATGCGGACGCCGTGCCGTACGTTACAGTTTGTAACTCATAGCATCGTATATCTTCAGAGCAATCTGACCTCCAAAGTATACGATGGAATTTGCGATCTGCATCAGAGAGGAGAACTTGTCGATACATTTTCTCTATATCGGCAGTTATTACGAATGCGTGCTGCCGAAATCGTATTAATAATGAAAATATGTCGTCCTGAAGGGGTGGACCTACATGCTGGATATCGTTAAGCGATACTCCAGTTGTCGTTCTTGCGGATCCGTCGAACACCACGCGTGTTTTCGTTGTTGTACTGGAAGCCTTAATTACCGAGTGATGTGGAAAATAATAACTTTCATATTCGCTTTCATTACTATTTTCCTGTATCAGTTTCATGTGACCTAGATGCTCGTATTCGTTCATGAATTCGATATAATCGTGTTTTAAATTTGGATTTTGATTTAATCGTTTTTCTGTAGCGTAAAAT
Organism: Melolontha melolontha; assembly: GCA_935421215.2. Classification (NCBI taxonomy): domain Eukaryota; kingdom Metazoa; phylum Arthropoda; class Insecta; order Coleoptera; family Scarabaeidae; genus Melolontha; species Melolontha melolontha. The sequence continues at coordinate 132,248 of OW285235.1, read as the reverse complement.
CGCTTTAATGCAAGATGTCGCGAAGCTCCTAAATTCTGCTTATCACGAGAGAAAGGGACTGCGACAATGAATCGTCCCGATTGATCACGGGTTGTCGTATTAATGAAATTGCTTTCGACTTCTTGTTCGCGAGGTGATAGTTTCATATGCGAATCACATTCTTCCAGCTCCCAAAACCTTTCTAATTGCTTATCTACGCTTAAGTGGCAGGTTACCCTATTGTGTGGTTGAGATTCAGCAGCGGGTAACGGACCTGACAATATCCAGCCTAAACGAGTTTTGTGTAATATGGGACCGGTTTCGCCTAATCTTAATTGGCCTATGCATAATAATTGCCAGAAGATGGATGCTCCCAATAACATGTCAATTTCGCCTTCCCTGTTAAATGTTGGATCGGCTAAAGTGAGATTATTGGGAATGTTGAGAAAGGAAGAGTCAAATGAAACCATAGGCAGGTTTTCAGTTATCTTCTCTATAACTAGACAGTTTAAAATTACTTCGAATGAAGTACAGTTTGAACGCACGCGTACATCAACCTTGCGCTTTATATTTATTGCATTTTGATTAATGCCGGACACGGTAGCTTGTGCGGGTGAACCGGGCAATCGTAATCTTTTAAAAAACTTATCAGTAATTAAATTAGATTGGGAGCCATTATCTAATATAGCTCTACAAGTATGCCAAACACCGGAACTATCGGCGACACGAAAACGAACAGTAGATAAAAGTATCTGACTAATTTCACTTGACGCTACGTGAGTCACTATGATTGAATTTGATTGGGATGGTGAGGTATTTGTGTCATTGATAGTGGGAGTCATCCTTTCATCGATATGCAATAGAGAATGATGCTTTTTGTTGCACCGTTTACAAGAATATTTCGATTTACATGATGATATGTTATGACCCTTACCTAAGCAATTTAAACACAAATGCCCTTTCTTTACAGCATCAATTCTGTTACTCGTATTCAACTTCAAGAATGATTCGCATTTATTGATGAAGTGCGAGTTACCACAGTGATTGCAAACACCGTGACCTGTTGAAACCAAACTACTAGTTTTTATTCTACTGCTCGACGTAGAACCAATTTCAATATTAGCTTTTTCTAATTGTCTACATCTTTTATTTAAAAATGATTTTAAGTCGTCTAGTGTTGGGAGTATGTTAATATCACTAGATGTTTCGGCATCCCATTCACGCTTTGCTGAGGTGTCTAATTTCGTGGATATTAAATAAATAATGAGCGCGTCCCATGAATTTACTGGTAATCCCAAACGTTCCAAGGATCGCCAGTGCCAATTTAAATTGTCCAATAATTCGCGTAATGCCTTATATGAATCGCGCTTAATCCTATTTATATTAAAAAGAGCTTGTATATGACTATGAACTATAAATTGTTTGTTCTCAAATCGTTCATTGAGCAAGTCCCAGGCTACCGCGTAGTTGTCATCAGAGATTGATACTGAATTTAGAATTGTCGCGGCATCGCCCTTTAAACATATATTTAAATAATGGAGTTTCTCCACGTTGCTTAACGAAGCGTCGGAGTGGATCATGCTTTTAAATAAATCGCGAAAATGATACCATTTGTCAAAGGACCCGTCAAATGTGGGTAAACTAATAGATGGTTTCATAGCTTTGTTTGATTTAGCTAAGATAGGTGTAGCGAATGAGGAATTAGCTGACGGCGTGTTGCTTTGAACATTTATTGATGTTGAGTTTTGTAAAAGGCCGAGGGCTAGTGCATGAGCGGCAAAAAACTTCTCCTCGAAGTCCGCATTTTCTTGTTCGTGATCGTCCAAGTTATCATCGAGCAAGTCTAATAATTGATTTTGAACCTCGTTAAAATCGGATAAAATCGCGTCAAGTTTATCAAATTTGCTTTGAAGTAATATGTAGTCGTTTGTTTGTCGTGCTTCGTTTGCACACAATTCTTCAACATACTTAGTAAAACGTGTTAACCGCGATTTGATGGTACCGCGTTTTCTATTTAATTTTTCTAGTTCTGACATCGACATTTTGACACAAATAGATAGCAGAAATAAAGACAAATAGGTTAAATAGAAAGGATAAAATAGGACTTACTTGGAATCCGTTGTTCGATTGTGTGAATCACTTGCAGGTTGTTCCTCTTCCTCGGGCGGAAGTATATACCTCTTGATGATTCAATTTGCTTGGCTTATGTAATCTCTGGACCGAAAAACCATGTGTTAGATAATGCTATATCCGGCTTGTCGGACCATGCGTTAGATATTATCTTCGGCTCGTCGTTGGACTATGCGTTAGATACTATATCCGGCTCGTCGAAGGACCATGTTTTGGTGAATGTGGCTGGGTTTTACACTTCTGCGTAATCACGGGTCGTAAATCCGCAATAGCTAAACTTCGTTGAATATTGTCGTTAATTCAACTTTGAATATAAGTTCTTCTTTCGCTCAGTAGTTCGCAGAATAAAAAAGACACTTGTTGAAGTCACAACACTCTTTAATTATTAAATTATAAACAAAAACTAAATTTACATAAGCGGCAGCAAAATATATAATTACAAAAAAAACGCTCGGTTACATATTTAATTTCAGTAACGCTTTGAAGTTGCTGGGAATAGCGCGTGTATTCCCTTTGATGGATCTTAGCAAACTTAAACTATATTATTCAAAATATTAGGCGAGTAAGGGTAAATGCCAATCATAGACACTTATGATTGGTCGAAAAAACTAGTTACATGGGTTTATCCAGACGGGACTTGAGAGAAATCGTGTCTCCGAAATGGTATTGTTTAATACCAGAGTCCTTTGATAATGTGACCGTAATAAAACTTGTAAAGGTTCGTCTGTTTGAACGGACAACGGCGTGTTTATTACAATAGGCGGTAAACTTTTGATTTTAACATTAAAAGGCTTAACTGGGGTGCCTATACATACGGTGACCTTAGCGGCTATACCTTAAGTCGGAACAATACAAGATAGTAAAAGGCCTGGATGAATGATCATAAACTAAGTTGATAAATTCCTGTTAAATACATTTTGTAAAAGGGATGTTATAATATTGAGGTCAACGCTGTCATAAACGTTAATAACGGGGAATGCCTGTTCCTTCTAAATGAAATGATAAAATTCAAAATTAAAAAGAAATCTTAGAATACCTAGAATTACATGCCTATAATTAAATTGATTAATTAAAAAACTTATTGATTAAAAACGTTGTCCAGGTTTCTGGACAGCAACAATTTCTCTTATAGAACGACTGAGAGAATAACATTTTATGATGAATTTTGTTTTTCTGATAAAAAAAAACGTCCATCTAATTATAATATGAAATTATAAAATATAGGTAGAAAAGCAAGTAATAAGCAGATACAATAAAATGAAATAAAAGTATTGTAATAATTTTGTTTAAATAATTTTCGTAATCTTATAGCCTTATTCTCGAGGAAGGTTATTGACTCAGTTAATTATTATTTAACTTATTAGTAATAAAAATAAAATAAATTTATAACAAATAAAAAACCAATTAGATATTGTTAATATTTAATTATATGTTAAAAAATTTTCAAGATAAGAAAATGTTTGTACAATTTTGTATACATACGAAAGTTATCAATTTTTTTTTGAGATTACGAAAATTTAAAGAAGGAAACTTTTAACGGATAACAGATGTCGCTCATAAATTTAAAAAAGCAGAAATATTTTATTCCAAAAGAAATTATGTATAGACATCTATTATCAATTAATAAAAGCTATTGCTTATTAGTATTATGTACAAAGAATTCTCGAAATAAATTGAATACGAATATGTTTACATTGTGCATATCAAGTATATTTCATTGATTTTAAATCAATCAAGTATTTTCCAAGTAAAAATAAATTATACAAAATTACTACGATGAGAGAGAATTCAATAGTGATAATCTAAATGACAAGAAACATACATATCTATGCAATTAATAATGCATTCTTGCCAAAATCATTACGCTTATTATATTATAAATGGGATAAAAAATTACGTAACCTGCATTAACCGTAGTACTGAACGAGAAATTAATAAATTACATTTGAAAAGTAGTACGCATGCATAAGTAATTGTGAAATGCTAAGTACCTGCGTATAAAAGTTAAGGGTACGTAGAAAAGCCAATATTAGATATCATTAACGTATCTGAGATGTCTAAGAGGTGTGCCTTGGAATTAGAAGCGCTGTGCCACATATCAGGGGTCGTGACCTTAGGTCGTCTTTTCTGTAGAACGTCTTCAGATACAAATGATATATGATTTTATAAAACAGAATAAAAACAGTACACACATTAACATATTATAATTAAATTGACTAAACTTTTTAAATGTCTGACAAGGATTAACTTGTGCAATTTCTTCAACGGCTAATAGAAATACGGCTGATTGATTTATTGCTCTTAAAAAGTATTGGATTTTATTTGTATGTATCACGCTTGTTTTAATACAAATGGCGGATCAATTTAACTCTTGCGGAAATGCCACACGATTATACATAATCCCATAATATTTTTGAAATAATGTAATTTGGAGTGAGGATATTATCGAAATGAAATAAGTTTGATTCAAGTTTATATTCTCAATAATTATTAAACAATGCCGCTCAAAAATATAATACGGCACATGCAAAATAGAGGGTACTTCAAAAGTGGTTCACTTCAAAGATGGTTTCAATTTTATATCATAGAAAGCTGGTATTTAAATACCACCCATATTTTTTTTAACGACATCGATCGGTTTCTCATATATTCTCATATATTCTTTACAAATCCCGTTATAGCTACTAATATATTCTAAATTTATATTTTTTAATAGGCTTATCCTTATATTATTTAAAACATTATTTTCAAATAATGTTGTTTCAACATAGCCTGCCTTCAAATAATTTTTGATTTGTAAAGACCTGAGATTTTATCATAAAGATTGTAAAATTTTGATAATTGTCAGAGTGTTACAATTGCATTTTATTTATTGTAAAATCTGTAGAATCCATCACAGATCTAAGTTCAAAAACCGTTTAATGCATGAAATGGTCCCCTAGACTCGGTGCGCGCACTGCGCTTTATGTTCTGAAAAACGTTTGTCTAATACCATCACCAAGTGTGTTACGTGTAATTCTAAAAAATCGTGTTCTTCATATCGTATCAGACTCTGATACGATAGTCTGATACTAGATTCTGAAGAAGCTGGCAGTATGAACAGCAAAACGTCGAGTGAAAGTATTACAAAACGGCAAAACCCGCAAGAAGATTATCTACAAATAATATAGCGGGTGCGGCAATAGTGTGTCGGCGGAGCTTAGCATGAAAACTAATAAAGTTGTAGCAATGAAATTTTACGTACACATGTAGTATGCTACAGTGCATTTTCTATTTTTATTTGTATATTTACAGAGTGTTCCAAATTTCCGCAACCACTTTCAATTTTCTTTTTTAAATAGATTGCTATACTTTCTTGTTATTATGATAATAGCCAACCAAATTATCTTTGCAATTATATATGACAATGTGCACTTACAACAGTTAGTTTTGGTTTTATTGCAAATTTTGTTAAAATCTTGACAGTTACAGCGTCTAACATTTTAAGTCTTAGCCTGAAAATGGGTGCAGTGCCCCACGTAACTCTTTTGTTACCAATTTATGGACTAACACGTTATATGTTTTGAGGCTGAACAACGTGACAACATATACAGAGTGTTAAATATGTCGTGCCAAAGTTATCGAAGTTAAAGGCCATTTTCTCTTTTTTTTTTAATTGAACCTATAATTTTTTTATTAGTCAGCAAATTCCTTGTAAAATTGCCGTTAAAATGGTACCAATAACATAGTACTTATTTCTAGTATTTTTGAAGTTCTAACCTTTTAATGGGATATACCTGTAAGTCTGTCGATGCAGAGGCGATTAAGAGCATGTGTAGAGCAGAATGGACATATATTTGAACACATTTTAAATTAATTTTGTTTTATTATGGAAAAATTACAAAATGTAATTCTAAAACTAATAATAAAGAATTAAAAAACAGGTTTTTGTAAAAGTTACTTGGTTTGATATCATTTCATGGCCAACCAACAATTAGATGTACCGCATATTGAATATTATAAACATAGGTATATCCTTACAAATCGGAGACTGTGGCTTTTAAGTGAATAAAATAAAATTAAAAAAACCCTTACCACAATAGAATTTAATGATTCTAAATACGTATTTCTACAACCACGTTGCCATCTTCAGTAGAAAAAACAGTGTAACACTTGAACGCACAAAAACACTCACACAAGGATTGTTCTGAACGTCTTCTAGTTTAACACTAATTTCTTCAATCTTAAATGCTCAAAAAATTACCTACATTTTGGTAAACCCCACCTATTCATGCAAGAGCATTAACCCCATATTTGTAAATTCTATAGAAAAACCGTTTAAAAATATTATAAAAGCCGTAATTTAACATACATTAAGAATCCAATTATGAAACTAATCCTTAAATTATGTTGAAATATAAATTTGGAAAATAATGTTGAGTCTGAATATTTTAATGGCAAATATTGTAATGAAACGAATTTAAAAATAAATTCCATTAATTCGAATATTTTTTAATGGTTTTCCTATTTTTCTTGCTTAAATATTCTGACTCTACATTATTTTCCAAATTTATATTTCAACATAATTTAAGGATTAGTTTCATAATTGGATTCTTAATGTATGTTAAATTACGGCTTTTATAATATTTTTAAACGGTTTTTCTATAGAATTTACAAATAATGGGTTAATGCTCTTGCATGAATAGGTGGGGTTTACCAAAATGTAGGTAATTTTTGTAGCATTTAAGATTGAAGAATTTAGTGTTAAACTAGAAGACGTTCAGAACAATCCTTCTGTGAGTGTTTTTTGCGTTCAAGTGTTACACTGTTTTTTCTACTGAAGATGACAACGCGGTTGTAGAAATACGTATTTAGAATCATTAAATTCTATTGTGGTAAGGGTTTTTTTATTTTATTTTTTTTAAATTTTATTTTATAAGTATATCCCATTAAAGGGTTATAACTTTGAAAATACTAGAAATAAGTACTATGTTATTGGTACGATTTTAACGGCAATTTTACAAGGAATTTGCTGACTAATAAAAAAATTATAGGTTCAATTTAAAAGAAAGAGATAATAGCCTTTAAACTTCGATAACTTTGGCACGACATATTTAACACTTTGTATATGTTGTCACGTTGTTCACCCTCAAAACATATAACGTGTTAGTCCATAAATTGGTAACAAACGAGTTACGTGAGGCACTGCTTAAAATTATTATCAAGGATAAAATAAAACAAATTTTAATGAATTTCACTTTTTAATTTACACTGTAATGATCGTTTCGCTCCAACCTGAGCTTCATCAGACATATAACTAACTTATGTACATGTTTTTTTATCACAAGTATACCGGAACAAACACATGTTTTATTTTAAATAGTTGAAGGAATGGGTACTTTTTACTACTAAAATGTCTATGCACAAAACTTTCACTACGGTTTATACAATACTGTTCTTAAGTAATAAAACTAGGGGTTCACATTATGTTACAGGGAGGTAAAGAAATCTATGGAGAAATACAATATGTGACAGTCTGAATATCAAATAAATAAATTCTGTAAGGGTGAATTATTTGTTTCTAATTGATCATTGAGGATCTTGTCGGTTTTCTATAATTTTCTTCTTGTTGTTAATAAATTACATCTTGTTATTGTTATTCTATTTGATGTTTTATTGTTGTGATACCAATTGTCCACGTATTACCCGCGATTTATTTAACTTACTGTCGGCGGCGTCTGTGTTCCCTGTACCGGCTTGAGAATATAAACACGGTGGCGCCGCGTCAATTATTAAAAAGAACCTCCCCTTAGCTCGCCTTTTAACTGAGTTAGTCTCTCAATCGACGATCTCCGAGACAATCGTGTTGTTGGGTAAGTTGGTAAGTTATTAGATATTACGTTGTGTAGTAAGGCACATAACTAATGCTTGAGAAAGCACGTAGTAATACTGATACATATAACATACAAAAAACTTATTCCAATTTAATGGAGAATTTCACAGAAATATGTCTATAGAAGCCGAACAATATTTAAAACCATGTGTGTAACAAATGGTCTGTTCATTTATATTGATTCGTTCTTCATGTATTCGAAGGAAATTAAAATGTATAGATGTTTATTTCGTGCATTCGAAAAAGATAAAAGACTAATGTGACAAGTGACAAATAAAAACAAATCTAAGAATTTCGGAATAATCACAATAATCAACATATGCGCGCCATCTCTATTCGAGAAATATTATTACCGCTAAACTTCTTGTTCCGCTTGCGAGTTTGGTGTTAAGAAATGCCACCTTAAATTTAAGCTCTCCTTAGATATACGTAGTCAACAATTGAATTTATTATTACTTTGTTTTTATCTATTTATGATAATAGATAACGTTCCTGTAGTTTCGATATTAAAAATATCCCATTCTTAAACGAAATTAACAATAGGTATGAGAAGCAAAGGAACAACCAAAAGAAACAATCAATTGAATTTATTAAACGTATTACAAAAAAGATTTACGCAAAATCCATACGCGTGCATAAATTATGCTAATGGAATTTTCAAACGCTCACTAAAGAAACTTTTCGCTGTATCCTCGCGAATACTGATAAACGCTTTCCAATAAGTAACGATTGAAAGGTTGGAAATATTCCCGACGTATTTTTACCCATTTATGTCATAAATCCCATTCTCCACATGTACTCTACTCCGTTTAGCTAATCGTTAAATCGAACTCAATGATAGTAGACTGGGAAATCTGTTTTCTGGCTACAAATCACTGGCAGAGTGTGAAATCAGCCAGCTGGATGCAATTGTTCGCGACAAATGACGTAGAGGCGCGAGACTCCCGACTGAGCTGTGTAAGTCATAAATCGCGTTCGCCCCGTGAACCGGGTAATTACCGGGTCTGATCTATGGTGCGGGCCACGGCCGGGCTCATATACCACCCCCGTATAAGACGCTGACTTCAATACTGAACCACTTGTTAGTTCACGCGTGGGATTTGGAATTACAAAACATATGGATTATTATACTTTTGCAGGTGCTTCGCTAAATATAATAAATCCTCCGCATTATGCTCCATAAAGAATACTGCTTGTTTAATTTTGGTGCAAAAGTGGTAATGCTTATGTTGTTATGTTAATATTTCATTCATTATCACCGCTTTTCACTATTATTATACATATTATGATTTTTATATTTTTCTATTTTTCTTCATGTATCTTTACAACACTTTTCTTGGTAATTTATTCACTACGAGATTTTTCATAAGGAAATTATATGTATAAATGGTTCAATATTTCTTATAATTCGGCTTGATAACTATTCATTAAATAAAAATGCCCATTTTAACGTTTCGACTTTTATTTTGTCTTCATCAGATAGATTTGATTACAATTACTAGATGTTTTCCTGCCAAAGTAAATTTAAACAAATAATATAATAACCAATGTTTTTGGTAAAATGTAAATTTATATATATTTATGGTACTTACAATTTGTATTCTTCTGTTATACATTGTTTTAACAATTTGAAATATTTTACTTAAAATATAAAATTGGCACATTGTACTTTCAACATATGGAAGTAAACTGAATTTTAGTAGGCTTAAAATATGTAACGTGTGATCATTTGAAAAGTCAATCTAGGTTACTTTGAAATTTTGATAGAATAAGACGCATATATATTAGTATGTGTTTGTAGTTCCGTAAACGCAAATCCAAATGACATTTTATAATGTCAATCACATTTGTTATTTATTTGTATGTATGAAACTGTCAAAATATACGACTTCGTAGGTTAAGTAGTAAATTTTAATTTAGGACATACTTCAAAATGTTCTCAGTAAATCACATGCTATTAGATTGACTTTTCAAATGAACACCCGTTATAGCAAACGCCAATTAAGTTGGCGCGAGAAAGGGGTGCGCAAAAAAGTTTTTAAAAGCGTCTACTCCCACTACTCAAGTAATTGTCAGAATACATTTGTCATTGACATTTGACGGAAGATAATGTCTTTGCTAGGGGATCATAAAGTGATACACGCTCAAACGATGCTTATAAAAATATTCTTAAAAACCTGTTTATACATTACGATCTCATTATTTATATCAAATTTTATGTTTTATGTTTTTTTAATCTGTTCAATTATGGTTTTTTCGTAGAGGTTAGAATTATCTGACATTGCCGCCTACGGTATCTTGCAATTTGATGTAAAACTAAACACTACTTCTAATCCTGCGCGAACTTAGCCCTCCTCGCGCCAACTTAATTGGCGCTTGCTATACATTTTTTTGTGTTTTGTCATTGCCTGTAATTTGATATTTTCGGCTTGGTGTGGGTGAGTTTTAAAAGATTTAAGTGTTATTATTGAATTTGAATTTTTACCTTATTTATACTACGGATGTTTTAGATCAATGGGAGATAATAATTTTGACTGATTTGTAATTTCATGATGGTCATTAACGGTGTTTTCTTCATGTTTTTTTTAATATGAATTAACTCTAATACTGATCTTGCTTTGTAATTTGTTTCAGTTTGTTGTATTTTAACTTCTTTGTAATTGAAAGTGTGGTTATTTTTAGTTTCATGTTTTTTTAAAGCTGTAATGTTTTTTGTATATTTGTAACCTTTGATTCTTTCTTCTAAATGTTGTTCTGTTTGACCTATATAAACACGACTACAATCATTACATGGTACGCTATAAACTATATGTGATTTCTTTTCCTGTGGAACGGCTGCTTTTAATTTTGTTTTAGTGAAACTTAAATTATTCCAATTTTTGTGAGCAATGTGGATTCATACTTTTTTGTTTAAAAATTTGTTCAATTTTCCAAATAGTTGCGGAACATACGGTATTGATTTCGTTGTGTTTGCTGATTTATTAACTCTATATTGTTGGTAAATATACATTCTGTGCACTCTTTGTTTTATTATTCTGTTGTAAAATATTTGTCTTTCCTCTTTTTTTTTTAATAAAACTAACGGTAATTTAAACACACACTATATTAACAACAATACTCAAAACATCTTACGTGTGTTTTATTTATTTGTTAACAATACTCACTAATAACAATTTAAAAACTAATAATAAGAGGATGTATTTCACAACATGTATTTGTATGAAAATTTATTTACATTTATATATCACACAAAGACGATTACTCGTTGAATGACGTCTCCCTCCATTTCCAGTTCTTATATAGGGCTATACACCTTCGAGAATTATTCCGGAGCTTCTAAACTTTTTCTAAACTTTTCTAAACTTCGGCGACAGCTGGTATGTTCGGCACATGATCTCATCGCTAGACCGTCGCCTGACGTATTGCGGATAACTCACATCACTCTATTATATAGTGTGGATGGATAATTATTGTCTGATAAAACTTTCATCCTCGGAAAAATACATGAATTGTCATACAACCCAATCATTTTCAATTTAAGAAAGCGTTATTATAAATCTTGTAGCTAGAGTCATGAATTTAACTAGCCCCCAATACAGAAAAGACGTATTAAATAAAATAAAATCTATTTTATCAGACAATAGTTATCCATCTATACTATATGAATAATGCCGACTAAACTGTCGATATATTAGGACGTTGTGTGGTAAATGTTGTAGCTAGTGTAATACATCCAACTATTCCATATAACACATATGTAATAGCAACAACAGTTATAAATACAGTTGATGCGGAAACAGTAGCTGAAACAATTTACGAGAATATGCACCAAATGCTTCATTCGGACGACAGATAGAAAGAAAAAATACTTTTATTTGTCAGTGACAGTGCTGTATATATGTTAAAAACCGGCAGACTATTAAAGAAAACATATCCTATATCCTGCATATTAGTTGTGTAACACATGCTCTCCACAGAATCTGTGAATATATCAGAGACACCATTCCTGAAGTTGATCTGCTTTTAAAAAAGTTTTCAGGAAAGTACCATTGAGAGTAGCTCTTTACAGGGAAAAACTTCCATCTTTATCACGCTATCACTCTCCAGTAATAACTAAATGGGTAACATGGTTGGAAGCTATTAGTATTTATGCAGAGAATTTTGATAGTTTACAAAATTTCGTTACATGTTTAAATGACGACGCTCGACGTATTTCTGAGCGCAAGGAACTAATACAAATTCCAAATTAAAAAAATCAGTTGTACTTTTCTTTAGGAACACTTTGCAAATTTGCCAAAACTAATTACGTATTTTCAAAATCAAAATCTCAAATTAAATGATGGATTAACCACATTAGACGTTGCTATTAATAATTTAAAAAATATTCCAAGGGACTTCCGATGTGGCCTTCGGCAAGAGTTAGACGCAGTTCTTAATAGAAATCCAGATTTAATAACATTACGGCAATTGTGTATGGGGACAATGCCTCAAAATCTAACTGCTAAATACGCTGAAATATAAGAATATTTCCAGTGTGCCAAAATAACCAGTTACGATGTAGTAAGGACGTTCTCTATCTACAAGGATGTATTTCATTCAAAGAGAACAAATTTTACGGAAGAGAACCTTGAGAAAGTATTGCTAGTTAATATTAATACTCCTTTACTCAACTTGAACTACAAAATTAACAAATAAAAATGTATTTCGTATTTTATAGATCACCACCCGTTTGTTTTCCGATTACATACATCAAATTAAAAACTCTTGCCTCTCGTATTCGGTCCCTAGAATAAGAATTAAAAATATTAAAAAACATGGAAGTGTACATAACGAAGTAGTAATGGAAAATTCCAAAGGATAATAAAAGTAATACTTATAAAAGATATACAGCTTTTTACTATTTTTACTGGATAAATTTTTCATAAAATGTATGAACTAATTATTTAAAAACTAAATTTTATACGAGTGTTTTATGATAGTTAATCACGTTCGCCCACCTGTACTCACACATTTGTCAACTTATTAGATCGAATTTAATATATATAAACAGAATATTGACTCAGGTATAAGGGAAATACATGTCTAGCTATAATATCTAATATGAACCTTGTTTCAAGATAAATGACTTCGTTATTCTATTAAACTTTGGATTTTATTTAAAATTTATAGACTACTACAGGACCTTACGAAGAATACATCTCCTTTATTAACTTTCAAATGGCAGGAATTCTTATTAAATGATATAATATTCGCTCGCCATGTTTAACTATCACTTCTGTTTAACATTTGTCTTTAAAGTGTCTTGTCTATTCTGTATTTTTATCTGTCAATTTTAATAGGGCGAATGACGCACTAATTCAAATCGCATGAATTTTTGTCATTGAAATCGCAAACTTGTGGGCAGGTGCGTTGTTCTGATGGAAAAATACTTCTTTTTTTGCCAAATGAGACCGTTTCTCTTTGATTTTATCACTTAATTGTTGCAACAAATTGACATAATACTCCCCATATGCTGTTTCCCCTTTTTTAAGTAGTCGACCAAAATAATTCCATGAGAATCTCAAAAAACAGTTGCCATAACCTTTCCTGTTGACAATACCGTTTTTGTCTTCTTTGGTGGTGGAGAACCTTTTTTTGTCCATTGTTTGAATTGTTCTTTGGTTTCGGGATTGTAATGGTGTACCCAGATTTTAACGACGATAATAAAACAGCGTACAAAGTGCTTCTGACTGCGGCGAAAACGTGCCAAAAGGTCGCGAAAAACACTTAAACGAATCAGTTTTTACTCCGGTGTGAGTAGTCGTGAGTAGTAGATTTTCATTTCCAATTCTTCAGTTAAAATTCTGTGAACACTGTCATTTGAGATACCTACAATGTCTGCTATCCCGCACACTTTTACTCGACGGTCATCCAAGACGATATGGTGGACTTTTTCAATCATATCCGAAACAGTAACAGTTTTTGCGCGTCCACTACGGGGTTCATCATTTGTGCTCATACAACCACGCTTAAATTCAGCAACCGAGTTTTTAACCATTGGAAACGAAGTTGTGGATTCCAATAGTATTGAATCTAGCTCTGCTTTGATTTCGGTTGGTGTTAAGCCTTTCAAATGAAAGCACTTTATCACTGGTCTCAACTCTGTTTTTTTCCATTATTACAAAATCACACTAGACGTTCACTTTGGCGTACTGTTATTGACAGATCGCTCTGTACTGTTATATTTGACCTATCAAAGGATGATTCTACAGAATGGTAAAGAAGATTCCTGCGAATTTGCGCCACCTCTCTGTTGGGCCACGTAGTTTCCGAACAATCCTCGTAATGCAAAACTATAACTTTAGATGCAATATTATAGGTTACCATGGAAGTACTGACTTTAAAAGTTAGAACAAAAATTACGTTTTAAGTGTTTTCTTATTTTTTAATTTGTTAACAAAATTATATTATAATTTGCTAGATTCAAGATTGTACAGTGATAGGCAAATGTGTGGAACCATGTTAATACATATCTGTTCAAAAAAATTATTATAAGAAAATTTTGGACGCGACGAAAATTCATCGTTTGGAGTATTTTTTTTTAATATAGGCTGTTTATACCGTCTGTGTCAAATATCATTAGGCATAGGGAATACGTATGAGTACATATGATGATATGATGTATATGTACATATATGGAAAAGCCAATCCAATGCCGGCGAAGACCGCGACGGCCGGCAACGATTGTCTCCGAATGTTTCGCAAATACAAGTTAGCAGTAATCATTTGACCATCGACATAGGTACTTGTAATGCGTTCTAAAATAACATTTACGAATTGCAAGGGATTTGCTTTTCTTATTTCTTTCAGTAGATGCAGGAAATTTTTAAGCTGCGGTGCGTCGCATAAACAAAAGCGTAATTCTAATAAAATTAAAGAATAATCCTAATAAAATAAATAAAAAAGGATTCTAAATATTATAATAAATTATACAAGAGGTTCAAAAATTCCTCCTTGCACAGTAAGACATTGTCCTAGACGGTCGTAGAAATTAGCTCTTACATTTGCTAACATGTCGGCAGTTAATGAATTCGCAACCTCAGTTATTTTTTCTCTCAAGGCAACT
Source organism: Melolontha melolontha (assembly GCA_935421215.2). NCBI lineage: Eukaryota > Metazoa > Arthropoda > Insecta > Coleoptera > Scarabaeidae > Melolontha > Melolontha melolontha. The sequence continues at coordinate 117,162 of OW285235.1, read as the reverse complement.
AGATTTTCTGCTCTACCAGCTTCATGAGTATAAACAATATTTTTTAGATATTCCCACAAAAAGAAATTATTTGGAGATAGATTAGGAGATCGCGGGGGCCATTTAATGTTTCCTGTTCCAGTAATAAGACGGTCAGGAAAAGTATTTCCTAGAAATTCCTTTACCCTCACTGTATTATGTGCTGGGCAGCCATCATGTTGAAACCAAACGATTTCCTGATTTATTCCAATGTTTTGAATGGCGGGAAATATTTGATTTTGCAGTAATTCGAGATACTTGTCGGCACTTAATATACCATCAACAAAATAGGGGCCTATAGAATGGTCACCTAAAATACCTGCCCAAACGTTTAGTTTTTGAGGATACTGAGTGCGATTTGCAAAATGCCGGTGTTGATTTTCCGAAGCCCAATATCGAAGAACAGAGGGATTGTGCTTTCCGTGTAATGGAAAAGTTGATTCATCGGTGAAGAGAATATTTTTAACGAAATTTTCATCTCGACGTATCTTTTCCATAACGTCGTGACAAAACTCCATTCTCCGGAAATTGTCCTCGGGAAATATTTCTTGAGTTTTCGAATATTTGAAACATTTTAAACCATTACGTTTCCAAATACGTGAAATAGTTGTGTTACTTGTACCCAATTCCTCGGCAGCACTTCTAGTAGATCTCGTGTTATCAATTTCCACAATACTACAAATTAATACATCCCGCCGTTCTCTTTCCTATATTTTTTGTGGTGATACCTCTCCTGGTTTGCATTTCGTACAGTTATTGACACAGAAACAAGTTTCAAATTTATTTATAATATTATAAATTGTTTGCCAGCGCAAACAAATTCCTGCACTCCATTGCAGACTTGCCAGCATAAAACCATTTTACTAACTAAAGCTTTTCAGTGGATGTATAAAGAGCCATTATACATTAATTTGATTGTACGCTTCCAAACTGTAACAGCCGCAGCTAGACTGAATGCAAAATTTCCACTCAATCGATATCGGAGACAATCGTGAGTCGTCGCGGTCTTCGCTGGCATTGGACTGGCTTTCTCATGTACGTATACATTGTATGTATGTACTCATACATTGATTCTCTATGCCTAATGATATTTAACACATACGGTATGTTTTATGTATGTATATATAATAATACTGATCTCATTTGACTCTCCAGTACTAATACAAATCTGACTAAAAAGTCTCATTTTTAAAACTGTATATAACGCTTGACTATAAATAATTGAACGTTTTTTTTCTTGAGCTAGTAATAATTTTACAAATTTATGTTGATATGGCATTTAAATTTGGAAAATATTTGGTAAGGTAAAAGTCAAAACCGTACATAATTCTAACCATATGTCATCGACATTTATACAAAATATTGCAATCAAAAAAAAAGATAAATTTGAAACGAATGATCAGTCATTCATTTAGTAACTATTTACTATTTTGCATCCATAATGAAGTGATTATCAAATGCAAAACAATGTCGAAAAGAACATTATTTGACACGCACTTTTCTCTTCAATGTTGGCATCACCCAACATAAGAGTAAATATCTTATTAGCTGTCATACATTTAACTACATTTGATAGAAATGCTACATAAGCAACGTGTTTATAATGTTAACAAGTTGAATTTGTTAAATGTTTGAATTAGATTTTACGTCAAAAATGCCGAAATTTAATAAAAATTAATAAAATAAGTTGACCAAAAAGAGCGACTTTTTAAATACTAATATTACTTAATAAATATACACAAATACTTGAACTTTACTCCTTATCTTTGTCGATGTAATGATTGCCAGTAGACTTACTTGCACATGACTATGATTAGATCTATTCACAGAACAGGTGTTCAAATATTTCTGATAAATTTAAGTACTTGAAAGTAGTGACCGTGAGTTAATTCAATAATTTTTTGTAATCGTGAAAATCTATAAACGATTTGCATTGACATTTGGTGAATTTGGTGTTATGTATAAAATTTATTCGCCGATTTTTATTAGCACAATATACTGGGCGCATTTTATAACTTGAAACTTTCAAAAATTAGCAGTTCACGAAAAAATGTCAAGATTTAAAATTTAATAATTAAATGGAGGAAATACATTAGTGCTAGAATTAGTTCCTTTCTCTCCCACCATGTAGGTGGGGCGGGGGTAACTTTGAAATCTTAAATAGGAATCCGTATATTTTATTATAGATTCGAGTTCTACTAGAAAAAAGCGCCTAGGATTTGTATGAAACATTTTTTCAATTCATGATAGACGGCACTGTAATCGATGAAATTAAATTTTGCCCTGAGAACCTATGCATACGATTCCGCAATACGTGTGGAATAAAAAAGTACGTTTTCTTTGTAAATAATCAAAATTAGTCTTCGAAAAATTTGATTTATTTTAAACATTTCGAAAAACAGGGAAAATGTCAACGGTAGAAATTTAAATTGCTGGTGAATAAATTACTTTTAATGTAGCCCAACAACAACTCATTAACCCGAGTCTCCTTGCCTCTCACGTTTCAGGATGCTTCATTTATGTAAGTCCTTTCGCCCCTCACTTATCAAAGTGCTAGATTTCCCCTCGCCTCATAATTTTTCACTCGAAGTAAGTGCTCAAAATCATGGCCATCGACATGAATGCACTTACTGATCCACATTTCAAATGAGTGCAGGCAACTGAGAGATGTATCTTCTTGAATTTCGGCACGAGCATTTCTAATTCGCTCAATTATATTTTCACGTGTTTGCATTTGAGATAACACATTTGAGATAAGATCTGGCAAGTCTAGCAAGCCAAGTCTAGCAAGCCAATTTACTGAACCAGCTCTACCGATCCAGCGACCATTGAAATTACGATCAAGTACTTCACGTGCTACCACCGAATAGTGTGCTGGACAACCATCATGTTGAAACCACATGTTCTGTCGCACTTCTAAGCTAACGTCTTCAAGTAGTCCTTGACAAAAGCATGTGCAAATAAAATATAGAAGTCAATATTTGTCTGAAAAGTCAACATTTATTTTGGTAATATTTCCTATTAGAAAATACGAAAATGATAGCACTGAAGTATTCATGAATTAATATTTAGTTAAATTTTTAATTTCATTAACGTGATAATTCTACAATTTAATTTCTCCTTGCTATTCATGTCTTTAACGATCTGCAATAAATTCATTTCTTTTATTGACTAGATAAATGTAATTTAAAATGTAACGTGCCTTAGAGAACGAAGAATCAATTCGAAGTAAAATTTGTAGTGAAATATATCTTAAAATAAAGGAAATTAATAATCATAGAAACAGAAGAACTACACAAAATGATTTAATTAAATATATGCGAAATATAAATGAACAAAAACAATCCAACAGCAAAATATAACCACAATTCTATTCTAAATACATCTACTCGTCTACTAAAGAAACAGTTTAACTTAATACAATACATAGTTAAATGTTGTTAAAATAACGGGCACCGATTTACGCATGTTCAGGGCTGTCTAGAATTTCAAATACATACTTGTTCCCTGCTGAGAACTGCGAGAACAGTTCGGAACGGTTCTGAAACTTCAAATCCTATATAATACTGCGCAATCGTACTCGCTGTTTCCTGTTTTGGTTACATATGAACTAACTCAGAATTTTTTATTATATATTTTGGTTGTTGCAAGAACTAATTCGGAATGATTCTAGAACCGTTCTAACAGTCCTTGCTCCTTAGCGAGCAGCGGTTCACAATTAATAGTTCGAGCTTGCGCACTGTGTTTATTTGTTATGACATTTTTGAATGTCGGTGAACGGTTGGTCTCTAAGTTGCTCTAAGTCTCTGATAAACATGATCTTAATAAGAAATATAGAAAATTTGAAGTAAAGTATGAGTGCATTAATTTAATTTACTTTTGCATAAAATCATGACAAATAAATTCAAGGTAAACGTTATACTCGAAATTGTAGGTGATTTAATAGAAAAAAAGGTAGTTGATGTTGAGAAAGAGAATTTCGAGGTAGAATCATGGCGGGCGCGCGGCTCGTGATGACGTATTTGGGAATGCATGTACAATGATGCGAGTGCTTCGTGTATTCTCGTGTACTAACTGTAGCGTTTTCTTAGTAAACACCGAAAACACACGAGACACTCGCATCATTGTACATGCACTCCCAAATACGTCTTCACGAGCCGCGCCTCCATCCTGACTGCAGCTTTGATACTGATTTTCTCAAAATAATATTTTAAAGTAAATAATATTAAAATGTTTCATAACATATTTTTATTTTTATTATTCAAGTTTCTTTTTTTTTTAAAAATTCTTGGCGAGCAATTATGAGCTTCCACAAAAATACAGTTACAGTTGTATGTGCAATTATGCAGAGATTAAAAAATTGGAACCTTTTTGTACTCATTTAAATTGCCATTAGATGGCGGACTAGTAAAGTTTCAATGTGTTTTGGTTTTTTGCGTTCACTCAAATTCAGAACAATTCCATAATTAACAAAGTTGTGCGCATCAGTTCTATTACTCATCAGAATTCCAAACCAAAACAAACCTAATGGTTCGCGGAATTTGCAATTCCAAACTACATGGTTCGAACGCTCAAAAGTGCATTCATATGCACTAAATATCGTATGATCAAAAAATCTTTGGATCGCTATTGCCGTGGATTTACGAGATAGGTATCTATGAAATTATTTATTTCAATTAGTTTTGACATTTATTTGACAACTTTCAAGTCAGCTGATTATAAAATATACATAAAATGCAACTAATTACCATAACCTAAAATCTATCTTATTTGTGACTTAACTATGTATACTTCAAAGTACAGAAGTAAATAATTCTATGGATCGTTTTTACACTTCATGGCTATCGCGATCCAAGGACTTTTTGATCATATATTAGTTTAGAACTTCTAGAACTGCTGGTTCGAAATAGTACATTACACGGTCAATAATACTGTCAGTATTTTTGCATATTGACAGTATTAAGTATTATTGACCGTCTAAGGTAGCTTTAAGCGGCCCTTAGCCTTAGACGATACAGAACAAATAAGATTACGTTTTTTGTTAAATACCAAGGAATTACCATTGTCACAGTGATCACGAGAAAAGGACTAGTATGTGACAGTTATAAAAAAAAAATATCTATCCTTAGATTCAAAAAACCAGTATTTTAATATATCAGAAAACCGTAATAATAGCAAAGTAAAAATAATCATTTAATGGTTCCAAACAATTATAATAGGTTTTCAAATAGAAATTTCATATTAATTTTTTTAGGTTTTTAAAGCTGTAATAGAAATCAAATTATGAAATTTGATCGGAATCGGAATCCATATCTGACATGTTCCTTGTCGGAATCTGACAGCAGATCAGCTGACTCAGACTCTGAAACAGATTTAAAAGTTTGCTTAGCGTTAAGAATTAAGATAGGTTAAGTGGCTTAAAATCAGTTATATATAAGATACTTCTATAGAATTTTTTTTATGGCAGTAATGTTAAATCAATTTAGAAATGTAGTAAATAGGGGAATAATTAAAAATAGCTTAAGACATAATTCATTTCGAAATGTACAGTGTATATCTTCAATCAGTGGAGAAAAAGAAAATAAATCTAACAAATCAGAATATTTAAAATATCTATTGTATTTTACATCGGGTTGTATTATTTATAAAGTATTTGTACAAAGAAAATTATGTGATAACGTCGATCTAGCAGTACCATTTAGTACTGGTGGTACAAAATTAGCAGGCAGAAGAAAGCAATTCAATTTTATTGCAGACGTTGTGGAAACATCTGCGCCTAGTGTAGTTTATATAGAAATCAAGGATACTAAGCATATTGATTTTTTCTCTGGAAAACCTCAGACAGTATCAAATGGATCAGGTTTCATAATAAAGGAAGATGGATTAATTTTAACTAATGCTCATGTCGTAACTAATCGACCACATGCTAAAGTAGAAGTACGCTTGCACAATGGTACAGTTTATAATGGTGTTGTAGAAGATGTAGACATGCAAAGTGATTTGGCTACTGTTAGAATAAATGCAAAGAAGTTACCTATAATGCCATTAGGAAATTCTTCAGATTTAAAACCTGGTGAATTTGTAGTTGCAATTGGAAGTCCATTATCCTTGAGTAATACAGTTACTGCTGGCGTAGTAAGTAGGAAATATTTAACAGTTTATTAATATGACTATAATTGCGTGAATCTAATGAAGTTATATGATGATTAACATATAGTAGATCAACATTTAAAACATCTATTAATAGATGTTTTGAATGTTGTTAATGGTCAGACAGATCATTATTTTTTTGCATATATTAATAATGGTTTTTATTTAACTTGCAGATAAGTTCAACACAGAGAGGTTCGGATGAATTAGGTTTAAGGGGAAAAGATATGGTATACATACAGACTGATGCAGCAATAACCTTTGGTAATTCAGGTGGACCATTAGTAAACTTAGACGGAGAAGCTATCGGCGTTAACAGTATGAAAGTAACAGCGGGAATATCTTTTGCAATTCCTATAGGTTGCGCAATCGCTTTCATTTAAGAAAAAGCTAGTAAGTGTATGTCTTTTTTAGATTATGTAAAAGAATTTCTTAATAATGCACAAGGTATTTCGAAAGTTCCGCAAGATGGCGCGAAAAAAAGATACGTTGGTATAACTATGTTGACTCTGACGCCAGAAATTATCTCGGAACTCCGACAACGTAATCAACCAGTCGCCGACTCTGTAAAAAGTGGTGTGCTGGTATGGAAAGTTATATATGGTTCACCAGCTCATTTGTAAGCTAACTACATTATAATTTTTAATGATCGCAGACAATTTAAATCAACCATCACACTAAATCCTTAACCTGTTGGAATGGCAATAAATACAATGTTTTTGTTATTTTGACGCGACGACTGACTATTAAAAAATATCTTTCACTCCATTGGCAAGTAGGTAAACGTAAATTATTTTCTTAACATTTGTAAATATGCCATTTATTTCTTCTAAATTAGGAAGTCAATTTTGAAAAAGCATGTTGAAATAATCCTGATCAGATTTCAATTTTGTTAAGTGAATGTGTTCGAAAGTTTGTTAAAACTGTAGCTATCATAAAAAAAAACTCAAATTTCCTACCATTCTCTACGTTCCTAATGCAAACGAAAATATTAAATCAACTATTTGTTACTTTCAGGTTGCCGTACAGGCCCTAGTCCAAATATAAAATTTGTCCATTCAAGTAATTACATATTTTGTTAAATCAAAAAAGAAACAAGCTTTATTTGACATGATTATAACGTTCTTCCTATTTTTATAAAAGGATGTTTCAGTTATCTTCCAATTTTCAAAACTCAAACATTCCCAGAAATGTAAATAAACCCACAAAGCAATCGTATTCTTGAATTTTTCTTACATAAAAGTTTCCGGAATATAGTTAAAGATTAGAGCATAAGAACTAGTAGAAAGTACAAAAATAAAATAAAAAAGTGATACCAGTATTTTACAGTGACAACATTCCACTTTCATACATGTTAAGACATATGAAAACACACTGCAAGCCATGACAACAAATATTAACAATTTTCAATCATTAAAGAGAAGTGGTATATATCTTTTTTTGTAGGGGTGGATTGCAACCAGGTGATATCGTAATAAAAATAAATAAAAAGGAGATAAAAAATGCAACAGATGTGTACAATATATTAGCTGATAAATCGGTGCGAAGCTTAAAAGTAACCATTAATAGACTTGGAAAGGATATTGATATGTATGTTACACCAGAGGATATAAATTAATGTTTGTGTAAATAAATAATATATTTTCACTTTGTAATATTTTCATAATACAAAAAATTTGAAATAATACATTATCTTTTTCTTCTCACTTTAACTTCTGTCCATTCACACTCATTATTACCATCGTCGTTGTCCATTTCTACAGTGGATGTTGAAGGCATGGCTTCTGGCAAAATCTGTTCTTTATTATCTTCGGTTATTAAAAGCCAGTTGTTACTGTTATTTGGCAAATTATTATATTCAATTTCACACTGTGCGAGATGTCCATTTCTTAATAACTGTAGAAAATTAAATAACAAAGAAGAAATTTCTCTAATAGAATTATCTTCACAAATAGTATTAAATGTTTGATCCATAATATCTTCGAGTAAGTCCTCTATGTCTTGTGCATCAATATCATTATCACTTAAACAGTACTCTGTGACATAATCAACAGTTTCAATAGCCATCTAAAACATTTAAAAATACATTACGGATTGCAAATAGGTAATTTAAAATAATTTATTTGTAGTATTGTCAACAAAATAGTATATTAAAAAACACCTGATTAACGCTGTATCTTGTATGTATCTTTAGTCTTAAGTTGAATTTGAAGAAGCTACTGTGTTAGCGAAACAGCTGTCGTTATTTTATTAATAAAGTGTAAATCTAAAACATCTTATGTGTGTTTTATTTATTAGTATTAAAAAACAAGTTTCATAAGGCACCATTTTGCCGCACGAGATCAGTTTAGAAAACGAGCCGCGATAGCGGTGAGTTTTCTAAAGAGCGAGTGCGGCAAAAGGCCTTATGAAACGAGCTTTTTATACTATTTTTTCTATTTTGCATTTTTTACATTAATAAATTGGAATTATTTAATTTGGAAGTTCAGAGTTTACTTTTTATATAAAGCATGCAGTTGGTCACATTGATACTTGACATTGTCAAATTTAAATCTTGCTATCCGCGAAGTATATTATATTACATATTATTTATTAATTTTCGTTAACATTACTTGATATTTTATTTAAAAATATAAACATGAGTGACTTAGAAACTAATATATGTTGTTGTCAATTGTATACAATATACGTTGTTTGTGTAGAGTTCGAACATACCGTGTGTCCCAATTTCGATGCTCACCATTGGTATCTCGGTTATTAGAAGATATAGAACAACGGTTAAATGGGGAATGTTTTGCAGAATTCAATACTCGCGGCAAATCTCATTTCAAATTTGACCTAACTTTTTAAATTTTTAAAATATTTTGAAAAATCAAAAATTTGCCGATTTCGTTATTCCTCAATAACTCGATAACGCTTAGTCTGACCTCTTTTAAAGTTTTACATTGTTCAGACACTTTTTTAAAACAAATTATTTGATACAAACAGAAACCCCCGATTGTCGTTTGTTTTTAAGTTATTACCACTATCTTTTGTTTTTCATATTGCGGCCATATTGGATTTTGGGTTTGTTAGGTAGTCCTCAAAATGTGCTTTTCAACGATGTATAACATGCCTGAAAAATTTTTATTTATAAGGAAAATAATAAAAACGTAAATTAATCTTTAATATGAAATTAGTAGGCTGAAAAATTAAACACCAATGTCAAATGAAAGTGAAAAGATATTCTAAGTAATACTGTAAACAAACGAAACGATAAAAAAATTATAGAAATAAAAAGTAAAGATACAGAACTTAAAGTTTACATTCACTTAAAGAAATTGTTCAATATGACGACCATTCTGTTCCACACAATTTTGACACCTTGTTCGAGTAGAGTTACAAACTCTACGTAGCGTGTTTCCGTTTACTGATCGTAGCACATCTAGTACTCTTTGTTCTAAAATTTCCAGAGTTTCTGGCGGTTCAAAATCAAATACTTCGTTTTTAGTGGTACCCCATATATAAAAGTCAAGCGGGGTAAGGTCGGGTGATCTCGCAGACCATTGCACGGGTCCATTATTTGAAATCACTCTCTCATTAAAGTTTTCTCTCAAAAAATGTTACACGTTACGAGTGTTATGGGCCGGGCAACCATCTTGCTGGAACCAGATGTTTTGCATGTTCTCGGGATTAATAATTTGCCTCAAAGCAGGCATTATCTCGTTTGTTAGTAGCTCCAAATATCTGTTACCAGTTAAATTGTAATCAAAGATGAAAGGACCTATTAACTGATAATCTAAAACGAAAAAAAGAGTTTAAAAATCAAAAAAAAATGTAAACAAAATGTCATACCAATTAAACCGCACCAGACATTAAAACCAAATCGAACTTGAAATCTTCTTTGATTTACCAAATGTGGATTTTCAGTAGACCAATGATGATAGTTATTCCTATTGAACACTCCACAATTGGTAAATCATGTTTCATCTGTCCATAGTATTTTCCTAGGAAAATTAGCGTCATATTCACATTTTTGAAGGTACCACCTGCTAAACTGTAATCGTCGGAGATTGTCATTATCACTTAAACCTTGTACAATTGTTGGTTTGTAAGGGTGATACTTGTTTTTCGTCAAGGTTCTGTGAACAGTAGATTTTGAAATCCCTGTTTCTCGTGTCACACAACGAACTGATGTGCTGGGATTGTTCCTAACGTTCTGCAAAATATTATTTAGACGTGTATCAGCATCATTAACTTCATAGTTAGCTCGTTTTTGTTCGAAGCTTCCAAAGTTTTTTAATTTGCTAACTAGTCTTCTAAAAATTGTCCTGTGTGGCTGTTGTCTTTCTGGAAAACGCTCTGCATAACTCGTGCACGCATTTTTAGTGTTTCTATTTGCTTTGAAATACACTTCCAACATATCAACTTTTTCTTCGTTTGAATATGTATGTGCCATTATCAATACTTATAAATCTTAATACTTGACAATAATTACTTATCACAAACTACAAGTAGTTTTAATTAACTTATCTCTGCAGCACTAATTGTACTTTGACAGGTTATCGTTTTGTTTCATTGTCAGAATACATTTGTCATTGACGTTTGACCAAATACAAATCTCACCACTACTTTTAATCCTGCGCGAACTTACCCCTCCTCGCGCCAACTTAATTGGCGTTTGCTATACTTAGAATATCTTTTCACTTTCATTTGACATTGGTGTTTAATTTTTCAGCCTACTAATTTCATATTAAAGATTAATTTACGTTTTTATTAATATTTTCCTTATAAATAAAAATTTTTCAGGCATGTTATACATCGTTGAAAAGCACATTTTGAGGACTACCTAACAAACCCAAAATGGCCGCCATATGGAAAACAAAAGATAGTGGTAATAACTTAAAAACAAATGACAATCGGGGGTTTCTGTTTGTATCAAATAATTTGTTTTAAAAAAGTGTCTGAACAATGTAAAACTTTAAAAGAGGTCAGACTAAGCGTTATCGAGTTATTGAGGAATAACGAAATCGGCAAATTTTTGATTTTCAAAATATTTAAAAAATTTAAAAAGTTAGATCAAATTTGAAATGAGATTTGCCGCGAGTATTGAATTCTGCAAAACATTCCCCATTTAACCGTTGTTCTATATCTTCTAATAACCGAGATACCAATGGTGAGCATCGAAATTGGGACACACGGTATATCATATCTGTCAAATGTACTTAAATTCCAAAATCAAATGACAGCAATGATATTTATTTCTGTGTTCGAACAACGCCAACATTGAAAAATGAAAAAAAGCGTATCGAAATGGAGCTCATTTCGATACCGTTTTTGGTTTCATAATGAGTTCATTTCGAACGCAAAATAGAAAAATATATATATAAACCTAACAAGTGTTTAAAAACACATAAATATGATTTAAAATCAAAATTTTATTATCAATAATTGTCAATGCTTGTTTTGAATTATTTTGTGAAACACCTAGAGAAATGCAAACAATTAGGAATTAAATGGTTAAGGAAAAAATAGATAAACGTAATCAAAATATACAAACTTAAAAACGAAGAATATCTTACGTGTTTATTTTTTATTAGAAACAGATACGCAAGCTCCGTAATATTAACATCTTAATATTCTCATTTCCTAGCTTTCTTTTAATATTTTAATATAATGAAATGAATTTTACGTATACATAAATATATTAAAAATTTTGTTATTTTCACATTTTCAGATACTTCTAAAAAATTATTTCTATGATTATGAATCTGATAGTAATATGTACTCCAATTACTTAAAATTCCAAAAAATAAAACTTTTAAAACGACAAAATTCCTTTAAACTTAAAAAAGGTATAAAACCCCTTACCACAATTATTAATCGTATCCTAAATACGTATTTCGACAACTAAGTTGTCATCATCAGTAGGTAAAAACCACTAATTAAAAGTCGCACATGAGGCACAGTAAAGCTAGCGAACCGCTTACGCAAACAACTACTTTACACCGCGCCCACGTATAGACTGGAATAGACTGTCTATATTTATAAACAGAGGAATAGGCTGGAATAGACAGAGTCTATACGTGGACGCCGTGTAAAGTAGTTGTTTGCGTAAGCGGTTCGCTAGCTTTACTGTGCCCCATGTGCGACTTTTAATTAGTGGTTTTTACCTACTGATGATGACAACTTAGTTGTCGAAATACGTATTTAGGATACGATTAATAATTGTGGTAAGGGGTTTTATACCTTTTTTAAGTTTTTACTTAACCACAGTCTCCAAAGAAAGAAAATTCCTTTACTTACTCAATTTAATTAATATAACATTCAAACAAAGCTAAAACAAAATATCAAAATAGACATTTATTGTCTTATAAAAATACTTATTCTGAGAAAGCAAGGCAAAAATATTCATGAGCATTTTATTTTAATTGCAGTTTTTACAGGTTAAATATAAGTAGTGAGCCACAAAAAAAGTTTTCAGAATATGCCATGGATTAAATAAGTTATGTCTTAGATTGATTAACTAATCTAACCTACATTTCGTACTATTAGTAATAATAACAATAACCTATTACTAATATCGTAACTTGTAAATTTGACTTATGATTATTTACAAATGACACTTCGTTAATTCACTAATCTCAGTCGTGACTTATATGTCTATCTCAGTTGTTCACGGGCTACGTAGGATACAAATTTTGTAGCCCGCTTGATGTACACACGTATTATAAAGTGTGTCACCGAATAACTATTCCTAATCAGTGTTGCCAACCTATAAATCCAAAAGTCGGTAGAACCAACTGCAGAAAATCGGTAGATATCGGGAAAAGTTGGTAGATTGAAAATATACAAGCAAGTATTGTTACACAAAAAATAGTTTTTATTAAAAAAAAAAACAATTGAAAAATAAAAAAATAAGAATTAAAAAAATAACTCGAAATAAACTAATTTAATTTTCGCTTGGAAAAGTATACAAATTTTGCTTGTTCATATGAGTCAATAATTTTTTATCTTCAGGAAAATTGAAGCAACTATTATTTCTTTTACCACTTTTTTATATTTATATCCTTATTACAAATTTACAAAAAGCAAATTGGTAACCTTTTTGTAACCACTCTATAAATACTAGTATTTTTCCTCATTTCTCCATATAACGTTGAGTATATTTAATTTTTTTTATACTTTTTGGCTCACTACGTTTTTATACTAGGGATATTCTCATATACATATAATAGCGTCTGGAAACGTGGTGAGTTAACGGCGGAGACGAGAACGATACCACACCTGTACACTAGATAAAAGAGAAGGGAAATACCATACCAGACGCCAGGCGTGTCTGTGCCCAGTCTCATCAGATTTGTCGGCGATGGATACGATAGAAATACGAGTACATACGCAATACGTATGTGTATACTACACCTACTTCTGACCTATCCCTATTGATAATCCAATCAAATGCTACACTATACATTGAATAAACATATCGGTGAAGTAAAATTGGTGGGGACGCGTCTTGCGCAACAGTGTCGTTAACTTATCACATTCCCAGATGGTATATTTATGTTACTTCTCCGTTCTCTACTGCAAAGTGTTCAAATATTAGACAGGCGATACTAATAGGGTACTCACCGATTACTGAATGCAGATTGGTTTTTAATTGTAACATCATGTTAGTCAATCGCATTATTTGAATTATTTCCACACTAAGATAACAATATGTAAGCCGTTTATATACTTTACAATATTGAAGTCTTATCATTAATATTTTTTTAATAGAAACGATGCTGTAAAAATCCCTCAAGGTTCTATTTTACAAAAAATACCTACCTCGATCTCTTTTAGTCTTAAATATCTGATTTAAATTAAAAAAATTCTAAAAATCTGTAGATGAAGTGCCAAATTTATCTTGTAAATCGGTAGATCTACCGATAAATCGGTAGGGTTGGCAACACTGTTCCTAATTTTGAGAAATGATAGAGGGCACTTGAATAAACATTTTTTAATATTAAACTAAGATCCGAAAATTTTTCAGTATCGAGATAAAATTAAAAAAGTCATCCGTCACCCCAAGACTTTTCCGACAGTATACAAAGTAAAAATTGAATCATAGCACCCTTTGAAAAACAACAACCATTTTAGTAGTTGTCAGTTTACATCTGTCACAAATGATTTCTTATTAGAGAAGTGTATTTACGTGTCACAAATTAATCTTTATTAAATAACTTGGTGTTTGATTGAAACTGCATCATTTTATAAATATTGAATTAGCTGACATCTATCTTGCCTACGGAGCAGCTTACAGTAATGCTAACGAAGCAAGGCGAATTTATGGGAAGCAACATCCTCATCGTCACATTCCCTCCTGTCATACATCATTTTCAAGATCGGATCAGCGTATTCGAGGTACTGGTAAATTCCAAGTAAAGAAAATAACATGAAAAGAAGCACTTGTGCCATTTCCCATGCAATGTATACAAGTCACACATATGTATGGAGGGTATTGAAGGAATACCAAAAACATCTGTTGCACGTTAAAAAATGCAAACGTTAATTCCAGCTGATTATCCCAACAAAGTTCAAATTGCCAAATGGTACTTCAATAAAACTAACGACGAACCAAGATTTCCTAGGAGTGTATTATGGACAGACGAAGCACAATAGTCACATTTGGAGCGATGAAAATCCTCGCGCCGTTCACAGGTTACATCAGTGGAAGTTTTCTGTTAATATTTGAGCTGGGATTGTCGACTATTATGTAGTGGGACCATATTTACTGCCTGTACGGTTAGATGGTTATGTGTATAGGATTTTTCTGGAACATACTTTACCAGAATTGCTTGAAAATGTCCCACTTAATATTCGAATAAACATTATTTTCCAGCATGATGGTGCACCAGCACCTTTGAATTAAATTTCCCAAATTATCTAAGTGCACAATTTCCAAATGGATGGATCGAAAGAGATATATGACTCTTGTTGATTTTTGTATATGGGGTCCTATTAAATCACTGATTTATGAGGCACCTGTTAATCCAGAAGAAGAGTTAGTGGCACCAATTATTCTAGCGTTTGATGATAGTCGTTAACGCCTGCAGCTATTTCGAAGAATTCGGCAGTCGATTGCACATCGTTACAACTTGTTTATCCAAATGGTGGTCATAACTTTGAACAATTTTTATAAAGTTTGAGCACTATTATTTCTAATAAAATGTTCCTTAACTTAACTCTTTCCTCTTGTTGTTGAGATTGTTTTTAAAAATTTCTAGTTTATCTTGACACCGAGAAATTTCCAGACAATTGATAAAAAATGTTTATTCAAAGGCCCTCTATCATTTCTGAAAATTAGGAATAGTTATTCTGTGACACTCTGTATACCGTGATATCATAAAGTTTCTAGGACGAAGATGGCATTGAAATAGAAAATATATGTCTGAACTTAAGCCATATTATCATATTCATAACTGAACTTTAACTTTTGAAAATGATTTTGAGTGTCATCATGACATCAATAAATATGTCATTTGATTTAAAGACGCACTAAAACAAGCTCAGCTCGTATTCAAGATTTTATTTAAAAAAAAAAGCGTAATTAAAGCAAGTGTTGAAATTGTTGTCCATTATTTTCAATTCCCAAGTTTATGTGCCTTCTCATACTGTTAAATGCATTTTGCAGCATTGCGGGCGTTATTAATGCACATTCTTCAATAATTATTTGCCGCAGATCTTGCAAATTAGCAACAGGAGTTATAAATATTCTATTCTTTAGGTGAGGAAACACAAAGAAGTCCATAATTATCAAACAAAATGATCATGGTGGAAATTCAAATTCCGTATATAAGCTCATAATCCGATCGTCAACTCACGAGGAAAAGCAATATTTTCATGTGTTGTGTGTGTCATTGTATCATCTTGCTGGATGTAACCATATCGTAACTCATCTTCATGCAGCTGTTCAATAAATTCATTCAAAATGTTTTTATATCTATCACCATTAATTGTAAAATTTAAAAAAAATAGGTCTAACAATTCTGGGACGAGAAACTGCTAGCCAAACACCAAGTTTTGCAGTTTGCAGAAACGATTCAACAAAAATATGAGAGTTTTCACTACTCCACATCCAAGTATTTTAGGAATTGACAAACTCAGAAAGATGAAACCGCGCTTCATCAGAGACAAATGTAAAATTAAGCAGATCATTGTCTTACACTGACAGTAAGCAAGACGTCTAGGGTAGTCTACCAGAAAAATGATCTGATGTGATTGCACCTTATACGGATGTATATGTAAGTTTTTCTTTACAATTTACTGGCATATACTAAGAAAGTCCAATCTCTTGAAAAAGATGTTTCAAATGTTTTGTGAGTGATCAACACATTTGGAAAGGCAATTATACAAATTTTTGGAATTACAGCTAACTCTGGGAAGTGTTCTCTAAAATCATCCAAACATATATGCTGACTGTACACCCAAATTCCATAAATTCACACTCCAGTTCAAAAATAGGCTTCTATCATGTACACTTTTTGCACTGTATTGCAACCCATATTTGAATTTATTCAAACTTGCTTTCAGCAGTTCTAACACATTAATTGATGACAGTCAATATCACGGTCAAAATAATTATCAAAACCATTAAATTATAATACCTTAAGTTCAGACACATATTTTTCTATTTCAATGCCATTTTTGTCCTAGAAACTGTATGATATAACGGAATTATAACTTTAATTATGCTCTTAATTAAAATACTTATAAATGTTAAAACAAATATATTACATAAACAGGCATTTGCATTCATATTACTTTAAAAATGTACTATTTACCACTCATACATACCCTACCTTTTTGCTGTTAGGCCCTCCCATAGAATGTTCTACTGCAAGTTTGAGAGCTGTCCAATTACTAAATATACGTTCAACAACTTTTTTGAACATAGTTTTAATATATTCTTTTAAGTCGTTTTAAAACTGAAAAAGGCAAATAAGTTGTGTTACTTATGTAAATATATCTGTAGAATTTTAATTACAATATATCCCAATGTTATTTAATGAATATCAATTTACGCACCGAAAAATGTAACATATTTTTTTTGCTTATTAACCTCTGTCCTCTATAACCTATAAATTGCGGTCAAAAAAGAATCTTCAATGAGTGACTGATAATAGATTTTTAGTTAAAAGTACTCTAGCAGATTGGTTGCAAAGTACTTCATTGTATGCGGCATAATTAAATTTATTATCCTCAATAAAGGTAATAAATATACTTGGCAATAACCGACTCTATTACTACTTCACAAATACTTATAACAGAAAGTTGTCAAGTGCACGTGTTTGCTTAGATAAAATTTCATTACAAAATCAAATTTTTGTATTTAATAAGACACTTAATTTCATAATCTCTGTAGAATACAATAAAATGTCGAAATATTAAAATGAGTGCATTTATTTAAAAATATTTTATTAAGCCGAATTCTAAGAAAACCATTAACCATTCATACTGAAAAGAATGAGAAAATAAATTAATTTATTGATAAAATAGATTTAGAGGCTATAGTTCCGAATGGTCACCGCAGCTTTAATTAAAAAACTATATAAAAATGGAAAGCTTACGTTTCGCTGGTTTCAAAAATGTGGGTCTTTTTTTGCGAAAATGAAAGGGACGTATTGAAATTAATACTTTAAAATCCCATTTTGAGGTTATATTTTCTCAATTTCCACTACTATTATGTTGCACAAAATGAAACGTCACCAACAATTTCTGTATTAACTGATCGGCAACCGCCAAATATAAATCTTTACAAATTTGAAA
The DNA here is from genome assembly GCA_935421215.2 of Melolontha melolontha. Lineage (NCBI taxonomy): Eukaryota > Metazoa > Arthropoda > Insecta > Coleoptera > Scarabaeidae > Melolontha > Melolontha melolontha. Next base: position 99,204 of record OW285235.1, on the reverse strand, counting down.
GGTATTTTAATATATATTTTTTCTATTTTGCGTTCGAAATGAAATTATGAAACCCAAATCAGTATCTTTTTTTCATTTTTCAATGTTGGCGTTGTTCGAATACAGAAATAAATATCATTGCTGTCATTAGATTTTAAGAATTATGTACAGTATATTTCAAATTAAATGCGAAAACTACGAAATATTTATGAGCAGCCAACATCGCACTGTTGTAATGTTGGTGATCGCCTCTCTTCATACCTAGTGATACATAATCCGTAATTCTCTGTTAATATATTTAACGTGACTACATTTTCCTTTAATTTTTAATTATTTTGTAATTTTTGAAATTCTAAATGTATAAAATGTGTTGATAAATAATAAATTAATTTAAAAAAAAAGGTAGAGTCAATGTCTATAATAACTGAACGTATTCTTTAAAAATTGTCATCGGGGAATCGATCGCGTATCTGTCGAAGAGCCTTATATAGATAGGGTATATAAGTGCATTTGTATACTGGAGAAGTTGCGGTATATATTATACATATACGTGTATTTTTGTAAGACCATGGGTAATACGTTTTATGTATTCCTTAATGAGGGCCAGCGCTCAAACGTTGATGTAAATAAACATATGTTGGATTCATAACTATATACAAAACATCTGTTTCTGTGTATTTTTTAGGAAGGTGACAACATAATATTTCAATTTTTTTTTTTTATAAATACTATGCGATTTTCTGTATGATGTTTTAAAAACATTTTAAAAGCTTCTTGTAATATTAAAGTAAGTTCTAAAATTACTTAATATTTCAATAAACATGTTTGACATAATAAAGAAATTCATTTTTATTTGTAATTTAACCAAATTTACTTTTGTCCATATGGAATTAGTAATTTGGTTATTATTTCATTATAAAAAATATCTATAAATCTTGATAATGTTCATTCGTATGACTAAAAATATGTATGCGGACGACAATGTATTCTGCGTATATAAGATATACCATTTTTTATAGTGATAAGGTTTATAAAGAAGAGAAGTAAATAAAAAAACGCAACTATTCTTATAAATACTAACATAACAAAAAAAATAAAAAAAATAACAAAATATTGAGGAATTAAATTGGAACAAACAATAAATTCAAAATAATATTGTAAATGCAAATATTTTTCAATTAAGAACAATATGCTCTGAAATTTAAATGAGAATAAAAAATCTTTTTTCAAGAAACCAATTTCCACATACTGTTGAACAATTTTAAAATAAATGCTTAAATGAGTTTCACCCAAAAAAGAAGCAACCAAAATGTTTAAATAATCTATGAATAAAAGTACATAAACAGACTATTATTATATGATTAAATATTTTAGTACATACTATATTAGGTATGGCTCTTAAGAAAACAGCGATTAAAATAAATAAATTTAAAATTATTAACAAATTATTTGCGAAAATAATACGCGTTGCCTTCCGGCTCTAAAACTATATTTTAATATTTGGTCCAACGAACATTATTATCAATAGTTGATTGCAGTCGCCTTTCCATGGAATTTACGAGGTTTTCACAAATTTACGTAAACCTGTAATGCTCCCAAATTGTGCTGGCATGCAAATAAATTTCTCATGCATTTCTTATGCGAATGTTTCCCCGGAAGTCATTCCATCGCCGCACAATGTCTGCCCAAAGATTTTCAATGTGGTTAAAGTCCAGGGATCTAGCAGGCCAATTCGTCACTATGAATTGAGGGTGGTTGTCAAACCATTCTCTAACAATTATAACAGTATGCACCGGACAATTGTCATGCACATACATTAGAGCTGCGTCCCCATAAACTGCCTGTACGCTCGGTAGCATGCTATTTTCTAATAATTGCACATACACCTTTGCATCCATTCGTGGGTCTACGCGTACAGGTTCTCCGGGACCTGCTACAGACATCCACCCCCACATGTTAAGGGATATTCGGCCGCTCCTCTTCTTTTTGAGTACATTCCGCTATTGGTATCTCGAATTCGGCAACCTGTACAAAGGTTTCCGAGACCCAATTTCGGAAGAGAACACCTTTTCGTCCGTCAAAATCGTGTTGTCCCAATATCGTCCTATGTTTGCTTGTGCGAACTGCAATCTGCGTTCCACATGAACCGGAGTTAAATCGATTTTCTGTGCTGGACGTCTGCATTTGTATCCGCTGTCCTTGAGTCTCCTCCCAAGTGCTGGGCGGCTGCAATTGAAATTATTTAACTCGATAACCATTTGCATGGAAGAAAACGGTTGTTGAGAAACGTAGTTTATCGCGTTATTCAAGACATTTTCATCCAGTACTCGTTTCCTTCCACATCTAAGCCGTTTATTGAAGAATTGAATTGCTTCTTCTTCTCATTTCTTTTTCCATCTATAGACCTGCGAGACCCGTGAAATAAAATTAAACGAATACATAGTTCGTGAAGACGATTTTAGGACAATCTTAAGAGGAATATTTACATTAACATTATAATGTTAAAGAATCTAATTTAAAACGTATTTTGAACATAATTATTAAATACATTTTTTAAAAACTTTATAAACAAAATTAAAATATTTTTATTGTAGTAATTCCCCTTAAGGAACATTTTTTTAATATATACGGAGTCAAATACAGCTTCCTTATCCTAATAGAATCCCTAAGTAGCTCTTCCTAAGCTGTTTATGGAACACATTGAGTTAAGGAATAAATCAAATGAAGATACCTTTTTTCAAATCTATGATTTTTGTAATATGGGTTTCTTCGAATTATATATACATAAATTAATCATTTTCATAAAACAAAATCAAAATCGATTTATTCGCTTATAATTATTTTATTGTTGAATCGAATAAAACTATTTAACAATAAGCATGGTAGACTGATGATTTTAAACGTTAAAAAAAAAAACTTTATTGATTACTTTATTCAATTTTTTTTTTACAATTTGAAAATTATTAAATATTGTTTGAGAGTGATTTATGGCTCATAAAAAATTGTATCAATATATTATATTGCAACGAAATATTTATTTTTTACTGTTACACCGTTCAATCTGTATAATAATAAAACTGATAAATGTCTTTAAGTTAGCCAATATACAAACTAAAAGACCACATTCATACTGTAGAGTGTAGGATAATATTGTGAATTATAATGTTCGCCTCAAAGTGTAAAATGCTATGTGAAAGTGTGTATGTATATACATTTTTAATGGTTTTGTTTTCCCCATTTCAAGAGATGGGTTAGTAATATAAACAAAACCAGATGTAAAGGGACGAGTAGAATTACGCGCCTGAATGAGGCGAAAATTAGAATTCACATGGAAAGGGGGCTGCAATCTGCTATTGATAATTATGGTCGTTGAAGCTATTATTAAAGTTAAGTTTTAGGGCCGAGAAAGCTACGTTTTTTTTTTCGGCAAAAAATTGTTTATAATTTTGAATTTTTTTTGGTCGATTATTATAAATACTTATATTAGCAATATTAATGTCTCACTATTAGTCAAAATTATTTTTAGAGCCGTACCTAACATAGTAGTAAAATATTTATTAATAAAATAATTAGGGTTTGGTATATTTTCTGTGACCACGCGCGAATTACGTGCACATGTATTAATAACACATTGAAAGCAATATTATAAAAAGAGTGGACCAATTCGGAGCGAAAGTAGAGGCGTGACCAACGAATTGGTTCCCGTATGCTTAACATTATCAATATCTAGAGAAATACTATCGCGACCGAACCTGTTAATATCTTAGATACAAAACAAATGTAAGACGGTTTTTCTAGATTATGAAACGTTCTCGATGATACGTAAAAAAAAAAAATTTAAAATGTATGTAATTCGAAGAATATAAATAAATATTACCGTCTTATGCGTTTTCCGTGTCTTGAAAATCTGGAGAAGCGCGATGAAATATTGTTGACGGAAGGTGCGTCTCCAAAGTTATTTCTCGAAAACGCGTCCGCCATTAGGAAAATATGTGCTTGTATAAAGAAAACGATCGCTACACATCTAGTGATGTGATGTTTGCATAATTGAATTAATCTTTGAAACAACTTAATACATCTGTAGACGAACCATCATAAATTTGTCTAAGTCTGGCAAAATAATAATATTTATCTAAAACACATTCAAACTTACAAAAAATACACTCATTTGTTGTGTCTTCTTTCGAACATAGCTGTGCGTGTGTATCTCTCACAACTAGCACTGATTCCTGTAACGATAGCGAAGAATTTTGTAGGTTTTCTAATGCTTGCACTATTCCGAAGTAATAGTTGTCAATAGTTTGCAAATCTCATTTAACCTGACTATTTTGAATTTTTAGTCCGACTTAAAAGGTCACAAATACGCAAACAATCAGACAGCTTTAAAAAACACACCAGATGACACAAAAACATAAATTTGATTTTGAAAATACCTAAATAATAACAAAGCACAAAAATAAAAAGGATAGGGAGGTCTTAGAAATGATCCATATTTTCAAAAACAGCAGAACAATCTACGACCATAACGAGATTGATGGACTTTCTAAACTCTATTATCCACTAATTAAACAATAGAAGACAACTAATCCCACCCACACGCACCAAAATTTTTTTTTTTTTTTGTTTTCCGTTGTAAATATATATATACTATGATTCCCTAATACATGGCTTGATCATGCTAATTAAAAAAAAAAAAAAAAAAAAATCATTTATCCAACAAAGACATTTAGTTACACAAAATATTCGGAATGACGCGATCGACCCTGGAAAGGTGTCGGGCAGGTCCGACCATACAAGTACACAAGTATGTGTTTTGAAACGTAATAAATCGGTGAGTTTTATATCATTTAATTTTCCTTACTTTATTAGTATTTTAATTTTAATTTCTTATTCATTCATACAAATGTATAATTATTGTCTTACCTTTCGTTGTATTAATTTTTTGTTTCTATTCATTTAAGAATTACTTAATAATAAAAAGAGTCGAAACGTCGTAGAGAAAAATCTTGAAATTCATGAAAGGTCGCTAAACAAATGAAAACGTCTATTATTTTAAATATTAAGACACGGGCAATAAAATAAATAAGATATTTAATTCGTATTAACATTAAATAAATAAATACCTATATATATATATATATATATATATATATATATATATATATATATATATATATATTGATGTGAGTCTCCTTTCTTCTTTAATAAATTCTTTTACTAATAATATTTCGGTTTCAAGAATGTTATATCTACAATATTCAGATTTGTGAATTATTACTTTGACGTTAGAATTTTGTAATAAATTCATAATTGGTATTTGAAATCATGATGCCGTTGAATATTTTATGTAATATTTAATCTATTTGCTAATTATCAAAATTAACTCTAATTTATTTTCAAGAGGACTTGAGATTTCTAAAAAACCAACTATGTTTTATCTTACTTTTGAACATATATCTGCAAATTATGTTATTTGTTTGGCTTCTTTGAACTTCATTTTCATAATTTGTAATTTAGATTACGTGGTTGAATTTGAATATTATATTATATTTAGTATTATTTTAGAAACCTTTGTATTAATTACTTAAAATATCAGATTGATACTATTACTAAAGTTCTGATGTGAGTCTTGACGGCGAAAACAATAGGCATTGAATAAAATTGTTTTGGATGGATTGGAAAGATTTTTACCTTCACGACATAAATATTGTTTTTTAATTAATATTCCCTTTATAGTCCTCATATAAATTGTTTATGGGAATATATTTATCAAGCAGAAGAAGTGTAATAAAATACAGTTGACACATGAACCATATAAGGAGAATTTTAATATACATACGATTGCGGAAGAATGGATTTATGTTAATGCAACGCTCATAAAGAAGAATTCATATTTCTTTTCAATTATTTTGGAGAAGAACACCACTTCAGGATTTTTTATTGAACATAACCCGGTGGTATACCCTGCAAGATTGGATCATAAATTTATCAGCGCCTAGGAAATTATCCAGCCATTTCAATCAAGAAACTGACAACCAACTATGATGTTCCAGTTGGAAATATTCCTGTGAATCTCGTCCAAAGAACCTGTTGAAATTGTTATCTTCAAAATTTAACGCATCCATCAGGTATTTAAGTGAAAATTGTAAAATATGTGTTTGTAATAGATATAACATTTCTTGCAATCACTTTTCTATATATCATTTAATCACGTCATCTCAAGTGTCATATCATTTAGCTTTTAAATGTCAGATTTGGTAGTTTTATTTTAAAATCTTGGAACTTGTTTAATTTAGATATAGACATAGGATTAGGTTTTCTATTATTTGAATAGGCAATACATCTCTTTAAAATTTTTTTAATTATCTTGTGATAATCTAAATAATATCATTAAATATATTGATATACATAACTTTACCTTTTACGTTTTATTTTATGTATGTTTAAGTGTTTGTCTGTGTATCGAGAACTTACTTCGAGACCCTTGAGTTTAAGTAGTTTTCTGTTATTCTTTTTCATTTATAACCTAACTATCTTATTTTTCTTGAGCTAGCCATTCTGTTATTACATTGAATTTTCTCATTCCTTATTATAGTAACGCATTCCGCGTTACTACAATATATATATATATATATATATATTTACATATATATATATATCTATATATATATATATATATATATATATATATAATTTGATACATTACATTATTATAGTTTTTCAGCTTTTATATGAAATATTTACAAATATCGCTCCGGCTTGGTCCACCATATTTATAATATTGCTTTGAATGGGTTACTTATACATGTGCATGTGATTGCCGCGTGGTCACGGAAAAGATAGCAACCTTAATAATAATAGTCTGTTTACGTACTTTTATTCTTAGATTATTTCAACTTTTTTGTAGCTTATTTTTTATGTGAAACCCTATTAAAACTTTTTTTAAAAAATTATTTCACAGTACGTGGAAATATTATTGATTCGTTTGATATAAAAAAAAATTTTTGATTTCTATTTCACAGCATATTGTTTTTAATCAAATAAAATAGCCTGTACAAAATTTTTTTTTTTTTTAATATTTATTGTCCATTAAAATAAAGTTCCACAATATTTTGTTATTATTGTTGTTTTTTTTTTTGTTTGGTTATTATTATATGTAATATATTTGCCTATTTGCATTTTATTATTTACTTCTTTTGTTTATAAACCTTATCAATAATAAAAATAGTATATATTATATACGCAAACTAAATTGTCGTCCGCATACTTCTTTGTAGTCATACGAATGAAAAGTATCAAGATAGATAGAGATTTTTTATAATAAAGGAAAACCTATTTACTAAATCCATATGGACAAAAGTAAATTTTGTAAAATGACAAATCGAAATGAATTTCTTTATTATGTCAAACATGTTTATTGAAATATTAAGTAATTTAAGAACTTACTTTACTATTACAAGAAGCCTTTAAAAAGTTTGTAAAACATAAAAAAAAGAAATCGCATAGTATTTATTTAAAAAAATAATTGATATATAATGTTGTCACCTTCCAAAAAAAAACACACAAAAAGAGGTTTTGTATATAGTTATGAATCCACCATATGTTTATCTCCATCAACGTTAGAGCGCTGGTCGTCATTACGGAATACATAATACGTACTACCAATGATGCATAGATATATGCCGCAACTACTCAAGTATACACATGCACTTATATACCCTATCTTAGGCTTTGCGAAAGAGACGCTCGATCGATTCCCCGATGACAATTTTTAAAGAATACGTTCAGTTATTATAGACATTGACTCTACCTTTTTTTTAAATTAATTTATTATTTATCAACACTTTTTATATATTTAGAATTTTAAAAATTTCAAAATAATTAAAAAAATTAATGAAAATGTAGTCACGTTAAATATATTAACAGAGAATTACGGATTATGTATCACTAGGTATGAAGAGGGGCGATCACCAACATTACAACAGTGCGATGTTGGCTGCTCATAAATATTTCGTAGTTTTCGCATTTAATTTGAAATATACTGTACATTTGACAGATATGATATACATATGTCCTTATTTCACACAAACAACGTATGTTGTATACAATTGACAACAACATATATATGTTTCTATGTCACTCATGTTTATATTTTTAAAAGAAGTATCAAGTAATGTTAAAGAAAATTAGTAAATAATCTGTAATATACTATACTTCGCGGATAGCAAGATTTAAATTTGAAAATGTCAAGTATCAGTGTGACCAACTGCATGCTTTATATAAAAATTAAACTCTGAACTTTCAAATTAAATAATTCCAATTTAAGCAATTTATTAATGTAAAAAACGCTAAATAGAAAAAATAGTATAAAAAACTCGTTTCATAAGGCCTTTTGCCGCACTCGCTCTTTAGAAAACTCACCGCTATTGCGGCTCGTTTTCTAAACTGATCTCGTGCGGCAAAATGGTGCCTTATGAAACTTGTTTTTTAATATACTATTTTAAATAAAGATGTACTAATTATTTACATTTTTTATTTGTCTACTAATGAATTAACATTTTGAAATATTAGTAAGTATATATTAATCATCAATTGTATTAAAAATCTCGTTTCAGATATTTGTCATTTATCAGCCTTATGCATAGTCGTTTTAGTGGCTACTAACACGCTACTAAGACCATTTTAACATCCTTCTAAGAATTTCCGTATTCATAGTCGCGTTTCATGCGTACTAACAACGTTTTAACGTTAGTAGGCTACTAAATCCTTAATAGCGTTTGAGACCGTGTTTAAAGTGTCTATTAAAGCTAACCTACAAAAAGAAAAAGCGCAAACTGTCAAAACATAACGAAATGATACAAAATTGAGAGTAAAAATCATAACAATGAATTCATTAACTGTAAGTATACAGATAATCGGCATACAGCAATTTTAATAATAATGGAAGTGCATGGTGTCTCATTATAATTTCATTATCAACAAAATTTTAATCAATTTTAATTATTATTTTTTGAATGCTGTTTCCAAGTACCCATGGATGCAATGAAGCAAACTGATGAAAAAAAGTCTGTTTAATATGTATTTATGGTATGATTTATTTACAAATATTAGTTCTGTAGCAGGTGGATGGTGTGATATAAATGTATTTATGTAATATATTTAATATATATATATATATATATATATATATATATATATATATATATGTCACTTTGTTGGCTATAAATGAATCATTTATCTTAAGGGAAGTAATATGATATATTGATTACAGGATTTGTTAAAGATTCAAAGCGTCTTCGAGAACATTGGCAACAGATGCCGATGCAAGCACCGAAAAATATCAGTCAGTATTGGAAAAAGTTTACTTGAAACTGGAGCTGAAGTTATTGAGTGAAAATGATAATTGAATATGTTTATTATATGATATTAGATAAGTATGACAATAGGATCATATGATGTAATTTAAAATATAGAATAAAGTAGGTATAATTATATCTAAGTTACGTGTAAATACTGCATCATGTATAAAGTAGGTATGAATATTTGTTACATGTGGATACTTATAAATGTATATATTATATTTAATACTAATAAAAATTATATCAAAATATCCCTAAAGTATTTCAATAAATAATAAATTATGTATTAACATTGTTAAAGTCTACTAATTAAAATATCTTCATATATAATTGTTGTCGAAGTAAATTGCTGTGGATATTGTCATGTGAATCCATGTTGTTCCGCTAAAATAAATTCAGTAATAAATGTGTTACAAAGCCAGTTAAATATGTATATACCTATATCATCACCATAAGCTTTGGGATTTCGTATGATATCTACCCGTGCTTCCTCAACTTCTTGCAACTCAGCTTGTATATCAACTAGATCTTCCATACTTTCAAAATTATATAATTTCAGTAATACAAATTTTAAGTAAGATTATATATTACACTTAAATTTTTCTTATATCAAATTTAAAAGCAAAAAATCATAAAATTTATTAAAACAAATAAGATTATTTAAAACGTATTTAAAATAACCTACAATTCCAATAGGTAAACTATTTTAAATGTCTCCTTCATGCAAAATGCGCATGCCTGCGAACTCCGTTTTCACGGTTGCCACATATTTTTTTCTACTAAGATCCTATTAGTTAGTAGCCACTAAGTATGATGAAATACGCGACTATGAATACGAAAAGATAAAAGCATCTTAGTACGCTCTTAGTAGCTACTAACTAATAGCGTACTAACACCCTATTAACTTCGCGACTATGCATAAGGCGGATGTTTAAATAACACATTGTTATAAATATAAATAAAACAGAAATAAACAGTCACACTAATGTATTGGTTTCTTTTTATAAAAATACATAATTAACATAAGTAATTTGAAAATTCAAACATATAGTATGAGTCAGTTTGGTTTTAAATGCAATTAAATACTACAGAAAACAAATGTACAATGGCACAGTTTAAAGATCTTTAAACTGTGACAATGGGCAGTAAGTAATATGTTGTTGGTACGATGGTATCTTTAATTGCATTTAAGTAAGCCCACTCGCCATTATGATCACTTTAACTTATTTCCTTATATTGTATTTTAAACAAAATAAATATCAAAAAGTGATTATTATTAGAAAGCTCTTGAAAGTAAGATGATCATGTTCGTCAAGTCTTGAGTGGGTCATGTAGAACAAACGGCAACAAAAGAATAGTTGGACAGTTTTTTTTTTAATTTGTTTTGATATTATAATGAAGTTTCGAGATATTTATTGTACCTACATTACAATTAATAGTGCTATTAATAGTGAACCTGTATTTGTGTTCTTCACACCAGATTCTTAATAATATTTTATATTATTAAAAATACCTTTGTATTACATTACAATATTCAATAGTTCAATAATTTAGTTTTTTTAAATATTTTTGGAACAGATTCAATTTCTAAGCTTCATTTTCATATAGCATTCATTGCAGCTGCCAAATGGCATATCGTTTTATTTTAACATTCAGCAATTTTGCTGAATATTCAGGTTTTCTTTTTATTTCATTGTTTTGGTGTGTGGCGATGGTGGTGGTATGCAGATATATATTTTTAAATTTATGTGCATTACTAATTTTTTTGCATTTTTTTTTGTCCAGCAAATGTCGCTAAAACTAGTGGTTTGATTTAAGTGTTTTTTAATTGAGACAATGTAATAATTTAATTAATTATTGCTATAAAGACATGTATGCATTATTGATATATCAAGAATATTCTGTTGCTGTTTTTTCTGCCTGACCCACTCAAGAATTAGTACTTAGACAAACATAATCATCTTACTTTCAAGAGCTTTCTAATAATAACTTTTTGCTATTGATTTCGTTTAAAATACAATATAAGGAAATAAGTTAAAGTGATCATAATGGCTAGTGGGATTACTTAAATGCAATTAAACAACATATTACTTACTGCCCATTGTACATTTGTTTTCTGTAGTATTTAATTGCATTTAAAACCAAACTGACTCATACTATATGTTTGAATTTTCAAATTACTTATGTTAATTATGTATTTTTATAAAAAGAAACCAATAAATTAGAGTGACTGTTTATTTCTGTTTTATTTATACTTATAACCATTTGTTTTCTTTAAATATATAAATGACAAATATCCGAAACGAGATTTTTAATACAACAATTGATGATTAAATAACATTTAAGTATATTCTAGTGATTAATATATGCTTACTACCATTTCAAAATGTTAATTAATTAGTAGACAATTAAAAAAATGTAAATAATTAGTACATCTTTATTTAAAAAATATATATTAAGATACCTTTCAAATTTGTAAAGATTCATAAATTTTTTTTTATCAATTTATCAATTCCATTGATCCTAATATCACGTTTACGATAGAAAAGGAACTTAATAATAGTATAAACGTTCTGGATCTCACTTTAAAACGTGTAAACAATAGGGTCCATTTTTCTATTTACCACAAAGTGGCTCATACAGATACCACGATACATAATAAATCTAACCACCCGGTCCAACACAAGGTTAGCGGCTTTTCACAGTATGACACATAGACTTATTCACATCCCGATGTCAAATGAAGACTATAATAAAGAACTTAATATTATAAAACAAATCGCTCACAACAACGGATATGACCCAAATCTAATAGCTAAATTAATTGTTAAAAAATCAGTCAATAAATTATTAAGGGAGGTGTACCCGATCATTAAAGTGGAGCCAGACAAGCAGTTTAAATCATTTACTTACATAGGTCAACAGCAACTTAAATTATCAAAATTCCTTAAAAAAGAAAACATTAATATTGCTTATAAAACTTATAATAATCTAGCCAAATATATTAAAAATAATAAAGAAAAAACTACCAAAGACAATAAATCAGGAGACAATAAATCAGGAGTCTATAAGTTATCATGCGGATCATGTACCAAAACATATATTGGACAGACAGGTAGAACGTTTAAAAAACGAATCCAAGACCACTATCATTCTTATATCAATAAGAAAACTGACTCAACCTATTCTAATCATTTAATAGAGAATGAGCACGAATTTAATTTACAATTCGACACTATACATGTAGAAAATAAAGGTAGAAAACTAAATTGTTTAGAATCTTTAGAAATTAATAAACTTAAAAACTCAGAAATGTTACTAAACGATAAATTAGACTTGAATTCATCCCCACTGTTAAATCTGTTCACCCATTGAAATATTGTTTCTTAGTTGCTTATACTATATTTTTATACTTAAACCTCACACAAGTAGGACATGGTATAGTTTTCAAAAAGCAAAATATAAATGTAATAGTTCCTAGAATTTTAACTTGGGTCAACTACCTGATTAACGCTATATCTTCTACTGTGTTAGCGAAACAGCTGTCATTATTTTATTAATAAAGTGTAAATCTAAAACATCTTATGTGTGTTTTATTTATAAGTGATATGGATTTACATCAAGCAAAGGTCGAAACAATTAAAGAAAAGAAATATTTTATAGGGAAAAATTTTAAAACTTGACCCATTTATATTTTTAATAAAATAATTTTTCTCTCAATTTTCGAGTGGAGAAAAACAGATTTACCTCTAGTGAATATTTTAAAAGCAGTATTTAGAATATTTATTATCACGTTTACCAAATTATAATTTACATGTGAAGTGCTACTGTATCAATTAATTTGTTTACGAAAACATTAATAATGGTATATTTTCAATAATTACCAAATCTCCTAGCCTTATGCATAGTCGTTTTAGACCATTTTAACATCCTACTAAGAATTTCCGTATTCATAGTCGCGTTTCATGCGTACTAACAACGTTTTAACGTTAGTACGCTAGTGGGTAGGCATGTTTATGGAAGTATGCGGGACATATTTTTGTTTAGAATCCGCAATAAGAGATGGCAATAAAATCGGAAAGTGAGGCAGTAGAGAACTGTATTATCGTGCGAACCTCTTGAAATATATGATAGTTTTGGTAATTCCCTAAATAGTTGCCAGAAAAAAATAGGGTTAAAGTTGATTATAGAACAATAAACATATTATTTTATGGAATATGTATATATTTATACGAAAATACTTTTGAAATGGTAAGTATACTGTTTTGTTATATAAATACCAGAAATAAATTCTTAATAGATTTATCAAATTACTTGTAGGAGCAATCGTACCAGTACCGAAAAAAATGTTGTGTACCGGGGAAGAGATTTGTCGATGATCCACAAATACGGTACTTTACGTTTCCAAGAGACGATACTTTAAACAATAATTGGTTAGCAGCGGTAAATAATAGTGCACTGTTAGAAATGCCTCAGAAAAAAGTGCTACATTCATATAATGTTTGTCAAAGGCATTTTCAAGATAATCAGTTTCAAACTGAAGAAAAATTAAAATTAAATCATGGTACAATACCTACTGTACATTTATCATTAGAAACTGATTCACAATGTACATTAGCTATAAGTTGCTCAAGCACTTCAGGTTTACAAATTGGCACACCCCAAAGAAGAAATATATCAGTTGACACAAGTTGTCTGAATACATCAACTTCTATATCAGTTTCACCAGTATATCACAGTAAAAATATTACACCCCAAAAACGTAAGTTACATGTAGATGCTGTTTTAGTTAAGTTCCATATTCATTCACAACATATGCAATTACTACTTATTTACTAAAGGCTTTGTAGATATAAGATAATTTATTATTTAACTTACTATAACTAGTAACATTTCACATTAAGTATATGTATATATTTTCTTGATTATGTCTGTATTGTTTGTAATAATTTTTCTCTGATTCCAAGAAAAATTGAATTTTTGGGGAGAATGAAATGATTGGATACAAGAATTATATGTCTATAATAAATTAAAATTCTTGTATTTTTAAAATGTCAACACCGAGAAGAAATAAGTATGTGTTATTCCTTAACAGTTGTTGTGGCAAATCATTTTATAAAACTCGTGAATAAAAATTGTCTAAACAAGATGCTAGACCCAATACGGTTGTTAATGCCTACTTACAACAACATGCATCAAAAGTGTTGCAATATATGATTTATCTAATGAACATAATTAATAAAATATTGCTTTTTTAAAAAATAGCGTTTACTTTATTAAAACTTTCAATTTAAACCCTGCAAAAAGATGTGCCAAAACAAGTGAATATTCTCGGCTGTTGTTGCAGATAATTCTTGGTGAAACATTTTAACTTCATACAGTAAATAACAAAGAATAAATTAAAACACTTGGCTTGTTTCACTATGAGATTTATTTAAATTCTCTAACATCTGTTTCGGCTGTTATACCATTCTCAAAGAGATCTATAAATCTAAAGATAAATCTCTAGATTTATAGATCTCTTTGAGAATGGGATAACAGCCGAAACAGATGTTAGAGAATTTAAATAAATCTCATAGTGAAACAAGCCAAGTGTTTTAATTTATTCTTTATTATTTACTGTATGAAGTGAATATTGTTGTTACTGGCACATACTATTCTTGATGTTATGTGGAACAAACATTAGCAAAAGATGCGTAAGTATTGTTTAATTGCAGATTAAATATTAATTATATTAATTGTAATATTTTTTTTTACTTTATCTAGCGACAAAATGAAGATTTTATCTGCATTTAGTCACTAGATAAAGTATAAAAACTTGAATACTTCTAATGCGAGTAAATACATATACATTTAAATTTTCCGCGCAAGCAATTTAATTAAAATCCGCAACTGTAGAGGGCGAATGTCTCCACGTTTTAACATGGACTTGACATCTCTTGTTTATTCATACTCTCTGTTAGTAGGCAGTAGGCTACTCAATCCTTAATAGCGTTTGAGACCGTGTTTAAAGTGTCTATTAAAGCTAACCTACAAAAAGAAAAAGCGCAAACTGTCAAAACATAACGAAATGATACAAAATTGAGAGTAAAAATCATAACAATGAATTCATTAACTGTAAGTATACAGATAATCGGCATACAGCAATTTTAATAATAATGGAAGTGCATGGTGTCTCATTATAATTTCATTATCAACAAAATTTTAATCAATTTTAATTATTATTTTTTGAATGCTGTTTCCAAGTACCCATGAGATGCAATGAAGCAAACTGATGAGAAAAAGTCTGTTTAATATGTATTTATGGTATGATTTATTTACAAATATTAGTTCTGTAGCAGGTGGATGGTGTGATATAAATGTATTTATGTAATATATTTAATATATATATATATATATGTGGGATTCAAATTTCGCGCGACCCGTGAGAGGCGTGCACGAAAATGCAGTTGTGTGGTGTTGGTGGAAGAGGGACATAGGATTAAAAAAGAAGTGAAGTGTTGGAGAAAGTATTATCATTTTTAGTAAGAATATCCGTTTTATTTAACTATTAAAGCAATCTAAAATCAACACGGCTTTTAATTGAAACCAAATCCCACAAATTATGGGGGCTCAGCCGGGATTAATCAAGTAAAACGGACATGAAAGCGATAGTGAAAATAATGACAACGGCGTGTTTGTGTTTTTCATAGTAGAAACGCGGCCGGCAAAAAACGTGGTTAGATACGTACAGTTGAAACATATGTAGGAACACAGTGCAGTTTAGTTGTTTATATGTTGAAGATAGACGTTTAAAATAAAAGTGGTTAAAATCAAGTAAGTAAGAACGTTTTTAAAATTAAAAGTTGTTAAAGTTGAACAGTAGATAATAAATAAAAGCTGTGCAAGTTGTTATGGACATTTTAATTAAAAGTGGTAGAAGAATTGAACAGTAGATAATAAATAAAAGCTGTGCAAGTTGTTATTGACATTTTAATTAAAAGTGGTAGAATGAATTGAACAGTAGATAATAAGAGTTGTGTACCTTGTTGTTGACACTTCAATTACGAAAATAAGTTGCGGATTAAATACGTAGAGACAGATGTTTTTTCCATCTAAATTAAAGTAGAGAAATAATAAGAACGTGGATGATTTTCAAGTGGAATTTAAATTAAGATAATAAAGTTGCATAAACGTGGATAATTGATATTAATTAAGTATTAATTAATAAAAAAATATAAAGTTGAAGACGATTTAAGAAAAGATGGACACACAGGATTTAAGCGAAGAACCGGATTCTCTGTTAACTAGCCCGCGGCCAAAGACGACCGATATTGACTTAACAACAAGAGAGATGGCACTTTTAAGAAGAGAGATAGAATTATTAAAAAGAGAAAACGTGGTGTTAAAGTTGGAACAAGAATCACCGAAAACAGGATTGAATATGAGTGAGTTGCGAAATAGTTTGCCAACATATGGTGAAAATCAGAATTATCCAGTGGAAAAATGGGTTGCAGACTTGGAAGAAAATGGAACCCTCTACAATTGGTCGCAATTGCAAAAGTTGTTATGTGCAAAATCATTATTACGAGGCATTGCCAAAATCTGGCTAGATGCGCAACCAACTATTAAATCATGGATTGAATTCAAAGAAGAAATAGTAAAAGAATTTGGGAAGAAGTACAATAGTGCCTCGATCCATCAACAATTAACAAAAAGAAAGAAGGGCAAAAATGAGTCATACCAGGAATATGTGTTGAATATGATGGCAATAGCCAAGTTTGGTCAAGTGGAGGAAAAGGCTGTGGTTCAATACATAATAGATGGTATCCATGATGTCGAAAGTAACAAAGTCTTGCTATATGGCGCCGAAACGATAAACGAATTGAAAAAACAATTAGAAGTGTATGAAGTCATGAAGTCAAAGATGAGCAACGATGAAAGAATACCCAAAGTAGCAACAAGATATAAAGGAAGCTCAAGAACACCCAATCAGCAAAGTTATTGCTATAATTGTGGAGATGCAAATCACAAGTTAAAAGACTGTAAATATCGAGACAAAGGAACGAAGTGTTTTGCCTGTAATGAATTTGGACATATTGCTTCCAAGTGTCCTAATAAAGGAGAATCGTCTCGCAAGACCATGCAAGTACAAAGAACAGATGACCTGGGTAAAATGTTCAAAGATATCAAAATTGGTGGTGTAAGCTCTCAAGCACTCATTGATACAGGTAGTTCTGTAAACCTAATAAAGGCTGACGAATATTTTCGAATAGGTGCTCCAAAGATTGATACCGCCCGTATTAAGTTAAGAGGAATAGGAACATCTGAAGTGGAAACGCTAGGTAGCATAAAGTCAATAGTCGAAGTGGAAGGGTCTGAGTATGAAACTATATTTCTAGTCGTACCCGAAGCTGCCATGGAAATGTGTTGTCTGTTGGGAAGTCCCTTTCTCCAACAAACCGAAATAAAGATTAGCTACGGAAAGATCGAGTTAACGAAACTGCCAAGTGAAAATTTGGTAATGCAGATAGGTCTGCCTGAAAATGAAGAACCCACTGACATCGATCTACACTACCTAAAGCCAGAGGTATTAAGTGTAATCAAAAGAATGATTCGTGAATATACGTCAATTCCAACAAAGACTACAGAAGTAAAAACCAAAGTATTATTGAGAGATGAAACGCCCATATACAGTAGACCTAGAAGGATGTCGGCAATGGAAGAAAAAGAAATTGACAGACACATAGATGAATGGTTAGAAAATGGAATAATAAGAGAAAGCTGTTCTGATTTCAGTAGCCCTGTGGTTTTAACAAAAAAGAAGAATGGCACCACTAGGTTATGCATAGATTACCGTAAGCTTAACAGGCAAGTCGTTCGAGATAGATACCCATTACCATTGATCGAAGAGCAATTAGATAAGTTACAAGGGGCAAAAGTGTTTACTACAATAGATTTAAAAAATGGATTTTTCCATGTTCCGGTTGATAAAGACAGCATCAAGTTTACAGCTTTTGTTACTCACAATGGACAGTACGAATTCCTCCGAACGCCTTTTGGATACTGTAATTCGCCGTCTATATTTCAAAGATTTATAAACGATATATTTCGATCGTTGATACAAAATGGAACAGTCTTAACGTATTTAGATGACATAATCATTCCAGCCAAGAATGAAAGCGAAGCCTTGGAGAAGTTAGAAGAAGTTTTTAAAGTCGCTTCAGAATATGGATTGGAGATCAATTGGAGTAAGTGTCAATTCCTCCGTCGTCAAATTTGTTATTTGGGCCACGATATTGAAGAAGGTAAAATTAAGCCATCGCCAGAAAAAGTGGGAGCAGTATTAAAATTTCCCGAACCAAATACTGTAAAACAAGTTCAAAGTTTTCTTGGTCTTACTGGTTACTTCCGTAAGTTTATACAAAACTATGCATTAATTGCAAGACCGTTGAGCAGTCTGTTGAGGAATAATGTCCAATTTGAATTTGGTGAAAGCCAAAGAAGTGCTTTTCAAACTCTGAAGACAATAATGTCAACTACACCTGTTTTGCAAATATATAGTCCCAGTGCAGAAACTGAAGTACACACGGACGCTTCGAAGTATGGATATGGAGCAATGCTACTACAGAAGGGAGAAGATAAGAGAATGCATCCAGTGCATTACATGAGTCGTAAGACTTTACCAGCTGAAGAAAATTACTGTAGCTACGAATTGGAAATATTAGCCGTGGTACAAGCTCTAAAGAAATTTCGACCATACTTATTGGGAATACCGTTTAAATTAGTCACTGACTGTGCAGCTTTTACTCAAACCATGAAGAAGAAAGATATATTGCCAAGAATCGCGAGATGGGCTCTTATGTTAGAAGATTTTAATTACACTGTCGAGCACCGAGCTGCCATAGCTATGCGACATGTTGACGCTTTGTCACGAAATGCAGTGATGTTAACTACCACTACCTTTCTGGAAAATTTGAAAACAGCACAGAAAAATGACGATTATTTAAGAACAATATCCGAACTGCTTTCTTCAGACCGACCCTATGAAAATTATTTTATACGACACGACCTGATATACAAGCATGTAAATGGTGAGGATCTACTAGTGATTCCTTCCCGAATGCAAAATGAATTGCTAAGAAGGATTCATGAAGATAATGGACATTTTGGGATAAAGAAGACAGAAGACTTGATATTGAGAGATTATTGGATACCTAAACTTAGACCGAAGATAGAGAAAGTAATTCAGAACTGCATCCCTTGCATTTTGTCTGAGAGAAAAAGAGGAAAACAAGAATCATTTTTATCGCCTATTGAGAAGGAAGATTTACCATTGAAGACATACCACATTGATCACCTAGGGCCCTTAACTGCAACCGCGAAAGGGTACAAGTACATACTCGTTGTTATAGATGCGTTTACAAAATTCGTATGGTTATATCCCACGAAAACGATCACCACAGAGGAAACGCTCAATAAGTTGAAGACCCAGCAAAAGAATTTTGGTAATCCAGCACGTATAATCTCAGACCGAGGAACTGCTTTTACATCTGAACAATTTAGGAAATACTGTGAAGTGGAAGATATCGAATTAATCCATATCACTACAGGCGTTCCACGAGCAAATGGACAGGTGGAAAGAATTATGCAAATTGTTACTCCCATGTTAACAAAGTTATCATTGAACGATGAACGTGATTGGTATAAACACGTAGACGACGTACAACAATATCTGAATAATAGTTACCAACGTGCTATTAACACAAATCCGGCTGAACTACTATTTGGGGTTACGCTCCGCCGAAACACGACTCCAAAAATGACAGAGATAATTGAAAATGAGTACCTAAATGCCTATAGAGACGAGAGAGAAAATATGAGGATTAAAGCCAAGCAGAAGATACGGAAGATTCAGGAGGAAAACAGAAGAAATTTCAACCGAAAAAGAAAAGAAGCCCGGAAATACAGACTTGGTGATATAGTGGCAATTAAGAGGACACAATTCACACGAGGAAAATTTAGTACCAGATTCCTTGGCCCGTACAAGATAGCAGCGATAAAAGAACATGACCGATATGAGGTGAAGAAGTTGGGTAACGGAGAGGGACCAAACTTAACCTCCACTGTTGCCGACTATATGAAACCATGGAACCACAATGTTGATACAATAGATAGTGACGATGAAGAAATAGACAATGTTATCAAAACAGATAATGAAGATGACAAAGGTCGTCTCATGTCTAAGGATGAAGTAGATATAAACGAAGAGAAGGAAGACCTTACAGATGCCGAGAAGCCACAAGAATTAAAGAGTGGAATGGAGAAGAAGCCGTATGGAATCGAGGACGATCCAAAGGTCAGAAATGGCCGAGATGTGGGATTCAAATTTCGCGCGACCCGTGAGAGGCGTGCACGAAAATGCAGTTGTTGTGTGGTGTTGGTGGAAGAGGGACATAGGATTAAAAAAGAAGTGAAGTGTTGGAGAAAGTATTATCATTTTTAGTAAGAATATCCGTTTTATTTAACTATTAAAGCAATCTAAAATCAACACGGCTTTTAATTGAAACCAAATCCCACATATATATATATATATATATATATATATATATATATATATATGTCACTTTATTGGCTATAAATGAATCATTTATCTTAAGGGAAGTAATATGATATATTTATTACAGGATTTGTTAAAGATTCAAACCGTCTTCGAGAACATCGGCAACAGATGCAAGCACCGAAAAATATCAGTCAGTATTGGAAAAAGTTTACTTGAAACTGGAGCTGAAGTTATTGAGTGAAAATGATAATTGGATATGTTTATTATATGATATTAGATAAGTATGACAATAGGATGATATGATGTAACTTAAAATATAGAATAAAGTAGGTATAATTATATCTAAGTTACGTGTAAATACTGCATCATGTATAAAGTAGGTATGAATATTTGTTACATGTGGATACTTATAAATGTATATATTATATTTAATACTAATAAAAATTTTATCAAAATATCCCTAAAGTGTTTCAATAAATAATAAATTATGTATTAACATTGTTAAAGTCTACTAATTAAAATATCTTCATATATAATTGTTGTCGGAATAAATTGCTGTGGATATTGTCATGTGAATCCATGTTGTTCCGCTAAAATAAATTCAGTAATAAATATGTTACAAAGCCAGTTAAATATGTATATACCTATATCATCACCATAAGCTTTGGGATTTCGTATGATATCTACCCGTGCTTCCTCAACTTCTTGCAACTCAGCTTGTATATCAACTAGATCTTCCATACTTTCAAAATTATATAATTTCAGTAATACAAATTTTAAGTAAGATTATATATTACACTTACATTTTTCTTATATCAAATTTAAAAGCAAAAAATCATAAAATTTATTAAAACAAATAAGATTATTTAAAACGTATTTAAAATAACCTACAATTCCAATAGGTAAACTATTTTAAATGTCTCCTTCATGCAAAATGCGCATGCCTGCCAACTCCGTTTTCACGGTTGTCACATGTTTTTTTCTACTAAGATCCTATTAGTTAGTAGCCACTAAGTATGATGAAATACGCGACTATGAATACGAAAAGATAAAAGCATCTTAGTACCCTCTTAGTAGCTACTAACTAATCATGGGTATTCCACTAATATAGCTGCTAGTGTAACACTTTTGTTAGAAAAAGACAAGTAGAGAGCATATATCAGACTGAACCAGTAGATGCCGCCACCAATATTGAATGGAATCTAATATATCAACTGATATAAATTAAAACGAAAAAATAGTATTCATGTTTGTTTTGTTTGGAATTCTTACGGCCATATTGTTCAAATCTTGTCCTTTTTATTATGTTATTTATAGTTCGTTTCTGTGTTATTTTGTTATGTAAAATTTGGGTTTAAGTTTAGTTTAATCTTAAAAAAAAATTGTTCTTTGTATATATATATATATATATATATATATATATATATATATATATATATGTCGTTCCATCAATCCTGCGTCCATACATTGATGATTTTGCATGTAATTCTGCGTCTAATGTATTGCTGCGTCCGTATACGGACGCAGAAATGGAAACTTCACAGACAACTCTCATTTGGCATACTTGTTTGGCACAAAAATTTTTAGCGGGATGCAAAAATATCGATATGGTGTAAAAACACGAATAATTTAGTTCGCGAGAATTCGATTATTTTTGTGTGATGGCGCTGTAGTAGTGTACGTGTATATGTATATGATATTCATAATTCCGATTTTTCTGCGTCCAACCGACTTGGCAACGCTTAGGATCGCCTCGTTTACTGGTGCTTCCTACATTTGTGAGTAAACTGTTTGGGTAGTATTCGAATTTATTTCTAATCAAGATTCTTTAATAACAAGTAACGGTTACAGATACATATATAAATAAACTAAACTGCTTAATCTTAAATTATAAACTATTTGAAAAATGCTGATACTTGCGTAAAACCTGTTAAAAAATCACATCTTGAAAAAGAAAACTCAGAATGTGTTCCCTGCAAATATTGCTACGGATACTACAGACCAAATCAACTTTGGCGCCATATTAAAAATCTGTGATTTAAATACAGAAGAAAAAACTAAATTTTCTCATTTGAGAGACGCACAAGATTTATTAGTGAAACATTTACCTATTGATAAACATCTTCGAGAAACAGTATTTCCGAGAATGGCGGCGGATAAAATATCACTTACAGCAAAAAAGGATTTATTAATTTGTAAATTCGGATCTCGATATTTAAGAAATCATAGGGAAAAACATCTCATAAACGTGTGTTCTCGGAAAATGAGGGAACTTGCTAAATTACTAATAGAAATAAAGAAAGTAAATTCTTCAATAAAAAAATTGTACGACGCATTGCAACCAATCTATTTTGATTTGTTTGTAGAAGCTACAAAAATTGTAGCAAATTTGATCCCAATACAGAAGTGTTCAAATCACCAACTTATGCTATGAACATACAGACATCCTTAAAAAACTGTTGTGATATAGCAATTTTATTCACGTTGAAACGAAAATATAATAATTCAACAAACAGCTTTTGGAGGATGCATGGAAATTCGAAATATCCACAATAGCTGCATCTGATTTAAGTACCAAAAAATGGAATAAATTAACAATATTACCTTTAGCAACCGATTTACAAACATTTCGAATATATCTTCTACAGAAAGCAAGTGAAGCTGGAAATTCTTAAAGTCAATGAAAAGGTTGTTACCGCATATAAGTTGCTAATGGAAACCATATTTTGTAGGCTTTTGTTATTAAATAGGAAAAGAGTAGGAGAATTGCAGCGAATGCCATTGCATCTTTATGAGAATGCTAATATTCATCAGAGTTATGAAGAGTTTAATGATACCATAACACCTACAGAGAAGATATTATTAACAAAATTTAAAAAAGTAGTAATTCGTGGTTAACGAGGCCGAGGCGTACCTGTTTTGTTTAGTACTGATTTACAGGATCATGTAAATATTTTAATTCAATTGCGCAGTAATTTTATCAATGACACAAATATATACCTGTTTCCCAAATTAAATACAAATAATCCTATTACTGGATATCAAATTATGAAAAGACATACACAATTAAGTAAATTGAAAAATCCGGAAGCTATTACCTCTACAAGATTACGAAAGCATCTTGCTACTTTGACTCAGATTTTTAACATGAATTCGAATGATATTGAACAATTAGCCACTTTTATGGGACACAATTAATGTTCATAAACAAGTTTATCGTCTACCTGATGATGTATACCAAACAGCTAAGATATCTAAAATTCTAATGCTTATGGAAAAAGGTAAAGCAGGAAATTTTAAGGGAAAAGCTTTGGATGAGATAGAAATAAATTTGGACGACGAAAGTGTTGAAAATGTGAAGAAAATAGTGATAACGACGATGAAAAAAAGATAGAAGAAATTAGTGACTTAAGCCAAGAGGTGTAAGCTACTGCCTCAGTTAAATCGATCGTAACTGTTAGAAAAAGAACCTTAATCCCTTGGATAGATGATCAAAAGAAACTAACTAAACTATTTTTTAAAACACACATAAATTCAAAAATTCCTCCCAAAAAAAGCGAATGTGAAAAATTAAGGGATAAATATCCTGAAAAATTCCATAATAAGTAGAGAACGGACATTCTTACCACATGACTCGGCGTAATTCAATGAAGTATTTGTTAGTCTTACCCGACCATCTGGTCCGTTGCGATTACAATGGACAACACAGCGATTGTATTCGGAGGATATATTCCATTAAACGCAATCCGCAATTGGAAATGTTTATAAACTTCGCCGAGTACATCCCGCCGTAATACAATGAAGTATTTGTGTTTGACTTTCTCGGCCACCTGATTTTACGCAGCGTTAACAATGGACAACGGCTATTGATTCGGAGAACTTAGTCATGTGGTAAGAATGTCCGTTCTCTAATAATAAGTAGAGAACGGACATTCTTACCACATGACTCGGCGTAATTCAATGAAGTATTTGTTGTCTTACCCGGCCATCTGGTCCGTTGCGATTACAATGGACAACACAGCGATTGTATTCGGAGGATATATTCCATTAAACGCATTCCGCAATTGGAAATGTTTATAAACCTCGCCGAGTACATCCCGCCGTAATACAATGAAGTATTTGTGTTTGACTTTCTGGGCCACCTGATTTTTCGCAGCGTTAACAATGGACAACGGCTATTGATTCGGAGAACTTAGTCATGTGGTAAGAATGTCCGTTCTCTAATGACATAACTCATTGTTTGTTTGTAAATTCATCACTTTTGTTTATTATTATTATTTTAAAATAAAAACTTTTTAACTAAATTTAAATAATTAAAAAATTTTTTTTATTAATTTTAATTCAGAAAGATAAGCAATAGTAGCAATTATATATTAAAAATGTATATAAACTAAAGAAAAATAATACCTTCCCTAAAATACGCCAATCCACGTAACTGCTATTTTTTAAAGAATTGCACAAATACTTACGAATATATTAAATATATGTAGATAATACGTAATATGAGATACGAAGTTTGACAACATAGCAGACGCAGAAAGATGTATTCAGTAAAATAAAAATACCTACCTCGGACGTAGAATTACAGGTTTCGTAAAAAGATATATCTGTTGATGCAGAAATAATAGTCACATGTATGGGCGCAATATTGATAAGAAAATGAAAACAAAAAATCCTTAATTTTTTTTTTCTGCCATCAGAGTATATTAGAAAATAAAGTCACTATAGCGTTTGATTTGTACATTCAGCGGTTTAGAAAAGAGAAAAACATTATATACTTCAGAGCTTCAAGTAGACGCCAAATTGAAGGTATAATGAAAAGAAGCAGAATTGATAGCGGTTTGTATATATATATATATATATATATATTGATTCAACCGACGCAATCAGTCCCGATATGGACAACAGGCCACCAAAGACCCGCCGAAAGGAGTAATGTTAGAAGAGTATATATATTTACTACATTGTAATTTGCACAATGCAATTCCAAGCAAACCTAGAGGGGTAATAAAAATTGCGAAAAAAACAAAAAATTTAATAATTAATCGTTGCTAGTCCCTATATATAAAACCGACAAATAAGTCCCTACTGTATGACAAAACGACGTCTACCCGATGCTTTCAATCCCGGCAGCGTTGCCATTTGAAAGCAGTGTATTAACGGTTTAATGTATTGGACATGCCCAAGATACTTTTACATATTCTCACATTTTCTTATAATATCTTTGTGATAAAAAATGATGTGCCGTGGAAAATTATAAGTGAAATTGGCAGCCGAAAACGGTAAGTAGAGCTGTTAGAACTATTTGAACTTAATGTAAATACAAACAAAGTTTTAATAACTATGCGTTTAGTTTCCATTTATATTTACGTTCGCGCAAAATTGCGGGATTCCCTAGTTCATTCACAATTTCTCTGCAAAGATAGTTTTATTACGAATTCAACGTAGGGGTAAGTCAGTAATAAAATCAACTTTAAGAAGACAATTTGGTACATCATTTTCAGAATATGTTTAGTAATTTTAACACATTTATTTCAGAAATTACCGCGAAACAATATCAATTTTCGGAATGTTCTAAACAAAATTTTTCTAAAAACTTATGCCTGTTTTGTTTTGAAGCTGTTGGACATTTTGCCCGCCACTTGGTTAGAAAACATTCTGACGAAGAAGATATTAAAAAAATTCTGAAAATACCAGTTAAGAGCAATAATCGAAGAACAGCAATTATGGCCTTGAGAAAAAAAGGAAATTTTATTTTGAAGCAAGAAAAAAATGAACTTAAACCTCTCAGACAAATAAGAAATCGCCATAAGAGCTTTGAAGATGAAGATATTAATGAAACCGAATGTCAGCCCAAAGATATGGACAATAATAAAGCAATAAAAACACAACATCTTACAGAATCACAAACTTTTCTGGCTACAACGGGACTATTGGGTGATTATTTAAATAAAAGTCGACTTAAAAAAGAAGTTTTTAGTATAATGAGAGCTGATCGAAAGGTATTAAATGAATATAAATCTGAAAAACCTAAACTTCTTCCTGTTACTGAAGATATATTAGCATTTAATAACTTTGTTACAAAACTAGCTGAGAGGGCGTTTGAAAAAGTTAGTTAACAATGAAGATGTTGTAAACAATTATAAAGTTCTTACCGAATGTACATTGTCGATGGTATTAGTTTTTAATAGAAAGAGGATCGGCGAGGTTCAGTTTTTGGATATTACAACATATGAAAGAGATAATTTCTCACTAAATCAAAAAGAATGTTTAAATTCACTCTCTGAATTAGAAAAAGTAATGAGTGCCGCCTTTAAGCGAGTAGTTGTGCTTGGAAAAGGAAGTAAGCCAGTCCCAATTTTATTCACAAAGCGCATGCAAATATATATTAAACTTTTATTGAAAATTAGAAAAAACACAAAAATAGTTCCTGAATCTAATATATTTTTACAAATCCAAGTGCAAGTAATAAGTGGACAAGTGGACCGTCTGTATTGAGAAAATTCGCTTCAAAATGCGGTGCAAAACATCCAGAACTCCTCACTTATAGTACTAGATTTAGAAAACAAATTGCTACGATTTTACAACTTACAAGTTTCGAAAATGATGAAATGGACCAAATTGCGCGTTTCATGGGACATACTGAAAAAACCCACCGAGAATTTTGCAGGTGCATTTTCTTTTTTTCGAATTAATATTACTTTTTATGTTAGAAAATGTTTTTTAGCGTGCTTTTAAAGTTCTTACATGTGCACTTTCGTAAAAAAATATATTTCAAATTTTCATTAAGGAACTTTTTATTTACTAACTATTAATTTTATTTGTATTACGTTTTAGACTTACAGATGATGTATACCAAACGGCAAAAGTTGCGAAAGTTTTACTCTTACTAAATGTAGGGAAAGGATCTGAATTTAAAGGAATGAGTTTAGCCGAAATTCAGGTAAATGAAGATATAGTCGATTACGAATGCAATGAAAATGATGATGAACCAGACAATGACAATATAGTAAACGAACCAGTACCTAACAATGCCGAGAATAATTCTAATGCTACAAACTCCTCAATCAATGAAATAGTTACTAACGATGCAAATGATAATTGTACTGCAATAGTAAAAAATATAACTAATACATATGTCAATGAAATAAATCTAGAAGAAAAGAAAAGGAATCGTATACATTGGTCTAACAGCGAAAAAAACATAGTACTTAAGTATTTCAAAAACAACATAAAAAACAAGATCGTTCCCAAGAAAGAAGATTGCCTGAATTTAATTCGACGGCATTCTGATTTATTTAAAGAAAAGGATTGGGTTCGAATAAAAACATTAGTATATAATTCTTATCGTAATGCCTAATAAATTTGTTTATTTAGTATTTATTGGGTTGTTTCATTTTCATACGTTATAATATTCAGAATTAAAATTATATACATATTTTATTTTTAAGCAGAGTTTAAAAATAAATCTTGAAAAATTCATGTGTTGAATTATTATGGTAGATATACTTTAACTTTAATGTTATTGAATATGGCTTTTACTAGTTGATATGAGTATCTAAAATTCGTAAGTCGCAAATAATACAAAACAGAAATATATCAATACATATTGTATTCTTAGGTGTCGCCGAAACATTATGTTATTTTCATTGGCTTCTTAAACATAAAAATATTCATTTTGCATACAATATTTCAAAATTTCAATTTAAATGGATTAATAAGTGAGCGTAAACCAATAATCCCATTCTCTTTTTATTTATGTTATGTAGCTATCTGCCTAAGACAAATTAAATAAAGCTCGATGCTAAAATTTGTCGCCAAAAGTTGTTTACAATGTTGCCAAGTATGGGGACTAATAACGTTGGTTTGGTGTATTTGACAATGGGCAGAGTATATAATATATACAGAAGCAATCAGAGCGCCCTCTGAACTGAAATCTCTCGCACTAGATTTGTATAAAATGTGATATAAGCCCATTTTTTGAGACCCTCAAAAAAATTCGTCATTATTTGTTTTCTACTGTAACCAAGCTAGAAACGTTGAATAAAGGTAAAAACGTTATCAGACCCAACACCGGGTCTGACAACGTAGAATTTGGCTTGATAAAGCGGTAGAGTATAGCAAACTGGGCGTGTGTACGCGGTATAACAAATATATATATATATATATAATACGTAATTTAAAGTTTTTTTTTTGTAAATATTTGCCATTAGTATAATATATATACTTGGTGCATACGTGAATAGGTAAGTTTAAGATTTATAGTCAATATATTTCGATTGACACTGTTTCAATCCTATTTAATGTGTGATTGTAGTGATCATAATGGTTTGGCATAGAAAATGTGCTGTGAGAGGTTGTACAAACGAAGATGCACCAAGACATACATTTCCAAATCCAAAGAAAGATATGGGATTATATCATAGATGGGCTGTTGCATGTAAAAATAGCATTATTTATGCCTCGGAGCCAGAATTGGTATATCGATCTCATAGAGTATGCCATATACACTTTCGCAAAACAGATATAACTGGCAGCGTGAGGTTAAGAAATATTGCTGTACCATCTTTATTTTTACCAGAGAAAGTATGACATCACAGTAAAGGTAGGTACAAATGTATTGATGATTAATGTCGTGTTTTTTTTTTACCTATTTTCTCATGAAATTATATTCCTATGCGCATTGTTATTAAATTTTTTTTATAAAAAACTTCATGTATAATATGATGTATATTCACATCCTATTTTAAAGTTTTAAAAACAAGGTGAAAATATGTGCCTTTAATAATCTATTACAGATGTTAGAGAAGACCCAACATCTATGTGTGAAGTCGCGGTGTCTGAACTTAAAAGAACAGGTAAATAAACACTTCAAATAAATATTGCAATTAAGTAAAAAAAAAATTTTTACAGAAGAAATTGGTATTACTGCTGCAGTAACTGAAACAGAACCATGCCATGAAAAAACAAATGAAGCCAGTATGTTAAATATACCAATTTAAATGCAGCAAGTCTTAATTTATATATGTTGCAGATAATGCACCACAACCATCTACTTCTTCTCAAACAGAGTATTGTTTACCAGGTATCGATATTGATTCAAGCCAGAGAATACATAACAGAGACATTATCATTATGGGATATACTTCTCGTGAGTACATGTGAAGTAAATTTAAAAAAGTTAATAGTTTTCAAAACAATTAAGTACTTTTTGTGCCAATAATACATCATAAGCAATTTCTTCTCAGAATATACAATATGTATATATATATAATAACAATCATAATTTATCAAATGTTATATTTAATGAACGGCTAAGAAATTATCTAAACACTTATATATATATATATATATATATATATATATATATATATATATATATATATATATATTTTTGTATGTGCAGAATCTGTGCTGCGGCATGTAGGTGTAACAAGAAAAACTGAACTTAGCCCTAAAGCGAAGAAACTGTTTAAACACTCACAACAACTAAAACGAACAGCTTTGAAGTACCAAAGAAAAACAGAGTATTTTAAGACCAAATATAATACTTTGAAGAATATGAACAAAAATGAAGTACTAGAATACTTAATGGCACCTTTAAGTAATATTGTAAAAGATTTCATCAAAAGCCAATTGCGTACAGTAATAAGGAAGCCTAAGGGTCGGAGGTTTACTGCAAATGATAGTATTCTAGCTTTATTGCTTCATAAGCAAAGTCCTCGCGCCTATAAATTATTGTCAAAAATCTTTTCATTGCCTTCAAAATCCACTATAAATAGATTATTGAAAAAAGTACCAACAATGTGTGGAATAAATGAAAAAATTTTTCTCGATATTGAAAATGCAAGTCATTATTTGAAAGATCACGAGAAGATATGCTTTCTAATGTTTGATGAAATGAGTATTCAACCTCATACAGTTTGATCCATCTACAAATGAAATTCATGCCTTTGAAAATTTGGGTGATAAGACTAGTAATAAAATAGCTGATCATGCTCAAGTTTTTTTACTGAAAGGTGTACTTAAAAAATGGAAGCAGCCCTTGTGTTATGCTTTCACAAGGAATACAATTAATGCCATGGATTTAGTTCGCTTATTGAAAAATATAATCATGAAATGTCAAGGAATAGGATTGACAGTAATTGCTACTGTTTCTGATCAAGGGTCTACAAATGTAGCAGCAATAAATTATCTAAAGAAAAGGACTGCTGATGAAGATGTCAGGCTAGGCAATGAAGTAGAAAGTAGATTTTTCAAAATAAACAATCAGAAGGTTGTTCATATTTTTGATCCTCCCCATTTACTAAAAGGTATCCGTAATAATTTATTAAGCAAAAATTTAGTATGGGACAGAGGACCAGAAAAATGTATAGCTAAATGGAGTGATATTGAAACAGCCTTCGAGATTGATAATGCACCAGGAGAATTAAGAAGTCTCCCAAAACTGACGACATTGCATGTGGACAAAAAGAAAATAAAGAAGATGAAAGTTTCTTATGCTGCCCAAGTTTTTAGTTACTCTGTAGCTGCAGTAATTGGACTTTTTGCTCGTTCAGGTATGTACATGTTTTACTGTTACGTAAGTGCTAGGAAATGTCTCTTTTATATCTAGTACAGCGAAAAATTGATAAACTTAAATCTCATGAATTTATTTGCCATAAAAAGCAGTACACTTTACTCATATAAAATTAAAATCTTGTTCACTTCCTCAATGCTTGCCAGACTAGATCAGTTAGCTAAGCAGTAAGTATTTGTAGTTTGGTGTTTAGAAAAGTATTACTTATGTCTGTGACATTGTTTTGTACTGGCTTTTGCCACACTGATATAATGTGTAAGCATTGTAATGGCTTTGTTTTTTTTATTTAGTGATGATTGGATCTAACGGTGAACAGCTGGAACCTCGAGCGAAAGATACAGCTAAAATTTTGCAATTTTTTGACAGTTTATTTGATTCTGTCAATGGCAGTTCTCTATATCCTAGAGGAGGAAAAATTTTAAGATGTGCAGCAAGCCGAACATCTGAGCATATCAAGTTTTGGGCAAATGCAAAACAATCTTTGAAGAAAATGTATTTTCAGCGCGAAGGTACCAATGAAAGGATTATTCCACCTTCATTAAAGAATTGGATAGACACTATATCCTCTTTTGAAGAAATTCTACGGTATTTAAATAACAAAGGCATTTCATATTTTATGCCACGTAATATTAACCAAGATTCTGTAGAGAATTTTTTTTGCCAAATTCGACAGCATGGCCACAGAAATACAAATCCTTCGCCTACAAGCTTTATGTATTCGTTTCGAGCATTATTGCTCAATAATATAACATCTGTGCATTCAATGGCTGCAAAATTGCGAAGATGAGGAATGTTCAAATATTATTGAGAATGTTCAAAAATTGATTTTAACTAGAGTACCTAATGTACGTACTTTTGTTGAAAGCCCGATAGCTGAGGAATCTAGTGATGAAACTGAGAATGTATTCCGTATTTTAGATAAGTATGTTGCTGGTTTTATCACCAAATACTTAAAAGAAATCCAATTTTGCGATAAATGCAAAGTGAATATCATTTGTACCGATATACAGAATGAATGGCATTCATTGGTTCATGAAAAAGAATTTGGTGGTAATATACCAGCTAGATTGAGATATTGCACACCAGAATATTTGAAAGCACTTGTTACAATTTACAACATTATAAAGCGCTACTTTCATAGACTTTGTTTTAGAAATAATGGATTTAGAAGATTGTTAAAAATTATTTATAGAAATGTTAATGTTAAGTTTCAAGTAGACTGCGAACATAATTCTAATATTATACAAATTACTATTGAAAAATTTACAAAACTATGTTGTTTTAATTATTTGAATGGGGTCAATAAAGTACTGAAAGGAAAAGTTTTAATTAGCACTTTTCAAGACCCAATATATAAACAAGCAAGTGAAATGTACAATAAAAGAATCAAATGGAAAGCTTCTTATTAATATTGCTAGTATCCATTGTATTTGTAAATATGTACTTATATTGTTATGAAATACCTTTTCTCTAATGTATGTAATTACATGAATTGTTGTTGTAGTATGTATCTTGTTATCTAAATATGTGTCATGTGTATATACATTTTAATGCACTTGATGTATTACTATTATACCATAGTAGCACTTATAAATACATACATTTTGGATAAATGTATAGTTTCTTTATTAAACTAATCAATAGTGTATTTTTTTTACTAATTTAAAATTCCATTGAAATGACAAAACTGGCTATAAAATAAATCAAAATTACTGAAAACAAATGAATTTAATTTGAAAACTAATCCTATAATTGATAGTCCACGATTTATTGTACTTAAAGAATTGCTGTTACTTTTTAATATATATGATGTATGTGTATGTATATATGCTTTTGTAGTAGTTATTACATTAACTTATATTATATGCATGAATTAATGTTTCACTTATCTAGAGAAATAAATATGAATGTATCTTGTATTCTCTGATAACTAAAACATTTTGAAACGTATATTATGCTTTAAGTTAAAATGTAATAACTACTGCAAATGCATATATACGTACACAAATATATATTTTTGAAATTGCCGGTGCAGTCGTACTTTCAGAAGAATCCACATGATGACGCTATTTTTCGTTCCAACTGTTTCTTAGGGAGTGGGCCTTCTATATACTTACATTTTCTATGTAACTAATAGCGTACTAAGTAGAGAGCACGAAGTCGGTACGAAATACAAATTCATGGGTTTTGACCTATACAAATAGAAAAAGTAATGTTTTCAAAACCGAAAACAATCCAACTGTTGTCACAATTATCCTAAGCTATTTTACCTTTTTTAATTTCATCCACAATTTGCACAATTTGAAAAAAATAAAAAGATTAGTCTTAGGCCAATTGTAGGACCTAGGCTATTAATATAAAGTTTTCAGTAATCTTAATTTTTACAAAACCCTCGAAATAAGATTTTGGGGATAAAGAAGCAATCTGTAAATAACATATGGAAAGAGCAAAGCAAGTAACCTTTAGCATCTTCCCAAAAGATGGCGCTGTAAAATTTAACGCCTAAATTTAAAAATGATCTTTGATGTAATGTATCGTAAGTTGTCTACTGCAAGTGTTTTTAAAAACTATGTTATTCAATGCCGAATTGTCACTTAGCTCGTTCTTGTGCTGACCGAATCCTTTAATTCTACATTGTGCAATATAGAATACAAGCAAAGAATGCTGTGACTTTACTTTTATTTTCCATAAAAATGTATTCCTTTTTCTTTTATAAAATGTCCAAAGCCGGTCTTATAAAATATGAAGTAGACAAAAAGGAGAAAGAAAATGTTGACTACAATTGAATCAAATGTATGTATACTATCCAATTAAATATATGCAGGTAGAAGTAAACAATAGAAGCATATGTATATAAACATTTTCGAAGTAAAAATGGCACAAAAGGAAATTAATAAATGTACAAACACGTCCTGCTATCTCATTTACCTTTTTGGTTCAACTTGTTTTACAGTTAAAAAACAGAGCACACAACAACGTCTTTTCCAATACTCAGTTTACAAAAATAAACAAAGATCCAGAAGATTTAATGATTGCTATTGGAGAATTTAGTGTACCATGTACATAAGTGCCACTTGAATCGCTGAAGCCATTATCGCAATATTATTGTAACGTTTTTCGAGGATTAAAAAGAAAGTTCAGGTTTACAGAAACAACATAATTGACAAATTAACTTGATTTATTTACAGACTTCAGTAAATACAAAGAAAAGTCAAAAGAAAGCACTTAAACTCATTAATTTTAAATGTTTCGATTTGACTGGCTTCGCTATCACGAATTATCTAACTTCGAGTGACCGATAACAGCGCAATATTTATATCTCCTGCTACCATTGCTAGAACTTTCTCGAAGTAGTCGTTGAATAATAGTAGTACAAACCTTGTCCTTGCTAAGGCACCACAATTGCAGAGACTGTGGG
Organism: Melolontha melolontha; assembly: GCA_935421215.2. Lineage (NCBI taxonomy): Eukaryota > Metazoa > Arthropoda > Insecta > Coleoptera > Scarabaeidae > Melolontha > Melolontha melolontha. The sequence goes on along the minus strand of OW285235.1, from coordinate 64,327 downwards.
GTGCAGTCTCCTCTTCGTCTACACAGACTGTGATTGGACGATCGTGTACATGCATCGCGACTATGCATAAGGCGGCTATTGATTTATTTTTTATACTAATTTACTTTGCACTATAATCGCTAAGATTTGAGAATATCAGAGGAGCGTGCTACATTATAATTTCGCCACAATAGTGGCTTGCAATATTTGGTAGAGTAACTAAATTACATACATGTGTATTAGGTTTGTTTTGGTTCCTAAAAATGAAAATGCTTTAGGACTGCGTAGGACAAGATGTGCAAACACAATACATCCTGTATTATTCAAAGCTATTTAGGATTTATAAATTAACCAGAACACAAAAAATAAAGTCACTATATCTAATAAAGTACCGCAATTGGTAAGGACCATGAGTAAGAGAGAAAAAGATATATATTGGAAACAAAATGGCCGTTTGACTGCTGTCATATTATTACTGTAAAAACACGAAATCGCTCGTTGGTCGCTTATTTATATTGTGTTTGGTGTTATACATAGTAAGAAACGTTTGTATTTGTTGTGACAATGACTGGCTGCTGTGTTGCACGATGCAAAAGCAGAAGCGAAAATGGATATCGTCTGTTCCGATTGCCAAGTGGTATGTAATTATAAATGCAATGTATTTAATATATATGTTCATACTTTGTCTAATTGTTATTATATTATCTTATTTGTTTTGACAATAAGGCAAACGTAACACACAACGGAAAGAATTATGGATGAAATGTATTGGGCAAAGTGACTTAAGCCCAATGTCTATGATCTGTGAGGTAAGTGCTCAGTAACCTAATATATCGTTTAATTTGATTAGAAAACATTTAGATTCATTTTTCGGAAAAACAATTCGAACAAAAACGGATGGATAATCGAAAACTGTTACGTCCCGATGCAGTTCCAGATTTATTAACAGAAAATGAACGTTCATCTAATTCCACCGATGAGACAATAATAATGGAAGCAAGTTCATTTGGTGAAACTTCAGGCCTTAGGTTATGCTAATAAGGAAATTTTTAATTTTATGTCAGAGTGTGAACTTCGATACAGACTTTATGAGGACAAAATAATGCAAAATAAAATAAGTCAAAAGCAAATCACTATCATACTGCAACAATCTGAAAATCTTCCACTGGTGCCTAATTGCCACAATGTAGTGTTAAATTTAAACAAATTGTTTGTAAAAAGTAGAGTTTATTTTTCATTACGAGAAAAAAATAAAAAGGTATCAACAACTTGTGATAAAAATAGTAGAAGCATTGCTATGAGATCCGCTGTCAAAAAATAAATATAAGCTTGCCATAATACATATTTCGTTTTATTTACAAAAAAAAATGCATGTATAGTTACTAAAACAAATTTAAACAATAAATAATATTGAAAATTGTCATAATATGTGTCAATTCCATAAAGTCACTAAAACAGGACATTTAAAAATCGCGCTACTCACTACATTTCAGTTGGCATTGGAATCAATATGGCGTCCTAATTGCGGCGGTACTTTGTTAGATATAGTGACTTTAACAAAAAACTTACATTACTGCCATCTTTAGTTAAATATTAAAAATCAGTCAAGACAATGGTAACCTTACTTCTGTTATTTGTTTACTACAACTTGATATTTATGTTTTATTCGCATTTGATAGCTTTTATTTTTCATTTTTGTTTTATATACCGTAAAAGTAATACTATACAATGTCAATACAATATACAATTCGTTTTTAGGGTGATGCTTTAAAAACTCAGCTGCAAATATTGTTTGTAAAACTATTTCATAAAAAAATAAATTTAATTTATCCATATCGAACAATATAGGTACAATTCAATTTTACTTTGAAGTATTCAGAAGCGTTAAATTAAGAGTTTAGAAAATATACAAAACAGACCGTGGTAACTATAACGCATGTGTATGCCAATTGTTCAGTCAGTAGTGTCACAGAATAATAAGGGTTCCTGATTTTCATAATTCTGTGAGAGAGTGAAATATTTTGATGTCAGAAATACCTTCAGTTAGTGCGGAGGTAGATGTGTTGATATACTATTAGATTTTATATCAGTTCCAGATCGACCTATATATTTTCAGGTGCGAAATGACTATAATGTCTATGATTTTTCTTTATTACATACAGTTTTTTGGTCAAAAGTTTGATTATTTATTTTTTTTATCCAAGTTTTAAACAACTGTAATAAACTTAAGGTAAAATATACGTAATTCTATAGAAAGTAAATAAATTAAAAGCAAAACAAATGTAAAAACACGAGTAAAGCACATAAAAAATGATAACACTAACCAAACATCAAAAGAACAACCAATCAACAAATAATTTAGTGAAATGGATAAACATGGTAGCAATTTTAACGATAAATTTCAAATTTGATCTTATGCCGACATCTAGCGTCTTTAGCTAATATTTCTTGCTGAACTGGTTATCCAAAGCGTCTCATTGACGTGTCCACCCCTTGATCAATGTATATATTACATCATTTAAGTTGCACAGCCTGGTTATCATCCGGTTATTGTGGACAATTAGACCTTATCTCTGAATCAATTGAAATACTTTTTTACAAGTAGTGTGCAGTTAATATGAAATTTTAATGTTTTTTAAATAATAGTATCCAGATATTTTACCAAAATCATATTAAAATGGATTTTGGAGATACCATGGCTTTAATATTAGGATTAATTATAAGTACAATAAGTATCTTAGCTTGTCTTGGTGGCTATGCAAGAAAAAAAGCTTTAATGGAACGCATATAACATATGTAATGTATTTTGTATTTCTAATTATATATAAAGCTGATATTTCTTGGTTTTAGGCTTTTTATTTATAGGTATATTTATACAAATTCATTAGAGGAACTATAAAAATGTCAAACAAGTCTATTACGTTTTTCCACATTTATTTTAAATTATAACTCAATAAAACAAAATCAGTTGCAGTAATAAGAAGAAATTATATTAAGTTAATTTTACAATGGAGGTAGTAATACAAATGAAAAACCGAATTATATCAAAAGTTTTAAAATAACTTGATCAAAATTGATGTCAAAACAATATTATATTGCATAATGGTTATATTCTTAATTATCAGTGTTTTTTTAATGGAGCAATAAATATACTTTATTAAAGAATTTAAATTTTGTACTTTTTACAAAATATAATTATAAATAAAATGTATGAAATTGAGAAAATTAATACTGGTAGCCGTAACTTTGTAAAATAATAAAATAAAACAATAACTTTGTTATATGTATATACCACTTTATTCACATATAATCGTGACCGCGGTTTCGACATACAATGTCATTATCAAACTGCAAAAGTTACAGGCCTACATAGAACTTATAAATGACAAAAATATATGGGTGTGGTTTATGATGTTATTTAAAATTACTACTATATACTTAACTTTTATATACAACATTGGAAAAGAGGTGTTGTATATATAAGATCCAACTGGTCATTTAAAACGATATCTATTGTGTTGTTTCGGCTTTTAAAAATTTCTAGGGCCTCTAAAAGATTTAAATTACGAACTTTCTCGGCCAAATGCAATATTTTACGGTGACCAAATGTATGCCTTTCTGTAATAAGATGGTTTGCGAATGTTGAATCTGTCCTCTTTAGTTTATATGACCTCATGTGTTCTTTTACCCGTATAATAAAACTTCGACCAGTCTGACCTATATACAGGTGTTTCTGAATTGATATGAAAGATTTCAAAGGTGATTCTTTAGCAAAAATTAAGGGGGGTCTTTCATATAACTTTTTGTTCAACACCAGTTTCCCTCCAAGTTACAGTCCTTTAAAATTAGGTAAAAAACTTTTTTTTATTTAATATATCCACTTTGGAAAAATTTAGAAGAATGAAATTTGGCAGATAACTGATGCTAATAAAATGGCAGTTTTTGAGTGTTTTTGTTACCCTAAAATGTAATCACAAGGGGCTGAAAAAAACCCCTATAATATTTTGCATCAGAACTTTTTAATGCGCCTATATTTTCCTATTTAAAGAATTGATTTAAAAAGATAGACTCAATCTGCAACTTTTTGTCTTGACTTTTTGTCATAAAATTGTTAGTTTGATCACAAAAAAATAAAATACTGCTGACTCTTTTCCCATAAATTCACAGAGGTTATTTATTTTAAAAAAAAAACCAAGTAAGCTGCTGTCAAATGAAGTCATATGACAAAGAGTTTTATTGTCCTGATTTTCTCTAATTTCTAGACAGTTTTATAAGGACTTCAAACATTTTTCACAACTAAATCAAACTTTATTGAAAGAATGGCATTTTTTTATTTAGTTGAAGAATATTGTAAATTAGAACGGATTGAACAATAATTGTACTACTAATAACAATTAACAAATTACAAAAAAACTAATAACGTGGACAAAATTTCAATTACAAAAATCATAATAAATGTTGAAAATGGCGCCCCTCGACCAAAATGCACGACTCTACTCTTCGTCTAATTGATTCCGTATTCTTTGAAATAATCCTGGTGTATTTCTAATAGTTTCACGTGCTACGATGATACCATCCCTTAAATCATCGATATTTTCAACGGGATTGGAATAAACCAGTGTTTTTAGAAAACCCCAAATACAAAAATCCAATGGATTCAAATCTGGAGATCGGGCAGGATGATTCTGGGTGCCTTCTCGTCCTATCCAGCGATTTGCATAAACTTCGTCTAAGTAGCGACAAGCGTTATTACTAAAGTGGACTGGAGCGCCATCATGCATGAACTATAGTTCTTGCCTAATTTGCACAGGAACATCATCAAAAAGTTGGGGTAACTCCTCTTCAAGGAAATGGCAGTATGCGTCTCCATTTAAACATATTGGGAGAAAATATGGCCCAATTAAATAATCATCAATAACACCAAGCCATACATTCAATGAAAATTGATGTTGAAATTTAGATTCAGCAATTTCGTGTGGGTTTTCATCTGCCCATATGTGATTATTATGGAAATTTCTGATAGATTCCCAAGAAAAGCTTGCCTCATCAGTAAACAAAATACGAGATAAGAACTGCGGAGCTTGTGTGATCATTTGAATTATCCATTGACAAAAAATTAAACGAGGTAGAAAATCTCGAGGTAAGAGTGCTTGGACTCGGAAAACTATACGCCCATCTAAATTTCAACATGAATTTTCTATTAACGTTTGGGTGGCCCTAATCGTTGACTTGTTGATTGATCCTGTTGTTCTTCCTGGGAGGTTAAATGCGGACAATTATCTTCAATTTCTTATTGGCGAACTGCCAGGTCTTTTAGAGGTTGTCCCACTGAATGTTCGACGAGACATATGGTTTCACATGGATGGGGTTAACGTCAATTATCCAAGATGGATTGGTCGAGGTGGTCCTGTTGCCAGGCCACCCAAATCACCCGATCTTAATCCCCTTGACTTTTATTTATGGGGGTACATGAAAAAATTTCGAACACAAGAGTTGTTGGATTGTATTCACCTGGCTGCCGAGCAAATTCGACAAAACAAATATGAAATTCGGATAAGTACTTCTTCTGTTGGCTTACGGGCACAAGCCTGCATTCAACAAGGAGGTGGACATTTCGAAAATATTATTAATTGAACTTTTTTAAATAAAATCATTTTTAATTGACTTTAGGATTACATTTTTTTCATGATCTGACAATCACATTTATAGATCTGTAACTTTGAAACAAATAAAAATTGATATACAAGTTTTGCGTTTTTGTTACTTGAAATGAAGTCTACTCTCTTAAACTCCTAAAATTTGAACATAACGATACGGGACACTTGTATAAAAAACTGCAATGCTGTTACGTGCTTCCTCTGCAATAGATTACATCATACATTTTCTTAATTGACTCTGAAGATTATATGTTATCTGTTTCAAAAAACGAACTTTGATAATAAAGTTTAATCAAATAAATGTATATAAAAGGTACATGAATATTAAATAAACAAAAATAACATCTTGTACAGACAAAATGTAATAAAACAATGGATATATATATATATATACACAAGAGTAAAATTATTTTTCCAATAGTTGATTAATTCTAGAGATTAAATAGGAATTATGTTCTTTATAATTAACCGGATCTACTTTAACGGCAACAGTTTTCAGTCGATTTTCATCCTAAAATCAATAAACATTAATAAACGGGTGAAATCAAATGTAATCTTTGAACTCACATTATACATTTCAAATTTAGCTCGGCATTTGAGAATGAAACGTTTGAAATTAGCTTTATCAGCTATTTCAGCTAATGCTGTTTTGTTGCCCTCAGATTCGCCCACTTCAGCTGCAGTTAATCCAATAATTTTTTCTACTTCAGATGAAAACATACTCATCCATTGACTTCCGAAGCTGTCTCCGACATTTACCTAAAAAAAAAAGTTAATAACGAGTGGCATTAATGAAGGTATTTGAAGAATACTTACACTGCCAAGTAGTCTGTGTTTGAAATTTGGATATTCTTTAGAACACTTTTCACATCTGAACATGCCATTTTCCATGTCTATGATTTTTTTGTTACAATCGTCCAATGGGCAGGCTTTATACATAAAATTTTCAGAACGAAGTAGTAATATCGTACCATGAACTTGATAATAGTCTCCTTTCTCTGAATTTCCAAGAGATTGATCCTTAACTTCTCTAAAGTTCATCCACGGCGTTTGAAAATTTCCTCCCATTCTAGAAAGATAATAGTCGACACACTTAAAAAAAAGAAAAGAAATAACTGTTACCTTGCACTCAAATTCTTCACTTCATTGTTCAATCCGTAGTTGTCGTACCAGCCCCGCAATTTATGTGCTTCAGGTATATCCGGATTTATTTTCATAACACTGCTTGAAATAGTGGAAATATTTTTCCCTCCTCCAAATTCGCCAATTTTTGCGCCTTTAATTACAATAACAGGATTCGAGGAACCATCGAAGCTTTCAGCATCAGTACCCCATAGTGTTAACGCAATCTTATATAAAAATAATGCAAAACTATAAGACATTAACACATTCATCGTTATAATTATAATTTTATCTCCCACATTAGTTAGCGTAAAAGCAATCGATGCGATTAGAAAAAAAAATCAAATCCACACATCTTTCGTTACAATTCCTCACATGATTTATTTGAAGATATTATTAGTCAAATTCGCCGTGAAAATTTACATAATTTTATATATAAAAGAATGCAATGATCTCTTAATCTATTTCGATTTAGTGCTTTTTTGTAGTCAGCAATAAAAACAAATGATTAATTTGTTTATGATAAGATTTTTAAATTCCAATGAGCCATAATAACGTTTGATCAAAAAGTCTTTGGATCTCGATAGCCATGAAGTGTAAAAACCATCTATAGAATTATTTACTTCTGTATTTCTTTACTTTGAAGTACACATAAGCAGAGAGCGGACTGAAGCGATTGAATGACCAATTGCCCCCGATAAAACTTTGTGGCGGTCTCAGGTATAGTATTGTGATGTGGGCCGTTGGGTAGCCGCACGGGATAACAGGTAGGGCGACTTATGGTGAAGTAAGACACTCACGAAGTTTGGGTAACATCGTATAATTAATATTTAACACTTAGAACTGGATAACGATTATATACATTATGATATACTTATCATTAATATTATTACTGTCTATCAAAAGAGAGTATGAAAGAGGACATGATTCTGATTAAGAATCTGACTCTTGATTAAGACTGCATATGTGAATGTGAATGTCTGTCCCTTGCATTACTCTCGTTATATATACATCAGATCATCCTCGTACTACTTAGGGAATATTATACAAACCCTGACATGTAGTTTGTGTTTGCAAACAACTCGCGTTAGCGAGGACGTATTTGTAACACACGTTACACTTGCGTTACGGGAACGAGGCTGTGACCTGATTGAGATTGTTTGCATACACACACTGCATTGCGTTATCACACCACCCTTCCTGGGGTTAAGAAAAATAACGCTGAGGTGTTTGTTTTTCTTACGTTAAAATCTATACCTTTCTTATTCTTGTAGTACGGTGAACACTAAAAATATGACATATACTATTAACCTTAAAAATAGTTGCTTATTTATTACATGTATACAAGTTTCTTATTTCCTACTAACATATTTACACTTATTTTAACAATTGTACTAACTGACATATTTGTATTTGTTTTTAGGCGTGATAATGCTTAAGGCGGTTTTTGTGTATTTCGGTGTCTTTACCGTTTATGCAAACTGTTATGTTAGGCGGCTTGTCTGTTTCAGTTACTATAAAGGGGCCGTTATACAGTGACTCAAGTTTATTCCCTGCTTCGTTTTTTAATAAAACTTGATCGCCGACACAAAAGTGTGTGGGCCTGCGATTCCTATTTAACTTTTCTTGCCTCTTAACTTTCGATAGGATCGAATTATGTTTCGCATCGTGCAGGGCTGTCTGGAGTCTGTATTTCATTTCTGCGGCGTAATTTTCAAAATTGAATAGCGGCTCTATCGCGTTCGTTATTGATGAAGGTAGGGGATTGTGTTTACCGAAAACTAACTCATGCGGTGTATATTTGGTTTCAGTATGCACTGTGTTATTAAACGCAAAGCACCAATAAGGTATCCAAGTCGACCAATTGTCTTTATGGTTATCTAATTGGATTCGTAGATACGCTCCGAGATTCTTATGTGTATTCTCTAATGCGCCTAACGTTTCGTGGTGGTAAGCAGTTGATCTCAATTGCTGTATTCCTAACAGTGAGCAAGTTTCCTTGAAAACTGCAGCCATAAACTCTGTTCCTTGGTCGGAAGCTATCTGTTCGGGAATAGCGTATCTTAATATAAAATTCTCGACCAGGGCTCTGGCTACTGTGGCAGCTTCTTTGCTTTGAATAGGATATGCTTCCACGAATTTTGTTAGTTCGCATTGGAGTGTCAAGATGTACTTGTTCTCCTCGTGGTCTTGGTTTAATGGACCTACTAGATCTACAAAAATCTTTTGGAAAGCGTATGACGATGTGGTCGTTACCTTGATTGGTTCTTTGTTTGGTATTGAGTGCTTGTGTTTTTGGCAATCACTACACCGTTTCACGAATGATTCGATGTCGTGCTTTAGTTTTGGCCAATAATAAAACCTTTTGATCTGGTTAAATGTTCGGTTTACTCCTCCGTGTCCTCCTGTACGTAGCATATGATAATCGTTGATGATTAGTTGCTGTGTTTCGTAGTCTTCAATTCTTACTACTCCTCCTATTACGTTTATCTTTAAATCGTTTGGCTCTCTCTTCTTCCATGGAATAAAATTTCTCAGGAAGTCGCTGTTCCTGGAATTGTCTTTGACTATACATATTTCCTGTATGTCGTGTCCTGCGCAGAACTCCTGGAGTGTAGCCAATAAGCGCATGTACTGCTGAGGACTTATTGTAGCTACAGTCTCCTTCATAAAAATTGTGAGAGCATCTTCGTCGTATAGGAATATTTCCTTGGAACGCATGCTTGTTCCGTTACGACGTTGGAGGGAATTGAAGCTTGCCTTGTCTATCACTCGAAGTTCAATAGATCCCGCTGGCCTTTTCAACAGTTCCACAACCCCGGGGTGATCTGCCCTGGAGCCGGTGGAATCTGTGACTGCTGGTTTCGTAATGGTGCAATCGGCAGCTGTCTGTCTTGACTGGGCCCTAGTCGTAACAAAAACGCTGTCATTAATCCCATTACTAACCTTCTTCAAGTCGTTGGAATCTATCTCTATCCGTGATAAGGCGTCTGCAACTACGTTCTCTGAACCCTTAACGTAATTGATGATAAAATCGTATTCTTCTAACACTAATCTGAATTTCGTAAGACGGCTAGACGGGTTGGTCATTCCAAACAAATATACTAATGGCCTATGATCTGTGAAGATCTTGAATTTTCGACCATATAAGGCCTGAAATGCTTCACTGCCCAAACCACGGCTAATAACTCTTTTTCAATTGTGCAGTAGTTCCTTTCCGCTTTGTTTAGGGATCGACTGGCATAAGCGATTGGCCTGTCGTTGCCGTTGGATAGCACTGCACCAATTGAGTAGCCGGATGCGTCTGTTTTTAAAGTAAACATGTTATCTGGATCGAAATCCGGATATTGCAAAACTGGTGGTGTCTGTAGGGCTAGCTTGAGCTTTTCAAATGCCTTTTGTTCCACATCGGACCATGTAAAAATCACATTTTTCCTTGTAAGGTTGTTCAAAGGATTCACGATGTTGGCAAAATTTGGAATGAATCGTCTATAGTAGTTGGCGAATGCGACAAATCGTTTTACGTCTTTTGCGTTCTTAGGAACCGTGTATTCCATTAAGGCTTTTACGTTAGAAGGGTCAGGTGAGACTCCTTCCGCCGAAATGACGTGTCCCAAATATAAAATTTCCTTTCGTAAAAAATCGCATTTGCCTGGGTTAAGTTTAAGATTAACCTTTCTTAGCCGTTCCAGTACTCTAACTAAATTCAGATTGTGTTGTCGGAGATTGTTGCCGAAAACTATGAGATCGTCAAGATATATGAAACATTGTTCATAATTAAGTCCTGACATTGCTATTGTCATGGCTCTAGAAAAAGCGCTACTACTCGTTTTTAGTCCCATTGGAAGTCGACACATTTGATATTGATCTTTGCCGGTAGTAAATGCTGTGTAGGGACGGCTTTTGGGCTCTAATTCTATCTGGTGATAGCCTTGTGCTAAATCTAAATGAGAAAAATAGACTGCGCCTGAAAGCGAGTCTAAGATCTCGTTGATTGATGGCAGTGGGAATTTGTCATCGACTATCTGCTTATTTAACAAGCGGTAGTCGATCACTATCCTCCACTTCCGGTTTCCGTCCTTATCCTTTTTCTTGGGAACTAATAATAGTGGGGATGACCACGGTGACTTTGCCTTTTCTATAATGCCATCGGACAAAAGTTTCTCTACTTGTCTGTCGATCTCATGTTTCTGGGAATGTGGCAATCGATAGGGTTTAGAATATATCGGATTTATCTGCGGGTTAACCTGTATGTCTCCCCTGTATATGTTCGTGTGCGTAAGCTTATCTGAATCAAGGAAAAACACGTCGCAATACTTAGCGATAATTTTTTGCATCGTAATGTTTTCTTCTTTGTTTAGATGTGAGGTGTTTACTGTTTGTAAAACTTTGTCGACGCGTTCGACTGATTTAGTGTCATTACACCTGAAACTGCAGACGTTGTATTTATCAAGGTCTGTTACCGTAGGAGCAAAGTTCTTCAATGTCGCGTCGCTATCTCTTGTATTCAGTATTCTTACGGGCACTAATCCATTTTTCGGGGTGACAACAGAGCCTGCTATAAATATACCTGGGGCAGCATCCTTCTGGGAAACTACACAATCGCTACACGTACTTACTTTAAAATATTTGATTATTTCACAACGAGGCGGAATATTAACAACCGTGTTTTCGTCGGAATGCATTGGTAATGTAATTTGCTGACCTTCAATTGAAAACGTAATATTATATTTCTCGTAGTCTATAACGGTGTTGTGTTTGGCAAGCATGTCAGAACCGATGATACCTATAAATTTGTTACTGTTTACATTGTCTAGCACTGCAAATTTGTGCCTGACCTTGGCCTCGCCTAAGTTTAGCGTAATGAAAGCGGATCCGTTTGTTTGTGTTTCGCCGTTGATGCCGATTATGTTTACCTTCTGTGTTTTATCAACAATTATGTTTGTGTAATTAGAATTTAAAAATATAACACTTATCGAAGCACCTGTGTCAACTAGAAATAGATTGTCTTTATTATTGAAATATGAATTAATATATGTTAAACCGTCGAGGTTAAAAAAATGTTGACCGGAATGTTTTTAGTTGACTATTCTTCGAAAAAATTGATTATCTTTATTATCGTCGGGCTGAGTCGTGTTTGATGATACAGCGAATACTCTGTCGCGGCTATCGCGTTTGTCGCGCCTTACAAATTTCTTTCTATAATTTTGATTATAATTGCTATGTGTATTGTCATGTTGAAAATTTCTTCGTCTATTCTCGTTGTTAGTGTGCCTATATCTTCGATAGCGATTGTCTTTGGCTTGTGCATGATTAAACGTAGTTTTTGAATTATTAAACGTAGCTTTTCTTGAGAAATGATAAATTGTATTGCTTGCGGGGTTGAGTATCTGTTCGTTTGAAGCCTCCTGAATCGCGTCGCTTAATGTGCTAGGGTTGCGAGCTTTTATTAATAATTTTATGTTGGGGTCGCGGAGTCCATTTGCGAATGTATTAACTGCAATTTGTTCATTTGCGGACCGGAATTTATCTACTAACGTGTCGTCATCGCCTGCTTGCGTGATTGATAATTGCGCGAGCAGATCTTCTACTGTCTCGCCGTATTCGTTTATCGTTTTTGCGCCCTGTTTCACATTGTATAATTGTGACGTTAATGCTGCGACCGATTTTTTCGTAATGAAATAGCGTTTTAAGTCTGTAATTAAAGCGGCATTGTTGGGGTATGTTTTGAGTAACCTTAATTTCGCTTTAGGGGATAACCGTGTTTTTAGAACGTATTTGGTTAAACTTTCCTTTCCCGCGTTATCTAACAAAGCGTCATATAATTCGATCGAATCTATAAGTTGCAGAGTTACTTCCTCTTTACCGTTCATTACAGGTAATAAACTTAAGGCAGTCCGTAAATCGAATTTCTCAGCCATGTTGCCAATTGTTACATTTAAATTACTTAATCTGTTATTTAAAATTTCAGTAGCCTCATCTAACGTCGCGGTAATGTCTTTACTACAATTTTTAGTTGCCTCCCGGGTACTTAAGCTATGTGCTACTTTATTAAAATTGTCCCTTATTTCATACAATCTAAGATTAAAATTGTCTATTAGCGCTTGTTTGCGCTTAATTACGTTAATATCACTCTTATTACTAACATTGTCTTTCCTTAAATTACTAAAAAATACCTTTACTTCTTCGTATATCTGTGTGAATTGGTCGGGGGCGGACATGGGTGTTAGACTAGACCTTCTCCTGGCTTCGGTGGAACTCCAGTTGAACCTGAGCGGATAGGGCCTTCGTCATCCTCTTGTTCACGTGCCGGTATACACCGTAGCAGCAGCAGGACGTTAATATTACCATAACTCCCACGAATGCCACTACGCCGAGGATGTCGATGGTGTCTACGTTGTTTTTTATGTTGGCGTCATTGCCAGCGATGATTACCTCTTCCTTCGTCGCGTAATTGCCCATTTCTTGATTTTGACCTGCTGTTTTTCCTTCCTTGGTCCGTTCCGGCTTCCTACATGTTCCCTGCAGTCTTACTTGACTGGCAGAATGGTCCTGAGCCGTAGGTAGGCAGAATCGCCATGTGATGTGGGCCGTTGGGTAGCCGCACGGGATAACAGGTAGGGCGACTTATGGTGAAGTAAGACACTCACGAAGTTTGGGTAACATCGTATAATTAATATTTAACACTTAGAACTGGATAACGATTATATACATTATGATATACTTATCATTAATATTATTACTGTCTATCAAAAGAGAGTATGAAAGAGGACATGATTCTGATTAAGAATCTGACTCTTGATTAAGACTGAATATGTGAATGTGAATGTCTGTCCCTTGCATTACTCTCGTTATATATACATCAGATCATCCTCGTACTACTTAGGAAATATTATACAAACCCTGACATGTAGTTTGTGTTTGCAAACAACTCGCGTTAGCGAGGACGTATTTGTAACACACGTTACACTTGCGTTACGGGAACGAGGCTGTGACCTGATTGAGATTGTTTGCATACACACACTGCATTGCGTTATCACAGTATGCATGTTCTAACAGCCACACTATTTGCTTGCTCGATTGCATTCCTCGAGCAGGTGTTATTTCCGTCGTTATGAAAAGTACATTGTGTGTATTCTTTCATAAATTCAATTCAACAGTGGCGTGTAAGACGGAATATACATTTATATATTATTTCGTTAGACTTCGTTGAAATAATCGCTTAAAAAATTATATCCGCTAATTTCCAAAGTGTATTATCGTGTTTACATGCTATTATACATGCATATACATATATGTATTTATTGTTCTTGAGATAGTATATTTTCTATTCTCTTCTATAAGGGATTGCTTTTGGTTTCGTTTCTTTCAGTGTTATTTGGTTAGAACGTTTAGTATTTTAAAAAATCCGTTTTATATTGTTATATTGTATATTTATCCTATAATTTTTTATAAATATTAAGTTTAATTTACTACCTACCTTATTTTTGGAGTAGTTTTCGTTTCTTCTTTTTAGTCAATTTCTTTCTGTTCTTAGTATGTATTTCTCTTTATTTTCATTAACTATGGAGAATTCTCGTAGGGTAACCATGGTAGGATGGATTAGAGGCCATACAGATTAGTTGCATATTCGTAATGATACCGAGATATATTACAGTGCCCGCAGAGACATGTTTCTTCGAAAAATCATCAAGATAACATATGACCATATGCACATGACACTTTTAACAAAGAACTGTGTGTGAAGCTTTCATGGCGGCCAATATTCCATTCAAAAAGCTTAACAATCCAGTCCTCAAGAGGTTTCTTATAAAATATACTGGTCGTCATATACCAAATGACAAAATGTTATGTGAGAACCATTGAAAAAATACGAACCAATCTATCTGGTCATTATCTTTGGGTAAGTGCAGACGAAAGAACGGATGTAATGGGACAATATGTGTTAAATGTAGTTGTTGTATTCTTCATCCGACAACTTCATACCAACCATACTTAATTCCAACAATAATATTGCCAGTCGTAAATGGTGAAACAGTTGTATATTCATAATATTCTGATAACACCGGATAACAACCACAAAGACAATATGCTATTATTTTTAATTGATGCGGCAACTTATAGCGTATGTGTTAAATATCATTAGGCATAAACAATCAACGTATGAGTACATACAATGTATACGTACATGAGAAAGCCAGTCCAATGCCAGCGAAGACCGCGACGACTGACGATTGTCTCCGATACCGATTGACTGGAAATTTTGTATTCAGTCTAGCTGCGGCCGTTACAGTTTGAAAGCGTACAATAAAATTAATGTATAATGGCTCTTTATACACCCACTGAAATGCTTCAGTTAGTAAAATGTTTTTTTTGTACTCGCTTATCAAAACTTGTCATTTCACGATTCGATTTGCGTGAGTAAAAAGTCACTTTAAACACGAGTGCGTAAAAGTAAAGTTGGTACTTCCTGGAACTTGATTAATTTAGTGACATTTTAAAATCATAAATCCCTAACCTTAATAATATGCTAGTAGCAAGTAGCAGGTAGCAAGCAGCAAGTTCGTTGTTTTTCTATGAAAATAAAAGGAAATGAAATAGAAATTGTTATATGTAATTCAATGTCAGAACAGCAACAAATATTATTTTTTAAATTTATAGAAAACTAAAAAAAAATTGTCAGAAGTGTGATTCGAACCCACACCCTCAGAGAGGACCAGAACGCTCGAGAACCCGTATTATAACGGGCAAGGTAAACCTTGAGTCCGGCGCCTTAGATCGCCTGGCCATCCTGACAGATATTAGTAATATTGTTAAAAATACTTATAAATATAAAAGTTTTGAAATTATATTTATATTTTATATAAATATTATTATTGTTTATAGTTCTCGTACAAAAAATATTGTACAAACTTCGTGCGTGAAACATTTCGCGAATTCGTGACCATAAAGCGCTCGCCTACGGCTCGCGCTTTAAACTGGTCACTCATTCGCGAAATATGATTTCACGCACTTGGTTCGTAAATAACTATTTGCAGACCGTTCTGTACATTGCAGACAAACTATTTATAATATTATAAATAAATTTGAAACTTGTTTCTGTCTCAATAACTGTACGAAATGCTAACCAAGAGAGGTATCACCACAAAAAATTGAGGAAAGAGAACGGCGGGATGTATTAATTTATAGTATTGTGGAAACTGATAACACGAGATCTACTAGAAGTGCTGCCGAGGAATTGGGTACAAGTAACACATCTATTTCACGTATTTGGAAACGTAATGATTTAAAATGTTTCAAATATTCGAAAACTCAAGAAATATTTCCCGAGGACAATTTCCGGAGAATGGAGTTTTGTCAAGACGTTATGGAAAAGATACATCGAGATGGAAATTTCGTTAAAAATATTCTCTTCACCGATGAATCAACTTTTCCATTACATGAAAAAGCACAATCCCTCTGTTCTTCGATATTGGGCTTCGGAAAATCAACACCGGCATTTTGCAAATCGCACTCAGTATCCTCAAAAACTAAACGTTTGGGCAGGTATTTTAGGTGACCATTCTATAGGCCCCTATTTTATTGAATGCCGACAAGTATCTCGAATTACTGAAAAATCAAATACTTCCCTCCATTCAAAACATTGGAAGAAATCAGGAAATCGTTTGGTTTCAACATGATGGCTGTCCAGCACATAATGCAGTGAGGGTAAAGGAATTTCTGGAAAATACTTTTCCTGACCGTCTTATTACTGGAATAGGAAACATTAAATGGCCCCCGTGATATCCTGATCTATCTCCAAAAGATTTCTTTTCGTGGGGATATCTAAAAAATATTGTTTATACTCGTGAAGCTGGTAGAGCAGAAAATCTAGTTGCATTGAGAGAAAAATAACTTAGGCTGCGAATTCATTAACTGCCGACATGTTAGCAAATGTAAGAGCTAATTTCTACGACCGTCTAGGACAATGTCTTGCTGTGCAAGGAGGAATTTTTGAACCTCTTGTATAATTTATTATAATTTTTAGAATCCTTTTTTATTTATTTTATTAGGATTATTCTTTAATTTTATTAGAATTACGCTTTTGTTTATGCGACGCACCGCAGCTTAAAAATTTCCTGCATCTACTGAAAGAAATAAGAAAAGCAATTCATAAATGTTATTTTAGAACGCATTACAAGTACCTATGTCGATGGTCAAATGATTACTGCTACCTTGTATTTGCGAAACAATCGGAGACAATCGTTGCCGCCCGTCGCGGTCTTCGCCTGCATTGGATCGGCTTTTCCATATACATCGTATGTACTCATACGTATTCCCTATGCCAAATGATATTTGACACATGCGGTATGTTAAAAACAGAGAAGTTATTAAAGCAATCTTATCCCAATATGTTAAACGTTACCTGTGCAGCACATGCACTACACAGAGTGTGTGAATACATCAGGGGTCATTTTCCAAATGTTGATTTTATCATTTAAAAAGATATTTCTCAAAGCACATTCACGAGTGGCATTATACAAGATGTCCCGTATTGTTATGTTCAAATTTTAGGAAGTTAACTTCATTTCAAGTAACAAAAACGCAAAACTTGTATATCTATTTTCCTTTGTTTCAAAGTTACAGATCTATGAATGTGATTGTCAGATCATGAACAAAAATGTAATCCTAAAGTCAATAATATCTGATTTTATTTAAAAAAGTTCAATTAATAATATTTTCGAAATGTCCACCTGCTTGTTGAATGCAGGCTTGTGCTCGTAAGCCAGCAGAAGAAGTACTTATCCGAATTTTATACTTGTTTTGTCGGATCTCGGCAGCCAGGTGAATACGATCCAACAACTCTTCTCTTGTGTTCGAAACTTGTGCGTATACTAAATTTTTTATGTATCCCCATAAATAAAAGTCAAGGGGATTAAGATCGGATGATCTGCGTTGCCATGCAACAGGACCACTTCGATAATTGACGTTAACCCAATTTCGGACAGCAATTCCGAAATATGGTGGTGCCCCATGCGAAAGCCCCATGTGAAACCACATGTCTCGTCGAACATTCAGTGGGACATCCTCTAAAAGACCTGGCAGTTCGTCAATAAGAAATTGAAGGTAATTGTCCGCATTTAACCTCCCAGAAAGAACGACAGGACCAATCAACAAGTCATCGATTAGGGCCACCCAAACGTTAATAGAAAATTCATGTTGAAATTTAGATGGGCGTATAGCTTTGGGATTTTCTGATGAGCACCTGTGCAGGTTTCTCAGATTTATAACACCACTTCTCGTGAACGTAGATTCATCTGTCCAAAGGACTGTTCCGCAGAAATTAAAATGAAGCCGTGACTATCTTAATATCCAGGTAGAATAAACTAGACAAGCATAGTGGTCTGCCTCAAAGAAACCATGTCCCCTGCGATAGTGATATGGATATAAGCCCTCACGTTTTAAAATTCGCCAAATTGTCGTTCGTGGCACTCCTAGTTGTCTAGTGAATCGACGTACACTGAGAGTTGGATCCAAGTCTGTTGGCAAATTTACTCATCGGTCGAAATGATAATCACGCAGTCCGCATTCCCGAAATTGTCTGTGTACTTCCAGAAACGGTCTGTAATGAGGAATGCGCCTATCGTGAAACCGATGTCCGGTATTCAATAACTGCTTGACATACACTGCCGTTAACAGTAGCCATACACAAAATGCATGTCCGCATACTCTTGAGAAGAAAATCGGTAATTGAGAAGAATCGGTAATTGAGAAGAAAATCGGTAATCGGCATTTTGAATAAAGAAAACATGTCCACTCACTAATAAGCTGTTATATGAACTGAAACATAATGTAATCCTTTATTAAAAAATGCAACGTTAACAGTCATCTGAACATTTGTTTATTGTATGATATTCATGGTTCAGCACTCACGAAATAAGAAAGAACCTTCTTTATCATAAATCAATTTCCAGTACTCTTTTTTGTAGTTCTCCAAGAAATTACTGTATGCACTACGACAGGTGTTTATTTTTTTTAGGATAACATTTTATTATGCGACGTTAACAATCCCAGGCATATTATTGAATCGTATAACTTTTTTTTAAATAAAATCAGTTTGTATTAACTTTAGGACTAAATCTGACAATCACATTTATAGATCTGTAACTTTGAAACAAATAAAAATGGATATACAAGTTTTGCGTTTGTGTTACTTGAAATGAACTCTACTTTATACTCCTAAAATTTGAACATAACGATACGGGGCAGCTTGTATAGAGAAATACTTCCAAATTTGCCTTTACGAACAATTCCTGTATTAACTAGGTGGGGAACATGGCTAGAAACAGCATTTTTCTATTCGCAACACTTGGATGAATTAAAAAACTTTGTTTTTCATCTTCAAGATGATACGCAAAGTATTTCTAATTGTAAACACTTGATACAAATTGAAAATTTACAAAATCAGTTAAACTTTATTAAAGCTATCTTCAGCGTCTTACAGATACGATTACTTACATGCAAAATCAAGGTATTAACCTAAAAGAGGTGATAATTAACATAGAAACTGTTATCGATCGAATAAAAAGTATGCCATAAAGTTGATGCCATATTTAGCAGAAATCTAGATTTGAATATATTATATCAATTCTACAGAGAGCCGATTGAAAAATCTATACATTCGGAATATGGTGCACTTTTGCCACATTTTAATCATGCACCCATCACCCTGACATTTTTCATTTTAAAGACGTTTTAACATCTAGAAGAACTAATTTAACACAGGAGCAGCTTGAACAAGTTTTAGTTGTTCAGTAATGTTTTACAGTTTCAAAGTTTTACAGAAAATACGTAGTTTCGAGTTTTGTTCTTTGTATATTATTTTTGTTCAAAATTCAATACGCATTTCGCTTGTCAGCATTACTTTTGTTTCAGCAGTAGTTGCTGCCGGTTACCAAACCGTTTATTACATTCGCTCTGTTGTGCATTGACAGATACATATTGACTGCATTTATAGGTACGTGCCACTTATGCAGTAGCTATACGTATCAAATTGTTCGAAACTCACGGATCGCTTACCGAAACAAGCCTATTGCGAATACAAGGCAGACGCCTATGGGCTATGAATCATCAATCGCTCGGGTCCGCTCTCTGCACATGTCACAAATAAAATAGATTTTAAGGTTATTGTAATTAGTTGCATTTTATAACATTTATAGAGAATACAGAATGCATTTATTAATATAAACACGCTTTAATTATACTAATACAAAAATCAGGTAAGAAAAGAACTTTAACAATAAAAAATGATAAAAAAAAGTTGAAAATGTCTGCTTTGTTCTTGAATACATAGGTTAACACGTCGGCCCGTGCTATTAAAAACTTTAATTAGAAGATCAAGTATTACTAAGCGACAGTTTTCAACAATACGTTCTTGTAATTCGTCTAAAGTGTGAACTGGAGTTTCAAAAATGGTATTCTTAAGCAATGGGAATAAGAAATAATCTAAAGGACTCAAATCACAAGACCTAGGTGGGTAACGACCGTCTGATGTTAATTAACCTTTCCGTCATAAAATTGACGTAAATATTCCATGGTTACTCGAGCAACATGCGGTCTTCCATTATCTCGGTGAAAGTAACTCATCATCGGGCAATTAATTGATGAAAGGCTCAAGTATTTGATTTATATACCTTTCAGCGGTTATGGTTTGTTGAAAAAATATTGGTCCTATTATTCGTCTACGGCACATTGCAACCCAAACACTAATCTTAGGATTATGTAACGCAGCCTCACGATGAAAATTAGGATTATTCTCGCTCCACATACGCATAACTTGTTTATTAACGTATCCAGATAGACAAAAATAAGATACATCTGTAAAAAATGTTAAGTCAAGGATATCGTTATCCATATGGTCATTAAACCAGGTACTGTACGATACTCTCTTCTGATAATCTGGTGGCAGTAACTCCTGATACATCTGCATTTTATAAGGATACAAGTTCAAGTAATGTTAAACAATGATTTGACATATCCCATAACTTAAAGTGGTTCCTTGGTTCAATCTACACGAAGATAAGGTAGGTTCTTCCTGCATGCGTTGCCTAACCTGATCAATATCATCATCATTTCTAACCCGTCTTCTTCCAGATCGAACACTGTCCACACAATTACCAATTTCTTCAAATTTGTCCACAGTTCGTTAAAGTTGCCGAAAAAAAACTCGTTCGATTATGGTGAAGTTGGGAAATCTCTCACGGAACTCATTCAAACATAAACGAGACGGATAAACCCAATTACTGTTTTCACCAAGATTTCCATTACTGTACTATGATTTAATAATACAAATTTTATGTTCTGTTTGAAACATTTTGAATTATAACCAGCTGACTTGAAAGTTGTCAAGTAAATTCTTTAAAATAAACAAAAACAAACTTACCGCATTGTCAGTTTGATCGACTAATGTAACTTCCTTCTTCTTAAGTTCCCGTCCGGTGGATTTAGCTTGAAACGCGAACAATTCACTTGTGGCTTTGCTAACACCGATGACATCTTGAAAAAATCAAATGTAAATATATAGTTACAATTAGTAATGAAAATTTAATGTTATTCTGCGCAAATGAAAATGTAAAACAAATATTATTTTCTGAGTATTCAAACACCAAACTGGTAAGCTGTATGCCAAACACAACCTCAGAGTACAGTGAAGCTTTGTAAGCTGTCAACTACTAAATTATCTATGTGTATGGTATGGTAGATGTGTAGAACCTATAACATTTTGGGATACACTCAAATATATTGAACGTAAAATTGCTACGAACTTTCCGAGGAACTTGATAATTAAATATCGACATCTTTGCCTAATAATAATATCATTTATAAATTACATGGAAACAAAGTCATAATTTTCAACAATTCCTCACCAGTAATAGCTAAAAGATGGAAATGCAATCGGTCGGAATGATAATCAAAATTAACGAACGTATAGCTTGGAATTTGAGTGTTCGAAAAAAGATTTGCAAAACTATTTACAATATCTTGCGGTGAGTCAAAAATTATATTATTGTACGTTAATCTATTAAACTTAAATAAAACACCTTATATTTCACAAACAATAGTATATTAACTATATGTACATTTCATGTGCCCTGCACACATCGTCAGTAGTAACTAAATTTAAAAGTATTATTTTTTAAATACATGTATAGCAAAAATATCTATCTATTTTTTTGGTTAGGGGTGTAAAAATTACAATTATAAATGGTCAACAAATGGTCAAAAAACATGCATATAAAAATATAAAACTAAAAATAAAAAATTTTTGGTCGTATATCGTAATAGTGCCTGTTAAAATCTATTGGAATTCCAAGAAAGGACAAATTATGGGAAAGACCGTTACCTATGAAAAACAAGACAATGACTGTGTTTGGCATGTCGGGTTCTATTAAATAACAATATAGTAACGTGAAAAGGAAAATTAGTTATTAGATACTGTAGGTATACAATTTAAAAGTTTATTATTAATAGGTTATTATTATTAATTGTTTAAGAGGTAATTCTTGTATTTTTTCATATGTATGGCCTCCCACATGTCTAAACTTTTGCTATTATATTTTTTAATTAATTTTACATTATCTAAGCTGAAATTATGTCCGGTATCTAAATGATGTAGAGCTAATGCTGATTTATCTACATTGTGAAGTTTTACATGAGCTAAATGTTCTTTGAAACGGGTTTGAATATTTCTTCTTGTTTGGCCGATATATAATTTTGGGCAGGAATTACAGTTAATTCTGTAAATACCTGATTCTTTCAGTGGGTCTGTGTTAACTAACTTTGTTTGAAGGTATTGTTGTATACATGTATTTAAAAAATAATACTTTTAAATTTAGTTACTACTGACGATGTGTGCAGGGCACATGAAATGTACATATAGTTAATATACTATTGTTTGTGAAATATAAGGTGTTTTATTTAAGTTTAATGTGTAATAATTTCACAAGTGCTCAACATATATACTATTGTACGTTAAGTTACCAGGAATTCTAGTCCTGTCCCTTTTATTATTAATGAACTTAAATAATTCTCTGGGACTGTAAACTTCAGAGATTTGCTTCTTACAAGCAGTTCGAAGCCTTCTAAACTCGTTCATGTAATACAAACTCATGGTAGTCTTCCATTTGCGCCTGTAGTACTCTTTCAGTTTTAGAGAAGATGTTACGCCGTACTAAACCAGGGAACATAAGATATTTTATAAGATTTATAAAATGGTACAAATTTCTCACATACATGGTCAAAAAATGTATAAAAATCATCCAGAGCCAAATTAATGTCACTGATGCTGATCAAGACATGACCAGTCCGTATTAAGTAAATCATGGCATAATTGATCAAAATCAGCTTTGCGGAAATTGAATCTATCGTTAACCGTTGACGGAAAATTGGTATATCCAGATTCAGATTCGATTTTCATTAATATTGATAAAGGCGGATGGAATGTATCAATAGTTACTATAGGATACAAAGGTATTTTTAATAATATAAAATATTATTTAAAATCTGGTGAGAAGAACACAAATACAGGTTCACTATTGATATTTTTTGTGAACGTGTCCGAACATATCCCTCCCCAGAGACGCAGATACGTATTTCGCCTTTCTACAGGCTCATCGGTACGCCCCTGCTGGAGAAAGGATATCTTCAGACACATTCACAAAAAAGAACTACATCGCCATATCACAGAAATTATCCAGGCCGAGCGTAGAAGTAAATTCAGCGCTGCCTGTTGTCAGACAGCCGAAGTACTTCGTCTTGTCCACATAATCAATGTGAATCAACGACGCCATTCCAAAGGTGGCACAGAATTTACTTCTACGCTCGGTCTGGATAATTTCTGTGATATGGCGATCTGGTTCTTTTTTGTGAATGTGTCTGAAGATATCCTTTCTCCAGAAGGGGCGTACCGATGAGCCTGTAGAAAGGCGAAATACGTATCTGCGTCTCTGGGGAGAAATATGTTCGGACACGTTCACAAGAAAATATCAATAGTGAACCTGTATTTGTGTTCTTCACACCAGGTTTTTAATATTTTATATTATTAAAAATACCTTTATATTATACAAAACTGGTGGGGTTTTACCCACTCATGTATGTTTCAATTATTCTGATACAGTTACTATAGGCACTAGTTCCTCATGAACAGCTAGCCGGGAACGCATATTACACAGGACCACGTCCAAAATGTGATCCACAGACTTTATAATTGAATTTAATTGAATTAAATTGCTGAAAACCCAACAAGTTGTGGGAGATTGAAATCGCCAACAAGAAAAACTTGTTTACCTAAGATAAAGGTTTCAAGAGCATCAATAAACAGGTCAAAATCATTAAATGTAATATCCGGGCGAATATACAAGTGTCCAGTATCGTTATGTTCAAATTTTAGGAGTGTAAAGTAGACTTCATTTCAAGTAACAAAAACGCAGAACTTGTATATCCATTTTTATTTGTTTCAAAGTTACAGATCAATGAATGTGATTTGTCAGATCATGGAAAAAAATGTAATCGCAAAGTCAATACAAACTGATTTTATTTAAAAAAAGTTATACGATTCAATAACAGGCCTGTGATTATTAACGCCGCATAATAAAATGTTATCCTAAAATAAATAAACACGTGTCGTAGTGCATACAGTAATTTCTTGGAGATCTACAAAAAAGAGTACTGGAAATTGATTTATGATAAAGAAGGTTCTTACTTATTTCGTAAGTGCTGAACCATGAATATCATACAATAAACAAATGTTCAGATGACTGTTAACGTTGCATTTTTTAATAAAGGATTACATTACGTTTCAGTTCATACAACAGCTTATTAGTGAGTGGACACGTTTTCTTTATTCAAAATGCCTTACCGATTTTCTTCTCAAGAGTATGCGGACATGCGTTTTGTGTCTGACTACTGTAACGGCAGTGCACGTCTAGCAGTTATTGAATACCGACATCGGTTTCCCGATAGGGGCATTCTTCATTACAGAACGTTTCTGGAAGTACACAGACAATTTCGCGAATACGGACTGCGTGATTATCTTTTCGACCGAGGAGTAAATTTGCCAGCAGACTTAGAGGAAGAAGCAGTAGCTATTGTTACAAGGGATCCAACTCTCAGGGTACGTCGAATCGCTAGACAACTAGGAGTATCACGAACGACAATTTGGCGAATTTTAAAACATGAGGGCTTATATCCATATCACTATCGCAGAAGACACGGTTTGCTTGAGGCAGACCACAATGTTCGTCTAGTTTATTCTACCTGGATATTAAGACAGTCAAGACTTCATTCTAATTTCTGCAGAACAGTCCTCTGGACAAATGAATCTGCATTCACGAGAAGTGGTGTTACAAATCTGAGAAACCTGCACAGGTGGTCATCAGAAAATTGCAAAGCTATACGCCCATCTAAATTTCAACATGAATTTCCTATTAACGTTTGGGCGGCTCTAATCTGACTTGTTGATTGGTCCTGTCGTTCTTCCTGGGAGGTTAAATGCGGACAATTTCCTTCAATTTCTTATTGACGAACTGTCAGGTCTTTCAGAGGATGTCCCACTGAATATATGACGAGACATGTGGTTTCACATGGATGGGGCACCACCACATTTCGGAATTGCTGTCCGAAATTGGGTTAACGTCAATTATCCAAGATGGATTGGTCGAGGTGGTCCTGTTGCATCCTGATCACCCGATCTTAATTCCCTTGACTTTTATTTATGGGGGTACATGAAAAATTTAGTCTACGCGCAAGTTTCGAACACAAGAGAAGAATTGTTGATGGCTGCCGAGCAAATCCGACAAAACAAGTATGAAATTCGTATAAGTGTTGGCACAAGCCTGCATTCAACAAGGAGGTGGACATTTCGAAAACATTATAAATTGAACTTTTTTAAATAAAATCAGTTTGTATTGACTTTAGGATTACACACATCAGCAAAAAGCAACATCGATGGGAGGGAATAATGTTTGTCAGAGTAGAAATTTCAAGAGTACTGTAATTAATGTTACGATCCAAAGCAATAGTAACATCACCGCCTCTGCGACGGCCGACAATATCAAATCTGCTATCGCAGCGAACAACATTGTAATAATCAAGAAAAAGTTCAGAGCTGAAGACAGAATCATTTAGCCACGATTCCGTAATAATAATTACATCAAATGACTGTTCACAAACACCAGTAATAAAAAGAGTAGGTTTCAGTCTACAGAGTCCTCGGGTGTTTTGATAATACATGTTTAAGACGGTAACAGCTCTGTTGGAATTATTTAGTTTAAAGAAGAGACAATACGTGGAATGCCATTTCTATAAACGATTTTTAAATTCGATTCACCATTCCCCGAGCGATTAGCCAATTCGGTCCTAGCGTCTTTATGAATTTGCATCTGCATCGGCGTACGGTCGTGAAACATAGACAAACTAGTAAATTGGGGCAAATTCCGGTTCTTCTTAAATTTTGCCAGGGCAGACAGAACAGCAACCTCGGAAGAAAAGGTGACTCTAATGCTAAATTAACTGGATAATCCATGTGTCGGTCACTCTTTAAAAATAATATTGTGTGCAATTGGCCAAAAAATGCTCGTCAACTATTATAGAAGTCAAAGATTTTAGAAGTTGTTACTCGAGATGTCCATTCTTTCAAAAAAAAAAAAAAAAAAATTTCGAGAAAAGTCTTACATGTAAGTGTAGAATACTGAATAGGAATTTGTTAAATTGTTTTTCACACGCTACAAAAGCAAGAAATGGAAATGCAATGTATGTACAGAGTTCACGATTCTTACCGATAAAAGTACCAGCTTCAATGTTACCGATATGATCGATTGGCACGAAATTATATTGAACTTGGGGTATATTCCCTACATCATCTTCGCATAATTGAATCACAGTCTCATTTGTTAAAGTCATTTCATAATCATTTTTGAGGCTGGTGAATTGTTTATTAGCCATTTTCAGTTGACATTTACTAATGTAGTATACCTTGTCTACCTAAAATTAATCATAAATTTACATTACCCTTCAAAAAGGATTTTACTTACTTCGATGTAATCGTAAAATTTATCAACTGCGTCCTTGAAGGCCGTCGCTCGAATTTCACCGGTTTCATCCACCAAATCCATAGAAAACAAATTTCCTTCTCCACGGGAATTGGACCAGGTTCTTATATTCGATTTATTGTTTACTCTCGCCCTAATGACCCACCTAACAGATATGCAAAAGTATGAGCAACAGTATAAAAGCGATATACGACGTTTCGACAGCTTAATTACCGGAAAGCACTTTCAAACAATATACCGGGTGCGGCAGTAGTGTATCGGCGGAGCTTAGCATGAAAATTAATAAAGTTGTAGCAATGAAACTTTACGTGCACATGTAGTATGCTACAGTGCATTTTCTATTTTTATTTATATATTTACAGGTGTTCCAAATTTCTGCAACCACTTTCAATTTTTTTTTTAAATAGATTGCTATACTTTCTTGTTATTATGATGATAGCCAACCAAATTATCTTTGCAATGATATATGACAATGTACACTTACAACTGTTAGTTTTGGTTTTATTGCAAATTTTGTTAAAATCTTGACAGAAAATGGGTGCAGTGCCTCACGTAACTCTCTTGTTACCAATTTATGGACTACGTTATATGTTTTGAGGGTGAACAACGTGACAACATATACAGAGTGTTAAATATGTCGTGCCAAAGTTATCGAAGTTTAAAGGCCATTTTCTCTATTTTTATAAATTGAACCTATAATTTGTTTTTATTAGTCAGCAAATTCCTTGTAAAATTGCCGTTAAAATGGTACCAATAACATAGTACTTATTTCTAGTATTTTCGAAGTTGTAACCCTTTAATGGGATATACCTATGTTTATAATATTCAATTGCAGTGCTCCTGTAATAACTCGATATAGTCATGTATATGCATAACACTCTCGGCAAGGCTACAACCTCGCCTTTTTAATACAAACGGTAGCGTGTTATATAAACACGACCTCACTCTGTATTTATTGCATACACAAGACTATGTGTCAGGGTTGTGGATGTGTTCTAGAAACGCATCAAGGATCTTCTCTAAGTATATATAGACAGTAGTTTAAGCAAGAGACATTCAGTCTTATTCAGATTCAGATTGATATTCACAGTCATAGTCAGAATGACAGTCAGAGTAACAGTAAGAGTAGAGTGAACCATGTAAATATATTGTTAACCAGTTTTGTAAGCGTTAAGTAATTATAGAATGTTACCCGAACTTCGTGTGTGTATCATTTAGTACCTTATTCGCCTCGGACTTGCTATCCGATGTGGCCGCCCAAACGGCACACATTACATGCCGATCCTCCAGGCACAAAGGACCTTATTACATAGTGATCTCTGCCTACCTTAGGGCATAGGGCCCTACATTATCATATGGCGATCCAGACCAGCCCTTTAGGGCACAGGTTATTAGATGGCGCCCTGCCACGAACTAAAACGGCGCATCTTATTAGTTGGTTGGTCGGCCATGAAATGATATTAAGCAAAAATTGGCGCTAGCAATAGAAATCCACTTTTAGCATCAACATATGCTATGGAGTATCCTCACCGAAGAGCACCAGATATTAGACGTTTGAAAATTTGTTGACAAGATTTCTTCGGCCGGGTTCAGTGAATTACGTCAAACATGAAAGAACTAAGACTATGGTTACAGAAGATAATTAAGTGACAGTCGTCCAGTTCGTTGTGGAAAATCCGCGCGTATCTACAAGGATAGTTTCGAAAGAACACGGTATAGAAGTCACTGCTGTAAGGATTTTAAAAAACATAAATTTCACCCTTACAAAATTCAAAATCATCAAGGCTTATTAGAAACGGATTTTGAAAGGAAACTTGTTTACTGTGAATGCCTACTTTTTCAATTACGACAAGATCTAACTTTTCTAGATCATGTGCTTTTCACAGATAAAGCAACATTTGCTAATTGTGGAATAACAAACAGAAAAAAATCTCATTATTATGACAATAGAAACCCTCATTTTGTGCAACCTATTTTATACCAACAAAAATGGAGGGTTAACATCTGGGGATGCATCATAGGAAACACTATTATAGGCCCATTCTTTTTTAATACTACTTTAAATTGTGAAATCTACACAAATTTCCTACAAAATAATTTACCATTGCCGTTAGAAGGCCTACCAGATAACGTCATAAGGAGATTGTGGTACCAACATGATGGTGCACCTGCACATTACGGTGCTGCTGCAAGAGCACTTTAGATAGGGTATTCACCAATAGGTGGATTGGGAGAGGAAGCTTTATAAGCTGGTCACAGCGATCACCAGATCAAACCCCTTGTGATTTCTTTCTGTGGCCTACTGTAAAAAATATGGTTTACGAAACACCTCCTACAACGGCAGAGAACATGCAGCAACGAATCAGAAACGCTTTTCTTCAATTAAGTGAAAACAACATGGCTCAAAATGTAAGTCTGTCGATGCAGAGGCGATTAAGAGCAGGTGTAGAGCAGAATGGACATATATTTGAACACATTTTAAATTAATTTTGTGTTATTATGGAAACATTACAAAATGTAATTCTAAAGCTAATAATAAAGAATTAAAAAACAGGTGTTTGTAAAAGTTACTTTGTTTGATTTCATTTCATGGCCGACCAACTAACTGTTAGATGGAGCACCGCATATTGAATATTATAAATATAGGTATGGTTAGAACTTCGAAAATACTAAAAATAAGTAATATGTTATTTGTACCATTTTAACGGCAATTTTACAAGGAATTTTCTGACTAATAAAAAGACTATTGGTTCAATTAAAAAAAAAAGAGAAAATAGCCTTTAAACTTTGGCACGACATATTTAACACCCTGTATATGTTGTCACATTGGTAACGAAAGAGTTACGTGAGGCACTGCACCCATTTTCAGGCTAAGACTTAAAATGTTAGACGCTGCAACTGTCAAGATATTAACAAAATTTGCAATAAAACCAAAGCTAACAGTTGTAAGTGCACATTGTCGTATATCATTGCAAAGATAATTTGGTTGGCTATCATCATAATAACAAGAAAGTATAGCAATCTATTTAAAAAAAAAAAAAATTGAAAGTGGTTGCGGAAATTTGGAACATCCTGTAAATATATAAATAAAAATAGAAAATGCACTGCAGCATACTATATGTGTACGTAAAATTTCATTGCTACAACTTTATTAGTTTTCATGCTAAGCTCCGCCGACACACTAATGCCGCACCCGGTACATGCGGAATGGTACAGTAGAGGATATCGCCGTCTTCAAAGTAATCCCGTTGTGACTTAACTAGGCTTGACTTGACTAATTTGAAATTTAATCTAATAAGATTAGTGTTTTCAATATTTTGTACATTTTCAGGACTACTAGTTTACTATAAACTGTGTCAACCTTATTATGCAGTACATGTTTAATAGCAATATTGCATCTCTTATTATCTTTATTAATTTGTGATAACGCCTTCTTTGTATCCGGCTGCCCCGTTGCAAGTTCTATCAAGCATGTGTAATCGTTGCTGTCAATCGGAGATAAGTTGCTGTCATTTGTCCGTCAGTCAATTTTCGCCGTGGTGTTTACATTTTTATATTGTCAACAAATTATTAATAGTTACTGATATCTTTTGCAAACATTTTAAATATAGGTAGGCATACTATCTGTAGTTCTGATAAATCTGATAACCTAATTCATATTTTATTGCAGTTTTCGCTGCCTTTATGGAACTCATAGCCAGAAAACGACATAAAGGGAAAATTATAGTCGTAAGGAAAAACAGATGATTATTAATGTATTAAATTATTTTAATAAATCTGTGAATGTAAGTACTGCTGTTGAAGAAGCAAGTAAAGCTTTAGGTTGTTCTGTGCGTACTGTGTACAATATAAAACAGGAGCAACAGAAAGGTCCAATATCAAGCCCAAAGAAATATAAGAAAAGAAAGGGTGTACATCATACATATGATGAGCATACGCAAGCACTTATTCGACGTAAAGTTCATAGATTCTTTATACAGAATATTCCTCCTACTTTGAATAAAATGCTTGCTGCTGTTAACAGTGATAACTTCACACGAGCAACTCTCCATAGACTTTTACATGATATGGGTTTTGAATTTCAAAAAGTAGGACGAAAATGTATTCTCATTGAACGAGATGATATCATAAGGTGACAACATAAGTATTTACGGGATATCAGAAAATTTAGGAAAGAAGGTATACTTTACCTCTTTTCTTTTATAATATAAAAATACTTCATTCGGATGATATTCTTCTGTGAATTATACAAGATGTATCGTTATGTTCAAATTTCGTTATTATCGTTATGTTCAAATTTTAGGAGTGTAAAGTAGACTTCATTTCAAGTAACAAAAACGCAAAACTTGTATATCCATTTTTATTTGTTTCAAAGTTACAGATCTGTGAATGTGATTGTCAGATCATGAAAAAAAATGTAATCCTAAAGTCAATTTCTGATTTTATTTAAAAAAATTTATACGATTCAATAACAGGCCTGTGATTGTTAACGTCGCATAATCAAATTTTACCCTAAAATAAATAAACACGTGTCGTCGCGCATACAGTAATTTCTTGGAGATCTACAAAAAAAAGAGTACTGGAAATTGATACTGGATTGATAAAGAAGGTTCTTACTTATTTCGCAAGTGCTGAACCATGAATATTATACAATAAACAAATGTTCAGATGACTGTTAACGTTGCATTTTTTAATAAAGTGTTGCATTTTTTAATAAAGGATTACATTACGTTTCAGTTCATACAACAGCTTATTAGTGAGCGGACATGTTTTCTTTATTCAAAATGCCTTACCGATTTTCTTCTCAAGAGTATGCGGACATGCATTTTGTGTTTGGCTACTGTAACGGCAGTGCACGTCAAGCAGTCATTGAATACTGACATCGGTTTCCCGATAGGCGCATTTCTCATAACAGAACGTTTCTGGAAGTACACAGACCATTTCGGGAATGCGGACTGCGTGATTATCTTTTCAACCGAGGAGTAAATTTGCCAGCAGACTTAGAGGAAGAAGCAGTAGCTATTATTACAAGGGATCCAACTCTCAGTGTACGTCGAATCGCTAGACAACTAGGAGTGCCACGAACGACAGTTTGGCGAATTTTAAAACGTGAGGGCTTATATCCATATCACTATCGCAGGGGACACAGTTTGCTTGAGGCAGACCACTATGCTAGTCTAGTTTATTCTACCTGGATATTAAAACAGTCACGGCTTCATTTTAATTTCTGCAGAACAGTCCTCTGGACAGATGAATCTACATTAACTAGAAGTGGTGTTACAAATCTGATAAACCTGCACAGGTGGTCATCAGAAAATCCCAAAGCTATACGCCTATCTAAATTTCAACATGAATTTTCTATTAACGTTTGGGCGGCCCTAATCGATGACTTGTTGATTGGTCCTGTCGTTC
This sequence comes from Melolontha melolontha, assembly GCA_935421215.2. Classification (NCBI taxonomy): domain Eukaryota; kingdom Metazoa; phylum Arthropoda; class Insecta; order Coleoptera; family Scarabaeidae; genus Melolontha; species Melolontha melolontha. The sequence goes on along the minus strand of OW285235.1, from coordinate 32,070 downwards.
TTCCTGGGAGGTTAAATGCGAAAAATTACCTTCAATTTCTTATCGGCGAACTGCCAGGTCTTTTAGAGGATGTCCCATTGAATGTTCGACGAGACATGTGGTTTCACACGGATGGGGCACCACCACATTTCGAAATTGCTGTCCGAAATTGGGTTAACGTCAATTATCCAAGATGAATTGGTCGAGGTGGTCTTGTTGCATGGCCACCCTGATCACCCGATCTTAATCCCCTTGACTTTTATTTATGGGGGTACATGAAAAATTTAGTCTACGCGCAAGTTTCGAACACAAGAGAAGAGTTGTTGGATCGTATTCACCTGGCTGTCGAGCAAATCCGACAAAATAAGTATGAAAATCGGATAAGTACTTCTGTTGGCTTACGGGCACAAGCCTGCATTCAACAAGGAGGTGGACATTTCGAAAATATTATTAATTGAACTTTTTTAAATAAAATCAGTTTTTATTGACTTTAGGATTACATTTTTTTCATGATCTGACAATCACATTCATAGATCTGTAACTTTGAAACAAATAAAAATGGATATACAAGTTTTGCGTTTTTGTTACTTGAAATGAAGTATACTTTACACTCTTAAAATTTAAACATAATGATACGGAACACTTGTACACTCCAAATCACGAAAGATGATCCCTGCGTCATTGATCTATAGTTCTATCAACGACATTCAAAGAATAATCTCGACATCCGAATAACAAACAGTAACTACTTGTATGACAAGGATAGCTTGAACGAAAGTATGTGTTTTCTAGCAAAGACATACGGCTCAAGCAATTTATTTGAGTACGACAAAGACGGGATTATTACCTACTCCGTGATAAATACACACATTTCCGCTTAGTAGTTCTGATTTCTGTCGTTACTCGTTGACATTTGACAACATACATTCGTTGATATTTGATGGAATTGTTATTTATTTTCATTTTATAAATACATATTTTTTGAAATTTATTTTTAATCATTAGAGCAGTGTAAGGAAGAAATTTGGAAAAATTGTGTTATACACACGGAAAGTATTATAAAAAAATGGTATGATAGAGAAAATACATTTACATTGTGAAATCAATGGCTTTATAATTAACATTGATGATTCAAGCAGCAGTGAAGATATAGTGATTATTGATTAACAATACTTCCTATATGACCGTAGATAAAAAAAACTGTTTTTACTTAATCTATATTATAACCCAAGATTAAGCCAACGTACGTGCTACACGTCGTTTTTAGTTCACGCCAAATATATCAAATTTTCTTGTGTTGGCAGTAAAAGTATGAAGTATTAGTATACAGCTGATTAGTTGTTTATGTTTTGTTAGTTTATACTTTTAGTAACTGATTTTTTATGCAACAAATACAATGATATTAATACAAATAATAATACAAAATGTTACACATGCAATTGCCAGACTGTGGCCACAATTTTTATCAAAATATGTTAAAGGTAGAAAAATTGCAGAAACAGATTTTATCAAGTAGCTAGATTTCCTAATGTACTAAGTAGAATTGATTGCACTCACATGAGAAAACAATCTCCTAGTGGTAATAATGCTGAGCTGTACCGAAACAGAAAAGGATATTTATCATGGAATATTCAGGTAATAGGAGATTCTCAATTAAGAATTTGTGACATCGTAGTCAGATGGCCAGGATCTACACATGACCAAACAATTTTGAATGGATCGGCAATAAAAAGAAGCTAAGAAAATGAACATTTCAATAACTCAGTTATACTTTGTGATAGTTGTTACAATATTACAAAATATTTATTAACCTCTTTAGCAAATCTCAAAGTCGAGCAGAACAATTGCACGATGAATCCCATTTTAGAACCAGAAACTGGATTGAAAGATTTTTAGGTGTCTTAAAAAGATTTCCAATCTTATTACATATATGGTATGAAAGTTAATGTGGAACTCTCGAAAGCAATAATAGTATCAGTTCATTTTGCAAATTTATTCTAATATCGACTAATTATACTATCTTCTAAATATTTTTTATATTTCCTTTTTTTTTGTATATATACTCATAATAATTTTATTATTACACAAATAATAAGGCAATTTTGTTAAATGATTACATATGTATATTAACTTGTCTAAACAAATTAGTGATATGTTTGTATATGGGGGTGATAGAAGAAGGCCTTTGGAAGAAGGAAAAGCTGTTATTAAAGCTGGACATATTGTTTTGTGCGGTTTTTTAAATTCAAGTATAATAGGATACTGTTTGAAAACTTCACAAATACATTCTGAACCACACATGATTACTATAAAGATAGAAGATAACAAAGTTTGGGATTGCTTTTGCACTTGTAAAGCAGGTGCGGGCGGCTTTTGCAAACATATTGTTGCTGTTATTATATGCTAACAAGTATGTATAGTAGGTACTTAACTGTAGACTATCAAGAATAAATAAATTATTTTAAAAATGCATTTTATTGCAGGCACGAATTAGAAAATCTTTCAAAAACTGAATTAGAGCAAGAATGGGGAAAATATGCAAGTAAAGATATACAAGCTGAGTATAAACAGGTGATACCTGTTACCGAATTTTGCCATGTCAAAAATAGAGTTGCTAAATATATAGTATTGCCAAAGACGGAAGAAACAAATTTGCAATTACTTCTAAATTGTAAAAAGAAATACTTTAAGTATAGCCGTTTGCATTAATTATTTATATTATAGGTTCCCAGGAATCGATGCTTTTTAGATGAAAAAATAGGCAACGCAAATCTAATGATTGTATTGAAGAATTACTTGGAAACAGGTATGCTAGAAGTGAGTATTTATGCATTATATAAGGAACAGTTTATCGTTTTAGGAATCATAAGTTAAAAGCAATTTTTGAAAACAGCAATAGATCTTTAATTGGATTGGAAATATCTTTAATTGCAACATGTTTTCTGCATGCCTGCTGTGAGAAAACATATAAAAGAATTATCAAAACTGATGACAGATTCACATCATTTTATGAATCAAATATAAAAGTACAATGCAGGAAAGAAAGACAGTTTCGAATAACAGGATCGCGTTGTTATGAGATATATACATATTCAAGAGGTGATTGGGAAAGTAAAAGTAAAAAGTATTTCTGGCCAAAATCATTTACTAATAAGTATGTAGAGCATGGACAAAAACATGAACCAAATGCTCGTGCATTATTTAGCCGAATCTTTAAGTTAGACGTGTTAGAAGTAGGATTCCTAATATCACAAGATAACTGTTGGGCAGGTTATTCTGCAGATGGCATCATTTTAAGTGAAGGAAAATATGAATTACTGGAAGTAAAATGTCCATTTCCAGGTACAGAAAATATATACCTGTATACTGTACTATTAATGAAAGTTGTTTTGTTTTAGGGAAGGATGTATCTGCAACAGAATTGATTACTAGGTGTGATTTTTTAAAAATAGACGAAAGTGGTGTATCTTTGAAAGAAAAACATAATTCTTTAGTCAACATAAAAGTTAAGTACTGTCCAACATACAGCTTCAACTTACTTGAAAAATTAAAAAAATGTTTATTTTAATAACATGTTACATTTTATTTGTGAAAATACATAAATCTTATACATGTGTAATTGTTGTTTTATTTAAATATAATCTTAATAGAAAAAATAATCCAAAGTAGTTCTAAACTAAATATAGACACAATATTATAAATTAAATAAATTTATCATGGCTTAAAATTGGCTTTGATAAATTCACTAGACTACAAACAACTATTACAATGTCATCAATACACGCCAAAATATCCCATTCTAATTTTTGGGAAAGAATACAGAATGCTTTTATCCTTTGAATGGTTCGTTCCACATGGACTCTAGCTCTTGCAATAGTAGCTGTATCTTCAGCATCTGCAGAAGAAAACTGTACGTTATTCCTCAGAAATGGAGGTCTAATCAATTTAATACCATGCTTCATACATTCATCGTCTATGTGGAAACTTTTGTCAACCATAATTGCATCAACAAATGGTATACATTTTCTTAGGACATTTTCATTTATGAAAATTTGCTTATCAGAAGCCCTTCCGCCATATACAGCACTCACGTAACTAATGGAACCACTAGGAGTAACACCAAGTAATATTTTAACTGTGTGCATTTTTTTATAATATGAATAAGTCCTAATACGGCATTTAAGACAGTTTGTTTTTTCTACTGGTATTTCAGTGCAGTCGAACACAACAGCTGTATGTTGAAATTTATCAAAACATTTTGGCATGTTTGACATATTTTCTTCCTTACTTGGCCAATATAATATGCATTTCAGCAATTTACTTAATAAAAAAATTGTATCTTGAAAATATCTTCTGATTGTTGTATCACTTTTATTAAATAAAACTGCGAAAGACTTATAGGAATAATTTTGTTTTAATTTTATTAGAACTAATAAAATTTTTTCAACCATGTTTGGATCACTAATATTTTGTTCCTTTAAAATATTTTCTGCGCATAATATAATTGTGAAATATTGATCCATGGTAATTCCAGTAAAAGTTGATAATTTACTATCAGTATTTAATATATCCTTAATAGTACATGTATGCACAGAAATAAAGTCTGCTTGTGTGCTTTTGGTTTCGTATGTACTCGAATAATTATGCTCTCCTATAAAATGTACCACGTCCATTTTGCTTGAAGCTGCCATCTCCTCTTCCTCAGATAAAGCACAGGTACTTTCCTCTTCCCAAGGCAAACCACAGCTATCCTCAAACACAGATATTCTGGAATATTAGTACTTGAAATGAAAATATGTAAAAAAGAAGTTCTTTGATTTCACCTTTTATCTCGTTTCTCATATCTGTGTTGCCTTCCATTATCTGGTAGATGTACTACATCATGTCTTCTGATTGGCAAATTTAAAGACGGAACAGCATTTTTCTTCAAATACCTCTTCCTTTTTAATGGTGTACCTGCCTATGCATACCAAAATATATTACACTGAAGATATATAACAGAAGTCTCAAATACTTTTACCTGGGTGATAATCTGTTTCTTTAAAATGTAGACTACAAACTTGCATGTATTTTGTCACTGGTTTTCTTATTTTTAACACGTGTGCCCACTGTTTCCATAACATATGTTTTTTGGGAACGTAATGCAGCAAAATATTTTTACTTTTATAACTACGGCACTGGGATACACAACAGTACATTTTACTTTTAGAAGACATTATATATTGTTTAATCTTATTATTCCAGGTAATTTCAACCAGTAAACAAATCACTACTCACACAATTCGTTTTTTTGACAAGTCAATTAACAATTTGGTACCATATGCTTTTAAACTTATTTTCCCTATTACTCTAGTTTGCAAAAATACCGCCAGGCGGAGACCCTTTCGATAGCGTTGATGTAATTCGATTATATATGTTCATATAACCTACAAATTCGACCGACTGTGTCAAATATATTTGGCCCGGAAACGAAGTTACAATCCATATTCATTTTGCAATTTACAGTATTTAATATGACGCCGAAGTACTGATTTGAATCATACAATGATTATTGATGACGCAGGGATCATCTTTCGTGATTTGGAGTGTATATGATTTTCAGGCAAAACTCTAATATATACTCTATTTATGTCCTAAATTGTATATTGTTTATATAAGATAATAACAATGATCCGCTTTTTCAAATTAATAATAATTGAAAGGTACTATTGAATGCAAAAAAGTGCTACAGTCATATTTTAATTGGGTTAAATTAGGCTGCGTGAATGTATGTATTGTAATGTAAAAAACCACAAACAAATAAATTTTTTTAAATATCAAGCCCTTCCGAGATTTAACTTATAAATTAAACGTAGACGTTGAATTTAAATATTCATATAACCTATAAGTATCAAATAACATATACATTGATACACAGATAGGTGTAAGTGTCAAAAATGACTTTTGCATGTTACTATGATCTTAAGTACCTTAGCAACGTCACAACCTAAAATGTTTAAAAATTGACTTTTTTTACATTCGATAGTACAACTAATTGATTGAAATAGTGCCTCATATTAGCATATATGAAAATGTAAACCAATTATCTGAGAAGAATGAAGTAGAAATATATCCAATATTCAACTACTTGAAAGAAATAATTACTACAGTTGCACGTTTTCCAGTTATTCAGTAGAACTTAAATAACATTTAAAATTGGCTAAATATTACTGTTTAATATTAAGAAGATAGTCCAAACGATTAACTAGTTCTATAGTGGAAATTTTTAGAAAAACCTGTTACAAGCTTGCCAAAAGCTAATATATTATGAATGAGCGATAAGCCAACAAATACTACTACAGATATTTATCAAAAATTATGGATAACACAAGAATTCACTTACTTATTTTGATATGGACTCAAGCTAGATATGGGATGAGTTAGCTGTTGTTGCAGTGATTGATTCAGATTAATATTATTTTGTTTAGCAGGTTGGGCTGCAGTGGAAGATGTTGCCATTGGTCCAGTTCCATTCGTTTTCCCATGAACATTTGCAATGCCACTTGAATTTGGTTGAGATATTTCATTATCTGGCAACTGCTCTGGCGATCCAATTCTTTTGTTCACTTTGTCTCCTGACGCTACTATCTCTAACTCTAAGATCACTAAAACCCGCCTATCCAATTGTATTAGATATCAAGAAACTGTATATTATTATTTTCATACTTATCACTTTTTCCAGTATTATTTATAATGCTTGTAATATATCGCTTGATTTTGATAATGGAAAACATATCTAATTCTCCTGATTCTACTTGTTCATTAATTTGAGTTGTAAACATAGCAAAGGAAATATAATGTTTTCCATCCGAAAGGAGTATGCGGTACCGTTCTTTATCAGAATTAATAGTTGCAATTTTTTTACTGCCCAACACCTGCATAATCGGTGAATCGACTTGTCCACCTTGCATTATAGTCTAAAAAGATTAAATTCCTTATGAAATATTGCATTGAAAACTGATGCGTATAATACATACACGTAATGATCCTTCTGACAATAAATGTGGATCTGTATTTGTTTCCATGTTGTAATACAAAATTAAGAACAAATAAATTCAGACACGATAACTGACAAACGCATCCATCAATAACAATTTTGGCGCAAAATAAAATACAAGCAGCCAACATTAGTGACAAATTTTATAGTAATAAATGGGCATCTTTTCGCACAAACGTTTATTCCGAATGTAATTGTGACTCTGATCGCTTATAGCGCTGGAATAGAACCGCCATTATTCATATATTCCTTTCACTATTCTTATTTTTCTAATAACGGGTGTTCGGAAACATTCGAAGTCAAAGTAGTTCTTGAAAATATGAAGTCATGTCTGATATAGATTGATACATTTACTTAATACAATTTTATAGGTTATCATACACGCAAATGTCAGTTTATGTCGAAATATATTACTTTAATATGCCATATTAATTAATATAAACTACAATTCATAAAGTGTATAAGTTTTCAGTTCGTACTGCCCAAGTGGGAACCGCAAATTGTACTTTATCTTTTCCTAACACACATGAACACGCGCTATAATACTACACACGTTTGTCATTTTAAGTTAAGACGTACGTCTTTGAAATATTATATTAAATAAAAAGGATGAGTTGTGCAGGAGATAGTCTTATGATATTCGGCTTGCTGTAAAATTATTTGAATACTGTTCTTTATTGACTTTATTTCCAGTATTCTGACTTCTAGGTTAACCATTCTTCTAATTTGAATTTTAGTTCGTCATGAAAAATTACAAAATCCGTTCTCTTCAGAACAATACTGATAATAAATCGTAATATCAATTAGTGACAATAAGTACGAAATTGTTTGGTTATCACTTTGACATTTCTAACCTACCTATTTATTTTTTCGCATTTTGACAAGTAACGTGCCACTTTACTACAATCAAAATCGTTTATTAAAATGGCACTTTACCACATAGATATAGCAAACGCCAATTAAGTTGGCGCGAGGAGGGGTAAGTTCGCGCAGGATTAGAAGTAGTGGGGAGATTTGTATTTGGTTTTACATCAAATGTCAGATAATTCTAACCTCTAAGCGTGTATCACTAGCAAAGACATTATGTTCTGTCAAACGTGAATGACAAATGAATTTTGACAATTACTTGAGTAGTGGGGGAGGACGTTTTTAAAAACGGCTTCTGCGCACCCCCTCCTCGCACCAACTTAATTGGCGTTTGCTATACGTCACTTTACTACATAGTTATGTCATGTCAATAAAACACAGTTTGACAGAAAATTATTTATTTAAATATTGGAATTGGAATTGCCGCTCGAGAAGTCAACACTTTTGCCTTCTTTGGTTTGTACCCGTCATTTTGACGCTTCAAGAATGCAGTTAGTTTTTTATATTGTGATATATCTATATTATCGTTAATTTGTATAGTACTTTTCAACATTGAATATGTAGACCACAAACTGGATGCCTTAAGGACTTTTGCCTAAAATAATGAAAGACATATATATTGTATGAATAACACTAAAATATATAGAAACAAATAGCTTACCTTCTCAAAAAAATACGCTAGCATTATACTTTCATCAATTATTAGTGCTTTTTTTTATCTTCCAATTACAAAATATTTCATATGTCTTCTCGTATTTTTCTTTTGATTTCAAAGGAAGTAAACCCGAAGACGCTTCTCGAGCGGCATTTAAAATATCTTCAGAATAATGTTCTAAAGTATGTTTAGTAGCAAGACTCATGTTTAACTAAAACTCAAATCGACTTACAAAATATGAAGTTTATTTACTGTTACTGTGTCGTTACTATGTAAATATACAAAGCCGAATCAGATTACGGAAAACCTGTACAAATACCTACTATAACATTTTAAATTTTTAAGTTTATAATGCTTATTCTTGCAAAATGCGAAAAAATAGTGTAAACAAACTCGTTAGAAAAGCAGTTTTACTAAACTCATACAGCTTTAAGTTACTCGCTCGCTCCGCTCGCTCGTACTCAAACGCTATATTCGTTTAGTAAAACATTGCTTTTCTATACTTGTTGATTAATATACTATTACAGAATATTTCTTAGATGCCTGGTAATTTGTTCGAATATTAAAGTCTTAATGTGCGCATAGTTTTCTTGGATAGAATGAATATAACGGGTGTTCAGAAACATTCGAAGTCAAGTGGGCTCTGATCAAAAAATCGTAAGTATTTGCGTGTATGATAACCTATAATGGTACCTATGGTACATTTTCGATCATAACATCCCTTCACAGAAAATGGTTGAATATATCCACCACTCATTCTGAACGCAAAAGAAAGCTTTTAATACATAATTCAATTATTTGTATAATTCGGTTCTTACCTTACTACTGAATATAATCCCCGGGATATTAGAAAAAAAAATTGACCTCTATAACACACTAGGTATATTAAACTACTATAACACAACTCACAAGATTTACAAAAATATAGTAAAATTACATATACGTCACAATACAATACGAATATCAAATATGGCAAAATTCGACATCGACAACCATCAACAAACGCCAACAAACAGGAAAATCAAGTCTTTTTCTATGGCGGAAGTGCTGTCACCTATCGCATTCAAATACTACAAACACCAAATTACGCTAGCAGAATGGCGTTGCAATCAGTGATTTTTCGTTCCATTTAACATCCCTGCCCTGGCATGCGCGTTTCATTTTTATGCACGGAAAGTGGATTGTGTAGGCATCGTGATTCTCTGAATGTTTTTAAATCTCTATCCCGCTCCTTGTTTGACTGTTTTGTGTAGATCGTAGTGGTTTTATGAAAAGAATGTCAGATTTATTTAGTTTATGCACTAGTGACAATAGTAGTACCGAGTGCGAGTTTACCGGTGAAGAAGAAATACAATTTCAAGATAAAATTAAAATAAGGAATGAAAATTATTTTGAAATAATTATTCCTCAATACACAAATAATGAATTCATAGAACATTTTCGCGGAAGTAGACATGTTACTCAAGAAGTATGTGATAGATTTGAAAATTCTGAAATTCTATTTGTATGGTAGATGTCACTAGCTGCCACGAATTTGAAATTCGTTTTAGCAACGATAAAATTGGGGATAGTTTGGAAACGATTTTAATTGGCGCATGCGTATAAAAGTGATTATAAAATGATTTTCAAACCGTTTCAAAATGCCTGCAAAAACAAACCTATAGTATCACTCGATCAAGGATAGTAAATTAAAGAGGATGGCTAGATGCAGAGACAAATCCCCTTGAAGTACTATAACTTCATGATAAATAATTGAGACAGCGTTTAGCCCCATCTCGAATCCATGTCCTTGAACTAAAATGGAACTGACCCACCTTAACTTATATTTTGAATTTTTTGTGTCAAAATTTACAAAGTTTTTATTCTTCTTGTTATAAGTATGAAAATAAAATGAGAAATAAATCTGATTAGATTAAATAAATATTGCATTTTATTTTTATACCTATAAGAAGAAGAATAAAAATTAGTGTTAAATAACGGGTGTTCAGAAACATTCGAAGTCAAGTGGGCTCTGAACAAAAAATCGTATATCTTTACTTAAGTATTAATATACTAATTTGATAACCTATAAAATTGTATTAAGTAAATGTATCAATCTATCTCAGACATGACTTCATATTTTCAAGGCCTACTTTGACTTCGAATGTTTCTGAACACCCGTTATATGTAGAATATAGAAATAATAAATAACGAATTTCTTCTGTTTTATGTATAGATGGGCGATAAATAAAAAACAAACAGCTATATTTTTACACATTGGTTGTATTTCAAAAGTCCAGCATACGACAAAAAAAAAATTCATACATTAAACTTATATTAGTAAAACCATTACAAATATGATATACAAAATATGAATTTACAAAGGTATTTTTAATAATATAAAATATTATTAAAAACCTGCTGTGAAGAACACAAATACAGGTTCACTATTAATATTTTTGTGAACGTGTCCGAAAATATCTTTCCCCAGAGACGTAGATACGTATTTCACCTTTCTACAGGCTCATCGGTACGCCCCATGTTTCAATTATTCTGATAAATAAGAATTTACTAGAGACTATACAAAAAAGATAAAGAAGAAAATACCTAGTCGTAAAAAATATCTTTACCTGTCAATATACTTTCCTTGTTAATAATGGAGCAAGGGGATTCTCATACTACTGTTCCAATTATAACGAGCCATCGAAAAAATTCATAATTGGAGCACATTACTTGATGCTTGACAGCTTCATTGTAAAAAAAGGTTATTGCATTGAAATGATACTACAACAAAAAAGAAAACAAATAATTTATTTAATATCGAAATCATAATCAAAATTTACATATAGCTACAGAAGTTGTTGAAAATGTTGTCCATTTACATCTAAACACAACCAACATAAGATAAATTTGTTTGTTGGGTCACTACTGAAATGGATGTTTTTGGATTTTCATCAATAATATGCTGAAGGGCTTCAATATTATCAGCTGTACATTTAGATGGCCGTCCACTTCCAGGTTTTCGACCGACGCTACCAGTCTCTGAATAACTTTACATAATTAGTCAAAACACTGTAAAAATCATTGTAGTCAAACACTAATTCAGGATGTTCTTCACTAAAATCAGCCATGCATTCCGTAATTGAATACTGCTACTCGCCATTTACTTTCACACCTGTACGGACGTACCATTCGATAATTTTTGCTTTTTGTTCTATGTTGAATACCATTTTTTAAATAAATTTAATTTTCTTAATAAGAGTTTTGAAAAATTTGACACAAACTTTTAGTTTCAATGTCAAATAATAAATGTCATTATGTGGAAGTGGCTAAACTACCAACCCAATTTAACAGTCTACTCCAATTATGAATTTTTTCGATGGCTCGTTATAAGTAGAACAAATACCCTGCTGCCTTTGAAATATCTGTTATGTCATATTTTGATGCATGTCATCTAATGTCATATTTGTTGGTTTATAGGCAGCAGACACGTCAACTGATTCTAAATTATAGAAAACAGCATATATTAATAGATGAGTTAAATATGTTGCAAAGAAAAGTCTTTCTTTGGAGACTGTGGTTAAGTAAAAACTTAAACAAAGGTATATAACCCCTTACCACAATTATTAATCGTATCCTAAATAAGTATTTCGACAACCAAGTTGTCATCATCAGTAGGTAAAACCACTAATTAAGGTGTCGCACATGGGGCACAGTAAAGCTAGCACAACTGTTCTCGCAACAACTATACACAGCGTCCACGTATACACTGTCATTGTGAAAAGTCTTTCTTTGGAGACTGTGGTTAAGTAAAAACTTAAAAAAAGGTTTATAACCCCTTACCACAATTATTAATCGTATCCTAAATACGTATTTCGCAACTAAGTTGTCATCAGCAGTAGGTAAAACCACTAATTAAGGTGTCGCACATGGGGCACAGTAAAGCTAGCACAACTGTTCTCGCAACAACTTTACACAGCGTCCACGTATACACTAGTGTATACGTGTTTTATCTATGACTGCTTCATGTATAAAATAAAACTACAGACTAGAAGAGACCGGCAACTACATGGAAAAAAAGTATCCGAAACTATAGACAGAGATAGTTATATCCTTGTCACATTGTGATGAGGCCTCAGTGAGAGGCAGCACTATCGACATTTAGGCGCTAAATTTAAATAAATACTATGTAAATTAAAATATTAAATTCGTATAACACGTAATTAATTTAGCAGAAAATTTAATACAAACTGGAAAAATGATAAGAAGAATTACTATCATTTTAACCAGTTTGTATGAAATTTCACAGTAAATTAATTACAGTGTTATAAAGTGTGTTTTTTATAGAGGTATAGAACTTTGAAATGGAATAAAACAAAGATGAATTTTTTTAATTGACATGAAATTTAGTTTATTCGAAAGATAATCTTCTGGCATTATAATTTAAATATGACTTCTGGCATATGACCGCCACGGCTGGCTCGGACGTAGTCTAATCTGGAGGTCCAATTTTCGATGACTTTTTCCAACATTTGTGGCCGTATATCGGCAATAACGCGGCGAATATTGTCCTCCAAGTGGTAAATCGTTTCGGGCTTATCAGCGTAGACTAGCGACTTCACATATCCCCACAGAAAATAGTCTAGCGGCGTTAAATCGCACGATCTTAGAGGCCAATTCACGGGTCCGAAACGTGAAACTATGCGGTTACCAAACGTTTCCTTCAATAAATCAATTGTGGCACGAGCTGTGTGACATGTTGCGCCGTCTTGTTGAAACCACAGCTCCTGCACATCATGGTTGTTCAATTGATGAACGAAAAAGTCAGTAATCATGGCTCTATAGCGGTCACCATTGACTGTAACGTTCTGACGGGTCTTTCTCTACGCTACGCTCTACAGCAGCAATGACTTCTTCTGTACGCACTGTACGACGTCTCTGTGGATGCGTATTACCATTTAGAGTAACAGTGGTGCGAAAACGTTCCATAGTTAATCGAATTAATTGCTCTGATGGAAGATTATGTTGACCGTAAAATGGACGTAGTGCGCGATACGTATTTCGAACAGAACCATGATTTTCAAAATAAATTTTCACAAATTGGAAGCGTTGTTCAGGCGTCAGTCTATTCATGTTGAAATGCCAAACCAAACTAAACATAAATCACTTGACAGCTGACTAAATGGCCGCCAGTTAAAAAAGTGTTGCCGACTTTAAGTTTTATACCTCTATAAAAAACACTCGTTTCTTTTTTAAGGAATTTTTACTTACATAGGTCAACAGCAACTTAAATTAACAAAATTCCTTAAAAAAGAAAACATTAATATTGCTTATAAAACTAATAATAATCTAGCCAAATATATTAAAAATAATAAAGAAAAAACTACCAAAGACAATAAATCAGGAGTCTACAAGTTATCATGCGGATCATGTACCAAAACATATATTGGACAGCAAGGTAGAACGTTTAAAAAACGAATCCAAGACCACTATGATTCTTATATCAATAAGAAAACTGACTTAACCTACTCTAATCATTTAATATAGAATGAACACGAATTTAATTTACAATTCGATATCATACATGTAGAAAATAAAGATAGAAAACTAAATTGTTTAGAGTCTTTAGAAATTAATAAACTCAAAAACTCAGAAATGTTACTAAACAATAAATTAGACTTGAATTCATCCCCACTGTTAAATCTGTTCACCCATTGAAATATTGTTTCTTAGTTGCTTATGTTATATAATTAAACTTAAACCTCACACAAGTAGGACATGGTATAGTTTTCAAAAAGCAAAATATAAATGTAATAGTTCCTATAATTTTAACTTGGGTCAACTACCTGATTTAACGCTGTATATTATATGTATCTTTAGTCTTAAGTTGAATTTGAAGAAGCTACTGTGTTAGCGAAACAGCTGTCATTATTTTATTAATAAAGTGTAAATCTAAAACAACTTATGTGTGTTTTATTTATTTGTATAACACTTTGGACTTCACTTCTGTAATGCTAACTTTATCATGAAGTGTTCACCTTCTGCCTTTAGGATTATGCTTTGCACAATGAACTAGAGCAATCAAAAAGTTCACCGTGAACAATGGCATGCCTCTAAACAGTTTTTTTTATTACATTAGAATTATCAATATTGCATAAATCAGGGGCGGCTCGTGACGACGTATTTTGGTATGCAGTACATTGATCCGAGTGCTTCGTGTATTCTCGTGTACTAACTGTAACGTTTGCTTAGTAAACACCGAAAACACACGAGGCACTCGTATCATTGTACTGCAAACCAAAATACGTCATCACGAGCCGCCCCTGGCATAAATCCTTCATATTCCTCACACGCCGTCTACTCTCCTTCTTCAATTTTCTTAGGTGATCTTTGTTAATGTTTAGGGATAAAATGTGGAAAGTAAAACACACACACGGATACTATAAAGCTACTCGTAATAGACTGCTTGTTTAATAGATGTATTGCAAATACAATAGCATACATTAATCGGTAGATGGCACCAATCTAATATAAATTTGATACAATTTAACACTCCCACTTATCTAATTAATATTAATTTTAACTACAAACTCGGTCAGTCGCTGCATTTCAAATACTTTTTTTGAACTCACACATCATGGCATTCTATCTATAACTTTCGGATTCCAATATAATACGAGTGTAAATTGTATTGTGTGTAGATTCCAATAAGAGCATTTCTGGAAATATTTGCTTTAATTTTATATAAATATGTAATCAATCACCTCTAGATCAAAACCATTTCGAAGTTATTTTGTTTGTTTAAAACGAGTTTATTCTTGTTTAAAGAAAAGATCGTGTAAAATTTGCATGTTAAGAGAAACGCCGATTTTAATTGCTGGAAATGTAAATTAAAAGCGAAGCGGCAACATTAGAAGTTTTAAAATGTATTAAATACCAAGTGAAGTGTGTTCATACGTATAAGTACATAGGTTATGATTTATGAAAATCAAATATGTATTTAATAACTGGTCAAAAATAATTGTTCAATATTTATGTTGGATCGGATGACGTAGAGATTAAAATTGAGATTATACATGAAATTATTTAAAGTTGACGTTTAACAATAAACGTTAAATTAATTTCTCTTGTTGTTAGAGT
The DNA here is from genome assembly GCA_935421215.2 of Melolontha melolontha. Classification (NCBI taxonomy): domain Eukaryota; kingdom Metazoa; phylum Arthropoda; class Insecta; order Coleoptera; family Scarabaeidae; genus Melolontha; species Melolontha melolontha. Next base: position 16,414 of record OW285235.1, on the reverse strand, counting down.
AAAATCGCTTTGGGAAGACACCAATCTGCGCGAGCGAATCGCGCAACCTGAGTATTAACGCCCTCAAAAACATAGGGCGGACTGGGTCTAAATTAGCGCGCCATTTAAAATTCGAATTTTACGTAAAACGTTTTGTATTTTTATTTCGTGTGCAGCAGAAACAACATATTTCATTTATTATGTTCGTTTGCCATGAAACATAATTTCATAAACACATTCTATTGTCTGAATGAATAATAAAGCGTTATTATTTTATTTATGTTCAAGTGCGATTTTTAACAGAGATACGACCAACAATTTCTGGTTCAATTATTTATTTTCATTATAATTTAAACATTTACATATATCACAGTTTTTCTTCTTTTACCATGATTTTATTCATTATATTTGTAAATTTATGAATATTCATTCGGAGTAAAAATAATTTGTTGTTTACACGTTGTCTTTTATTACTATATAATTATACAAATACAAAAATTACATTATGACAATTTAAAGAGTAAATCTTAATTTACCATCAAAAATATTCCCTACAAACAATATTTATTTCTTGCTTTCGTTTATCATTGCTTGCAATATACGACAAAAATTACATTATGAATGACAGTTTAAAGAGTAAAACATAATTTACCATTCATATTTCTCTTTTTGATAAAATTGTACACGTTATGAATGATTTCCCGTGATTGTTCTGCTATTATTTGTCTTTTTTTCACTGGTATTTCAACATCTGCTGGATCACGACATCCAGATGTGGACGGTAAACTAGACATAATAATCTATAACAAATAAAGTACTTGTTTCAACAAATCCTATTAAAAATTCATGAAAAATAATGTAATACCTACATGTAATACCTACAGATATAAAGACCTTCTATTCCAAATAGTTGTGAAAACAATTGATTTTGTAATAAAATAAACTCAAACAACTGATTTTGAAATAAAATAAACTCTAACAACTGATTTTGTAATAAAATTAACTCAAAGAACACGATCGACACCTTACGGACGCTAGAAGACAACTGGAGAATATTACAGTCAATGTTATTCGGCCTGTCTATACATGCAAGAACTATGTCTTTCTTTCTCGTTTGGAGTACACTTTTCTTTATAAGTTCCAAATTGGTTTCTGCGTCAGTGTCTTCCCAAATTGACACTACTCTAGTATAAAATTATGCCAAACTACTGCTTTCTATATGAAACGGGCAATCGATATTCTCTCAAGGCAAGATAATACGTAAGATAGCACGTATTATTTGACTAGCGAATTTAGTAGTGTAGTTTTGCATCTCTCATAAGAAATGCAAAACTGCACTAAAAAGGACAAGGCTCGGAGCATACTGCGATGATACCGGGAAATTTAACTCGAGAAAATAGACATTTCAAATATAAGGCAATTAATTTATATCATGCTTATGAATTTCTTCAACTAACAAGGTACATAAGAAAACACATTAATCAAACGTAGAAAATAGTTTTAATAAAATAATAAGTTTATTATATAGGTACCTACTTTATTGTCTTCTATACCTTCAAAATACATATTTATGTTTCTGATTCCCTGCACATATAAGTATATAGTATTTCTATGAAAACAGATCAAGACGTTAACAAATCTATTTCTTTACATGAACTATGTGTTTTTAATGCAATAATAAAAAAGTTTTTAACGAGAAATAAAGACTGGCAAATTGTGTTTTGCATCCCTCGTCATCGCTTTTTAAAAACTATCTTTTATTTAAATTGAAAATGAAAACATTGGTTTATTATAAATGTAGTTTATTTTAAGCTTAGTTAATGATACGTTATTAATGCTTAATGATGTTATTCTATTAAAGTGCAGGTGCAGGCAATTTATTATATTAGATATAAGTAAATAAATTTCAAATAAGCTGATCATGTTTACCGGTGATTACTTTTTCAATTAATTGCATATTTGAAAATAAATACAAAACTGTAATAGAGACAAATTACACGATTGACACGATACACGATTGAGATTTAAAATATCATTTGATTTGATACGATCAGGAGTCTCGATTAGAAATTTGGTTGTCTTGTGGAAAATTGGAAATATTCTTTTAGCCAACATCTCGCCACTCAATTGGTGTGCTTCGTCCAGGGCAAAGTAACGGTAATTATTAAGTTGTACCGAATAGGTACTAACTACATATTATGTAATAAAATATATTTGCAAATTAAACTAATGTGAGGAAGGGTTTTATGACAGCATACCTATAATAAGTAAAGGGCCAACAAAATACGATTAGGTATGTTAAAAGATGAAATGGTAAAACATGTTTTTTTATCCGTCAACAGTAAACATCATTTTATTGGTTTACACTTTATCTGTTGTTACATGTTGTCGCAAAGAACATAAATATATGTATATATGTAATATAAATGTCATTATGTGGAAGTGGCTAAAGTACCAACCCAACTTCACAGTCTACAGTCTACTCTAATTATGAATTTTTTCGATGGCTCGCTATTATTTCGCAAATGTGTGTAGGAATTAATTGTAGTAATGCGCGTGTCACATAGACATCTTTCATATACACATTCGCTATATGTGCACATTCTTAAGATAATACATTTGTTGTGCTTCTAAGTTCTTAGAATGCAGATAAGGAATGAAAATACGGAAAGATACCTTGTGTAAATTAATTTAATTAGTTTTAGTGTTACATGAATCATCTATGTAAGACTGGCTTGTTTTGAATAAAGTAATTTTTTTTTAAAAAGATTGTTTTAATTTGAAAAACATAAATCGCGATAATTTTTTTAGAGATATACAGTCAGCTTAAATTAAAAAACAACGAATTAACATGTTTTAATAGTTTGCATAAGAGTTGATGCAATTTTCTTTTTGGCTAGAAATATTATATTGTCATTCATCACAGATTTAGATATTTGGATATTTACATTAATCGGTATATATATATATATATATATATATGGTAAACCTAATCAGTAGGCGATTAAAGGTCTGTATATTACTTCAAAATATATGTATTTAGAAAACTCTACATGTTTCGGCTGACTTACTTGACATTTATATCCTGTCATTCATATTTTGTATTCTCTTGAAAAAGGCGTATACAGCCGAAACATGTAGAGTTTTCTAAATACATATATTTTGAAGTAATATACAGACCTTTAATCGCCTACTGATTAGGTTTACCATATCATACCAAGGTCACGAAGTTATTATATATATATATATATATATATATATATATATATATATATATATATATATAGGTATATAATATATATACATATACGTATTTATAACTCGTGGAGATAATCGAATACCATTTCTATTTGTTCGAAAATCCATCTGTAAAGTTAATTTGTAAATAAAAAATATCTAAGGCATTTTCTAGTCATGTCACGGCATAAAATGAGAAAAGGCCGATTACGTGATATGTAAACAAGAAGCAGCGTTGAACGCCTTGAAAGGCTAAAAAGAGATAAGATTTCAAAAATTAAATACATTTTCCCTTTAGTAAATAATATAAATATGATTAATAAAGAAATTGTTAGAATCAACACAATAAAATAGGCATAAGGACAAAGGCCTAGTCATATAGACATAAATTTAAAAATTCGAGGATGCCCTGAAATGAATGGGATCGAAAAAGTATGGAGATTGGAATTAATTGTAATAGAGGGTAGAAATTAGAGTTATGCACACCACATAAAACGCATCATAAAGAAGTATGTAGTTTGTTTAAATTAAGGATATCGTATTTTCATATGAGGTAAAAATATTAGTTTTGTCTAGCAATTTAAATAAGTGAATGGTTAGGAAATTAATAGAAATAATAACATATTCCAATACAAATAATCTAATTGCTTGGTGTTTAATGGTAATTTTTAAATAAATTTATATGCAGTTATTTATAGTTACGTCAAAACAAAAAGTGGCAACCGATATACAAACATCTAAAGTTTAAAGAGATTGGATCTAAAATTATGTATACTTATGTAAAATAAACAAATTCAGAGAAAGAAATTTAGGTAGTACCAATAATATGATGAAAATGATTACATTCTTGAATTAATGTTATTTTCAAATGTTATTAATTTCTGCATTATGACAGAAAAAGAAATTCAGACAAGCAGTTGTATCTCTATCTCTTGATTGGATTTGCGTCCAACGTACTACAAAAATAATTTACCAATTATTCAAATAAAATACGATAATAATGTAATTTTGTAGATTTTAAAACTCAAGTATATTATCATTTAAACCACGTGTATAATAGAATGTCGCGATTATACAGGGTGAGTCGTGAGGAATCGACCAAACTCAAAGAGTGTATTCTACTGGTGAAAGTAATGTAAAAAAACTCAAATGTTGTTATCCGATTTTTATTTGTTTTCGAGTTATAGCGTAATTAAAAATGTAGATTTAGTATACCATGTTTATGTATGTATTCGTAAAAACAGTGAAACCCCGGTAACAATTCATTATAGGGAAGTCTTGACATTGAAAGCAGTCGAGAAATAGTGTAGAGTGGTTTGTATGCCTAATGCTTCTAATGTCACTACCTCCAGTTCATCGTTGATATAGTGAGGGCGCTGCCATCATAAAAAATGTTCCCTATACCTTGGAGTAAATTATAACATTGTGTTCGGGTATTGTGACATTGACTTGGCGTTTCTACGACTATAGTGTAACAAACTGAAATGCCACACACTTCTAATTTAGAATATGCTAATATGGTGTTTGTTTATGGATTTTGTGACGGGAATGCTACAGCTGCTGCTAATGAATATCGTCAACGGTTTCCACATCACAGACATCCTAATAAAACTGTATTTATTAGTGTAAACATAATATCTGAACGAGGCAGTTGACAACAATTACAAGAAGTAGAAGATATTCTGGATGTAGTAGAAGAAGACGCAACTACCAGCTCACGGAGAATAAGTATTCAATTGGGCATTCCACAAACAAGGGTGATAAAAACACTCCACGAGCATGGCTTACGTCCGTACCATGTACAAAGAGTACAGCACCTACAACGAGATGATAATCGTAGACGTATGGAATTTCCTCGATGGATAAATGATAATCCTCGTTTTGTATCGCGTATACTGTTTACGGATGAAGCGACATTCACCCGTGACGGTATTAATAATTGTCATAAACAGCATGTACGGTCAGACGAAAATCCATACGCAACAGTCGAAAGTAACTTTCAACATAAATTTTCGGTAAATGTGTGGTGTGGTATGATCGATGGTTTTTTAATTGGTCCTTACATTTTTGAGAATCGCCTCACGGGAGACACCTATTTACATTTTTTAGAAAATGAACTGCACGGACTGCTAGAGGATGTTCCCATAAACATCAGAATCCAAATCTTCTACCAGCACGATGGAGCGCCTGCACATTACGCTCGTGCAGTCAGGCAACATTTGGCTGAAAGGTTTCCAGGGAGTTGGATTGGACGTGGTAGTCACATTGGTTGGCCTCCTAGGTCTCCAGACCTCACGCCACTCGATTATTGTTTATGGGGCTGGTTAAAAAATGAAGTGTATCAAGTAAAAGTGGACACTCGTGAAGCACTAATTCAACGGATTATGAATGCTGCTGACAATAACAAACATCAACCTGACGCAATCAGGAACGCAACCAGCGCCCTTGGTAGACGATGTAAAAAATGTTTTGAAATGAATGGCGGTATTTTTGAAAATATATTATAAAGAACGATAATACCAATAAAATACAAAAACTTCAATGTATGAAATTTTGTTTATTTCTAATTACGCTATAACTCGAAAACAAATAAAAATCGAATGGCAACATTTGAGTTTTTTACATTACTTTCACCTGTAGAATACACTCCTACAGTTTGGTCGATTCCTCACGACTCACCCTGTATATATTTGTTGATGGCTCAAACAGGGTTGGTAAAAATTATGATTTACTTAAAAAATCATAAATTATTGATTTTTTTTAAATCAAATTAATCATGATTTCTTGGATCTTTTTAATTTTAAAAGATCTGTAGGTGTTATTGCACTTTTTTAAACGTTTTAAAAGCAGTACATTTTTCCATATTCCTAAAGCATCGGAAATTGTATTTTTAAAACCAAATACAAAGTTCTCCACTATATCAAATGCTGTGCGGTATTACTTCCACCGCTCGCCATCTTATATACATATAAACGTTCTGCGACAGCATGTAACAACAGAAAAAGTAATTCATGTAAAAAGTGGAAAATAGAAAAAATAGTATATAAAACTAGTTTCGTAGGGCCTTTTGCTGAACCCGTTCTTTAGAAAACCCGCCGCCAACGCGGCTCGTATTTTAAACAGAACTCGTGTGCCAAAATAGGCTCTTATGAAACTAGTATATTAATATTCTATTTCAAATACAGTAAATATCGTTTATAACGACATCTGATATAACGACATATTGGTTTTTGCGACGAAATTTCAAGGTCCTGGCCAGAAACAATGCTTTCTAAACGCGAAACCTATCGGTTATAACGACATCGGATATTACGACGAAACTAATATAACGACGAAAAATAACTTGAAATTTGAATCAAATTATCTTTTATAACGACGGACACGTCGCATAGTAAGAAAACGGTGGGGAAGTTTCGAATTGGCTAGGGGAATTACAGCGTTATGAAAAGGCAACGCGAAATGCGACAGATAAACGTATTTATTCAGTAGTTATCTAGGAATTGAAGGTACGTTGTCGACGTCGATATGGCGAAACGAAAGGCGTTTACAATTGAAGAAAAAGTATCAATTATTAGGCGCTTGGATGCTGGAAATTCTAATATTAATATTGCTAAAGAATATAAGGTAAGTTTTGTTTGATGTCTATGAGAATAACATGCATACTAATATTATTCTTGTTTATTTAGGTGGCGCATTCAACAATCTCCACGATTTGGAAAAATCGGAATAAAATAGAGGATTTAATTAATAGATCTTCATCATTACAAACGAAAAAGATCAGATCTTGTAACGCGTATAGAGTAGACGAGGCCCTATATGAATGGTTCAAAATTCAGAGGAGCCACAACATTCCTATTAGCGGTCCGATATTGCAAGAGAAAGCAAATGATTTTGCTCGACGATTAGGGTTAGAAGATTTTAAATGCACAGTTGGATGGATTCAACGATTCCAAAAAAGACAAAATATTGTTTTTGGTAAAATATGTGGCGAAGTAATAGATGTACCTAAAGGGATTTGTGACGACTGGTTAAATACAGTGTGGCCAAATTTAAGAAAAGAATATACAGACGAAGAAATATTCAACGCAGATGAGACTGGTGTATTTTTCAGAATGATAACAGACAAAACGATGAAATTTAAAGGGGAAAAATGTATTGGTGGTAAACTGAGTAAGGATAGATTGACTGTTCTTGTAGCAGCAAATATGACTGGATCGGAAAAAATGAAACTTGTGGTTATTGGCAAAGCTAAGCATCCTCGATCCTTTAAAAATATAAAATCTTTACCTGTTGAATATGAAAATAACCAAAGAGCATGGATGACATCAGCATTATTTGAAAAAATAATTGTACGATGGGACAATAAACTCATTCGGCATAAAAGGAAAATCCTATTGCTTTTAGACAACTGTCCAGCTCATCCAAATATTCAAAACTTAAAAGCTATAAAACTTGCCTTCCTTCCACCAAATACCACGTCAGTTCTTCAACCGATGGACCAGAGTGTAATAAAGTCCCTAAAGACACATTTTAGAAAACTTCAAATTATAAAGCTTTTAAAAGACATTGACGAGAATGGCGTTCCTCAAAAACTAGATATCCTGCAGGCTATTTTTCTACTTTCCAAAGCTTGGGATCGCGTTTCTCAACAGACAATAGCAAATTCCTTTGCACATGCTGGGTTTAATTTACACACAGCAGAAAACTCTTTTGATGACGATAATTTGTCCTTAGCTGAGTAGCTTCGACTACAAAATGATACGGAAGAAGATAACTTACCTTTAACTGAATGGGTCCGCACTTTACCTGTAGTTAACCTGGCAACACAAGAGGGTTGGGATAATTTTTCAAATGTTGATGAAGAACTCGAAGCGGAGGAAGATATGACAGAAATTGAAATTTTATTAGTGCAAACTTGGAGTTAGAAATAAACAACGATGAAGTGGAAATGGACGAAACTACGGAATTTCAACCATAAAGGATGCATTTTCAGCAGTTGAAATGATTCAGCATTTTTGCACATTTAATCAAAATTTGAAAGACGCTAAAACAGATTCTGCATTGCTCCATTTGGAAAAAATTATTGAAAAACACTTCTTAGAAAACAAAAAATTACAACAAACCAAAATGACAGATTTTTTTATTAAAATTTAAATATGTATGTATGTATGTACAATGCAGTCCGTGCCTATGTATTATTATATACATATGTGTTAAATTGTTAGTAAAATAAGTTGAGAAGGAAATGTTTTTATTTATTTGTGTTTTATAAAACTAGAATATTGTTTTCGTTGTTTAAGTGTATTCACTAAGATAAATAAAATGTGTTTATATAATAATTTGGTATTTGGATATAGCGACCTACTCTTATAACGACCGAATTTCGTTAGTCCCTTCAACGTCGTTATAAACGATATTTACTGTATATAACTCCCATATATTTAGTTGTACATTTATCCCAAGGGCGCGGATGCTCTAGGGCGACATTTAATCTCCCCTAATAACTCCATAGGTATTTTTTTCGAATTGATAACAATAACTTTCTATATAGAAATAATACAGATTAAATATATATGGACATAAGAAAATTAAAAAACAAAACATATATTCAAAGACAAACCATTACAAATACTACATTTACAATTTCACAAATCGGTTGCATAATCCTTTCAATACGGGTGTATTTATTTAAATAGCGCTTTTCTGATATATTGCTCACTGCTATTGTTTATAGAACAGAGTTTTTACGTACGTATGTAAACAAAAAAAATTACACTGACCTGGTTTGTTTAATACAAGGCATCGACACAAAGTATAGCTACGTTAGGTAGCTCACTTCACTAAAGGCGTAGCCACGGCTTGTTATGCTTCGAGTTTGCATTTTTGGTCACAGGATAGAGGTGCACAAATGATATGCAAAACTGCCCCTTATCTCTTGCGATATTCATGTCGCACTAATTACACTATCTTTTATATATAACTTAATGATGTTTTCGAAATTAAGTATATCTGGTTAAATACACATCGCAAAATCTTATGACGCGTCTTCCATTCATTGTCTAGAAGCGCCACCCACACTCCATAGTCCAAAAATCCAGGCATTCTTTCTCGGACCTCCCCCCAAAATTATTTTAGAAGAATCCACAAGTTATACATAACTTAGATAGTAAGTTGTGCATACCGTACGAACGCCGGGGAGTGATTTATCTACCACAATGTAGTAAGACGAAGACGAATAGCGAGTTTATGTGGTTAGGGTTGAGAGAGTATATTCAATCGGGTTCTAGTGTCTAACTGTACGGGCTTTCCCTTTCTTTATCCAACACATTCTACATACGATCTAAGTACGAATCAAATAATCTCTCTCTAACACATTGAATATTCCTATCAGTCGGTCATTGTGTTCAAGCAAAGCCAATATACTTGCAGTTGGCCAGTCATTACTTATATATCCATCGATCGCACAACGTTGGGCACACGGTATGTGTATCTTCGTGCAACTGCATGTATACCTGTACCTAGCTGAACAACAGCATGATGTCATCCACTTAGAGGGAATACAATTTATATATCGGTATGCCCCAAAATAAACAACACTGAAATTACTGAAGTATATTATTTATTACTTATACATTATTATGTCTATAGAATACATGTTCAAAATGTGCGCCATGGCGTTGTAGGCACTGCTCATAACGGTTACGCAGATTGTCAAACATATTCGAGAATACAGGTTGTCATATTCCTGAAAAAGGAGACAATGGCACGCATTTCAGTGTTGTTTATTTTGGCGCATACCGTACATATTTGATTTTTATTTCTTTTAACAAATAGAGTTAGAACATTTACACATATTTGATTAAATTAAACGGAACCATCTGATATTTAAATGACGGAATATATATGGTAAATAAATGACCACAAAATAAAATATCTGTACAAAACCAATCAATTATTCTAGTTTAGTATTTTTAAAATAAAAATTTCTTAAATTTATATACCTATACCAGAGATCGGACATTCCCAAAAAATAAGCATTTGTATGGGATCCTAGTTGATATGGAGCGTTTATAGGATACGCACGATCACACTAAAGAAATTATTAATATTATCATGCAAATACAATTGCCGCATTATAAGAATAATTTCATTACTATTGAACGGAAAAAGGTGATGTAATCGACAGAGTAACTGCATTGTATAAAGTTGATCAAAGAACCTTTGATCTGATTCACAAAGTGTAGACGTAAATATTCCACTGGTCGATTACCAGCAATAAAGTTTGTTTGTATAAGAATTCGAATCTATCTTTTCCAATAGGGTAAAATATTTCTACTTCATACCTACAATTTTAAACATGCATTAATTAATATGTATATATATTTAAACAATAATATAAAATGTGACAAATTAATTAACTGAATAACGCACATTTAAAATAATTTTATATAGTTAAAAATATTTTTAGATTTGCCTTATTCAACTTTTCTTTCAATTTCTTCCGGAGTTTTCTAAAAGATGATTCCTACTTACAGGAATGTCAAACGGGACGCCTCCTTATCCCATGCCCAATATGTCGGCCGACTTTTTCAACAAATGTGAAATCGTTGGATAAATGAACTCATCTATATGAGATAAATATTGTACATAATAATAATACTTGTAACTGAGATCATATAGTTTTGTTTTTCTGTTCTATGTAATATTTAATTCCTTAACAAATAAAATTTGTTTAACAAAATAGATTGTTTTATTTAACCTAACAAAATAAAGTGAATTTACTTCTACGCTCAATCAAATTGAAGCTGGATTCGTGTAGATTAAGAATATGTACAGTTTGTTGGGCCAAAAACGTATAGCAATCCAGAAATTGTGTATCAGAATATCGAAAATCGCCGCAAGGGGTCTAGCGATTTTGTCTCTTTTCTATTCGAAATCATTTAAGAAAGTCAAATACCTATATAGTCTGAGTCCGAAGTTATGGTCCGCTTAAAATACGTCTGCATTTTTGCTAACTTTGGAGATTTCTGGAAGGTAAACTATGAGTTTTACCGCAATTTAAATGACAGGGTCGTCTTTAGGAGACAAAATTACATAAGCGTGCCAAATTAGAAAGAAATCGATGAGTTCGAAATTCAAACTAAGGTTAACAAAACCCTTTGGAAATTTTCGATTCTCGGTCGACTTGGTGAACATGTCAAATCAAAATGTCGAATTTTTTATATATTAATTCGACTGAGTAGAAAACGAATCCGTCGTTAATTTTCACGAGGCCTAAGATATTGAAAACTCAACCGCGGAAATTGTAAGGTTCGGAAGAAATAAAATCCCGAAGATAGGAGAAATTCGTGGAGATTCAAATGAACTTTGAAGCTGGATAGCTGGTGAAGGACAAGAGAACCCGCTTTTTGGTTAGGGATTCATAATTTGCACGTTGAGACGAGCGATATGATGTGTGATAAAGCATGTTTTGGATTATTTAAAGATTAAAATTTTAAATAATTCGAAATATGTGGCGACATCTTCTGGAGAATCGCTGAACTACTGGTACGGATCAAGTCATTGATTTCAATCTGAAATTGTGCCTCGCTGCAGTTTGGATAATGCTGGTTAGATGGCGCGACGGCCGAATTTGTAAATTAATTTTTAAATATTTAATTATAATCTCGAAATCGAATAGCGAATAGCATTTTTCGCAGATTGAATAGCAGTTATAATAATTGATATTTATAATATATTTTTAAAGGTGTAATGTGGTATAAATGCAATATTTGAAAAAATATGATGTTTTGAATTTCCAAAGGACAGGTTAAATTGAGACTGGATTCGTGTACGCACCAAGTCATTGGTTGCAAAATGCGATTGTCATCGCTGCAGTTTGGACACTGCTGGTTAGATGGCGCCTCGGTCGAATTAATAAATTAATTTCTAAATATTATTTAATTATATTCTCGTAAATGAATAGTATTTTTCTCAAATCGAATAACAGTTATAATAATCGATCTTTAGAATATATTTTTAAAGGCGTAATGTGGTATAAATGCAATATTTGAAAAAATCGGATGTTTTGAATTTTGAAAGAACGGGATTTCTCCTACCTTCAATTGAAGCTGGATTCCTGTAGATTAAGAATAAGTATGTATAGTTATGTATAGTATTAAAACTAATAAATAAAACACACTTAAGATGTTTTAGATTTACACTTTATTAATAAAATAATGACAGCTGTTTCGCTAACACAGTAGCTTCTTCAAATTCAACTTAAGACTATATAAGACTTAACACTATAGTATTAAAATATTAAAAATTTAAATAATTCGAAATATGTGGCGCCATCTTCTGTAGAATCGCTGAACTACTAGTACGGAGCAACTCATTGGTTTCAAACTGAAATTGTGCCTCACCGCAGTTTGGACACTGCTGCTTAGATGGCGCCACGGTGTAATTTGTAAACTAATTTTTAAATATTGTTTAAATATATTCTCGTAATTGAAAAATATTATTCGCAAATTGAGTACAGTTATAATAATTGATTTTTATAATATATTTTTAAAGGCGTAATGAATATTTGAAAAAATTGGATGTTTTGAATATCGAAAGAAGGGGATCTCTCCTACCTTATATTGAGGCTGTATCGTGTAAGGCAAGCATTGGTTTCAAACTGAAATTGTGCCTCGCTGCAGTTTGGATACTGCTGGTTAGCTGGCGCCAAGGTCGAATTTGTAATTAATTTTTAAATATTATTAATTATATTCTTGTAATTGACAGTATTTTTCACAGATTGAATAACAGTTATAATAATTGGTTTTTAAAATATATTTTTAAAGGCGCAATGTGGTATAAATGCAATATTTGAAAAAATCGGATGCTTTGAATTTCGAATGAAGCGATTCTCCCTACGTCAAATTGAAGCTGGATTCGTGTATAGCAAGTCATTGGTTGCAAACTAGAATGTGCCTCGCTACAGTTTGGACAGTGCTGGTTAGACGGCGCCACGGTCGAATATGTAAAAGTGTTCAGAAACATTCGAAGTCAAAGTAGTCCTTGAAAATATGAAGTCATGTCTGAGATATATTGATTTTTGACAGACAACAGTTGACATTTAATAATTTTTACAAATCAGATACTTAAGTAAAGATATACGATTTTTTGTTCAGAGCCCACTTGACTTCGAATGTTTCTGAACACCCGTTATATTAATTTTTAAATATTATTAATTATATTCTAATGAATGAATTTTTTCGCAAATCGAATAACGGTTATAATACAATTATTTATTATATTCTGAAACAGAAATAAGAAAAACACCCTAACCACAATATATATTAATAAGTACAATAGACGTATTTCGGCAACTAAGCTGCCATCTTCAGTAGAATAACCCTAAAAACTGAAAAATGTTAAACCTTAGAAACCTTAGAAGATATGCTCTTCACCAAATCGCCAGTGGGATAACACTAAACTCCTAACATCGAAGTCACACTTACATACTACTTAAACCTAGCGTGAAATTAGGGGAACCGTGAAGCGTGAAAACATGAAGCGTAAAAAAAATATCTTCTAAGGTTTACCTTAGCCAAAAACGCTACGTTTAACATTATTCAGTTTTTAAAGTTATTCTACTGAAGATGGCAACTTAGAGATGCCGAAATACGCATATAGTATTTATTGATATATATTGTGGTTAGGGTGTTTTTCTTATTTCTGTTTCAGATTACAAGCCATAGTCTACACCAATTTCGGATTTATTATATTATTTATTATTATAAAAACAATATTTTTAAAATATATTTTCAAAGGCGTAGTGGTTTGGCTCGGGATGTCTCGGGTTGGATCGGGTGATCAAGTTGGCTCGGGTATTCACGCTTCACGGTTCCCTAAATTTCACGCTAGGTTTAAGTAGTATATAAGTGTTATTTCGATGTAAAGAATTTAGTGTTATCCCACTGGCGATTTGGTGAAGAGCATATCTTCTAAGGTTTACCTTAGCCAAAAACGCTACGGTTAACATTTTTCAGTTTTTAAGGTTATTCTACTGAAGATGGCAACTTAGAGTTGCCGAAATACGCATATAGTATTTATTGATATATATTGTGGTTAGGGTGTTTTTCTTATTTCTGTTTCAGATTACAAGCCATAGTCTACACCAATTTCGGATTTATTATATTATTTATTATTATAAAAACAATATTTTTTTAATATTTTTTTTTCAAAGGCGTAGTGGTTTGGCTCGGGATGTCTCGGTCGGATCGGGTGATCAAGTTGGCTCGGGTATTCACGCTTCACGGTTCCCTAAATTTCACGCTTCACGGTTCCCTAAATTTCACACTAGGTTTAAGTAGTATATAAGTGTTATTTCGATGTAAAGAATTTAGTGTTATCCCACTGACGATTTGGTGAAGAGCATATCTTCTAAGGTTTACCTTAGCCAAAAACGCTACGGTTAACATTTTTCAGTTTTTAAGGTTATTCTACTGAAGATGGCAACTTAGAGTTGCCGAAATACGCATATAGTATTTATTGATATATATTGTGGTTAGGGTGTTTTTCTTTTTCTGTTTCAGATTACAAGCCATAGTCTACAAAAATTTCGGATTTATTATCTTATTTATTATTATAAAAACAATATTTCGAAAATATATTTTTAAAGGCGTTGTGGGTTGGCTCGGGTTTGCCTCTGGTTGTTTCGAGTGATCGGGTTGGCCCGGGCGATCGGGTTGGGTTGGGCTGGCTCGCCTTCGGTTGGATCGGCTTCGGTTGGCTAGGGATCGGTTGGGTCGGGTTGGGTAGGGTCGGGCTGCGTTGGTTGGGCCTGTTGGATGGACGTGGTTGGTCTGTTGGGTTGCCTCGGATTTGGTTGGCTCGGCTTCCGTTGGCTAGGGTCCGGTTGGGTTGACCTGGGTTCGGTTTCGTTTGTCAGGCGGGCCTGGATGGGATTTATCGGACTGGGTTGGGTTCGTTGGCAGTGAGTGGGGTTCGTTTCCGTTGGGTTGGGTCCTGTTCGGTTTTGTTGGCTTGTGCTGGGATGGGTGGGGTTGGGTTCGGTTTTTTTTGGACTGGGTTGGGGGGTTTTTTTTTTTTTTTTTTGTTTTGGGGTTGGGTTCCATTGGGTTGGGCTTCGATTGGGTTGGGTTGGGTTGGGTTGAGTTTTGTTAGGTTGTGCTGGCTCGGTTTGGGTTGGGTTGGGTTGGGTTGGGTTGGGTTGGGTTGGGTTGGGTTTGCTTGGGTTGGGTTTTTTTGGGTTGGATTGTGTTGGGTTGGGTTGGGTTGGAATGGGTTGGGTTGGGTTGTGTTGGCATGGGTTTGATTGGGTTGGGTCGGGTTGGGTTGGGTTGGGTTGGGTTGGGTTGGGTTGGGTTGGGTTGGGTTGGGTTGGGTTGGGTTGGGTTGGGTTGGGTTGGGTTGGGTTGGGTTGGGTTGGGTTTGCTTGGGTTGGGTTTTTTTGGGTTGGATTATGTTGGGTTGGGTTGGGTTGGAATGGGTTGGGTTGGGTTGGGTTGGGTTGGGTTGGGTTGGGTTGGGTTGGGTTGGGTTGGGTTGGGTTGGGTTGGGTTGGGTTGGGTTGGGTTGGGTTGGGTTGGGTTGGGTTGGGTTGGGTTGGGTTGGGTTGGGTTGGGTTGGGTTGGGTTGGGTTGGGTTGGGTTGGGTTGGGTTGGGTTGGGTTGGGTTGGGTTGGGTTGGGTTGGGTTGGGTTGGGTTGGGTTGGGTTGGGTTGGGTTGGGTTGGGTTGGGTTGGGTTGGGTTGGGTTGGGTTGGGTTGGGTTGGGTTGGGTTGGGTTGGGTTGGGTTGGGTTGGGTTGGGTTGGGTTGGGTTGGGTTGGGTTGGGTTGGGTTGGGTTGGGTTGGGTTGGGTTGGGTTGGGTTGGGTTGGGTTGGGTTGGGTTGGGTTGGGTTGGGTTGGGTTGGGTTGGGTTGGGTTGGGTTGGGTTGGGTTGGGTTGGGTTGGGTTGGGTTGGGTTGGGTTGGGTTGGGTTGGGTTGGGTTGGGTTGGGTTGGGTTGGGTTGGGTTGGGTTGGGTTGGGTTGGGTTGGGTTGGGTTGGGTTGGGTTGGGTTGGGTTGGGTTGGGTTGGGTTGGGTTGGGTTGGGTTGGGTTGGGTTGGGTTGGGTTGGGTTGGGTTGGGTTGGGTTGGGTTGGGTTGGGTTGGGTTGGGTTGGGTTGGGTTGGGTTGGGTTGGGTTGGGTTGGGTTGGGTTGGGT